>CP106714.1:49712219-51140372 GCA_025503065.1 Gossypium bickii
AGTATTTGGCTTTTTTAATAATAATATCATGATTTATCAATTACGAAAATTAACCTTTCGTAATCACATTAAAAATCCACTAATATAAACCCATTTTTGTCCGTCCAAGCTACTAATGGTCTAATAACAACATAAGGACCTCTCATTTAATAAGACATAGCATTTAAGCACTTTTAACTACTAGCACACAGTTCTTGCATTTTACGTGATTAGGTCCTTTTCACAAATCGTCACACAAATGATAAAATTTCACATAGAACTTTTACACATACTTCATCACATGCCATAAACATAAAAAATAATATCAAATTATTTCTCTGACCTCAGATTTGTGGTCCTGAAACCACTGTTACGACTAGGGTCTAAACCGGGCTGTTACACTATCAGTGCACTTTCTAGTGTTAGTGACTGCAATAACACTTTCATGTTAAGAAATATCCAAACCCCAAGATTTAAAAATAAAAGCAAGATTGAATAAGATAACATTTAACCAAGAATTCATGTGTACTTCCATACAATGAGAAATCATAATATAATCACCAGCATTTAGAAAAAAATAAGAATGAATCGAGTGGAGAGTACTATTCTTAGGTAACTCGTGTAACAGTCCGGTTTAGATCCTAGTCAGAACAGTGGTTTCGGGACCACAAATTCGATTCAGAAAAATATTTTTTTATATTATATTCTGTGCCTACAGTATGTGAATTTGTTTGTGTAAAATTTTTGTGTTTTAATTTATCTGTTTGGGTGCTTAATTTGATAAAGGGATATAATTGTGAAAGATGCTAAATTAGTGTGCCATATGTTAAAAGCACCTAAGTGTCATGTCTTTATAAAGTTGGTGGCCTTATGTTGAAATTAAACTATTAACATGGTTAATGGACATTAATGGCCCTGTATTTATATGTTTTATATGTTTAATTTTAAGGTTAACATGGTAAATGAATTAATAAGTAAAGTTATAATACAAAATTGCATAAAATAAGCCATTATCATCATCCATATTATCGAATTTGAAGAAAAGAAAAGAAAGAAAACTAAGCTACGGCATTCGACCATTTTTGAGCTTGATTCAAGGTATATTTTGCTTTGATTTTTGATAATTTCTATGTTTTCATAATCGTTGCTTCGTGCTCTTCAAAACCCATGCTTCAATTTTGTGAATTGATGAATATTTTGAAATATGCCATTGATGAACACATGAGTTTTGTGATGTTTGAGGATGAAATATGAAAGATATGTGATAGATTAATATAGTTTGTCTTTGAATTTTTGATAAATTTGAGTAATTTGGACTTAATTGAGAAAATAATATTTTGAGGGACTAAATTGTGAAATAAATGAAAAATATGGGTTGCTAGGGATCTATAGAGAATTCGGCTAAGCATGAGTGTATTGAGATTTTGTGTATTTTTTGATTTTGTGAAATAATGACTAAAATGTCAAAATGTGAAAATGTGGGGGCTAATTTGTAAATTGCCTTAAATACATGTCTTTGGATTGAATTGAATGATTTAGTGAATAAATGAATTAAATTTGAATAAGTATAGACTGAGAACTGAAGAAAACGAATTTAGATCACGGGAAGTCGAAAGTAATTGAATAGCCGAATCCGTTCGTTCACTCAAATCCAAGGTAAGTCTATATACAAATAAATGCATTTACATTAATATATGTGTGTTCATATGAAAATTTATCGTGATGAATGTATATGAGATGATGAGTACATGAATTCCGAGGAAGAATCGATAGTATAACAAAGTCCGAGAAGCCCTGTACGAACCTAGGAATAGATAGGATTACATATGTCATGACATAGGTTTTCGATAAGTGAGATCATGTAAGACCCCGTCTAGGACATTGGCATTGATTTGAGATTTCGTGTAAGACCACGTCTGGGACGTTGGCATCGATATGATATTTATGTGTAAGACCATGTCTAGGACATTGGCATCGTATTTGATTCGAGTAATATAACAGCTCGGTTTAGACCCTACTCAGAACAGTGATTTTGAGACCACAAATTCGAGGCCAGAAAAATATTTTAATATTTTTTTATGTTTATAATATGTGATTGGGCATGAGTGAAATTTCTATGTGAAAATTGTATCGATTGTATGGTTAATTTAGAAAAAGGACTTAATCGCATAAAATGTAAAAGTTGTGTGCTGATTGTTAAAGTGTTTGTTTGACATGGCTCTTTAAATATGAAGTCCTTACATTGTTACTATGCCATTAATAAGATTAATGGACATGGATGACCTTAAAGTGGATGGAATTAACATTAAATCAATAAGGCTAATTTTGGCATTTTATTATTAAAGGTTAATTAAATAAAATAAAAGTCAAAATGTTATCATTTTTCATGCTTCACCACCGAAACATATTTTGGATAGATTAAGGTATGTTTTGCTTCAGTTTTTGATAATTTCTACGTTTTTGTAATCGTTGCTTAGTGTTCTTCAAAACCCATGATTTAATTTTAGAATTTGATGAAGATTTTGAGATATGCCATTGATGAATATGTGAGATTTGTGTTGTTAGTTAGTGGAATATGAAAGATATGTGAAAGATTAACATAGTTTGTCTTTGGATTTTTGGTGATTTTGAGTAAATTGGACTAAATTGTGAAAATAATATTTTGAGGGACTAAAATGTGAAATAAATGAAATATTAGCATGGGGAAAATTCGGCTAAGCTTATGTGAATAGAAATTTTGTGTATTTTGTGATTTGATGAATTAGGGACTAAAGTGTCAAAATGTGAAAATGTGAGGGCTATTTTGTAAAATGCCCTAAATATGTATGTTTGGACTAAGTTGAATGAATTGGTGATTGAATGAGCTAAATTTGAATATGTATAGACCAAGAGAGAGATTCGGATAGAGATCGAGGCAAAGACAAAGTACTCGATTAATCAGCTAGTTCCGGTATTTAGACATCCGAGGTAAGTTCCGATATAATACTAGTCATTAAATTTATATCTATGTGATGAGAAATGAATGAATGTATAGTAATGAAATAGAAATGTATTACATATGAAATCGAGTAATGAGGCACTAAGTGTGCGAAATTAGAAACGAGACAGAGATGATTAGCACTATATGTGCGAAACAATAGAAGCTTCGGCTTATTGATTTGGCAAATATAAGTTCGGTTTAACGTATAGGCACTAAGTGTGCGATGAAAATTATGTTTTGACTATGAAATTGGCACTAAGTGTGCGAATAACTCAAAAAAATAGCAAAGGTTGATCGAAATGTAAAGTTAAGCAATTGAGTAGCATGATTGGTGAGTAACTATGTGTTGGCTAAGGTATGTATTGAACCTTTGTGGTTCATGAAGTTGTGAAAGGGTTTAAGGATGATATGGTGTGTATATTTGTGAGTTGATATATGTGATGGATTAACTTTGTATATTGTATTTGATTTATTGACTTGAATGTATTATATTACGAACTTACTAAGCTTTGAAAGCTTACTGTGTGAATTGTTTCTCTATTTTACAGTGTCAGTCAAGCTAGCTTGGATCTGGGGATTGTCAGCGACTCAATCACACTATCGGCTATCTATTTTGGTACTTTTGAAATATGTACATATTTGGTATATGGCATGTATAGGCTAGTGATTATGAGATGTTTGTACCTTGCCATGTGATATGGCTTGGAAGTAGAATGATATAAGCTTTTATATGTAGGCTTTGAAAATGATGAATGCGATATGAAGTAGTGAGGGTGGAAATGGTATATTCTATGCTTGAATTAGTTAATGAGAATTGTGATCTAAATGTGAACTTATGGTATGGATTACATGATGCTTGTTTTATATGTTTTGAGATGTAACTTTGATACTTTAGATAGACTTATTTGAGATGATATTGAGTATGGAAATAGATGATGTTGATGATGATTAAATGGTGCATATATTGGTATGTTTTGGTTGCCATTTGTGGTATAAATGCATATGATTTGAGGCTTGTAGGTGATTCAAAGTGTGGGTGGCAAGTATGGCCTTAAAAAGGGCTTATAATTGCCCACACGGTCGAGCACACGGCCGTGTGGCTCGACCGTGTCATGCAGGTTTGTATTTTGGTGTAAAATAGACTGGACCACGGGCTAGACACACTGGCGTGTGACTAGCTGTGTGGTGCAAGTCAGTGGCGACCACAGGTGAGGCACACGGGCGTGTCCTCAGCCGTGTGAGATAAGTCAGTTTTGACCATGGGTGCATCACAGGGGCGTGTCTCAGGCCGTGTGGACAAGTCAGAATGTATGACCTGTTTTGCCACAGCTTGGACGCATGGGCGTGTCTGAGCCCGTGTGAGGCACACGGCCTACCCACACGGGCGTGTGACCTCTGTAACTTAGAAAAATGTTTAAATTTTAAAAAATTTCGTATGTGTTCAGATTAGTCCTGGCCCCTTTCTAACACGTGTTTAAGGTCTCGTAGACCTTATTAAGGGACTATATGTTTATATTTTGATATGTTTCAATGATGATTGATATATGTTGTAAAATGATATAAAATGGTCGGAATTGATTTGTAATGCCTCTTAACCCTAGTCCGGCAGTGTTTACGGGTTAGGGGTGTTACAAGTAAGACCCTGTCTGGGATAGTGGCATCGATATTTGAGTACATGTAAGACCACTTCTGGGACATTGGCATTGTATGATTATTCTGAGTACTCTGAGTATCCTATTTAGTTTCGAACGATTCAATGGGCAAATCCGAGAAATGAGAGGCTATGTGAAATGTATAAAACATTCAGGTACGTTTGAAAGGTACACTATGTATGTGTATGAAAGGTAAGTGTTATATGAGCTTACCAAAGTGAATATGTGTATAGATTAGATTAGTTAATATATGATACAAGCATGAATGAGCTATGAGTAAAGTGATACTTTGAGCTATGAAATGTGGGTAAGTAATGGCTAAACAAATGAGCCAAAGGATATGTGATGAATATGCAAATGAGAAACATTAATTTCATTGTATCATTGTAGCTATGTGCATTTTATGCTATGTTATTTGTATATGGCTTACTAAGCTTTTGAAAGCATACTTTGTGTGTGTTTGCTTTGTTTTATAGATCGTCAAAGCTACTGAAGGCTCGAGGATTCGTCAAGGATCGTCATCAAACTACTCAATCTTATTTTGGTACCCTTTTGAAAATGTATGTACTAAAGTATGGCGTGTATAGGCTAGTTACCTTGAGTTATGTTTGAAATATGTGTTTAGCCATGTGATATGGCTAGTTGAATGGTTGTGTAATGAATGAATAGTCATGCTTATGATGTTTAGCTTGGTATGATTCCATGGTTATGAAATAATCAAGGTAAAGGTAAGCTTATTGATGCAAAGTAAGTATATGTGTTTGATGAATAATGATTATGATTAAGTGATAAGTTGCGGTTGAATCATGTTTAGTTTGAGCTATTTGGCATATAAGTTGGTATGCTTAGAAATAAGATTGAATGGGATAATATGATGATCATTTGGTGTGTATTTGGTTGCCAATTGTGTTTAGAAATATGCTTGTATGTGCTTGTAGGAATGACCCAAAGTGTGGATTGCATTTTAGCCTTGCAAATGACCTATATTTGCTCATACGGTCGAGCACACGGGCGTGTGGCTCGACCGTGTCCGTCATGGTTGTAATTCAAAACAAGTTAGACTCGACCATAGGCAAGACACACGGGCATGTGACTAAACGTGACTGAATGTGATTAAATGTGATTTATATTTTCCGTGATATATGTTTAAATATTCATATGATAATGTGTAAAAGAATTCATGAAAAATGACTAAACGTGTGAAATCTGATGTGTATCAAATAAGTGACGATAGAGCTTACTTTATGTTTCATAACATCAAATGCCAAATTATCTTAAAATGTATATATGTGTAATGTGATGTATGCCTAAATAAGTACGTGGTTTCTATGAAAATTATCGTTAAATATGATCTTATTTGTTGTGGTATTACAATGTGAGATGGACACTTAAACATGTGAATGTTATGTTAAATGAGTTGATTTAAGTTTCATGAAAATGTTGGTTTGTTCTCAAAGTAAATTGCGTATGTAGTTGTGGTTTGGATCGTTTTTATTTAACTTGTGAATGCATGTGAATATATCTACTAGACTTGTGGCTTACTAAAGGATGTATATGTCTTTTAGTCTTGATGTATTATTGTTAAATGAATTATATATAAGCGAGTTGAGTGTAATTGCATGTAGGAGTATATGTTAGTTTTATGACTTAATGAAACGTGAATATGATATTTTGACTTGATTAGAACATGGTTGTGAACGTGTTGTAGTATGCTCCTATTTAACCTTTGATATTGTGTGTATATTGTTTCTATTCTTAGCATTCACTAACCTTGTTAAGCTCACGTACTCCTTTTAAACCATTGCAGATTAGTAATGTACCAGTGTGAGCGGTATGGTTCCGAGAGGTGATCCAAACATGTCCATTTCGCTTTTCGTAGGTGTCATCATTATTTGTTTCCATTTTGGGAATAAGGCACTGTGGTAGACTTTGATGATATTTGTCATGATGTTCTTGGATGCTTCAATGGATTATATATTCCTAAGTTTGTGAGATTCGTTTTGTATTGTGTTGATTATTGCTTGGACATACTTTTGATGTTTGATACTATTATTACGGTTGTTTTGATGTTTATTTGATAATGATATAATAGCATGTAGAATTTGTACAAGTTAGAATGACTTATATGCTTATGTATGTTATATTTTTCTAGCCTGAAGCAGAGGTATCAATATTCATGTTCCAAAAATGATACCTCAATGATTTGACATGTGCAGGAAGTCAAAATCGTAATTTCGTATCGATACCCTATCACGAGTATCGATACTTGGAGTAGAAATATCGATACTTGGACAGAGGTACTGATAGTTTCCGGGGTTTGGGTTTGTAAGCGAGAAATTGTATGCAGTTTTGGTACCAATTTTCCAATCGGTATTGATACCGCTTGAGAGAATTATCGATACCTCACCTTCACCATCGATACCTACGTGGTCAATTTTCAGATTTTTCTAAATGGACCTTATGCATTTTTAATTATTACTACAAGATTATTTAGAGTATGTTTGGTATGTTCTAATGATGATTGGTATAAGTCTTGGCTAAAAATTTATAAGATCACTAATAAAGAGGATGATTTCTTAATAATATGACAATTTACTATGAGTATGACATAAGATGGTGGTATGGCATCCTGATATTTGGGCTTGGTGACCAGGCCTTGTATAGGGTGTTACAATTTTGATATCCATTTGCCAAATTTGAAAATCATGAAATGCATCTATTGCGAGTAAAATCAGGATGTATTTAGATATAGCGATAGGAGAAAAAGTTTCGTCATAGTCGACACTATGAACTTGGTAAAAACCTTTAGCAACTAATCACCCTTTGTATGTTTGAACATTACCATCCATGTAATTTTTCTTTTTGAAACCCCATTTTCACCCTATTGATTTAATCCCTTCAGGTAGGTCAACCAAGATCTATACCTGATTTTTTGACATGGAATCCATCTCAAACCTCATGGCCTCAAGCCATTTCTCAGAATCTGGGCTCACAACTGCTTTTTAATAAGTTCTAGGTTCATCTTGATCCATAAGTAGAATATTACCATGTGTTGTAATGAGAAATCCATATCTCATAGGTACATGATGTTCCCTTAAAGATCTTCGCGGTAGTTGTGTTTCCAAAATAGTTGATTGTTTTTCATCAACTTATAGAACATGTTGTTGTTCAATCTCTGGTTCAGTGATCTATCGTTGTTCTCAAATTTCTCTAAGTTAAATATTTTTACCACATCCTTTTCTAGAGACAAATTCTCTCTTAAGGAAGACTCCTGACTAAGCAACAAACACTTTGTTCTTGGTAGGATTAAAGAAATAATATCCTTTAGTTTCCTTAGGATATACCAAAAAGATGCAGTTTTGAGATTTGGGGTTTGAGCTTTGTAGATGTTAAGCTTCGTAACCTTAAATATTCACAAAAGACATACTAAGACACTTCTAAGTCCACTTCTCATATGGTGTCTTTTGAACCAATTTAGATGGATCACGATTTAGTGTGAAGGCAGTTTTCTCAAGTGTATATCCCTAAAAGGAAGTAGGAAGATTAACATGACTCATCATTGATCAAACCATGTCCAACAGTGTTTGATTTATCCTCTCAAAAACTCCATTCCATTATGAAGTCCCAAGAGATGTTTGTAACACCCCTAACCCATATCCGTCGCCGGACTAGGGTTGCAAAGCATTACCGAATAAAACACAACTCAAATATGCAGTTTTGAGATTTGGGGTTTGAGCTTTGTAGATGTTAAGCTTCGTAACCTTAAATATTCACAAAAGGCATACTAAGACACTTCTAAGTCCACTTCTCATATGGTGTCTTTTGAACCAATGTAGATGGAACACGATTTAGTGTGAAGGCAGTTGTCTCAAGTGTGCATCCCTAAAAGGAAGTAAGATGACTCATCATTGATCAAACCATGTCCAACAGTGTTTGATTTATCCTCTCAAAAACTCCATTCCATTATGAAGTCCCAAGAGGTGTTTGTAACACCCCTAACCCGTATCCGTCGCCGGACTAGGGTTGCAAAGCATTACCGAATAAAACACAACTCAAAATAGACATATATATATTTTATTTAAAATAAACATAGTAGGTACATTAAAGAGTAAAAATAATCATTACATAACATATTATATTCACATACTTAGCATTCAGATCAAAGGCACATACTTAACATTCAAATCAAAGCTAGCGTTTATGTATTGAATCATCCAAACAGAATGAGGTTGCACATTTTCTATTTAAATCAAACCATACTAATCTTTATAAATTCAAACATATTTATCATCTTATACTTACTAAACAATAGGACATTCATTATTTCAATTTCATTTATTAAACAACTATCAAACTAATCTTATGCTTAATCATTTTAATACATATCATTAATAAAATAAAGCACATGTTTAGTCACTCATTCCATGTGCTATTCGAATATCATGCTATGTTTAGTCACTCATTCCATGTGCTATTCGAATATCATGCTAAACAACTTGAATAATTTATTATACATATCAACCATTTAAACAGGTAAATGTTATACCTAATTATATTACCTTTCAAAATTAATACACACATATTCTTATATAAAATATTAATCACTTTTCCATAATCTCACAAATATCTCATAAAGAACAATTCATTAACAACCATCAAAAATTTCAACCAAGTATAGCTGAATAATTATATAAATGCATACATAATTTCCTAATCAAATTTTTATCACATTATATAACCAATTAATCATGAGACATATCCATTATTTCACAAACCAAAATTTCATCTAACATTTACCATTTACCAATACAAATTTCACAACCTAATTACAAAACTAAATTCATTTGCATCACATTTAAACATCTATCATAATTTCATATCATTACCGAATACATATGTATTTAACATTATCATTTCAATTCCAATTATCCAAGACTTGATGACTAATATGACCACAAACCTATTTGTTGTATTCGTGTAACACCCCAAACCTGGCCTAAAAGTTAGGCCCGAATCTATCGTGTTAGATGGAAGTGTTTTTGAAAACCCTATTTCTTGTTGGTAAAACTTGTTTGAGAGTTAAAGCCTCTTCGTTAAAACTCAAAACAATTAAGCAAATGCTATCCACTTGAAAACCGAATTACTTTTAAAACCTTATCTGTTTAAAATAAACAATTTACGAACATGTGATATTTAGAAATAGAGTTGCAGAAGCATTTTGAAAACATTGCGAAAACGTAGTGTTTTGAAAATAGTTACCATTTTGGAAATCGTATTCCACCTTTAGCAGTTAGAAAACATCATAAATAAATATCAGAAATAATAAGTTAAAAATAAAGAGGCCTTATTACAAAATTATTAACCTAATAAATTAAAAGAAAATGAAATAAAGTCGCTAAGTTTAACTTTAAAGCATATCTGACGTGTGGCCACCTCCGAGTCCCTCGCAGCTCCGAACCGTCTAAGATTGGGGATTACCTGCAAAACTAAAAATAGGGTGAGTTTACGAAAACTCAGTGTGTAATCCACATACTAGAGTAACGATCGAGATCTGAAAAAATGGCAAATCGATGCAGGGCCAAAGCCCTTTAACAATATGATGCAGTCAGGTTCAAAGCATACGTGGGCCATAGCCCACTACCGTATCATTTGGGTCACAGCCCATATAGAATCAATTGGGCCTAGCCCAATCCAATAAAAGAACAAGTGGGTTTAAGCCCAGTTGTAACGCCCTAAATTTGGGCCTAGTAGAATTGGGCCCATTGGGCCTTGGGCAGGGGACCGTTTAAAATTTTATCAGATGAGAGAACAGCACTAATGCAAGTTGGACCTATTAGGTGAGTGATTTTGGAAGGTTAAGGGTCTTCTATGAAGTCCCGGTGTAACATCCTGGATTATAGCCTATGCATTAGTATGTCTTATGTGTTATGGATGTGATGTGTGCATTTTTAGAATCCTGGAAATGTAAGGAAATGTCTTGTCTTGGAAATGTAAGGAAATGTTTTGGAAATGTAAGGAAATGTCTTGTCTTGGAAATGTAAGGAAACGACTTGGAAATGTAAGGAAATGTCTTGGAAATGTAAGGAAATGTCTTGTCTTGGAAATGTAAGGAAATGTCTTAGAAATGTAAGGAAATGCTTTAGAAATGTCAAGTTTAAAGTTTAAAAGAGGGACATGAAGCAAGGTGGTCTTAAGAGAAAATGTATGTGAAATAATACAAATAGACTTGGTAAAATGGCTACAAGGCACCACTTAAGGGCCTAGCAAGTGACGCCACATACATAGGCAAATGGGCCAAGGATCGAGTCACATGGGAAGCAAATAAAAGAATTTTATTTTTGCTACAAGGAGCAGAGAGGTGACGGCATTAAGGCTCTTAAAAGAGGAGTTTTATCCTCTTTAAAATTCGGCAAATAGATAGATAATGATGGATTATTATTAGTATTATTTTTTATTAAGGGATAAGAGATAATTAAAGGATTATTTCTATTAATTTTAAACAAAGTGATAAAGATAAGAGAAGTGATGGCCAAGTAAGGGAGTCTTGGCCTAGTAATTTCGGCAATAGGAGGAAAAGAGAGGCCATTCTGTATTATTTTCTTTTCTTGAAAGTCTCTGCCGAATTCTCAAACAAAAACTCCTCTCTTCTCTTTTATTTTTGCCAAGACAAAAATACCTTGTGTTCTAGCCGAATCCTCCATCTCTATTCTTCATCTTCTTCTTTTTCTTCTCCAATCCAATCCATCAAGGAAGCCAAAACCAAGTTCTCTCTAGCCATAGCTGAATTCCTCTGAGGATCTAAGTAAGGGAGCAGTCAACTACAGCATCAAAAGGGTAAGATCTATGGTCAATCGATTTTCATTCCTTTTCTTTTTACCGAAAGCAAGGTACTAATCCTATTAGCAATTTTGACCGAAATTTGAAGGATCTTTCGGGATTTTGACTATTGTCGACTACCAGGGAGAAGAGACTACTTTTCGGGATTTGAGAATTTCAAGGTAAGTGTAATCACACATTCGGCCAAGGGCCTATTTTAGTATTTAGACTTGTTTCTCATTATCTCAAAAGCCGGAAACTAACCTATGAAGAGATCTAGTGCTTGGCCGAATACAATAAGAAGCATAGCAAAGATTTCGGGACTTGATTAGTAGTGAAATCGACACCAAGGTAAGTTTTGAGTTACTACAATCCTAATAGGATTTGGTTTTATGGCCGAATGGTCTTCATTAAATTATTGAGTGATGGCCGAATGTAGGGAGTTAAGGATCTAAGGCAGTAGATCGGATTTTAGGATTTCAGTGAATTTGTTAAGCGAATCAGGTGTGTACCCTACACTAATCTTAATAGATTTATGGCTTAAACTTGATATATGTATTAATATGAAAGTGTAAGAATGTGGCTAAGGTACCATGTTATGGTACAAAGTACTCAGGTACGTTTCCTACTCCTACTAGGATTATGAAATATGTTATACTTAACATGTGATAAATGATAAGAATGTGAAATTTGGCATGTTAATGCATAGTATATGATATGGGGCACATGGGTTATTGAAAAGGGGAAGTGAATGTGGTGACCTAAGACCACGATATCTGAATGTGGTGACCTAAGACCACGATATCTGAATATGGTGACCTAAGACCACGATATCTGAATTTGGTGACTTCGATCACAATTATTTAATCTGGTGGCCATGCCACAAATATTTATAAAGGCGATGAGCACGTCGACTGCAGCGACTGCCTTCGATGGTGTGTAGCGGATGGAGGGTTGACTTAGTAGTCCCCACGGTGTGCAGGATGGTACGGGTGATGTGTAGCGGATGGCATCTAGGTTTGGGTTCGGGTTGCATCATTATTTTTATCTGTAATATGTATTGACATGTGATATGATTATGTAAGCCTGAATTGTTAACTTTAGTGTTGGTTACACATTGAGTCTGTTGACTCACCCCGTTGTGGGAACATGTTTCGGTGATGAATGCAGTGATGGACCAGACTACAGAACTTGTGGTGGCCATACTCAGCTTGAAGTTTTATTTTATTTGGACATTTATTTCATTTAAGTACCTTATAATTATTTAGGTTTGTTTTGATGTAATAAGGCCACTGTTGAATTATTTCATTGCTTCAGTATGTTTACAAATTTTTATTAAGTTAAAGATTAAGTAATTTATTCTAAATGTACTTTATATGTTTTATCACCTAAAATTTAAAAAGGGTTTTTATTATAAAACGATTTTGTTTTCTTCTTGAGCCCAACCCAAAACAATATTTCTTTTAAAACACACTATTTTTTGAAGGAACAAAAGGATTTTTAACCGGTTTACATCGAGAAACATACCAGATCCTGTCAAGGCTCGTGGGTCGGGTGTGGGGTGTTTCACCCGGGATCAAACTTGGGCTTTAGGAAAATTTTGGTTTTAGGTGAATAAAACCCTAAGAGTTAGTAGGTAGGCTTTAAGAATAATATATGGAGAAAAATGACACAAAAAGGAGTTGTGGTCTAGTGGTAAATGACACCACATAAGAGACAAGGGAATGACGCTATAAGGAAGTAAGGGGTCCAAGGTTCAAGTCTTGGCGCTTGCATTTTGATTTTATTTTTAAGTGAACTTAGACTTTGGCCTATAGATTTATATTTAGTTGCGCATGATTTTAGATACAAGAGGAGCTTGTGGCCCAATGGCTAGCGGCATGGATTAAGCTACAAGGGAGCCTAGGTTCGAATCTCATGACAAGCAAGGGAGTATTTATTTTGCAGATTGGACGGCCAAAGTTTGTGTTGGATTTAAACTCTACTGAAGGAGGGATCCCACATCGGAAAGCTAGGAAGAGAGAAGGTGAGAACCTGGCTTTAAATAGAGCAATCTATGAGGAGAGTAAGCATACCTGTTTGGTGTTGAGCATAGGAGTGCTCGAAGCGTGGTTAAGTAGCTTCAGATTCTTATCAGGTGTGTATTTCACCCTACTCTAGCTGTAGAGCGGCAAATTGCCGAAATGCCAGTCAGACGGCGATGGTAGCCACACGAGTGTGCGAGCGCACGTGTGGGAGCTTCGACGCGATAGTCGAGGCCACCATGAGTATTCTTGTGGGTTAATGCTGTTTGGGCCACGATGGGTCGAACGGGGCCAAGTGGGTCTAATGGGCCTTTGGGCCCATATGAATAATTTATAGGATCGTGTAGTAACTATTAGAATGAACTATGTGAATCTCATATCTGTGGCTAGATTTGGGCTAAATGGGCCACACGAGCATGTGGGCCCACTTGGGCCGAGAATGGGCCTTAGGCCCATTTGCATCATTATCTCTATTTAGAATACTTGAGTCGCTCGAGGCGACAGTGGACCTTCTGTTGGGTCGTTAATACCCTAATATGCGAAATTACCAAAATACCCTTGGGTAGCGACATTACCAAATTACCCCTGGGTTGCAAAATTATCAAAATACCCCTGGAGGGTAAATTACTGAAATACCTATGGGTTGCGAAATTACTAAAATACCTTCAATGGGTAAAATTACCGAACTACCCCCGAGTGGTGGAAATTACTGTTATACCCTTAATTGTGATTGAATATTGTGTGTATGATTTTTATTTTCACTTTTACACATTGATACATAACATTTTATCATATTGCATGGGGCAGGATAATGACTGAAGAGCAGTGTAGCCTAGTGGCTCTACCACATACTATTTTAGTGGCTATGCAACATATATATAGATACATACTATGACTCGGGTGGCTCAACCACAAATAATGTGATTAGCAGCTCGTCTGCAATATTGGTGTGATTGGCGGGGTAGGTTGACTTGATCCCCACAGGTTACGATTGGTTGGTACGGGGGTGTGATTGGCTGGATTGGGTTGGGTTACATCACATTTCATTGTTTGCATTATCATGTTTATAGGGCTAAGGCCCAGATTGTTACCAAATAGGGCTTCGCCCAGATTATTTTTGTATGGGCTTCGGCCCAGTCTGCTTTTGTATGGGCTCGGACCTAATTAATGACCAATTAGTGGATTACACACTGAGTTCTCATAACTCACCCCCTTTCTCTTAACCCTGCAGGTAATCCCCAACGTTAGAGGTTTTGGAGCTGCGGAGGACTCGGTGGTGGCCATACATAGGAGTTACTTTTCACAAAAATTAGTAAATCCATTTTACTTTATTTATGATTATTTAATTTTGGTTTAATATTATGTAATAAGGGCCATTGGATTTTATTTTTCTTTTAAACTTTCATTTCAGGTTTTTTTAAACTATTAATGATTAAACTCTGGGTTTTCTTAAGATGACAATAATCATTTTTTTCAAAATGTCACGTTTCCGCAATATCTTAATTAAACTTCAGTAACAAACCAAGTTTTCGAAAATAATAATTACATTTTTATAAGAAAACAATTAAAGCAAATCTAAATTTCACAAACAGCAAAGTTTGGAGTTTCAAAAAGAATAGAAGTTTTTAACGAACGAGTAGCTTTTTAAACAACCCTTTTATGTGACATGCTAGATCCGGTCATAACGTCAAGGCCGGGTTTGGGGTGTTACACCAGTACAGTGACAGATTTCATAAACAGATATGCAATAATATGAGGATGCATCTCACCCCGATCCAGCCAACACACCACCCGTACCAACCAACACACCATGTGGGGATAAAATCGACACACCCAGCCAACACACCAAGCTTAGCACTAGTTATGACACTAAGTCAACAGAACAGCTCGGTGCCGTAAATAGAATGACTAAAACCATAAATATCGCAGCAACGCTGCCAGTTAACAGAACGGCTAAAAGCCGTAAACAGAATGGTTATAAACCATAATCAGGATGGCACAGTGTAACACCCCAAACCCGGCCTAGAAGTTATGACCAGATCTGGCATGTCACATGAAATGGTTATTTAAAATCTATGCGTTTGTTAAAAATTTCGAGTTTAAATATTTATTCACTGGTAATCCTTTATCTAACATTTTGGAATTGTTTATTAAGGGTTTAGGAAATTCCCATATTAAACATTTAATAATAATAGGCAGTAATCAAATTAAAAGCTAAACCAAATAAAATACCAAATTTAAAGTAATAGTGGCCTTATTACAAAATAAAATCCCGAATTAAAATGGTAATAGTCCAAAATAATTATTAAAATGAATTTACTCAAAACATTATGCATGGCCACCTCGAGTCCACCTCAGCTCCATATCCGCGGTCTAAGGACTACCTACAAAATTTAATGGAGGGGGTGAGTCACCGACACACAGTGTGTACTTCCCCGTCCAACATAGTTTAGAGCTCTCACACAAATCATATAACAAGCATGTATGTAATGCAACCCAACCAACCTATTATCCATCCTCCATATCTCCGGAAACTACCCAATCTCTGTGGCACCTAGCCACTGGTGGTACCTAGCCACTGGTGGTACCTAACCACTGGTGACAAAAGTCACAAATAATAATATGTGGGGCCAACCCACTTATGGTACCTAACCACTGGTGACAAAAGTCACAAATAATCATATGTGGGGCCAACCCACTTGAGATACCTAACCACTGGTGACAATCCCTAATATCCATATGTGGGACCAACCCACTGTGGTGCTAGACCACTGGAACGAGTCACAGAAATAATATATATGTGGTACCTAACCACTGGTGGTTCCAAACCACTGAGACTTAGTCACAAAATATCATATGTGGGGCCAACCCACTTGTGGTACCAAACCACTGGTGACAGTCTAAAAGAGATCATGTTTCCTCCATCTTCACATCATACCCCAATTCTATGCAATATGGCATAATAATTCGTGTATGCGGTATGTCATGTATGCAAAACATATATCAAATATAACATATGAAATGACTTACCATCATAATCAGAATAACAAATACGACATAATCAAGCTAATCAACCTCTAAGAGTATAACAATAATTTACCTACCAAGGGTATATAAGAATTCTGCACCTAGAATGGCCTTTCCGAAGGCCCAATGTCGCCTCGAGCGACTCAACTACCATTTTCGGTTGTACCGAACTATTGGACCTAAAACCCGATTTTGGCCCATTTGGGCCCACACGCTTGTGTGGCCCACCTAGCACAAATCTAACCACGTATATGAGATTCACCTAGTCTAGTTCACTATATACTACACCATCATACATTTTACGCATATGGGCCCACAGGCCCATTGGGCCCACTTGGTCCTGTTCGGCCCATCGTGGCCCAAACAGCATCAACCTACAAGAATACTTAAGATGGCCTCAACTATCGCGTCGAAGCCCTACACGTGCGCTCGCACGCTCGTGTGGCTACTATTGTCGTGACCGGCACTTGGCATTTGCCGCTCTACAACTAGAGTAGAGAAGTACACACCTGATAGGAATCTGGTGCCAACCGCGCTCCGACCACTCCTGCGCCCAAACGTCCACCAAGGTATATTCACTCTCCTCCTAGAATGCTCTATATATAGCTAGCTTCTCACCTTTCTTTTTTGTATCTTTCCGATGTGGGATCCTTCCATCAGCAGAGTTTAAATCCAACTCAAACTCTTCCCGTTCCTACCGCAAAATAAATACTCCCTTGCTTCTCATGAGATTCGACCCCAGGCTCCCCTGTAGCATAATCCACGCTGCTAAACACTTGGCCACAAGCTCCTCTTGTGTCTTAAACCATGCGCAACTAAATATAAATCTATAGCCCAATTCTAAAGTCCATTTCAAAAGAAAACCAAAATGCAAGAGCCAAGACTTGAACCTTGGACCTCCTTCCTTCCTTGTGGCATCACTCCCCTTGTCTCTTATGTGGCGTCACTTTGCCACTACACCACACACTCCACTTGTGTCATTTTCCTCCACATTTTATTCTTAAAGCCTACCTACTAACTCCTAGGGTTTTTCTCGCCTAAAACCAAAATTTCCCTAAAGCCAAAGTTTGATCCCGGGACTTTATAGAAGCCCTCTAACCTTCCAAAATCACTCACCTAATAGGTCCAACTTGCATTTAAGCCGATCTCTTGTTCTCAAAAATTTTAAACGCTACTACGCTTAAGGCCCATTGGGCCCAATTCTAATAAGCCCAATTTTGGGATGTTACACACAGAGCCATAATCAGGATGCCACAAAGCTATCGGTGACTGTAATAAGTTTGGCACATAGCCATCAGCGACGGTAATATAATCTGCATACAGCCACGGGTAATTATGATCGACACAGAGTCATCAATATATATGTTAGGCACATAGCCACGGGTAAATACGATTGGCACAAAGCCATAATCAAGATAGCACAAAGCCATATTTCTTTTTATTTAATATCACATATTAAAAATAGAATTATCCCTTTAGAGAAACATATAAAAAGTTATTAAAACATTATATCATTTCCTAAAGGATATTAACTTTCGTGTTTTAATACTTAACCGAAATTATTTATTTTAGTAATTTGTGTAGACGATATTTAGTTAATATTAAACTTTTTTATGAATCACATTCATATATTATTTTTAATTGTGTTCTCTGTTTGCATACAACAAGTTGGCACATATAAAATATTCAATGTTTAACTACAAAATTAAATTATTTCAATAATTAATTTAAATCATGTGACAACTAAACATAACACCAAGTATGTTTGGATTATGTTCTCTTCAACCATAGGGTATGACCCTGTAGGCTCTTGTAATGTTAGTAGTAATATTAAAAATTTCTAATGTTACAAGCAATGAGTGACATCTAGCAATGCATCATTTCTACCCAAGTTACAAGAAGTCATGAATCGACATAACCTTTATGTAATAATTTTTTATATATTATATCCTTTTATCCTTTATATCTAAATTGGACACAAGTCATGGAACAGTCACACTTATATAGTCCAATCTCATATTTATTGATATTCTAAGTAGAGTACAATAAACAAATAAGTGTCATATATCATATTATCTTATTTGAGCATGACCATGCATTTCTAGTCTCACTCCATCAAGTGGCCTAAGATATTGCTGCCAGTATGTAGGAGGGACAAATCCTTTCTTGATCAATCATGTCCTACTACATAGATTGTGGCATATCCAACATTAGTCTTTCTAGTACAAACTGTTACGGTAGACGTTTGACCATATCTAAATATACGGATCATGATGTTAAGACAACTATGATCTCAAGTCAGAGAATTGTATACCTAGTTATCAATATGAGTAATGTTGTGACTATTACATAATGATCCAAAAAACATACTCAAAGTGGGTTTGTCCAGTATGTTGTTTTCCAACACATACTCATGTATTAATTTTGACATCCCTATGTTAATTGCAACAATTTATCATCAATCAACTACACATTAGTCTCAATGCATTATTATTGTCCAAGCCTACAATAATACTTAACTAAGGACCTTTTAAGAATAATCATATCATTCTCAGGACTTTATTATTAATAAGTTTATTTACACAAATAGAAAAAGAAACTGAAATAACATTGGCAATGTCTTATACTAACAAACAAGGTAAAACGAGTATGTGATTACAATCATCTCATGATTGGTCTTTGTGTATACTCTAACAACAAGTCCTTCACTTTGGAAATTGTAGCCACATTTAAACAGTTTTACCTCATCATTGATCTTTATAATTAATTTGTTTCGTTCTAGATAAATCGTCGATTTGGAAGTGGCCAGAAATGGCCTACCCAACAGGATGGGGATTTCCCGATCTTCATCATAGTTTACAACTTAAGATTATGGATCCCTATACCTTGACAAATCAAGAACACCTTTTTAGTTCAATAAAGATTTTTTGGCTAATTACAGTTTTATCAATGTGTTTTTTAATTCCCCAAGTCTGAGTTTCTGATAAGTCGATAGAGGTATTAATTTTATATTGTCCCCTAAATTGTAAAGGGCTTTGCCATGATATTGATTACCTATCTCTATTAAACTTGGAAAGCTACCTAGATCTTTTAATTTTGGGCATAATATTTTAGGCAAATATTCAACTACCTCTTCCTTTGTGGATTTGGTGAAGTCTTTCAGAACTGTCTCCTTTTCATGGATGGGTCTATTTATGGGCTTCAATTCCTTGTTTGATCGATCACGATTGCTTTTACATGATCCTTTTCATCTCTCTGAGGATTATTTTGCGTATTACTAGGGAGTCTTTGACCATTTTGATTTTGAAACATCGTCATTAGTTGGCTCATTTGGTCATAAAGGTTGTCCATTCAAGATTCGAGTCATCCGCATGTTGCTTGAACTTGTCGAATGTTTGTCTTTGTTGTTTTAATCTTCCTCTCTAGTCAATCAAATCTTTGACAACAAGCAGTATGGTTGTTACTTATGGTACGTTGTTGCATTGGTGAAGGTTGGTAAGAAGGTTTCAATCGAGTTTAAGCTTGATGTGCACCTCCTTGGTTGCCCCACTTGAGGTTTGAATGATCCTACCAACTGGGATTGTAGGTATTTAGATAGGGATCTCGACCCCTATCACTCACATGGCTCTTCTCCTTCGGTTGGCTTTGTAATATGGCTCCTCTCTTGTCGGCTTGACGGGGTGTATATATATGGTAAAGCTTTTCTAGTATTTATCGGAACTGAGCATCACCATCCTCCTCATTTACTGCCTTCGCTATTGGAGGCTTGAATTTGTACATGAATCTCTTGTTAGGCCACATGTACGATTTCATGGCCATGTATTCTATAATTTTGTAGGCTAGTTCATACGTTTGAAACATGAGAGATCTGTCTGATGCTCCATCTAAGCTAGATCTAATGTGTCTATCGACGCTGTTGTAAAATATTTGTATCTGGAGCCATGCATGCAGTCCATGGTGTGGGCACTTTCTTAGCTTTGTCTTGAAATGTTTCCGTGCCTCGTATAAGGAATCGCATTTGTATTGTTTAAAATTTTTGATTTCTCGTCGAAGTTGAATGGTTTGACTAATTGGAAAATTTTATGAAATTTTTTTTTCACAAGATTGTTCCATGTGGTAATGGAAACTAGTTCTAACTAGTCCAACCAATTGGTTGCGTTATTACATAATGGAAATGGAAATTACTAGAGACGTATAGAATCATCATATACTACATTGTTTTTGAAGGTGTCACATAGTTAAAAAAACCACTTTAGGTGCTTAATCGGGTCTTCAACCATGTTCCCTTTGAACTTCAATATATTTTGGATCATATGGGTAGTGGCCATCTTTGTCTTGAAATTATTAGCATTAATAGCGTCCACTCAAGGTTTACTCACACAACATCCACTGAGCTATTGGGACTTCTTCCTAATTATTTACTTGTAGTTTTCATGGCTCCTCGAGTAATGGATTTTCTTGGGGCAAATTAATTACCGAAGATGGATTGTTGTCCATGAAGATTAAGTTTATGTTTTTTGAGCTATTTTAAAACTCAAAAATGAAAATAAACCATACAATCATAGTGAACAATTAAAATGGTGAAATATTAAACATATTTTCTCGAAAATTTTATCAGGGGTAAAATCGTAATAATTTTATCGAGGGTAAAATTGGGACGAGAAAATTATTTAATATGATCATTGAAGCTTATTGTGAGAAAAAGAAAAAATATAATCAAGTTGGATCAGTTTGCAAAGTATTGGGTTAAAAAGTTTAGGAAGTACTTGAAATTGGACTCGGTAAAGAAGAGGCCCAAAAGCCCCTTATGTAATAAAGAGGGACAAAAAACCCTAGTATATTTAACTAGGGTTGCCGTCCCCTACATCCTAGTTGAACTAGGATTTTGTTTTTCTATTTGAAATAAATTTCTTTAATTCAACAAGGGTTCTGATAACTCTTGAAAAGATTATTTTGAACCTCTAATACTTAAGTAGATATATTTGCATTTCTAGGTTATTTTTAGAACATTACATAATAATGCTTGGATTGTGTCTTAAATGTCATTTCATGTTACTTTCACTATTGGGAAGAAGGGAACTGGTTGTTGTATGCAGGAGGTGCAGGAAGGATAAAGAAAAGGAGGAAGAAAATGAAGGAAGTGAAATATTGTCATGGTAAAAGGTTGGATGGATTGCCAACACAAATTCCATGGAAA
Source organism: Gossypium bickii (assembly GCA_025503065.1). Taxonomy (NCBI): domain Eukaryota; kingdom Viridiplantae; phylum Streptophyta; class Magnoliopsida; order Malvales; family Malvaceae; genus Gossypium; species Gossypium bickii. Next base: position 49,733,895 of record CP106714.1, read on the forward strand.
TTACATGAAAATGCTGACGCAGCACTCAGTCTTTGTCACTCTCAGCCAGTTGGACGTGTATCAGATAAATCCACCTAAAAAAGTGTGAGAAAAGTGTGTGCTAAGAGAGGGGACCTACCCTATAAAAGAGGAAAGAAAACAACAATGAAAAGAATTCTACACACGGGGATTTTACATGAGGATTTTGGAGGGGAACTGGGAGAGCAGATTAAAAGGAGAGCAGAGACGCAAAGAAAGGGATGAGAAATTAGCCTTAGGTCTTGAACGATTCAGCAATGTCGAAGTGAAAGCTGGAGTGACGAAAGCTTCCTACAGTTCTACCTTCATTCTGTTAATTGATTTATGTGATTTCTAAATTGTTAATAATGATATTGAATGTTATTCTGATTTTGGATTTTAAATCCCAACCCATGAGCTAATTTCATTTGGGTTGGAATTACTAGATTTATCTTGATACATTTAATGTTGATGGTGATATTTTGTGTAAATCTATTGTTTTGTTCGATTAGGATTATTTTAAATATATGCATGCAAGCTCTAGACATAAATGAATGCATGGTATATCCTTAGACTTGATTTAATTCTGAAAAGCTTAAATGATTTGGATCATAGTCGAATGAATCCCAACCCATGAGCTAATTTCATTTGGGTTGGAATTACTGGATTTATCTTGATACATTTAATGTTGATGGTGATATTTTGTGTAAATCTATTGTTTTGTTCGATTAGGATTATTTTAAATATATGCATGCAAGCTCTAAACATAAATGAATGCATGGTATATCCTTAGACTTGATTTAATTCTGAAATGCTTAAATGATTTGGATCATAATCGAATGATACGAGTGAATACTCGTAGCACTCTAGACATAGAGTTGTGATCTGTACAGAGTAAGGAAGAATATTGTTAGGTATTATTCTTAAGACTTGTAGATAGACAAAAACATAGAATGATAGCTTTAATTATAGCTCTCGAAAGAAACAAGATGGAGTAGTTTTAATTATAGCTTTAGATATAGCTTTAATTATAGCTCTCGGACAATAATTTGGTCAAGATTTTGCCATGACATTATTATGTTATTAAGTTATAATCCAAGTAATTCCAACCTTCCCATTCAACAGAATTAATCCGCTCAACTTTGTTTCGTAGAATTGCCACAACATTTTATTCCTTATTTTATTTTTATATTTCATACATTAATACTTCACCTCAAACCATTATTTTGTTTATGTGACACTTATACCCAGCCTGGTCGCTAAGCCCGAATACAGGATGTCACACCACCATCTCATGTACATCAAGCAAAACATGTTGACGGGGAAGAAATAGGTTCAATATTATAAACTGGTAAGAGTGTAACATAAATGCCTACTATTTTGACTTTGTTAGAAATCAGTCCTCTTTCTAAAATTAAAGGTTTCTAAAACACTTTTTCTAAAACTGGTAAGAGTGTAACATAAATGCCTACTATTTTAACAGTTATAATGCCATAGTCAAATATAATTCTAATTTACCATGCTACGAAATTTTGAGCATTCTACAGCTAAAATTCTTAAAATACCCCTAAAACTCCTATGCCCTATTTTGGGTTGTTACAATTTACTTTTCCATACACCTAATTAGTATAGTTTATAATAATAACTTAACCTTATTTTTACCTATTCCAATCCCTATGAAGAGTATCTCACTTATCACTTTATTACTTGATTCGACGTGTATACTTGCACATTCGCATTACATATTCAACCGTAACAAGTTCTACTTCTTTCCCTGTAAATAAATGGCACCAGTAGGGCAATTCACACAACATTCAAATATTGTTATTCTACCTGAAAATAAAGAGACTTTTATTCTCTAAGAATTAAATATATTTTTCGAAATAACAATTCTGTCGATTTCTATTAGAGAAGAAAATTTTTGTTTTCACCCCTAAACAAAAGAAAACTAATTATAATTTTTGTGTTTGATTCAACTTGGTTGAGCCCACACACGAGGCATTTCGAGGTATGAGAATAGTGAAGATGATTGTTTGGTTGAAAGTCGGAAACAACAAGGATCCATCTATCCTAAAACCCAAGTCGATTTCAGTCTAGGGTTTATTCCTATAAATATTAAGAATCGGGTTGGTTTTTAAAATTTTTATTTTTGAATGTGCAATAAAACTATTTCTAAATTGGATATTTTCTACCAATTTGTTTGAAATGGTTAATTATGATGTTTTGTTATGTTTTTGGACTTTTTTTTTTGTTTTTTCAAGAAATGTGATGAAAGTTTATATCAAATGTAAGTTTAAACGGTTGGATTGAAATAGGTATCAAATGGCCTAAAATGTACCATAAATAGAGTCCACGTCGTGATGTTGGGAGATGGTCGTGCGTCGAACTTTGGATTTTAGGCCACAACGTGATGAGGAACCCCTTCGTCATAATAAGGGCCACGTCAGTATGCCACGTCGTGACGAGAAACCTTCTAATGTTGCGACGTTGACTTGGTGTTTTGAAAATGCTGTAATTTGATCCTTGTTCGATTTCATGCTAACTATAAAGCATAAAATGGCTCATATATGACACCCCAAACCTGACCGGGACGGACCGGCCTATATTCGAAGCATTACATTAGCCACTTAAGTGACTCTCTCACTAACGACCACTCAAGACAGACCCCGACCTTATAACACCTCAATCTTATCAAATTATTATGTATTTATTAATGTGGAAGCAATTGTGAGCCAATTTTAAACTTTTCCTAGGTAATTTAATCAAAGGGAATTTTCATCATTTTATCATACGTGTGCCTCACACGGCCACCAGACATGCCTGTGTCACAAGCCGTGTGGAAACAGGGCATACATACTGACTTGCATCACACAGCTAAAGACAAGCCTATGTGCCATGGCCGTGGGAAATTTTGAGGGTATACTGACTTGGTTCACACGGCCGGCCACACGCCCATGTGCCAGCCCGTGTGTTACACATGGCTAGTAGACACGCCCGTGTGTCTAAGCCGTGTAACACTCTAACTTGTTTAATTAAGTTACAGCAAACACACGGTCGAGACACACACCCGTGTGCTCAACCGTGTGGGATGAAATTAGGCTTGGTTTAAGCCATGTTTCTCACCCACTTCAAGCATACCTAAACCACAACATTTCATACCATTTCAATACACTTATAGGCAACCAAAACATGAAATTCATATACAATTCATGCCACACAATGTACCAATTCATCATCCGTATATCATACCAAATCAACCATGATATATCAATGGTAATTAATCAAAACAATTAACCACTTAGCCATCATAACAACCATACCAAACATGCCAAAACACAAGGCCATATATACATCACATATCACTTACATAATTCATAAATTAAGCCAACTCAAATGGCCAAATACACACCCACATTTACATCATTTATGAGCTAAATCTCATGGCTAATACCATAACTCAAAACATATCATCTTAATTCTAGCCTATATATGCCATATACCATATATACATAACATCAAAAGTACCAACAATTTGATCGATAGTGTGACAATGTTCCTGATGATCCCCAAGTCCGAGCTAGCTTCGATTATCTTTAAAACAGGGAAAGAACACACAAAGTAAGCTTTAAAAAGCTTAGTAAGAGATAAACAAATAAAATCACGACATGAATTAACATCATTTCTATCAAGAGGCAATCGATGAGTAAATACATAAAAAGCTCACAAACCTTTCCCAGTGTATACATATTCAATATCATATGTAAATTCATCAAATACTTCCCTTTTGAATACTTGTATGAATCTCGTACGTACCTGAGTTTCTTAACTCATTCACACATTCTTTCTCGACTTGACTTTTCCCGTTGAACCTTTCGGAATCGTTAAGGATACTTGGAAATCATATATAGTTTGTACAATGGAATATCCAGATATGGTCTTACATGTTATTACATATCGATGCGGATAGCCCAGCTATGGTCTTACATGAATTCAAATAACGAAGCCAATGTCCCAGACATGGTCTTACACGTAATCACATAATGATGCCAATGTGCCAGACATGGTCTTACACATATTTACATCTCGTTAATCCTAATGTCATGACATTCGTATCCTATACTATTCCTAAGGCTTGTACGGGACTTTCGGATATTGTAACCCTGTCGAGTGTTGCTTGTATTTGATCATTCAACATTCATAATAGTTCAATGACAATTAAACATATATAATTAAATTTAAAGACATTTATTTGCATATGAACTTACCTTGTATTCGGGATAAACGGACTAGATCGACTATTCGATAACCTTTGATTTTCCCTGATCTATATCTGATTTCTTTCGTTCTTGATCTATATACATTCAAAATTTACTCATTTATTCATAAAATCATTCATTTCAGTCCACAAACACATATTTGGGCATTTTTACACTTTAGCCCCTAAAGTTCCACAATTTTACAATTTAGCCCCTATTTCACAAATATACAAAAATTCATGCAATTTAATACCTTCCCAAGCTAGCTGAATTTTCCTAGTGCACAACCAGCCCATATTTATCATTTATTCACACATTTAACCACACATTTTCACATTTTCATAAATAAATCCCTATTTGACATTTTTGTCAAAAATCACTTTACAAAACTTGTGTAACTATCAACAAATATTCATTTTTCATCATAAAACATTCAAAAGCTCAAGCATTCATCAATGGCACTTCAAAAAATCATTGACAACTTCAAAAATTAAAGCATGGGCTAGCTAGAATACAAAGCAACGATCTCCAAAACATAAAAATCATCAAAATCGAGCTCAAACTATACCTTAATCAAGCTTAATGTGTACTGAATATATGAGCCCTAAAATGGAGTATTCTCTTCTTCAAATTCGGTTGTAAATTAAAGATGATGACAACCATTTTAAATTTTGTTTTGTTTAAGGATACGTAATTCATAAATTACTTAATTAACTTTGGTTTTTAAACATTTAAAATATTAAATATAAGGCCATCTATGTCTAATTCCACTATCAATGGTCTAATATCATCATAAGGACCTTCGATTTAATGAATCATCGCAATTAAACACTTTTAACAAATAGAATGCAACTTTTGCATTTTACACGATTTAGTCCTTTTACCAAATTAAGCATTCAAATATTAAAATTATTTCACGAAACTTTCACACATATATAATCACATGCTATAAACACCAAAAATAATACTAAAATAATTTTTTGACCTTAGATTTGTGGTTTCAGAGCCACTATTCTGATTTAACTAAAATCGAGCTGTTACAACACTCCCCTCTTAGGGATTTTCATCCCCAAAAATCTTACCAGTGAATAGGTTTGGGTATTGATTTCTCATAGCATTCTCGGGTTCCCACGTAGCTTCTTCAACCCCGTGTCGATGCCACAAGATTTTCACTAACACTATTCTTTTATTTCTCAACTCTTTGATCTCACGAGCTAGAATTCAAATCGGTTCTTCAACATATTACATATCAGAGTGAATTTCAACCTCGGTCAAAGAAATGATATGTGAAGGGCCGGATCAGTATCGTCAAAGCATCGACACATCAAATACATTATGCATTTTCTCTAACTCAGATGGTAAAGATAGTCAATAAGTAACTGGTCTAACTAGCTCGATAATCTCATACGATTTGATGAATCGCGGATTCAATTTCCCTTTTTGACCAAGCCGCAATATCTTTTTCCATGGCGACACTTTCAGAAACACTCTATCCTCGATCTGAATCTACGTAAGATTTTTGTCGATCCTATGTTTCTTTCAAACTTTCGTGAATTACTTTCACTTTTTCGTCTGTTTCCCTAGTCAGATCAACTCTGTGAATCTTATTCTCGCTTAGCTCAGTCCAGTACAATGGTGTTTGGCATTTACGACCATATAGAGCTTCGTATGGTGCCATCTTTATACTTGATTGAAATTTATTATTCTAAGCAAATTCAATCAGCGATAAATATTTCTCCCAGCTACCTTCAAACTCAAGAATACAACATCGTAACATATCCTTGAGAATCTGTATTCGCTCGGATTGACAATCCATCTGCGGGTGAAAAGTACTACTGAAATGTAGCTTTGTGCCTAATGCCTCTTGCAGTTTCTTCCAAATTCGTGAAGTGAATCTCGCATCTCTATCCGAAACTATAGATAATGGCACTCCATGCAAACGAACAATCTCTGATATATAGAAATCAGCTAATTTATCAAGTGAGTAATCTATACGTACCAGAATGAAATGAGCTGATTTCGTCAGTCTGTCAACAATAACCCAAATCGCATCATTCTTTCTCGGAGATAAGGGCAAACTTGAAACAAAATCCATAGTTACTCTGCCCCATTTCCACTCAGGAATCATGATAGGCTGTAATAAACCTGACGACACTTGATGCTTAGCTTTGACTTGCCCACAAAACAAACATTTCGAATGAGATATCCCGTTTGTAACATCTCGAAATTGGGCCTAGCAGAATTGAGCTCGATGGGCCTTAGGCGTAATTGAGTAAAAAAAAATTTAGAGAATGACTTTAGTGCATGTTGGACCTATTGGATAAGTGATTTTGGAAGGTTAGAGGGCTTCTATGAAGTCCCAAGATCAAATATTGACTTTGGTGAAATTTTGGTTTTAGGTGAAAAAAACCTTGGCAGTTGGCAGGTAGGCATTAAGAATAAAATATGGAGGAAAAGAACACCAGTGGAGTGTGTGGTGTAGTGGCAAAGTGTCGCCACTTAGGGGGCAAGGGGGTGACGCCACAGGGAAGGAAGGAGGTCCAAGGTTCAAGTCTTGGCTTTTGCATTTTAGTTTTCTTTTTAAATAGACTTTAGTATTTGGCTATAGATTCAAATTTAGTTGTGCATGGTTTAAGACACAAGTGGAGCTTGTGGTAAAGTGGCTAGCTGCATGGATTATGTGACAAGGGAGCCTGGGTTCAAATCTCATGAGAAGCAAGGGAGTATTTATTTTGCGGATTGGACGGTAAGAGTTTCAGTTGAATTTAAACTCTACTGATGAAGGGATCCCACATCGAAAAGACACAAAGAATGAAGGTGAAGAGCTAGCTATATAAAGAGAATGCCAGGAGGAGAGTTAACATACCTTGGTGGGCATTTGGGCACAGGAGTGGTCGCAGCGCGGTTTAGCACCAGATTCCTATCAGGTGTGTGTACTTCTCTACTCTAGCTATAGAGCGACAAGTGCCAAAATGCTGGTCACATGGCAATAGTAGCCACACGAGCGTGCGAGCGCACGTGTGGGGTTTCGACGCGATAGTTGAGGCCATCAGTAGTATTCTTGTGGGTTGAAGTTGCTTGGGCCACGATGGGCCAAAGTGGGCCAAATAGGCCTGAGGGCCCATATGAGTAAATTGTATGATGATATAGTATATAGTGAACTAGATTAGGTGGAACTTGTATACGTGGCTAGATTTGTGCTAGGTGGGCCATACAAGCGTGTGGGCCCGAATGGGCCGAAATCGGGTTTTAGGCCCAATAGTCTGGTAACGACCGGAAATGACAGTTGAGTCACTCGTGGTGACATTGGGCCTAGGGAAAGGCCATTGTAGGTGCGAGATTACCGAAATGCCCTTGGTGGGTAAATTACGAAAATACCCCTAGTAGGTAAAATTACGGTTATACCCCTAGAGATTGATTAGCTTGATTATGTTGTAGTGGTTATTCTGATTATGATGGTAGTTCGTTTCATGTTATTCTTATGTTTGATATATGGTTTGCATACATGTCATACTGCATACACAAATTATTATGTCATGACATGTTGCATGGGGTTCGGGATATATTTAATGAAGGAAAGGGTGTACATTTATGTACGTGGATTGATGATTGGCTTCATGCCACATCGTGGATTGATGATTGGCTTCGTGCCACATCGTGGATTGATGATTGGCTTCGTGCCATATCGTGGATTGATGATTGGCTTTGTGCCACATCGTGGATAGATGATTGGCTCCGTGCCACATCGTGGATTGATGTTGGCTTTGTGCCTCATCGTGGATTGATGTTAGCCTTGAGCTACATCGTGGATTGACGTCGACCTTGGGTCACGTTGTGGATATTGTGATTTAATCACGTGGACCAGTTGCTAGACCACTAAGTGGATGGCATTGATTGCTGAATTGGTGTGTAGTGGATGGAGGGTCAATTTAGTAATCCCCTGGTGTGTGGTGGCAGGATACGGGGGTGTGTAGCGGTTGGATACTAGGTTGGGGTTCGGTTAGCATGTTGCATCATTATGCGTGGTATGTGGTTACATGTATGGATTTGGGCCAAGCCCATTTGTGGAATCATGTGGATTAATTGCATTGCACTAATTATTGATATGCCATGGTGTTGGGCTAATATATTACTGTTGGCTTAGGCCCAGTTATCGTGGTAAGGGGAATTGCACATCGAGTTTTCGTAAACTCATCCCCTCTTTTTAAATGTTTCAGGTAATTCCTAGTTTGAGGACTTGGAGCCGAGGCGGACTCGAGGTGGCATGCATTACTATTTCTTCTGTAAACTACATTGCCTTATTTTGAACTTATTATATTGGGACTCTGTTATGTAATAAGGCCTATGGTATTTTATTTGATTTTAGCTTTTAATTTGGTTACTGCTTATTATTGTGGAATTTTAATTCTGGATTTCCTTGAAATGTTAACAAATCATTTCTTATTCAAAATTACAAACTCGATTTTTCACAAAAAAAAAATATAAAGAATACGAACTTTTTAACAAATGCACAGTTTTTAGACATTCCTTTCATATGACATTCCAGATCCGGTCGTAACGTCTAGGCCGGGTTTGGGGTGTTACACCATTTCATGCCATGCCATCAATAAAACTGTTTCAAATCATTATACATTTTTGTGCTTCTCGGGTGTACTGATAAACAACTACTATGTGCTTCGGTCAAAATCATCTGAATCAACTCTAAATTTCTCGGAACACATATTCGATTTCTGAATCTCAAACAACCATCAGAATCAGCTTGAAACTCTGAATCAGCAATTGACTCACACTGAACCTGTTTTGCTTGCAGTTCATTATCAAACTTTTGAGCCTCATAAATTTGTTGTATGAATAGTGGTCTTGCTTTCACTCGGTTACTACAAACCATTGTCAGACAAACCCAAATGTGTGTTCAAAGCACATAAAGCAAATAAGGAGTTTCAGCTCAAACCATCAGCAACTACGTTCGCTTTCCCCGAACGATAGTCAATTATCAAGCCATAGTCTTTTAACAATTCTAACCATCTCCACTGTCGCAAATTCAAATCTCTCTGAGTCATCAGATATTTCATGCTTTTGCAGTCAGTATAAATATGACATTTCTCACCAAACAAATAATGGCACCAAATTTTCAATGCGAACACAATCGTAACCAATTCTAGATCGTGCATTGGATAGTTCTTTTCATGCGGCTTCAGCTGTCTCGAGGCATAAGCTAAAACTTTTCGTTCCTGCATCAAAACACAACCTAGGTCATTTAATGATGCATCACTAAAAATTATGAATTCTTTACCCGACTCAGGCTAAACTAACACTGAAGCTTCAGTCAATAAAGCTTTTAACTACTTGAAACTTTTCTGGCATTTATCTGACCACTCGAACTTAACATCTTTTTGAAGCAATCTTATCATAAGAGTTGCAATCATCAAAAAGCCTTTTACAAACCGTCTATAATATCTCGCTAGTCCCAGAAAACTGCGGACCTCAGAAACATTTCTTGAAGGCTTCCAATCTATAATAGCAGATATCTTACTCAAATCAACCCGAATACCATCAGCTGAAACAATATGTCCCAAAAATCAAACCTCTCATAGCCAAAACTCACATTTGCTAAACTTTGCAAACAACTGTTTATCTCTCAAAGTTTGTAACACAATTCCCAAATGCTCGGCATGTTCAGATTCATCACGAGAGTAAATCAAAATATCACCAATAAACACAACTACGAATCGATCTAAGTACGGCCTGAAAATCAGGTTCATCGGGTCCATAAAAACAGCAGGTGTATTTGTTAGTCCGAAAGGCATAACAAGATATTCGTAGTGTCTGTACCTTGTTCTAAATGTAGTCTTTAGCACATCCGAGTCTTTTACTCGCAACTGGTAATAACACGATCTCAAATTGATTTTTGAAAACACTATTGCCCTTTTCAACTGATCAAACAAATCATCTATTCATGGCAAAGGGTATTTATTCTTGATCGTCACTTTGTTGAGCTATCGATAGTCTATACACATTCTCATCGTGCCATTTCCATAAATAATATTGGTGCACCCCAAGGAGAGAAACTCAGTCTAGCAAAACCTTTATCTGTCAACTCTTGCAACTGAGCTTTCAATTCTTTTAATTCTGTCGGGGCCATTCTGTACGGAGCTATCGATATTAGCATAGTTCCTAGCACTAACTCAATGCCAAACTCAACCTCTCGGATCGGTGGTAAACTCGGGAACTCTTCAGGAAACACATCCGGATACTCACACACAACTAACACTGATTCGATCTTCTTTTCAGTCACTTTCGTATTAAGCATATAAGTAAAATAAGCTTCACAACCCTTTCACATATTTCTGAGCTAACATCAATGAAATCACTGTTGGTAAACCATTCAAATCATCTGACTCAATCTGGAAAATCTCATTACTCTGACATCTCAGAGCAATCATCTTTCGTTTATAGTTTACTATAGCATCATGTAGCGTTAGCCAATCCATACCCAAAATTATATCAAATTCATCAAATGGCAACAACATCAGATCAACCGGAAAACAAAAATCCCAAATCATCAATGGTCAATTCTTATACACTTTATCAACCAAAACATACTTGCCTAGGGGGTTCGATACTCTAATCACAAATTTCGAAGACTCTACAGGAAAAGTCTTACTAGATACTAAATTCATGCATATATAAGAATGAGTTGATCATGGATCTATCAATGCAATCACATTAGTATCATAGAGAATAAAAGTACAGATGATAACATTTGGAGATGGTGCTTCTTCCCGAGCGCGAATAGCATAGGCTCGTGCAGGTGTTCTGGCCTCAGATCTCATAGTAGAGTCTTTTGTCACTCTTTGACTACCACTCACATTACCAGCATTTCTGGGTGGTCTCCCTCTAATTACAGTATTACTTGGCCTCATACTCTGAGCGTCATCTTTTTCAGCTAACTCTGGGAAATTCTGATAAAATGATCTAACGATCCACATTTAAAACAAGCCCGATGATTCAATCTACAATCACCAAAATGTTGTTTTCCACATTGTGTACATTCAGGTCAATTTCGTTTCGCACTCCTAACACTAGCTATCAAGATAGCTGGAGCTTTAAAGCTCGAATGTTGCTTTTCATGATCTCTCTTTGAATGTCTCACTGATGCATTAGAATGATTAAACGAGTCTCGGTATTTCTTCGATGAAGATTGATACGACTTACTTATTGATCTTTTTCTCAAGTCTTTAGCTTTTGAATCTACCTTTCTATTTTCTTTACTAAGATCCTCGGCTTTACAAGCCCTCCCAACTAGAACGACAAATTCTTTCAACTCTAGAATTTCAACTAGTAATTTTATATCTTCATTCAATCCATCTAAAAATTGTTTCCACATGATTTCTGCAATGGAAACATATTCTGGGGCATATTTGCTTAACCGTACGAATTCTCTTTCATACTCAGTAACAGTCATCCGACCTTGTTTTAACTCAAAAAACTCTTTATATTTCTAATCAAGGTATCACTGACTTATGTACTTCTTTCGAAATTCAGATTGGAAAAACTCTCGAGTAACCCGTTCTCTAGGAACCACAGATATCAACATTTTCCACCAATGGTACGCATTATCTCTTAGGAAATATACAACACATTTTATACATTCCTCAAGAGTACAAGACAATTTATCAAATACTCAAATCGTGTTTTCGAGCCAGAATTCAACTCTCTCTGCATCGTCATCAACAATATCCCGAAACTCTTCAGCCCCATGTTTACGAATCTTATCTACTGGTGGCATATTCAACCGTATCAGATCTACAACTTGAGAAATAACAGGAATTTGTTGAGAAATAGGTGGGGAGGTTGTTGAGCAGCTGTATTCATTCGAAAGAACTCCTTAAACCACTCACTCATCATCTAGAAAAAGGCTTGTTTAGCCTCTCCCTCACGACTACTAGATACAGGCCTACAGTCAGATTGCGCTGCCCTTTGAGCAGGAGCGGGTGCGTTACTCTCTACATCATCAACTATAGCTCTTTTTGGATCCATTGCTATACGAAAACACAATTTAAACTGTCAGGAATCATCACACTATCGTAGAGTATATATGGCATGTATAGCTAGATACTCACACATGCTACGTTAATCCTAGAATTGGCTAAATTGATACCAATAAAATGTAACACCCCTAACCCGTATCTACTGCCGAAAAAAGGTTACGAGACATTACTGATCAAATCACAACATATATCATACATTTCTCACACATAAATCCATTTACACATAAACATCAATCAAATATAATCACATTGTCCCTTATAAGCTTTATGAGACCTTTAAACATGCTTGGAAGAGGTTCGAGACAAAATCGATAACATTTGAAAACTTTGGGAATTAGAAAATTTTCATGCATATAGGGATCACACACCTGTGTGACCAGGCCGTGTGCCTTACACGGCCACCAGACACGCCGTGTCACAAACCGTGTGGAAACAAGGCATACATACTGACTTGCATCACACGGCTAGAGACACGCCCGTGTGCCATGGTCGTGGGTAATTTGGAGGGTATACTGACTTGGGTCACATGGCAGGCTACACGCCCATGTGCCAGCCCTTGTGTCACACACGGCCAGCAAACACACTCGTGTGTCTAAGCTGTGTAACTCTTTGACTTGTTTAATTAAGTTACAACAGACACACGGTCGAGACTATGAGTAAGCTTTATACAAATAAAATCACCATATGAATTAACATCATTTCCATCAACAGGTAGTCTATGAGTAAATATATAAAAAACTCACAAACCTTTTCCAATGTATACATATTCAATATCATAAGTGACTTCATCAAATACTTCCCTTTTGAATACTTGTATGAATCTCGTACGCACCTAATTCACTTAACTCATTCACACAATCTTTCTCGACTTGAGTTTGGCAGTTGAACCTTTCGGAATCATTAAGGATACATAGAAATCATATATAGCTCGTACAATGCCATATCCTAGATATGGTCTTACATGTTATAACATATCGATGCCGATAGCCCAGCTATGGTCTTACATGAAATCAAATAACGAAGCCAATGTCCTAGACATGGTCTTACACGTGATCACATAATGATGCTAATGTCCTAGACATGGTCTTACACGTAATCACATAATGATGCCAATGTCCCAGACATGGTCTTACACATATTCACATCTCGTTAATCCTAATGTCATGGCATTCGTATCCTACACTATTTCTAAGGTTCGTACGAGACTTTCAGATATTGTAACCCTATCGGTTCTTACTCGTACTTGATCATTCAACATTCATAACAGTTCAATGACAATTAAACATATATAATTAAATTTAAAGACATTTATTTGCATATGAACTTATCTTGTATTCAGGATAAATAGACTAGATCTAATATTCGATAACCTTTGATTTTCCCCGATCTATATTTGATTTCTTTCGTTCTTGATCTATATACATTCAAAATTTACTCATTTATTCATCAAATCATTCAATTCAGTCCACAAACACATATTTGGGCATTTTTACACTTTAGCCCCTAAAGTTCCATAATTTTACAATTTAGCCCCTATTTCACAAATATACAAAAATTCATGCAATTTAATACCTTCCTAAGCTAGCTAAATTTTCCTAGTGCACATATCAGCCCATATTTGTCATTTATTGACACATTTAACCACATATTTTCACATTTTTACAAATAAATCCCTATTTGACATTTTTGTCAAAAATCACTGTACAAAACTTGTGTAACTATATACAAATATTCATTTTTCATAATAAAACATTCAAAAGCTCAAGCATTCATCAATGGCACTTTACAAAATCATTGACAACTTCAAAAATTAAGGCATATGCTAGCTAGAATACAGAACAACGATCTTAAAAGCGTAAAAATCATAAAAAACCGAGCTCAAACCGTACCTTATCAAGCTTAATGTGTGCCAAATATGTGAGCCCTAAAATAGAGTATTCTCTTCTTCAAATTCAGTTGTAAATTAAAAAAGATGACAACCATTTTAAATTTTGTTTTTTTTTTGTACTTAATTCATAAATTACTTAATTATAACCTTAGTTTATAAACATTTAAAACATCAAATATAAGGCCACCTATGTCAAATTCCACTATCAATAGTCTAATATCATCATAAGGACCTTTAGTTTAATGAATCATAGCAATTAAACATTTTTAACAAATAGAATGTAACTTTTGCATTTTATGCAATTTAGCCCTTTTATCAAATTAAGAATTCAAACGTTAAAATTATTTCACGAAATGTTCACACATATACAATCACATGCTATAAACATCAAAAATAATATTAAAATAATTTTCTGACCTCGAATTTGTTGTTTCAGAGACATTATTTTGATTTAACTAAAATCGAGTTGTTACAAACATTGATAAAAGTCCTTTAATTGACTCTTAAATCATGTAAAAATGTTTCTAATCATCATAAAACAAGTATAGGATTGAAGATTACCTTTGATTCATTGTAAAGTCATTCATTGAAAATCTTGATTCAAGAAACTTGAGAAATTTTAGAATATTTTTGGCTACTTTTGAGAATATTTTTTGATGAATTGAGAGAATATTTTGAGAAGAAATTTGGCTGGATATATTCTCTGATAATAGATAAAACTTCTCGCCAATAACAACAACTTCTAAACTGCCAGCACCACATAGTGTCACCAACTTTGCCTTGCAATCCACCTTAGCTCGATGCTCGGACGACCAATTCATACCCAAAATGATGTCAAAACCCTAAAATGGCAAGTCAAGAAGATCAACCAGGAACACTTGTCCCTAAACCATCAGAGGACAAAAAATATAAACATGATCCACCACTACACTATCACCTAGAGGGCTCTTAACCATAACACTCGATCTAGATGTCTTTACAGAAATCCCCAACTCTCTAGCTACATTTCTCAAGATAAACAAACTCGTCGTACCATAATCAACCAAAGGTAGCATAGGAAAAGGTTGTATCATGAAAGTACCTAAGATAACATCAATGCCCTCTCAAATCTGGGGTTCCTTCACTGCATAAAGTCTGGTTGGATCACCATCTTCACTGCATAAAGTCTGATTTTAATCTAAAATTAACTAACTAATTACTAAGAACGCAATAGAGAATGAATCAGTAAAATATTTGAACAAAACCAATGAGATAGACAATACCCAGGAAAGAATTCACCTAGACTGTAACACCCCAAACCCGGTCCAAACACCACGACCGAATCTGGTATGTTACGAGGGAAAACGAGTTTGAAAATTTCGAATTTGTACCAACTAGACTTGATAAAAACTTTGCTCTTTTTTGAAAACAAGTTGTTTAATGATGTTACTAACATTTAAACTTAGTAAAAGTTTGATTCCACGTTAGAAAACAATTGATCTTTATTGGTTTATAAAAACAGTGTGATACCCGATGGTATAGTTGAAAACATATCGTTAAAGTTTTAAAATCGTTGTTGTGTCATGTTTTAGCAAATTAACCCAATTAGTCTCATAAGGCATATTAAAACTAAACTTAAAACATAATAATAAAAGGCATAAGTTAAAGGCTTTTTACAAGTCCGAAATAAAACCCAAACAAAATTAAATAACTAAAGTACTCAAATGCAAATGGCTGAGTAAACTTTTTATTTGAGCATGGCATGCGCACCCCGAGTCCATCCCGGCTCCATGTCCGCGTCTACGAGTCACCTGAAATGTCAAAGGAGAGGGTGAGTCGAGTGACTCAGTGTGTAAATCCCGCTCCCGATAAAACAACATGCTAACACCCATCATACAAAGCAACACAATTAATGCAACCCGATCCTAACCATCCATATCGCCTTTTCTACCCCGTGGTGGTACCAAACCACCGTGACGATATAGTCACAATGTGTTACTAAAACACCGTGTCCCAAAGACACATTATCCATCGATGTGGTCCCAAACCACCGGTGTCCCAAAGACACGCTTGTGCTACCAAAGCACCGTGACCAAGTCACGAATCCAAAGATGGGGCCAACCCATCGTGTGTTACCAAAACACTAGCAGATAATCCCATATCTCAAGTGGGGCCAACCCACGGTGGTCAAACCACGTGGACAAGTCGCAATGAGGTGCCAAACCTCCGTGTCCCAAAGACACAATGCAGTGCTACCAAAGCACCGTGACCGTAGTCACAAATCTAGTGATGGGGCCAACCCATCGTGTGTTACCAAAACACCGGGCGTCAATCCCGTATAATCATCATCGTGGGGCCAACCCACCGTGGTACTGAGCCACTCGGGACGAGACGCGAGGTACCAAACCTCTGGAGGTGCTAAACCTCTGTGACCCAAAGTCACAAAGTGTGCTACCAAAGCACCGGTGCTCGTCAAGACAAAACATCACCGCTCCCTCAACTCGTAATACCCATCAATATGCCATACTCATGTAATCATGCATATCATATAATCATGCATCTCATGCTATATCTCATGTCACATATACCCACAGTCATGGTAACATATAACTCATCATTAAAAATAGTAATACTGACTTACCCGAGTCCAGAATCATACCCATTAGGGTATCATAACAATCACCACTGTATCATTAGTCATCACACGGTTATCAATTATATTACTAGGTATAAGTGTGTTAGTTACACACACACAGTAACTACGAGCCTAGAAATCCCAACGAGAACGAATGCTAAGCCCTCGATTATTGACTCCTACAATCGCCAAAGATAGGGTTAGGCATCACTAACATTCGGCCAACAACCATTAACCAAAGGGGTTAATATCGAACCCTTACCTTGCTATTGGTTCGGTTTCCTAGCAACCCGAACCACAATGATTCCTCCTCCAACAGTCAGCACCCTAACAAACCAATTGTTAATCACTAGCCACTTTAAACTTAAACTTAATCGAAATCAACTGATTGCACTAACAAAGATATACCAACTGCTTACCCCTTTACTTACCAAACACCAAAAATCGGTCAACCAAACAGGATCACCCTTCACTAATATTCGGTCACCAAGGCACTTCTAGAAGAGAGGGAGTTTCGCCAAAGCTTCAAAAAGAAGGGAGAGGATTCGGCCTATAGGTGTTCAATACTCTTAGGTTCGGTTTAGTGAGAAAAGAATGAGAGAGTATAGATGGGGAGGAATAAGGTTGATATTCGGCTAACACTCAAAAAGAATGGGAAAAGGAGAAAGGAAGGTGTATTCGGTTTGTAAGTAAAAGAAATGGAGAGAATGTCTTGGAGGTTAAAGTTTCGGCTAATGGAGATTTTAAGAAGAAAGAGAGAGAGAGTTGAGAAGAGAAGAACAACACCAATTTCGGCTTATGCAAATGAAGAAGAAAAGAAAATGCAAGAGTGCATTCGGCTACAAGAAGTTTGAGAGAAAAACAAAACAAATTCGGCAAGCCTTAGAGATTTGGTCTTTCGGTTTTCCAAAAAAATGAGAGACTCTCTTGAATTTTCTGGTTTAAGCTATTGACAAAAGAAGAAATTTAGTGCATTATTTGCTTGACCAAAACATCAAAATACCAAATAGAATTTCTTTGACCCCAATCCCCATTCCAAGCCGTCACTTTTCCCCTCCAACTCCCTAAATTTCGCCAAATCCCTACTTTTACTCCAAGCCACCATTTCAAATAAGTTTGAACAAGTCTTCACCCTTAATTTGCTCTCCACCATCCAAGTCACCCTTGACCAAGTCTTAGGCAGAGTTCAAATTGCCACAAACTCTTCCCTCCTATGCCGTCCAAAAGAAAGCAAAATGTGGCCACTTTGCAGCTTGAACACGGGACCACACCCCTGCAAGTGGCGTCACATTCACAAGCCCTTAGTGGCGCCTACAATGCCACTCCACCAACTCCTCTTTTGTGCCATAAAACTCCATTTTATTTTCTTAAGCCCCAACTCTATCGCCTCCCCACACCTAAGGCCAAAAATTAAAATTTTCCTACCTACTCGTGCATACACTTAGCCTATAATTAAACCCCTAAAACACCGAAATAGCAACACAAAGACACCAACACATGAAATATCATGCAACACGTAAATAGCCCCTAACCCGGGATATTACGCTTCTACCCCTTAAAATAATTTCGGCCTCAAATTACCCGATCAAAAGAGTTGCGGGTATTGCTTGTCTCATCGCATCCTCGGGTTCCCACGTGGCTTCCTCCACACCATGATTCCGCCAAAGAACCTTAACCAAAGGCACGGACTTCCTACGTAGAACCTTGACATCCCGATCTAGAATCGCGACCGGTTCCTCTTCCATAGTCAAATCCGATTTACCTCGATCTCTCCATCGCTACTACATGAGATGGATCTCGAACGATACCTCCAAGCATCGAAACGTGAAAAACATCGTGAATCGCTAAGCTCACGCGGCAACTCAAGCCGATACGCCATCGGGTCCAACTCGCCTCAATACCTTATACGGCCCAATAAACCTCGGACTTAGCTTGCCTTTTTCTCGCCAAACCTCAAAGACCTTCTTCCAAGGCGAGACCTTTAAGAAAACCCGATCTCCCACAAATAACTCTATATCTCTTCGCTTAAGATCGGCATAAGACTTTGTCGGTCCAAGCTTCCTTTTATCTCGCTTGTATCACTTTAACCTTGTCTTCTGTCTCGAAGAACCAACTCGGGTCCCAACAACCGACGTTCTCCCAACTCGTCCAACAAGTAGGTGAGCGACACTTCCTACCATACACGCCTCATACGGTGCCATTTTGATGCTCGCTTGGTAGCCGTTGTTATAGGCAAACTCGGCTAGCTGGCGAAACTCTTCCCAACCGCCCTCAAGTCCGAACACAACCTCTCAAAGATGTCTTCCAAGATCTGAATAACCTTTCATTGATCGCTCGCCGATGTGGGTGAAAAGCCGTCTTTGAAATCCAAACGAGTACCAGAGCTCGATGCAAAGCTCTCCGTAACCTCGACGTAAACTCGGGATCCCTATCCGAGATAATCGAAATCGAACACCGTAGCCTTACTTACTATCTCGACACATAAAGCTTCGCCAATCTCGAGTGAATAGTCCACTCACCGAATGAAATGGGTGACTTAGTCGACGGGTCCACGATAACCCAAATCGAATCTTTCTTGCTTGGCGTAAGCGGTAAACCACCGACGAAATCCATAGTTATCCTTTCCCATTTCCATCGAGGGATTTTCACAGTCAAGCAAACCCGCCAAGAATCGATGTTCACCTTGACTCACGACAAGTCGACACTTCCCCACAAACTCTGTCACCTCTTTCTTCAAGCCAGTGCCACCAAAATCGCTTCTTTAAGATCCCTATACATTTTACTACCTCCGGGATGCATAGCATAAGGATCGCTATGTGCGCCCTGAAGAATCTTCCGCTCACTCAACATCTTTAGGCATACACATGAACCACATACGCTTTCAGCACCCTTCCCGACCATCTTTACAGACTTTTCAAAGCGGATACCACATTTGATAAGTAATCTCTCCTATTACCTATCATAATCACTTCATCTCCTTATCCGTCGATAGAACCATGCGCTTAGCGCGCAATCCACTTTGGCCTGGTACTTCACCACCCGGTCCATCCCGAGAATCGGATCGAACTCCTCAAACGGCGCTTCCATCGGATCAAGAAAGAAAAACTACCCCTTGGAGTTCTAGGGGTACATCCTTATACAACTTATCTACCACTACAGAGTGACCTGTAGGCTAAATACGGTATCCGCCTAGAAGATATCTCGAGTCTAAGTCCATGGTCTCAACTATACTACTAGCAACATACGAATGCGTGGAACCCAAATCAATTAAAGCGGATAGGGAGAACCAAAAATCAAAAACGTCACGGTGATTACGTCCGGCGTGCCGCCTCTCGCGCGCCTAGCGACAGATACACCAAACCAGTGTGCGTGCCTCGAACTACCCGCACCTCCCGCCGGTGCTCCACGACCTCTACCAAATCCATTACCACCTCTCGCCATTACCACGGCCCCTCGTGGTGGCGGTCCATTACCTCTGAATCGACACGGGCCGACTCTCGGGATCAATCCACGCCATCCTATGCGGACGGTCCCCGATGCGATGATCCGAGAACCACACTCGGAGCAACCTTTACCACCACCCAACAACCACCCCAATGAGATTTCCCACACCGACACAATCGCGGTGGTCCCCGCTCTAGCAAAGACCAAATCTAGCGATCGATTCGCCCCACTCGGTCCTAGCCCTCTTCTCGGATTACCCGACGATCCGTAAGACCCAAAGCTCCTCTTAAGCTACTACTCCTGTCCATGTTCGCCTCACTGATTCCTTAACACCTCGGCTACCTTAGCCTTCTCGACTAAGACAACAAACTCGCGCTCTGGCGGAGAGCAATCAGCGACCTCAACTCGCCTCGCACCATCCTCGAAACGAACACACCTCTCATGCTCGGTGGCTACAATGCCCGGGCATACCTACTACTCGGCCGAGAATTCCGCCTGCACTCAAGAATGATTTACTCCCCTGAACAAGCCTCGAAATGCCTTTACTTGAGTCGATGTAACTAGCCCCGATGTATTTCTTTTGATATGCAAATCTGAAATAATCCCATGTCGATCCTCACCGCCACACTGCCCCGAATCGTGAGCCACCATCGGTATGACTCATCCCGAGAAGCGATACAATCCCCTTAAGTTTCTCCTCGATCGTCAAGTCCGGATCGTCCATGATCCGCTCGATTGCCTCTCTCTAGCCAATATTCAGCGATGCTAGGAGCAACACCAAAACACCTCGGAAGAACTCGGCCCCATTAGCCCGGTCGCTCAGAATGATTTCCTAACTCCCGCACCACCACTTACACCAGCTACTCTTTCCAACACCCGCAGCATCGCCTGTGACACTGCGTCATCTCCAGTCTGATCTTGGAACTCACCACCTCCAGCTGGTGGCGGAGCCGACATCTCATTTTCTGAACCCTGCCCAGATCCTACGGGCTCAGAAACCGTCATTCTACCCCTACCTCTACCACGAGTATTACGACCACGTCCGCCTCGAGTGCTCATGTCTAACGATCTACGTATCTGATTAAAAGAATTTTTATGCATTAGTATAGTTCCACTTTCTTAACCGCAAAGAAATTTTATGAATGGAGTTTATTCAGGGGTTCTTTCGAGCAATCAAGGTTTCAGTCTTCTATCCTATTCACCCAAAAGAGATTATACATACATTCCTTAACCCTTTCCATACCTATTCACTCTTCGGACATTGCTGCCCATTTCTAGCCCAAGGGTATTTTCGTCATTTTCCCTACAGGGTATTTTCGTAATAAAAATATTTTAAAACTTTCGTAAAACCGGTCAATTTGAAATTCCAAAAATTTGAGAGTGTTCTTTGAAAATTTTGTAAAATACTTTGTTTTGGAAACCAGGGGTATTTTAGTAATTTTCACAAACTGAGGGCGTTTTCGTAAATTTTCCAAAATCAAGATTTTCGATTGATATTTTGTAAAACAGAGTGTTTGAATTTCATAACATCATTGAAATTTTGGGGCAAAATCATTGAGTTGCTATTTTATAAACCAAGGGCATTTTAGTAAATTTACCCCTAAGGGCATTTTTGTAATTTTCCATAAATCAGGGTTTTCAAGAAAAACGTTGTAAATGTGACATTTTCGGTTTTGAAAGAGTGTATTGCAAAAGTTTTGAAAACATTAGGGTTGTCGTTGTATTTTTGAAAACAGGGCTAATTCCCTTTTCGGGTTTTAGTCGTTAGGTTAAGTCTATGACCTAGCCTTCTTGGTCAGGGTGAACTCGAGCTACGCACCAGGTGGGATACCTGCGAAGAGGAGGTGAGTCACGAGGACTGCTTAAATACCAAGCTCTTCCGGATCCACTCCTAGACATGCGTACAGGAGTTACCACACCCTAGCCCCGTGGCTGAGTCATAGATTGGTTTAGTGCTTTAAGTCTTATGCTTTAGTTCAAGTGTTTGAGTAATCTAATCCTAGGGTTCAAGTCCTATAAGTCTAACTACGTACCATATCACCTACCCTTCTACAAATAAAAATTCACAGAAGAGTTAGAATTACTTACCTGGGCGAACTGGTGCCGGAGACTCGGTGCCATGCCTTGTAAACCATGTATCCAATCCCAAAACACTTAAAACAAACTTTTAAAAACAGTTTGGGCCTCAAGCCCACAGCCGAGCTTTTGAACTTAGCTCTGATACCACAATTGTAACACCCCAAACCCGGTCCAAACACCACGACCGAATCTGGTATGTTACGAGGGAAAACGAGTTTGAAAATTTCGAATTTGTACCAACTAGACTTGATAAAAACTTTGCTCTTTTTTGAAAACAAGTTGTTTAATGATGTTACTAACATTTAAACTTAGTAAAAGTTTGATTCCACGTTAGAAAACAATTGATCTTTATTGGTTTATAAAAACAGTGTGATACCCGATGGTATAGTTGAAAACATATCGTTAAAGTTTTAAAATCGTTGTTGTGTCATGTTTTAGCAAATTAACCCAATTAGTCTGTTAAGGCATATTAAAACTAAACTTAAAACATAATAATAAAAGGCATAAGTTAAAGGCTTTTTACAAGTCCGAAATAAAACCCAAACAAAATTAAATAACTAAAGTACTCAAATGCAAATGGCTGAGTAAACTTTTTATTTGAGCATGGCATGCGCACCCCGAGTCCATCCCGGCTCCATGTCCGCGTCTACGAGTCACCTGAAATGTCAAAGGAGAGGGTGAGTCGAGTGACTCAGTGTGTAAATCCCGCTCCCGATAAAACAACATGCTAACACCTATCATACAAAGCAACACAATTAATGCAACCCGATCCTAACCATCCATATCGCCTTTTCTACCCCGTGTGGTACCAAACCACTGGTGACGTATAGTCACAATGTGTTACCAAAACACTGGTGTCCCAAAGACACATTATCCATCGATGTGGTCCCAAACCACTGGTGTCCCAAAGACACAGTTGTGCTACCAAAGCACTGGTGACCGAAGTCACGAATCCAAAGATGGGGCCAACCCATCGTGTGTTACCAAAACACTAGCAGACAATCCCATATCTCAAGTGGGGCCAACCCACGGTGGTCAAACCACGGGGGACAAGTCGCAATGAGGTGCCAAGCCTCGGTGTCCCAAAGACACGAGTGTGCTACCAAAGCACCGTGACCGTAGTCACAAATCTAGTGATGGGGCCAACCCATCGTGTGTTACCAAAACATCGGGCGTCAATCCCGTATAATCATCCGTGGGGCCAACCCACTGTGGTACTGAGCCACTTTGGGGCGAGACGCGAGGTACCAAACCTCTGAGGTGCCAAACCTCTGGTGACCCAAAGTCACAAAGTGTGCTACCAAAGCACCGGTGCTCGTCGGACAAAAAACATCACCGCTCCCTCAACTCGTAATACCCATCAATATGCCATACTCATGTAATCATGCATATCATATAATCATGCATCTCATGCTATATCTCATGTCACATATACCCACAGTCATGGTAACATATAACTCATCATTAAAAATAGTAATACTGACTTACCCGAGTCCAGAATCATACCCATTAGGGTATCATAACAATCACCACTGTATCATTAGTCATCACACGGTTATCAATTATATTACTAGGTATAAGTGTGTTAGTTACACACCTGGTAACTACGAGCCTAGAAATCCCAACGAGAACGAATGCTAAGCCCCTCGATTATTGACTCCTACAATCGGCCAAAGATAGGGGTTAGGCATCACTAACATTCGGCCAACAACCATTAACCAAAGGGGTTAATATCGAACCCTTACCTTGCTATTGGTTCGGTTTCCTAGCAACCCGAACCACAATGATTCCTCCTCCAACAGTCAGCACCCTAACAAACCAATTGTTAATCACTAGCCACTTTAAACTTAAACTTAATCGAAATCAACTGATTGCACTAACAAAGATATACCAACTGCTTACCCCTTTACTTACCAAACACCAAAAATCGGTCAACCAAACAGGATCACCCTTCACTAATATTCGGACACCAAGGCACTTCTAGAAGAGAGGGGAGTTTCGGCCAAAGCTTCAAAAAGAAGGGAGAGGATTCGGCCTATAGGTGTTCAATACTCTTAGGTTCGGTTTAGTGAGAAAAGAATGAGAGAGTATAGATGGGGAGGAATAAGGTTGATATTCGGCTAACACTCAAAAAGAATGGGAAAAGGAGAAAGGAAGGTGTATTCGGTTTGTAAGTAAAAGAAATGGAGAGAATGTCTTGGAGGTTAAAGTTTCGGCTAATGGAGATTTTAAGAAGAAAGAGAGAGAGAGTTGAGAAGAGAAGAACAACACCAATTTCGGCTTATGCAAATGAAGAAGAAAAGAAAATGCAAGAGTGCATTCGGCTACAAGAAGTTTGAGAGAAAAACAAAACAAATTCGGCAAGCCTTAGAGATTTGGTCTTTCGGTTTTCCAAAAAAAAAAAGAATGAGAGACTCTCTTGAATTTTCGGTTTAAGCTATTGACAAAAGAAGAAATTTAGTGCATTATTTGCTTGACCAAAACATCAAAATACCAAATAGAATTTGGCACCCCAATCCCCATTCCAAGCCGTCACTTTTCCCCCTCCAACTCCCCTAAATTTCGGCCAAATCCCTACTTTTACTCCAAGCCACCATTTCAAATAAGTTTGAACAAGTCTTCACCCTTAATTTGCTCTCCACCATCCAAGTCACCCCTTGACCAAGTCTTAGGCAGAGTTCAAATTGCCACAAACTCTTCCCTCCTATGCCGTCCAAAAAGAAAGCAAAATGTGGCCACTTTGCAGCTTGAACACAGGACCACACCCCCTGCAAGTGGCGTCACATTCACAAGCCCTTAGTGGCGCCTACAATGCCACTCCACCAACTCCTCTTTTTGTGCCATAAAACTCCATTTTATTTTCTTAAGCCCCAACTCTATCAGCTCCCCACACCTAAGGCCAAAAATTAAAATTTTCCTACCTACTCAGGCATACACTTAGCCTATAATTAAACCCCTAAAACACCGAAATAGCAACACAGCACACCAACACATGCAATATCATGCAACACAGAAATAGCCCCTAACCCGGGATATTACATAGACCTTACATATTATTATGAACCTGAATTAAATGATTTATTCACTTGTGTCTTGATCTGTGGAAATCCGTAAATTATGTTAATATCTCTTTCAAGAGTAAGATCAACTAACTCTAGGTTGATTAATTGAAATTTCTTTCTAATTAAAACCCCTATTGTTGCATTAACTAGATCTATGGATTCCCCTATTAGATTTCACTCTAATCTGGTAGATTTATGTCGTCCTATTTCTAGGATTGCATGCAACACCACCCAATTTTGCTAGATCTACTCTTAAACAGGAACTTTTGCTCCACTCAAATAAGCACATTGAACATGATTCAATATCCTAAAAATATTAAAACATGAAATAAGCATACATAATTGAGAACAAGAGTCAAGTATTTATCATGTAATTTAGAAATCAAATAATAAGATTCATCATAAGTTTCAACTTCCCTAGGTATCTAAGAATTTAGTTCATTATTTGGAATGAAAACATTTCAAACTTAAGATAACAACAAGATATAAAGAAATCTAATAAAACTTCAAGAGAAATTAAATGGAAATCTTCAATCTTGAAGAAGATCCACTTTGGAGTTACTTCTGATGGTGTTCTTCGAATAATTTTGTAACACCCCTTACCCGTGTTCAAAGTCGGAATCGGATACGAGGCATTACCTAACTTAACTTGCTTAAACATAACACACCGGGCAATAAAATTTTGCTGCAGCTTAGAAACTTTCCATTTAAACTCATAACCTACTCATTTTGGGTCTACGAGGCCCTAAACATGCTTTTGGTAAGTTTCAGAATTAAACCGAGAACTTTTACGTGCTTAGAAAATTTTTGTCCAAATAGGGGCCACACGCCCGTGTTGTTCAAGGGACACGCCCGTGTGCCCCTAAGACATGCCCATGTTCTTCACCTGTTGTCGACAATGATTTATTTCACACGGCCAGACACATGCTCGTGTCCCTCACACGGCCTCAACACACCCGTGTCTTAGCCCGTGTGCCAAAACCTTAGAATTTTGTTTATGACGTCATCACCTCACTAAGGTTACACGGCCAAGGCACACGCCCGTGTCCTTAGGCCATGTGTCGAATTAAATTTCTAAGGCTATATTCCAAGCCGAATGCCACCCTACATAGCAACCATACTTATACTAACTCAAATCAAGCATCCAGACAAGCATAAACTTCATGATTCATCATCAATGAATATATATATGAGAACTAGTTAAGTATTGGCCTAACTTTAATGTAACACCCCAAACCCAGCTTAGACGTTATAACCGGATCTAGCATGTCACATAAAAGGGTTGTTTAAAAAGCTACTCGTTTGTTAAAAACTTCGTATTCTTTTTAAAACTTCGAAATTTGCTGTTTGAGAAATTCAGATTTGCTTTAAATGTTTTCTTATAAAAATGTTATTATTATTTTTGAAGACTTAGTTTGTTACTGACGTTTAATTAAGAAATTGCGGAAACGTGACATTTTGAAAAACGATTATTGTCGTGTTAAGAAAACCCTGAGTTTAATCATTAATAGTTTAAAAATAACTTAAATGAAAGTTAAAAAAAATAAAATCCAATGGCCCTTATTACATAGTATTAAACCCAAATTAAATAATCATAAATAAAGTAAAACGGATTTGCTAATTTTCGTGAAAAGTAACTCCCACGTATGGCCACCACCGAGTCCTCCGCAGCTCCAAATCCTCTTTCGTTGGGGATTACCTGCAAGGTTAAGAGAAAGGTTAAGAGAAACGGTCACTAATTAGGCCCGAGCCCATATGACATCAAACTGGGCCTAAGCCCTATAATCATGAGACTGCATATAATGTAATGCAACCCAACCCAATCCAGCCAATCACACCCCCGTACCAACCAATCGTCACCTGTGGGGATCAAGTCAATCCACCCCGCCAATCACACCAATGTTGCAGACTAATCAGAATATTTGTGGCTGAGCCACCAGAGTCATAATATGTAAATATATATATATACTGTGGCTATGCCAGCAGGCAACACTGCTCTTCACTCATTAACCCGCCCCATGCAACATGATAAAATGCAATATACATATTAACATATAAAAGTGTAATGTAAACATATACACGATATTAGACAACACTAAGGGTAAAATGACCATTCAACCCATCAAAGGTATTTTAGTAATTTCCCAACTCAGGGGTGTTTCGGTAATTTACCCTCCAAGGGTGTTTTGGTAATTTCACCTTAAATGGCCTTTCCAAAGGCCTTCTATCGACTCGAGCGACTCGGGACCCCTTTTTGGGTCTTTACGGAATTATTGGGCCTAAAGTACATTTCAGGCCCAAACGGGCCCACACGCTCGTGTGGCCCATTTCGCACAATTTCGATCTCAGATTTGCATGTTTGACATTTGGAGTTATCATTTGATAGTTTTCCTAGCAGTTTTGCCCAAGTGGGCCGGATAGCCCGTTAGACCCATTTGGCCCGGTTAAGCCCTTTACAGTCTCAGTATCGCGAGAGTGTTCGTGACACTCTCCACGACTCAAAATCACAAATCGTATCTCGATTTACCACTACAAGCGCTTGCACGCTCGAGTGATCACAATTGTCGGCTTTTCGGCTTTTCAACTTTTTGGCTTCTGGCCGTTTCACAGTATACCACATGCATTCATCGGAGTGGGTGTGAGATTACACACCTGATTACGTAGAGAACTATACACTCACGATCACCTTCACCTATACCAAACATATCACACAATTAACTTACAATAATAGAAATGGGAGATCTTTAATCCACACCTTACCATACGATTTACTAACACTTACCCTCACCAGCACGAGCAACTACGACTTTCTTATCCAAACCAGATGTCAACTCCCTTCCCCAACCCGGCAGAAAGTCCCGAATCCCTAACACCCTACGCCGCTTAAACTTGGGAGCAGGGGCTACAAGTCCACTTCCATTAGGCACACTTGTTGTTCCTCCCCTTAGACTGGCTATTACTTGTCTCCATGAAGAAATCCCGACCAGTAAAGTACCACAGTGAAAAATACCAGTTGCCTAACAAGGGGTTTCGGCTCTTACCACGACTTTTCGAAACCCGAACGTTTAATGAGCAGAGAAGAGGGTAGCTTGATCCTTAATACAATCGACCTAGGCAGAGATAAGAGTTCGGGTATAGCAGAGTGAAAAGAAAAGAGAAAAAACGAAAAGAATACAGAGAAAAGAACTCCCTACCTTGATCAATAAGGAACCGAATAGAGACAGATTCGGCTATGGGATTAAACCAAAATAAGTATTCCATGATGAGAAAAGAAAGGAAAGAGTTAGTCAAGAACTAGAAGAAAAAGAGTAGCCAATTCGTCTATGTGAAACACAAAAGCGAAAAGAAAAGAAAAAAGAGAAAGAATTACCATTACCTCAGATTAGAGATAAGTCGAATGGGAGAAACGATTTAGCGACCAAACGAAGAAACTGAGGAGCACTATGGAACAATTCGACACTTAGCAACCAAAACAAAAGATTCAAGTTCGGCTATGAAGAAACACAAGAGAGAAAAGGTGAGCGAAAAGTAGAAAAGACTAGATGAAGAGAGATAAAGGAGAGGGTTTCGGCTCACTGGTGTTTAGGTAACAAGAAAAGAAAAATGCATGAATCCAAAATAGGAAGAGAGGGAGAGAGAGAAGCTGACAAATCGGCAAAGAAGGCTTTATGAGAAGAAAGACCTGAAATGTACCGAGAGGAGCACACTCAAATTGCACAAATGCAAAGCAAAAAGACTTAGGAATTTTCGGCACACTTTTCCTACTTAAGGCCAAATATGCACTCTTCCAAATGACCAACTTGACCGAAATTCTCCCATCCACTTCCCATATTCGGCCACTACCTGCTTCACCCCATTCCCACGATTCTCTCCTCTATTTACTCCACCAAACACTCTCTACCTCCCATTCTAACTATTTGACCAAGTCTTCAACCACCAAGGCAAAGTTTGGTCACAACTCTGCTTCCTCCCTTCTTGAGCACAAGATAATAGCCTCCAAAATACCACTTGCAAGATTCGAACCTCCAACCTCCTTGTACTCCCCCTTGACGCCACACCACCTTGCTACACACTCCACTTGTGTCTCTTTAAAAACACACAATTTTACTTAAGTCCTACTTTCAGTAGCCCTTTCCATTAAAGAGCCAAAAATCAAAATTTTTCCTATAGCCTAACTTGAGCCCGGGACTTTATAGAAACCTCGTAACCTTCCAAAATCACCTTTCCTACCAAGCCCAACTTGAAATAATGTTGTTCTCATATTCCCAAAAATTCTAGAATGCTTCCACGCTCAGGGCCCAATAAGCTCAATTCTCCTAGGCCCAATTTTGGGGCGTTACAATTAATGACCATAGTAGCCAACACATTTGGCTTGCAAATATGACATAACCAAAACATTCAAGTCCTATACATGTCATACTCAAAATAAATCTAATTTGGCTATACCAAAAAGTGGTCGATAGTGTGATCTCCAACTCCGACGTCCGCGAATTCTCGAGCTATCTTGGCAATACTACAAGGAAAAGGGAAATGAAAGGGGTTAGCATAAAGCTTAGTAAGTTTGCATGAAAATAAATAGCAACAATAAGCTCATGCCAATATCCATCCATGGTATTAAATAACCACACACAAAGTCATAGGCTCCTTGCCATACTTACTCATACTTGCCCCTACCTAGCACACACCGTGCCACATATCGTAAATGTTTTTCATGAATGACTCACGGGTACCTGTGTTAACTCAATCACATAGCTTTAATACAATTCTCGTTTCTATTTCTAAGCTGATCTATTTATCCCAATAAATCACTAGGGATACTCAAAGATGCATATTCATTATCATTAGCATAAACGTGAAGCCAATGCCACATCCCGGATGTGGTCTCACATGGACCATCTCTAAATATCGATGCTATATCCCGTATATGGTCTTATACGATTTTTCATATTCAATGGCGAAGCCATATCCCAGATATGGTATTATACGAGATCTCAGTTCGGTGCTGCGGCCATGTCCCCGACATGGTCTTATACGGGACCTCATCCATCTCATGTCTCAATGATAGTGTTTATACATTCGTTATAGTCCAAGTAGGACTTCAGCATTTCAACTTACTCATTCAACATCAAATACTCAATTTAGTAGAATATCATGTATCATCATAATATCAAACATTCTCAAACATGTTGGCGTAATTGTTGAATTTATCAAATACAAACCTTATTTTTGAAATAGGCTAGATTGTCGGTCTAGTACGGTATTTTATTCTTTCCCCGTTCGAGGTTGATTCTTGGCTCTTCTTGCTATATAATAGAAAATTAGTTCATTTTAATCATCACATCAATAAATGCTTTTCAATGATCATGTTTTGGCAAAATTACTATTTTGCCTTTAGACTTTGGCAAAATGACCATTTTTGTAACAACCCGATTTAGGGCTTAGTCGGAATAGTGGTGCGAGACCATAAATCCAAAGTAGAAATATGAGTTTTAAGGTTTATGAGATGTTTGCTTGGTTATGTGAAAGTTTCATGAAGTAATTTTATTGAATTATGATTGAATTATTCACTAGGACTAAATTGCAAAAGTTACAAAATATGAGATTCTAGAAGCTTTTAGTATGAAATAGCTTTGGATTATTAATTAAAGGTCCTTAAAGAGCAATTTACCCAATTTCTAGTTTTTGGACAAAAATGGGCTTGAGTTAGTAAATTTTGAAAGTTTAGCAAAAAGGGACATTTTAGTCATTTGTCAAATAAATGATTAAAAAGGGAAAGGAAGTCAAAATTTATGTTTATCTTCTTCCCCTTAGTGCCGAAATTTTGAAGAACTCCATAGATAGGGTTTGTTCAAATTTTCAAGCTCATAGTAAGTGCATCCTAGCCCCGTTTTTAATATTCTTCGTATTTTTGAAGTCCTCGTAACTTGAATTAGATATTTTTAGCTATATGTTGAGCTAGGATTCATGTTCAAAATTATACCCATGTATGATATGCATGTATTTTGATGTTTTAAGGAAGATTATGAAATCTTGATGTGGAATAAACATCTTTGTCTCAGTGAATTTCATGAAAAATGCATGTAAGGACTAAATTGTAAAAGTCATAAAATTTGGTCATACATGAGTGAAATATTGAGAATTTGATATTGCTATAGTTGAGAAAATGAATTAGCAAAGATTTAAATACAAGAAAGTTGATTGAAAATCACTTTACGAGCCTAGGGGCAAAAGTGTAAATATGAAAAAGTTTAGGGTTAATGTAACACCCCAAACCCGGCCCAAACATTACGACCGAATTTGGTGTGCTACAGAGAAAGTATTTTTGAAAATCCCTTTAAGCCGAATTAACTTTTTGATAGAAGATAGTGTCCGATTTAAAACACTTGAGGTGCATAAAAAAAAAATACTTAGGTTTATTTAAAAAAAAATATTCATTAAGTCAGATTGTTACCGATTCAGGTGTGCCCGATGGCACGATAAAACATTTTGCGATTAAATTTTTGAAAACATGTGTAGTTAATTTAATGTTAAGAAATAGTTTAAAGAAATTAATCCAAGACATAGAATAATAAAAATATATCTAGGAGGCCTTATTACAACTTAATTAAAATAAAACCAACATTAAAATAAAATAAAACAAAATCCAAGTTCATCTAATTAAAATTCCACTGCATGGCCACCTCGAGTCTATCCGGCTCCATCTCCGCGATCTACTCATCTGCAAAATGTTAGGGGAAGGGGGTGAGTCACCAAGACTCAGTGTGTAAATCCCCCACCCAGAAAATACATCTCATACACAATTCATTAATAAACATGCTCATGCAACCCAACTAGCCATCCATACTCCTTTCCTACCCAGTGTGGTTAAAACCACTGATGATTTAAAGTCAATTTAAATGATGGGGCCAACCCATCGTGTGGTCAAAACCACTGATGACCATAGGTCACAATATATCAAATGTGGTCAAAACCACTGGTGGTACCAAACCACTAGGACTTAGTCGCAAATAATCAATCGTTGTGGTCAAAACCACTGATGACCATAGGTCACAAATAGTCTGATGGGGCCAACCCATCTTGTGGTCAAAACCACTGACGACAGTCCATAATTCACCCCCTCCTCTCATCAATCCCTCCATCACATGCTTATACATCAAATTTCATATATCATGTCATAGTATTAAACATCATGTGATGGCATGCAATCATATATCAAAAATTACGAGTTAGGGGACTTACCCGAAATCCATGATTATGCCACAAGCTAACCACAACCAAAGGATTTAAGACAAACAATAACGTCATGTAAATTAATAAAGTGTGTAGAGAGATCTTACACACCTGTTACTATCATAATTCCTAGATCCCGAAAAGCCGATCTACGATGCTAGATCTTGACCCTACATTCGGCTAATTGTCAGTGTTAATACCAAAGGCCTATTCGGCCCTATCTACTCAATACCAAAAGTTCTTACCTTGAATGGATTTGATTTCCAAACAAATCCCGAAGCCTTAATTAGTCCCAAAACCGATTGCTAGAGGGTTGTATTGAGTACATCAAAATCTCGGAGTACCTTATGGAAAATCGGTTCCTATGAAGAGAAATAGTTAACCACACCATCAATAAATGCCGGATTACGGTAAGCCCTAACAGGAACAAAGATTTAACACAAGAGAGTCCCTTGCCACACCTATTGAATTCGGCAGCACCCTTGGTTAGAGGGGGAAAGATTCGGCTTAAGCACAACTGGAAGGGCTGGAATTTTAGTGAAGGAGGAGGGTGTATTTGGCTTAGAAGAACCAACAATGCTGGAAATTTCTGAACAATTTTAGCTAAGAGTTTAAGGGAGAATTCGGCAGCACAATGAAGGGAGAAAGAAGAAAAGAAATTGCTGGAAATTTTGGGCACTTCTATGCTGTAACAAAATCAAATATGGACAGCCCCCAAGGAGTCCAACAATCGGAAAACACCCTCTTATTTTGGTGATAATTCCAGCTTAATTATCACCCAAAAAGAATAATATTTATCTCTTACTTTTATCACCTCTTAAAATAATAAAATACTAATATTTATCTCCTATCCACCTCTTCAAAAATTCAAAATAAAATAAACTACTACAACACCCTTCCAGCCGAATTTGAGAGTCCAAAATTGAACCAACACTCTCCCATTCACGCCAGCAGCATTAAAAAAAAGAAATAAAATAAAAAAATACCCAAAGCGCAGCCCCTAGGGTTCGAACCAGCGACCTGGTGAAGGCAACAGCAGCAGCCTCCCTTAACACCCCTTTCCAACTCTCCCAATTGACTTTCATGTCAAATAACCCCACCATTTAATTATAAAGCATTCATACCTCGGCCCTTCTCCTTTTAACGCCAAAGCCTAAAAATAAAACTCCCCTTGCGTCTTTTATGTCTCGAACCCGAGACTTTAAATCGAGGCCCTTAAGTGGCGCCCCAAGCCACTCCACCAACTTGCCATTCATGCCATGAACCTTCACCAATTAATTTTAAGGCCCTCATTCCTGGCCCCCCCTTACCTTTAACGCCAAAAGCCCAAAATAAAACACATCCCCCTTGTAACTCCCAAGATTCGAACCTCCTCATTTGCAACACCCTTAAACGCACCAAGCCAATTGTGCCAATTAAATCCTTGTGTAATGTTCCTTCCAAAATTTTCCTTAACCCCTTATCTCACCTAGCTCCCTTCTTTTTACACACTTAAAAAGAAATTTTTAGGTCTAAGTCAGGCCTAGCTCGGGACTATTTCTAGACCCTAAAACATGCCAAATAAATCATTGTATTTATTTCTTCAAGCACACACACACACATGGGAACAAATAATTAAATTTTCAAACACCCCCAATTCAGGATGTTACAGTTAAAATGGTAATTTTGCCAAAATATGAGTTATGAGTAAATTTAGTTAATGTGAGTATTAAATGAGTTAAATTATTATTATAGATCAAGAAAAATGAAGCTCAGATCAAAACTGAGGCAAGAACAAAGTCATGGACTAAATTGACTATCTTCATACATTTTGTATACCGAGGTAAGTTTGTATGATTTTTAAGTTTCATGAGTATTTTCATTGAATTACTTATATATGTTGTTATTATACAATATTTCCATGAAGTTTTTTAAATATGTTTAAACAAGGACATTAAGGAAATTGAGTATATGAAAGTCCATAATGAAGTTGGATTACTGGGGATACTTAATCTACATCATGAGACAAGAAAGCCCGTATAAGACCATGTCAAGATATGGCATCGACAATAAAGCAAGGGGATCATGTAAGCCCAAGACAGGTCTTGGCATTGAAAAGTTACCATGAGATAAAGATTCCATGTAAGTCCAAGCCAAGGCATGGCATTGGTAAGTTCCCAAGTAAAGAGATCATGTAAGTCCAAGATAAGTCTTGGCATTGAAAAATTATTATGAGGCAAAGACCCATATAAGTCCAAGCCAAGGGATAACATTGGTGAGTCTCTAAAGAGAAAATATCATGTAAGTCCATGTCAAGACATGGCATTGACAAGTTCATGAGATAAGGATACCACGTAAGACCACGTCAAGACATGGCAATGGTAAGTTTCCAAGGAAACACACAAGGAAGATCTCGTATAAGCCTATGTCAAGACATGGCATTGGCATCAAGTTAAGAGATCCCATGTAAGACCACATCTGGGATATGGCATTGGCATTGAGATACATGTATGATAGATTTAGTATCCTCGGTTATTCCGGTTAATTCATCGGGCAAAAGAGTAAAGAAGGAATGAAGTAACAAGAAAGTTAAGTATGTAAAGTTATTGTCAAGTCAAAGTGGATAAGAGTATTATTCAAGTTAAGGAAGATAAAGTTAGAATTTATGTTTACAATAGCAAAGTATACTAATCTTTATGATTAAGTGATTCAAGCATCTTGTTTACATTACAATCATGAGACGAGTAAGTAACATGAAATGATTATCAATAAGTAAGAGTAAGTAAGCTTAAGCACTTGCGGTTTTGGATGCTATTGTTTATGATGGATGAGTTATATTTAGCAATTATAATGCTATGTGTATTACATGCAAAATTACTAAGCTAAATGCGTACTTCTTTATTTCTTTCTTTCCTTATAGTCCCGCCAAGCTAACTTGTGGATCATTAACGTTGGAGCTCGAAACACACTATCAACCACTATTTTGGGTATAGCCAAGTTGTTTATAATAAGTATGGCATGTATAGGAATCATTTCATTTTGAGTTATGTCTTAAGAACAGCCATAGTGTTGGCTATTAAGTTATTATTTATTATTCTTTTTGTATATGGCTAAAGGAGTTTGGTCAATATTTTATTAAGTTTATATATATCAATGTTGAGGAATTATGCATTATTGTTCATGTTTTGATGAAGTATTGAGTGGTTGAATTGGGTATATGAATGATCTTGATTTCAGGGTGGCAAATGGCTTGGAAAATAGCCTTTAAGTGTCCACAAGGATAGTCACACGGGCGTGTGACTAGGCCGTGTGTGATACACAGACAACCCACATGGGGGTGTTAATAGACCGTGTGTCCCCCGCATGTTAGTGTTTTAAGTCAGAATAGACCACAGGCTAGTCACACAGGCGTGTGCCTAGGCCGTGTGAGTTGGTCAGTGTTTACCACGGGTAAAGAACATAGGCGTGTTCCTAGGCCATGTGACACAAACAGAAAACCAAAGTTATTGTACACGGGGTAGGGACATGGGCGTGTGTGACCACACGACCTGACCCCAGGGGCGTGTCCCATTTCACATGGGCGTGTGACCCCTGTTTTGATGAAAAGTTTTCTAAGTTTGTAAAAGTTTTCGAATGTGAGTTTAAGGCCTCGTAGGCCCATGAAATGCACGTTATGACTAAGAAAGAAAAGTTTTAAATCAAAATGAAATTTTATAGCCCGTAAGTACACGTTTAAGCATGTTTCAAGTATGGTAATGCCTCGTATCTAGTCCCAGCTTCGGACTCGGGTATAGGGTGTTACAATTTTACCCCTAGGCTCGAAAATTAATTCTAAGCAAATTTCTACCTTCAACAAGCCTAGGTGAACATTTAATTCTCGTATGGCTATCATCAAAACCTGACATTTCACACATTTACTCCAAACTTTATAACCTTTACAAAAAGGTCCATTTAAGTGTTTTCATAGAAACACCTTTCACAAAAGTTATTTATCTAACAACTAAGACTCATTTTCTTCCATAAAAATGCAGCAAATCACATAAAAGCTCTCATGGAAAAACCCTAAACTTTTCACCATTTTGCAAAATAGTCCCCACATAGAAAGCCTAAGCTTTAGGGGTTCCAAATGCACAATTTTTATCAAGAAAGAATCACTAGAACACTTACTTGGATGAGGATAAGTTGCTAAAATATCAAAGCTTTCAAAACCCCCCTATAAGCTGGTATTTTCGTTGGTGAAAGCGGTGAAGAAAAGATGATATCACTCTTTTCTTTATTTTATGCTTAAAAAGCAATTTAGTCACCAATTTCTACCTAACCAATTGACCCATTTAATAATCTTGTCCCTATGGCTGGCCATCCCTTCTTCAATGGCTTATTTGCACATTAGGGACCTCTAATTTAATATCTCTTAGCCATTAAACACCCCTAGCTTGTAAAATAGAACTTTCGCACTTTATGTGATTTAGTCTTTTTTCGCGATTAAGCCTTCAATCGCTAAAATTAAAGCACCAAAATTCTCATGCATCCTTATAAATATGCTATAACACATAAAATAATATCAAAATAATTTTTTTTCAACCTCAAATTACTGGTCCCAAAACCATTGTTCCGATTAGCCCCTAAATCGGGCTGGTACAATTCTCCCCCTTAAGGATTTTCGTCCCCAAAAATCTTACCGGCAAAAAGGTTGGGATATTGATTCCTCATGGTCTCTTTAGGCTTCCAAGTATCCTCCTCTATTCCATGTCTCTACCATAGCACTTTGACAAGGGCTATACTTTTTTTCTCAGCTGTTTGACCTCTCATGCTAAAATCTTAACCGGCTCTTCACCATAAGTCAAGTCCGGTTGAATTTCTACCTCAGTTTGTACTATGACATGTGAAGGGTCCAAACGGTATCAGCAGAACATGGATACGTGAAAGACATCATGAATCTTTTCTAGCTTAGGTGGCAAGGCCAAATGATAAGCTACCGATCCTATTCTCTCAGTAACTTCATAAGGTCCAATAAAACGGAGACTCAATTTGTCTTTCCGGCTAAATCTAAGGACTTTCCTCCAAGGTGATACTTTTAGAAACACTTTATCACCTACTCAAAATCAATCTCTTTCCTTTTTAAATCCGAATAGGACTTTTGTCTATCTGAGGCTGCTTTCAGACATTCACGTATCACTTTTACTTTCTCTTCAGTTTCCCTGACCAAATCGACCCCGTGTATTTGTTTCTCTCTGAGCTCTGTCCAATACAAGGGCGTTCGAAATTTATGCCCATACAATGCTTTATAAGGCACCATTTTCAAACTTGAATAAAAACTGTTGTGTAGGCGAATTCCACCAATGGTAAGTATTTCTCCCAATTACCTTGGAATTCCAAAACAACATCAGAGCATGTCTTCGAGTATCTGTATTACTCTTTTCGACTGCCCATCGGTTTGTGGATGAAAAGTTGTACCGAAGCTTAATTTTGGTCCTAAGGCCTCTTGTAACTTTTTCCAAAACCGTGACGTGAATCTCCGATCTCTATTCGAAATAATCGACAACGATACACCATGGAGTCTTACTATCTCTGACACGTACAATTCAGACGACTTATCAAGCGAGTAATCGACTCGTACTGGTATGAAATGGGCTGTCTTGGTAAGTCTATCTACTACAACCCATACAACATCTTTGTTTTTTTGTGTCAACGGTAAACCCGTCATGAAGTCCATAGTAATGCAGTCCCATTTCCACTCAGGAACCATTATGGGCTGAACTAAACCCGAAGGTACACTATGTTTAGCCTTCACTTGTTGACAAATCAAACATCTCGATACAAACTCAGAAATGTCTTTCTTCATACTAGGCAACCAATACCATTTCCTCAACTCAAAATCCTTAGAATAAGTTCATCATTTCTGGGTACACAGACCCTATCTCTAAACGTCAAACTTTACTTCTGACTCATATAGAACTCTTTTGGCTTGTAAGTTACCGTCCTCTTTCTGTGCTTCATAAATCTCTTGAAGAAATAATGGTCTAGCCCTTAGCTAGGCTAGAATAGAACCACCATCTAACAAAGCCATTCGTGTAATCATGGCTCTCAGCGCAAAGAATGATTTTATGCTCAAAGTATCGGCGACTACGTTCGCCTTTCCCTGGTGGTAATCAACTACTAAGTCATAATCCTTGATCAGCTCTAACCACCTTCATTGCCTCAAATTTAATTCCTTTTGAGTCATCAAATATTTTAGGCTTTTGTGGTCTTTGAATATTCGACACCTTTCACCATATAAATGGTGTCTCCAAATCTTTAATGCAAACACAATGGTAGCCAACTCTAAGTCATGGGTTGAGTAATTCATCTCGTGCGGCTTTAACTGTCTAGAGGCATATGCTATCACCTTACCCTCTTGCATAAGTACACAACCCAAACCATTCATGGATGCATCACTGTAAACCATAAATTCTCTTCCCGGCTCAGGCTGCACCAAAATAGAAGCCTAAGTCAACAACGCTTTTAGTTTCTCAAAATCTGTTGGCACCTCTCTGTCCATTCAAGCTTCACCTCTTTTTGCAATAGTCTTGTCATTGGAGTAGCTATCATGGAAAATCCCTTAACAAAATGTCTATAGTAACAAGCTAGGCCCAGAAAACTCCTAACCTCTGTTACATTCCTTGGTGGCTTCCATTCTACAATCGTTGAAATCTTACTCGGGTCAAATCTGATTCCATCTCCCGAGACGATGTGCCCTAAAACTCCAACTTCTTTTAGCCAAAAATCACTTTTACTAAACTTGGAATATAATTGTTTATCTCTTAAAAATTGTAGAACCTTCCCCAAATGCTCGGCATGCTTATTCTCATCCTGAGAGTAGATCAGTATATCATTGATGAAGACCACGACAAATTTATCCAAGTATGGAAAAAAATGCAATTCATCAGGTCCATGAAAATGGTAGGGGCATTCGTTTGACAAAAAATGCATGACCAAAAATTCATATTGGCCATACCTCGTCCAAAATGTATGTTTTGGCACATCCGAGTCCTTGACTCTCAACTGATAGTACCCAGACCTTATGTCTATCTTGGAAAATATTGTAGCTCCCTTCAATTGATCAAACAGATAATCAATTCTCGGCAATGGGTACTTGTTTTTCACAGTTACCTTGTTAAGTTGCTGATAGTCTATGCACAATCTCATGGAACCATCTTTCTTCTTCACAATTAATACGGGAGCACCCGATGGAGAATAACTTGGTCTTGCAAAACCTTTATCCGTTAGTTCTTGCAACTGTGCTTTCAATTATTTTAGCACGATTGGAGCCATTCTATATGAAGCAATAGAAATGGGGGCGGTACACGGAGCTAACTCAATCCCAAAATCAATCTCCCTAATCGGAGGTAACCCTGGAAATTCCTCGGGAAAAACATCTCGATACTCGCATACTATAGGTACCGATTCAATTTTCAATTCAATCTCTTTAGTATTCATCACAATGGAAAGGTACGCTTCGTACCCCTTTCTTAAATACTTCTGAGTTAACAAGGATGATACCACTACTAGTGATCTGTCTTGCTCGTCTGATTCAACACGAACAAGATCCCCATTTTCACAATTCAACTCAATAAATTTCTTTCCACAATTCACAATTACATCATGAGTAACTAACCTGTAACACCCCTAACTTGTATCCGTCACCAGATTAGGGTTAAAAGGCATTACCGGACAAACAAAATCTTTTACAGACATTTCATAATACAATTCATCCAATGCAATCAAAGCGCCCCTTAAATAGGTCAATGAGACCTTAAGAATGCTCTAGAATAAGGCCGGGACTAAAAAACACATACGGAAATTCTCAGAAATTTAAAACTTGTTCTAAGTTACAGAGGTCACACGCCCGTGTGGGTAGGCCGTGTGCCTCCCACAGCCTCAGACACGCCCGTGTGTCTAAGCCATGTCAAAATAGGGCATACATACTGACTTGTCCACATGACCCGTGGTCGATCCTGACTTGCACCACATGGCCAGTCACACGCCCATGTGTCCAGCTCGTGGTTGATCCTGACTTGTTTTGAATTACAACCACGAAGGACACGGTCGAGCCACACGGCCGTGTGCTCAATCGTGTGGCAAATATAGCCATTTTCAAGGCCAAAATGCCACCCACACTTGAGTTATCCCTACAAGCTCAAATAAGCATTATTCCATACACAAATGGGTAACCAAAATCATGTCATAAGATCAACATATCATCTCATTTAATCTCATCTATAATCATGCCAACTTGTATACCAAATTGCACAACTAAATCACATGTATAACCAAGCATGATACATCCACATCTTACCTTTCATATTACCATTTCATTGATCAAACATACATACTCATATTGCAACTATATGCTTACCACAATTTTGACAATTTCATAACCATAAAATCATACCAAAACCAACTTCATATAGTATATCATCACGTACCAAAACACAATCACTTATCTAGCCATATCACATGGCTATATACATCTATCTCAACACATTTCCAAAACAACTAGCCTATTCATGCCATACTTAATATATACATTTCCAAAAGGTACCAAAATAAGCTAAGGTAGTGTGATGACGATCCTCGACGGTCCCGAGCCTTCACTAGGTTTGACGATCTATAAAACAGAACAAACACACACAAAGTAAGCATTCAAAAGCTTAGTAAGCCATATACAAATAAACTTAGCATATAAGCATTAAAAACATATAATCAATATGGTTTCACTAATAGCTCAATTACATAGGCATAATTCTTCTTGGCACATTCACTTAGCCATTCATCTTTCAATCTTGCATATCACCATATACTTTATTGGATCATAGTTTGTCCATTCATGTAACACATTTTACTTCCTCAAATCCAAATACATAACTCATCTAGGTAAGTTCATGTTGAAACAGATATATAGATCACATAGTCATTTGTTTATCAGACTTGCACGTTGAACCGTGCGAACTAAATAGGATACCTAGAAAGCTCAGAAAAAGTTTTACAATGCCAACGTCCCAGACGTGGTCTTACATGTAACCAGATATCGACGCCACTGTCCAAGACAAGGTCTTATACGAATCAATACGATGCCAATGTCCTATACATGGTTTTACACGTAAATCTCATATCGATGCCAATGTCTCAAAAGTGGTCTTACACGAAATCTCGAATCAATGCCAACATCCCAAACGTGGTCTTACATGATATCGAATATTGGACTTCTCGGATATTCATCTTTTCTCGATACTTTCTCGAAATTCATATATCCATCCATACACATTCATCACCATGTAGTTTCATATGAATATACATAATTTAATACAAATACATTTATTTGTATATAGACTTACCTCGAATTCGGATATTCGATCGGATTCGGTTATTCGACCACTTTTGATATTCCGCAATCTAAATCTGTTTTCTTCAGTTCTTGATCTATACATATTCAAATTTAACCCATTTATTCAACAACTCATTCAATTCAATCCAAGAACACATATTTAGGGTAATTTACAAATTAGCCCTCACATTTTCACATTTTGACATTTTAGTCCCTATTTCACAAAACCACAAAACACACAAAATTACCATATACCCATGTTTAGCCTAATATTCATGTATCTAATACAAGTCCATACATTTTATTTATTTCACAATTTAGTCCCTCAAATATTCATTTTCTCAATTACAACCAAATTACTCAAAATCAACAAAACTCCAAAGACAAAATATGCTAATCAAATACATATATTTCATATTTCATCATCAAATATTTCAAAGCTCATATGCTCGTCAAAGATACATTTCAAAATCATCATCAATTCTCAAAATTAAAACATAGGTTTAGTAGTACTCGAAGCAATGATTACGAAAACGTAGAAATTATCAAAAATCGAAGCAAAACATACCTTGAATTTGGATCAAACCTAGCCAAAACCTTGAAAGTTCTTATTCTTTCTTTTCTTTTGTATATTCAGCCAAAATAAGATGATAACATTCATCTTTTAATTTGTTTGTTTTATTATAAACATATTAATATCCATTTTACTAAAATGACCTTAGTAGAAATAATTAGAAAACCATATGTTTTATGTCCAAAACCGTCCATGAACCATCCACTATCTTAAAAATGGTTTAATTGCCACATAAAGCCTCCCCCTTTAAAAGCCATATCAAATAAGTGTATTTTCATAAAGCATGCAATTTTTGCATTCAATGCAATTTAATCCTTTCCTCAAATTGAGCATACAAACAGACAAATTAACTCACAGAAATCTCACACATACTAATTCACATATCAGAAGCACAAAAAATAATATAAAAATTATTATTTTAACTCAAATTCATGGTTCCAAAACTAATGTTCCGACTAGGGTCAAAACTGAACTGTTACATAACCAATTCATCCCAAGGATGACATCAAACTCATCAATAGACAATAACATAAGATAAACCGGAAAGTAATGACCCCTAATCATCATAAGGCAACCTTTGCATACTCTATCAACCAACACATACTTGCCTAGGGGATTAGACACTTTTATTACAAATTCAGTAGACTCTATAGGCAAGTTCATGCTAGAGACTAATTTCATGCATATGTATGAGTTGGTAGATCTCGGATCAATTTAAGCTATAACATGAGTATCGTAGAGAGATAATGTACCCGTGATCACGTTAGGGGAAGATGCCTCTTCATGAGAACGAATGGCATATGTTCTCGCTAGTGCTCTTCCCTTGACTCTTGCAGTTTACTCTCTAGATGAATTCTTTCTACTCATCTCATTTCCAGGGTATCTGTGCGGTTTTTCTCTAGCAGCACTCACCTTGGGGAAATCTCTGACAAAATGGTTTAAATACCCACATCTAAAACAAGCCTTCTCATTTCCTCGACACTCACCAGAATGACGCCTGCCACACTACGGGCATTTCGGTCTACTCGATCGGGTATTGCCAACACTAGCAACTGCTGTGGTCTACACTTTAGACCCCAAAATCTATTTACCCTTACTTCGGTTTGAAAACCTGACTGAAGTGGTTGGTCGACTAACAAAATCCCTCGATTTCTTAGATGAGGATTGGTAGGACTTACTCAAATGCCTTTTTCTCGAGTCCCGAGACTCAATCTCAGCTCTTCTTTTCTCTTTAGCCAACCCTTCAACTTTACAAGCTCTATCTACCAACACTACAAATATTTTTAGTTCGAGCACTCCAACATATAAACAGATATCTTCATTTAACCCGTCCTTGAACCTTTTACACATGATGGCCTCGGTAGACACGCACTCCTAGGCATACTTACTAAGCCTTATAAACTCACGTTCGTATTCAGTCATCGTCACTCGGCCTTGCTTTAGCTCCAATAACTCTTTCCTCTTCTATTCAATGAATCTTTGGCTGATATACTTCATCCAAAATTCCTCTTGGAAAAATTCCCAGCTAACTCTCTCCCTTGGTACCACCGACACAAGGGTGTTCCACCATTGATAGGCCAAATCTCTCAAGAAAGATATCGCACATTTTATGCACTCTTCAGGCATGTATGACAACTCATTTAATACCGTGATGGTATTCTCAAGCCAGAATTCTGCTCTCTCTGGGTCATCATCCTTACTAGCCCAAAATTCCTCAGCTCCTTGTTTCTGGATCTTACAAACCATAAGACTTTCCCTTCTCACTACCTTAACCACTTGAGGAGCTATAGGAGTGGGCTGAGGAATAGGTGGGGGTGGAGGGGGTTGAGCATTAGGATTTGCTCAAATGTACTCAGTGTAATAGTTGCTCATCGTGTGGAGAATGGCTTCTCGAGCCTCTTCTCCCTAACCCAAGGTCTCGGGTCTACTATCTATTGGAGTGGTCCCTTGTGAGGGAGCCACGATTACTCAGTAGCATCATTAGTCATGATTCGATCGAGATTAGGATCCACTTACTATATAAAAACATAATTTAAAATGTCAAGAGCCATCACACTATTATTACACAGGTACTCTTACGTATGGCATGTATAGCTAGACTCATACTTACACTACGTTAGTCTTAGAATCAACTAAACCATAGCTCTGATACTAATAAATGTAACACCCCTTACCAGTGTTTGAAGCCGAAACCGGATGCAAGGCATTACCTAACTTAACTTGCTTAAACATAACACACCGGGCTATAAAATTCGCTGCAGCTTTGAAACTTTCCATTTAAACTCATAACCTGCTCATTCTGAACCTACAAGGCCCTAAACATACTTCTGGGAGGTTTCAGAATTA
Organism: Gossypium bickii; assembly: GCA_025503065.1. Lineage (NCBI taxonomy): Eukaryota > Viridiplantae > Streptophyta > Magnoliopsida > Malvales > Malvaceae > Gossypium > Gossypium bickii. The sequence continues at coordinate 49,778,779 of CP106714.1, forward strand.
AACCGATAACTTTTACATGCTTAGAAAAGTTTTGTCCAAACAGGGGCCACACGTCCGTGTTGTTCAAGGGACTCACCTGTGTGCCCCTGAGACATGCCCGTCTTCTTCACCCGTGGTCAAAACTGACTTATTTCATATGGCTAGACACACGCCCGTGTCCCTAGCCCGTGTCCGTTACACGGACTCGACACGCCTGTGTCTTAGCCCGTGTGCCAAAACCTTGGTATTCTGTTTATGACGTCATCACCTCACTAATGTCACACACCAATGCACATGCCCATGACCTTAGGCCGTGTGTCGAATTAAATTCCTAACTTCAGGTGCAGACTTTACACGGCCTAGGCACACGCCCATGTCTAAGGTCGTTCCTCCCACACGGCTAAGACACACGGTCGTGTGTGTTTACCTGTGTGGACATTAAAAAGGCTATATTCCAAGCCAAATGCCACCCTACATAGCAACAATACTTATACCAACTCAAATCAAGCATCCACACAAGCATAAACTTCATGATTCATCATCAATGAATATATACATATGAGAACTAGTCAAGTATTGGCCAATTTTAATGACCATTTACAAAATGAATTGAAGCAACCATAGTAGCCAACACATTTGGCTTGCAAATATGACATAACCAAAACATTCAAGTCCTATACATGCCATACTTAAAATAAATATAATTTGGCTTTACCAAAAAGTGGTTGATAGTGTGATCCCCAACTCCAACGTTCGCGAATTCTCGAGCTATCTTGGCAATACTACAAGGAAAAGGGCAATGAAAGGGGTAAGCATAAAACTTAGTAAGTTTGCATGGAAATAAATGACAACAATAAGCTCATGACAATATCCATCCATGGCATTAAATAACCACACACAAAGTCAAAGGCTCCTAGCCATACTTACTCATACTTGCCCTTATCTAGCACATACCGTGCCACATATCGTAAATGTTCTTCGTGAATTACTCACGGGTACCTGTGTTAACTCAATCATATAACTTTAATACAATTCTCGTTTCTATTTCTAAGCTGATCTATTTATCCCAATAAATCACTAGGGATACTTAAAGATGCATATTCATTATCATTAGCATAAACACGAAGCCATTGCCACATCCTGGATGTAGTCTCACATGGACCATCTCTGAATACCGATGCCATATCTCGGATATGGTCTTATACAGAACCTCATCAATATCGATGCCATATCCCAGATATGGTTTTATATGATTTTTCATATTCAATGCCGAAGCCATATCCCAGATATGGTCTTATACGAGATCTCAGTTCAGTGCCGCGGCCATGTCCCCGACATGGTCTTATACGAGACCTCATCCATCTTATGTCTCAATGATAGTGTTCTCACATTCATTATAGTCCAAGTAGGACTTCAGCATTTCAACTTACTCATTCAACATCAAATACTCAATTTAATAGAATATCATGTATCATCATAATATCAAACATTCTCAAACATGCCGGCGTAATTGTTGAATTTATCACATACAAACTTACCTCGTTTTCAAAATAGGCTAGATTGTCAGTTCGAGGTTGATTCTTGGTTCGTCTTGCTCTATAATAGTAAATTCGCTCATTTTAATCATCACATTAATAAATGCATTTCAATAATCACGTGTTGGCAAAATTACTATTTTGCCCTTAGACTTTGGCAAAATGACCATTTTACCCCTAGGCTCAAAATTAATTCTAATCAAATTTCTACCTTCAACAAGCCTATGTGAACATTTATTTCTCTTATGGCTATCATCAAAACCCAACATTTCACACATTTACTACAAACTTTATAACCTTTACAAAAAGGTCCATTTAGGTGTTTTCATAGTAACACCTTTCACAAAAGTTGTTTATTAGTTTCTTCCATAAAAATGCTGGAAAAACCACAAACGTTTCACCATTTTGCAAAATATTCCCCTCATTAGAAAGCCTAAGTTTTAGGGGATCGAAATGCACAATTTTTATCAAGAAAGGATCACTAGAATACTTACTTGGATGAGGATAAGTTGCTAAAATTTCAAAGCTTTCAAAACCCCCCTCTAAGCTAGTATTTTCGGTGGTGAAAGTGGTGAAGAAAAGATGATATCACTCGTTTCTTTATTTTATGCTTAAAAAATAATTTACTCACCAATTTCTACCTAACCAATTGACCCATTTAATAATCTTGTCCCTATGGCCGACCATCCCTTCTTCAATGGCTTATTTACACATTAGGGACCTCTAATGTAATATCTCTTAGCCATTAAACACCCCTAGCTTGTAAAATAGAAATTTCGCACTTTATGTGATTTAGTCCTTTTTCGCGACTAAGCCTTCAATCGCTAAAATTAAAGCACCAAAATTCTCATGCATCCTTATAAACATGCTATAACACATAAAAAATATCAAAATAATTTTCTTCAACCTCAGATTAGTGGTCCTGAAACCATTGTTCCGATTAGCCCCTAAATCGGGTTGTTACAAATTTCTTTGTTCTTCTCCACGAGTCCTCGTAGGTCCTCTTCTAGTGTGAATTTGTTGACTTTAAAATGCTTAGAAAGCCTAAAAATTGGGTTTTTCAGCGTGTTTGGGATACAGGGAGCGATTTCGACATGGGTATGTGGCCAGCCTGTATGGCTCACATGGACGTGTGCCCAGCTCGTATGGAAAATGCTCAGGCTGTTTGGATCCTGAAAATAACTCTTTTTGTCTGATTTAGGCCCGTGTTTCGCTCTTTTCACTTCCCTATGCTAGAAATATGAATTTAAAGGGTTAGGAGCATCAAATTCACTAATTTACATAATAAATCATCTAAAAACGAGTCAAGAATGGGATTAAAAACATGTTACTTTTATGGTTTACTAGATATCCCCACACTTAAATGTTTGCTTGTCCTCAAGCAAAATCCTCAACTCTCAATTAAAACTAAATCTTTTTCAACTTATAATTCTCATCAATAATGTTTTTTTTCATAATTCACAAATAATCATACATTAATAATTCAACTAAAAAAGCACTAAAGATTGAAACGATCCAGGTCAAAAATTTTCAAAGCATGAAAACATAGGTATTTCCCCTTATCTAAGTAATTACCTTTAATTCAAAATCAAAAAGAATTGACATCCTCACTAAAGATTCACTCAAATCACTCAAAGTGTTTAAGGTTCAAAATTAAGCACTCAATAGTCAAACATGAAAAGTCATTACCATAGGCTTGCATGAAAATAAAATCTCCACCACTATAAAATGAAATGATACTCAAATCAAAAGGTCTTTAAAAGTTTGTCATGGGGCTTAGGTTAAGGGTGTGGACAAAGGCTAAAAAAGATGGTTAGAATCGAGATCGAATCAATAAATTACCAAACTAGAAAATAAACAAATGTTGAATTAAAAACAATTACATCAATTGAAACTATTCAAGAATAATATGAGCTTCTTCTTAAAATATGAATTTAACTGTTCAAGCTCAATTAACATAGGACTAGTAATAATCAAAATATATATATGCATTTTTTTTTTGTTTTTTTTCACGCAAATAATAAAAAATAATTCAGCAACTTAAACAAAAGGCTTAACCAGGCAATTAACGAAATCAAATCTCGATAAAAAAGAAGTTAATAAAACAGGAAAAATTCTCACTGAACAAAAAAATCAGTTATTGGTAAACATCAATGGGTAAATCAAGAAATGGTATGTTAAGCTTAAAGGGGTTCACTAAGGGTTAATTATGTAGGTAGGCTTTTTATGGGATAACTGGGTTAAAACCGAAGTGCCTCTATCATCTCAGTATATCAAATCAAATGTGTGGTCTCGACATGCATAATTGAACCAAGTTATAGAATAACAAATCAATATTGACACACTCATAACCAATAATAAAAAATGAGCAAGAAAAATATATGCTCTAAAGGCTCAAAATCTCACAAAAAATTATGGTTTTTTATGTCAATCTTGCAAATCTTAAACTTCAAGGTAATACCTCAATTCTGGGAAACAACCTAAAAAAAATTGATTTTGAAAATAGACTTATCATGATTGATTCTCTCATTTCTTAAAGTTTAAAATAGCCAATGCACAAATATCTCTGAATTTAATCTAGAACCTATCAATGAAAATTACAAATCGATAAAACATCATTCTAATAGTAGTATGAGAAAATTAATTAAACATAAGACATAATTCAGGGATTTTCTAATAGTTATATAAATAACCTCCCCACACTTAAGATGTACATTGTCCTCAATGTACAAATATAGATAATCATAGTATAATCAGAATATTATAAGAGAGGGAGAAAACTGAAATTGCCCTGAATATTAGATGAAATCCCCAGAATAGTGAAAAGCGAAATTGTATGCAAAGCTAGATGTAGTGCATGATTCTGATAAAACTACTAAGAAAACAAACACAAGTAGTGAAGAAGATTAAGGGATTATACTTTATTAGAAACAACCATAAAATTAAATATAGTTCAAAAGATAAAAATGAAATAAGTTTAAGAAATAAAAATAAAAATAAAGTAAAACAAATGGACTCAATGGTCCTTATCATCAGACACGCAGGTGTCGTGAGTCGTCGGCGCTGAAGAGGAGATATGGAGATGCTAACATATCGACTGCAATGTCGCGTCAAGACTGTCGAACCTCTGAACACAGTACTCCTTGAAATGGGTGAACCACTTGGGGAGGTTCTCTAATGTACCAGCAGAAGGAATAAGGCGGTGACTTAAAGGTAGAGGTTGTGGTGGGTCCACGTGGTGGAGAGGAACATCATCAGTGAAGTCCTCGGGTTCATTCTAAGTGTCAGAATGAAACAATCGATACTAAGTGGGATCTACTCCAGGACGCCGCTCGATCATCCTTATATGCATTATGCTTGAGATTTCCTATGGGGACATCTGGTAGACGAGAGTAAGTATAGAGGACTACTCCGGTGTGTTGAGGATACCAAAGTGTCAAGCAAGTCAAGTCACATAAGGGCCTAAATAGATTGGGCCTTTCCTGTGGCGGTCAGTCTAATGACAGAAGCCTAAGGCAATGAAGTATGCCAAATCAAATATATGCTTGCTGGCTATGATCCATAGAAAATAAGCATCATGAGTACTAAAGACTGCGGTGCTCTCTCTCTTGCCGGTCAAAGTGTGAGCTAAAAGTGCATGAAGGAGAGAGAGAAGTCGTCTCCGAGCGACTCGCATCATAAAATATCTGACTCACTGTACGCTCTATCCAACGAGATGGAGTGTAATGGATATGTCGATGTATACAAGGGAAATTCTCGGCACTCATGAACTCCTCAGTGTAAAGTCCTATAGCAGCACCAAACTCAGGGACACTCATATGGCGCACCAAACCACCAAGTTGAAAAGTGATGGTGCTTGGTTCGTCATGAGTCGTCATGACCTACTGTAGAATAAATGTCGCGCAGAACTCCAAAGTAAGCTCTATGTATGTGGGCTCGATGATGGAGAAGAATCTATCCCATGAACTTGTGGCAATAAAGGCGCGAACATCATCAGCTAATTGAACCTGCTCCAATACGGCCCAATCAATACATTTGCCTAGACCGAGTGGGCGCTATCGAAGTAACTGAAATGAATCCTCCTGAGGGCCCACAAAAATTAGAGATAAGGGTGGCAGGCCTTGGTGGAAGTGCTCGAGGAGGAGGTTGCGCCAGGTGTCTTCCGCTTTTTTGAAGCGGAGACGGGGACTTTGGACTTGCCTCGTGTGTTCGTCATGGTGTGCCTGAAAAATTAAAAGAATTCAATAAGAAAGAAAGAAATAAAGCCTAACCAAACACGCAAACAGAGGGTTGATAAATCAAAATCCTAAGGAGTAAAAACAAAAATCTAATCCTAAAAGAAGATGTACAAATACTGAATAATGCAAGAACCAGAATAAAAGAAAAATAGACGAATGAATAATGAAACAATAATAAGAATGATAAGCAAAATAGTAACACCAATAATAATAATTAAGACAAAAAACACGAAGCCTTAACATAAGAGAACATTAAATCACAACTATTAATATAATTAAAGAAATAATTCAGAAGACGAAGAGACTAAAAAATAATAAAAATAAAATAAAATACACTAAAAAGGGACATACAAATGCACATTTTAACATAGTTAAATAATGAAGCAATAAGAAGAATAAGAAATAAAGTAAACTAACAACAAATAACAGTAATAAGAAACATAAAAAAACAAGTAAAAATAATCAGAAACAAAAATAATACTAAGAAAAATAATGTAACACCCCAAACCCAGCCTAGAAGTTAGGCCCGAGTCCAGAATGTCACATTAAAGGCACACTCCAAAACGATCTTACAATTTAACATTTTAAGGCCCAAAAGCCCAAAATCCAATATATCTTGTTAAGTTAAGAGGAAAAGCCCACCTTTTAGGAAAACGTTCATATATTAAGTTATTTCGAAAACCATGTCATCTTTAGAAATTTTATGAAATTTATTAAGCAGATAGTTGGAACAATAATAATAAAACCCAAAATCTAAAGGCATTTAGGAGTTACATGGCCTTATTACAATCCAATGGAAAAAAACAAAGTATTTAAAATAAATTCATTTGAACAAAATAAAACATTTGATCAGCTTGTAGTGTGGCCATCTCTGAGTCCTCTCCCACGTCGAGCCGTCTATTCAGGATTACCTAAATACTTAAAATTAAGGGTGTGAGTTTTGAAACTCAGTGTGTACAACCCTTGGCAATCAAATCACATAAAAATATTCACATTGGGCCTAAGCCCTATCAATATTGGTAGTCTTGGGCCTTAGCCCACCATGACCTCATATCATATCATATCGCATCATATACAATTAAGATAATGCAAAACCCACCCCAAAATCCATTCGCTACACACACCATTTCCCTTCCAACCTTATGACTGCTGTGGGGAATTCTAGCTCGACCCACCCCTCCACTACACACCAAGGGTAGCCCGTTTACTGTACTACCGAACATTGCAGCAAAGCTGCTAATCATATATTGGGCTTAGAGCCTCCGGTGGATCCATACCATACGTCTATGTGATCCTCAAATCTTCCTCTGTACCATAATTCCCACCCATATGCATCCTAAGTAGAATATCATATGAATGCATCAACCACACAAGTAACATCCATAAACTCATATTCGTCATGTAGGGGTATTTCTATCATTTCACTACCTAGGGGTATTTTCATAATTCTACCCTACAGGGGTATTTTGGTAACTTGGCAAAACAGGGGTATCTTGGCAATTTTGCAAAATAGGGGTATTTTGGTACTTTTGCAAAATAGGGTGCTTTTGTAATTTACAAATTAGGTGTATTTTAGTAATTTTACAAATATAAGCGTATTTGGTCCTTCTTGGGTTTTAGTTATGAACTTTGGCCCATCAACAAGTCCTCGCAGCTAAAGTGAACAGACACTACGCACCAGGTAGGATTCTAGAGAAGAGGAGGTGGGCCACTAGGACCGCGTAAGTAGCAAGCTCTCCCTAGATCCAATCCTAGACATGCGTATGCCCGTTGCCACACTCCAACCCAGTGGCTTGTTCACAAACATGTTTAATTAGATTAAGTCTTATGAAATTTAAGAGTTGTTCAAACTAGGCCTAAAGTCCATTAACCCTAACATACTTGTCTACGTCCCCATAAGCCCATCAAGCCCAAATCACATCCTTACGGCCCATTAGGCCCAAATCTCATCATATGGCCTATTAGGCCCAAAACAAATCCAGTTCATGTATCATGCGTGACTAACTCAATACGTTTAACAAACCAAACCATTTCATCAAACTTAGCCTCAGGGCCCACCGGCCCATTTAGCCACTTTTAGCATTTCAACCTTTCGGCATTGCCGATATCGTGTGTAATATTTGTACACACCCGGTAACCTCGTGTGTTGCAAACCCTTAGTCACAAACCTGCAATCGACATTACTAGCAATTAACCAAAGCTTTAACATACTCTGACTAAAAACCAAAACCTCACCGTACCCTTACCGTGTGCCTCACATTCTAGTAGCCCTTCCTTTGCTACTATTGACGATTATCCTCTAGATCTGCACCCAAACACCTATATCGTCAAAACCAAGTGATCCATATTAATCATAAATCACCCCTATGAGCCACAATAGATTCGGCCATTTACTAAACCCTAACTGAGTCGAGAATACTTACTGCCTTGATAGCAATCCTTACCTACCGTGCTTGCGATTGCTGAGCCGCACTCTTGTTAATACATGGTAATGGCAAAGAGGGGTTAGATAGCCCTTCGGCTTTTAACAAAACACACTAAAAATTCAACTAAGTACTTACCGAAATTCTCCTCTGACCCTACGGCTTAGATATCTACTGAACAAGATTCGGCTTCCAATGCGACTAGGAGTAGATAACAAAAGATTGAGGTGGAGAAATAACAACAAGGGTTCAACAAGAGTAGAGATTCGGCAAGGAAGGATGATGGTAATTTTGGCAATGAAGAAATATTGTGGGAGGGAAGGAGAATTAGGTCTAGGTGCTTTTGTTTGGAAAAAGAAAGAAATTGTGATTACTCGAGTATCTGCCAAAGGGAGAAAACTAAAAAGAATTGGGAGATTGGAAGGAAGTTTCCCCTAATTATTCAACTAAAGCACACAAAAGCAGCAAATGCCCTACTTACCCATATGGCACACATATATATACTAAATAAATAAATAAATAGATAAATAAAATAAACCTACACTCCCCAATCGACTCAAACTTATCACCAATTAAATTCCTTTATTTTCTCCAAATTTTATCTTCATCCCCATCCAAAAATTCCTTTACTTAGCCAAAAATCCAATTTGAATTACACTCAAATTGCTTTCCCTGAACAACAGCCATCCTTTGGTGTTTTGGTCCACTCCAAACACCTTCCCCACGCCAGCAGCAAAATAGCAAGTTATTGTGCACAAGGCAACTCGAACCCAAGACCTGCAGAAACCTCCACACGCTTCCCGCCATTGCATCACAACTCTTCTTGTGACATGTTCATTCTCAACTTCTTTTAAAGCCTATTTCCCAGTGACCGAATCATCCAAAGAAATCTAAAAATATTTGTCAACTCCCGGCTTCAAACCTCCAACCTCTTCACTATGATACATGCCCCTTGCCACTACGCTACGTACTTTATTTAAGTCATATTTCCTCCCTAATTACTTATAAACCTTTCTGCCGTGCTCTAGGTTTACTAAAAAAAAAACCCAACATTTAGCACACACCGCGACTAGAACCCTGCTCCCCCTCCTGCTCCTAACGCCTTTGCCACTGGGCCAGGCGTTTCTTTGTGTTGTGAATCAGCCCCAACTAATTATACGGCCTAAACTTTGGCCTTCATACTAACATATGCATAATAAAAAATTTTGCCAAGTCCAAGACTTAAACCTTTGACCACCAGCTTATTTAGAACGCCCCAGGCCACCAAACCACCTACTTCCTTGTGCTATCTTTTAACCCAACATTATTTTAAAAGCCTTTAGACTATCACCAACCTCACTCAAGGGTAAAAAAATTTTTTTTTTTGCTAAAGCCTTAGATCGAGCCCAGAACTTTTCCAACACTACCAACCCTTTCTAAATCACCTAAAAATTAACCTAAATATGTAATCATAATTTTTTTAACACTTAATTCAGTATTTCCTTTCTTCTTCTTTTTTCCAATCGACAAAATCCATTCTCTCGACACATAAAACACATTTATTCTACGCCCAAATTCGGGGCGTTACAAATAATGACAAATAAAAAATAATAATAATTATAATAATAATTAATTAAAAAAGGGGTAAAAAGGGAAAAATCGACAGTGGTAGGGTGGTGGTCGGAGGGTCGCGCAATGATGGTGTGGGGTAGGTTGTGGGGGTGGATGTGTGACTTAGGAAAGGTGGGAGAGCGGGGCTGTTAAGGGTGTTGGGGGGTTCGATGGTCGCCGAATGACGAGGAAGGGCTGGTGGGGTGAGAAAAAAGGAAAGGGAGTTATAGGGGTGTGGGTGGCTAATGATGTGAGAAGATGATAAGGGAAAAACAGAGAAAAGGGTGGATTCAGTAAGGGGTAAGAGGGTAATGTTAAAGCGACAAAGGAGAGGGGTTGTCGGGGGTGGCCGAATTTGCAAATGGAGGGTTAATAGTGGTCAAAAAAAGGGGTGGAGTTCGGTCAAGAGAAATCAGCAGCTAGGGTTGAAGAGGGGAGGAAGAAGACAAAATAGGAAAAAGGAAAAGGGATTAGGGTTTTTATGGGGTGACATGGTCGTGTAAAGGCCTGTGTTGGGCCACACAACCGTGTCACACGCTCGTGCGGCTCTCCCTAGCCCATGTGCTATTTAAAAATACCAGCCTAGTCTTGACACGACCTCGGACACGCCTGTGTGTCCAGGCCATGTGGCGCACACGGCCGTGTGCAACCTACTTCACTTCTCCCACGTTTGTGTGGCTCGGCCATGTCTCGCACACGGTCGTGTTCCTTTCCCGTGTAACTCTCTGATTTGTTTTAAAATTGAAAAAATTAGCTCCAGGTTTCACACGACCTAGGACACGCCCGTGTGTCCAGGCCGTGTAGACTATTTTAGGTCGTGTTTCTGTCGATTTTTTGAAAAATTAAATCTCAGGATCCATATGGCCAAGGACACGCCCGTGTGTCTAGGCCGTGTATGTCACACAGTCGTGTTGCCAGGCTGTGTAACTCACTGTCAATTTCTTTAAAAATTTAAAACTAAGTCTTAAGATTCCACACGGCTAAGGACGCGCCCGTGTGTCCAGGTCGTGTAGGTTAAAAACACTTTTTTTTTTGAAAATTAATTCATTTTAAAAACATCATAAATGAAAATTAAAAAAAGTTAGCAGAGCTAACACTCAGGTTGCCTCCCGAGAAGCACTTATTTAAAGTCTAAGCTCAACTTACCTCATTTTTGCACAGTTACAGTAGTTCACAGAGTTGAAACTCCTCTTTCTCACTGTCAATTCTATTATCAAAATAAGGTTTGAGTCGAGTGATATTTACCTTAAAACTGCGAAATTCAGAATTATTTACCTTGATTGTATTGTATGAAAAGACATTTAGTACCATAAAAGGAGTTGCTTCGCTTGCATTAAGCTTTAAAGTGGCAATACATGGATCCATTTTATCTAGTAGTACCCTGTCTCAAACCTTAAACGGGTTCGTGCCATCTACAATCTCATCATGGTGTTGTTTTGGTTCTTCATCATGTATTCTTGGTTTCTTCTTGACATGTGTCCTCCATTCGTCTAGTTCATCGATCTATAGCATTTGTTCTTCATGAGTCATTCTTTTTTTTTCGCATGGATTGGAATGTGGCTTCATTACATTCTTCTCTAGGGATTTCCTGCAATAAAGTTTGAGCCACAAGGTTATTAACAAAACTCGTATAATCATCTCGATCACTAGATGTCTTAATAGAATCACGAGCTTAGAGTTTAATCGTGTCATCACCTATACAAAGTATTAATTCACCTATACCAACATTAATAATAGTTCTACCAGTTGCTAAAAAGGGTCGTCCTAAAATTAAAGGTACATCACTATCCTCATCCATGTCTAACACAAAAAAAAAAAACAACTGGGAATATGAAGTTATCAATTTTTACAAGCACGTCTTCAACAATACCCTAGGAAATCTAATGGTTCTATCTGTTAATTGAATACTCATCCTAGTTTGTTTGAGTTTGCCAAGACCTAGTTGCTTAATCATTTTATAGGGCATGACATTAATCTTGCCCTTATATCAGCCAAAGCATTATTAACATTTAAACTACCAATTAAACAAGGAATAGTAAAACTCCCTGGATCTTTCAATTTGTTAGGTAGTTTATTTTGCAAGATAGATGAGCAAACTACATTTAGATCCACGTGCAACGAATCATCTAACTTATATTTTTTTGGCAAAATCTCCTTTAAAAAATTTACGGAATTAGACATCAGCAATAGAGCTTCAATAAATGATAAGTTAATATGCAACTTTTTTAGAAGTGTAAGAAATTTACCAAACTCTTTGTTTGTGTGGTCTTTCTTCGTTGCATTCGGATATGGAACTCGAGTTTTATATTCCTTGCCAACAGGTTTTTGTTCATTCTAGCTTACCTCTAACTTACCTTTACTTACCACACTTTCTTGCATAGGTTCTAGTTCAGATTCAACTAACCCTTCTTCATCTTGCATAGTAATTGTATGAAGTTGCTCCCTTGGGTTAGTTTCGATATTACTAGGCAAGCTACCTTGTGGTCGTTCTGAAATCAACTTTGCAAGTTGACCGATTTGGTTCTCAAGCCCTTGAATCGACATTTGTTGATTTTTAAGTGTTGTTTCGGTATATTGGAATTGGGTTTCCAACACTGAAATAAACTTCGTCAACATCTCCTCAAGATTCGACTTTTTCTCCTGTTGGTAAGGTGGTTGAAAGCCTAGATGGGGTTATGGTCTTTGGTTTCCTTGACCACCCCAAGAGAAATTGGGATGGTTCCTCCAACCTACATTATAATTGTTACTATAGGGATTATTTTGAGGTCTAGAATTATTACCCATATAGTTGATTTGTACATTCTCTGTGCTAGGGCTGTATGATAGATACTTTGGATTGTTTATCCTCATCCATTTGTTGCGTAGAACCATATAAACCATCAATTTTCATACTTAAAAGTTCTACTTGATTTGATAACATGGTGCGCATCTACATTAAAAACACTGGCTGCTTTCATCGGCTTCGTCCTCATGTCTTGCCACTGATAATTATTTAGTGACATCTCCTATATAAACTCATAAGCCTCTTCAGGTGTTTTATTATTCAGAGTACCACTGGCAGCTGCATCGATCAATTGCCTAGTTGAGGGGTTAAAACCATTGTATAAAGTTTGAACCTATAGCCATAAAGGTAACCTTTGGTGAGGGCACCTTCTCAATAACTCTCATGCATCATATAGGGTCTCTGGGTCGATTTGAACGAAGGAAGAGATATCATTCCTCAACTTTTTTGTCTTAGCTGGTTGGAAGTACTTCAATAAGAATTATTCAGTCATTTGGTCCCATGTAGTGATAGAACCTCATGGTAAGGAGTTCAACCACTGTTTAGCTTTGTTCCTCAATGAGAAAGGGAACAACCTAGGCGAATAGCATCGTCAGAAACACCATTTATCTTGAAAGTATCACAGACTTCCAGAAAGTTAGCCAAATGAGTATTTTGATCTTCATCTTGCAAACCATTGAACTGAACAAATTGTTGAATCATCTGAATAGTGTTCGGCTTCAGTTTGAACTTATTCGCAGCAATAGTGGGTTTCACAATACTCGGTTCAACCCCAGTTAGAGTGGGCTTGGTATAATCATACATAGTACGAGGAGCAGGATTTGGATTTGCAGGATTCGCAGCAACCACAGGAGGTAGCTGATTATTCTGATTTTCAGCCATCTCCTCATTAATAATTATAACGTTCTCTTACTTTTCCACTATACTTGTCGATCCTTGCTTCTCTACGGTTTCTGTGAGCTGTACTTTCAATTTCACTGTCAAATACTAAAGGTCCCGATGGGTTTCTTCTAGTCATAAACTAAAAGAACCTGCCAGAAGCAAATAAAAGAAAAAAATTAGCAAACAAAAATTAAATTAAAAAAATTAAAATGCAATAAAAATAAAAATGGCTAAATTAATAAAAAAATAGAGTGTTCCTAATATTTTAATCCTAAACTAACTAAAATGATGACAAAGGCAAGCGCACCTATCAAATAATAGTATAGTTAAGGTGAGTAATGTAACACCCCAAACCCGCCCTAAACGTTACGACCGAATTTGGCATGTCACATAAAAGGGTTATTTAAAAATTGTGCGTTTGTTAAAAAGTTCGTATTCTTTTTAAAACTCCACGTTTTATGGTTTGTTTATAAAAGCCGATTCATTTAATGCCCACTTTACAAAGTTGTTATTAATTTGAATAAAATTGTATTTGTTGTGAAAATCGAGTTTAAGTAATTTTGAATAAAATGGTTTATTATCATTTCAGGAAAATCCCATATTGAACATTAAATAATAAACAGTAACCAAATTGAAAGCTAAAACCAAATAAAATACCAAAGGCCTTATTACATATCAAAATCCCAAAATTAAAAGTAAGTTTAAATATAAGAAACGAGTTTATGAGAAAACATTGCAGGGCCACCACAAGTCTGCCTCGGCTCCTCAAATTCGAGGTCTAATGATTACCTGAAACATTTAAAAAGAAGGGTGAGTTTACGAAAACTCAGTGTGTGTTTCCCCTTATGAGTGATAACTGGGCCTAAGCCCACAAAAGCAGATTGGGCCTTAGCCCTCATAATAACATACTTGGCCGAAGCACACATAAATCGAATCGGGCCGTAGCCCTAATATCACAGTATAGCAGATAACACATGCCAAATGATGCAAAACCCATTCTTTCGTCATATTCGGCCATAAGCCCATAACATAGCATATCGAACCATAGCATATTAAATCACATGTACATATAAGAATGACAATGCAGTCCCGAACCCACCTAGGTATCCATCCTCTACACACCACCCGTACCTGCCAAACACACCGTGGGGATTACTAAATCGATCCTCCATCCGCTGCAGTCAACTGCACATCGCCCTTATAATCATGGCATAGCCACCAGATAATGTGACAGAGTCACCGGATTCATCATATGTTACAAAAGTCACCGGATACATAATATGTGACATAAGTCACCGGATAATGTGGTAAAAACCACCGGAACATTTCCCCTTTATCAATATCACCCATATGCCCATGCAACATACATATTATTCAGATATTTTGCAATGTGTCATGTATGCAAAACATATATCAAATATAAGAATAACATGAGTTACCATCATAATCAGATAGACATAAAACAACAAAATCAAGCTAATCAACCTTTAAGGGCATAATAGTAATTTTACCTACCAAGGGTATTTTCGTAATTTACCCACCAAGGGTATTTTTGTAAATTCGCACCTGCAATGGCTTTTCTGAAGGCCTAATGTCGCCACTAGCGACTCAGCTACCATTTCCGATCGTACCGGATGTTTGGGCCTAAAACTCAATTTCGGCCCACCCGGGCCCACACGCTCGTGTGGCCCACCTAGCACGAATCTAGCCACGTATATAAGTTCCACCTAGTCTAGTTCAACATATACTAACCAATCATAGAATTTACACATATGGGCCGATGGGCCCATTGGGCCCACTTCAACCCATCGAGGGCCAAGCAGCCCCAACCCACACGAATACTACTGATGGCCTCAACTATCGCGTCGAAGCCCCATACGTGCGCTCGCGCACGCGTGTAACTACTAATGCCGCTTTGACCGCATTTCGCATTTTGCCGCTTGCTACTCTGACTAGAGTAGAGAAGCACACACACACACACACACCTGATAGGAGTCTGGTGCTAATCCGCGCTCCGACCACTCCTGTGCCCAAACGCCCACCAAGGTATGCTAACTCTCCTCCTGGCATGCTCTTTATATAGCTAGCTCTTCACCTTCATTCTTTGTGTCTTTTCGATGTGGGATCCCTTTGTCAGTAGAGTTTAAATTCAACTGAAACTCTTGCCGTCCAATCCGCAAAATAAATACTCCTTTGCTTCTCACGAGATTCCAACCCAGGCTCCCTTGCAACATAATCCACACCGCTAACCACTTGGCCACAAGCTCTTCTAGTGTCTTAAACCATGCGCAACTAAATATAAACTATGGCCCAAATTCTAAGATCCAAGTAAAAAGAAACTAAAATGCAAAAGCCAAGACTTGAACCTTGGACCTCCTTCCTTCCTTGTGTCGTCACTCCCTTGCCTCTTATGTGGCGTCACTTTGCCACTACACCACACACTCCACTTCTGTCATTTTCTCCATATTTTATCCTTAAGGCCTACCTGCCAATTTCCAGGGTTTTTTTCACCTAAAACCAAAATTTCCCCAAAGCCAATATTTGATCCCGGAACTTCATAGAAGCCCTCTAACCTTCCAAAATCACTTATCTAATAAGTCTATCTTGCATTAATGCCGTTCTCAAAAATTTTAAACGCTACTACGCGTAAGGCCCATTGGGCTCAATTCTCCTAGGCCCAATTTCAGGATGTTACAAATCTACCCTCCTTAAAGAAATTTTGTCCCTGAAATTTTCAACTATAGGTACAGTCACACATCTTAACCTACAATACTACGCTCACGCTGCGCACTCTGATCTTAATAAAACTAATGTACTTTCTAACTAAATCTTGGAACCCTTCACATAACCAACTACCTAACACCGAAGCAAACAGATATTTCCCACACATACATACAATTCCTATATTCAAGCATCACATCCACACATCGCAGAATAAATACAATCATTTAGCATATAATGGAATATAGTAAAAAGGAAACTTACGAATTTGGTGCCGGAGACTCGGGTGCCATACTTACAGAAAAGAGAGAGATATATATATTTTCTAAACCCTTTTTTGAAACATTTTTGAACCCAAACCCACAGTCGAGTTTTTGAACCTAGGCTCTGATACCATAATTGTAACACCCCGGCCTAAATGTTACGAATCGAATCGGCATGTCACATAAAAGGGTTATTTAAAAAGCGTATGCGTTTATTAAAAAGTTCGTATTCTTTTTGAAACTCCACGTTTTGTGGTTTGTTTATAAAAGCCGATTCATTTAATACCCACTTTACAAAGTTGTTATTAATTTGAATAAAATTGTATTTGTTGTGAAAATCGAGTTTAAGTAATTTTGAATAAAACGGTTTATTATCATTTCAGGAAAATCCATATTGAACATTAAATAATAAACAGTAACCAAATTGAAAGCTAAAACCAAATAAAATACCAAAGGCCTTATTACATATCAAAATCCCAAAATTAAAAGTAAGTTTAAATATAAGAAACGAGTTTATGAGAAAACATTGCAGCGCCACCACAAGTCTGCCTCGGCTCCTCACATCCGCGGTCTAATGATTACTTGAAACATTTAAAAAGAGGGGGTGAGTTTACGAAAACTCAGTGTGTGTTTCCCCTTACGAGTGATAACTGGGCCTAAGCCCACAAAAGCAGATTGGGCCTTAGCCCTCACAATAACATACTTGGTCGAAGCACACATAAATTGAATCGGGCCGTAGCCCTAATATCACAGTATAGCAGATAACACATGCCAAATGATGCAAAACCCATTCTTTAGTCATATTCGGCCATAAGCCCATAACATAGCATAACGAACCATAGCATATTAAATCACATGTACATATAAGAATGACAATGCAGTCCCGAACCCACCTAGGTATCCATCCTCTACACACCACCCGTACCTGCCAATCACATCGTAGGGATTACTAAATCAACCCTATATCTGCTACACACCATCGAAGGCAGTCGCTGCAGTCAACTGCACATCGCTCTTATAATCGTGGCATGGCCACCAGATAATGTGACAGAGTCACCGGATTCATCATATGTGACAAAAGTCACCGGATACATAATATGTGACATAAGTCACCAGATAATGTGGTAAAAACCACCGGAACATTTCCCCTTTATCAATATCACCCATATGCCCATGCAACATACATATTATTCAGATATTTTGCAATGTGTCATGTATGCAAAACATATATCAAATATAAGAATAACATGAGTTACCATCATAATCAGATAGACATAAAACAACAAAATCAAGCTAATCAACCTTTAAGGGCATAATAGTAATTTTACCTACCAAGGGTATTTTCGTAATTTACCCACCAAGGGTATTTTTGTAAATTCGCACCTGCAATGGCCTTTCTGAAGGCCTAATGTCGCCACTAGCGACTCAGCTACCATTTTCGGTCGTACCGGACGTTTGGGCCTAAAACTCAATTTCGGCCCACCCGGGCCCACACACTCGTGTGGCCCACCTAGCACGAATCTAGCCACGTATATAAGTTCCACCTAGTCTAGTTCAGCATATACTAACCAATCATAGAATTTACACATATGGGCCAATGGGCCCATTGGGCCCACTTCAACCCATCGAGGCCCAAGCAGCCCCAACCCACACGAATACTACTGATGACCTCAACTATCGCGTCGAAGCCCCACACGTGCGCTCGCACGCACGTGTGGCTACTAATGCTGTGTGACCGGCATTTCGGCATTTTGCCTCTCTACAGCTAGAGTAGAGAAGCACACACACACACCTGATAGGAGTCTGGTGCTAATCCGCGCTCCGACCACTCCTGTGCCCAAACGCCCACCAAGGTATGTTAACTCTCCTCCTGGCATGCTCTTTATATAGCTAGCTCTTCACCTTTATTTTTTCTGTCTTTTCGATGTGGGATCCCTTCGTCAGTAGAGTTTAAATTCAACTGAAACTCTTGCCGTCCAATCCGCAAAATCAATACTCCTTTGCTTCTCACGAGATTCCAACCCAGGCTCCCTTGCAACATAATCCACACAGCTAACCACTTGGCCACAAGCTCTTCTTGTGTCTTAAACCATGCGCAACTAAATATAAACTATGGCCCAAATTCTAAGATCCAAGTCAAAAGAAACCAAAATGCAAAAGCCAAGACTTGAACCTTGGACCTCCTTCCTTCCTTGTGTCGTCACTCCCTTGCCTCTTATGTGGCGTCACTTTGCCACTAAACCACACACTCCACTTCTGTCATTTTTCTCCATATTTTATTCTTAAGGCCTACCTGCCAATTTCCAGGGTTTTTTTCACCTAAAACCAAAATTTCCCCAAAGCCAATATTTGATCCTGGAACTTCATAGAAGCCCTCTAACCTTCCAAAATCACTTATCTAATAAGTCTAACTTGCATTAATGCCGTTCTCAAAAATTTTAAATGCTACTACGCCTAAGGCCCATTGGGCTCAATTCTCCTAGGCCCAATTTCAGGATGTTACAAATCTACCCTCCTTAAAGAAATTTTGTCCCCGAAATTTTCAACTATAGGTACAGTCACACATCCTAACCTACAATACTACTCTCACGCTGCGCACTCTGATCTTAATAAAACTAATGTACTTTCTAACTAAATCTTGGAACCCTTCACATAACCAACTACCTAACACCGAAGCAAACAGATATTTCCCACACATACATACAATTCCTATATTCAAGCATCACATCCACACATCGCAGAATAAATACAATCATTTAGCATATAATAGAATATAGTAAAAAGGAAACTTACGAATTTGGTGCCGGAGACTCGGGTGCCATACTTACAGAAAAGAGAGAGATATATATATTTTCTAAACCCTCCTTTGAAAACATTTTTGAACCCAAACCCACAGTCGAGTTTTTGAACCTAGGCTCTGATACCATAATTGTAACACCCCGGCCTAAACGTTACGACCGAATCTGGCATGTCACATAAAAGGGTTATTTAAAAATTGTGCGTTTGTTAAAAAGTTCGTATTCTTTTTGAAACTCCACGTTTTGTGGTTTGTTTATAAAAGCCGATTCATTTAATGCCCACTTTACAAAGTTGTTATTAATTTGAATAAAATTGTATTTGTTGTGAAAATCGAGTTTAAGTAATTTTGAATAAAACGGTTTATTATCATTTCAGGAAAATCCCATATTGAACATTAAATAATAAACAGTAACCAAATTGAAAGCTAAAACCAAATAAAATACCAAAGGCCTTATTACATATCAAAATCCCAAAACTAAAAGTAAGTTTAAATATAAGAAACGAGTTTATGAGAAAACATTGCAGGGCCACCACAAGTCTGCCTCGGCTCCTCAAATCTGCGGTCTAATGATTACCTGAAACATTTAAAAAGAGGGGTGAGTTTACTTAAAACTCAGAGTGTGTGTTTCCCACTACAGTGATAATCGGGCCTAAGCACACAAAAGTAGATTGGGCCTTAGCCCTCACAATAACATACTTGGCCGAAGCACACATAAATCGAATCGGGTCGTAGCCCTAATATCACAGTATAGCAGATAACACATGCCAAATGATGCAAAACCCATTCTTTAGTCATATTCGGCCATAAGCCCATAACATAGCATATCGAACCATAGCATATTAAATCACATGTACATATAAGAATGACAATGCAGTCCCGAACCCACCTAGGTATCCATCCTCTACACACCACCCGTACCTGCCAATCACACCGTAGGGATTACTAAATCGACCCTCTATCCGCTACACACCATCGAAGGCAGTCGCTGCAGTCAACTGCACATCGCCCTTATAATCGTGGCATAGCCACCAGATAATGTGACAGAGTCACCGGATTCATCATATGTGACAAAAGTCCCCGGATACATAATATGTGACGTAAGTCACCAGATAATGTGGTAAAAACCACCGGAACACTTCCCCTTTATCAATATCACACATATGCCCATGCAACATACATATTATTCAGATATTATGCAATGTTTCATGTATGCAAAACATATATCAAATAGAAGAATAACATGAGTTACCATCATAATCAGATAGACATAAAGCAACAAAATCAAGCTAATCAACCTCTAAGGGCATAATCGTAATTTTACCTACCAAGGGTATTTTCGTAATTTACCCACCAAGGGTATTTTCGTAATTTATCCACCAAGGTATGTTAACTCTCCTCCTGGCATGCTCTTTATATAGCTAGCTCTTCACCTTCATTCTTTGTGTCTTTCCGATGTGGGATCCCTTCGTCAGTAAAGTTTAAATTCAATTGAAACTCTTGCCGTCCAATCCGCAAAATAAATACTCCTTTGCTTCTCACGAGATTCAAACCCAGGCTCCCTTGCAACATAATCCACGCCGCTAACCACTTGGCCACAAGCTCTTCTTGTGTCTTAAACCATGCGCAACTAAATATAAACTATGGCCCAAATTCTAAGATCCAAGTCAAAAGAAACCAAAATGCAAAAGCCAAGACTTGAACCTTGGACCTCCTTCCTTCCTTGTGGCGTCACTCCCTTGCCTCTTATGTGGCGTCACTTTGCTACTACACCACACGCTCCACTTCTGTCATTTTTCTCCATATTTTATTCTTAAGGCCTACCTGCCAACTTCCAGGGTTTTTTTTACCTAAAACCAAAATTTCCCCAAAACCAATATTTGATCCCGGAACTTCATAGAAGCCCTCTAACCTTCCAAAATCACTTATCTAATAAGTCTAACTTGTATTAATGCCATTCTCAAAAATTTTAAACGCTACTACGCCTAAGGCCCATTGGGTTCAATTCTCCTAGGCCCAATATCGGGATGTTACAAGTAAGGAATATCGTATCCACAAGGACTAAAAGTACTAGTAATGACTATTTTTCCATTATTTAGTCAACAAATTAATGAGATTGATTTTAATCTAAAATCACCTAACTAATTACTAAGAATGCAGCAGAGAATGAATCAGGAAAATATTTGAAAAAGACCAAAGAGATACGCAATAGCCAGAAAAGAATCCACCTAAACTTCATACATTATTTTGAATCTAAATTAAACAATTTGTTGATTTCTGTCTTGATCCGTGAAAATCCCTAAATTATGTTAATATCTCTTTCGATAGTAAGAACAACTGACTCTAGGTTGATTAATTGAAATCTCTTTCTAATTAAAACCCCTATCGCCGCATTAACTCAATCTATGGATTCCCTTATTAGATTTGACTCTAATCTGATAGATTTATGTCATCCTATTTCTAGGATTGCATGCAACTCCACTCAATTATGCTAGATCTACTCTTAAACAGGGACTTTTGCTCCACTCAAATAATCACATTTAACATGAATCAATATCCTAAAAATATTAAAACATGAAATAAGCATACATAATTGAGAACAAGAATCAAGTATTTATCATGTAATTCAGAAATCAAATAATGAGATTCATCATAAGTTTCATCTTCCCTAGGTATCTAGGGAATTTAGTTCATAATATGGAATGAAAATATCTCAAAGTTAAGATAACAACAAGACATAAAGAAGCCCAATAAAACTTCTAGAGAAATTAAATGGAGATATTCAATCTTGAAAGAGATCCACTTCTGAGTTGCTTCCGATGGTGTTCTTCGAGTAATTTCTTCGTTCTTCTCCGCGTGTCCTCCTAGGTCCTCTTCTAGAGTGTATTTATAGACTTTAGAATGCTTAGAAAGCCTAAAAATTGGGTTTTTCCACGTGTTCAAGAAACAGGGAGCGATATCGACACTGGCTGGCACATGGGCATGTGGCTAACTCGTGTGGCTCACACGGGCGTGTGCCTAGCCCATGTGGAAAATGCTTAGGCCATGTGGATCCTGAAAATAATTTTTTTGTCCGTTTTTGGCCCGTTTTTTGCTTCTTTCACTTTCCTATGCTTACCTAAGTATATCAATATGAATTTAAAGGATTAGAAGCATCAAATTCACTAATTTACATAATAAATCAACTAAATATGAGTCAAGAACAGGATTAAAAACATGTTACTTTTATGGTTTATCAACTCACCACAATGACGTAGACTACAATGCTCACATATTGTTCATGCACCATGTAATAGCCCGGTTTAGACCCTAGTCAGAATAGTGGTTTTGGGACCACAAATCTGGGGTCAGAAAAATATTTTAATATTATTTTCCTTGTTTACAGTATGTGATAAAGTATGTGTGAAAGTTCTGTGTGAAAAGTTTTATCATTTGACTGCCGATTTGTGAAAAAGGATCTAATCACATAAAATCTAAAAGCTGTGTGCTAGAGGTTAAAGTGCTTAAATGCTATGCTTTGAGATATATGGGTCCTTATTATGGAAATGGACCATTAGTTGTGTAAGTGGTCATAAATGACCTTATAATGGATGATTTTATAAGTATATTAATAAGGTTAAATTGGTAAAATGATAATTAAGTTAATATTAATAAAACCAAAACCAAAATTTATGGTTATCATCTTTGTTCTTACCGAAATTAAAAGAAAATAGAAGAGGAAAATGTGGTTTTAGAGTTCGGCCATTGTTGTTCTTGATTAAGGTAGTTTTGAGCTCAATTTTTGATGATTTTTATATTTTTGTGATCGTTGCTTTGTGTTCTATAAAGCCCATGCTTGAATTCATGAAATTAATGATGATTTTGAGTTATGCCATTGTTGAATATGTGAGCTTTGTGTTGATAGTTAGTGAAATATGAAAGTTTGATAGATGATAAACATATTTTGTATTTTGAATTTTTGATGAAATTGGTTATTAAGGGATAATTTGTGAAAATGAAACTTTGAAGGGTTAAAATGTGAAATAAATGAAAGATATGGACTGCTAGAGACTAGTGTGAAATTCGGCCAAGCTTGGGTGTGAGTAAATTATGTGTATTTTGTGTAATTGTGAAATAGGGATTAAAATGTCAAAATTGGAATTATGGGGGCTAAAGTGTAAAATGCTTTAACTATGTGTTGTGGATTGCTTTGGATGATAGTGTAATTGAATGAGTTGAATTTGATATTATATAGATCAAGAAAGGAGAAATTTGGACTTAGATCGAGGCAAGAACAAAGTGCTCGATTGATTGACTAGTGTCGTTATTTTTATGTCCGAAGTAAGTTCATGTGTAATACGAATTGTTTAAACAATGTTCACCTGTTATTAAATTAATGGAAATGTTATTGTTAAGTTAGTAATGTGAAATGTGAGTTCGAAGATATGTGGCACTAAGTATGTGTAAATAGAATAGTTACTGCGATGAATTGCACTAAGTGTGCGAGATAAAGAAATGCATCAGCTATATTAGTTGGCACTGTGTGTGCGATATCGAGACATCTTCGATTTAAGGTGATGGCACTAAGTATGCGATACTATTGTAACTTTGGTTAACTAAATGGCACTGAGTGTGCGAGTTTATCGAACGTTTAAAGAGGATCGAACGAATTATGGCATTGAGCATTGAGTGGTAAATGTGATAGATAAATACGTGATGGTACATGTATGTACAAAACCTATGTGGTTGATGATATTGTGTATGAGATAAATGGATGATTATGTGAATGAATGATGAAAAAGAGATGGTTTCAGTAGCATTAAAAATGCTTGTACTTGAATCTATAGATGTGGTATGAAAGTGAGTAATAGCTATGGGTGATATTGAATAGTGATGTGAATTGAATCAAGTGATAGTTAATTTTGTTTATTGAATTTGAATTGTTGAGTTAATTATATTACGAACTTACTAAGCTTTAAAGCTTACCGTGTGAAGTCTTTCTCTGTTTTACAGTGTCATTAAAGCTAGCTCGGATCCGGGGGTCGTCAATGACTTAATCACACTATCGGACATCTATTTTGGTACCTTTTTGGAATTTGTATATGGCATGTATAGGCTAGTAAGGTTGCGGAATGATTTTGGTACATGTTTTTCTATGTGAAAATGGTGTAAGTAATGTGTAAATATGGTCTTGTGTGAATGGCCATTAGGATATGCTTTGGTGATATTAAAATGGTATATTTCATACTTGATTTGGTAGTTGAGAATGGTGATTGAAATGTATGTTATTAATGTTGAAATTGAGCATGTAGGAATGACCCAAAATGGGTGGAAAAGTGGCCTTGCAAATGGCCTAAAATTGCCCACACGGATGCGCACACGGGCGTATGTCTCAACTATGTTCTTCTATAACATCCTGGAAATAGGCCTATGCATTTTTGGTTTAATTATACGAAATGGCATGTCTTATGTGTTATGAATGTATGGTGAACATTTTTGGAAACTTGGAAATGTAAGGAAATGCTTTAGAAATGTTAAGTTTCAAAAGAGGAAAGTAAACATTTTTTGGAAACTTGGAAATGTAAGGCAATGACTTGGAAATGTAAGGAAATGTCTTGTCTTGGAAATGGAAGGAAATGACTTGGAAATGGAAGGAAATGTCTTGTCTTGGAAATGTAAGGAAATGACTTGGAAATGTAAGGAAATGTCTTGTCTTGGAAATGTAAGGAAAAGACTTGGAAATGGAAGGAAATGTCTTGTCTTGGAAATGTAAGGAAATGACTTGGAAATGGAAGGAAATGTCTTGTCTTGGAAATGTAAGGAAATGACTTGGAAATGTAAGGAAATGTCTTGTCTTGGAAATGTAAGGAAATGTCTTGGAAATGTAAGGAAATGTCTTAGAAATGTAAGGAAATACTTTAGAAATGTCAAGTTTAAAGTTTAAAAGAGGGACATGAAGCAACGTGGTCTTAAGAGAAAATGTATGTGAAATATGTCATACAAATAGCCTTGGTAACATGGCTACAAGGCGCCACTTAAGGGCCTAGCAAGTGACGCCACATACATAGGCAAATGGGCCAATGATCGAGTCGCATGAGAAGCAAATAAAGAATTTTATTTTTGCTACAAGGAGCAGAGGGGTGGACGGCATTAAGGCTCTTAAAAGAGGAGTTTTATTCTATTTAAAATTCGGCAAATAGATAGATAATGATGGGTTATTATTAGTATTATTTTTATTAAGAGATAAGAGATAATTAATGGATTAAATTCTTTTAATTTGAATATATTGATAACTAAAGAGATAAAGCTATCAAAATAGAAGAGTGATGGCCAAGTAAGGGAGACTTGGCCTAGTAATTTCGGCAATAAGATGAAAAGATAGGCCATTCTGTATTATTTTCTTTTCTTGAAAGTCTCTGCCGAATTCTCAAGCAAAAACTCCTCTCTTCTCTTTTATTTTTTGCCAAGACAAAAATACCTTGTGTTCTAGCCGAATCCTCCATCTTTATTCTCCTTTCTCTTTTCTTTCTTTATACCAATCAAATAGCCGAAACCAAGATTCTTCTAGCCTACATAGCCGATATTGTTAAAGGCTCAAGCAAGGATTGCCGATTCCTAAAGTAAGGGTAAGATCTCATTCGGTATCATCTTTTTTTTTTAAGATTTGCCGAAATCTAGGACTAACCCCATTAATATCTTGTTGTCGAAACTTTGAAGAGATCTTTCAGGATTTACTAAGTGTCGACTACAAGGAAGGAGAAGTTCTTTTCCTGAAGATACACCATAGGCCGCGTGTTCCCTAGTTATTCGGTGAGTTTCGGGATTTAAAATCCACAAAGTAAGTGTCTATAGCATTCGGCCAAGGCCATGTTTGGTAAATATATGTGTTCATTAATTATTCAAAAGCCGAAACTAATCTATTCAAGCAATCTAGTTATTGCCGATTTCAAGAAAGAAGGATACAAAGTTTTCGGCATTTGATTAGACATCAATCGGCACCAAGGTAGGTTTTAAGTGTACTAATCCTATTGGGATTTGGATTTATGGCCGAATGGTCTTCATTAAATTTCTAAGTGTTTGCTGAATGTAGGGACTTAAAAGATCTAAAGCGATAAGATCGGTTTTTTAGGATTTCAAGGAATTCGTTAAGTTAATCAGGTGTGTACCCTACACTAATCTTAATAGATTTATGGCTTAAACTTGATATATGTGTTAATGTAAGAATGTGGCTAAGGTACCATGTTATGGTACAAAGTACTCAGGTACGTTTCCTACTCCTACTAGGATTATGAAATATGTTATATTTAACATGTGATAAGTGATAAGAATGTGAAATTTGGCATGTAATGCATAATATGTATGATATGGGGCATATGGGTTATTGAAAAGGGGAAGTGAATGTGGTGACCTAAGACCACGATATTTGAATGTGGTGACCTAAGACCACAAGATTTGAATGTGGTGACCTAAGACCACAATATCTGAATGTGGTGACCTAAGACCACGATATCTGAGTGTGGTGACCTAAGACCACGAATACTCATAAGGGCGATGAGCACCTCGACTGCAGCGACTGCCTTCGATGGTGTGTAACGGATAGAGGGTTGACTTAGTAGTCCCCACGGTGTACAGGATGGTACGGGTGACGTGTAGCGGAAGGCATCTAGGTTTGGGTTCGGGTTGCATCATTTTAATTTAATGATATATGAATTTGTATGCTATGAAATGCCTTAATTTGTTAAGACTTAGCGTTGTGTTACACATTGAGTCTGTTGACTCACCCCGTTGTGGGAACATTTTTCAAGTGAGGATAAATGATGAACCGGGTCGGCACAAGCTTAGAGGTGGCCATGCGAAGTTCAGATTTTATTTTATTCCGGACTCTCTTTTATTTCTAAGTACCTTGAACTTTATTTTGGGTTTTAATTTGATGTAATATGGCCATAGTGCACTATCTTATTTCTGTTTTATTTATTATGTTATTAAATTTTATTTATTAAAGATTAAGTAAATTTCATTTAAAATAAACTCTAAATGTTTTGCTACCTGATATAAATGGGTTTCTAATATAAGATAAACTTGTTTTTAACTCGAGCCCAACCCAAAAATAATTTCTCTCTCAAAACACATGGTTTTTTTTCCAAAGTAAGAAACGAATTTTGAACCAGTTTCCTTCGAGGAGCATACCAGATCCGGTCAAGGCTCATGGGCCGGGTTTGGGGTGTTTTAGTTTGGTATCAGAGCCCAGTTTCAAACCCTCGGCCTAGGGGTTTAAGGCCCAAAACGTTTTCAAAGCGAGCCCAAATGAGTTTTATGAAAATATTTTTGAAATAAACAGGTTTCTGGCATGGCACCTAAGTCTCCGACCCGCAGTCCACCAGGTAAGTACTTCTATCCATTTGTGTGGTTTATAGTATGATGTGTAGAAGGGTAGAAATGGAATGGAACGTAGATTAGCATGATAAGTACTTGAACCCTAGGATTAGTTTTCCCCAACACTTACATAAGACTTAAGTGCCTAACTAAACAAACCTATGACTAGTCGCCGAGTTAAGGTGTGGTAACCCTTGTGTGCATGTCTAGGATTGGATCCGGAAGAGCCTGGTACTTAAGCAGTCCTAGTGACTCACCTCCTCTTCGCTGAAATCCTACCTAGTGCGTAGCTTCGGTTCACCCTAACCAAGAGGACTCGGTCATAGGCTAAACACAATAACTAAAACCCGAAAGGGAACTTGCCGTGTTTTTATAAAAACCCTAGTTTTAAAACTCTTAAAATTACCTTTTTAATTTGTGAGAACTACTTTTACAAAATTTTTCGAAAAATTTCTGATTTATCAAAAAATTACCTAAATACCCCTGATTGTGAAATTACAAAAATACCCTTGGTTTATAAAATGTCCAAACTACCCATAGTTTAATCAAAATTTCCTTACTTTATAAATGTCCAAAAACCCTAATTTGCAAATTATCAAAAATACATTGATTTTGGAAAATTACGAAATTGCCCCTAACTTACAAAATTACCAAAATGACCCTAACTTCCAAAATTTTTTGCAATATCACCAAAATAGAAAGCAAATTCACAAAAAGAACCCTCAAAGGTTTGCAAAATTTGAAATACCCCTGAATTATTAAACTTTACAAATTCACCCTGGTTTATTACCAAAATACCCCTGTAGGACAAATTACGAAAATACCCCTGGGATAGGAATAAGGCAAAGAGTGTTCGAA
The DNA here is from genome assembly GCA_025503065.1 of Gossypium bickii. Taxonomy (NCBI): domain Eukaryota; kingdom Viridiplantae; phylum Streptophyta; class Magnoliopsida; order Malvales; family Malvaceae; genus Gossypium; species Gossypium bickii. Next base: position 49,807,199 of record CP106714.1, read on the forward strand.
TAGTGAATGTGGGTGGTAGATACCACTGAATAAATATGTCTATGTTGATGAATGAATGTGCCTCTATTGAGGATTGAAGGTGTCTCTGTTGATGAATGTGAATGTGATTCTCTGAATTAGAGTAGTGAACTTGAACTGAAACTTTGTGTGATCGAAAGAACTACTTCTAAATATCTTTATTTCATAAAATTGTTAGCGGTTAATAAGTGGAACAAAATTCTGATGCATAAGACTTTTTAATCAGATTAAATCGCGGCGTTAGAAATGAGTTCTAGGGGACGTGAACTTAGAGATTATGCCTAGGAAGTATGATGGTTCTATTAAGATCAGAGTGCGCAGCATAAGCGTAGTGCGATGAGTTAAGATGTATGATTATTCGTTAGTAAGTAATTTCGAGGACGAAATTATTTTTAAGGGGGCTAGAACTGCAACATCCTGGAAATGGGCCTATGCATTTTGATTTAATTATACGAAATGGCATGTCTTATGTGTTATGAATGTATGGTGAACATTTTTGGAAACTTGGAAATGTAAGGAAATGCTTCAGAAATGTTAAGTTTCAAAAGAGGAAAGTAAACATTTTTGGAAACTTGGAAATATAAGGAAATGACTTGGAAATGTAAGGAAATGTCTTGTCTTAGAAATGTAAGGAAATGACTTGGAAATGGAAGGAAATGTCTTGTCTTGGAAATGTAAGGAAATGACTTGGAAATGTAAGGAAATGTCTTGTCTTGGAAATGTAAGGAAATGACTTGGAAATGAAAGGAAATGTCTTGTCTTGGAAATGTAAGGAAATGACTTGGAAATGGAAGGAAATGTCTTGACTTGGAAATGTAAGGAAATGACTTGGAAATGTCTTGTCTTGGAAATGTAAGGAAATGTCTTGGAAATGTAAGGAAATGTCTTAGAAATGTAAGGAAATGCTTTAGAAATGTCAAGTTTAAAGTTTAAAAGAGGGACATGAAGCAAGGTGGTCTTAAGAGAAAATGTATGTGAAATATGTCATACAAATAGCCTTGGTAAAATGGCTACAAGGCGCCACTTAAGGGCCTAGCAAGTGACGCCACATACATAGGCAAATAGGCCAAGGATCGAGTCGCATGGGAAGCAAATAAAGAATTTTATTTTTGCTACAAGGAGCAGAGAGGTGGAGGGCATTAATGCTCTTAAAAGAGGAGTTTTATTCTTTTTAAAATTTGACAAATAGATAGATAATGATGGGTTATTATTAGTATTATTTTTATTAAGAGATAAAAGATAATTGATGGATTAAATTCTTTTAATTTGAATATATTGATAATTAAAGAGATAAAGCTATCAAAATAGAAGAGTGATGGCCAAGTAAGGGAGACTTGCCTAGTAATTTCGGCAATAAGAGGAAAAGAGAGGCCATTCTGTATTATTTTCTTTTCTTGAAAGTCTCTGCCGAATTCTCAAGCAAAAACTCCTCTCTTCTCTTTTATTTTTTGCCAAGACGTAAATACCTTGTGTTCTAGCCGAATCCTCCATCTTTATTCTTCTTTCTCTTTTCTTTCTTTATACCAATCAAAAAGCCGAAATCAAGATTCTTCTAGCCTACATAGCCGAATACTGTTAAAGGCTCAAGCAAGGATTGCCGATTCCTAAAGTAAGGGTAAGATCTCATTCGGTTTCATCTTCTTTTTTTTTTTTTAAGATTTGCCGAAATCTAGGACTAACCCCATTAATATCTTGTTGTTGAAACTTTGAAGAGATCTTTCGGGATTTACTAAGTGTCGACTACAAGGAAGGAGAAGTTCTTTTCCCGAAGGTACACCATAGGCCGCGTGTTCCCTAGTTATTCGGTAAGTTTCAGGATTTAAAATCCACAAGGTAAGTGTCTATAGCATTCGGCCAAGGCCATGTTTGGTAAATATATGTGTTCATTAATTATTCAAAAGCCGAAACTAATCTATTCAAGTAATCTAGTGATTGCCGATTTCAAGAAAGAAGGATACAAAGTTTTCGGCATTTGATTAGACATCAATCGGCACCAAGGTAGGTTTTAAGTGTACTAATCCTATTGGGATTTGGATTTATGGCCAAATGGTCTTCATTAAATTTCTATGTGTTGGCCGAACATAGGGACTTAAAAGATCTAAAGCGATAAAATCCGTTTTTCAGGATTTCAAGGAATTCGCTAAGTTAGTCAGGTGTGTATCCTACACTAATCTTAATAGATTTATGGCTTAAACTTGATATATATGTTAATGTAAGAATGTGGCTAAGGTACCACATTATGGTACAAAGTACTTAGGTACGTTTCCTACTCCTACTAGGATTATGAAATATGTTATATTTAACATGTGATAAGTGATAAGAATGTGAAATTTGGCATGTAACGCATAATATGTATGATATGGGGCATATGGGTTATTGAAAAGGGGAAGTGAATGTGGTGACCTAAGACCACGATATTTGAATGTGGTGACCTAAGACCACGAGATCTGAATGTGGTGACCTAAGACCACGATATCTGAATGTGGTGACCTAAGACCACGATATCTGAGTGTGGTGACCTAAGACCACGAATACTCATAAGGGCGATGAGCACCTCGACTGCAGCGACTGCCTTCGATGGTGTGTAACGGATGGAGGGTTGACTTAGTAGTCCCCACGATGTACAGGATGGTACGGGTGATGTGTAGCGGATGTCATCTAGGTTTGGGTTCGGGTTGCATCATTTTAATTTAATGATATATGAATTTGTATGCTATGAAATGCCTTAATTTGTTAATACTTAGTGTTGTGTTACACATTGAGTCCGTTGACTCATTCCGTTGTGGGAACATTTTTCAAGTGATGATCAATGATGGACCGGGTCGGCAGAAGCTTAGGGGTGGCCATGCGAAGTTTAGATTTTATTTTATTCCGGACTCTCTTTTATTTCTAAGTACCTTGAACTTTATTTTGGGTTTTAATTTGATGTAATATGGCCATAGTGCACTATCTTATTTCTGTTTTATTTATTATGTTATTAAATTTTGTTTATTAAAGATTAAGTAAATTTCATTTAAAATAAACTCTAAATGTTTTGCTACCTGATATAAATGGGTTTCTAATATAAGATAAACTTGTTTTTAACTCGAGCCCAACCCAAAAATAATTTCTCTCTCAAAACACATGGTTTTTTTTTCCAAAGTAACAAACGAATTTTGAACCAGTTTCTTTCGAGGAGCATACCAGATCCGGTCAAGGCTCATGGGCCGGGTTTGGGGTGTTTCATCTTCACTGTCCTTATTCGAAGTAGATCAGACTTGCACACGGGCCAGACAGATGGGTGACTGACAGCCAAGTTAGTGCTGCACACAGGCTAGACACATGTGTGTGTGACAAGCTGTGTGATCCTAGCCAGTAGTGTACACAGGGTAAGACATGGTCTAAGCCATGGCCGTGTGAGGCACACGGTCTAGCCACACGGGCGTGTACACTGTTTAAGATGAAAATTTTTCTAAGTTTTGCAAAGTTTCTGTATGAGATTGATTTACTCCTGAACCCTCTTTAAAGCATGTTTAAGTTCCCGTAGGCCTACTAAAGGGAATTTGTGCTATTGATTACTATAATGTGTTGATGTGTGAGCCATTATGGTATAAATGTTATGATTTGACCAGTAATACCTCGTAACCCTAGTCCGGTGATGGATACGGGTTGTGGTTGTTACACACCAGTCCCCTAATAAACAGGACCAACCTCAACTCTCGCAGTATGGCTATCCTTACCACGGCCACCAGAAACACGTCATCCAGATCCACCAAAACTTCTCCTACCCTTACGACCAGAACCACTAGCAGCCTCAGTCAAACTCTTAACAACTCTAGACGAAGCAGCTTTGGGTTCTTCCCCCAAAATCTCCTCTAACGCGTGAGCCTTCTCAACTAACTCATCTAAGACCTCAGTATTCTGAGCAATTAGATAAAGCTTAATCTCACAATTCAGCCCGAATCTGAACCTCTTATAATGATTCACCTCAAAAGACACCATCGAGGAGCATACTGGCTCAACCGAACAAACTTAGCCTCGTACTCGTCCACCCACAGAATTCCATGAACATGATCCATAAACTCCCAGCTCCTAGCCTTGAGATACTACTCGCCCATAAACTTTCTCCAAAATGTAGCTAAGAAGAAGTCTCAAGTTAGACGATCTGACGCACTACCCCTCTCGATAGTCATCCACCATCTGTGAGCCTTGACCGTTAGCAGCAATACGACACAATTGAAATTATCCTTGTCAGAATAACCCATCTGACCAAGAATATGAACAACACCCTCTAACCAATACTCTGCATGTGTCTGATCACCGCCCTTAACACCACGAAACTCCTTACCACCAAAAGGTAGTAAACACTCTCGTGGCAAACTCTAGCGAGCTCGGAGTAGTGTTGGCACCAGCAACACATTGTAGTGCTCCTACCATCTTAGACCTTATAACACCTAAATTTTATCTAATTATTAGTTATTTAATAATGTGGAAGCAAATTAAGAGCCAATTTTAAACTTTTCCTAGGTAATTTAACCTCAGGGCATTTTCATCATTTTACCACCTATGCTAAAACTAACCTGATTTTAGATCTAAGTTTTTACTAACCTTCCTTTAGTCAAATTATGCAAACCTAAAAATTTTAGCTTAATTTGAGTTCATTTACTATGTATAATTCAAGTTTTATTATTAGGGACTAAAATATAACTTAAACAAGTTAGAATACCAATTTAAAGAGACAAAAATTTAAACCCCAAGACCCACACGACTGTGTCCCCCAGACCATGTGTCATTAAACGACCGTGTTCACCGTGTGAAAAACTTTTAGACCGATCGCACACACCCATGTGTGATAGCTCCAGTCTCCATACACTCGTGTCACTTACCCACATGCCCGTGTGAAAACCACTGCACCTATTTTTGTGAAAATCTCGTTTTAAAACTTGATTTTGCATATTCTAATGGCCAATTAAACCTGATTTAACTATGATTAATTAACATACATATACATACTCCTTCAATTGAGTTTACTGACATCAATTAAACGTCAATTATATAGAATTAGGCAATCAATTTCATGCATAACAAACACCGAATAAACCAACAAGTGGCGTACCTTAGTTACTAGTAAACCACTACATGGAAACTTCATTTAAATAATCATTAGTATAAATTTCATGCCTCACACGCCGTGTTATCAATCACCCTGCTATCAAGCAACAATACATTGGTAAATAATTTAATAATTAAACTAAAACATTTCTCAAAATTATTATAAAGCCATCCAAAATAAAATGTCCAATGTCCAAAGTCCAATTACAACGAAAATTAAACTAAATCCTGGGAGTTCCACAATGCTTGATTACAGTCTCTAAAATGTGTAATAAAGTTTCTACCAAGCCTAAATCTCTTACAACACTCTTGCTCGGATCCTTCGCTCCTCAATCCCGATGATTATCTGCACATTGTGAGGGTGTGAGCTTTAAAAAGCTCAGTGAACGTTAATAAAAATGACTAGTAAATCAACATCCAAATCATGCTTAAATCAATCCAATCAATTACCAATTATCAGCCATAATAATGGAACATGTCAATTCAATTTCCATATACTTTATCAATATCAAGAATCAATCATTCATGGCTTACAGACATTGAAAGATATAACAGTAATCACACATAAATATATTGGCTTAGTTGGGTGATCATACATTGGATAAATGTGAACTCCCACAAATATCAAATACAGTCCACTGAGTTGAGTGCGCTAAAGTACACGCTCCTTTATAGCACCTCAAATAACCCAATGAGTGGAGACTCAGCCTCAGCACTCCCTTATCTACTCCAAACAAATCAGTCCACCTAGAGCCATATGCTCACAATGTCACAAATAAAGGTGAGTACAGACAAATCCCATGGTATGCCAACTATATCAAATGGATCCACCATGCATGTTGCAAATATATTCAGTCAAACATAGAATTTAAATCAATCATTATTGTTTTCAATTTAATGTGACAAAAAGCTTATGTGTAACATGTAACATAGCCATTTAACATCCAATTAAATCAAGCACTTCATTTGCCATTTTCCAATGTTCAATTGCTAATTGTGACACCAATATATCATGATTAAAAACTTCAGTAACCATACACTAATAATCAATATAAATAGCCTAATTAAATTCCACAAAATCACCTAAATGCTTACTTGCCATTATCAAATAAAAATTCAACTTTTGTACATATAATATAAATCTTGCAAAAATCAGCCATTCCACCATAATTAATCAATTGAAATCATTAATTAAGCTACTAGTTAAAATAGATAAGGGTCAATTTACCAAATTTCCCTTAGAAACACTCGCCACATAACTTATGCTACCACAAACAAGTGATCAACCAAGTAAATCCAAGCTTCAATTTCAGTTAGCTCGGTCCTCTTCAAGATTCGAAGCTTTAACAGAGAAAAAGTAGACATTATCTCCTTTCCAATGTTATAATAAACATGAGTTTTAATTAACTATACTAATCAAAATCCTTTCAGAAAGATATAATAAACACAAATTTTAATTAGCTATACTATTCGAAATCCTCTCGGAAAGATACTTTAATGGGCCTTTTTACATTAAACATTTAATCAGAATAATGTAAATGTAGATACTTAATTGATCAAAATATCCTTTTTGCATGAGAATCCGCTTCCGCATGGCCACCTTTGTATCCACTCCGACCCAGTCCAAAAATCACGATCACCTGAAAAGTTTAGAAAAAATGGGTGAGTCACCAAGACTCAGTGCATAGTTAGTACACATGTCCTCACATATGGGCTTAGCCCATATCCACATAGTCCATACACATGAATATACAATTATGAAGCCCATATCCACATAGTCCATACACATGAATATACAATTATGAAGCCCATATCCACATAGTCCATACACATGAATATACAATTATGAAGCCCACATCCACATAGTCCATACACATTTTTATACATTCATCAATAATCATTTATTATTGCAAATCACTGAAAGGTTAATACCATAACCACTAACCTGATTATTCGATCACCCCCTTGGGTATCCATCATCTTAACCCTAATTTCGGCTAACATGCACAACATATACATTTACATAAAATAACACATACAACACATATAACAAACAAAAGAAACGATCACGATAACTACGCTTTTTGACTATAGCGAGATCCTGATCTATCGAATCTAACAAAATCTAAAGTCCCAAAACTTGTCCTACTGCTGTCGATTTGCCTTGAGCACTTCTATTCCCGAAAGACTCCTTTGTGCTCCTTAACACTAGCTTGCTTATTTCGATCCCGAAACACCACTTGTTCCTGTCGATTTGCTCCCGAAGTTATCAAAATTCCTACTAAAACATTGTTAGAAACGGCTAATACTCACATCTATGAACAATGGCCCTTGGCCGAATGTTATACTTACCATTTACCATGAATAGTCGAACCCTGACACTGGCTACAAGAAAGAACACTTATAAAAGCTTAATGCACATTCGGCCCTCCTTAGAAATCAAGGTTTAACCATTGATTTTGGCACTTTAATGGAAAGAAATCCAAACCGATTGCTAGGAGAGAACTTACTTACCAAAACGATTGAAGAAATCACAAACACGAAGTCGACAGCACCTTTTATAAAGGTTCGGCTAAGGTGTTTCGACACTAATAATGGAGAGAAAAAGAGTAAAGAAAGAGGCTATGGTTCAAATGATAATGAAACATGCGGATAACAATAATGAAGGAAACATTTGCTAGCCGAAATACTCCCTAGCTTCTAAAACTTGTAACAAAAGAAGAAGAATGAAGCTCTCTTGAGATTCGGCTATGGATCAACATATAGTATTTGGCTTATGTCAAAAAGATGGAGAGAGAGACCAATTAGCATTCGGCAGTAAGCTAGACACTTCACAAAAGAATTTGGCACCTCCTTTGCTACAAGAAAACCGACCAAGATAGCCCCTAGAGAGAGAGCTTCAATCGGCCAAGCACCAAAATGGGAAGAAGAGAAAATAGCCTAAGAAAATTCGGCCATGCTCTCTTGTCAAACCCATAGCCGACATGCTCCTCTCCCATGCTTCCAACGGCCATGCTTCTCTTCACCAAAACCAAGGCCGGCCAACCCCCAAAGCATGCTTCATTCCCATCATCAATTACCCATAAACATTGTTTAATCAAACTCCCATAACTACCCCATCCTTTGCATAAACTAATAATAATAATAAAAATAATAATAATAATATAATACCACCCCATCACCTAAACTTTTTCTTCAATAAATAAAAAATAAATTAAAAACCATCCCATGCCTAAATTAAACTAACCCATACTCCATCAATAAATAAATAAAAACGCAACACCCATGCGTGCATGCCCCATGCAGCCACAAGCCTCACGCCGTCCATACAAAAAGAAAACCCCAGATACATTGTGTCTCGAACTCCGAGACACGGAGAGAATCCCCAAGCTTCCCGCCATTCTGTTAATGCGACTTTCATGACATAATCTGCCACGACATTTCTTTAAACTATCCTTAGCTGGCTCCTTATGCTTTAGCGCTAAAAGCAAAAATAAAATGCCTTAAGCGCGACCCCCAAGACTCGAACACGAGTCCTCCTAGCCGCAGCCCTCAACCAACATCCTTAGCCACTCCACCCAGGCGCTTTCTTGTGACAAGATCCACTCTGAATTTGTTATAAAGCCTCCTTACCTTGCTCCCCTTCAGCGCCAAAAACAAAACTCCCAATTGCGATACAAGCAGCTCGAACCCTTGCCCTCCTAAAGTACCCTAGCGCCCCTAGCCACGCTACCACCTAGACTTTCATGTCCAATAATGCTCGAAAGATTCTTTTAAAGCCTTCTTCGACATTAACGCCCTCTTGCAAAAATAAAACACGCTGGTGCCGCGCCCAAGACTCGAACTCCTGACTTATGGTGGCGTCACCCCCTAGCCTTAAGTGGCGCATGGAAGCCACTTTTCCAAAGTGATTCTTATGCCCAAAAACGCCAAAAATAAATCTTAAGGCCTCCTTACCTATTTTCCTCTTTTAACCCAGAATTTCAAAAATTTTCCAAAACTTCCATTTTAGTCCTCGAGCTTTAAGAACTCCTAAAACACCTCCAAACCACTCTTAAAGCCTACCAACTCGTGAATTATGCACGAACGCATAACCCCTAATCTAGGATGTTACAATTCTACCCCCCTTAAAAATAATTTCGTCCTCGAAATTACTTACTACCGAGAAATTCCTATATTTCAATTCACCGCACTGTGCTTATGCTGCGCACTCTGATCTTACCCAAACTAACACATTCGTTAAATATTATTTCAAGATTCGTATTCAAAATTTCATACACTTTGTTAGCATACAACACGAACTACCTCATTATCAGACCCTTGACCCGATCTAACGGGTTCCTATACGGCCATTTTGCCTCGACCACGTCCTCTAAAATTCATCTCTTATCGCGAAAACTGACTTAAAAAGTTTTATGCATTAGAAATTTGTTCCACTGATTATCCGCGACCAAATTCTATGAAAAGAAATATTTAAAAGTGGTTCTTTCGATCAATCAAGGTTCATTTCAAGTTCGCTATTCTAAATCAAAGTCACATTCATGCTCATAAAAAGAGACATATTCTGTCCTCAACACATTCATTCAGTGGTATTTGCCACACACATTCACTATTCAGATTACCTCAATGGCATTGATAATTTATTAATGTATAAACAAACCATACTTATGAAATTTAACTACCAAACATTTATCTACACATAAATTATAACATTTCCAAACACACATTGATCATTGACATGTTTAATATCCCATAGACCTTATTTTGGCCAAACAATTCTCCATAAGCATATTCAAGCTTAAATTCCATTGTATATAAATCACACACATCAATGGTAAGATCAATTGCACATATTAAAATACTTACCGAAGCTTCAACTATATCACATCTTACTTACTTCAAATGGAAATATACTAACTTACCTTATTTCTAAAAAGGAAGTAAATTGTTACATACATGTTCACTTTAACTCATTTAGCACATTTGATTATTTTTACCGTTGCTCACGTAAAATTTTCTAGACATAAAGCATAATGTAATACACCAAAGACAGAGCACGCTAGGCATACTGACTGATATTATACACCACAAGACAAAGCACACTAGGCATAAAGCTGATATTATACACCAAGACAAAGCTCCACTAGGCATAAAGCTCCGATATTATACACCAAAGACAAAGCTTGCTAGGCATAAAGCCTGTTATCACTGATACAAAGTCATCTTATACATAATTCATATATCTAAAATCTTGACTAATCCTTAAGGTTCACACGAAGCTTTTCAAACATCCTATCTCTATTGAATCGAACTTGTTCCCAAATCTCATAAACATTTATACATTTGGCTAAGTCAAATAAAAATTCATATATTTATTTCTACTTGTATACTTCACATTCTATAAAAATTAGTATGTTTTTTTGCTTATAAACTTACTATCGAACATCCGTTTTCTTATCCACAATCATCTTTCATACTCGATATCAATAGAAATTTCATTTGACCGAACACATATTATCATAATACATTTATACAATTCACATTTCTTTAGTCATAATCTCACATTCAATTACCATATAGACAGATGCACATATAAACTTTGACATGGATATGAATTTCGCATTTCCATATCATACATATATTTATATCATCAAACCGAATAAAACTAATCATATGCTTAAACATATGGTTTCATTCACTTAATTCATAGCTTTATTTAATTCAAATATTACCTCAATAGTCAGAGGTACTTACCAGGTGGACTTCGGGTCGGAGGTACAGGTGCCATGCCAGAATAAACCTGAAATAAAAGTCCATATTTTGAAAAGCCCACTTTTGAAAACTGTTTTTCGGGCCTAAAACCCCAAACCTGAGTTTTGAACCTGGCTCTGATACCAACTTGTAACACCCTAAACCCGGCCTATTCACGCCGATCGAATTTGGAATGCCACTGCGGAACACTTTCAAAAATATTCTTCCTTAATAGTAAAAGCTGTGGAATAATTTGTTTCCTTTAATAAAAAATTTTCGTGACTTGAAATATTCTAAGTAAAAATTGAAGTTTGTTGTAAAAATATCGGATTCAAACTTTACTTGAGACAATAAAGCCATTTGCAATCAACATTTAAATTGTCCATCCATAATAGAGCATAATAATAAAGATGCTTAATAAAAGTACTTAAATACTTTAATGGGCCTTTTTACATTAAACATTTAATCAAAATAATGTAAATGTAGATACTTAATTGATCAAAATATCCTTTTTGCATGAGAATCCGCTTCCGCATGGCCACTTTTGTATCCACTCCGACCCGGTCCAAAAATCACGATCACCTGAAAAGTTTAGAAAAAATGGGTGAGTCACCAAGACTCAGTGCATAGTTAGTACACATGTCCTCACATATGGGCTTAGCCCATATCCACATAGTCCATACACATGAATATACAATTATGAAGCCCATATCCACATAGTCCATACACATGAATATACAATTATGAAGCCCATATCCACATAGTCCATACACATGAATATACAATTATGAAGCCCACATCCACATAGTCCATACACATTTTTATACATTCATCAATAATCATTTATTATCGCAAATCACTGAAAGGTTAATACCATAACCACTAACCTGATTATTTGATCACCCCCTTGGGTATCCATCATCTTAACCCTAATTTCGGCTAACGTGCACAACATATACATTTACATAAAATAACACATACAACACATATAACAAACAAAAGAACAGTGCGATAACTACGCACTTGACTATAGCGAGATCCTGATCTATCGAATCTAACAAAATCTAAAGTCCCGAAACTTGTCCTGCTGCTGTCGATTTGCCTTGAGCACTTCCATTCCCGAAAGACTCCTTTGTGCTCTTAACACTAGCTTGCTTATTTCGATCCCGAAACACCACTTGTTCCTGTCGATTAGCTCTCGAAGTTATTAAAATTCCTACTAAAACATTGTTAGAAACGGCTAATACTCACATCTATGAACAATGGCCCTTGGCCGAATGTTATACTTACCATTTACCATGAATAGTCGAACCCTGAAGACTCCTTTTTAAAGCCCTAACACTGGCTACACGAAAGAACACTTGTAAAAGCTTAATGCACATTCGGCCCTCCTTAGAAATCAAGGTTTAACCATTGATTTTGGCACTTTAATGGAAAGAAATCCAAACCGATTGCTAGGAGAGAACTTACTTACCAAAATGATTGAAGAAATCACAAACAAGTAGTCGAAAGCATCTTCTATAAAGGTTCGACTAAGGTGTTTCGGCACTAATAATGGAGAGAAAAAGAGTGAAGAAAGAGGCTATTGTTCAAATGATAATGAAACATGCGGATAACAATAATGAAGGAAACATTTGCTAGCTGAAATACTCCCTAGCTTCTAAAACTTGTAACAAAAGAAGAAGAATGAAGCTCTCTTGAGATTCGGCTATGGATCAACATAGAGGATTTGGCTTATGTCAAAAAGATGGAGAGAGAGAGAGACCAATTAGCATTCGGCAGCAAGTTAGACACTTCACAAAAAAATTTGGCACCTCCTTTGCTACAAGAAAACCGACCAAGATAGCCCCTAGAGAGAGAGCTTCAATCGGCCAAGCACCAAAATGGGAAGAAGAGAAAATAGCCTAAGAAAATTCGGCCATGCTCTATTGTCAAACCCAAAGCCGACATGCTCCTCTCCCATGCTTCCAACGGCCATGCTTCTCTTCACCAAAACCAAGGCCGGCCAACCCCAAAGCATGCTTCATTCCCATCATCAATTACCCATAAACATTGTTTAATCAAACTCCCATAACTACCCCATCCTTTGCATAAACTAATAATAATAATAAAAATAATAATAATAATATAACATCACCCCATCACCTAAACTCTTTCTTTAATAAATAAAAAATAAATTAAAAACCATCCCATGCCTAAATTAAACTAACCCACACTCCAACAATAAATAAATAAAAAGGCAACACCCATGCGTGCATGCCCCATGCAGCCACAAGCCTCACACCATCCACACAAAAAGAAAAACCCCCAGATGCAGCCCCCAGGTCTCGAACCTGAGACATGGAGAGAATCCCCCAAGCTTCCTGCCATTCTGCTAATGCGACTTTCATGACATAATCTGCCACGACATTTCTTTAAACTATCCTTCGCTGGCTCCTTATGCTTTAGCGTTAAAAGCAAAAATAAAATGCCTTAAGCGCGACCCCCAGGACTCGAACACGAGTCCTCCTAGCCGCAGCCCTCAAGCAACGTCCTTAGCCACTCTACCCAGGCGCTTTCTTGTGACAAGATCCACTCCGAATTTGTTATAAAGCCTCCTTACCTTGCTCCCCTTCAGCGCCAAAAACAAAACTCCCAATTGCGATACAAGCAGCTCGAACCCTTGCCCTCCTAAAGTACCCTAGCGCCCCTAGCCATGCTACCACCTGGACTTTCATGTCCAATAACGCTCGAAAGATTCTTTTAAACCTTCTTCGACATTAACGCCCTCTTGCAAAAATAAAACACAATGGTGCCGCGCCCAAGACTCGAACTCCTGACTTATGGTGGCGTCACCCCCAAGCCTTAAGTGGGGCATGGAAGCCACTTTTCCAAAGTGATTCTTATGCCCAAAAATGCCAAAAATAAATCTTAAGGCCTCCTTACCTATTTTCCTCTTTTAACCCAGAATTTCAAAAATTTTCCAAAACTTTCATTTTAGTCGTCGAGCTTTAAGAACTCCTAAAACACCTCCAAACCACTCTTAAAGCCTACCAACTCGTGAATTATGCACGAACGCATAACCCCTAATCTAGGATGTTACAGATTATTAGGTCATGGAACTGATGGTTTTATTTATGATCATGTAGGTATGTTGGTCAGTTTTAGTTGGTTTCTTGTTAAGATCTAGTTGGGAATTAACTAGAGTGCTATGATGTTTAAGGTAGGATTTGTTTAGAAATTATTATATCAGTCACAAAAGGCTGTTGAGTTAGTTTTGCATGGTTAGTCATGTGTAGGGTTATTGTGAAAGCTAGGTGGGTTTATAAATAACAATGTGGCTGTTGAAGCGAGGGTTCTTTTCTTTTTTTTTTTCTTCTACCTTGTTTTTATTTCTTAAACCCCGAGAATAGTGGGAAAAACCTTGTCAGAGAATAACCAATGAGTGTCATAATAACAAGTAAAGGTTGTAGAGTGTAGCAAAAGATGTGGGTGTAACCAACTACTTTGATATCTTCTGTGACAATCCAAATTGTGTGAGTTTTATACGAGTCTACTTTGAGTCCCTGTATACTATTAGTTTTCGAGATGGAATAGTTAATGGTTATGAATTCAGGTATAATTGTCTCTTATGAATGTGGTAAGTTGTTACACGTAACCATCTGCATGTGCATCTAAGTGATAAGAAATAAACATGACTTTATTGGTGTGCAAACACGGTATCTGGATATAATGGGCCGCTGGTATAGCATGCTAGTTTCTAACCAAGTTGGTAGACACAATGTGCCACTAGTAGGGCATGTTAGTTGCTAACCAGATTGGTGTATTTACTGTGTTTCTGGTAGGGCATGTTAGTTGCTAACCAGCCTGGCATTATGGGCGATGCCATTGGTAGGGCATGTTAGTTGCTAACTATGGCAAAGAGCCCTCATTATAACTTCCTGGAATTAGAGGCTTCGTTTTTTTATGTTTTCTGTGTGTTTGGCATGTTCTGTTTGTTATTTGGGTATGTTTGGGGATTCCAGGAAGGCTCGGGGTGAAGCTAGAGCCTTAGCAAAAATTTTGTTTTTAGGCTCTTTAGGGGAGAGCTGGTCGATGCAGGTCTTAAGGAAAATTACATGTGTTTGTTGACACAAGTTGAGGTGTGATAAAGTGGCAAGGAGACGCCACTTAGGATGCAGAGAAGTGGCGTCACAAGGGAGCTAGCAACATGCAGGAGCTTTATTTTTGTGCCTGGGGAGCTAAAGTGATGGATTCGGCCAGGACTCTTCAAGGATGGGTGTTGAAGGAGTCCAAGTGTTTGAATGTGTGGCCATGAGGAGGTGGTGGAGTTTGAATTGGTCAAACTGATTCAAGTGATTGAAGGGGAGTGAAAGTAGGGGGGAATCATGGGATTTGAGGGTGAGAGGAAATGGTTGGTCGAATGTGGGGTTGTGGGAAGGAGGAATTCGGTTAGGGGGTTTGGGAAGCATATTCTTTTCGGTTTAGCTTTGAGGTGTGCTGAATTTGAGGAGAGAGCTTTTGGATTTTGCCATTCGGGTTACTTAGTTGTGATGTGTACCGAAATTCCCTAGTTTATTTTCTTTTGGAATTCTCTTTGGTTCATCCCTACTTCTTGTCATTCTTTTCGGGTTGTGTTAGACTTTTCTTTTGCGCATTGTTATTCGTTAGAGTCACTAAAGACACTCTTGGCCAAAACTCTCCTCATCATCTTTCCTTTTCATTTCATCATCTTTTTCTTCTATTTGTCACACTTCTCTCTAAAAGTTGAAACCATCTTTCTCCTCTATCATCTTCCTTGCTAGCCGAAACTTCTTGAAGCCACCCCCTCTTCCGAATCTTTTTTCTTTTATTTCTTTTAAACCTTATAACCGAAACCTTCACCTCACTTCTTGGTGTTTCATCTTTCTCATCTATTTCTTATTCTAAAGCCGAAACCTACTCCTCATCCCCTTCTCTTTGTGTTTCGTTTTTACTTTTCACCATAGCCAAATTTTTCTGGGGTGTAAATAGATATCTTTGCTCAGGGTATGGTTCTCTTTTATTTTCTTATTATCAATCCCTCCATTCTCTCTTTTCATGATGAAGCCGAACCCACTCTTGTAAGGCAACTAAACCCATTTCTTCCATTTTTTGCCTCTTAGCCGAATACCAAGAAGCGGGGTGCTAGAAATCCTAGGTTGCTGAGAGCCTATACAATCGGTTTTGATTGGTCATGGTAGGGGACTTTTTTGTTAGTCTCTTTCATATCCTTTATTTTTATTCAACAAACCGATCATTCATTCTTCTATAACTCGTTCTTCCATTCTTCATGGCTTGAAGTCGAATATCAGGAAGAGAAGTGCTGAGGCTTCTCTAGTTGCCGAAAGTTTCGTTCCAAGTAGTCTTACTCATTCCGTTAGCAACAAAGGTAATGAGTTCTTTAGTCTGTTACGTTTGGTCTCTCTCTTCCGTTATACTCTGTGTTAATCGAATCTTTTGGTTAGCCAATCAAAGGTTCTCTTTGAACACTGATCAAGTCTATTCATGGATACAAGAAACGGTCAAATTGAGGAGGGGAGTGTACCTGTAGTGTCCATTCTAAACCTTAAGAGGCATGCTGTGTCAGCGGTTCGAGACTATCCAATGGGTTGTGGTAGAGACCGACAGCTGCCTGGGATAGGCAAATAGCCGTTGTCTCTGCTAGTGGAAGCGTCACCGTAGAAAGTTTAGTGTTACGCGTTATCAGGTGTGTATTACTCACACACTACTTTACTGCTTGAGTTATTAACTGTGTCGGCTGAAAGCTGAAACGGCCGTCTGAATGGTCAAGTTACCTTTGAGGGTATTGTTAGGGACACCGGGTAAGTTCCGCTATGATTTTATGAGTGAAATATGTGTATGTATGAAATAGTTAATTGTTGTGCATTTGAAGCATGATCACATTCATCTCAGTATGTTAACATGTGCATGGGCTATGGGGTATGACGTGAAGAGGGGGAAAAGTGATTCTAAGACTGTCACAGTGGTTTGGTACCACAGTAGGTTGGCCCCACATAATATTACCCAGTGACTATGTCTCAGTGGTTTGGTACCATAGTGGTTTGGCACCACGTATATTATTTCAGTGACTCGTCCCAGTGGTTTGGTACCATAGTGGGTTGGCCCCACATATCTTCATCAGGGATTGTCACCAGTGGTTTGGTACCACAAGTGGGTTGCAACCACAGTGGCTGGGTGCCACAGATGTTGGGTAGATTCAGGAGATGTGAAGGATGAAAAAAATAGATTGTTTGGGTTGCATTGCATACATGATTATCATGTTGTACTATGTGGGCTTAAGGCCTAGTTTGCATTATACAGGGATTTACACACTGAGTCTCGGTGACTCACCCTGTGCTTAATTTAGCAGGTAATCGCTAGATCGCGGGTTTGGAGCCAGGACGGACTCGAGGTGGCCATGCGTTGCGATTTTTCTCGTAAACGTCGTCCTTTATTGTTGAACTTACTTTAATTCGGGGTTTTATTTTGTAATAAGGCCACTTTAACTTAAAATTGGGTTTTATTATGGAGATGATATAGCTTGTTTAATAAACTATCAAATTGGGAGTTTTTCTAGGATTAAAAACGTTGAACAAATGATTTTTAAATGGCTAATGGAAGATGGGTAACAAGTAACAAATAGATCTAGAATTTCCACTTAAAAACTACAACATCATTTTTCAACTGACAACTTTAACAAAATTTTCTTAAAGTACGATTTTAGTAAAGGGATCCTGACATGTAATACGGTTTAAATTAAATAATTACATTAAATTTTCTCTAATGGTACAATAACGATACGCAAGTTTTTCCAACTCAAGATATTTAGTTAGTTTTTTTCAAATTTTCTTTCTTGTAGCATACCAGATTCGATCGTAGCGTTTTGACCGGGTTTGGGGTGTTACACTCATCTTGTGGGAAAACATACATATGTCTAAAATAGCGTGAGGTAAGACATCTATGATGAGTAGTAAATATTATTTATGGGGTTAGCACAAGGAAGTGCGTGAGAAATATTAAGAAAATATGAATCTGGACTTGTTGCATCTAATGCATGTTATATATATCCGTAGTAAGTTATGAGACCGCCAAATAGAAACCTTTTCCTCGCCTCTTTGCTCGTTGAAGGTCCTAATGTAACAGTCCAGTTTAGACCCTAGTCGAAACTATGGTTTCGGGACCACAAATCCGAGTTAGCAAATATTTTAATATTATTTTTCGTAATTACAGCATGTGAATTTATATGTGTGAAAGTTTCGTATGAAAAATTTATTGTTTGTGTGCTTAATTTGCATAAAAGACTTAATCGTAGAAAATGCATAAGTAGCCTTCAAATTAGTTATACGCTGAATTGACATGGTTTATTAATGTGAATTCCTTATTATGAAAATAGACCATGGATAGTGGGAATGGATATTAATGACCATCCATTATGTGTTATTATGTGTTTTTATTAAAGGTTAAATTTGTAAATTTGTTAACAAGGTTATTATTAAATAAAGCAAACATAAAATATAGTTATTATCACCATCTTTCCACCAAAAATTAGAAAGAAAAGAAGGGTTTCAAAGATAGCTATAACCGGCCTTGGTTTAGCTCAATTAAGGTATGTTTTTGTTTCGGTTTTTGATGATTTCTACGTTTTTGAGATCGTTGCTATGTAATCTATCAAGCCCATGTTTCAGTTTCTGAATTTGATGAAGATTTTCAGATATGCCATTGATGAAATTGTGAGCTTTGTGATGTTAGTTGGTGAAATATGAAAGATATGTGGCAGATTAATGTAACACTTCAAACTTGGCCTAAACGTTACGACCGGATCTGGCATGTCACATGGAAAGGTTCTTAAAGAAACTTCACGATCATTTAAAAAATATTCGAGTGTGATCGTTTAAATATTTCGAGTTTTGTTTCCATTCTGAAAATTAGATGTTTTTAAGGTTTTCTTCCAACAAGTTATAAATATTACCAACACCACAACTTGTTTTATAAAACAAAAAACCAGATTCAGTGGATTTCGGAAATGCGCCATTTTGAAATAGTTATTGTAGTTTTACGAAAATCCCGAGTTTATTTATCTATAGGTTGTGAACCGTTCATTAATATTTTGGAAAACAGTTATTTACGTTTTTAGTAAAACCCCATACTGATAATTTCATAACAGATATTAACCACATTAAACTGAAAACCAAAATAAAATCCCAGTGGCCCTATTACAGAACATAATCCCAAATTAACATAAATTTAAAGTAATGTAAAACGAAGTTTACTAAAGAAACGATATATAGCCACCACAGAGTCCACCTCGGCTCCAAATCCGCAAAGCTAAAGATTACCTGCAAAATTAAGCAGAGGGGTGAGTTATGAGAACTCAATGTGTAATTCCCTAAAAGACCATTAATTGGGCTGGAGACCATTCAGATACACGCTGGGCCTTTGCCCCTTACGAAATCAAATTGGGTGGAGCCCATATAGAAACAAACTGGGCCTGAGCCCTTTTAGCGTGGTAACACAGATAAATGCATGAAATGCAACCCAGCCCAACCTAATAATCCATCCGCTGCACACCACCCGTTCCAGCCAAAACACACCTGTGGGGATTTCTACAATCAACGACCATCTGCTACACACCTCGATGGCAGTCATGCTGCTCATCGCCGAAATTGTGGCAGTGCCACTGAATGTGACAGAGTCACTGAAATATGTTGCAGAGCCACCAAAATACACTTCCCCGAATCATCAATAACCCTTTCCCATGCAGCATGTCATATCATCATATGTGGTGAATGTACACATATATCAATATACATCAAATAATTAGAAAGCACATACAATCATGCTATTTTACCCAAATGGTATAGTCATAAATTTACTTACCTGGTATATCTCCAACCCTACCCACTGGGGTATCTCAACTACATTCCCGTTAAGGGTATTTCAGCTTTTAGCCGACACATAGTATATCACGCACAAGTATTTCGGCTTTTAGTCGACACATAGTATAGTACAAAATAAACAGAAATAAAGGTTTGAGATTACACACCTGATTACGTAGAGTACTAAATGATCTTAAGCGCCTTCACCTGTACAAAACCTAACACACAATTAAAACATTCCACACTAGTACTACCACGAGGGTACATCGGTCATTTTTTTCGTTTAGGGGTAAAACGATAATTTCACCCCTTAGAGGTATTTTAGTAATTTTGCAATCTGAGGGTATTTTGGTAATTTCACAAATCAGGGGTATTTCAGTAATTTTATAATCTGAGGGTATTTTGGTAATTTTGTAAATCGAGCGTATTTCAGTAATTTTACAAGTCGATGGTATTTTAGTAATTTTTTAAACCAAGGTATTCTAAACAGAGATAACGATGCGACTGGGCCTAGGGCCCATTCTCGGCCCAGATGGACCCATAGGCTTGTGTGGCCCATTTAGCCCAAATCTAGCCATAAATATGAGATACACATAGACCAGTTCAATATCTACTACACAATCATGCAATTTATTCATATGGGCCCACGGGCCCATTGGGCCCCCTTGGCTCCTTTCGGCCCATCGTGGCCCAAACAACATCAACCTACAAGAATACTCATGGTGGCCTCGACTATCGCGTCGAAGCTCCCACATGTGCGCTCGCACGCTTGTGTGGCTATCATTGTCATGTGACTGGCATTTCGGCATTTTTTGCTCTACAACTAGAGTAGGGCAAAATACACACGTGATAGGAGTCTGAAGCTAATCCGTGCTCCGAATGCTCCTATGCCCAAACGCCCACCAAGGTATGCTTCCTCTCCTCACAGATAGCTCTATATATAGCCAGCTTCTCACCTTCCCTCTTTCTAGCTTTCTGATGTGGGATCCCTCCTTCAGTAGAGTTTAAATCCAACACAAACACTGGCCGTCCAATCCGCAAAATAAATACTCCCTTGCTTGTCATGAGATTCGAACCCAGGCTCTCCCATCAGCCTATTCACGCCACTTGCCACTAAGCCACCAGCTCCTCTTGTGTCTAACCTCATGCGCAACTAAATATAAATCTAAGGCCCAAAGTCCAAGTTCACTTAAAAATAAATCAAAATGAAATGCCAGCGCCAAGGCTTGAACCTTGGACCCCTTGCTTCCTTGTGTGGCGTCACCTCCTTGTCTCTTATGTGGCACCCTTTTCCACTAGACCACAACTCATTTTTGTGTCATTTTCCTCCATGTTTTATCCTTAAAGCCTATCTACCATGTCCCAGGGTTTTATTCACCTAAAACTAAAATTTTCCTAAAGCCCAAGTTTGAACACGGGACTTCATAGAAGCCCCCTAACCTTCCAAAATCACTCACCTAAAATGTCTAACTTGCATTAGTGCCGTTCTCTTGCTCTTAAGAATTCTAAGCGCTCCTACTCTCGAGGCCCAATGGGCCCAATTCTACTAGGCCCAATTTCAGGACGTTGCAAATCTACCCCCTTAAAGAAATTTCGTCCTCAAAATTTCTAACTATCTAACATTAGTTTTAACACAGGTTGCTCTACCATGCTGCCGCTGCGCACTCTCATTCCAATAACACTAATACACTTTTAACCTAATCCAGAAACCTCTTCACACAACCGAATATCTAACTACAGAAGCAAACAGGTATCTATTACACATACATACAATTTCTATATTCAAACATCACATCCAACAAAATGCACACAGAACAAATACCAAAAATATAGTCATTACAGCATATAACAAAGCATAAGGTCAAGAAATTTACAGATTTGGTGCCAGAGACTGGGGTGCCATACATCCAATAAAGATATATTTTCCTAAACCAAATTTCAAATAAACTTTGAAAAACATATTCAAACCCATTCCACAGCCGGGTTTTGTAACCAGGCTTTGATACCACTAAATGTAACACCCTAAACTCGGCCTAGACGTTACGACCGGATCTGGCATGTCACATGGAAAGGTTCTTAAAGAAACTTGGCAATCGTTTAAAAAAAAATTCGAGTGCGATCTTTTAAATATTTCGAGTTTTGTTTTCATTTTGAAAGTCATATGTTTTTAAGGTTTTCTTGCAACAAGTTATAAATGTTACCAACACCACAACTTGTTTGAGAAAACAAAAAACCAGATTCAGTGGATTTCGGAAATGCGCCGTTTTGAAACAGTTATTGTAGATTTACGAAAATCCTGAGTTTATTTATCTATAGGTTGTGAACCGTTCATTAATATTTTGGAAAATAGTTATTTACGTTTTTAGTAAAACCCCGTACTGATAATTTCGTAACAGATATTAACCACATTAAAATGAAAACCAAAATAAAATCCCAGTGGCCCTATTACAGAACATAATCCCAAATTAACATAAATTTAAAGTAATGTAAAACGAAGTTTACTAAAGAAACGATGTATGGCCACCACAGAGTCCACCTGGGCTCCAAATCTGCAAAGCTACAGATACCTGCAAAATTAAGCAGAGGGGTGAGTTACGAGAACTCAATGTGTAATTCCCTAAAAGACCATTAATTGGGCCAGAGACCATTCAGATACACATTGGGCCTTTGCCCCTTACGAAATCAAACTGGGCGGAGCCCATACAGAAACAAACTGGGCCTGAGCCCTTTTAGCGTGGCAACATAGATAAATGCATGAAATGCAACCCAGCCCAACCTAATAATCCATCCGCTACACACCACCCTTTCCAGCCAAAACACACCTGTGGGGATTTCTACAATCAACCATCATCCGCTATACACCTCGATAGCAGTCATGCTGCTCATTGCCGAAATTGTGGCAGTGGCACCAAAATAATGTGAGAAGGTCACCGAAATATGTGGCAGAGCCACTGAAATAATGTGACAGAGTCACTGAAATATGTGGCAGAGCCACCGAAATACACTTCCTCGAATCATCAATAACCCTTTCCCATGCAGCATGTCATATCATCATATGTGGTGAATGTACACATATATCAATATACATCAAATAATTAGAACGCACATACAATCATGCTATTTTACCCAAATGGTATAGTCATAAATTTACTTACCTGGTATATCTCCAACACTACCCACTGGGGTATCTCAACTGCATTCCCGTTAAGGGTATTTCGACTTTTAGTCGACACATAGTATATCACACACAAGTATTTCGGCTTTTAGCCGACACATAGTATAGTACAAAATAAACAGAAATAAAGGTTTGAGATTACACACCTGATTACGTAGAGTACTAAATGATCTTAAGCGCCTTCACCTATACAAAACTTAACACACAATTAACACATTCCACACTAGTACTACCACGAGGGTACATCGGTCATTTTTTTTCGTTTAGGGGTAAAACGATAATTTCACCCCTTAGGGGTATTTCAGTAATTTTGCAATCTGAGGGTATTTTGGTAATTTCACAAATCAGGGGTATTTCAGTAATTTTGTAATTTGAGGGTATTTCGGTTATTTTACAAATCAGGGGTATTTTGGTAATTTTGTAAACTAAGGTATTTTAAATAGAGATAACGATGGAAATGGGCCTAGGGCCCATTCTCAGCCCAAATGCACCCACAGGCTCGTGTGGCCCATTTAGCCCAAATCTAGCCACAGATATGAGATTCACATAGACCAGTTCAATATCTACTACACAATCATACAATTTATTCATATGGGCCCACGGGCTCATTTGGCCAACTTGGCCCCTTTCGACCCATCGTGGCCCAAACAGCATCAACCCACAAGAATACTCATGGTGGCCTCGACTATCGCGTCGAAGCTCCCACATGTGCGCTCGCATGCTTGTGTGGCTATCATTGTCATGTGACTGGCATTTCGACATTTGCCGCTTTACAACTAGAGTAGGGCAAAATACACACCTGATAAGAGTCTGAAGCTAATCTAAACTCTGAATGCTCCTATGCCCAAACGCCCACCAAGGTATGCTTCCTCTCCTCATAGACAACACTATATATAGCCAGCTTCTCACCTTCCTTCTTGCTAGCTTTCCGATGTGGGATCCCTCCTTCAGTAGAGTTTAAATCCAACACAAACTCTGGCCGTCCAATCTATAAAATAAATACTCCCTTGCTTGTCATGAGATTCGAACCCAGGCTCTCCCATCAGCCTATTCATGCCACTTGCCACTAAGCCACTAGCTCCTCTTGTGTCTAACATCATGTGCAACTAAATATAAATCTAGGGCCCAAAGTCTAAGTTCACTTAAAAATAAATCAAAATGAAATGCCAGCGCCAAGGCTTGAACCTTGGACCCCTTGCTTCCTTGTGTGGCGTCACCTCCTTGTCTCTTATGTGGAGCCCTTTGCCACTAGACCAGAACTCATTTTTGTGTCATTTTCCTCCACATTTTATCCTTAAAGCCTATCTACCAAGTCCTAGGATTTGATTCACCTAAAACTAAAATTTTCCTAAAGCCCAAGTTTGAACCCGGAACTTCATAGAAGCCCCCTAACCTTCCAAAATCACTCACCTAAAAGGTCTAACTTGCATTAGTGCCATTCTCTTGTTATTAAGAATTCTAAGCACTCCTACTCTCGAGGCCCAATGGGCCCAATTCTACTAGGCCCAATTTCAGGGCGTTACAAATCTACCCCCTTAAAAAAATTTCATCCTTGAAATTTCTACTATCTAACAGTAGTTTTAACACAGGCTACTCTGCCACGCTGCCGCTGCTTACTCTCATTCCAATAACACTAATACACTTCTAACCTAATCCAAAAACCTCTTCACCCAACCGAATATCTAACTACACAAGCAAACTGGTATTTATCACACATACATATAATTTCTATATTCAAACATCACATCCAACAAAGCACACATAGAACAAATACCAAAAAATACAGTCTTTACAGCATATAACAAAGTATACGGTCAAGAAACTTGTAGAATTCTAAGCGCTTCTACGCTCGAGGCCCAATGTACACAATTTTACTAGGCCCAATTTCAGGGCGTTACAATTAATATATTTTGTATTTGAATTTTTGATAAATTTGACTAATTTAGGCTAAATGGTGAAAATAATATTAAGAGGGACTAAAATGTGAAATAAATGAAATATGTGGACTTGTGTTAGCTAGGTGAATATTCGGTCATGATATAGTGTGATGAAATTATGCATATTTTGTTTTTTGTGAATTAGGGACTTAAATGTTAAAATGTGAAAATGTAAGGGCTAATTTGTAAAATGACCAAAATATGTTTATATGGATTGAATTGAATGATTTGATGAATGAATAAGCTAAATTTGAATGTGAATAGATCAAGAACCAAAGAAAACATAATTAGATTGGGGAAAATTGAAAGTGGTCAAGTAGTCATTTTCATCAATTCGTATCCGTACGAGGTAAGTCGATATACAAATAAATGTGTTTAGATTGAATTATTAATGCTTATATGTGAATGAATTATGATATATGGTTATTTGAGCTGAATATGTGAAATCCGGGAATGTTCCAATAATGTGGCAACGTCCAAAAAGTCCCATTCGAACCTTAGGAAATAGTTAGGATACATATGTCATGACATAGGATTTCGATATGTGTTATTGTGTAAGACCACGTCTGGGACGTTGCCGTCGATTTGTAATTTAGGTGTAAGACCAGGTCTGGGACATCAGCATCGTATTTAATTTCGTGTAAGACCCTGTCTAGGACAGTGGCATCGATATTGATTACATGTAAGACCACGTCTGGGAGGTTGGCATTGTACGAGCTTTACGAGTACCCTATCTGACTCTGAGCAGTTCAACGGGCATTCCGAGAAATGAATAAGTATACGACTGTGCATCCAAATTCTGGTACGTATGGATGTATATGAAATTTTGCAATGAAAGGTATGTATGGAAATGATCATTTGATATGTGAGCTACATTACATAATATGAGATTATGAGTAAGTGAACATGATCAATTGAGATATAAGAGTAATATGACTTGTAAATGTGTTATGCTATGAATCATATGTAAGAAATAGCTTATAATTGTTCTATGTGATAAGTTTATTTGTATATGGCTTATTAAGCTTTTGAAAGCTTACTTTGTGTGTGTTTTCATTATTTTATAGATTATCGAAGCACTAGAAGCTCGGGGATCGTCAAGGATTATCACCACACTATCAAACTATATTTTGGTACCTTTTGAAAATGTATATATTGAAGTATGGCATGTATAGGCTAGAAATGTTATGACATGTTTTGGGACATGTATATATATATAGTCATGTGATATGGCTTGATGATGAATGTGAATATATGTGAATTTAGTCCATGCTATGTGGTGCATAAGTTGATATGTTTTTATGTGCTCATGAATGGTTAAAAAGATGGTCATTCTTGGTAAGATTCATGGTTGCTTTTAGGAGTTGAAATGATAAGAAATGTTATGAATTTGAAATTGGTATGCTTGAGTTGGACTTGTATATAGAAATGAATGATGCTGTTATGGGACAAATTATGTATAATATGGCATTTTTTTGGTTGCTTTTGGAGTATGAAATGATGCTAGATTGGTGCTTGTAGGTTTGACCCCAAAATGGGTGGCAATTGGGCCTTGCAAATGGCCTATAATTGCCCACACGGTTGAGCACACGAGCGTGTGTCCTGATCGTGTCCTTCACTGTCTTAATTCGATACAAATTAGACTTGCACACAGGCCAGACACATGGGCGTGTAACAGGCCGTGTGACTTTAGTCAGTTTTGTACACGGCCTGATACACAACCCAAGGCACAGCCGTGTGAGTCACACGGCCTAGCCATATGGGCGTGTGCCCTGTTTTGAAAGAAAATTTTTCTAAAATCTGCAAAGTTTTGTATGTTCTCGGTTTAGTCTTGAACCTTCTCTTAAGCGTGTTTAAGGTCTCGTAGACCTTACAAAAGGGACTATATGAATATGAATGCTTATGAATTGATGTTGTATGATTAATGTTGTGTTATAAGAATATAATGTTCCGATATATCTGGTAATGCCTCTTAACCTTAGTCCGGCAACAGACACGAGTTAGAGGTGTTACACCCAATGATTCTGAAACTTCAACAAGGTAAATCACACAACAACACAATCTACAATAAGCCAAAAACTCACTTCAAACAATCAAAACACAAGCCTAAGCTAAATTATCATGTAATCAAAACATTCGACATAGAAAATTTGAGTTTCAATTATTTAAATCTATACTTAATATTTTTGCCTAAAACTTATTCTGTTCATCTCATTATTCACCTACGGCTGATTCTTAACCTTTAAACTACTCAAAACTACCCAATTTATGGTATCGAGATTTTTGACATATTTATAGCAATTTTAGTGAAAATTCATTAAAACGTTGGAAATCTTCTAGGAATTTTTAAATTAAGTTTAGGAACCTTATAATCATGTCAAAACTAATTGAAAAAGACTTTGAAACCAGGTTTTTACCCAAAATCTTGAATTCCACCATTAACAACCTAATTTTCAGCTTCTATTTAAAACATGTGATTTAATGGCTAAAAACTCAATTTAAAGGATCAAATAACATAAAAACCTAATAATGAATTGAATCATTACCTTAGTTGATGAAAAATTGAATGTTTGATCGAAAACCAGAAAAACCGTAAAATTTAGCAATAGAGAAATATATGATGTTCTTAGATGTTTTTCTTGAAAGACTATGGAGATTTATGGCTTGAGGAATGATAGAAATCTAAGGAATTAAGTTTGGGAATCAAACTTGATTGAGAGGAGCTTGGAATACAATGGACGAAAAAACAAATATATGGAGAAGAGACTAACATAGGTTTTATAAAGATGAAGGGGGAAAAAAGGGTGAAGACTAAAATTTGGTTTAATTTCCTTTTAAAAACTCATAATTTAGACCCTTTTATAAATCAATCCTTATTTCAAAATTAAAACCGTTTTGAACATTATTTTAAAAAATTGATTGGATTTTTTAAATACCATTAATGAGAACATCTCCAATTACCATACTTACGAAATTCTTGAGCTCACTATAGCTAAAATCCTTAAAATACCCTAAAACTCCTAAGCTCAATTTTGGGGTGTTATAAGGTTTGTTGGCTTTTTGTTAGGTTCGCCATGATTGTAAATCGTTTGAAGTAATAAGTATGATTGTTTTGTTGTTGGGGTAGGGTTAGGAAAAATACATTGCCTTGGTTTAGCTATTTATTTTGCAAGATTATACTTCGGATGAGTCTCTACTACTTACCTTCTTAGTAGTTGTGCTGACAGATATGTTTGGCAAACTATGTTTGCAGATGTGTTTTGGCGAACGAAGTTCGTAGCTGTGACTTGGTGAACTATGTTCACAGATGTGTTTTGGTGAATTGTGTTCGTAAATGAGTTCTAGGGAACCATGTTAGCAATTGTATTGGATAAACTTGTTGCATAATCGCACGTCCTTACTATTCTTGCATAAACTTGTGTCTCATGTCCGTCTAGGGTTAGAAAAATGCCTCTTGGAAGAGTAAATGTAACATCCTTAAATAGGGGCTATTGTGTTTGAATTGTTTTGCATGTGTATGGCTTGGTTGTGATATTAATTGAGACGTTTTAGGGTCTAGGTATAAGCCAAGGTTAGGCTCGAACTATAGGAAAATTTTTATTTTTAAGCTTTGGTTAAGGGGAGCTGAAGGAGCTAGGGGTTAAGTGTTTTCTGTGGTGAATTTAAGCACAAGAATAGCCTTGGTAAAGTGGCAAGGAGGCACCACTTAGGGCCTTGAGCAGTGACGCCACAAGCAGGGGAAGGAGGCTCAGGTTCGAGTAGCGGAGATCCCATTTTCTGCTTATTATTTTGGCGCCAAGCTGAGGAAGAGTTGTGCTCAGCTCAAACTCTGTCAGATAACTGTTGAACAAGTCAAACTGATTTGAACAGGTGGAGAAGAGAGAATTTAGGAGTATGATCAATTCAAACTCGTTTGAACAAGTGGCCAGGAGAAATTTGAGCAGTTGGCCGAATTTGAACTCCAGTGTGAGGAGGAGTAATCGGTTGGGAGTCTAGAGGGGGTGCCGAAATTCCTTAGTTAGCTAGGTAGACATTTTCGACTATCAAAGCCTTGGTGCAGTCAGTTTTGAGCAAAAGCCGAACCTCCTTTACACTTGTCGAATTCTCCCTGAAGCTTTAAGCCGAATCCTATAGAACCCTTT
Source organism: Gossypium bickii (assembly GCA_025503065.1). Taxonomy (NCBI): domain Eukaryota; kingdom Viridiplantae; phylum Streptophyta; class Magnoliopsida; order Malvales; family Malvaceae; genus Gossypium; species Gossypium bickii. The sequence goes on from CP106714.1 coordinate 49,836,189, forward strand.
GAGCTTTTCTTTTTTTCCCTTTGAAACCAAAACTGAAACCTCATTTGACACTTTCTTTCTTTTCTTTTTCGGCAATTAGGGGCTTGGCCGAACTTCTCCCTATTTTGCTCAAAGCCGAAACTTGACCCTCACTTCTTCTTCTCCTTTGTACTCAAAGCCGAGAGCAACTCTCTCCCCTTCATCTTTTTCTTTCTTCCAACCCCTTGAGCTGAAACCTTCTTCTTCCTGCCTTTGCCGAAACTCCCTTAACCTCCTTTCTCTAAACCAAAGCCTAATCACTTTCATCTTTTCTTTTATTCTCCCATTCGATCTTGGCCGAATCTCTTTTGATTTCTTTCTTAAGCCATAGCCGAGATCACCTTGATCAGTCTACCCCATTGTCGAAATCTCTCTATACTCCTCTCCTTGTTCTAAGGTTTTGGCCGAAGGGTAGATCTCTCTTGTCTTCTTCTCCAATCGATTTTGGAGTAGGTAAGTTATCATGACCGAATCCCTTATCACTTCTTCTCTTTTTCTCTGTCGACTTACATAGAACCAAAAGCCGAATTTCAGCATTTGTCTGGATTCTCATTCATCTTTGGAATTGGTTTCTCCTAGGTTCTTCGAGATTTTGGAAGTAGTAGATCGTGGTCATCTACTCTCTCTGCCAATCGATTCTTTAAGTCAGTGGTAAGAATACATGTCGATCTAACCGTTCTATTATTCTTTTGAAAAGTCGAAGGCTATTGCTTAATGTGTTTAAGATCTTGGCCGATTGTAGGAAGGAAGTAGATCTCTGGGATTTGTTGGCGTGCAACTTAAGCCTAAGGGCTCGGATGTAATCGATCTTGGTAAAGGCCTTATTGTGCGTTATCTCATCTTTTGGGATTTATAAGGTTGGCCGAATGGATTTTGCTAATGATCTTAGTGTTGACTGAATGTAGGAAAGGGGATCTAGTGCGTTAGATCGTGATCTACGGGATTCAGTAATCGCATTAGTAACCAGATGTGTAACTTAGACACTTCATAATCGTTGTAAACTTGTTAATAACCTAAACTATGTTAAAAGCCGAAACTGTGTAGATTTCGATTTGGTACCCTTATGGGTATGAGCAAGGATTCGGGTAAGTCCGTTTGATAAGTTTAAGATATTTGATTCCGATGAAATCGCATACACTATGTTTCACTGTATGTTTAATGATTAAGCATGATGGCCTAATATGTATGTGCATGGCATTGCTGTGGGTGATATGAGAGGAGGGGGAAGATTGATATCTGTGACTTTAGGTCACCAGTGGTTTGGCACCACCAGTGGTTTGGTACCACAGTTGATTTCGTGAGTTTGGGTCACCAGAGGTTTGGCACCTCATAGCGACTCGTCCCAGTGGCTTAGCACCACAATGGGTTGGCCCCACATTTGATAAAACGGGATTGTCGCCAGTGATTTGGTATCATAACGTGGGTTGGCCCCACATATGGATTATTCGTGACTTTGGGTCACTAGTGGTTTGGCACCACATTATTATTGATATCAGTGACTTTGGGTCACCAGTGGTTTGGCACCACCAGTGGTTTGGTACCACACGGGGTAGAAAAAGGAGTCGTGGATGGCTAGGTTTGGTTGCATGATATGTCTACTTGGTTATGACTTGTGTAAGGATGTTGCTATATTCGGGAGGGGGGTTATGCACTGAGTTTTGGTGACTCACCTTCTCCCTTATCTTTTCAGGTGATTCGTAGATCGCGGATGAAGAGCCGGGTAGACTCGAGGTGGCCGTGTGATACTTGTTTTCGGTTTTATATGGATTTTTGACTTGGGTACCTTAACTTTATATTTCTGTTTTATTTGGGTTTGTAATAAGGCCATTAGTATTTTTATTTTTGGGTTTTATTATATCTGCTTTAAATTTTTAAATGTTGCTAAGTAAACTGTTTAACATGTTTTAAATAACCTGATAATCAAAGTTTTCGAAATTATACTACGCAATGGGTTTTCCAAACGTTACCATCGCGTAACTAAACACATAAGATGATAATTAAGCTAACTTAAATGATTTCCAAATCTGAGTTTCCAATGCTCCAATTCAAACGGTTTCAAAGTAACTAAGTTTAACTCATTCGGGATTTCAAAGCAACTGAACGATTTCAACTATACATGCACCGGATTTCTGCAAACACAAAGCAAACAAAGAGTTTTTTGTTGAAATTAATCTGAAAACTTGTTTTCTTCGAAACGTTTTCACTCTGTAACATGCCAAATTCGGTCGTGGTGTGTTGACCGGGTTTGGGGTGTTACAGTAAATGTGAACTGTGTTAATGGAGCTGTGGATCCTCCAGAGGGAGATAGGACTTTGACGTCCCCTGTGCAATCTCACAAGGAAAATGTTCTGGATGAGGGTGTCGAGCCATTGGTAAAAGAAATGATTAGGGCTATCCAACGTGTCGCTGGTACCAATGTTGCTTCAACCAATCGAGGATTACCATTAAAGCATCTACAAGCTCTAAGTGGTCAACAATTCAATGGTGTCAGGGGAGCTGATCATACTAAGGCAAAGTATTAGCTTGAAGGTGTTAAAAAGATCATTGAGCAAATTACCTGTACTGAGGACGAAAAAATAGGACGTCCTATGTTCTTGTTGACAAGCAAAACCCATTGCTCGTGCATCACAGTGAAGTAAAGAACTGCTGTGAATCGATTAACTTGGGACTTTTTCCTGGAAACGTTTAAGAAGTTCATGGTTGAACAATACATGGAAGATCACAAGCGATAATTCATTAACCTAGTGCAAGGTGATATGTCTGTAGTTGAGTACGAGATTGAATTTGTATGACTAAGCTAGTATGCAACTGAGATGGTATAAAAAGGGATTGCTATAAAGGTTTTGCTTTGGGTTCCATCGTGACATCCAAATCTATCTGGTAGCACATGACAATGCTAACTTTGATGAGTTGTGGATAAACTAAAGGCTGTTGATAAAATTAGAACAATGGCTCTTCGAACTATAGTGGGGTCTCGAAAACAAACATCTAGATGAACATAGAAAATGGATTGTGAATCGCATAACGCTGGCAAAAATGTTAGACGTAGCTTCCAATCTGATCAATCATGAGAACAAGGTGACACCTAGGCTACAAAAGGAGTTTTGCACAGGTTACCAAGTTGGCCTCTCTGTGAACATTGCAGACAAAGGTATCCTGGTGCATGTCGCAAGTTGAAAGGAGGATGTTTCAAGTTTTGGTCCAAAGAACACATGATAAGGGACTACCTAGAATGACTAGATAGGTCGCAAACTAATAACTTAACCTCTATACCAGTGTGAGTAGGAGCTCATGGACAAGTTTGAGGTAGAACTAGTGACCCAAGACAAGTTGGGCAATGAACCAAAGGACTAGGGAGTGACATACGTCATCACAGAACCAGGGAGTTACCAAATTCATCGCAAGTACCTTCACTCTGTGAACTATTTTGTTCTTTTCTTTTATTGATTCTAGTCACACATACTCATACATTTTGAGTGAACTGGCCTGTGAGTGGGGAATTCTAGTAGGAAACACTCATAAGGCTATAACTGTTACCAATTCATTTGGTGAAACTATTCTGCAGACTAGAGTGTATTATAGGTGTCCCTTAATGACACAAGGACATGCTTTCTTCATTAACTTGGTGAAGTTACCATGTACCGGTAATGACGTCCGGTGCGTCGCCCTCCTCTCGACGTCTCGCTGCATACACCAAACCAGGCTGTCTTGCCTCAGTGTTGCCAAAGACGCGTCGCGGATGCTCCACGGCCTCGACCAGAACCATTACCTTCTCTACCATTACCACGACCTCTCTGCGGTGGCGGTCCCTCCTTTCTGAATTGAGCACGACCTTGACCCTCAGACTGGTTCCTGGCTAGCTTACGTGGACAGTCTCTCACACGATGATCCAGCGAGACACACTCGAAACATCCTTTCCCTCCGGTCCAACATTCGCCCCAATGAGATTTTCCACATCGATTACCGTCGTCTTTGGTCCGATTAGCGATGCAGGCCTCCCGCATCGATTTGGCCCACTCGCCTAGCCCTCTTACGAGAATTACCTGGTGACTCGGATGATCCATAACCTCTCTTATGCTTATTCCGGTCGGTAACTCGTCTTCCAGATTCCTTTATTCCTTCGGCTATCTTAGCCTTTTCAACTAAAGTAGCAAACTCTCGCTCCTGATGTGGAGCAATCAGCAATCTCAGCTCGTCCCTTAAATCATCCTCGAACCGGACACATCGCTCGTGCTCCGAGGCCACGATACCTCCAGCATACCGGCTCAATCTTAAAAATTTCGCCTCATATTCTGATACGGACTTATTACCCTGGACCAAACTTAGAAATGCCTTACGCTACACGTCAATGTAATTAGATCCAACATATTTTCTCTGATACGCTGCCTTAAAATAATCCCAAGTGAGATCCTCCGCTGCAGCACTATTCTGCACTGTGAGCCACCACTGATAGGACTCCTCCCGAAGAAGCGACACAATCCCTTTCAGCTTGTCCTCAGCATTCAGATCCAAGTCATCCATGATTCACTCCGTCGCCTCTAACTGGGAGCCACACCTGAAACAACTAGAAATACCTCCGCTCCATTGGATCGGAGTCGCTCGGGTATAGACTTCCGAGCTTCCGCGCCTCCACCTAATCCAGCTACCCTCTCAAGGACTCACAGCACCGCCTGAGACACTGCATCTTCCCCCGTTTGATCATGATGCTCAACTCCAACCACTGGTGGTGGGGGTGGTGGTACTTCGTTTTTGGATCCTTGACCAGACCTCACTGGCTCAGACACAGCCATCCTACCTCGACCGCGTCCACGAGTAATACGACCTCGACCTCGAGTACTCATGTCTAAAATCTCGACTTATCTGATTTAAAAGTGTTATGCATGAGTCATTATTCCACTTTCTTTATAACAAAGTTTTATGAATAATTTTAATAAGAGATTGTTTCGCGAGTACATCCAACCTATAGTTTTGGGTCTCTAGAGTAGTTCCTACTACTATACAGTCATACCATCATATCATCAAAATCAATAATTTGAAGTACTTACCCGGGCGGATCGGTGCCGGAGACTCGATGCCATGCTTTTCCAACCATATAATTTTAAACAATAACATTTTAAAACTATACTTTAAATCATTTTGGGCCACGGGCCCACAGACGAGCTTTTGAACTTAGCTCTGATACCAATTTGTAACACCCTAAACTCGGTCAATACGCCACGACCGAATCTGGTATGTCACTGAGGAAAATATTTTGGAGAAAATTTAGTTAACGATTAAATTTTAGTAAAAAACTCTTTGTAATTCTATATTTGTAGAAATCAGATGTTTAATAAGTTAAAACTGAAAATTTACTTTGAAATTCCATAAATAAAACTTTTAAACTAAGGGGATAAATCATAGGTTAGAAAACATTTGTTTCGTTTTAAGAAAACTCAAATTAATACTTTGAAACCGTTTGCATTTGAATGTAGAAACTTAAATTTTGGAAATCATTTAAATTGTAGAAAACACTTAATTTATAATTTTACTATCAACAATTTAGATTACCTGATGGTAAGATTTTAAAAAAAAATACCATAGCATTTTTATAGTTTAGAAAACTTTGGGCTCAATTATTAAATTAATCAAGTGATATACTTAATCATGTTTAGAATAAATCCCAAAGCATATAAATAATCCAAAAACCATAATTAAAGAGGCCTTATTACAAACCCAAAATAAAACAAAAACCAATTTAAAATAAATTAAAGTACCCCAAATCGAAGTTCATGTAAAATCAAATTTTATTGCATGGCCTCCTCATCCGCGATCTCACGAATCACCTGAAATGATAAGGAAGAAGGTGAGTCACTAAGACTCAGTGCATAATCCCTCTCTCGGATAATGCAAAAATTCTTACACAATTTATAATCAAGCAACATATATATTATGCACCCAACCTAGCCATCCATAACACCTTTACTACCCCGTGTGGTACCAAACCACTGGTGGTGCCAAACCACTGGTGACCCAAAGTCACGATATCCAAAAATGTGATACCAAATCACTGGTGACTCAAAGTCACGAATAATCCATCTGTGGGGCCAACCCGTGTGATACCAAATCACCGGCGATTTATCCCATATCTCAAAAGTGGGGCCAACCCACGGTGGTGTTAATCCACAGGGACGAGTCACTATGAGGTGCCAATCCTCTGGTGTCCCAAAGACACAAATGTGATACCAAATCACTAGTGACCAAAGTCACGAATAATCAAGTTGTGGGGCCAACCCACGTGTGATACCAAATCACTGGCGACAATCTCATATCTCAAAAGTAGGGCCAACCCACGGTGGTGTTAATCCACAGCGACAAGTCGCTATGAGGTGCCAAACCTCTGGTGTCCCAAAGACACAAATGTGATACCAAATCACTGGAGGTGCCAAACCTCTGGTGTCTAAAGACACGGATATCAATTTCTTCCCCCTCCACTCATGTTCCCAAACCAATGTATTAATAGTATAAAACATGCCATCATACTTTGATATGATCATATAACATATTTAAATCGTAGATCATGATATCAATCAATCATATATTAATATCAAATCGAAACGAACTTACCCGAATCCTTGCACATACCCTTCAAGGTATCAAATCAAGATCTCATAGTATTTCACTTTAATAAAACGATTAGTATATATAAATACATATCACCAAATTATAAAGTGTGTAAGATACACACCTGTCACTAACTCAAGTACTAAAATCCGAAGACCCGATCTACCGCACTAGATCACCTTGTCCTACAATCGGCCAATATTAGAATTATAAACAAAGGCTATTCGGCCATATCACTAAATCCCAATGAGTTATCACTTGAAAAACCAAGTCTTACCTAAAAACTTACCCAAAACGATTGACAAAGAAACGAGGCTTAGATTGATTGCTTCCAACGTTCCGAGGAGCCTAAAAGAAATCGGCTTCTAAGAATGATTAAAACCTTGCAACAATTGCCCAAAATTTGGCCTTTGTCCACAAGAGGAACAACATAGAAACGAGAAAAAGAATAAGGAAAAACGGCCATAACACTTACCTATTTCCCAAAACCGTTTGAAGAAAACCAAATGAAGTCCTACCCTTAAAGAAATTCGGCCAAGACAAATCAAATAGGATATGAGAGTTTCGGCTATGATTTTGAAAGAAAACAATTGATATTCGGCTCAAAAGAGATGAAGAATTAGCATGGCAAAGAAGAAAAGAAGAAATCAATTGATTTGAGACTAAAAAGAAGTGAAATTCGAGAGTAGAGAGGAGAATAAAAATGAGAGAGAGAGGATTCGGTTTAATCAACAATGGAAGAAAAGAAAAAAAAAATAAGTTAGGGGAAGAGAGAGAGGTTCAGCCAAAAGAAACAAAAAGGAAATGTGGTTGAGCAAATATCAAAAGAAGAAAAGAGAGAGAGATAGGAGAATGAGTGCACTAAAATGCAAAAGGTGTTTTCGGTTTCAAAGGAGAAATGAGAGAAAGAATTAGAATTTGGTTCAACAAAAAAATGAAAGCTAAAATCCAAAGCAAATTTGCACAAAAATGCCTAGGTACATTCGGCTAAAGAAAGAGTTTTTGGAGAGGAAGAGAAACAAATGCCAAAAGGTGCATAAATGCTCAAGTTGGCCAACTATCCCCCCCAAACCTCCTATCAACATTCGGCCACCCCCTAGCCACACATGCCGTCCACATACATGCACTAAAGGCCTTGGAATAGTTTCCAAAACATCTTCCTTAAGCCAATCCTTATGTCCCCCCATCCTTCCATAACCTTAAGATTCCTTTCCCAGAGTACAAACTTTCCTAAACCAATATTCAACTTGCCAAAAATTAAAAGTCCAACCTTCCATATGTAAAGCTTGACCGTCCATTAATGCTAGGATACATAAAAACAAAGTCTTCAAAATGCTAAACATGCTACTCGAACCTCTTCCCACAAGCAACCTTTCATGCCCCTTATCCACTATGCCACTAACTCCTCATGTGCTAAATTTAACGCTTAAATTAACTTAAGTGTCAAGTTCACCTAATCCACTTCATTAAATAAACCATACTAAAAATTATTCTAGCTTCCTAAATAAAATCAAGCCTTCACAAGACTATGCTAAACACACAAAAATTCATACCCAAGTCAACATAATAATAAAATAATATTCTAATTTTAGGATATTACAAACACCTAGTTCAATTCATCTCAATACTCAATTTTCATCCATAACAATTCCTCACTTTCATACATAACTATATATTCAATGTACAAGCATTTACCAAGCTACTCAATCTAACTCTTTCCATCATTAATTCACATATCTATCTATTTATCTCATACACAACTTCATCAACCACATAGGTTCTGTACGTACCTGTACCAATACGTATTTAACTACCATGTTTACCATTCAATGCTCCAAATCATTACTCATTAGATCATCTTTAAACATTTGATGAATTTGCACACTCAGTGCCATACAATTAGCCAAAGCCACAATATTATCGCACACTTAATGCCATCACAGTAAACCGATGATGTCCCGATATTGCACACACATTGCCAACTAATATAGTCAATGCTTTCTTTGATTCGCACACTTAGTGTAATACATCATTGTATTTAATCTGTTCATGCACACTTAGTGCCACATTTCTTCAAACTCACTTTTAACATTACTAATTCATCAACCACATATTCATTCATTACATAACATATAAACATGATTAAAACAATTCGTATTATACATGAACTTATCTCGGACGTATAAAAAACAATATAAGTCGATCAATCGAGCACTTTATTCTTGCCTCGATCTCAATCCGAGTCTCTCTTTTCTTGATCTATTCATATTCAAATTTAGCTCATTCATTTTCCAATTCATTCAATTTAATCCAACAACACATATTTTGAGCATTTTACAAAAATAACCCTCATATTTGCACATTTTGACATTTTAGTCCCTATTTCATAAAATCACAACAATAACAGTATCGAGAACTTACCCAGCATCTCCAACCTTACCTGTAAGGGTAGTTAACCTTGCATAACAGTTATTTCGGCTTCTCGCCCTTTTCAGTTAATAACGCAATAACAACAACAATGAAGGCGTGTGAAAAGTACACACCTGATAACGCGTAAGGTAATACCCTCTACATCGATGCTTTCACTCATAGGAACGACAGCTATCTGTCTATCCCAAATAGGCGTTGGCTCTCTCCCACAGCCCGGTGGAAAATCCTGAACCGCTGACACTACACGCTTCTTGAACTTTGGAACAGGGGTTACAGCCACACTCCCCTCCCTGGTTTGATCGTTTTTTGCATCCATGAATAGCCTTGATCAGTTACTTAAAAGAAAAAGAACACTGATCACTACACCCGAAAGATTTGTTTTAGGAAGGGCATCATGAATGAATCTCTGCCAAACAAAATAACGAAAGATTCCTTACCCTGATTTCTAGCAAATAACACTAACTGATTCGGCTTGCAACTTCAGGTGATCCCCTAAACATTTCGCAAGTTAGAGGATAGCACTTAAAGATGAATACGAAATGGTCAAATGGCCTAAACGAAACCTAAAGGAGGGCCTTCCCCTCATTCAGCTATATCCACTTACCGAAGGACTTTTGAAGATCAACGTCACAAGAAAGATGATCGATAGCAGGGGCGCTTAGATTCGGCCCTTCACTAAAAAGAAATAAACCAGCGTTTAAACCATTAGAAGTTATCAACAGCTTAACCAAGGGAAGGGAATACTCAGCACAATACACCATGCATTCAGCCAAAAGAGAAAGGGTCAACAAAACAAAAATAGAAGAAAAAGTCTTGAGAGAAGCAAAACTCACCAAGTCAACTGCTGATCAAAGAAAAGAACGATAGGGCAAGGGATATTCGGTACTTAACAAAGATGAAAATAAAAGATCTGAAGAAGAAAAGAAGATGATAGCAGGGGTTTCGTTTGATGCGGCTAAGAGCAAATAAGACAGGGGAAAAAGATTTGGCCAAGTGTTAATGGTGTAGAAGAAGATGCAAACAAAGAGTATGAAAAGAAGTGAGTTGAGTTTCGGCTAGCACTCAAGTGGAGAGAAAGAAAGATGAAGGAGAAGAGTGCACAAGTGAACAACTTTCAAAGGTTCGACTAGAGCACAAAAGAGGAGAAAAATGAAAAAATGAGACTAGCTACTTGATTTTGGTAAACAAAAGAGAAAATGGGGGTGAGAGTTTTGGTTTTGGCTAAAAGAAAAATGGAGAAAAGGTCAAAAATGAAAAAGGGAAGGGAAGTGTTTTCTATAATCGGTTTTGACCTTTAGAAGAAAATGACACCAAAGATACTCCTAAACCCAATTGAGCCACACCACAAAATAGAAACCAAGCCACAAGCCTAAAGAATTCGGCGCATACACCCTACAAGTCAAAATCGACTTCTCCTCCTCCTTCCAACATCCAAATTTCGGCCATCACTTTCCACCAACATCCAATCCCATATTTTTCTCCTTAATTCACTCTTGTTCACCCATTCAAATGAGTTTGAATAATTCATACTCCCCCTTTTCCTCATGGCCTCTCATTCGAATCATTTGACTCATTCAACACCTACCCAAGCAGTGCCCTTGCCGAATCCACCACTCAAGCTCCTTAGGTGCAAAAATAAAGTTCCTCATTGCTGACGAGGCAACTCGAACCCCTTCTCCCTGCAGCTTCTCCCTTGTGATGCCACTTCAAGCACTCTAAGTGGCGCTCCTTGCCACTTTACCACCTCTTTACTTGTGTTAACAAAACACAGTTAAATATCCCTAAGGCCTGTCTCAGCTAGCTCTTCCCCTAAAGTGCCTAAAAATAAAATTTTCACCAAGGCTCAGGCTTAATCCCGAGCCTTCCCAGGACCCCCAAACACATCAAAACAACAATCAAAACATATCAACACACAGCAATACACAATAATGCCAAGCCCCTAATTCCAGGATGTTACAGTAGGCCAAATCTTCCTCATGTTCATACAAGTCCACATATTTCATTATTTTACATTTTAGTCCTTCAATTTCTCATTTTCACAATTTAGCCCATAATACTCAAATTCATCAAAAAATCACTTTGTAAAACATGTATATTAGCATAATTCATCATCAAACATTACAAAACTCATGAATTCATCAATGACCTAACTTACAATCTTCATCAAAACTTAAAATTAAGACATGGGCTTGATAGAATGCTAAGAAACGATCACAAAAATGTAGAAATTATCAAAAATTGAAACAAAAACATACCTTAATCAAAGAAATACCATGGCCGAACCTTGCTTTCTTTTTCTTTTTCTTTTTTCCTTGATATTTTCGGCTAAGATGAACAAATTTGCATGGCATTTTTAATGTTTGTTTTATTATAATAACCATTATTTATCTATTACCAAATTAACCTTTTAAAATACATATAAAACATGTATATTTAAAGTCCTTAACCGTCCATGCATGCTTCAGATGGTGCGATTTCAATTTAAGGACTCCACATTTAATAAGCAATGACAATCAAGCACTTTAAAAAATTAGCACATAGCTTTCGCATTTTTTGCGATTAAGTCTTTTTTCCCAGATCGCACACAAACGATAAAATTTTCACATAGAATTTTCACACATGCTTAATCACCTACTGTAAACACTAAAAACAATATTAAAATATTTTTCAAGCCTCAGATTTCTGGTCTCGAAACCACTGTTCCAACTAGAGTTTAAACCGGGCTATTACAACTCTTCTCCCTAGGGATTTTCGTCCCCGAAAATCTCACCAGTGAATAGATTCGATTATTACTCTCTCATAACATCTTAAGGCTCCCATGTAGCCTCTTCAACTCCGTGTTTGTGCCACAACACTTTCACAAAAGAAATTTTCTTATTTCCTAACTATTTGATTTCACGTGCTAGAATTCGAATCGGTTCTTCGTTATACGATAAATCAAGCTGAATCTCAACTTCAATAGGGGAAATCACATGCGATGGGTCAGGTCTGCATTGTCGAAGCATAGATACAAGAAACACATTATGAATCTTCTCTAACTCAGGTGGCAACATCAATCTATAAGCAACCAGCCCGATACGTTCGATAATCTCATACGGCCCGATGAACCTCGAACTCAATTTGTCTTTTCTGTCGAATCGAAGTATTTTCTTCCAAGGAGACACTTTCAAAAATACTTTATCACCTATCTCAAATTCAATATCTTTCCTTTTCAATTCTGAATAAAACTTCTGACACTTTCAAACTATCACTTTCACATTCTACTCAGTCTCTTTGATCAAATCAACCCCGTGAATCTTATTCTCACTAAGCTCAGTCCAATAAAATGGAGTTCTGCATTTATGACCGTACAGAGCCTCATATGGTGCCATTTTAATGCTTGACTGGAAATTGTTATTATATGCAAATTCAATCAACGGTAGATACTTTTCCAACGTACTATCAAACTCAAGAATACAACATCTCAACATATCCTCAAGAATCTAAATAATCTGCTCTGATTGACCATCTATTTGCGGATGAAATGCAGTACTAAAATGTAGCTTCGTATCTAAAGCCTATTGTAGTTTCTTCCAAAACCGCGAAGTAAACCTCGAATCCCTGTTAGACACAGTGGATAATGGTACCCCGTGCAATCTTACAATCTCGGAAATATACAATTCAGCTAACTTATCAAGTGAATAATCTGTTCTTATCGGAATAAAATGAGCTAATTTCATTAATCTGTCAACTATCACCGAGATTGAATCTTTCTTTTTCAGAGATAAAGGCAACCCCGACACAAAGTCCATTGTGATTCTCTCCCATTTCCACTCAGGAATCATGATCGGTTGTAACAAACCAAACAGAACCTGATGTTCAGCTTTAACTTGCTGACAAATTAAACATCTCGAAACAAACTCTGAGATATCTCCTTTCATACCATGCCACCAATAAAACTGTTTCAGATTATTCTACATTTTTGTACTTCCGGGATGAACAGACAAACGGCTATTATGAGCTTCATTAAGAATTTCTAGGAATACAAATCTGATCTCGGAATCTCAAACAACCATCATTATCAACTCAAAATCCTGGATCAAAATATAAACCACACTGAGATCATTTTGCCATTATCTCAGCATCACTTTTTAAATCTGACATAAAAACATTGGCCTCACTTTCAACTCAGGCAAAATCGAACCATCATCACTCAAATATATCTGAGTACTCATTGCTCGTAAGGCAAATAAAGACTTTCGACTCAAAGCATCAGCAACAACATTAGCTTTTCCCGGATGATAATCAATTATAATTCATAATCTTTTAATACTTCTAACCATCTCCGCTGCTGCAAATTCAATTCTTTCTAAGTCACCAGATATTTCAAACTCGTGCGATCAGTATAAATCTGACATTTCTCACCAAATAAGTAGTGACACCAAATCTTCAATGTGAATACAATAGCTGCTACTTCAAGATCATGCGTTGGTTAGTTCTCTTCATGTGGTTTTAACTGTTTCAAAGCATAGGTTATAACTTTGCCTTTTTGCATCAACACACAGCCTAAACCATTCAACGATGCATCACTATAAACTATGAATTCTTTACCCGATTCAGGTTGAACTAACACTGGTGCTTTTGTCAATAATACTTTTAACTGTTCAAAACTTTGTTGACATGTTTTTGACCACTTAAATTTAACATCTTTCTGTAGCAATTTCGTCAACGGAGTTGCAATCATCGAGAAGCTTTTCACAAACAGTCTATAATATCCCACTAGTCCCAGAAAACTACGGACTTCAGACACATTTCTCAGAGGTTTCCAATCCAGAATTGCTGAAATCTTGCTCGGATCAACTCATATTCCAACAACTGATACTATATGTCCCAAAAAACCAACCTCGTGCAACCAAAACTCACATTTACTAAAATTTGCATACAATTACTTCTCACACAAAGTCTGTAACACGATTCTCAAATGCTCGGCATGTTGCATCTAATTACAAGAATAAAATAAAATATCACCAATAAACATAACAACAAATCGATCCAAATATGGTCTGAATATCCGATTCATCAAATCCATAAATAATGTAGTAGCATTTGCTAGTCCGAAAGGCATAACTAAAAATTCATAATGTCCATACCTCGTTTTGAAAGCAGTCTTCGACACGTCTGATTCTTTTACTCTTAATTGATAATATCCTGATCTCAAATCTATTTTTGAAAATATTGTAGCCCCTTTCAACTGATCAAACAAATCATCAATTCGTGGTAGAGGGTACTTATTCTTTATCGTCACTTTGTTCAACTATCGATACTCAATACACATCCTCATAGTTCCATCTTTCTTTTTTCACAAACAACATAGGAGCACCCCAGGGCGAGAAACTCGGTCATGCAAATCCTCTATCAGTCAACTCTTGCAACTAAGACTTCAACTCTTTCAATTTTTCGGTGCCATTCTGTACGGAGCTATTGAGATAGGAGTCGTCCCAAGCACTAAGTCAATACTAAACTCGACTTCTCGTATCGGAGGTAATCTCGGTAGTTCTTTAGGAAACACATCAGGGAACTCACAAACCACAGGCATAGATTCAACTTTCTTTTGTCACTTTTGTATCTATCATATGCAAGATAAGCTTCACATCCCTTTTTCACGTAATTCAAAGCTTTCATCGAAGATATTACTGCTGGTAGCCCATTCAAATCACTGGATTCAATTTGAACTATCTCACCATTCTGACTTCTCAAATCAATACTCTTCCGTTTACAATTCACAAGAGCATTATGCAAAGTTAGCAAATCCATACCCAGAATTATATCAAATTCTTCAAAGGGTAGCAGCATCATATTAACCAGAAAAAAAAATCTGAAATATCAACGGACAATTCTTGCACACTTTATCAACCAGAACACATTTGCCTAACAGGTTCGATACTCTAATCACAAACTCAGTAGACTCAATAGGTAGAGTCTTACTAGATACTAAGTTGACACACACATATGAATGAGTAGATCCTGGATCTATCAATGCAATCACATCAGTATCGAAAAGAGAAAAAGTACCAGTTATGACGTCGAGAGATGATGCTTCTTCTCGAGCATGAATAGCATAGGCTCAGGTAGGTGCTCTCGCTTCAGATCTCACAGTTGTATCTGTTGTTCCTCTCTGACTACCACTCACATTTCCCGTGTTTCTGGGTGGTCTATCCCTAGCTGTAGTGTTACTCGGCCTCGCGCTCTGAACATTACCTTTCTCAGCTAACTCTAGGCAATCCTGAATAAAGTGATCTAGTGATCCACATTTATAACAAGTTCTATTATTATACTTGCCCCAGCATTCTTCGATATGACGCCTCCCACACTGTCTACACTTAGGCTTATTGCTCCTGACACTACCAACGCTCGATTCAATTGGAGTTTGAGTTTTAGGACCAATATTCTGCTTCACACGATCTTTACTTAAATGTCCAAACGAAACATTTGAGCGATTGTTTGCATCTCTGAATCTCTTTGACGAAGAATGATACGACTTACTCATCGACCTTTTTCTTTTGTCTCTAGCTTTTGAATCCGCTTTTTTCTTTTCTTTACTAAGCTCCTAGGCTTTGTAGGTTCTTTCGACCAATACTACAAATTCATTCAAATCCAAAATTCCAACCAAAAGTTTAATGTCTTAATTCAAAACCTTTAATGAATCGTTTACACATAGTAGTTTCTGTCGAAACACATTCCTGTGCATACTGACTCAATCTTACAAATTCTTGCTCGTATTCCGTAACAGACATACGACCCTATTTTAGCTCTAGGAACTCTTTACGTTTCTGATCTATAAATCGTTGACTGATATATTTCTTCTAAAATTCAGCTTGAAAAATATCTCAGGTGATTCTTTCTCTCAGAACCACATATATCAATGTTTTCCACTAATGATATGCCGTATCTCTCAACAATGAAACAGTACATTTTAAGCATTCATCAGGAGTACATGATAATTCATCAAACACCCTTACGGTATTCTCAAGCCAGAATTCAACTCGCTCAGTATTATCATCAACTGTGGCTCTAAACTCTTTGGCCCTGTACTTTCAAATTTTATCCACAGGAGGTTTAATCAATCAGATCGGATCTACAACTTGTGGCACTACAGGAACTTCCGGGGGTGGAGGTTGTTGAGCAGCCAGATTCATTCGAATGAACTTCATAAACCACTCACTCATCATTTGGAAGAAGGCTTGCTTAGCCTCTCCCCCGTGACTACTAGCAATCAGCCTAGATTCAGCTGGCGTTGTTCCTTGAGTGGGAGCAAGCGCATTACTTTCAACATTATCAGCAACTGCTCGATCGGGATCCATTTACTATATAAAAACATATTTTTAACTATTAGGAATCATCATATATATGGCATGTATAGCTAGACTCTCACATGCTACGTTAGTCCTAGAACCGACTAAACCGTAGCTCTGGCACCAATAAAATGTAACACCCCTAATTCGTAACCATCACCGGCCTAGGGTTAAGAAGCATTACTGAACAAATCATAACATTTAAACATCTATAATTCATACTTTACCAATTCATAATTATCATTGTCACAAAGTCCCTTATGAAGGTCAACGAGACCTTAAACAGGCATTAGGAAGGGGTCGGGACTAAACCGGGCACTTACAAAATTTTTTTAAAACTTAACTGTCACATCAAATGAATCCAATGATGTCAAATCAAATGAATAATTCAAAACAACTTCTCTTTAATTAAAACTTAAGTTCAAGGCTTGGAAGCCCAAAATCCAACAACTTGTTAAGTTATGATAAAAGCCCATGTTTTAAGGTATGGCTATTTTGAAAACCATGGTTTAACTTTTGAAAATTTATTCAAGTTTAATATTTAAATAGTTCAAAACATAAGAAAACCCAAATGTAAAGTCGAAATTGGAGATACAAGGCCTTATTACATCCAACGAAAATAAAGTAATTAAAATCATGTCAATTGAAACAAATAAACAAAACTTCTAAGTATCTTGTAGTATGGCCAACTCCAAGGCCTCTCCCACGTCGAGCCATCTACTGAAGATCACGTGAAACATTTAATAAAAGGGTGTGAGTTTCGAAACTCAGTGTGTATGACCCTTGGTAATCCAATCCAATCATGCAATTACCATATTGGGCCTAAGCCCTATCAAACTCGATGGTCTTGGGCCTTAGCCCACAATGACCTCATATCAAAACAATATCACGTGAATGTAATGCACCATCCCAAATCCAACCCTGCACTCCATTTCCCTTCCAACCCTTACACTCCTGTGGGGATATAAATATCAACCCAGCTGTCCTTACACTCCAAAAGTAGGCACTAACAGCGGTACTACTCAAACGTTGCAGCAAGGCTGCTAAACATATAATGGGCTTAAAACCACTGGTGAATCCACGGTCGTCAAGCGGCTATGCGATCCTCACATATCTTCCTCTGTATCATCAAAACCCACCCAAGTGCAACATATATTTCATGAATGCAACATACAAATTTTCACACGTTCAGCACTTAGAGGTATTTTAGTCATTTTACTACCCAGTGTTATTTTTGTAAATCTACCCTATAGGGGTATTTTCGTCATTCTACCCTATAGGGGTATTTTTGTAATTTTGCCCTACAAGGGTGTTTTTGTAATTCTTCCCTAAAGGGGTTTTTCCGTAACTTCTTTCATCTCAGGTTTTAGTTTTAAACTTTGGCCCATCAACAAGTCCTCGCGGCTAAAGTGAACAGACACTATGCACCAGGTAGGATCCCAAAGAAGATGAGGTGGGTCGCTAGGACCGCTTAAGTACGAAGCTCTCCCTAGATCCAATCCTAGACATGCATATGTCTATTTCCACACTCTAACCCAGCGACTTGTCCACGGTTATGTTTAATTATTAGATCAAGTTTTATGCGATTGAAGAATTTATCAAACTAGGCCTAGAGTCCATTAAAATCCTAACACACTTCCCTAAGACTTCATAAGGCCCATTAAGCCCCTTTCATGTTCATATGGCCCATTAAGCCAAATCATGACCAAATCATGCAACATCCATATCAATTCATCATTCACATATCAACTCAAATCAACTTGGGCCCACAAATTTGGTAGGCCCATTAAGTGCCGACTTGTTGTCTGTGTGTAGTGTATGTACACACTTGGTTACCGCGACGTGCTATACCATCCTTAGCCTTAAACCTATAACCAACCAATCTCCAATAGCTTTACCGTAACCTTACCGTAACCTTACCGGTACCTTACCGTAACCTTACCGTAACCTTACCGTATGCCACCAGGTTCTAATAGCCCTTTCTTAGCTACTAATCACGAGTATCCCCTAGATCTGCAGTCACACATACACCATCAAAATTCGAGTGACTCATAATCCATACAAGTCACCCCTATAAATCATACTCACATTTGACCATTTACTTAAACCATAATCGAGTTGAGTACACTTACACTTTGCTAACGATCCTTACCATGCTTGCAATCTCTGAACCTTACTCTTGTTAATACAAGATTAACGATAATGAGAGGTTAGATAGCCCTTCGGCTTTTAACAAAACACACTAAGGGGTTAATTGAATACTTACCGAATCCACTTTTGATCCTACGGCCTAGATAGCTACTGAATGAGATTCAACTTTTAACCTTGATTGATAGTAGATAATAATTTATTTGTGATGGAGGAAAACAACAAGAGTTCAGTACAAATAGGAATTTCGGCAAGGAAAGATGATAGTAATTCGGTAATAGGAGAATTTTTCTATAAGAGAATTCATCAAATAGGGAGGATGGTGATTCGGCAATGGAGAAACCAATTATGGGGAGAAAAGAAAAAAAAGACTAATGAAAGCTCAAAGAACCCTTCAAAGCATTCAGCCCTCTCCTTTTATAGCCACAAGCCGAATACACCTTCCCCCAAAGTCCCATTCGACACCAATTCCTCCCACTCCTCATCTCCTAACTTTTCTCCCTGATAACACCTTAATCTTATCCGAAATTCCCTCTACATCCATCACTCCAAATTACTTCAAACTCTCCACGGCAAGAGTTCAAAACCAACACAACTCTGGCCGTCCACTTTGTAAAATAAATACTCCCACAAAATCCCACTCCTAAGCCTCGAACCTTGGACCTCTTCAGCTGGCAATCACGCTACATTATCGCTCTCCAAGTGACGCCACCTTGCCACTGGACCACAGGCCCACCTTGCCACGGTCTTCCCTATCCCTAAGACTTCATATAACCCCCGGTAACACCTTAAAATTAATATTCTATGTGCTACTTAACCATTCCAACTTAGTGCACAGAATTTAGAGTTTCGTGATTTTGTGGCGTTACAAGCCCAATAGGCCCAATTCTACTAGGCTTAAATTCAGGGCGTTACATTAACATTTTTCAAAGTTTTAGAGGTCATACGCCCGTGTGGTCAGGCCGTGGAAAAACAGGGCATACATACTGACTTGTCCACACGATCGAAGACACGTCGTGTGCTTGACCTGTGGGCAACACTGACTTAATTCACACGTCCCGTCACACACTGTCTGGCCATGTGCAAGTCTGGCTTGTTTTGAATTACAACCTTAAGAGACACGGTCGAGCCACATGCCCGTGTGCTCGACCGTGTGGGCAAATATAGGAAATTTGCAAGGCCAATTTGCCATCCAAATTTTGGGTCACTCCGATAAGCATCAAGCCATACCAAATTCATATCTCAAATGCATTCAAAACATATATTTTTAACCATCATTCCCATCAACCAATTCAAGCTTGATACATATCACTTACATATCATGAAAACATACCAAAATGATCATTCACACAACATCATATATTCACCCTATAACTATCATTTTCACATATCCAAAACATATACATGGCGAGAACTACACATCTCAAAACATTCCATAATCACTAGCCTATACATGCTATATACCAAATATACAACTTCCAAAAATACCAAAATGGATGGTCGATATTGTGATTGAGTCGCTGATGATCCCCGGATTCGAGTTAGCTTCAATAAAATTGTAAAACAGAGGAAAATTTCACACAGTAAGCTTTAAAGCTTAGTAAATTTGTAATATAACACAATTAACTAAATAATTCAAATGAAATATGCAAAACTACCAACACCTAGTTCAATTCATCTCAATACTCAATTTTCATCCATAACAATTCCTCATTTTCATACATAACTATATATTCAATGTACAAGCATTTACCAAGCTACTCAATCTAACTCTTTCCATCATTAATTCACATATCTATCTATTTATCTCATACACAACTTCATCAACCACATAGTTTTTGTACGTACCTGTATCATTATGTATTTAACTACCATGATTACCATTCAATGCTCCAAATCATTACTCATTCGATCATCTTTAAAAATTCGATGAATTCACGCACTCAGTGCCATACAATTAGCCAAAGCTACAATATTAACGCACACTTAGTGCCATTACAGTAAACCGATGATGTCTCGGTATCGCACACACAGTGCCAACTAATATAGTCGATGCTTTCTTTAGTTTGCGCACTTAGTGCAATACATCATTGTATCGAATCTGTTCACGCACACTTAGTGCCACATTTCTTCAAACTCACTGTTAACATTACTAATTCATTAACCATATATTTATTCATTACATAACATATAAACATGATTAAAACAATTCGTATTATACACGAACTTACCTCAGACGTATAAACAACGATATAAGTCGACTGATCGAGCACTTTATTCTTACTTCGGTCTCAATCTGAATCTCACTTTTCTTGATCTATACATATTCAAATTTAGCTTGTTCATTTTCCAGTTCATTCAATTTAATCCAACAAATGCATATTTTGAGTATTTTACAAAATAGCCCTCACATTTGCACATTTTGACATTTTAGTCCCTATTTCATAAAATCACAAAATACCCCTAATTTCATTTTACCATGCTTAGGCCGAATCTTCCTCATGTTCATACAAGTCCACATATTTCTTTTATTTTGCATTTTAGTCCGTCAATTTCTCATTTTTACAATTTAGCCCATAATACTCAAATTCATCAAAAATCACTTTATAAAACATGTATATCAATCACCAAACTTGCATAATTCATCATCAAACATCACAAAACTCATGAATTCATCAATGATCTAACTCACAATCTTCATCAAAATCTAAAATTAACACATGGGCTTGATAGTATGCTAAGGAACAATCACAAAAACATAAAAATTATCAAAATCCGAAACAAAAACATACCTTAATCAAAGAAATACCATGGTCGAACCTAGCTTTATTTTTCTTTTCCTTTTTTTCTTGATATTTTTGGCTAAAATGAACACATTTGCATGGCCTTTTTAATGTTTGTTTTATTACAATAACCATTATTTATCTATTACCAAATGAACCTTTTAAAATACATATAAAATTTGTATATTTAACGTCCTTAACTGTCCATGGATGCTTCAAATGGTGTAATTTCAATTTAAGGACTCCACATTTAATAAGCCATGACAATCAAGCACTTTAACAACTAGCACACAGCTTTTGCATTTTATGCGATTAAGTCCTTTTTCACAAATCGACACACAAACGATAAAATTTTCACATAGAATTTTCATACATGCTTAATCACATACTGTAAACATTAAAAATAATATTAAAATATTTTTCTGACCTCGGATTTGTGGTCCCAAAACCATTATTTTGACTAGATTTTAAACTGGACTATTACACATTTAGTGATATTAGAGCTACTGTTTAGTCCGTTCTCTGACTGAACGTAGCATATGCAGAGTCTAGAAATACATGCCATTATATAACCTGTGATAGTGTGATATCTCTCGACTCTGATGAAAATTATTTTGCAAATAGAGAGAGATGCTTTCCAACTGAGCTGATTTTGATACTGCTGAAAGTTATACTCACTGCTCGAGTAAAAATTTTACTAACGTGCTCGAGACTTGTAAAGGCATGAAATAAATGTTTTATAGTGAACATGTTAGTGGTACATGTTAAGAGATTGTGTGTATTTATGAAAGTTAATTTTTGAAGCTTACGATCTCTACCCCCTTACCAATATAGTGTTATACAATGAAATTCACAAGATTTATATAGATTAAGCTCATGAATGTGGAACTAAGGAGTTCAAAGGCTGAATGACTAATGGTGTGGTTAGAACAAGAATGGGTTAATAAGTAAAGATGGTATTAAAAGAGATGTCAGATTGTTTTGAGGATTATTTTGATTATGTGATGCCATTGTTAAGGAAGAAGTTGTTCATGAGTAAATGACTTACCCAAATAAGATATTTATAGAACGAATTGGCCGAAAATTCTTCTAAACTGACTCTTTCAGTGAACTATATAATGTAAAATTATTGATGATTTTATTGATCAGTGGAATAGTGATAAAACTACAATGATATTTAAATGTAGCTATTATAATTGGAGATATTACAACAATATCTTTTGGGTACTCTATAAGTTCTGTTATTCTTAGAGGCATATGAAATTATGCATGTACAGATGCAATATTTGTCGTATTAAAAAGCTAGTAAATCATGATAGACGAACGCCCTGAATTGCGAATGTGCAAATTATATTGTCTTTATCACAGTTATTTCTACTGAGT
Organism: Gossypium bickii; assembly: GCA_025503065.1. NCBI lineage: Eukaryota > Viridiplantae > Streptophyta > Magnoliopsida > Malvales > Malvaceae > Gossypium > Gossypium bickii. The sequence continues at coordinate 49,858,882 of CP106714.1, forward strand.
AAGCATGATATTACTCTTCTAAATTTTCTCTGAGACATCATCAATCTCTTTATTATGTAAACGTGGGTTGCTTCTGAAAGATATTCTTTGACTGGAGGTAATTACATTCATTACCATTATAAATATTGACTCAATCATGAGGTATGGTGATAGAGATCCCAGATTATAGAAACTGTATTACTGCATTGGTTATTATTAGGGCCACTTTCGATTTTCCCTCTTTCAAGTTGACGTGCACTATTGATATTGAAGTGTTGCTTTATTTATACAGCTGAAATGTCAGTCATAATATTGCCCTATGGTTTAAAATCTCTCTGGTGGTTGTGGCTTTGGAAAAACTCAAAGCTTCAAAGTTAATAATTGAAATAGCTACATTGATGACATAGTTATTATGGAAAGATGTAATATTTGAATGGACTAATAAATGTTAGTAAAGCTTTGCTCAGTTGGAAGCCCTGATGACTGAAGCATCAGTTCTGGTTCAATCTGAATCGGGTAAGGAATTTATTATTATAGTGATACATCATTGAATGGATTAAGCTGTGTTTTGATGAAGAAAGGTTAAGTAATGGTTTATACTTCCAACCAGATAAAGCTACAGGAAAATAATTTCCCGATATATGATCTTGAATTGACAATTATTGTATTTGCACTGAGAATTTGGTTACAGTATTGGTATGGTGAAAATATCATATATGCACTTATCATAAAATTTTAAAACACCCGATGGAATAGAAAGATTTAAAATCTGACAACATTACTTGTTTGGTGAAAAATGTCATATTCACCGATTATAAAAGTTTGAAGTATCTGATGTTGCTAAAAGATTTGAACCTGAGATAGCGTTTGTCATTTGAAAGGTTGAAAGATTGTGATTTGATATTTGCATATCACTTAGAAAGAACAAAGGTAGTTACATATGTTCTGAGTAGAAAATCTCTGTATACTTTGCAAGCCCTGGATACCTATTGTGATTGTCTACTATTATCTCAATTTTAACTGAGTATGGAGCTAAACTAATGTTTCTACAATAGATTAGTGAAACCCAGAAAAGTGATAATGAGTTGTAGGTTAAATGAATACAGTGTGAAATAATTTCTCATTCAGAATTTCAGAATAGATCTGATAAATATCTATTATTCAAAGACAGAGTCTGTGTACTAAAAAATTTGGACCATGTACAAAAAATTTTATATGAATGATTACAGTGGTGCTATGTCTGTTTATCTATTATTGGTAGCCCAGGATGAAAGGTGGTATTTCTGAACCTATATTTAAATACTGGATGTATCAGTAAGATAGAGATGATACTTTCAAGATAGTTGTAGTCAATGAAAATACCAAAATGGAAATGGAACAAAGTTACTATGAACTTTATATCAGAATTATCCTTGTCTATGAAAAGAAATATACTATTTGAGTAAATTGTTGATTGTCGGATGAAGCCTGCACATTCCATCCTGGTATGAGTGGATTTCCCACTTGATAGATTGCTTGAATGATTTGTTTTTGAGATTGTCAGATTATAATGTGCTAGCTTCTGTTATTTCTGATAGAGATCTGCAGTTCATATTCTAATTCTGAAACAAGTTACAAGAAACTATGGGTACATGGTTACAATTTAGTATGGTATTTCATCTTCAGATGGATGATCAATCTGAACATATGATTCGAATTTTGGCAGATATGCTTCGATGTTGTGTACTTGAATGTGAAGATAATTGAGAAAAGCATTTGTTGGGTTGAAATTACTTATAACGGTTAACAATCACATATAAAATTTTACTATACGAGGCTTTATATGGTCACAAATTTAAAACTTCGATGTCTTGGATGGAGTTCAGTGAGAATAGATACATGTGGTAGTTTTGGTACGTTGAACCCAAAGAGAGATGAAAGGGACCTGAGACAATTTAAAAGCAATATTTGATAGTCAAGAGTCAGATGTGGATCTAAAATGAAAAGAAATAGAGTTTCTGATGGTGACAAAGTATTTTTGGAGATTCAACATGAAAGAAAGTTCCCCAGTTTGCCCATAAAGGCAAATTAAGTCTGTCGTTTATCATGTCATAAAGATTATTGAAAAGAATTGGACTTGTTTAGTATTGATTGGTATTATTATCAGATTTCTACAGAATTCATAATGTTTTTATGAGTATATGTGTTATGACAGAATCGATCAGACCCATCATTTGTTATTGCTTTGATAAATGTTAAATTCAGCTTGGCATGACTTACAACGAGTGACTGGTTGAAATTCTGGCATGAGAAGTGAAAGAAACGAAAAGTATAAATGCCTTTAGTGAAAGTTCTTGGAAAATGATATGATATAGAGAAAGCTATTTGGGAACTAGATAGAAATATGAGAAAGTAATGCCTGAATCTTCTTACTGGTAAAATTTTTGAAGACGAGAATTTCTTAAGGGGGAGATTTGTAACAGCCCAATTTTAGAGAAATCGAAACAGTGGTCTCGGGACCACAAATCCGAGCTGAAAAATAAAATTTATTTTTATTTTATTATATGGTCCATATTATACAAGAAATGTCGTGTGAAATTTTTGAAAAGAAAATTTTACCAATTATGTGCTTAATTACGAGAAGGACTAAATCGCATAAAATGCGAAAGTTTGATTGTAGTAGATAGAAGGATCAAATAGCTATAGAATTCAAAACTTAAGGTCCTTATATGGTAATTAGACCATTAAGAAAATTATGTAGATTTTTCTTGGTGACTCATCCATGGAAATATAAAAAAAGGATAAGGACTAAATTAGAAAGTGAAAAATTTTAATTAATTAAAATATGATAAAATAGATATCATCTTATTTTCTCATCTTCTTCCCCAAAAATAAAACATGGAAACCCTAAGAGAGTGAGAAGAGACTTTCATGGCCAAATTGGGTAAGTTTCCTTGTCCTTTTTTTTGTTTGGTAATTTTGATATTTATAGAATCAGGATAGCTTAAACTCTCTATTTGGGGGATTAATTTGAAAAGTGATCAAAGTATGAAAATGGGTCATGGATGTATATGCTAGAGATTAGAAATTTATGGTATAAAATGAAAGATTATTGATAGATAAACAACTTTTACAAAGTGATTTTTGATGAAAACATGATTTAGGGACTAAAATGAAAAGTTGTAAAATTTGATGAAAAATTCTAAAATTTTATGAATTCATGTGCTATAAAATTTGTAATGGGGCTTTGGTTAGGCTTGGAATAGGGAGTAATTTGCACAAGTTTCATTTTCCAAGCCTAGGGACGAAAATAGAATTCATGGAAAAGTTAGGGGGAAATTGTGATTTTGCCTAGGATGAAAATTTTGTCCACATGAATGTAAAATATGATAAATTGATGTTAAATTTACTGTATAGATCCAGATAGACCAAATTTGGAGTTAGAACGAGGAATGAGGAAAATGTCGATTAGTAGATTTATGAAATGATCTGAACTCGAAACGAACTACAATGAAACTATACTTGTAATAATAACAAATAATATATACATGCTTAATGAATACATGTTGTGGAAAGCACATATGCATGGAAACTTGATTGTTGATTGAGCTTATACGTATCTTGATGTTATCATGGATTACATGACTAACAAGGGCAATGAGAATGTGTGTAGGGCTTGAGGTCAAATTAAGTGAATATGCCTTATATAGTTTCCTCAAAATAGGATGAATGGTAAGCTAAGTACCATGATATATGAACTTACTAAGCATTTTATGCTTACCCCATTTCATTTTTCCCTGTTTTAGAGTAAATCGAAAGCTCGTTGCATTGGAAGCTCGGCGAAGATCACTCACACTATCCATCGGCCCATGTGGGTACAATATGGCAAATCAATTACAGTTGTAATGGCATGTATAGGATATGTTGGCCATTATAAACATAAACGATGCTTGTAATCTAGCCATTGGAATGGCTAGTAATGATTGTTTTGATATACTTGTAATGTCATATTATGCTAGCCACATATATGTTAAGTAGTTGATCAAATTATGTCTAACATAAGGACATAACCAAGGTAATGTTGTAAACATGTATGGATGAAATGATATGCCATGATGATGGATAGATTATGCTTGATTAGAATGCTTGAAATGGTTAGTAATTGTATGTGATGATATATCATGTTAAATGATAGAATTAACTTCAATAAAATCCTTGGATTTGTTGTGTTATGGATGCAAGATGTGGTGTAGAATTATGGCAAAGATTGGGGTGAGAAATGAAGCTAGGAATGGCTTTATTTTGTCCACACGGGCAGACACACGGGCATGTGTCTAGACCGTGTGTGACACACGGCATGGTAACACGGGCATGTGGTTAGGCCGTGTGTCCCTTGCACCATAAATTCGAGAAAATTGAATGCTCAGAATTGAGCACATAGGTAGAGACAAGGGCGTGTGTCTCAGCCGTGTGGGTGACATGGGCTTGAACACGAGCTTGTGTATTGGCCGTGTGAAACCTGTACCTAATTCAAATTGAATTACTTAACCACATAGCCTAGCACAGGGGCGTGTGGCATGGCCGTGTGGTGCAAGTCAGAGAGCAATCGAAATCGGACACGGCCTGATGCACAGGCGTCTTGGACCACACGGGTGTGTAAGCCCTGCACCTTGGAAAATTTTTGAAATGCCACGAAAAATTCTTAGAGTTTCTGATTAAGTCCAAACTCAATTCAAATGCTCGTATTGGACCTCGAGGGTCTATCTAAGGGACGTTAGAAATGATCTCGATTAATGAATAGTGATTGACATGATTTATTATTCTGAAAATTTCTGATAACGCTCTGTAACCCTATTCTGGCAACGGATACGGGTTAGGGGTGTTACAAATCGTGGAAATCATTCTGATAACGCTCTGTAACCCTATTCTGGCAACGGATACGGGTTAGGGGTGTTACAAATCGTGGAAATCAACATGTGAATCCTAAAGCACATGCTACTTCTATCTTGAGTGTTGGTAGTGTGAGAAACAATAAACCCGAGTGCCAACATTGTGGGTGAAGACATTTTGGTGAATGTTGGAATAAGAGTAGTAAAGCTTGCTTCAAATGTGGTTTACCAAATTACTTTATTCGAGACTGTCCAGGGTTATCAGAGAGAGAAAAAGTCCAGAATGTAACATCTAGCAATACGAATGCGAGAGGGAGACCACCAAGAAATACGGGAAATGTATCCAGTGGTAGAGGTATAACTAGGGACTCAGCTATGAGATTCGAGGCTAGAGCACCTGCTATAGCCTACGCTATTCGTGCTCACGAAGAAGCATTGTCCCCAGATGTTATTACCAGTACATTCTCTCTGTAACACCCCAAACCCGGCCCACAAGCCCTGACCGGATCTGGTATGTCACTGCGGAAAAACGTTTGAGAATATTCGACTTAAAGATAAAATCATGACAACTTATTGAGTTTGTAAAACGGGGACCATTTAAAATCTTAAGTAAAGGGTGGTGTTTATAAAAATATCCTGATTAAAACCTTAATATATATTTTAAGATAAAGTTTGCCAAAAATAAACTGATTTCAAAATAATAATTCAATCGTCAATTTGCTTTAACATAATAAAAATACTCAAATAATTTAATTGGGGCCTTATTACAATAGATACTTATTCAAATACTGAAAATACTGAAAATGATAAATTCTATTAAATAAGGAAAACAACTTCTGCAGGGCCACCTTTGTATCCACTCCAACCCAGTTCGATCATCATACATCACCTGAGATGTTGGTAAAAATTTGGGTGAGTCATACAGACTCAGTGTGTAATTAATCCACTGAATTCCACCCACATGTTAACCACATATTAACCCCTATATCAGACAACAGGATATCATATTCACATAATAACACATTCTGGGCTTGGCCCATATTCATATCACTTATCAGGTAACAGGGTAATTAACCACATAATTTCCACATATCGGGTTTAGCCCATTTCCACACTGATCCACATTCATATACTGGGCTTGGCCCATTTCCACATTAATCCACGTATCAACTGAAATTATGCAAAGTGCACCCAACCCAACCTAGGGTCCATCCTCTACAAACCCCCGTATCCAGCCACCACACACCAGGGGATTATCAAATCACCCTCTCCTTTTCACTCCAAAAGGCAATCAATGTCGTCCACGTGCAATTAAGCACAATAATCCACAACGCGACCTCAGTCAGTGCCAATCCACGATGTAGCCGTAGCTAACACCAAAACCACGATGGGACACATAGTCACTCATCAACTACGATATGGCACATAGCCGATATCAACCACGATGAGGCACATAGCTACTCATCAAGCCACGCGAACTAAATCGCAATTAAACCACAACGTGATCTCAGTCAATGTCAATCCACGATGTAGCTCAAGGCTAACATCAAACCACGTACTCGAAGTACACCCGTACCTTCTTTCATATCATATCCCACCCATGCACATGCAACATGTAATAGTAACATAATAAATGCATGCACATGTCATTAAGGCAGACAATCATATTTCCATAGGCATGTTTACATTCACATAGGCACATTCACATTCTTGTCAACAGATAGCACTAACCTGACTATAGATGTACCCCTTTTTAGGGTAACCACCACATAACTGCCACTGCACTGGTTAGCACATAAATCACACATGCAATTATAGCAAAAACCCGGAAAACGGTGGGTTAATCACACACCTGATCACTTGAAGTTCTATGCTCTTGATCCCGATACTGTCACTAAGAGACACTACAGCTATCTGTCTATAGCTTTCCCCTGCTGCTGGCCCACACCCTGGTGGCCAATCTCGTACCGCAGAAACTGCTCTTCTCTTAAACTTTGGAATAGGGACTATTTCTTGTCCTCCTTGACTGATATTTATGTCTATCGTAGAACTTTAATCAGAATCAAACGGTTAATTCGAGATCTTAATGAATGAAACTATAATCTAAACGTTCTTACCAAAACAATCTAGAATCCCGAAGGCTTGCTCACCACTGTCGACTTGGCCCTAAAACATCATACTCAACATCGGTCATCACTTATACCAAAATATGACCTATAGCAGAATACCATGATTCACTTACCTTACTTACAGAAATCACGAATCACCACTTAACTACTGTTAAGTCAAAAATCCCTGAGTGAAACCATAACAAAATCGGCTTAAGCATAAATCCATAGAAAATAACCCTTGGCCGAATACCACAATGGCTTACCTTGAGTGCTCCAAATCCTGAAACTCCTTTAATGCTCCCTAACGTTGGCACATACAAAAGAAACACCACATTATAGCCTATGAATATTCGGATAACCCCAAAACCAAAGACTAAACACTTGATTTCAGCACATCCATGAAAAGAAGATAAAACCGATTACTAAAGAAGGATTACTTACCACTATCGTTGCTTGTGAAAACTAAAAGAGAATGGATCCCGGCTTTTAGAACTTGCGATAGAAGAAAAGAGAATCAAGGCACTTGAGATTCGGCTATGCCCTTTAATTAAGAACATGAAATACGAATGGAAGAAAGCACTTACAACCGGTCACAAGAGAAAAATATATTCAGCTAACACCAATTAAAGGAAGAAATTTGGGAGATTGTTAGAGGCTTAGGAGCATTCGGCAAAGGTGCACAATGGGGAAGTTTCAGCTTAGCAAAATAAATGAAGAAGAAGAGGATTTTCCTGGCTACCAAAATTTGGCAAAATCACTAGAGAAGAAACAATATACCACCCAAAGAACCCCCCATTCGGCCACAACTTCATCTCCTATTTTATCTCTTTGACACTTGTTCAAAATAAATAAAATAAATCATCACATTATCCCATATCAAACTCCTATATATTCTCTTATCACCTATTAAACTAAAATAAATAAAATAAATAAAGTAATCATCAATTATCCTACCTTAGCTGAATTCCAAATTAAAAACAAGTTTTATCCTCATCCAATTGAAAGTCCCATGTGTCGTCCACTGCTCCTTCTCCCTAACGCCAGAAAGCAAAATAAAAATACTCCCCTTGCTGCCCACCAGACTCGAACCTGAGCCCTCTTCCCATAGCTTAAGGCGTCACTTGCCCAAGCCACTTTGGCCAAGACGCTTTTTATGACATGATTCACCCAGAATTTCTTTTAAGACCTCCTTAGCCAAGCGCCTTCTTGCTGCACAAAAATAAAATGCTCATTCTTGCTTCCTTCGCAACTCGAACCAAGGCCCTTACCCCCACTGCAGATGGCGTATTTCATCAAGGCCCTAAGTGGTGCCTTGCAGCCACTTTATCAAGCCCATCTCTATGTCCAAAAATGCCTACAAATTTCCTTAAAGCCTTCTTAGCCCAGGTCCCTTTTTTGGCACAAAAATAAAAGTCTCTAATGCTTCCCACGTTGCTCGAACCTCTTCCCCCTGAAACTCCCTTGACACAAACTCCCCAGCACTCCAGGTGGCGTCCCTTGCCACTTTGCTGCTAGCTCTTTTGTGCAATAAACTCCCCCACAATTTCTCTTAAAGACCCCTTTCACCTAACTCCTTTTTTTTTTTACTTAAAATCCACAATTTTCCCAAAGCTTTCACCTTCATCCTAGAGTTCTAAAAACCCTTAAAACATCACCAAACACACTTAAAGCCTACTAACACTTGAGTTATGCTCCAAACGCACAACCCCTAATCTAGGATATTACACTCTCTTTATGATACTTATGTGATTACTTTAATTGACCCTGGATCGACACAATCGTATATATGTATGAATTTGGTGTTTAATAAGAGTTTGCTAGTCGAGTCTACTAAGTTTATGATTAAAGTATCGAACCCCTTAGGCAAATATGTTTTAGTTGATAAAGTTTGCAAGAATTGTCCTTTAAAGACTCAGGGTTACTATTTTTCGGTTGATTTGATGCTTTTACCATTTGATGAGTTCGATGTTATTCTGGATATAGATTGGTTGACTCTACATGATGCTATTGTGAACTGTAGATGAAAGACCATAGAACTGAAGTGTCAGAATGATGAAATTCTTTAGATTGAATATGATGAGTTAAGGGAATTGTCTGTTGTGATTTTGCCTATGTCATCTCAAAGATGTGTGGGTAAAGGTTGCGAAGCCTATCTTGCTTATGTTTTGGATACAAAAGTGTCTGAGTCAAAGATTGAATCAGTGCCAGTTGTCTGTGAATATCCAGATGTATTTCCTGAAGAATTACATATATAATGATCAGTTGCACTTAGTCGAAATAGTGGTTTTGGACTACAAATTCGAGTCAGAAAAATATTTTAATATTATTTTCTGTGTTTGCTATATGTGATTAAGCATGTGTTAAAGTTCCGTGAATTAATTTGTCCGTTTGTGTGCTTAATTTGAGAAAAGAATTAAATTGCATAAAACGTAAAAGTGACATACTATATGTTAATGTGCTTATTTGAGTTGGCTTTTAAATGGAGTGGCCTTATAAGGCAATTAAACCATTTTAAAATATAGTGCATGGTTAAAGGATATTAATGGCCTTATAATTGTATGTTTTATATGTTTATTCATAAGGTTAATGTTGTAAATTGATTAATAATGATAATAAAATAAAACAAAACATTAGACTTGGCCATTTACTTATCCTCTTGACCGAAAACATCAAAGAAAAGAAAGAAAAGAATAATCTAGGTTTCGGCTAGCTTTTGATCCAAATTCAAGGTATGTTTTGTTTTGGTTTTTGATAATTTATACATTTTTGTGATTGTTGCTTTATGTTCTTCAAAACCCATGTTTCAATTTTTTGAATTGATGATGATTTTGAAAAGTGCCATTGATGAATTCATAAGCTTTGTGATGTTTGATGATGAAATATGAAATATCTGTGTTGGATGAACATAGTTTGTCTTTGGATTTTTGATGAATTTGAGTATTTGGAACTAAATTGAGAAAATAATATTTTGAGGGACTAAAATGTCAAAATGTGAAAATATAGGGGCTAATTTGTAAATTGCCCTAAATATATGTTTTTGGATTGGATTGAATGATTTGGTGATTAAATGAATTAAAATTTGAATATGTATAGATCAAGAACCGAAGAAAACGGACTTAGATCGAGGGAAATCAAAAGTTATTGAATAGTCGTTTATCTCCGTTCTTCCCGTACAAGGTAAGTCGATATAAAAATAAATGTATTTACATTGATATATATGTGTTCATATGAAATCTATTTGTGATGAATGTGTATGAGTTGACATATACGTGATAACCGAGGAATGTATCGACAATGTAACAATGTCCGAGAAGTCCCGTGAGAACCTAAGAATAGATAGGATAGCGTATGTCATGACATAGGTGTCCGATAAGTGATATCATATAAGACCACATCTAGGATGTTGGCATTGATTCGAGATTTCATGTAAGACCACGTCTGGGACGCTGGCATCAATGTGAGATTTACGTGTGAGAACATGTTAGGGACATTGGAATCGTAGTGATTCGTGTAAGACCCTGTCTAGGACAGTGGCATCGATATCTGAGTACATGTAAGACCTCGTCTGGAACGTTGGCATTGTACGACTATTCCTAGCGTTCTGAGTATCCTATTTAGTTCCGAACTATTCAATGGGCAAGTCCGAGAAATGAATGACTATGTGAGTTGTACATCCGTTTCAAGTACGTTGAAATGTATACTTTGTATAAGCATGAAAGGTGAGTAAGTATGTGCATTGATGTAAAGGAACATTTGAGAAATATGTATGTTTGAGATATGAGCAAATGTGATGTTTGAGATATGATGAATTGGTAAGCAATGGCAAACCAAGTGAGCCAAAGAGATATCCATGTGTTTTGAAATAAAGATATGTTAATGAATCTAAATTGCTAGGTTTATGAATGATTTTGTGATAAGTTTATTTGTATATGGTTTACTAAGCTTTTAAAAGCTTGCTTTGTGTGTGTTTACTCTATTTTATAGATTGTCAAAACTATGAAGGCTCAGGGACCGTCGAGGATCATCACCACACTGTCAAGCTCAACTTTGGTGCTTTTGAATGTGTATATAGCAAAATATGACATGTATAAGCTAGTTATTTTGGAACATGTTCGAGATGTGTAAATAGCCATGTGATGTGGCTAGATAAATGTTGGTAATATGCATGAGTGATTATGGTATATGAAGTATGTTTTGGTATGGCTTGATGGTAATGAAATGGTCTTAAGAATGGTAAGTTATTGATGGATTGATGCCATAGTGATTTAGTGAAATTATGGATGAATCATGTTTGGTTTTACATGTGATTTAGTTGTACTATTTGGCATACAAGTTGGCATGTTTAGAAATGTAATTGAATGGGATGATACGTTGAACATTTGACATGATTTTGGTTGCCAAATGTGTATGGGATGTTGCTTGTTTGAACTTGTAGGGATGACTCTAGTGTGGGTGGCATTCTGGCATTGAAAATGGCCTATAAATGCCCACACGTTTGACCACACGGGCGCGTGGCTCGACTGTGTCCCTCGTGGTTGAAATTCAAGGCAAGTCAGGTTCAACCACGAGCATGACACACAGGCGTGTGACTGGCCATGTGGTGCAAGTCAGTAGCGACCACGGGTGAGGCACACGGGCATGTCCACAGCCGTGTGGACAAGTTAATATGTATGCCTTGTTTTGACACAGCGTAGACACACGGGCGTGTCTGAGGCCGTGGGAGGCACACGGCCTGCCTACACTGACGTGTGACCTTTGTAACTTAGAAAAATTTTTAAATTTCTAAGAATTTCTGTATGTGTTCGGTTTAGTCTCGGCCTTATTCTAAAGCATGCTTAAGGTCTCGTTGACCTATTTAAGGGACGCTTTGACTATATTGGATAAATTATATTATGAAATGTCCGTAAAAGATTTTGTTTGTCCGGTAATGTCTCTTAACCCTAATCCAGTGACGGATACGTGTTAGAGGTGTTACAACCCGGTTTGCCACCTATCAGAGAGGTTGAATTTGTTATTGAATTAGTACTAGGAACTTCATCGATATCTATTGCTCCATATAGAATGGCTCCGACAGAGTTGAAAGCTCAGTTGCAAGACTTAATAGATAGAGGTTTTACACGATCGAGTTTTTCACCCTGAGGTGTGCCGGTATTGTGTCGACTATCGTCAGCTTAATAAGGTTACGATAAATAATAAGTATCTGTTGCCGAGAATAGATGATTTGTTTGATCAGTTGAAATGTAACAGTCCAGTTTATACCCTAGTCAGACAGTGGTTTCGGGACCACAAATTCGAGTCCCATAATATTTTAATATTATATTTCTTACTGTTGATATATGATTAAGCATGTGTTAAAGTTTCGTAAGTTAATTTATCTGTCTGTGTGTTTAATTTGATGAAAGGATGAAATTGTATTAAATACGAAAGTTGTATGCTATATGTTAAAGTGCTTATGTGTTATGGCTTTTTAAATATTAGGAATTATGTGGCAATTTAGCCATTTCCATGGTTAGTGGATGGCTAAGGTCATAATGACCTTGTAACTATGTGATATCTATATTTATATGAAAGGTTATATTGGTAAATTAGTTTATATCATATTATTAATTAAACAAAAGCTTAAAATAAGCTTGAATCTATTGTTCATCCACCGAATATACACAAAAGAAAAGAAAAGAGAAAGAAGCTTGGTATTCGGCCTTTGTAAGCTCTAATTAAGGTATGATTTGGTTTCGGTTTTTGATAATTTCTACATTTTTGTAATCGTTGCTTCACCTAATATCAAACCCATGTTTCAATTTTGTGTATTGGTGATGTTTGCAAGTTATGCGATTGATACTAGGTTGAACTTTGTGATGCTTTAAGGTGTTAAATGATAGATTGGTGGTAGATGAACATGTTTTGTTCTTGAAGTTTTGATGAATTTAGCTTAATAGGGCTAAATTGAGAAAATGACAAATTGAGGGACTAATTTGTAAATTTGATGAAAAATGTGGGTTTGTATGAGATATGTATGTACTCGGCCAAGCTTGTGTAAAAGTAGATTTTGTGAATTTGATGTTTTGAGAAAAATAGACTAAATTACTAAGTTGTGCAAATGTGAGGGCTAATTTGCAAATTGCCCTAAATGTGTGTCTTTGGATTGAATTGAATGAACTAGTGAATAAAAGGGTTAATTCTGAAATGTTTAGATCAAGAACCGAGGAAAACAGATTTAGATTGCGGGAAAGCAAAAGTTATTGAGTAGCCATTTTCTATTCCGATATACCGAATCCGAGGTACATCACTATACAAATAACTGAATATGTATGCATTTGTAATTGTTCATATGTTTAATGATGATAATGAATGCTTATGAGAAATTATGTAATTTAATTTCGAGATAAGTTCGGTATATTGACTAAGTCTGAGAAGCTTCGTATGAACCTCGACATAGGTATCTGTTTTGTTTTATCATGTAAGACCACGTCTGGGACGTTGTCATTGATTTGAGATACATGTAAGACCCTGTCCAGGACAGTGGCATCGATATCTGATTATGTGTAAGACCACGTCCGGGACGTTGGCATCAATATAAACTTTACGTATAAGACCACGTCTGGGACGTTGGCATCATTATGTCACTTACGTGTAAGACCATGTCTGGGACATCGGCATCGTTTTGATTCGTATAAGACCACGTCTGGGACAGTGGCATCGATATCCAAGTGCATGTAAGACCTTGTCTGGGACGTTGGCATTGTACGATTATTCTGAGCTTTCTGAGTATCCCATTGGATTTATTATTGTTCAACGGGCAAGTCTATGATACTAATTACAAATCTGAGCTATGAACAAATACGTGATAGTAAACTCAATTCAGGTATGTTGATTATACACTAATTGTGTATACAAGGTAAGCATTAATATGATCTTACTATGATGCTATGAATATGGAATTGATGATATGTTGTATAAGGTTTTGGTGAAATGAGATATGTGTTTATATGATCTTCGAATTGGAATATGGCTAATGTGGTCAAAAGTGTATGAATCAAAGCAAATATATGCATTTTATGCTAAGTTGTTGTATATCGACTTACTAAGCTTTTGGAAAGCTTACTCTCTGTGTGTGTTTAATCTGTTTTATAGGTCATCAAAGCTACTGAAGGCTCAGGACCGTCAAGGATCGTCATCACACTACTAATATCATTTTGGTACACCTTGGATATGTATATAGCTAGATATGGCATGTATAGGATAGTTCTTGTGATGATTTGTATAGTGAACTTAGCCATGTGATTTGGCTAGTTATGTTTTGGTACCATGCCTAGATGAATGTGATATGTGAAGTTGTTATGATATGATTAGTTGATATATGGAATGGTTATGAGATGGCAAGTATATAGACAAATGGTGCATAGGTATAATTGAGTTATAGTTATGCAAATTGGTATGTTTAGTATTGGTTTTGAATGTATATATACAATGAAAATTTAATGTATAGTTGTGAATATCTTAGTGATCAAATGTGCATGATTTGGATGGCTATTTGTATGTTTTTGGTTGCCATATATGCTTGATATGTGTTGGTAAATGATGCTTATAGGTATGAACCTTTTTGGTTGGCATTTTGGCCTTGTAAATGGCCTATAATGTCACACGGTTGGGGTACACGGGTATGCCTTAGACCGTGGGTAAATTGGTAGGATGCAACATAAAATCACACAGCCTCGACATGGGCGTGTCATTTGGTCGTGGTGTACAAGTCGTAGCTAACATAAAAATACACAGCCTCGACACGGGCGTGCTTGGTGGCCGTGGTGGGGAAGTCAGCATATGGCTTAAAAGTACACAGCCATGGCACACGGGCGTGCCTAATGACCGTGTTGGTATAGTCAGTATAAACACGGATGGTTATACGGGGGTGTATAGAAGCCGTGGAGGGCACACGGTCGTGACTCCCCTGTATTTTAGAAAAGTTTCAAGTTTTTATGGAATTTCGTATGTGTTTCAATTTAGTCCCAACTCAGTTTATAAGCATGCTTAAGGTCTCGAGGACCCAATTAAGGGACATTATGCCTGAGAATGATGATTGAATGTATGATTTTGTTTGTGAATGTTTCTGATCTGTCCGGTAATGCTCCTAACCTTAATCTGGCGACGGACTCGGATAGGGGTGTTACATGAAAGGTGCAACAGTATTTTCAAAGATCGATTTAAGATTAGGTTATTATTAGTTACGAGTTAAAGGCTCAGATGTGCCACAAACTGCGTTCAGAACGAGGTACAGACATTATGAATTGCTTGTTATGCCTTTTGGATCAACTAATGCTCTCGCCATTTTTATTAATTTGATGAATCAGATATTTAGATCTTATTTAGATAGATTTGTTGTTGTGTTCATTGATGACATTCTGATTTATTCACGAGATGAGTCTGAGCATGTTGAGCATTTGAGGATTGTGTTGCAAACCTTGAGAGATAAGCAATTGTATGCTTAATTCAGCAAATGTGAGTTCTGGATCCGGGAAGTTGGATTTTTGGGGCATATTGTTTTTGCGGAAGGTATAAGAGTTGATCCGAGCAAGATATCTACAGTTATTGACTGAAAACCACCTAGAAATGTATCCGAGGTCTGAAGTTTTCTGGGATTGGCTGGTTACTATCGACGTTTTGTAAAAGGGTTCTCGATGATTGCGACACCGATTACCAGACTACTATAGAAAGATGTCAAGTTTGAATGGTCCGAGAAATGTCAACAAAGCTTCGATCAATTGAAAGCATTGTTAACAGAGGCACCAATGTTGGTTAAACCTGAATAGAGTAAAGAATTAGTGATTTACAGCAACGCGTCATTGAATGGTTTGGGTTGGGTATTGATGCAAGAAGGAAAAGTGATAGCTTATGCTTCCAGACAGTTGAAGCCGCATGAAAAGAACTATCCGACGCATGATTTGGAGTTGGCCGCTATAATTTTTGCATCAAAAATCTGGTGCCATCATTTGTACGGAGAAAAATGCCAAATCTTTACTGATCATAAAAGCTTAAAATACATTATGACTCAGAAAGATTGAATTTGCGAAAACAGAGATGGCTCGAGCTACTAAAAGATTATGAGTTGGTGATTGATTATCACCCAGGGAAGGCGAATGTAGTGGATACTTTGAGTAGAAAGTCGTTGTTTGCCCTAAGAGCAATGAATACACAGTAGGCATTATCCGATGATGTTTCAATTTTAGCTGAGTGAAAACCTAAACCAATATTCCTTCAGCAAATTTGCGAAGCTCAGAAATGTGATAGTGATTTGCAAGCTAAAAGAGTGCAATGTGAGTCAACTAGTACTTCAGAGCACCAAATCGTATCCAATGATTGTTTAATGTTCCAAGATAGAATCTGTGTACCGAAGAATCCAGAGTTGATTCAAAAAAATTTATACGAGGCACATAGTGGTTGTTTATCTGTTCATCCTGGGAGTACGAAAATTTAAAATGATTTGAAGAAATCGTATTGGTGGTCTGGTATGAAACGAGATATTTTTGAGTTTGTATCGAAGTGTTTAATTTGTCAGCAAGTGAAAACCAAGCATCAAGTACCTTCAGGCTTACTTCAGCCTGTAATAATACTAGAGTCAAAATGGGAAAGAGTGACTATTGTTTTCTTATCAGGATTACCCCATTCTCCGAATAAGAAAGATGAAATTTGGGTTGTTGTTGATCGACTGGCGAAATTAGCACATTTTATTATGGTACGTACTGAGATGAAATTTGGGTTGTTGTTGATCGACTGGCGAAATTAGCACATTTTATTATGGTACGTACTGACTACTTACTCGATAGATTAGCTGAATTGTAGATTGCTGAGATTGTTAGGTTGCACGGGGTGCCAGTTTCGATTATTTCGGATAGATATCCGAGGTTTACGTCACGATTTTAAAAGAAATTACAAGAAGCTCTGGGTACAAAGTTGAATTTTAGTACATCTTTTCATCCGCAAACCAACAGATAGTCTGAGTGAGTAATTCAGATTCTTGAAGATATTCTCTAATGTTGTGTTTTGGAATTCGAAGGCAATTGCGAGAATTATTTTCTGCTAGTTGAATTTACATATAATAAAAATTTTCAATCGAGTATAAAGAAGGCACCGTACGAAGCCTTGTGTGGTCGTAAATGCCGAACTCCATTGTACTGGACAGAACTTAGTGAGAAATAGATTCACGGGGTCAATTTGATTAGAGAAACCGAAGAGAAAGTGAAAATAATTCGCAACTATTTCAAAACATCTTCAAATAGTCAAAAATCGTACGCGGATTTGAAATGAAAAGATATTGAATTTTAAATCGGTGATGAAAATCCCTAAGGGGGAGAGTTGTAACAGCCTGTTCTTCGTCAGATCAGAACAGTGGTTTCAGGACCACAAATTCGAGGTCAAAGTATTTATTTTATTGATATTTTAATGTTTACAGTATGAATAAATGATGTGTGAAAATTTCATTAAGAAATTTTATCGTTTAATTGGTCAATTTGAGAAAAAGGATTAAATCACGTAAAGCGTAAAACTTGAGTTCTAATAGCTAAAGGTGTCTAATAGCTATAAAACCTTAAATTAAAGGTCTTTATGTTGTAATTAGACCATTTTAATTGTGAGCGGACAAAGATGGACAAGAGATTAAGTGTTTTTATTATTAATAGCCAAGGTTAAATAAGTAATTTAGTAATAAGTTAAAAATAAGTAAAACCAAAGTTAAAATTTTGTTCATCTTTCTTTCTTATTGCCGAATTTGAAGGAGGAAGAAATCCATTTTAGGGCTTGAAATATTTGACTACATCAAGGTTCAATTGTAAGTCCGTTTTTATCTCGTTTTTAATGATTTCTATGTTTTTGTGATCGTTGCAGTTAGTACTAGCTAGCTTAGAGACTAATTTGCAAAACCGTTAAAGATTTTGAATGATGCCATTGATGAATAAACATGTGTTTTGAAGTTTCTTGATAGATTATGAATGTTTGTTAATAGATATATAAGTTTTGTTAATTGATTTTTAGTGAAAATGCAAATTAGGGATTGAATTGAGAAATGTGTAAAGTTAGTGGTTAAAATGTGAAATAATTGAAAATTATGGCTTGCTAGGGGCATTATGGTAATTCAGCTAGCATGCGTTAGTCTTGAATTTCATGAATTTGTGATTTTGTACTAAATTGTGAAAATGTTAAATACGTAGGGAAAAAGTGTAAATGTGTCTTAAAGAGTCTTTATGACTAAATTGAATGAATAGATGATTAAATAAGTTAATTTTGAATATATTTAGATCAAGAAAAGTGAAACACGGACAAGGATCGGGGAAAAAATAAAGTTATCAACTAATCGACTAGATTCACCGTTTTAACATTTGAGGTAAGTTCGTATGTTATAATTTCGTTACAAATGCATTTTATATGCTTTGATATGGCGTGAATTATGATTATACGATTAAGAACAAGTTCTAAAATGATTTGACGACGATTCAACAGTTGGAATCCTGGTTGAACCTTAGGAGTAGTTTAGGATGCTAGTGACATGTCATTAGGTATACTCGAGTTGGCTTCAGGCCATGATTTAGCAGTATGTGTGCGAGATAAACCGATTTGGCTTCAGACCATGCATATCGGCTGACTTGGCTTCGGGCCATGATATCAGAATTACAGATAAGTTACATTGATTTGGCTACGGACCATTGTATAGGTACTTATCGAGTGAGACCTTGAGTATTTGACTTCTATTCCGAATGGTTCAACTAATAAATGAAGGATGGGGTTGAGTATAAGATTTGTAAAGACGGTACAGGTTAATGAATTGAGTATTGAAACTATGGAATTGATGAGTTCTTTGGCAAGTATGTGAATGATCATTTGATAGATTTGAGGTTTGATAGAATTGTTGCATGTTGTTTTCTATTATTTGAATGATTAATGAATGGTGTTATTTACTCATTGTTGACATACGAGCTTACAAAGCTATATAGCTTACTTTGTGTATTTTTCGTGTTTTATAGTGAAATCGAAGCTAACTCGGACTCGGGGATCATCGGAGTTCGTTTCACACTACCACCTATCACTTGGTAACTTTGAACTCTGGTATTAAAGTATATGGCATGTATAGGCATTTTGAGTCATTTTTTACTATGGATTGATAATTATTTTGGTCAATTGTAATGACTTGTAAATATTTATGTTTTGGTTTGTAAATATATCCATGAGATTTGGCTTAATTTGATGAATTTGGTTATGTGCTCATATGTGCATATATGTTGATGTTTAAGTTCATGGATGGATATGGAAATGACTTATATTATGAGAATTGTGGTCATTATTGCAAATAGGTATTATGAAAGTTGAATTGATGATTTGTGGAAGCTGGCATGTTTTTGAAATTAGGCCTAATAATGTATAATTGTTAATGGTCATTTTGTTGATTTTTGAAGATAGGGTTTGGTATACCTTTGAATGGTATTATGTGATAATTATGTTTTTTATTGATTAGTGTTTGATATAGTATAAGTCATGCTTGATTTGGTATTGAATTACATGCCTATTGATGCTATGTTATGTACCGTATGAGTTGTGTAGGTGTGCTTAAATGTGGGTGGCAAATTGGCTTGGTAAATAGCCTATTTTTGTCCACACGGGCGTGTGTTTCATCCGTGTGCGACGCAAGGTCATGATATGCGGCCATGTGTCCCCTGGTGTTGAATTTGAAGTGAAGTTAGTATGCTCCACACGGTCTCACACACGGGCGTGTGATCGGTCGTGTGGCACAAGTCAGTATACCCCCTAATTGGCACACGGCCTAACCCACGGGCGTGTGACTTGGTCGTGTTGCATAAGCCAGTATACCCTATAAGTTTGACACGGCCTAGCACACGGCCTGGCACACGGGCGTGTGTGGCCACTTTGAAGGGCATACGGGCTAAACACACGGGCGTGTGGTTGGCTGTGTGACCTAAGTCAGTAACCTCACTTGTGTGGTCACAGGCTGGGAAACAGCCATGTGCTCCCATTTCGAATGTTCACATGGCCTATGACACGACGGCCTGGCCACATGGGCGTGCGTCCCTTGTTTTGGAGAAAAATTTACTAAGTGTTGAAAAATTTCTAAAGTTTTCGGTTTAGTCCCAAACCACTTCCAAAGCATGTTTAAGGCCTCGTAGCTCTTAATAGGGACAAATTGATTGAGATTAAATGATGAATGATTGAATTGAGCAAATGTATTTTAAATAGTTGTTTAATTGTTTCGTAAGTCTGGTAATGCTCTGTAACCTTATTTCGGCGTTGAGTACGGGTGAGGGGTGTTACACAACCGGGACTCGAAAACCTTCATGGCATTTCTTTGGATATACATTGATTAATAGCATTATAAATACCTAATAATATACAATCGAATAAGATGAATATAGTAATCCGTACATACGAACTTACCTCGACACTAGGGCGTAGAAACGAAGTTGAACTAATATGAGGATTTAGCTTTTCTCTAATCTTAGTCTGTATGTGGTCTATCTTGATCTATATATACAAATTCAATCCATTTAATATCCTTAGTATTCAATTTAGTCCATATTTCATATTTATGCAAAATAATTATTTTTCCCCTAACATTTTAAGATTTCACAATTTAGTCCTTAAGCTCATAAATTGAAATTTAAACATTTTAATCCTCTTTTCAAGCTAGCCGAATTCTCTAGGGACTTAAATCAATCCATACAAACCATAATTTCATAAATTTAGCATGAGCTTTACAAAACTTTACAAAACTCACTTTACAAACAAGTCCTTAAATGGCATTTTCATCAAAAATCACTTTACAAAACTTGTTTATTTATCAACAAAGGCTCATAATCTTTCATTAAACATCAAGAATCACACAAAAAAAAATCATGGCATAACCCTCAAACGTTAACAGTTTTACAAATTAATCCCCGGGCTAGCTAGGTTATGCTAAAACGACTTGAAAAACATAGAAATAATTTAAAACGGGCTCAGAAATCACTTACATCCAATGGGAGAGCTTGGCCGAATGTCCTAACCCCTCTCTAATGGTGATTTTCAGTGGTAAGTAAGAACTGAGAAAGAAGATGTTTATCTGTCTGTCGTTTATTTTCAATATAATTACTAATTTACTATTTTAGCCTTATTACTTATCAAAATTTACAACAAAACCTTGCCATGAATATCCACTAACTATAGAAATGTTTTAATTACCATCTCATTCCACTCACTTTAAGGTTTCATAGCGATTGGCCTTTTTAACAAATAGAACTCCATTTTTGCACCTTTTACGATTTAATCCTTTTCACATAATTAATCAATACCACTAAATGTAACACCCCTAACCCGTATCCGTCGCTGGACTAGGGTTACAGAACATTACCTTTTAAATGGAACATTGAAACATATCATTTAACAATCATTAAGATACATATCGTCTCTAAATCGAGCACTAAGGCCCTAAAAATACCTTAGAAATGATTCCAGACAAAATTGAAAACATTTAAAAAGATTACAAAAAAATTCACACAATTTTAGACACAATGGTCACATGACCGTGCGGCCAGGCTATGTGCAGCATATGGCTAAGACACATGCCCGTGTCTTAGGCCATGTAACCTTTAAACTAGGGACACACAGCGATGTCCCAGCTCGTTTCCTCACTCCTGTAACTCTCAAAGTAGGGTCACACGCTCATGTGCCAGGTCATGTGCTAGGCCATTGATCATTGTTTTGTCAAGTTTTAAAATTTATAAAAGAATGATCGAACCTGGAAACTAACTCTGACAACGATTAAAGGCAAGTGTACCTATCGAACAGTAGTATAGCTTAGGTAAGACAAGATTGTCAAACTCAAAGGAACTAAAAGTACTAATACTAACTTTCTTCTTATTATCTAGCCTAAATATTAAGTGATTGGTTGTTTAATCTAAAATTAACTAACTACCAAGCTAAGATGCAAAGACAAAAAGACTAAATTAGGGAGATAACTTTTAGAAAAACTCAGTTGATTTAAATGATACCCTTAGGAAGAATCCACCTAGACTTCACTTGTTATCTAACACTGAACTAGACGATTTATTCACTTAGTTTGATTCGTAAGACTCCCTAACGTATATTAAACCCTCTCTCAAGGCGAATAACGTCTAACCCTAGGTTAATTAATGGAAATCTCTTTCTCTATTAATAAACCCCTAGAATAGCAGTAAATCGATCTATGGACTCCCATATTAGGTTTCACCCTAATCCGGCAAAATCTCGTCACCCTAACTCTAGACGTGCGATCAACTCCACTTAATTATGCTAGATATACTCTTAAACAGGGACTTTTGCTCCTTTACCTAAGCACATCAAATTTGGATTAAGCTCACATGATGAAGAACAAACTAAGTATTTGCCATATAATTTAGTAATCAATAACAAGATTCATCATAGGTTTCATCCCCTTCGGGTATCCTAAGGGTTTAGTTCATAACTAATAAAGAAACATCTCAGAAGAAAAGATAAAACAAAACATAAGAACTCCCTAAAACTCCCTGAAGGAATTAAAGGAGAGATCAGTCGTCTTGAGTAGAATTCCGACTTCTTGAGATGGATCAACTGGCTATCTTCGAGTGATTGTCCGCAAATCTGGCCTTTCCAGCCTGACTCCTTGGCCTAGCTAACCGCCCCCCTTTTCAGCTGACACTTTGGGGATTCATATAGGCTTTCGAAATAGGTTTCATTGCCCCAAAGTATCCAAATCTGAATGAAATTGTTCTTTCCCATGACAGGGACACGGCCATGGCACAAGCCCGTGTGGTCGGTCTTCAAGCCGTGTTCCGATTTCTGTAATGAGACACGACCGTGTGACTCGAGGTAAGACTGTGTTCTAGATGATCAGTGAGGCACGGCCGTGTGGCTTAAGTCCAAGCCGTGCCGATTTCTTTCGTGGCCCAATTTGCTTCGTTTTAGGCCTGTTTCTCGTTCTTTTTGTCCTTCGGTGCTTTCCTGAGTATAAGACATGAAAAGAAAGGATTAAGAGCACCTTTTTACATAAATCAAGGAATAAATCATCCAAAAGCATGCTAAATATGGGATTAAAATACATTACTTTTACGGTTTATCAAATACCCCTACACTTAAGCTTTTGTTTGTCCTCAAGCAAAATTTTCAACTTACAATTAAAATGAACTTTCCATGATCCATAACTCCTACTGACAATGTCTTATCATAATTCATAGATAATTTATACATGGATAATTCAACTAAAAGAGTCCTAAAGATTCAAACAATCAAAGTCATACATTTGTAGCATGAAAACATAGGTGTCTCCCCTTATCTGAATAATTACCTTTAATTCAAAACCAACAAAGATTGATGTCCTCACAAAAGATTCACTCAAGTCACTGAAAAGGTTTTTAAGGTTCAAAGTTAAAAGATCACTCATAAGTCGAACTTGAAAAGTTAATCCCATAGGCTTGCCTGAAAATCAAATCTCCACCGCTATAATATGAGATGATACACAAATTAAAAGGTCTTTAGTTAGGGTTGTAACAGGGCTAAGGTTAAAGGTGTGGAAAAAGCTTAATTAGAAGGTTAGAATCGAGATTGAATTCGACAAGTTACCTATCTAGAAACCTGAGGCAAAAATAAATAATTGCATCAACTGAAAATTTATAATCCTAATAATACGAGCTTTTTCTCTTGATAAATTGACTTTAACTGTATAAGCTCACTGTATACTACTAATACTGAATATACTTCAATTTTTTTTAAGAACAAGCTAAGTATATAAAGGATAAATTCAACTACTGAAATAACATAATTAGGTAACTATTCAAATCAAATCTCGATATAAGGGTAGTTGAAAGGAATGGTTATAACAAATACAAAGGGTTTTTGGGTTAATATTAGCTGGTGAGTCAATAAAAAGGGTTGTTAGGATCAATGGGGTTCACTAAGGGTTAATTTTTAGAGGCTATTTACTGGAGTAAGTGGGTTAAAACCTAGGTGCCTTTATCATTTCTGTATATCAAATCATAACTGTGGTCTTGACATGTATAATCAAGGAAAGTTCTAGAATAATAGTTCATAGTTGACAGACTCATAATCAATAAAGTGAGCATGAAAAAAGAATATATGCTCTTATAAGGCTCAAAATCTCACAAATATTATGGGTGTTTTTGACATCATCCTTATAAATTTCAAATTTCAAAGTAATATTCAAATTCAGGTTAACAACCTAAAATATTAATTTTTGAAAATTAGACTTATCATGCTTGATTCTCTAGTATTCTTCAAATTTAATCATCAATGCACAATTGTTAATGACTTACTGTAAAACATGTCAATAAAAACCATAAATCATCAGAAATTTCATCCTAATTAGTAATAAGAGGAAATTACTTTGGAACAAGATTAAATTTAGGGATTTGAGAATAATGAAAAAAGTTAGGCACTTTTATTCTCAAGGATTGAGAATAATGCAGAAAGATAGGCATTTTCTCGAAATAACTATTCACCCCCCACACTTAAGATGTACATTGCCCTTAATGTACAAAGATAGATAATAACATTTAAGGGATAAATCAAAAAGGAAGGGGAAAGAATACTCCCTGAATTTTTGATGGATTCCTTGAATCGAAAGTGAAAGGAGGATGGGGAGGTCGGTCTGGATGACAATCCTGTGCTAGATGAAGAAATTGGGTTGCTCAAGGAAAAGTAGCTAGGAATTATTAAGACACATTTAAAATAAACTAAATATATAATTAAAGATAAGAAAGATAAAGAGAAATGAAACAAAAATGTAAACAAAATAAAAATTAAAGATGAATGGACCGAAGGGTCCTTATTGTTGGATGGTTCGTGACGTGGGTATGACCTCTAAGGCTGCAGAGATGCTGGCGGTGGCGGAAGTGGCGTGATTCCCTAGTAGCCTTTCGAACCTGACACTATGAAACTAAAATAAGTTAAACTAAATTAAGCAGAAATGAAGTAAAGATAAGGAAATTGAACCAAAAGAGAAAAGAAAAATAGAAACGAAATGGTCTCAAAGACCTTTGGCTTGTTGTTTGGATGAAGCTGTCGCCATAAAGTCATGTAAAGCTTTCTCCTTTGAGAAGTTTGGCCTTTTACTCTTCTTTATCATGGTTTCAATGTTGGCTCAAGAGTTATAGAGACTTGTTATGGATAAGGGGAGAGTTGTGAGGGGGGAAAGGAAGGAAGGAAGAACGGAGGGTGGGTGAGAAGAGGAAGGAGTGGGGAGTTGGGTTTAAATAGAGTTTCAATCCTGGTACATTCATACGCCCGTAGACCGAGGGTGTGTCGATACACGGTCGCTTCACACGGCTGTGTGTCTAGGCGTGTGGGCTCTCCATGCCCGTTTTCTGGCCAGCCACGCCCGTTTGTGAGAATTCAGTATGTTGGCGCGGTTATACGGCACGGGCGTGTTCTGTCCGTGGTTGGCAAGTCAGTAGCTTCACACGGTTGTGGGGCACGGCTGTGCCAATTTGTCGGTGCGTGTGGGGGAATGGTTAAGCCTATGACGTCGAAATTTAGTTGAATCTGACTTGTACCATCCTGCCATGTTAGTACATAGATTCTTAAGGTACACACAGTCTCGACCACGGTCGTGTGCAAGGCCGTGTGGCCTGGAATTCTACACTTTTGGTTAGTTTAAAACTAAGTTGTTAGAACTAAGAGAAGAAAAAAAAAGAAACTGAAAATAAATGTGAATGAAAGTAGGGTTAGTGCTCGGGTTGCATCCTGAGAAGCGATCGTTTATAATCTTAAGCTAGACTTTCCTCTTATTTGTGTGTTCATGGAGGTTTAAAATTTTGAATATCTTCCCTCATGTTATTAGTGCTATTATAAAGTTTAAGTCGAAAAGTGTTTACCTTAAGAGTGCCAAATGTTGAATGGCTTACCTCGACTGTTCCGTAAGGGAAGGTATTGCGTACCTCGAGAGAAATTTCTTTGTTCGTGTTTAGGTTCAGGTGTGTTGATGTGAGGATCGGCTTTATCTAATAGTACCTTGTCTCCTATTTTGAAGTGGTTAGATGTCCCTATGAGCTCTTCTGGGGGTTCCTTCAATTTTACTTTGTGTGGTTCATGTTCCTCATTGGTCTGCATCTTTTGATCCTCATGAGTTATTTCTTTATAGGGTTTAGGATCGGGTTCAATTGTGTCTTTTTTTTGGTGCTTCCTGAAAAGAAGGGTTAACCAAATGGTTATCAAAAGAATTCACATTCTCACCTTTGTTGCTTGATGTTCTAGCCAAGTCGAGGGCTTGAAGAGTGACTGTCTCCTCGCCTACAAAAAGTATAAGTTCGCCTGCATCAACATCAATTTTAGTTCTGGCAGTTGCTAAGAATGGCCTTCCTAAAATTAAGGGAATTGAATTGTCCTCGTCCATGTCTAAGACAACAAAATCTACTAGGAAGACGAATTTATCGACCTTTACGAGCACGTCCTCAATTATACCCCTAGGAGTTCTAATAGTTTTATCAGCTAATTGGATGCTCATCCTAGTTTGTTTTGGTTTCCATACACCTAGTTGTTTAAACAGTTTATAAGGCATGACATTTATGCTTACCCCTAAATCGGCTAACGTATTTTGTATAGATAAACTACCAATTATGCATGGAATTGTAAAACTGCCTGGATCTTTTAATTTCCGTGGTAGTCTATTTTGTAGAATTGCTGAGCACTTTACGTTGAGTTCCACATGTGGTTCCTCATCTATCCTTCATTTTTTTCGTTAACAGCTCCCTAAAAAATTTTCTAGAGTCTGGCATCTGCGAAAGAGCTTCGAGTAGCGATAAGTTAATGTGTAATTTCTTTAAAAGTTTAAGAAACTTATCGAACTGTTCCTCCATATCGTCTCTCTTTAACACTTCGGGATAAGGAATACGAGGTTGGTATTCTTTGATTACCAGTTTTAGCTTTTCTTGTGTTAACTCAACTTTACCTTCTTCGACCTCTTTTTCTTGTATTGGATTGGGTTCGTCTAACTCTGCATTTTCCTGAGCTGTTATGGCTTGGATTTGTTCCTTTGGGTTAATCTCAGTGTTGCTTGGTAGAAGCCCTTGCGGTCATTCGGACATCAGTGTCGTGAGCTGTCCAACTGACTTAGTAATTTTCCCAACTCGGTTCTCAATTGCTTTGATCGATGCTTGTTGGTCACTAAGTGTTGTCACAGTTTTTTGGATACGAGTGTCAGTGGCTACCATGAATTTTGCCAACATTTCTTCGAGGTTCGGCTTCTTCTTTTGTGGATAAGGCTGATTTTGGAAAATTTGAGGAGGCTGTTGTCTTTGATTTCCTTGATTTCGTTGACCTCCCTATGAAAAATTTAGGTGATTCCTCTAACCTGGATTATAATTATTACTATAAGGGTTATTATTAGATATGAAATTGCTACATATATAGTTCATTTGTTCGCTCTCTGTGCCCAATTGGTAGGGTGGGTACTCAGGATTCGCCACAGTTCCACTTGCGTCGCATTGCATTACTAGGTCTACCTGTGAAGAACACAAACTATCAAGCTTTTTATTCATCAATTCTACCTAATTTGATAGCATGGTTACCGCATCGAGGTTGTAAACTCCGGCTACTTTTGTTGGCCTTGTCCTTGTAACTTGCCACTGATAGTTGTTTAGTGACATCTCTTTTATAAACTCGTAGGCTACTTTAGGAGTTTTATTTTTCAAAGTTCCACCGGCGGCTGAGTCTATTAGTTGTCTCGTTGAAGGATTCACACCATTGTAAAAAGTTTGGACTTGAAGCCACAAAGGTAATCCATGGTGTGGGCATCTTCTTAGTAGGTCCTTGTATCTCTCCCATGCGTCATATAATGTCTCTAAATCCATCTGCACAAAAGAAGAGTTATCATTCCGTAATTTGGCCATCTTGGCTGGTGGGAAATATTTTAATAAAAATTTTCGGTCATTTGGTCCCATGTAGTGATTGACCCCGTGGTAACGAGTTTGGCTTTATTCCTTAATGAAAAGGGAAATAACTGAAGACGTATGGCATCATCAGAAGCACCATTTATTTTGAAAGTATCACAGAACTCTAAAAGTTAGCTATATGTAAATTTGGGTCAAGCCATCAAATTGAACAAATTGTTGAATCATTTGTATAGTGTTAGGCTTTAATTCAAAATTATTAGCAGCTATAGCAGGCCTAACAATACGCGATTCTGCTCCTGTTAAATCCGGTTTAGCATAATCAAACATAGTACGTGGAGCATTATTTTCTACCACATCATGTTGTGGTGGATTATTCTCGTCTATCCCTTCAGTATGATTGGATTCTGGCTCTTCTTCTGTGCAATTTAGGGCTCGCCTAACTTCTCGGCTATTCCTTCCAGCAGTTGCTTCAATATCACTGTCGTATACTAGTGGTCCTCTCGGGTTCCTTCTAGTCATAAACTAGAAGTACTTGTTAGGAAAAGAAAGAAAGAAAATTTAGCAAAATTAGAAATTAAACTAAAAATAAAAATAAATTGCGAAAAATAAAAAATAATGGCTAAAGTAATAAAAATAGAGCTTTCTTAATATTTTAGTTCCCCGGCAACGACACCAAAAACTTGATTGTTGATTTGTCGAGTTTTAAAATTTATAAAGGAATGATCGAACCTGGAAACTAACTCTGACAATGATTAAAGGCAAGTGTACCTATCAAACAATAGTATAACTTAGGCAAGACCAGATTGTCGAACCCAAAGGAACTAAAAGTACTAATACTAACTTTCTTCTTATTATCTAGCCTAAATATAAAGTGATTGGTTGTTTAATCTAAAATTAACTAACTACCAAGCTAAGATGCAAAGACAAAAAAGAATAAATTGGGGAGATAACTTTTAGAAAAACTCAGTTGATTTAAATGATACCCTTAGGAAGAATCCACCTAGACTTCACTTGTTATCTACCACTGAACTAGATGATTTATTCACTTAGTTTGATCCGTAAGACTCCCTAACGTATATTAAACCCTCTCTCGAGGCAAATAACATCTAACCCTAGGTTAATTAATGGAAATCTCTTTCTCTGTTAATAACCCCCTAGAATAGCAGTAAATCGATCTATGGACTCCCATATTAGGTTTCACCCTAATCCGACAAAATCTCGTCACCCTATCTCTAAGCGTGCGATCAACTCCGCTTAATTATGCTAGTTCTACTCTTAAGTAGGGACTTTTTCTCCTCCACCTAAGCACATCAAATTTGGATTAAGCTCACATAATTAAGAACAAAATAAGTATTTATCATATAATTCAGTAATCAATAACATGATTCATCATAGTTTTCATCCCCTTCGGGTATCCAAAGGGTTTAGTTCGTAACTAATAAAGAAAACATCTCAGAAGAAAAGATAAAACAAAACATAAGAACTCCCTAAAACTCCCTGGAGGAATTGAAGGAGAGATCCATCGTCTTGAGTAGAATTTCGGCTTCTTAAGATGGATCAACTGGCTATCTTCAAGTGATTCTCCACAAATATGGCCTTTCCAGCTTGGCTCCTTGGCCTAGCTAACCGACCCCCTTTTCAGCTGACATTTAGGGGGTTTATATAGGCTTTGGAAATAGGTTCTTTGCCCCAAAGTATCCAAATTCAGATTTCTTTAATGAGACACGGCCGTGTGACTCGAGGTAAGACCGTGTTCTAGATGATCAATAAGGCACAGCCGTGTGGGCTTAAGTCCAGGCCATGTCGATTTCTTCCTTGGCCCAATTTGCTTTGTTTTAGGCCCGTGTCTCTTTCTTTTCATCCTCTGGTTCTTTCCTAAGTATAAAACATGAAAAGAAAGGATTAAGAGCACCTTTTTACATAAATCAAGGATAAATCATCCAAAAGCATGCTAAATGTGGGATTAAAATATGTTACTTTTACGGTTTATCAAATACCCCCACACTTAAGCTTTTGCTTGTCCTTAAGCAAAATTCTCAACTTACAATTAAAATGAACTTTCCATGATCCATAATCCCTACTGACAATGGCTTATCATAATTCATAGATAATTTATACATGGATAATTCAATTGAAAGAGTCCTAAGGATTCAAACAATCAAAGTCATACATTTGTAGCATGAAAACATAGATGTCTCCCCTTATCTGAAAAATTACCTTTAATTCAAAATCGAGAAGGATTGACGTCCTCACAAAAGATTCACTCAAATCACTCAAAAAGTTTTTAAGGTTCAAAGTTAAATGATCACTCATAAGTAGAACATGAAAAGTTAATCCTATAGGCTTGCCTGAAAATCAAATCTCCACTGCTATAATATGAGATGATACACAAATCAAAAGGTCTTTAGTTAGGGTTGTAACGGGGCTAGGGCTAAATGTGTAGAAAAAGCTTAATTAGAAGGTTAGAATCGAGATTGAATTCGACAAGTTACCTATCTAGAAACCTGAGGCGATAATAAATAATTGCATCAACTGAATATTAATAATCCTAATAATACGAGCTTTTTCTTTTGATAAATTGACTTTAACTGTATAAGCTCACTTTATAATACCAATACTGAATATACTTCGATTTTTGTTAAGAACAAACTAAGTATATAAAGGATAAATTCAACTACTGAAATAAGATAATTAGGTAACTATTCAAATCAAATCTCGATATAAGGGTAGTTAAAAGGAATCGTGATAACAAATACAAAGGGTTTTTGGGTTAATATTAGCTGGTGAATCAATAAAAAGGGTTGTTAGGATCAATGGGGTTCACTAGGGTTAATTTTTAGAGGTAGGCTATTTAGTGGAGTAAGTGGGTTAAAACCTAGGTGCCTTTACCATTTCTGTATATCAAATCAGAACTGTGGTCTTGACATGTATAATCAAGGCAAATTCTAGAATAATAGTTCATAGCTGACACACTCATAATCAATAAAGTGAGCATGAAAAAAGAATAGATGCTCTTATAAGGCTCAAAATCTCACAAAAACTATGGGTGTTTTTGACATCATCCTTATAAATTTCAAATTTCAAAGTAATATTCAAATTTAGGTTAACAACCTAAAAAATTAGTTTTTGAGAATTAGACTTATCATGCTTGATTCTCTAGTACTCTTCAAATTTAATCATCAATGCACAATTATCAATGACTTACTCTAAAACATGTCAATAAAAACCATAAATCATCAGAAATTTCATCCTAATTAGTAATATGAGGAAATTACTTTGGAACAAGATTAAATTCAGGGATTTGAGAATAATGAAAAAAGTTAGGCACTTTTATTCTCAGGGATTGAGAATAATGCGGAAAGTTCGGCATTTTCTCGAAATAACTATTCACCCCCCAGACTTAAGACGTACATTGCCCTCAATGTACAAAGATAGATAATAACATTTAAGGGATAAATCAAAAGGGAAGGGGAAAGAATACTCCCTGAATTTTGGACGGATTCCTTGTGTCGGAAGTGAAAAGAGGATAGGGAGGTCGGTCTGTATGACTATCCTATGCTAGATGAAGAAATTGGGTAACTCACGAAAAAGTAGCCAGGAATTATTAAAACACATTTAAAATAAACTAAATATATAATTAAAGATAAGAAAGATAAAAAGAAAGGAAACAAAAATGTAAACAAAATGAAAATTAAAGATGAATGGACCGAAGGGTCCTTATTGTTGGATGGTTCGCGAGGTTGGTGTGACCTCTAAGGCTTCGGAGGTGCTAGGGATGGCAGAAGTGGCGTGATTCCCTAGCAGTCTTTCGAACTTGACACTATGAAACTAAAGTAAGTTAAACTAAATTAAGCAGAAATGAAGTAAAGATAAGGAAATTGAAGCAAAAGCGAAAAGAAAAATAGAAACAAAATGGTCTCAAAGTCCCTTGGCTTGTTGTTTAGATGAAGCTGCCGGCATGAACTCATGTAAATCTTTCTCCTTTGAGGAGTTTGTCCTTTTATGCTTCTTTATCATGGTTTCGGTTTTGGCTCAAGAGTTATAGAGGCTTGTTATGGATAAGGGGAGAGTTGTGGGGAGGGGGAAGGAAGGAAGGAAGAAAGAAGGAGGGTGGATGGGAAGAGGAAGGAGAGGGGAGTTGGGTTTAAATAGAGGTTCAATCCTGGTACATTCACACGCCCGTGGACCGAGGGTGTGTCGATTTACACGCCCACTTCACATGGCTGTGTGTCTGGGCGTATGGGCTCTCCATGCCCGTTTTTTGGCCAGCCACGCCTGTTTGTTACAAGTCAGTGTGTTGGCACAGTTATGCAGCACGGGTGTGTTCTGCCCATGGTTGGCAAGTCAGTTGCTTCACACAGTTGTGGGGCACGGCCGTGCCACTTTATCGATGCCCATGGGGGAGTGGTTGAGTCTGTGACATTGAAATTTAGTTGAATTTGACTTGTACCATCCTGCCATGTTATAACCAAGATTCTTGAGGTACACACGGTCTCGGCCAGGGGCACCAACAAAGTGGCATGGATGTGCCCCTAAATTGGCTAATGCATTTTCTAACATGGCAGGATGATACAAGTCAGATTCAACTAAATTTCGACGTCACAGACTCAACCACTCCCCCACGGGCATCGACAAAGTGGCCCGACCGTGCCCCACAACCGTGTGAAGCTACTGACTTGCCAACCACGGGCAGAACATGCCTGTAACAGTCCGATTTATACCCTAGTTGGAACAGTGGTTTCGGGACCACAAATTTCCACAAATTTGAGTCTGTATTATATTTTAAAATTATTTTTTGTGTCATTGGAATGTGATTGAGCATGTGCTAAATTTCTGTAAGCTAATTTGACTGTCTATGTATTTAATTTGATAAAAGGATTAAATTGCATTGAATGTGAAAGTTGATTGCTATTTGTTAATGTGCTTATTTGATGTGGCTTTATAAGAAGAGGCCTTATGAGACAATTAGCCATCTATGAAGATATTGGACAGTGGATGGATAAGTATGTCCATAGTTGGAATATTATTTTATTAAAAATTCATTAAGGGTAAAAAGGGAATTTGAGAATTATGATAAAATGATAAAACAAAAAGCTTGAAATGGACATTGTTATTATCTTATGCCCACTGAATTTTTGTTAGAAAAGATGAAAGGTTTAGCTTTGTTATATTTGGCTATTTCAAGCCTTAATTCAAGGTATGTTTTTGATCCGATTTTGAAAATTTCTACGTTTTTGTAATCGTTGCTTCGTCTACTATCAAACCCATGTTTCAATTTTGTGTATTGGTGATGTTTGTAAGTTATGCCATTGATGCTATGTTGAGCTTTGTGATGCTTTAAGGTGTTAAATGATAGATTGGTGGTAGATGAATATGTTTTGTTCTTGAAGTTTTGATGAATTTAGCTAAATAGGGCTAAATTGAGAAAATGGCAAATTAAGGGACTAAATTGTGAATTTGATGAAAAATATAGGCTTGTATGTGATGTGTATATATGCGGCCAAGCTTGTGTATAAGTGGATTTTGTGAATTTGATGTTTTGAGAAAAATAGACTAAATTGCTAAATTGTGCAAATATAAGGGCTAATTTGTAAATAGCCCAAAATATGTGTGTATGGATTGAATTGAATGAAATAGTGAATAAAAAGGTTAATTCTAAATATGTTTAGATCAAGAACCGAGGAAAACAGATTTAGATCGTGGGAAGGCGAAAGTAAACGAGTAGTCATTTCTATTCCGATAAACCGAATCCGAGGTAAGTCACTATGCAAATAAACGCATTTGAATGAAATTGTAAATGTTCTTATGATTATTGTGGATAATGAATATCTATGTGATATTATGCATATGAATTCCGAGATAAGGTCAATATAGTGACAATGTCTGAGAAGTCCCGTAAGAACCTAGGAATAGATAGGTATAATTATGTCATGACATAGATATCTGTTCTGTTTTATCATGTAAGACCACGTCTGGGATGTTGGCATTGATTTGAGATTCGTGTAAGACCCTGTCCGGGATAGTGGCATCGATATCTAATTATGTGTAAGACCACGTCTGGGACATTGGCATCAATATAAGCTTTACGAGTAAGACCACATCTGGGACGTTGGCATTGATATGAGCTTTACGTGTAAGACCATGTCTGGGACATCGGAATCGTATTAATTCGTATATGACCCTGTCTCGGACAGTGGCATCAATATTCGAGTGTATATAAGACCTCGTCTGGGACGTTGGCATTGTACGATTATTCCGAGCTTTCTGAGTATCCTACTAGATTCCTAATGGTTTAACAGGCAAATCTATGATACGAATTACAATTCCGAGCTAGGAACAAATACGTGAATGTACATCCGTTTCAGGTACGCTTATATACATATGCTTTGTATAAGCATAGAAGGTAAGTATGTATGTGCCTTAATGCAGATGAACATTTGAGATATATGTATGTTTGAGATATGAGCACTTGAGATCTTTGGGGATGTGTGGATTGGTAAGAAATGGCAAACCAAGTGAGCAAAGAGTTCATTTATGTGCTTGAATTAAGGATATGTTAATGAATTCAAATTGCCATACTTATGAATGAATTATGTTAAGTTATTTGTATATGACTTACTAAGCTTTTGGAAAGCTTACTCTGTGTATGTTTAATCTGTTTTATAGGTCGTCAAAGCTACTAAAAGCTCGGTACCGTCAAGGATCGTCATCACACTACTAAAATCTTTTTGGTACTCTTTGGAAATGTATATAGCTAAATATGGAATGTATTGTCTAGTTTTGGACAAGCCAATGTATATACTTAGTCAAGAGATATGACTATTTTGGTTCATATTATGCCTTGATGAATGTGATATATGATGCATATATTGGTAAGATTGAAGTTTTTGATATGGTCAAGTTTTGAGTAAGCACATGAATGAATTATGTTTCTGTTGATATGAGTTTTAGTCTTTGAAATGGTCATGGTTGGAATTGGTATTGAATGCATTGTTGGAATGATTATTTTGGTATGTTTTGATGGATATATGTGCATGAGATATCTTGTTAAATATGGCTTGTAGGTTTGACCCTTATAGGTGGTATTTTGGCCTTGAAAATGGCCTATAATGTCACACGGTTGTGGCACACGGGCGTGCCTAACGACCGTGGGTGAATTGTAGGATGCAGTTTAGTATCACATGGCCTCGACACGGGCGTGACATCTGGCCATGGTGTACAAGTCAGTAGCTAGCTAAGAGCACGCGGCCATGGTACACTGGCGTGCATGGTGGCCGTGGGGGGGAAGTCAGTATAGGACCACGGTTAGGATACGCGGGCGTGTCTGGTGGCCGTAGGGATCAAGTCAGTATATAGACACGGAAGGACACAAGGGGTGTCTAGAAGCCGTGGAGGGCACAAGGTCTCCTCCCACGGGCGTGTCTCCCCTGTATTTTAGAAAAGTTTCAAATTTTCATGAAATTTCATATGTGTTTCAGTTTAGTCCCGACTCGACTTCTAAGCATGATTAAGGTCTCGAGGACCCGTTTAAGGGACATTCTGTCTGAGAATGTTGATTGAATGTATGATTTTGTCTATGAACGTTTCCAACATGTCCTGTAATGCTCCTAACCTTAATCTGGCGACGGACTCGGGATAGGGGTGTTACAATGCCCGTGCCGCATAACCGTGTCAACATACTAACTTGTCACAAACGGGTGTGGCTGGCTGGAAAACGAACATGGAGAGCCCACATGCCCAGGCACACGGCCGTGTGAAGTGACCGTGTAAATCGACACACCCTCAGTCCATGGGCGTGTGAATGTACCAGGATTGAAACTCTATTTAAACCCCACTCCTCTCTCCTTCCTCTTCTCACCCACCCTCCTTCTTTCTGAAAGTCATAGTCCTTCTCTAATTGTTATTTTTGGTGGTAAGTAAGAAATGAGGAAGATGATGTTCATCTTTTCTTTTGTTTATTTTCAATTTAATTACTAATTTACTATTTTAACCTTATTACTTATCAAACTTTAAAACAAAACTTTGCCATGAATATCCAGTAACTATAGAAATTTTCTAATTACCATCTATGTACACTCATTTTAAGGTTTCATAGCCATTTGGCCCTTTTAACAAATAGAACTCCACTTTTGCACCTTTTACGATTAGTCCTTTTCACATAATTAATCATGCAAACATTAAAAGTTCTTAATGAAATTTTAATGTGACCCTACTAACATCCCACAAATATTAAAAAATAATAAAATAATAATTTACTCATCCAATTTTTGGTCTCAAAACCACTTTTCGATTTCACTAAAAATGGGTTGTTACATATGCTAATTTCCCAAGCTTGAAGATTAGCAGCTTTGGTTATTGGAATTTAATAAATTTCACCTTATCCGTGCATGTATCATTCCCCCTTTCTTGAAAAGATTCATCCTCGAATCTTATCTTTGATCGAATATTGATTTGATTTACTTAGTATTCGACTTTGTTATTGGGCCTTGAGGTAATGTGATCCCATCACATGCATGGGTCTAAAATTAGGCCCTGTGACTCGCATCAAATTTACTTGTAGAATTTATGGCCACTCACTAAACTTTATTCAGCTCACAGCCTCACAACTTTGTGTAGAGTTTTGTTTTCCAGCTTTGGGTTGTTGAGGAGCAAGGGCAAGGCTGGTCCAAGTTTAAGGCTATTTGGTAGTATAGATTAAGGACTCTTCAATTGTGGCACTCAATTGGGGTAATTTGATATACTTGTAATGGACATTTGAGACTTTTATTTGGATTTTAATTTTGTGATGTTATATTTGGTTTTTTTTTAATGATTGATTTTATGGTTAAATGTTGTGTGGATTATGGTATGCCCCTATGTGATATAATGGTGATTGAAGCGTGAATTTTTCACTAATACATTTTAAATGTATCTTGTCAAGGAGTGGATAGCTTTGTGGGTAAGGTAAGTCTATTGTATGATTTAATTGTTATTTGTTAACCATGATTTTGAATGTTTAAATTATGAATACATATTGCTTATTAGTTGTAATTAGATTAATTAAAGTTGGATATATATGATTAAAGTAATAAAACTTAGCTAATATAACCTTAATTAGTAAATGGATTAAGGAAAAATGGTTAATTAAAATGAATTTCAAGGGATTCCCAAAATTAATTAAAAGGAAGTTGGAAATCATTTAGAATTAAAATCAAGCTCGTTTAGTTTTAAGTGGTATAATGACTAAAATACCCTTAGGATTAAATCATTAAAAATAGTTTTAAAATGGTTCACAAATCGCTTTCGCAATAAGATTAGACAATTATTAGTTTAAACAAGGTGTTATAAGGTTGGGGTGTGTTTTGGGGTGGTTTTGTGCTCAAGAGTCATTCGGTGGGTAATGTGTCGCCTCAAATTCGGGTCAGTCCATTCTGATCAGATTTGAGGTGTCATATTTTGTGGTATCAGAGCTAAGTTTGTTATACATTAAAGGTTACTGGTTTTGTAACCCCAGAGCCTAGCCTACCTGATAATATTGCTTGAAATTGTCTATTTTACCCATGCCTGTTCTTGGTTTTATAAAATATCTTCTAGGGTAGGAACCGAGAACACAATACCTTATAGTAAATTATACTTAGTTAAGCCTTGGATCACTAGTCGCTACTCACTCCTGGTACATTTTCCCTACTTTTGTCTTTAGTATTCGATCTACGTTATGCCTCCGCGACTAGGATAAAGTAGTAATGGTGCATTGCTGGTACCACAGCAGCCACATGAGGATGTGCCACCTCTGTCGGATGGAGATGCACCATCGCAGCCACATGAGTATGCTTATCTGGATCGAGTTGAGCACTTGATGTCTGATATGATAAGGGTGTTGTAGTGTATCACTGGTTCCAGTGCTGCTCTTATTCGCCAAGGATTACAACTAAAGCGTCTATGGGCTCTATGTGGTAAGGAGTTTCGTGGAGTTAGGGGAGGAGACGCTACTCATGCTGAGTACTAGTTGGAATGAGTTACCCATATCCTTGGTTAGATGGGTTGTTCTGACGAGGACAAGCTTGTGTGTACTGTGTCGCTGCTAGATGGTGAGGCTCATCACCAGTGAGTGACAGTCGAGCGTGGTACTGCACCCAAGAGAGTGGATTGGGACATTTTCCTAGAATTTCTCCGAAGAAAGTTCATGGAAGAGCAAAATCTGGAGGCAAGGAGATGGGAGTTCATGGATTTGGTCTAGGGTACTTTGTTTATGGATGAGTACGAGGCAGAGTTTGTGCATCTGAGCCAATATGCACCTGAATTGGTGGCTCAAGAGGCTAGTCATTGTAAGGGGTTCAAGTTTGGACTAAACTGAGATATTAAGTTGTATCTGGTAGCATAGTCTGCTTAGGTCTTTAACGAGTTGGTTGAGAAGTACCGAGCTTTAGAGGAGAATTTGGGTGAATATCCCAAAGCTATTACTGTTGGGATCGTTAAGAGGTCATCTGAATATGCTAGTGGATCCAGCTGGAAGGCCAAAAGAGGCCATTTTGGGAGGTAAGGACAATGTGTTGCTACAGGCTAGGGTCCAGTTAGACAGACCGCAAGAGCTATGACTGAGTAGGTGATCAGGGACGTGCTATGATACCGTTGTGCAAGCATTATAACCGTAGGCATCCTAGCAAGTGTTGGAGGAAAACTGGTGCCTGTATTACTTTCGGATCGATGGAGCACCGTATTAGAGATTTCCTTAAGAGGGTAGTTGATAAACCGTAATTATAACATATTTTAATCCCACATTTAGCTTACTTTTGGATGATTTATCCCTTGATTTATATAAAAAGGTGCTTTTAATCCTTTCTTTTCATGACTTATACCTAGGAAAGCACCAGAAGATAAAAAGAACGAGAAACGGGCCCAAAACAGAGTAAATTGGGCCAAGGAAGAAATGACACAGCCTGGACTTAAGCCCACACGATCGTGCCTCACCGAGCGACTAGAACACGGCCTGGCCCTCTATTTACACGGTCGTGCCTCATTAATGAAGTCCGAGCACGGCCTGACCACGACCCACATGGGCGTGTGCCATAGCCGTGTCCCTATCGCTGGAAAGAGCAATTTCACTCAGATTTGGATACATAGTGAGAAAGAAAAACGTATTTTGAAAGCCTATATAAACCCCCTAAGTGCTACCAGAAAAGGGGGCGGTTAGCTAGGCCATGGAGCCAAGCAGAAAAGGTTAGAATTGTAGGAATCACTCAAAGATAGCAAGTGGATCCAACTCAAGAAGCCGAAATTCTACTCAAGATGGCGGATCTCTCCTTCAATTCCTTCAGGGAGTTTTAGGGATTTCTTATGTTTTGTTTTATCTTTTCTCTTGAGATGTTTTCTTTTATAGTTATGAACTAAATCCTTCAAATACCTGAAGGGGATGAAACCTATGATGGATTTTGTTATTATTTTTTGAAATTATATGATAAATACTTAGTTTGTTCTTAATTATGCATGCTTAATCCAAATTTGATGTGCTTAGGTGGAGGAGGAATAGACCCTGCTTAAGAGTAGATCTAGCATAATTAAGCGAAGTTGATCGCACGCCTAGTGATAGGGCGACGAGATTTTGCCGGATTAGGGTGAAACCTAATATGGGAGTCCATAGATCGATTTACTGCTATTCTAGGGGGTTATTATAAGAGAATGAGAGTTCCACTAATTAACCTAGGGTTAGACATTATTCTCCTCGAGAGAGGGTTTAATATACGTTAGGGAGTCTTACGGATCAAACTAAGTAAATAAATCATATGGTTCAGGGTTTAATAACAAGTGAAGTCTAGGTGGATTCTTCCTGAGGGTATCGTCTTGATCAGCTGAGTTTTTCCTAAAGTTATTTTCCTAATTCGTTCTTTTTGTCTTTGTGTCTTTAGCTTAGTAGTAGATTAGATTAAAACAACTTCACTTAATATTTATGCTAAATAATAAAAAGAAAGTTAGTATTAGTACTTTTAGTTCCTTTGGGTTCGATAATCCGGTCTTGCCTAAGCTATACTACTGTTCGATAAGTACACTTGCCTTTAATCGTTGTCAGAGTTAGTTTCTAGGTTCGATCACATTCTCTTTATAAATTTTAAAGCTCTGATTTTAGCGATCAAGTTTTTTGCGCTGTTGCCGGGGAACTAAAATATTAAGAAACTCTATTTTTATTACTTTAGCCATTATTTTTATTTTTCGAAATTTATTTTTGTTTTTAGGTTAAATTCTAATTTTGCTAACTTTTTTTTCTTCCTTTTTCTTTTCAGGCACTTCTAGTTTATGACTAGAAGGAACCCGAGAGGACCTTTAGTATATGACAGTGATATTGAAGCTACCACTTGAAGGAAACGCAGAGAAATCAGGCGAGCCCTAAATTACACAGAGGAAAATCAAGAAGGCAGATCCAATCCTACTGAAGGGATGGACGAGAATATTCCACAACCCCATGATGTGGGGGAACACAATGCTCCACGTGCTATGTTCGATTATGCTAAACCACATTTAACAGGAGCAGAATCAAGTTTTGTTAGGCCTGCTATAGCTGCTAATAATTTTGAATTAAAACCTAATACAATACAAATGATTCAACAATTTGTTCAATTTGATGGTTTGCAGGACGAAGATCCAAACACTCATATAGCTAACTTT
This sequence comes from Gossypium bickii, assembly GCA_025503065.1. Taxonomy (NCBI): domain Eukaryota; kingdom Viridiplantae; phylum Streptophyta; class Magnoliopsida; order Malvales; family Malvaceae; genus Gossypium; species Gossypium bickii. The sequence goes on from CP106714.1 coordinate 49,899,370, forward strand.
TTAGAGTTCTGTGATAGCTTCAAAATAAATGGCGTTTCTGATGATGCCATACGTCTTCGGTTATTTCCCTTTTCCTTAAGGAATAATGCCAAACAGTGATTGAACTCGTTACCATGAGGGTCAATCACCACATGGGAACAGAAGACCAAAAAATTTTTATTGAAATATTTCCCACCGGCCAAAACGGCCAAATTATAGAATGATATCTCTTCTTTTGTGCAGATGGATTTAGAGACACTATACGACGCATGTGAGAGATACAAGGATCTCTTGAGAAGGTGTCCACACCATGGTTTACCCTTGTGGCTACAAGTCCAAACTTTCTATAACGGTGTAAACCCCTCAACGAGACAACTAATCGACTCAGCCGCCGGTGGAACCCTGAACAATAAAACTCCTGAAGCAGCTTACGAGTTTATCAAAGAGATGTCACTGAATAACTATCAGTCGCAAGTTACAAGGATAAAACCGATAAAATCAGCCGAAGTTTTCAACTAGATACAGTAAACATGCTATCGACACAGATGGAATTAATGAATAAAAAGCTGGATAGTTTGTGTTCTTCGCAGGTACACCAAGTAGTGCAGTGCGACGCAAGTGGAACCATGGCGAATTCTGAGTACCCACCCTACCAACCAAGAGCAGAAAGCAAACAGATGAACTATATAATAATTTCAGATCTAATAATAATCCCTATAGAAACTCTTATAATCCAGGTTGGAGGAACCACCCAAATTTTTCATGGGGAGGACAAGGAAATCAAGGAAATCAAAGACAACAACCTCCTCAAAACTTCCAAAATCAGCCATATCCACAAGAGAAGAAGCCAAACCTCGAAGAGATGCTAACAAAATTTATGGAAAACACAGAAAGCCATTTCCAAGAAACTGGGAGAACACTTAAAAACAACGAGAATCGAGTCGAGGAAGTTACCAAGTCAGTAAGGGAAGTCACTAAGGCAGTCGAATAACTTGCGAAGCTAATGTCAGAACGACCACAATGACGTCTACCAAGTAACACTGAGATTAATCCAAAGGAGCAAATCCAAGCCATAACAGCTCAGGACAATGCAAAATTAGACGAACCCAACCAAATACAAGAAAACGAGGACGAAGAAGGTAAAGTTGAGGTAATGCAAGAAAAGCCAAAACGTGTAATCAAAGAGTACCAACCTCGCATACCTTATCCCGAAGCCATGGAAAGAGATGATACAGAGGAACAATTCGGTAAGTTTCTTAAACTTTTAAAGAAATTACATATTATCTTACCTCTTCTTGAAGCTCTTTTTCAGATGCCAGAGTCGAGGAAATTTTTAAGACAGCTCTTGACAAACAAACGCAAATTAGACGAAGAGCCAAATGTGGAACTCAATGCAAAGTGCTCAGTAATTCCACAAAATAGACTACAACGGAAGCAAAAAGATCCAGGGAGATTTACAATTCCATGTCTAATTGGTAGTTTAACTATTGATAATGTATTAGCTGATTTAGGGGCAAGTATAAATGTCATGCCTTATACATTGTTTAAATGACTAGGTCTAGGAAAGCCCAAACAAACTAGGACGAGTATTCAATTAGCTTACTAAACCGTTAGAATTCCTAGGGGCATTATCGAAGATGTTCTTGTCAAAATCGATAAATTCATTTTTCCAGTAGATTTTGTTGTTTTAGACATGGATGAGGATAACTCGATCCCCTTAATTTTAGGAAGGCCATTCTTGGCAACTGCCAGAACTAAAATTGATGTTGATGCAGAAGAACCTATACTTTGTGTAGGGGATGAATCAATTAGTATTCAAGCTCTTGACTCAGTAAGGACAACAATCGATGAAGGTAAGAAAGACAATTCAGCTGATAATCAATGTGTGCAACCTTCATCACAGGAAACACCACAAGAATACAAATCTGAGCCGACTCACAGACCTAATGCCAACAAAGAGAATTTACAAGAGGAACGAAGCCTTAAGGTTGACCGACTAGAAGAGCAGAAAACACAATTCAAAGATAAACTGCAACCACACGAAGTAAACCTCTAGAAAAGCTCGTAAGAACCTTGAACCACTTCAAAATAGGAGACCAGGTACTGTTAGACAAGGTGGATCATCACATCACCGCACCAGACCTAAACAAAAATGAAGCAATTCCTATCGAGGTACATAATATCTTTTCACATGGAACAGTTGAGGTAAGCAGTCCAACATTCGACAATTTTAAGGTAAACGCCTCTCAACTTAAATTCTATCAAGAAACTAAAACTGTAAGCATGAGGGAAGATATTCAAACTTTTAAACCACCCTGATTGTAGCAAATATAGGAAAAGTCTAGCTTAAGACTATAAACGAGCGCTTTTTGGGAGGCAACCCGAATACTAACCTCATTAACTTCTTTATTTTCCAAATTTTTTATTTTTTATTCTTTCCTTTTTTATCACCTAACTTTAAACTAACTATGGGAGCAGAATTCTAGGCCACACGGCCCTGCACACGGCCGTGGCTGTGGCCATGTGTACCTAACAAATATTTGTACCTATATGGCAAGGGAAGTACAAATCAGAATCAACCAACTTCTGAGTCACGGATCCAACCACTCCCCCACAGGCACCGACAAAGTGGCACGGCCATGCCCCAAGACAATGTGAAGCTACTAACTTACCAACCACGGGCAGAACATGCCCGTGCATTTAAATCATGCCAACATACCAGCTTCTCAGACACGAGCGTGGTTGGAGAAAAAACAGGCATGGAGACACAACACGCTTAGACACATGGCCGCACGAAGCGGCCGTGTGAATCGACATGCCCTCGGTCCACGGGCGTGGGAAACCACCAGAATTTGAAACTCTACTTAAATCCCACAGCCTTTCCCCTTCTCCCCATCTTCTTTCCTCCTTCTTCTTCCTTCAAAATTTTTCTTCTCCCCTTAAAAAAAAGTGTCCAGACTCTTAAGCTACACCAGAACCATGTCGAAGAAGCATAAAAGGCCAATTTTCTCAAAGGAGACTAACTTACATGAGTTCATGCCGGCCGCTTCATCAAAACAACAAGCCAAGGGTCTTTAAGACCATTTAGTTTTTACTTTTCTTTTATCTTTTGCTTCAATTTCCTTCCTTTAACAATCTTATGCTTAATTTAGTTTAACTTAGTTTAGTTTCATAGTGTCAGGTTCGTAAGGCTGCTAGGGAATCACACCACTTCCGACACCGCCAGAAACTCCCCAGCCTTAGAGGTCACACCCACCTTGCGAACCATCTAACAATAAGGACTCTTCGGTCCATTTATCTTTAATTTTCATTTTGTTTACATTTTTGTTTCCTCTTTTCTTATCTTTCTTATTTTTAATTATATATTTAGTTTATTTTCATTAGGTCTCAATAATTCCTAGCTAGCGCTACCCAATTTCTTCATCTAGCACAGGGTCGTCATTAAGACCGACCTCCCCATCCTCTTTTCACTTCCACCTCAAGGAATCCATCCAAAATTCAGGGAGTATTCTTTCCCCTTCTCTTTTGATTTATCTCTTAAATGTCATATCTATCTTTTACATTGAGGACAATGTACATCTTAAGTGTGGGGGGTGAATAGATATTTCGAGAAAATGCCTAACTTTCTGCATGATTCTCAAACCCTGAGGATAAAAATGCCTAACTTTTTTCATTATTCTCAAATCCCTGAATTTAGTCCTGTTCTAAAGTAATTTTCTCATATTACTAATTAGGATGAAATTTCTAATGATTTATGGTTTTTATTGACATGTTTTAGAGTAAGTCATTGATAATTATACATTGATAATTAAAATTAAAGAATACTAGAGAATCAAGCATGATAAGTCTATTTTTCAAAAAAAAAATTTTAGGTTATTGACCTAAATTTGAATATTACTTTGAAATTTGAAATTTACGAGGTTGACATCAAAATACCCATAATTTTTGTGAGATTTTGAGCCTTGTAGAGCATATATTCCTTTTCATGCTCACTTTATTGATTATGAGTGTGTCAACTATGAACTGTTATTCTAGAACTTGCCTTGATTATACATGTCGAGACCACAGTTATGATTTGATAGACAGAGAAGATAAAGGCACTTAAGATTTAACCCATTAACCCCACTAAAAAAACCTACCTTCATAATTAACCCCTAGTGAACCCCGTTGAGCCTAACAACTCTTTTTATTGACTAACCTACTAATATTAACCCAAAACCTTTTGTATTTGTTATCTCCATCCCTTTTTGACTACCCTCATATCGAGATTTGATTTGATTAGCTATCTAATTATATTATTTCAATAGTTATATTTAGCTTTTATTACTTAGGTTGTTCAAAAAAAAAAATTCAAAATTCAAAGTATATTCAGTATTAGTATTATCAAGAGTGAGCTTATACAGTTAAAGCCAAATTATCAAAAGAAAAAGCACGGATTATTAGTATTGTAAATTTTCAATTGATGTAATTATCTGTTTATTTTTCTAGATAGGTAACTTGACAATTCAATCTCAATTCTAACCCTTTAATTCAGCCTATATCCATACCTTTAACCCTAGCCCCGTTACAACCCTGTTAAGGACCTTTTAATCTGTTTGTCATCTCATTTTACAATGGTGGAGATTTGATTTTCAGGCAAGCCAATGGGATTAACTTTTCATGTTTGACTTATGAGTGATCTTCTAATTTTGAACCTTAAACACTTTTTTATTGATTTGAGTGAATCTTTTGTGAGGATGTCAATCCTTGTAGGTTTTGAATTAAAGGTAATTATTTAGATAAAGGGAAACGCTTATGTTTTCGGCTACAAATGTATGACTTATCTTGTTTGAATCTTTAGGACTATTTAAGTTGAATTATCCATGTATAAACTATCTATGAATTATGATGAGACATTGTTGATAGAAATTATGAATTATGGAAAGTTCGTTTTAATTGTAAGTTGAGAATTTTGCTTGAGGACAAGCAAAAGCTTAAGTGGGGGGTATTTGATAAACCGTAATTATAACATATTTTAATCCCACATTTAGCTTACTTTTGGATGATTTATCCCTTGATTTATATAAAAAGGTGCTTTTAATCCTTCCTTTTCATGACTTATACCCAGGAAAGCACCCGAGGACAAAAAGAACGAGAAACGGGCCCAAAACAGAGTAAATTAGGCCAAGGAAGAAATCGACGCGGCCTGAACTTAAGCCCACACGGTCGTGCCTCACTGAGCTACTAGAACATGGCCTGACCCCCAATTTACACGACTGTGCCTAATTAAAGAAGTCCGAGCACGGCCTGACCACGATCCACACGGGCGTGTGCCATGGCCGTGTCCCTGTCGCTGGAAAGAGCAATTTCACTCGAATTTGGATACTTAGGGAGAAAGAAACGTATTTTGAAAGCCTATATAAACCCCCAAAGTGCTACCAGAAAAGGGGGCAGTTAGCTAGGCCAAGGAGCCAAGCCGAAGATAGCCAGTGGATCCATCTCATGAAGCTGAAATTCTACTCAAGACGGCGAATCTCTCCTTCAATTCTTTCAGGGAGTTTTAGGGATTTCTTATGTTTTGTTTTATCTTTTCTCTTGAGATGTTTTCTTTTGTAGTTATGAACTAAATCCTTTAGATACCTGAAAGGGATGAAACCTATGATGGATTATGTTATTATTTTCTGAAATTATATGATAAATACTTAGTTTGTTCTTAATTATGCATGCTTAATCCAAATTTGATGTGCTTAGGTGGAGGAGGAATAGATCCTGCTTAAGAGTAGATCTAGGATAATTAAGCGGAGTTGATCGCACGCCTAGAGATAGGGTGACGAGATTTTGCCGGTTTAGGGTGAAACCTAATATGGGAGTCCATAGATCGATTTACTGCTATTCTAGAGGGTTATTATAAGAGAACGAGAGTTCCACTAATTAACCTAGGGTTAGACATTATTCGCCTCGAGAGAGGGTTTAATATACGTTAGGGAGTCTTACGGATCAAACTAAGTAAATAAATCATATGGTTTAGGGTTTAATAACAAGTGAAGTCCAGGTGGATGCTTCCTGAGGGTATCGTCTTGATCAACCGAGTGTTTCCTAAAGTTATTTTCCCAATTCGTTCTTTTTGTCTTTGTGTCTTTAGCTTAGCAGTAGATTAGATTAAAACAACTTCACTTAATATTTAGGCTAAATAATAAAAAGAAAGTTAGTATTAGTACTTTTAGTTCCTTTGGGTTCGATAATTCGGTCTTGCCTAAGCTATACTACTGTTTGATAGGTACACTTGCCTTTAATCGTTCTCAATGTTAGTTTCTAGGTTCGATCACATTCTCTTTATAAATTTTAAAGCTCTGAGTTTAGCGATCAATAGTTATGGCTAGAGACCAACCTATTGCTATTATCGTTGCTATTGTACCTACTCCATCTCAAGGAAGGGGCCACAGTAGAGGTGATGGAGGTAGAAGGTTTGGACAGAAAGGAACTGCTCGAGTTGAGACTGAAGGTCCAGCTAAAATATATGCAGTTAGAGAGCCAAAGACAATAAAGGGCATGGACGTCATCGCTGGTACATTGACACTATAGCCTTTTTGTAACACCCCTAACCCGTATCCGTCACCAGACTAGGGTTAAGAGGCATTATCAGACATATCAGATCATACCCCAATCATTTCACTAACATTAAATATTCACAAACATTCCATAGTGAAAAATACATATAGATTCCCTTTAGAAGGTTTACGAGACCTTAAACATGCATTGGGAAGGAGTTAGAACTAAATCGAGCACATACAAATTTTTCTAAAACTTAAGCATTTTTTTAAAGTTACAGAGATCACACGCCCGTGTGAGCAGGCTGTGTGCCTCACACGGCATTAGACACACCCGTGTGTCTAAGCCGTGGTAAAACAGGGCATACATACTGACTTGCCCACACAGTCACAAGCCACGCCCGTGTGCCTGGCCATATGAAATTTAGGGAAACTACTAACTTGCTCACACGGCCAATCTCACGCCCGTGTGTGTAGCCTGTGTGGCTTCCTCTCTTACTTTGAATTGTGACCTTGAGAAACACGGTCGAGACACACGCCCGTGTGCTCAACCGTGTGGGCAAATATAGGCTATTTGCAAGACCAATTTGCCACCCAAAATTTGGGTCATACCTATAAACATCAAACAACATCAATTCATATCCCAAAGGTAACCAAAATCATATCAATCATTCACAATTTGACCCGTAATAAAATCATTCATATCCATATACAAATCCAACTCAAACATACCAATTCAAGTACCAACTTCACATCAAAAATATGTGATTCATACATCATATTACTCCATTTCAATTCATAGCATTTCTCAAATCAACCATGAAACGTACCAAAATTGACCATTTCTTTTGGCCATTCATAAGCACATCAAAACATACCAAAATTTACATCAAATAGCATGCACTAAATTCACTCTATAATCACATTCATTATCAAGCCATATCACATGGCTATATTTACACATTTCAAAACATAATCAAAGTTCTCTAGTCTATACATGGCATACTACAATATGTACATTTTCAAAAGGTACCAAAATATAGTTCGATAGTGTGGTGCTGATCCTTGACAACCGCCGAGCTTCCGGTAGCTTCGATAATCTATAAAACAATTATATCACATACAAAGTAAGCTTATAAAATCTTAGAAATCCATATACAAATAAACTTATCACATAAACAATTACAAATTATTTCATTCATATGAACTATGGCATATCACAGTAGCAAATTCATATTTATCATCTAGCTCAAATGTTCAAAACCACTTGCTTATAAACAAATCACATTTTCATATAGCTCACATATCAAATGATCATATTCATACTTATCTTCCATTGTCAAATTTCATATACATTTCATACGTACCGAAATTTGGATGCTGTAACGCCCCGAATTTTGGGCCTAGAAGAATTGTGCCTTGGGCTTGAGAGCAAGAAAATGCCACAAATACATGTTAGTACTGCTGGGTTAGCAATATTGAAGTGTTTAGGTCTTGGTGAAGTCCTGGGTTCAAGCCTTGTCATATGGAAAATTTTTGTTTTAGCATTAGAGGAATCCTAATTTCGGCTAACAAGCCTTTTAAATAATTGAGGCTAAAATGTGACACAAGGAAGCCTGTGGTCTTGTGGCAAGGTGGCATTAGGAGTATGCATTTGGCCTAGGTTCGAATCACTCCCTGCTCAAAGGGGTATTTATTTTACTCCTTTACTGAGCTAGTAGTTGAGTTGGAATTGAACTCTGGTGGAGAAGGTTTGAATTGGTCAAGGAAGTGATTTAAGGAGCAGATTAAAGAGGGATAATTGGATAAAATCAAGGGATTGAGTTGTTGGGAGGTTAGAGCCAAAATGGGACTCTATGAATGCATAGATTTTGATTTTGGGTGGTGTAGAGGGGTAGTGCCAAATTTCCTTGTGCTATTTCGGTTTGGCATTTTCTTGTGGTAGCCATTTTCTTTAAGGAGTATTTGGGGTCTTCAATTTTTCTTTCCGCTTTCATTTTAAGCTCGTTTTACTTGGCTCAGGTTTTCATTCGTATTTGTGGGGTAGCCGAATATTTTTTTGACCATTTGGGCATTTTCGTGTTGGGATGCTTCATTCATCTTTGGCCGATTTTACTCTCCCCCTCTTTTCTTCTTTCTTGTGCGAAATATTGTTCCTCTTTTCCCTTCTAAATGGTAGCTCTCTTTTTCTCTTTGCTACTTTCCCCATTAATCCTTCATAGCCGAATTTTCTATTTTCTCAATACTATTCTCTTTTGAGTTGAACTACCTTTTTCCCCAGCACGACTTTCTTTTACTCGTAAGGTGTGCAAGAGCCAAATAACCCTACTCTATCGCTATCAACTATTGTCGAATCTGTTCTCATGTTTTTCTCCTCTCATAAAGTTGCAGTTTCTTCTTTTCTGTTTACTGAGATTGAGTGTAGGTAATAGTGATTCTTTTTATTTAGTTTTCATTGCTGGTATTATTCCTTTCCTTTCTTCCGAATCTCCCCTCTTTTCTCTTAGTCTGATGGTGGTTGGTACCTAGGGTTGCTCGAAGTTTGATAGAGGGGCAAGTGACTCGAAGCAATCGACATGCTACTTTCAGTTTTTGACCAAAGTAAGTGTTCTTGCCTTGTCTTGGTTAGAGGTTGAATATTCCTGATGGCCTTGTTAACAGTCAAGTGTGGTTTTAACTATATAGTTACTATCTCTTTTAATAAGGTTTGTTTAACGCAGAATTTGACAAGAGGGTTAATTGTCGCTAATAGTTGGGGAGGACTTAGCAAAGCTAGTTCGATTGAGGTGCGGTGCTAGGGATTCGTAGTGCACTTCGTAACAGGTGTGCACATATACCACCTAAATCATAGAAATGTTGGAATGCTGGAATGCCAAAAAGCCTAAAGTACGACAACGGTTGCCACATGAGCGTACAAACACACGTGTAGAGAATCCAACAGGATAGTAGAAGCCACCTTGAGCGTTCTCATGGAGTAAATCTTATCGTGAACTAGGTAGAACTGGACTGGCAATGCCATGCACATGGGCCTTCTCATTGGGCATAGGCCCATTACTACTGATTGCATTACTTTGGCCACCCGAGTCGCTCGAGACGACTGTAGGATTACTAATGGGCTTAAACGTATATGGGCTCAAATTGATAAAAATGTCCGAAACACCCCTCATGGGTAAAATGTATGTTTTGACTCTGTGGGATATATGGATGACTATGTATGCCATGAGATGATTTGTATATGTATATTGTTCTGTTTACATGCATGTTAAAATTTAATAGCATACCACTGGTGTATGTTGCATAACATAGGGTTGGGTTATGTGATTGGAGGAAGTATTATGTTCCAACAGCACTGCTGTATATCTCTGATGGCTATTAGCCTACGTTTGTAGCTCTGTTGCAAATTCTGTTTAGTGCCGCATCGGTACTATTATATGGTGTGTAGGGATGGGTGGGTTGATACTATATCCCCACATGGTGTGTATGGTTGGACGGAGCTGGTCTGTAGAGGCTGGATGGATAGGGTTATTGCATGCTTGATTATTCTGATTCTGTTTTGTATAGGGCTAAGGTCCACACTGCATCTGTTCTGTAATGGCTTAGGCCCAGTTGGACACTACTTCTAAGATGGGCCCAGGCCCAAACTGTTCTGATTGATCGCTATTTTATTTGGGATACACACTGTGTTTTTCCAAACTCACCCAACTGTTTAACTGTACAGGTAATCCCCACTCATAGATGGTTCGGAGTTGCGAGGGACTTGGTGCTAGCCACACATTTAAACTTGCTTTGGATTTTATTTACCTTATTTATTATTTTTGGGTTGTAATAAGGCTTTTCTAAATCTTGGGTTTTAAATTTGGAATCTTATTTATGGGTTTATAATTGCTAGAAGTAGAACACCAAAACAACAACTGTTTTTCAAAATATCACGTCTCTGCAACATTTTTAAATTAAGCTTCCGCATCAAATAAGGTTTTAAAGGTAATAACGTTTTACAAGAGAATGACTTTTAATAAACCACGTTTTAAAAACAAGCAAACAAAATCTGAGGTTTTTCTAGCAAAAAGTTTTAATTGTAATAAGGGTTATTCAATGAAAACCTGGGTTTCGAAAAACACACCAATGTGACACGCCGGATTCGGGCCTAACTTCTATGTTGGGTTTAGGGGTGTTACAGATGCACATTCATATACTCATTCATTTCTCAGAATGCCCGTTGAACTGTTCAAAATCAATAAGGATACTCAGATAGCTAGTAAAGCTCATACAATGCCAACGTCCCAGACGTGGTCTTCCATGTAATTAAATATCGATGCCTCTATCCCAGATAGGGTCTTACACGAAATCATATACGATGCCGATGTCCCAGACATGGTCTTACACGTAAATCTCAAATCGATGCCAACATCCCAAACGTGGTCTTATAAGATAACTCATATCGAAATCCTATGTCATGACATATATATCCTAACTTTTCCTATGGTTCGTACGGGGCTTTTCGGACGTCATCACATAATCAAAATTTTCTCGGATTTCACATATTCAGCTCCAATAGCCATTCATCACATTTCATTAACATATACGCAATAATAATTCAATTTAAAAGCATTTATTTGTGTATCGACTTACCTTGTACATGAAAGAACGGAAACGAATAGCTATTCAACTACTTTCGATTTCCCCCAATCTAATTTCGTTTTCTTTGGTTCTTGATCTATACACATTCAAAATTAACTCTTTCATTCACCAAATCATTCAATTCAATCCATATACACATATTTAGGGCATTTTACAAATTAGCCCTCACATTTTGACATTTTGACATTTAAGTCCCTAATTCACGAAATCACAAAATATACAAAATTTTATTACATTATAGCTTGGACGAATATTCACTTAGATCAAATAAGCCCACATATTTCATTTATTTCACATTTGAGTCCTTCAATTTCTCATTTTTCACAATTTATCCCATAATAATCAATTACATCAAAAATCCCAATACAAAACGTATTTATCTAACATCAAGCTTTCATATTTCACCATTTAACATCACAAATCTCACAACATCAACAATGGCATAACTCAAAATCACCATCAGTTTCATGAATTAAGGCATATGCTTAAGAGAACACGAAGCAACGATCACAAAAACGTAAAAATTATCAAAAACTGAACAAATTACATGCCTCAATCAAGCAAAACCAAGGCCGAATGTACAAAAGCTTTAAAAACCCTTTTTCTTTTCTTATTTTTGGTGGAAACAACAAAGATGAACATCATTTTATCATTTTGTTTTATTTAATCATAATTTATACATCATTTACCAATTTACCCTTAATAAAATAACTTTAATAATTAACTAACCATGTCCATAAAAGTCCACTCATAATTTCAATGATATAATATCAACATAAGAACCTCACATTTATAAAGACACATCAATGCGGCCATTATTCAAATAGAAGGACAATTTTACATTTTTTGCGATTTAGTCCTTTTTGCAAATTAAGCACACAAACGATAAAATTAATTCACGAAACTTTCACAGATGCTTAATCACATACTGTAAACACGAAAAATAATATTAAAATATTTTTCAAATCAAATTTATTGTCCCAAAATCACTATTCCGACTAGGGCCTAAACTGAGTTGTTACAACTCTCCCCTCTTAGGGATTTTCGTCCCCAAAAATCTAACCGTTGAACATATTCAAATATTGTTGTCTCTTAGCATCTTCGGGTTCCCACGTAGCTTCTTCGACCCCATGTCGATGTCACAATACTTTTACTAACGGAATTCTCTTATTTTGCAATACTTTAATCTCGCGAGCTAATATGCGGATCGGTTCTTCTTCATAAGTCATATCAGACTGGATTTCTATTTCAGAAGGAGAAATTACATACGAGGGATCAGATCGGTATCGTCGAAGCATCAATACATGAAATACGTTATGAATCTTTTCTAGTTCATATGGCAACAACAATGTAAGCAACCGGCCCAATACACTCAATAATCTCATACGGCCCAATGAATCTCAGACTCAATTTACCTTTACGACCGAATCAGAATATTTTCTTCCACGATGAGACTTTCAAAAATACTTTATCACCGATCTCAAATTCAATATCTTTTTGTTTCAAATCTGCATATGATTTCTATCGATCAAATGCTGCTTTCAGACTATTTCGTATTACTTTTACTTTTTGTTTAGTCTCTTTAGTCAAATCAATGCCGTGAATTTTATTTTCACTAAGTTCAAACTAGTACAGAGGTGTTCAGCATTTACTACCATACAAGGCTTCGTATAGTGCCATTTTAATGTTCGATTGAAATCTATTATTATACGCGAATTCAATCAATAGCAAATACTATTCCCACGTACCTTCAAACTCAAGAATGCAACATCTCAACTTATCCTCGAGTATTTGGATAATCCGCTCGGATTGACCATCCGTCTGCGGGTGAAAAGTAGTACTGAAGTGTAATTTTGTACCTAAAACCTCTTGCAGTTTCTTCCAAAACTGCAAAGTAAACCTCGGATCTCTGTCAGACACAATAGATAGTGACACCTAGTGTAATCTCACAATATCATAAATGTAAAGCTCAGTTAACTTATCAAGCGAATAATCCATTCTCACTGGAATAAAATGAGCTGATTTTGTCAATCTATCAACTATAACCTAGATTGCATCTTTTTTCCTTGGAGTTAAAGGCAACCCTAAAACAAAATCCATCGTCACTTTATCCCATTTCCACTAGGGAATCATAGTCAGTTGTAACAAACCAGATGGCACCAGATGTTCAGCTTTAACTTGCTGACAGATCATACATTTTGAAACAAAATCAGTGATATCTCTTTTCGTTCCAGGCCACCAGTAAAGTTGTTTCAAATCATTATACATTTTTGTACCTCCCGGATGAACCGATAAGTGACTGCTATGACATTCTTTAAAAATCAACTGAATCAACTCTGGATTACTCGGAACACAAATCCAATCTCAGAATCTCAGACAATCATCAACATCCACTCAAAATTCAGAATTAGAGTTCAAATCACACTGAGCTCGTCTCACTAACGTTTCATTGTCAGCTTTTTGAGCATCACAAATCTGCTATAAGAACAACGTTCTTGCTTTCATTTCGGCTAAAATCAAACCATCATTAGATAGAACTAAATGAGCGTTCATCGCACGTAGCATAAACAATGACTTCCGAATCAAAGCATCCACAACAACATTTGCTTTGCCCGGATGATAGTCTAGCACAAGCTCGTAGTTTTTAACAATTCTAACCATCTTCTCTGACACAAACTCAAATCTTTCTGAGTCATCAGATATTTCAAATTTTTATGATCTAAAAACACATGACATTTGTCACCTAAAAGATAGTGACGCAAAATTTTTAGAGCAAAAATGATCGTAGCTAACTCAAGGTTGTGCGTCGGATAATTCTTTTCATGTAGTTTCAATTGTCTCAAGGCATAACCTATAACTTTGCCTTCCTGTATCAAGACGCAACCTAGACCATTCAAAGAAGCATCACTATAAATCACAAATTCTTTACCGGATTCTAGCTGTACTAGTACTAGAGCTTCAATCAATAGAGCTTTCAACTGATTAAAGCTTTTATGTCACTTTTCAGACCATTCGAATTTCACATCTTTTTGAAGCTATCTCGTCAACGGAGTTGCAATCATCGAAAAGCCTTTTATGCACCGTTGGTAATAACTAGCAAGTCCCAGAAAATTACGGACTTTAGACACATTTTTCATAGACTTCCACTATAAAATAGTTGAAATCTTGCTTGGATCAACTCGTATACCGGATGCTGACACAATATGCCCTAAAAAGCCAACTTCGCGCAACCAGAACTAACATTTACTAAACTTTGTATACAATCGCTTATCACGAAGAGTTTGTAGCACAATTCTCAAATGTTTGGCATGCTCAATTTCATCACACGAATAAATCAAAATGTCGTCAATGAATACAACAACATATCAATCTAAATACAGTCTAGAAATTTTGTTCATCATGTCCATAAAGACAGTAGGAGCATTTGCTAGTTCGAAAGGCATAACTAAAAATTCATAACGCCCGTACCTCGTTCTGAAAGCAATTTTTGAAATTTCTGAATCTTTTACTCACAACTAATAGTATCCCGATCTTAAATCTATCTTTTAAAACATAAAAGCTCTTTTTAGCTGATCAAACAAATCATCGATTCTGGGCAGAGGATATCTGTTCTTAATAGTCACTTTGTTTAACTGACTGTAATTAATGCACATTCCAATCGTGCCATCTTTCCATTTCACAAATAAAACGGGAGCGCCCCAAGGAGAAAATATTGGTCGTGCGAAACCTTTGTCTGTCAATTCTTGCAACTGAGACTTCAATTCTTTTAATTATGTCGGAGCCATTCTATACGGAGCTATTGAGATAGGGGTCGTCCTCGGCACTAATTCAATGCCAAACTTAACTTCTCGTATCGGAGGTAACCTCGGCACAGAGTCAATTTTCTATTCTGTCACTTTCGTATCAGTCATATACGTAAGATAAGCTTCACATCCCTTTTTCACATAATTCAGAGCTTTCACCGAAGATACTACGGCTGGTAACCCATTTAAATCACTGGACTCAATCCGTATTATTTCATCATTCTAACATCTCAAATCAATAGTCTTTAAATTACAATTCACAACAACATCATGCAATGTTAGCCAATCCATACCCAGAATTACATCAAACTCATTAAAGGGTAATAACATTAGATCAGCCAGGAAACATGTAACACCCCTTACCCTAGTTCTACGCCAGAATTGAGCCCGAGTTGTTACTGTAATAAAACCACTTGACCGCCACTTAGGCTCATCGTGACTACTCTTTTACGTCCCTTCAACAACCTCAATCTCGACTTAGAAGGCCTCACTCATACACATGAGGGCTCCCAAGACTATATCGGAACGTTTTCCAATCTAAAAAATTTTCTCTTTTGTATAAGCTTAACACGCCCGTGCAAGAAGAGACACGCCCGTGCATAGACCCAAACGCCTATGCTCCACAACTGTGGTGAATACTGACTACATACACACGACCTCAAAGCCTAGTCACATGCCCGTGTGGCTAGCCCGTGGCCAACACTGACTAAACTCACATGGCCTATACATATGCCCGTGTAGCTAGTCCGTGGTCTATTCTGACTTAAAATGTTAACATGCAGGGGACACACGGCCAAGTTATACGCCCATGGGCTGACGTGTGTCACACATGGTCTAGACACACGCCCGTGTGTCTATCCACATGGACAAAAACAAAGCTATGTGCTAAGTTCCTTTCACCCCTCTAGCATATACAATATGTATTCATTCAACACATCCATAATCAACTCAAATTGAAGTGCAATCTCACATAGATAACTACAATCTTTTCATAAAATAAGGTAGCCAACTACTATGGCATTATACAAAATAGACTATCCATCTAAAAGCCAACACATATTAGCCATTTACAACAAAATTCACTAACTAGTCTAGCCTCTATACATGCCATATACAAAACACTGAGTCTCATGTACCAGAGTATGCTGATAATGTGGACGATCTTCCAATTGATCCTCGTATCTCGATTCAACACTTTTACTCTATGAGACAAGGGAAAAGAAAGGGAGTAAGCTTTGAGCTTAGTAATTTACACATAAACAATTAAGCATCATAGTATAAGCTCAACAAAAATTAGCATCATACTAACATATAATGTACAACAATGCTTACTCTTTCTATCCCTTACCACATTTCCAACACATCATGAGTCACATACTCATAACCATTGAAATGCACCCCTACATTCAATATCACATTTACACAATATACAACTCAACATCATTTCTCGATAATTCATCCACACAGCTAATTAACTCAATAATGTAACCACGCAGCTAATCCACACAGCTAATTTCTCAGTGGTTTCGCACTTAGCCCACCACAATCAATTAATAAGGTAGTATCGCACTTAGCCTACCATAAATGTATTCATAGTGGTTTCGCACATAGCCCACTAGATGATATACCTAACGATAGCATCGCACAAAGCCAGCTTATCGTCAATATGCATTAAGATGGTATCGCACTTAGCCCACCATTTGGCATTCTCACTACACATTCACATATCTACTTACTTAGCCATACCTCCATTCACAAATTCTACCTCATTCATCCCACATAGGTTCTCAATCATTCTCAATCATGCTACACACTAGCTAGCATTAAGAAATTGTAAGTATGAATGCATTGTTTAAGCATAAACTTACCTCGATACTCAAAAGTATAGAAATATGCAATTTAGTCCACCACCTTGCTCTTGCCTCGGTTTAGATCCGGGCTTCGTCTTTCTTGATCTATAATGAATAAATCAGCTTATTCAATACACACATTTACTAAATTGACACTTATCTCATACTTTGGCAAAATTATCCTTTTGCCCCTAATCTTTCACAAAATTATGCTTTTGCCCCAAGGCTCGTAAAGTGATTTTTATTCAACTTTCTAGCCTTTCATGCTTAGCCGAGTCACTTACTCAACTAAAGCATTCACCAACTCTCACATAAATCACACATGTATGACCAAACTTAAAACTTTCACAAACTAGTCCCTACATGTATTTTCATGGAAAATCACTTAACAAAAGATGTTACTACTACATCAAGCTTTCATAATCTTCTATAAAACATCAACATCGATGCATGTCATACATGGCTAAATTTTTGAACATTCAATATAGGTCATCAAATAGCTAAAAATAGCTTATTCATACAACTATGGCTTCAAAAATACGAAGAATATCAAAAACGGGGCTTGGATGCACTTACTAGCAAGCTTGAAAAATTTGAAGAACCCTAACAATGGCTCTTGAAAATTTCGGCAGCCTTGGAGAAGAAGATGAATGAATTTTGTCATCTTTTCTCCTATTTTAATCATTTAATTGCCAAATGACCAAAATGCCTTTTTTGATAAACTTCCTATTTTAACTCATTCATGCCCAAATTTGTCCAAAAATTAGAATTTGGGTAAATTGCTATTTAAGGACCTTTAATATATATTCTAAAGCCATTTCACACAAATAGCTTCTAGAATCTCACATTTTGCAACTTTTGTAATTTAGTCCTTTTGGACAATTCAACCGAAATTTTACAAAACTACTTCATGAAACTTTCACACTAACATGCAAACATAGCATAAATCTCAAAAACTCATACATAGACCTTGGATTTGTGGTCTCGCACTACTATTCTAACTAGGCCCTAAACCAGGATGTTACAAAATAGATATCTCGAAACATCAACGGATGATTCTTGTACACTTTGTCAACCAGAACACACTTGCCTAAGGGGTTCGATACTCTAATTACAAATTCAATAGACTCTATAGGCAAAGTCTTACTGGATACTAAGTTCATGCATATATATGAATGAGTAGACCCTGGATCTATCAATGCAATCACAGAAGTATCATAAAGAGTAAAAGGACCGGTAATCATGTCTGGAGACGAAGCTTCCTCACAAGCTCGAATAGCATAAGCCCTGGCAGGTGCTTTCGCCTCAGATCTCGCAGCTGTATCTTTCGTAGCTCTCTGGTTACCACTCATATTTCCCATGTTTCTCGGAGATTTACACTAGTTGAAGCATTATTCGACTTCAAATTCTGTACAATCTCTTGCTGAACAGACTCGGGACAGTCTCAGATAAAGTGATTTAAGTATCCACAATGAAACAAGTTTGATCCATTAATCGACAATTGCTTGGATGTCATTTACCACAATGTCTACACTTGGGTTGCTCAGATCTAACATTTCCAACACTTGCAATCGAATAAGCTGAAGTTCGGAAGCTTGAATGTGATCTTTCACGATCTCTGCTTGAATGTCCCACATTAGCCTTTGAACGACTATACTCATCTTTGAATTTCTTTGATGCAAACTGAAATGATTTACTTGAGGATCTCTTTCTCACATCTCTAGCTTCTGACTCAGGTTTTCTTTTCTCTTTCCCGATTTCCTCAGCCTTACATGCTCAGAGAACAAGCACAGTGAATTCCTTTATTTCCAAAATTTTGACTAACAAACAAATATCTTCATTCAAGTCGTCTTTAAATCTTTTACACATTATTGCCTTAGTCGAGACACATTCTCGTACATATAGGCTCAATCTCATAAATTCTCGCTCGTATTCTGTAACAGACATACGTCCCTGTTTCAATTCAAGAAACTCTTTGTGTGTTTTATCAATAAATCTCTGACTAATATATTTCTTCTGAAATTCAAATTGAAAGAAATCCCAGGTAATTCATTCTTCTGGAACAACGAAAGTTAAAATTTTCCACCATTGGTAAGCTGCATCTCTCAACAAAGAGACGGCACATTTCACACATTCATCAGGGGTACACGACATCTCATCAAATGCTCGAATTGTATTCTCAAGCCAAAACTCAGCCCTTTTAGTATCATCATCATTAGTGGTCCTGAACTCTTCGACCCCATATTTACAGATTTTATTGACTGAAGGCTTATTCAATAGATTCGGATTCATAACCGGAGGTACAACAGGAGTCTGAGGAGGATTAGGTGGGGGCGGAGGTTGAAGAACAGCCGAATTTGCTCTAACATACTAAGTGAACCATTCATTCATCATTTGGAAGAAGGCTTGTTTAGCCTCTCCTTCCTGACTGCTAGTAATCGGTCTCGAATCAGACGATGCTGTCCCTTAAGTGGGAGCAGATGCATTACTCTCAACATCATCAGCTACAGCTCGTTCGGGATCCATTTACTATTCAAAAAAACACATTTTATCTATCAGGATTCATCACACTATCACAGTTCGTATATATGGCATGTATAGCTAGACTCTCACACAATACTTTAGTCCTAGAATTGACTAAACTGTAGCTCTGATACCAATAAATTCTAACACCCCTAACACGTATCTGTCGTCGTACTAGGGTTAAGAGGCATTACTGGACATATCAGATCATACCGCAATCATTTCATTAACATCAAATATTCACAAACATTCCATAGCAAAAAATACATATAGATTCCCTTTAAAAGGTTTACGAGACTTTAAACATGCATTGGGAAGGAGTCATAACTAAACTGAGCACATACAAATTTTTTCGAAACTTAAGCATTTTTTTAAACTTATAGAGGTCACACGCCCGTGTGAGCAGGCCATGTGCCTCACACGGCATTAGACACACCCGTGTGTCTAAGCCGTGGCAAAACAGGGCATACATACTGACTTGCCCACACGGTCACAAGACAAGCCCGTGTGCCAGGCCATGTGAAATTTAAGGAAACTACTAACTTGCTCACACGGCCAACCACACGCGCGTGTGGCTTCTTGTCTTACTTCGAATTGCAACCTTGAGAGACACAGTCAAGAAACACGCTTGTGTGCTCAACCGTGTGGGCAAATATAGGCCATTTGCAAGGCCAATTTGTCGCCCAAAATTTGGGTCATACCTATAAACATCAAACAACATCAATTCATATCCCAGAGGCAACCAAAAATATACCAATCATTCACAAATTGACCCGTAATAACATCATTCATATCCATATACAAATCCAACTCAAACATACCAATTCAAGTACCAACTTCACATTAAAAATATGTGATTCATACATAATATTACTCCATTTCAAATCATAGCATTTCTCAAATCAACCATGAAACTTACCAAAACTGACAATTTCTTTTGGCCATTCATGAGCACATCAAAACATACCAAATTTTACATCACATAGCATACACTAAATTCACTCTATAATCATATTCATTGTCAAGCCATATCACATGGATATATTTACACATTTTAAAACATAATCAATGTTCTATAGGCTATACATGCCATACTACAATATGTACATTTTCAAAAGGTACCAAAATATAGTTCGATAGTATGGTGATGATCCTCGATGATCCCTGTAACACCTAAAACCCAGCATAGACGTTATGACCAAATCTGACGTGTCACATCGAAGTGTTTTTCGAAATTAGGCTTGTTGAGAGAAAATCGTTTTTAAATGATTGCCATGTTTGTTACTGCTAGTTTCTTAATTGGTTAAAAACCCGCAGAAGCTACTCTAATTAATGTCATTTTGAAGTTTGAAAATGTGTGTTTGTCTCTTAAAATAGTTTTTTTTTAAAAAAAACTTGTTTGTATCAGCTTGGCAGTTTCAAAAAAAGAAACTAAAACCCAATTAAAAGAAATTAAAATCACCAAAGGCCTTATTACATAAATATCAACCCAATATAAAAATTTAAATAACTAGGTTAGAAATAAAATATTAGGGAACGTGCGGCCACCTCCGAGTCCTTCGAAGCTCTAAATCATCTAAGGCTGGGGATTACGTGTACAGTTAAAAGAAAAGAGTGAGTTACGAGAACTCAGTGTGTAATCCCTTATCATGCAATAATAGTGGGCACGAGCCCTATTCGATGAATAAGATGCAGAGGGGGGCCTTAGCCCATTAAAGTAATCAATATGGGCCTAAGCCCAATACAGTATCAATATGGTGCACATATGTAACCTATCCCAATCGAACCAACACACCACCCATACCAACCGACACACCATGTAGGGATAAGATCGACCCACCCAGCCAATACACCTATGTTGCAGCATAGCTACCAGTAATAAAATCCAGCAGAGCTGTCAGTAACAATATATGTGGCAAAGGCACTAGAAACAATACTGCAGCAGAGCTGGCAGTATCAGTATCGCAGCAAAGCTTCCAATAACAGTGTGTGTGGCAAAGCCACCAGTACAGTACTTCCTTCATATCAGAATCCCAACCCCATGTAGTATGTCATGTATGCAGAATGCCATGCTCAGAATCAATCATACAAATCACAAACAAAGCTGTCATAAAAACACAGGCAAATCAGTCATTTACCATTGAGGGCAAAATAGTCATTTTACCTTTTGGGGGTAATACGGTCATTTTACCCTACAATGGTATTATGGTTATTTTACCCTACAGGGGTATTACGGTCATTTTAGCCTATAGGGGTATTACGGTCATTTTACCTTACAGAGGGATTATGGTCATTTCACCCTACAGAGGCATTACGGTCATTTTACCCTACAGGGGTATTACGATCATTTCACCCAACGGGGGCATTACGATCATTACACACTATAGGGGCATTACGATCATTTCACCCTAAGGTGGCATTACAGCCATTTTACCCTATAGGGGCATTGCAGTCATTTCACCATACGGGGCATTACAGTCATTTTACCTTACGAGGGCATTACGGTCATTTTACCCTACGGGGGCATAACAATCAATTTACCCTACGGAAGCATTACAGTCATTTCACCCTAGGGGGCATTACGATCATTTCACCCTACAAGGGCATTACGGTTATTAAACCCTATAGGGGCGTTACGATCATTTCACCCTACGGGGGCATTACGGTCATTTTATCAGTTTGGGCCTAAGTGTACTTAGGCCCATCAGTAAGCCTACAGTCATCTTGAGCGACTCGAGCGACCAAAACGGTACAGACAGTGTAGATGGGCCCAAAGCCCATTATGGCCTAAGCCCATGAAATTGCTAATGGCGGCCTTTTTCGTTGTACGCCCAAGTTTCGTGGGCTCGATTTACCATACGAGTGTTCGCACGCTCAACGCCCAACCTTTCGTCTTTTGCCTTTCCACAATCTAATCAGTGTGTGTGTACACACTTTACCATCTTTTACGCCTATTACCATTTGCAGGGTACGGTTACACACCTGTTCGTGATAACGAGTAAACTAGCCCACGTGTAGTCCAACCTATTACAATAGAAGCTTCGGTTAAATACTTAACACACGAGTTGAAAGAGACACTAACCGAAACCTATTCAAAAGATTACTTACTATCGCCTTGCTTGAATCAACGTGGATTTAACCTACTTAGATCGCTAACGAAAGAGGATTACAGACCCCTCAATGATTACCTGCATACGAATCAAACCTCCCATTAACGCACATATGAGACAATACTTGTTCCTTAATAAACACATACTTACCAAATCGCAGAGTTAATATGAAGAAGAGGAAGAATCGGCCTACAAGAGTATGCCCTAAACTAAGGCACGAAAAGAAATACACACATCAAAGATGGAAGATTCGAATACCCAAAATCAACGACCAAAGAAAAGAAAGTTGCGATAGAGAGATCGACAAGTTGCCAGAGATTAGTTGTTGAATCGAAGACAGAAGTGAAGGAGTAAGGGATGCAGTAAAACGGCTTGGGTACTAAAAAGAAGGGGTGATAGCAGGAATGATTTGAAAAGAACAAAGGAGGGAAAAGATAATGTGTATTTGGTCACCAATGTCAGATGGATAGAAAGACAACTATAACCAAAAAGAACCAAGGGGGGAATGAAGAGTATATTCGGCCAAAGAAGAGAGACCAATGACAAGTTCGAAACAGAGAGCAAGAAAAACAAAAGGAGAAATTCGGTATAGTGGGGAAAGAGTTGACAAGAGC
Source organism: Gossypium bickii (assembly GCA_025503065.1). Classification (NCBI taxonomy): domain Eukaryota; kingdom Viridiplantae; phylum Streptophyta; class Magnoliopsida; order Malvales; family Malvaceae; genus Gossypium; species Gossypium bickii. The sequence goes on from CP106714.1 coordinate 49,922,414, forward strand.
CGACACTATGTTGCCAAAAAATTGAAAAACAAAACAAAACCGAAAGAACACCACCAAAACTGATAATGCTCATAAACTGCCCCTCCTAGCTGAATTTCTCATACACAAGTTTCCCCATTCGTTTACACCACTCCAAATTTTGAATTCCTTGATTTACTCTACAGTTTCCTCCAACCCCATATTTCAAAATTCCATGACACTCTCTCCTAACAACCTAGATTATCTCCTCCAATCTCTCCTTAACTTCCTCCATGGCCATTTCAAATTCCAATTCGCAGAGTTTCAATCAAGCTCTACCTCTCATGCAACAAGGAAGTAAAATAAATATTCCCTTGTACAACATGAGACTCGATCCCAAACTCCCTTGCAACTTAAACCACACCACCAACCACCTTACCAACCAGCTCCTTGTGTCATATTTTAACCACACATATCTGAAAGGCAGATATCTGAAAGGCCTACTATCAAGCACTAAGGGTTTTATTCACTTAAAAACTAATTTTTTTGCTAAAGACCAGGTTTGAACCCAAATCTTCTCCAACACTTCTCAAGACCCTTAACCACTAAAGCAGACATTTAATTGTGTCATTTCTTGCACAATTAAATACTTATGTACAGCTTCCTTAGTGATACATACACAAGGCCCAATACTTCTAGGCCCAAAATTTGGGGCGTTACAAGTCTACCCTTAAAGAAATTTCGTCCTCGAAATTTCCAACTATCATAATGGTCACATATATAGACTACACTACTACGCTTTCGCTGCGCACTCTGATTCCAATTTAGGTATATAGTCAGACGACTAGCACCCAACTCCAGCACCTCTACGGCCTCTACCACGGCCCATTGTACCTCATTCGCGAGTATCCCTTGTGCTCATTATCGCTATGCGTATTATCAGAATTAGAAATTTTATGCACATTTGTTTACAGGTCAAGTAATTAAGCAGATGTTTTATGAGCAATAGTAGTTTAGAGTTTTATTTTCGCCATCGTAAACTCAGTATAGCTTCAGTCCCCTATAGTTTGCTCTATCTACAGTGGTATGGTCTAATTTATAAGTAGCCACAGTACTTCCTAACTTATTGCATTTCAGTTTCTAAACAGACAAAAGTATTAAGAAAACTTTCAGATTCAGCGCCAGAGACTCGGTGTGCCACACTTTACAGAAGAAATATCTCAAACACTTCACATATTGAAAAACAACTTATTAAAATCCAAAATTTGAAAACCCAATCCACAGCTGAGTTTTACAACCTAGCTCTGGTACCACTAAATGTAACACCCCAAATCTGACCTAGACATTACGATCAATCTGATGTGTCACATCGAAGAGTATTTCAAAATCAACCTTGTTGAAAGAAAATCGCTTTTAAACAATTTCCATGTTTTTTACTGTTGGTTTCTTAGTTGGTTAAAAACCCACAGAAGCTACTCTAATTAATGTCATTTTGAAGTTTGAAAATGTGTGTTTGTCTTTTAAAACAGTTATTACTTTTGAAAACTTGTTTGTATTAGTCTAGCAGTTTCAAAATAAGAAATTAAAACCCAATTAAAAGAAATTAGAATCACCAGAGGCCTTATTACATAAATATCAACCCAATATAAAAATTTAAATAACTAGGTCGAAAATAAAATATTAGCGAACGTGTGGCCACCTCCGAGTCCCTCACAACTCCAAAACATCTAAGGCTGAGGATTAAGTGTACAGTTAAAAGAAAAGGGTGAGTTACGAGAACTCAGTGTGTAATCCTCTATCATGCAGTAACATTTTGGACCTGAGCCCTATTAAGTAACAGTACAGTGGGGGCCTTAGCCCATTACAATAATCAATGTGGGCCTAAGCCCAATATAGTATCAATATGGTGCACATATGTAACCCATCCCAATCGAACCAACACACCACCCATACCAACCAACACAACATGTAGGGATAAAATCGACCCACCCAGCCAACACACCAATGTTACAGCATAGTGCTAGTAATAATAACGCAGCAGAGCTACTAGTAACAGTATATGTGGCAAAGCCACCAGAAATAGTGTTGCAGCAAAGCTGCCAGTATTAGTACCATAGCAAATCTGCCAGTAATAGTGTTTGTGGCAAAGCCACCAGTACAGTACTTCCTTCATATCAGAATCCTAATCCCATGCAGTATGTCATGTATGCAGAGTGCCGTGCTAAGAATTAGTCATGCAAATCACAGACAAAGCAGTAATACAAAACACAGGCAAATCAGTCATTTACCCTCGATGGGCAAAATAGTCATTTTACCCTTTGAGGGTATTATGGTCATTTTTCCCTACAGGGACATTACGGTCATTTTACCCTATAGGGGCATTACGATCATTTTATCCTATATGGGAATTACGGTCATTTCACCCTACGGGGGCATTACGGTTATTTTACCCTACAGGGGCATTACGGTCATTTTGCCCTACATGGGCATTATGGTCATTTCGCCCTACGGGGGCATTACAGTCATTTTACTCTACAGAGGCATTACGATCATTTCACTTACGAGGGCATTACAGTCATTTTACCCTACGGGGGCATTACGGTCATTTCACCCTACAAGGGCATTACAGTTATTTTACCCTACAGGGGCATTACGGTCATTTCACCTACGAGGGCATTACAGTCATTTTACCCTACAAGGGCATTACAGTCATTTCACCCTATAGGGGCATTACGGTCATTTTACCCTACAGGGGCATTATGGTCATTTCACCCTACGGGGGCATTACGGTAATTTTACCCTATAGGGGCATTATGGTCATTTCACCCTATGGGGCCATAGCAGTCATTTTACCCTACAGGGAAATTACGGTCATTTCACCCTACGGGGCATTATAGTTATTTTACCCTACAGGGGCATTACAGTCATTTCACCATACGGGGGCATTACAGTCATTTTACCTTACGGGGGCATTACGGTTATTTTACCCTACAGGGGCGTAACAGTCATTTTACCGAACGGGAGCATTACAGTCATTTCACCCTATGGGGGCATTACGGTCATTTCACCCTACAGGGGCATAACGGTTATTAAACCCTATAGGGGCATTATGGTCATTTCACCCTAAGGGGGTATTACGATCATTTTATCAGTTTGGGCCTAAGTACACTTAGGCCAATCAGTAAGCCCACAGTCATCTTGAGTGACCAAAACGGTACAGACAGTGTAAATGGGCCCGAAGCCCATTATGGCCTAAGCCCATGAATTCGCTCATGGCGGCTTTTTTCGTCGTACGCCCAAGTTTCCTGGGCTCGGTTTACCATACGAGCGTTCGCATGCTCAACGCCCAACCTTTCGTCCTTTGCCTTTCAACAACCTAATCAGTGTGTGTGTACACACTTTACCGGCTTTTACGCCTATTACCATTTGCAGGGTACGGTTACACACCTGTTCGTGATAACGAGTAAACTAGCCCACGTGCAGTCCAACCTATTACAATAGAAGCTTCGGTTAAATACTTAACACATGAGTTGAAAGAGACACTAACCGAAACCTATTCAAAAGATTACTTACTATCGCCTTGCTTGAATCAACGTGGATTTAACCTACTTAGATCGCTGACAAAAGAGGATTACAGACCCCTCAATGATTCTCTACATACGAATCAAACCTCCCATTAATAAACATATACTTACCAAATTGCAGAGTTAATATGAAGAGGAGGAAGAATCGGCCTACAAGAGTATGCCCTAAACCAAGGCACGAAAAGAAACGCACACACCAGAGATGGAAGATTCGAATACCCAAAATCAACGACCAAAGAAAAGAAAGTTGCGATAGAGAGATCAACAAGTTGCCAGAGATTAGTTGTTGAATCGAAGACAGAAGTGAAGGAGTTAGGGATGCAGTAAAATGGCTTGTGTACTAAAAAGAAGGGGTGATAGCAGGAATGATTTGAAAAGAACAGAGGAGGGAAAAGGTAATGTGTATTCGATCACCAATGTTAGATGGATAGAAAGACAACTATAACCAAAAAGAACCGAGGGGGGAATGAAGAGTATATTCGGCCAAAGAAGAGAGACTAACGACAAGTTAGAAATAGAGAGCAAGAAAAACAAAAGGAGAAATTTGGCATAGTAGGGAAAAAGTTGACAATAGCTGACACTATCTTGCTAAAAAACCGAAAAACGAAACAAAACCAAAAGAACACCACCAAAATTGATAATGCTCATAAACTGCCCCTCCATGTTGAATTTCTCATACATAAGTTTCCCCATTCGATTCCACCACTCCCAATTTTGAATTCCTTGATTTACTCCACAATTTCCACCAACCCCATATTTCAAAATTCCATGACACTCTCTTCTAACAACCCATATTATCTCCTCGAGTCTCTCCATGACCATTTCAAATTCCAATTCGTAGAGTTTCAGTCAAGCTCTACCTCTCATGCAGCAAGAAAGTAAAATAATTACTCCCTTGCACAACATAAGACTCGAACCCAAACTCCCTTGCAACTTAAACCACACCACCAACCACCTTACCAACCAGCGCCTTGTGTTATATTTTAACCACACATATTTGAAAGGCCTACTATCAAGCACCAAGGGTTTTATTCACTTAAAAACTAATCTTTTTTTTTTTTTTGCTAAAACCCAGGTTTGAACCCAAAACTTCTCCAACACTTCTCAAGACCCTTAACCACTAAAGCATACAATTAATTGTGTCATTTTCTTACACAATTAAATACTTATGTACAGCCTCTTTACTGATCCATACACAAGTTTCAAAACTTCTACGCCCAAAATTCAGGGCGTTACAAGTTTACCTCCCTTAAAGAAATTTCATCCTCGAAATTTCCAACTATCATAATGCTCGCATATATAGACTACACTGCTGCACTTTCACTACGCACTTTGATTCCAATTTAGGTATATGGTCGGACGACTAGCACCCAACTCCAGCACCTCTACGGCCTCCACCACGGCCCATTGTACCTCATTCGCGAGTACCCCTTGCGCTCATTATCGCTATGCGTATTATCAGAATTAGAAATTTTATGCACATTTGTTTACAGGTCCAGTAATTAAGTAGATGTTTTATGAGCAATAGTAGCTTAGAGTTTTAATTTCGCCGTTGTAGACTCAGTATAACTTCAGTCCGCTATAGTTTGCTCTATCTACAGTGGTATGGTCTAATTTCTAAGTAGCCACAGTACTTCCTAACTTACTACATTTCAGTTTCTAAATAGACAAAAGTATTCAGAAAACTTTTGGATTCAGCGACGGAGACTCAGTGTGCCACACTTTATAGAAGAAATATCTCAAACACTTCACATATTGAAAAAGAACTTATTAAAATCCAAAATTTGAAAACCTATTCCACAGCCGAGTTTTACAACCTAGCTCTGATACCACTAAATGTAACACCCCAAACCCGACCTAGACATTACGATCAAATCTGACGTGTCACATCGAAGTGTTTTTCGAAATCAAGCTTGTTGAGAGAAAATCGTTTTTAAACAATTGCCATGTTTTTTACTGTTGGTTTCTTAGTTGGTTAAAAACCCGCGGAAGCTACTCTAATTAATGTCATTTTGAAGTTTGAAAATGTGTGTTTGCCTTTTAAAACAGTTATTATTTTTGAGAACTTGTTTGTATCAGTTTGGCAGTTTCAAAATAAGAAATTAAAACCCAATTAAAAGAAATTAAAATCACCAGAGGCCTTATTACATAAATATCAACCCAATATAAAAATTTAAATAACTAGGTCGAAAATAAAATATTAGCGAACGTGTGGCCACCTCCGAGTCCCTCGCAGCTCCAAATCATCTAAGGCTGGGGATTAACTGTTCAGTTAAAAGAAAAGGGTGAGTTACGAGAACTCAGTGTGTAATCCCCTATCATGCAGTAACATTTTGGGCCTGGTCCCTGTTAAATAATAGCATAGTGGGGGCCTTAGCCCATTACAGTAATCAATGTGGGCCTAAGCCCAATACAGTATTAATATGGTACACATGTGTAACCCACCCCAATCGAAACAACACACCACCCATACCAACCAACACACCATGTGGGGATAAAATCGACCCACCTAGCCAACACACCAATGTTGCAGCATAGTGCCAGTAATAATAACGTAGCAGAGGTGCCAGTAATAGTATATGTGGCAAAGCCACTAGAAATAGTATTGCTGCAGAGCTGCTAGTATTAGTACCGTAGCAAAGCTGCCAGTAACAGTGTTTATGGCAAAGCCACCAGTACAGTACTTCCTCCATATCAGAATCCCAATCCCATGCAGTATGTCATGTATGTAGAGTGCCATGCTCAAAATTAGTCATGCAAATCACAAACAAAGCAGTCATACAAAACACAGGCAAATCAATCATTTACCCTCGAGGGGCAAAATAGTCATTTTACCCTTTAGGGGTATTATGGTCATTTTACTCTACAAGGGTATTATGATCATTTTACCCTACAGGGGTATTACGGTTATTTTACCCTACAGGGGCATTATGGTCATTTTACCCTATAGGGGCATTACGATCATTTCATCCTATAGGGGCATTACGGTCATTTCACCCAACGGGGGTATTACGGTCATTTCAACCTAGGGGGCATTACTATCATTTCACCCTATAGAAGCGTTACGGTCATTTTACCCTACATGGGAATCAAGGTCATTTCGCCTTACGGAGGCATTACGGTCATTTTACTCTACAGGGGCATTACGATCATTTCACCTACGAGGGCATTACAGTCATTTTACCTTACGGGGGCATTACGGTCGTTTCACCCTATGAGGGCATTATAGTCATTTTACCCTACAAGGGCATTACGATCATTTCACCTACGAGGGCATTACTGTCATTTTACCCTACAAGGGCATTATAGTCATTTCACCCTATAGGGGCATTACGGTCATTTTACCCTACAGGGGCATTACAGTCATTTCACCCTGCGGGGGCATTACAGTAATATTACCCTACAGGGGCATTATGGTCATTTCACCCTTCGGGGGCATTACGATCATTTTAACTTTCAGGGGAATTACGGTCATTTCACCCTGCGGAGGAATTACGGTCATTTTACCCAATAGGGGCATTACGGTCATTTCACCTTACAGGGACATTACGGTCATTTTACCAGACAGGTGCATTACGGTTATTTCACCCTACGGGGGCATTATGGTCATTTTACCCTACAGGTGATTTAAGGTCATTTTACCCTACAGGGGCATTGCGGTCATTTTATCAGTTTGGGCCTAAGTACACTTAGGCCCATCAGTAAGCCCATTGTCGTCTTGAGCGACTCGGGCGACCATAACTGTACAGACATTGTAGATGGGCCCAAAGCCTATTATGGCCTAAGCTCATGAAATCGCTCATAGCGGCGTTTTCTGTCGTACGCCCACGTATCATGGGCTCGGTGTACCATATGAGCGTTCGCACGCTCAACACCCAACCTTTTGTCTTTTCGACTTTTGCCTTTCCACAGTCTAATCAGTGTATGTGTAATAGCCCGATTTTGGGGTTAGTCGAAACAGTGGTTTCTAGACCGCTAATCCGAGGTTGAGGAAAATTATTTTGATATTATTTTATATGTTATGGCATTAATATATGGCTATATGAAAATTTTGGTGTGTTAATTTTAATGATTTAATGCTTAATTGTGAAAAGGGACTAAATCGCATAAAGTGTGAAAGTTCCCTTATAAGTGGTAGAGGTGTCTAATAGCCAAAGAATATCATTTGGAGGTCCTTAATGTGAAATTAGGCCATTGAATTTGTGATGGCCGGCCATATAGAGGATAGGGCGACAAGACATTAAATTTTGGTCAAATTTGGTGGAAATTAGGTGATAAAAATGAGTAAAATAAGATGAATAAAAGATGTTGTCATCTTTTACTATTCCTTCTTCTCTTACCACCAAAAATTGAGAGGAATAAGGGTTCTTGGAGTTCAAAATTTTCAGCAAAACAAATCTCTTGCAAGTAAGTGATTTTGGTGGTTTTATTTTACAACTTTTGTACTTTTGGAGTCTCCAAAGCTTAAGCTAACTAATGAGGGGACTAATTTGTGATATGGTTGAAAGTCTAGGGACTTGCCATGTGAGTGTTTATGTTGTTAGCTGAGTCTTTATGGAAGAAAATGAATGTTAGGGAGATGAGAAACAACTTTTGTGAAAGGTATTAACATGAAAACACTTAAATATGACTTGAATGCAAAGATTAAAAATGTGTAATAAATGCATGAAATAGTTAGATTTGTGAGTAGTTGTAAGAGGAATAAATGTTTAGCTAGGCTTGTTTGATGAAAAAATGTGTTCAAAAATTATTTACGAGCCTAGGGGCAAAATCATAATTTTGCCAAACTATAAGGGCAAAATGGTCATTTTTGCCTAAGTATATATTTTGATGCATTATGATCATAAAATGTTATAAATGAGTGAATTTTTTTTGTTATAAACCAAGAAGAGCATGGAATCAACCTTGACCGAGGAAAAGGCAAGGTTACGGAATAGACGGTTGATTAACGTATTTTCCACCGAGGTAAGTTTATGTGTAAATGATACATCTTATATACACATGTTGTTACTTATTGGTGCGTTGTATGATTGGGAACATGTATGATTCAAGGGGATTGAATTTGGTAGGTATTGAATAATTTTTGTATGAAACACGAAATAGATATGTAAATGTGAAATAACATTCGTAGTAATAAATGGTGGGCTGTGTGCAATACCACCTTATTACTTATCCACGATGGGCTATGTGCGATACCATCATTTATATTATTTGGTGGGCTAAGTGTGTTAGGACCGTAAATATTCTTGTTGGTGGGCTATGTGTGATACCACCCTGTTAAAGATTAATGGTGGGCTAAGTGTGAAACCACCGAGTGATTGGTAGTATTATGAATGGTTTATTGGGAAAATTATGATGTGTTGTTTCTTGTGATCTTGTGGTGATAAGTGCAGGGATGCATGTTAAATAATATGAGCATTTGACTTGTGATATTGTTGGAATGTGCTAAGAGATGAAATGACTAAGCATGATCATGTAATGTGGATTGTTTTTGCTTAGTATGTAATGCTATTTATTGTTTAGCACATACTGTGATGTTATTTGTTTTCATGTAAACTTACTAAGCTTAAAGCTTACTCTCTTTTTCTTTTCCCTTGTTTTATAGAGTCAAAGAGCTAGGTCGGGATACGAAGATAATTGGAATATCACCCACACTATCAGCTCCTCTCATTATATCTGGACTTAGTGTTTTGAGTATGGCATGTATACGGGCTAGACTAGGTAATTTGTTTTGTTATTTTGGCCAAGAATATGTTGGCCCCTTTAAAGGTGAATTCTTTTGTATATAGCCATAGTTGATGGCTCACTATTATATATGAAAAGATGAAGTTATTCATGGAAGTGTATATTATAAAGCTGAGTTGTTTAGTGATGTGTTGAATGGATTTATGTTGTGTGAGTTAGGGTGGTGAAAAGAGCTTGGCAAATAGCCTTGTTCTTGTCCACATGGGTAGGCACACGGGCTTGTGTCTAGGTCGTGTGTGACACACGGTCAGTCCCATGGGTGTGTGACCAGGCCGTGTGTCCCCTACATGTTAGTTTTGCAAGTCAGTACGCTTTGTAATAAACACACGGGCAGAGACACGGCCGTGTGTCTCAGCAGTGTGGGAGGCACGGCCACAGACATGGGCGTGTGCCCAGGCCGTGTGAAGTCTGCACCTTGAAATTGGAATTTAATTCGACACATGGTCTAAGGACACGAGTGTGTGGCTTGACTGCGTGACCATAGTGAGATGATGACATTATAAACAGAATGCCAAGGTTTTGGCACACGGACTGAGACACGAGCGAGTCGAAGCCGTGTGAGGGACACGGGCCAGGGACATGGGCATGTGTCTGGCCGTGTGAAATAAGTCAGTGTCGACCACGGGTGAGGGACATGGGCGTGTGTAACCACACGGGCGTGTGGCCCCTGTTTAGGTGAAAATTTTTAAGTGCACTAAAGTTTTCGGTTGGATTTCGAAACCCTCCGTATACATGTTTAAGGCCTCGTAGGTCCTTAATGAGAATGTTTTGATGGTGAAGGAGATATTTTAAGTTGTATGACCAAGTGAATGAAGTACAGGAATGCCTCGTACCCGGCTCCGGTGTAGTATACGGGTAAGCGATGTTACATTTAGTGGTATCAGAGCTATGGTTTAGTCAGTTCTCGGACTACTGCAGCGTGTGTAAAAGTCTAGCTATACATGCCATAAGTGTATATTGATAGTGTGATGGCTTCTGATAATTTTAAACTTTGTTTTTATATAGTAAATGGATCCCGATCAAGCAACTACTGATGACATAGCTAGTAACGCGCCGGCCCCCGCGCAAGGGACCGCGCCTGTAAAGAGTGGACCCAAGACTAGGGGTCAAGGAGAATAGGCCTAGGAAGCCTTTCTCCAAATGATGAGTAATTGGTACATGGAGTATGTACGAGCAAATCCTAATGCTCAACCTCCTCCTGTAATACCCCATACCTGAGTCCGAGGCTAAGACCGGATACAAGACATTACTATGCTTGAACTTTCTTAAACATGTACTTACGGACTATAAAATTTCGTTATGAATTAAAAACTTCTCTTTCTTAGTCAAATCATACATTTCATGGGCCTACGAGTACTCAAACTTTCGTCCCGAAACTTTCGAAACCCATCTGGAAACTTTCTCTCGAAATAGGGGTCACACGCCCGTGTAACTTGGGACACGCCCGTGTATCCCTAAGACATACCTGTGTCTCCCACCTGTGGTGGATACTGACAAGTCACACACAGCCTTGGCAAGCCCATGGCCCTAGCCCGAGTGCCATACTTTGATATACTGACTTATTCGCACGGTCTGAAGCACACACCCATGTGCTAATTGTGTGTCTCACACAGCCTGAACAAACGGCCGTGTGGTTAGCCCATGGTCTATTCTGACTTAAGACACTAAGGTGCAGGGGACACACGGCCTAGACACACGCCCGTGTGTCTATTCGTATGGGTATTAGAGGCTATCTACCAAGCCTTTTACCACCCTCATATGTATACATTCATATATCATCACATAATTTCACATAGCTTCAATATAACACTTGAATTAAAGACATTTAATCAAAGGAAAAATGAAGCCTTCATCCCATACTCTAGGGAGAACTATATCCAATACAATTACAACAACTTAAGCCATCATCGATGGCTATACACAACCAAACTATAAATTCTCTTAGGCCAACACAATTTGGCTACATCAATTAGAATTTAATCAACTTTAAAAGAATCCCTATACATGCCATGACTCATAAGAACTCGAAACACCATACCAGGAGTCTACTCGATAGTGTGAAAACATCTCCGGTGGCCTCCAACCCGAGCTAGTTAAAAACCTATAATGGATGGGAAAGAGAAAAGGAGTAAGCAAATATGCTTAGTAAGTTCATCTGTATAAAAAATGACAATTTCTAATATTCATTGAATATCTATGACCACAAGGTATTGTAATGAATTTTCTCGTAAATTCATGGTTACTTACTCAACCACTTTTGAAGCTTACTCATTCTACCTCTTACCACATTCTTACCATGCCACAAGCTAATTGGTCGTTTAATTAGCATACATTCCTGCACTGATCACCACGTGATCATATAAACAACATATCAAGCATTTTCAATGAGTCACTCATATCAATAATCTCTCAATGGTTTCGTACTTAGCCCACCATTGAATTCCTAATAGGGTGGTATCGCACACAGCCCACCAATCATTCACACTTATGGTGATTTCGCACTTAGCACACCAATCGTTTATACTTATGGTGATTTTGCACTTAGCTCACCAATCATTTATAAGCGACGGTATCGCACACTGCCCATCGATTACTAATTAATCAGGTGGTAATGCACATAGCCCACCGACAACAATATAATTGATGGTATCGTACTTAGCCCATCATTAACATCAATAAGGTGGTATCGCACATAGCTCACCGTTATTTTACACTCATGGATGGTAATCCATATGTATATCTTTATTTCAAATGTTCAACCGAGAACATCCTTACACATTTCTATTCTTACTTCACTTTATATAATTCTCGTTCGCATTCACATAATGCATTAATAAGTCTACTTTGTACAACTAAGGTGTATCGATTATACATAACCCACTAGGGGTTCATCATATACTGAATTCATCTCAAATTGTTAGATAACACTATTGAGTCTCATGCGCATAGTGTCCCATTAACATCATACTCTAATAGGGTCTCACTTATTTTAACATATTTTTGCCATGTTCCTGACATGGTCTTATACGAATTCTTATACCGAAGCCATAGTCCAATATGGTCTTACACGGGGCCATAATTATCATCATATCATGCTATATACATTTCCCATTATTCTTAGGTTCAATTCTTTTAACCTCTCATTAAAAGATATTTCATACATTCATAGAGTAAATATACATTCCATACAACATTGGAATATTAAATTAACTCATACGTAATTGCAACATTTGCACATGAACTTACCTCGATGTCGAAAGGCCCAAAAAGGGCCTTTTTGCCCACATTTCTCTTTTCATTTGTTCTAGGTCCGAAACTCGTTTTCTTTGATCTAGAACAATGAAATTTACTGATTTAACCACTTATAAATCATATTACACCATAATATACACTTTAGGCAAAATGACTATTTTGCCCTTACACTTTGGCAAAATTATGATTTTGCCCCTAGGCTCGTAAATAAATTTTTATCACACTTTCCTGTTAAACAAGCCTAGCTGAACATTTAATCCTCTTACAACTATCCATAATTCCATCTATTTCATGCCTTAATGAACAAATTACAACTTTTGCATTTTAGTCCCGATTAGGTGTTTTCATCACAACACCTTTCACAAAAGTTGTTTATCAACATCCTATCATTCATTTTCTTCCATAAAAACTCTTCAAACAACATAAACTCTATCATGGTAAGTCATTTGACTTTTAACCATATTGCAAACTAGTCCTCTCATTAGCTAGCTTAAGCTTTGAGGACTCCAAATATACAAAAATCATCAAAAATAAACATCAAATTGACTTACTTGAATGGAGTAAAGCTTGCTGAAATTTTAAGCTTTCAAACCCCTCCCATGGCGATATTTTCCGGTTGGAGAAGAAAGATAAATAAAAAGATGATAACTTTTGCTTATATCATCTTATTTTATTTATTTTTCCAACTAATATCACCAACTATTCATCATAATAAATGCTCTTGTCCCCTATGTATTTTTATGACCAATCAGCTCACTTAAACAAGGCCAATTTGCACATTTGACACCTCCAATTAAAATTCCATAGCTATTTCGTACCTCTAGGAAATAAAATAGAACTTTCACACTTTATGCGATTTAGTCCTTTTTCCACAATTTAGCTAGAAATCGCTAAAATTAAGGCGCCAAAATTTTCATGCCTCATTATAAACATGTTATAACACATAACATAACATGAAAATAATTTTCTCTAACCTCGAATTAGTGATTCTGAGATCACTGTTCTGACTAGCCCCTAAATCAGACTGTTACACCTCCACCCCCTATACCTCAGCCAGTTCCTATGGCTCCTCAAGGTATAGATGTCGTGAGAATAACCAAGCATCTGGTAGATAAGATTCAGAAGCAAGGGGCTGAGGAGTTCAGAGCTAATATAGATGATGACCCTGAGAGGGCGGAGTTCTAGCTTGAGAACTCAATGAGAGTATTTGATGAACTCTCTTGTACAACTGAGGAGAGCTTAAAATGAGCCGTGTCTTTGCTGAGGGACTCGACATACCATTGGTGGTAAACATTGACATCAGTGGTTCCAAAGGAGAGAGTGACGTGAGGCTTCTTTTTGGAAGAGTTCCAAAAGAAGTATATAAGTCAGCTATTTGTTGATCAAAAACAGAAGGAATTCCTTGAGTTAAAGCAAGAAAAAGTGACTGTAGCAGAATATGAGCGCGAGTTTGTTAGGCTCAGCAAGTATGCATAAGAGTGCATGTATACAGAAGCTATCTTGTGCAAGAGGTTTGAAGATGGGCTGAATGAGGATATCAGACTTCTAGTTGGGATCTTAGAGTTAAAAGGGTTTGTAGTGTTGGTTGATAGGGCATGTAAGGCAGAAGAACTGAATACGGAAAAGAGGAAGGCTGTGAGTGAGGCTTGAGATGCAAGAAAAAGGCCAATGAGTAAATCATACCAAGCTTAATCAAAGATGTCCAAGAAAGTAAACCCTCGGACGACTACGTCAGTTGGATATTCACATAAAGACCGAGGTCACACATACTCGGGCTCAAAAGTTCAAACCACTTCGGTGGCAAGTATGGGAAATATGAAGTCCAAACCAGAGTGTCAAAATTGTGGAAGACAACACACGGGGGAGTGTTCAAGGAATAGAGGAAACTGCTACAAGTGTGGTTCACCAGATCATTTCATCCGAAATTGCCTCGAGAGGGATGACAAGGAAAGGAAGCAAGAGATAAGATCAAGAAATGTATCTTCAACGGGTAGACCACAAAAGAACGCGGGAGGTTGGACTAGTGGTAGAGGTGTGCCTCGAGATTCTGCTATGAGACCAGAGGGTCGAGCACCTGCAAGGACTTATGCCATTTGCGCTCGCAAAAAGGCATCATCTCCAGACGTGATAACGGGTACTTTTTCTCTTCATGACACCTCTGTTATTGCTTTGATTGATCCAGGGTCTACTCATTCTTACATTTGCATGAGATTGGCATCTAGTATGAGCATGATTGTTGAGTCTACGAAATTTGTAGTAAAGGTGTCAAACCCTTTAGGCAAACATGTGTTAGTTGACAAAGTGTGTAGAAATTGTCCTTTGACAATTAGAGGTCATTGTTTTCCGGCAAACCTTTTGTTGTTTCCTTTTGATGATTTTGACTTGATTCTTGGTATGGACTGGTTGACTACTCATAGTGTTTTAGTGAACTGTGCTAGTAAACTTATTGAATTGAAATGTGAAAATGGAGATGTCATTCAGGTTGAATCAGGTGGGTCAGATAGTTTACCGGTGATAATTTCTTCGATGGTGGCTAAAAAATATTTGAGAAAAGGATATGAGTCCTATATCGTTTCTATACTAAATACTCAAGAGTATAAGGTAAAGATTGAATCAGTACCGGTGGTATGTGAGTATTCAGATCTATTCCCGGAAGAGTTACCCGAATTGCCTCATGTTAGAGAGGTTGAGTTTGGGATTGAGATAGTTCCGAGAACGACACCTATTTCGATTGCTCCGTATAGGATGGCACCATTAGATTTGAAAGAGCTGAAAGCTAAGTTGCAAGAGTTAATAGACAAGGGTTTTGCAAGACCGAGCTATTCACCGTGGGGTGCTCTGGTGCTTTTTGTGAAGAAGAAAGATGGGTCGATGAGATTGTGCATAGACTATAGACAACTCAACAAGGTGACAGTGAAGAATAAGTATCCCTTACCAAGGATAGATGATCTATTTGACCAACTGAAGGGAGCTACGGTGTTCTCTAAGATAGAGCTAAGGTTTGGCTATTACTAGTTGAGAGTTAAGAAGCAGGATGGGCCGAAAACTACACTTCGGATGAGGTATGGCCATTATGAGTTTTTTGTCATGTCATTTGGCCTAACGAATGCTCCTGTGATTTTTATGGATTTCATGAATCATGTCTTCCGACCTTATTTGGGCAAGTTTGTAGTTGTCTTTATCGATGATATACCAATTTATTCTCGGGATAAGAGTGGTTATGCAGAGCATCTGAGAATTGTTTTGCAGACTTTAAGAGACAAGCAGCTGTATGCTAAATTTAGCAATATTGTGTTTTGGCTCCGAGAGGTCAGATTCCTAGGACACATTGTGTCTGGTGATGGTATTAGAGCTGATTCGAGTAAGATCTCGGCTATTTTGGAGTGGAAATCGCCAAGGAATATGTCAAAAGTCAGAAGCTTTTTGGGTTTAGCGAGGTACTACAGACGGTTCGTAAAGGGATTTTCCATGATTGCTACCTCGATGATGAAATTGTTGCATAAGGATGCCAAGTTTGAATGGACTGAGAAATGTCAACAGAGTTTTGAGAGATTGAAAACATTATTGATTGAGGCACCGGTTTTAGTAAAACCTAATTTGGGGAAAGAGTTTATGGTCTACAGTGATGCGTCATTAAATGGTATCGGTTGTGTGTTGATGCAAGAGGGTAAGATAGTAGCTTACGCCTCGAGACAGCTAAAACCGCATGAGAAGAATTATCTGACTCATGATTTAGAGTTGGCTGCGATTGTTTTCACATTAAAGATATGGCGTCATTATTTATATGGTGAGAAGTGTCGAATCTTCACCGATCATAAGAGTTTGAAGTACTTAATAGACCAAAAGGATTTGAATTTGCGACAATGGCGGTGGCTCGCTTTATTAAAGGACTATGAGCTAGTAATTGATTATCATCTGGGGAGAGCGAATGTAGTTGCGGATGCCTTATGCAGGAAATCTTTGTATGCTTTGAGAGCTATGAGCATGAACTTAGCGTTGTCTAATAATGATGCTACGTTGGACGAGTTGAGGGCTAAACCGCTATTTATTCAGCGAATCTATGAAGCTCAAAAGAATGATAATGAGATGCAAGCTAAGAGAGCTAAGTGTGAATCAGGTAATGATTCTGATTTTCGAGTGAGTTTGGATTTCACGATAAAATTTGTGTACCAAAAGATGATAAGTTGATCTGGGAAATTTTACATGAAGCACATAGTGGTCACTTGTCAGTTCATCCCGGTAGCACGAAAATGTACAATGATTTGAAGAAATTTTATTGGTGGCCGGGTATGAAAAGAGACATTTCTGAGTTTGTAACAAGATGTTTGATTTGTCAGCAAGTGAAAGCCGAGCATGAAGTACCTTCGAGATTACTTCAGCCGGTGATGGTTCCTGAATCGAAGTGGGATCGGATCACCATGGATTTTGTGACAAGGTTGCCTATGACCCCAAAAAAGAAAGATGCTGTGTGGGTTATTGTTGGTAGACTAACAAAGTCAGCTCACTTTATACTAGTGTATGTTGATTATGCTCTTGATAAGTTGGTCGAGTTGTATATTGCTGAGGTAGTGAGATTACATGGGGTGCCTGTATCTATTATCTCGGATAGAGATCCGAGATTTACTTCGAGATTTTGGAAGAAGTTGCAGGAGGCCTTGGGTACAAGGTTGAATTTTAGTACTGCGTTCCATCCTCAAACTAACAGCCAATCTGAAAGAGTGATTCAAGTTCTTGAGGATATGCTATGATGCAGTGTGTTAGAATTTGGAGGTAATTGGGAGAGATATCTACCTTTGGTTGAGTTTGCCTACAATAACAGTTATCATTCGAGTATACGAATGGCACTGTATGAAGCCTTGTATGGTCGTAAGTGTTGGACTCCCTTGTATTAGACTGAGCTTAGTAAGAGGCAAATTCATGGGGTTGATCTAGTTAAAGAAACCGAGGAAAAAGTGAAAGTGATCTGTAATAGTCTGAAAGCTGCTTCGGACCTACAAAAGTCGTACATGGATTTGAAAAGAAAAGAAATTGAGTTTTAAGTGGGCGACAAGGTATTTCTAAAAGTATCCCCGTGGAAGAAAATATTGAGATTTGGTCGTAAGGGCAAATTGAGTCCACGATTCAGAGGACTGTATGAGGTTACCAAAAGAATTAGGCCAGTGGCATACCAGTTGGCTTTGCCAATAGAGTTAGAGAAAATACACAACGTGTTTCATGTGTCAATGTTGCGAAGATATCGTTCTGATCCTTCGCATGTGATCCTTCCAATGGAAGTTGAGATACAATCGGACATGACTTATGAAGAGGAGTCGATTAAAATATTGGCTCAAGAGGTTAAACAATTAAGGAATAATAACATAGCTTTAGTAAAAGTATTATGGAAAAAACACGATGTGGAAGAAGCTACGTGGGAACCGGAAGAAGCCATGAGAGAACAATTTCCAAACCTTTTTATCGGTAAGATTTTCGAGGGCGAAAATCTCTAAATGAGGGGAGAGTTGTAACAGCCTGATTTTGGGGCTAGTCGAAATAGTGGTTTCAAGACCACTAATCCGAGGTTGAGGAAAATTATTTTGATATTATTTTATGTGTTATGGCATTAATATATGGCTATATGAAAATTTTGGTGTTTTAATTTTAATGATTTCATGCTTAATTGTGAAAAAGGACTAAATCGCATAAAGTGCGAAAGTTCCCTTATAAGTTGTAGAGGTGTCTAATAGCCAAAGAATATCAATTGGAGGTCCTTAAAGTGAAATTAGGCCATTGCATTTGTGATGGCCGGCCATATTGAGGCTAGGGAGATAAGACATTAAATTTTGGTCAAATTTGGTGGAAATTAGGCGATAAAAATGATTAAAATAAGATGAATAAAAGATGTTGTCATCTTTTACTATTCCTTCTTCTCCTACCATCGAAAATTGAGAGGAATAAAGGTTCTTGGAGTTCAAAATTTTTAGCAAAACAAATCTCTTGCAAGTAAGTGATTTTGGTAGTTTTATTTGACAACTTTTGTACTTTTGGAGTCTCCAAAGCTTAAGCTAACTAATGAATGGACTAATTTGAGATATGGTTGAAAGTCTAGGGACTTGCCATGAGAGTGTTTAAGTTGTTAGCTGAGTTTTTATGGAAGAAAATGAATGTTAGGGAGATGAGAAACAACTTTTGTTAAAAGTGTTAACATGAAAACACCTAAATAGGACTTGAATGCAAAGATTAAAAATGTGTAATAAATGCATGAAATAGTTAGATTTTTGAGTAGTTGTAAGAGGAGTAAATGTTCAGCTAGGCTTGTTTGATGAGAAAATATGCTGAAAAATAATTTACGAGCCTAGGGGTTGAATCATAATTTTTCCAAAGTGTAAGGGCAAAATGGTCATTTTTGCCTAAGTATATATTTTGATGCATTATGATCATAAAATGTTTATAATGAGTGAATTTTGTTGTTATAGACTAAGAAGAGTGTGGAATCAACCTTGACCAAGGAAAAGGCAAGGTTACGGAATAGACCGTTGATTAACGCGTTTTGCACCGAGGTAAGTTTATGTGTAAATGATACATCTTATATACACATGTTGTTACTTATTTGTGCGTTGTATGATTGGGAACATGTATGATTCAAGGGGATTGAATTTGGTCAGTATTGAATAATTTTCATATGAAAGACAAAATTGATATATAAATGTGAAATAACATCCATAGTAGTAAATAGTGAGCTGTGTGCGATACCACCTTATTACTTATCCACGATGGGCTATGTGCGATACAATTGTTTATATTATTTGGTGGGCTAAGTGGTTACCATCGTAAATATTCTTGTTGGTGGGCTATGTGCTATTCCATCCTGTTAAAGATTGATGGTGGGCTACCTGCGAAACCACTGAGTAATTGGTAGTATTATGAATGGTTTATTGGGAAAATTATGATGTGTTGTTTCTTGTGATCATGTGGTGATAAGTGCAGGGATGCATGTTAAATAATGTGAGCATTTGGCTTGTGATATGATTGGAATGTGGTAAGAGATGAAATGAGTAAGCATGATCATGGAATGTGGATTGTTTTTGCTTAGTATGTAATGCTATTTATTGTTTAGCACATACTATGATGTTATTTGTTTTCATGTAAACTTACTAAGCTTAAAGCTTACTCCCCTTTTCTTTTCCCTTATTTTATAGAGTCGAAGAGCTGGCTCGGGATACAAAGAAAATTGGAAGATCACCCACACTATCAGCTCCTCTCGATATATCTAGACTTAGTGTTTTGAGTATGGCATGTATAGGGGCTAGACTAGGTAATTTGTTTTGTTATTTTGGCCAAGAATGTGTTGGCCCCTTTAAAGTTGAATTCTTTTGTATATAGCCATAGTTGGTGGCTCACTATAATATATGAAAAGATGAAGTTATTCATGGAAGTGTATTTTGCAAAGCTGAGTTGTTTAGTGATGTGTTGAATGGATTTATGTTGTGAAAGTTAGGGTGGTGAAAAGATCTTGGCAAATAGCCTTGTTCTTGTCCACACAAGTATGTACACGGGCATATGTCTAGATCGTGAGTGACACACGGTCAGTCCAATGGGTGTGTGACCAGGTCGTGTGGCCCCTGCATGTTAGTTTTGTAAGTCAGTAAGCTTTGTAAGAAACACACGGGCAGAGACACGGCCATGTTTCTAAGCCGTGTAGGAGGCACAGCCACAGACATGGGTGTGTGCCCAGGCCGTGTGAAGTCTGTACCTTGAAATTGGAATTTAATTTGACACACGGTCTAAGGACACGAGCGTGTGCCTTGACTGTGTGACCATAGTGAGATGATGATGTCATAAACAGAATGCCAAGGTTTTGGCTCTCGGGCTGAGACACGGGCTTGTCGAGGCCGTGTGAGGGACACGAGCGTGTGTTCAGTCATGTAAAATAAGTTAGTGTCGACCACGGGTGAGGGACATAGGCGTGTGTGACCACACGACCTGCCCACACGGGCGTGTCCCATTTCACACGGGCGTATGGCCCCTGTTTATGCGAAAATTTTTAAGTGCACTAAAGTTTCTGGTTGGATTTCGAAACCATCCATATGCATGTTTAAGGCCTTGTAGATCCTTAATGAGAATGTTTTGATGGTAAAGGAGATATTTTAAGTTGTATGACCAAGTGAGTTAAGTAAGGTAACGCCTCGTACCCGGCTCCAGCATGGTATACGGGTAAGGGGTGTTACAGTGTGTGTACACACTTTACTGGCTTTTATGCCTATTACTATTTGCAGTGAAACACCCCACACCAGGCCCACGAGCCTGAACCGGATCTGGTATGTTCCTTAAGAAAATCGGTTTCAAAATTCTTTGTTACTTAGAGAAAGTTTGTGTAATTTTTAAAAAATTATCGATTTGGGTTGGCTTAAATTGGAAACCCATAAATTTTATTTGGAAATCCATTTAGTTAAAGGTGACAAAATAATTTGGGGTTTACTTAAAAAAAAATTTTACTTAAACTTAAAATGTAAAATAGTTCATAGCATAGTAGTTAAAGAAAATAAAAGTAACTAAATAAAACTATGGCCTTTTCGGCCTTATTACATCAATAATTCCCAAACTTAAAAACTTAAAATACTTAATAGAAATAAAGTCACAAATATTAAAATCCTTTCTTGCTGTGCATGGCCATCTTTAGCTCCTGCCGACCCGGTCCATTATTGCTCATTACATGAAAAATAGTCCCACAAAGGGGTGAGTCAACAGACTCAATGTGTACACAAACTAAAAATCAACAATTCAGGCATACATGTTCATATCAAAGACATATTCATATAAAAATGATGCAACCCAAACCCAAGCCTAGTTATCCATCCGCTACATACCACCCGTACCTGCCAATCACACCGTGGGGACTACTAAGTGAACCCTCCATCCGCTACACACCATCGAAGGCAGTCGCTGCAGTCGACGTGCTCATCGCCCATATAATTTGTGTCATTAGACACCATATTCAGATAATGTAACCAAAGTTACCAAATTTAGATAATGTAACCGAAGTTACCATATTCAAATTATGTGACCGTAGTCACCATATTCCGTTGGTGAGACCGAAGTCAACACCTTCTTCCCCTTTCACATATAGCCCGAAATGCCCCAAATATTATTATATCATGTATAACATAGTTATTCCTCATTCATGCTACTATTTACATGTTCAAAATATATCATATTCGTAATCCTATCAGAAGTAGGAAACGTCCTGGGTACTTTTTACCACATTTGTGGTACTTAGCCACAATCACATTCTTATACATATTCATATATTAAAATAATTGCCATATGATATATCGAAAGTTAGTGTGAGTACACACCTGATTTGCTTAATAGGTTCCTTGAAATCCCGAAGAGAATCAGTCACAGATTTAGTTCTCAAATCCTACATAAATTAATCACTTACTGTTTAAAAGACCATTCGGCCACTTTTCCAAATACAACTAGGATTTGTATTACTTACCTTGTAGCCGAATTGATTAAATCCCAAAATTGTGGTATTCCTCCCTTAAATTCGGCTAGCCACCAAAAACATGTATTTTCATCAGTTTCTGACTTTTGGATCAAAAGGAAATACTTTTAGATACCGAAGTAAGCCTTGGCCGATTGGATATATATACTTACCTTACAATTTCCAAATCTGAAAAGGATTCCTTGCCCTATATGTCTGTCGAAATCCCTATAACTTCAAGTTAGATTTAATCTAACTTTGAAAACATAAATCTTAACCCTTAACTGAATATTCATAGATCTTACCTTAAATCCTCAGATTTCCTGAAAGATTCCTCCTTGTATTCAACAGTTGTAAAAAGAACCTGAGAGATCCTTGTAGATTCGACCATAAAACAAGAATAGGGATTAGACCCTTTTCTTTCGATAAATAGAAAAGAAAGGAACTTGAATAATGCTTAACCTTACCCTTAATGCTTAGTCGACTGCTTCCTTGCTTAAATTCTCAGGGAGATTCGGCTATGGCCTCTAATGGAGAGGAAAATATTCGGCTACTACTAGAAGAAAGGTTGGAGAGGAAAAGTAGATTTGACAGAATAGCAGAGAAAAGAGAGGATTTCTGCTTAGGGAAATTTTCGGCAGAGAGGGTGAATAGCTTAGGGAATTTCGGCAAAGGAGGGAATGAATGAAAAATTAGCCTTGTTTTCCTCCCTTAGCCGAATTTACTAGGCCAAGAGTCCTTGACTTGGCCACCACTCTTTCTTGTGATAATATCATCTCTTTATTTAAAAATAAATAAAGAAAAATCCTTATTATCTCTTCTAAATAATCTAAATTAAAAAGCTTTTATTTATCACCTTATTAAGCAATATTAATGGAAATAAAGCACCTCCCTTTTCTAGAAACAATTGCCGTCCACCCCTTAGCCTGGGAAGCAAAAATAAAACTTCATTTATTTGCTTCCCTTGTGACTCGAACCCAGGCCCATGCCTCTTGCACATGGCGCCATTTCCATAGGCCCTAAGTGCCATCTTCAGGCCACTTTTCCTAGCCCGTTTGTGTGTCAAATTTTACCAACTTTTTCTTTTAAGGCCCCCTTGCCTTAATCTCCCATTTTAAACTTTAAAACTCATCATTTTAGGGTCATTTCCAAGTTTCCTAAAATTTTCGATCGGCTCTGTTTACTTGCCATTTTCTTACATTTCCAAGTTTCCCGAAATGTGTACTTTCCATTTTTGGATCATTTCCATTTTCATTTCTTAGTTTCCAATGTGTACTTTCCATTTTTGAACCATTTCCTTACGTTTCTAGGTTTCCTAAAATATTCATGTCCTAATGCATTTCCAGGTTTCCAAAAATATTCATTTCCATTCATTTTCATACATTTCTGGGTTTCCAAAAATATCAAAAATATCAAATAATGCTTAAGACTTGTCATTTCATACAATTAAACCGAGAATGCATAGGCCCTTTCCAGGATGTTACAGTTCTACCCCCCTTAAACAAAATTTCGTCCTCGAAATTTCCTAACTAAACAATCGAGGGTATTGTTGCCGCATTGTCTCTTCCGACTCCCAAAGCTTCTTCTGATCCATGGTTGCACCATAACACCTTGACTAGAGGTACTGACTTTCTCCGTAGTACTTTCACATCACGTTCCAGGATCAGAATCGGCTCTTCCTCGTAGGATAAGTCCGGCCTTAGCTCCACTTCTTCAATAGGTACCACATGAGATGGATCCGATCGATAGCGACGTAGCATGGATACATGGAATACGTCGTGCATTAGCTGCAACTCTGGTGGCAACTCCACTTGGTATGCCACTCGTCCAACTCACTTTAGTACTCGATAGGGCCCTATAAACCTTGGGCTTAACTTCCTTTGCGGCCATCGAACCTCATTACCTTCTTCCAAGGTGAAATTTTTGTAAACACTTGGTCTCCCACTTCAAACTCAATTTCCTTCCGCTTAAGGTCTCAGATATCGACTTACGCCTATCGAGGCTTCCTTCAACCTTGCCCGGATTATCTCAACCTTCTCCTCAGTTTCTGCCACTAACTCCGGACCCAAAACACGACGTTCTCCTAACTCAGTCCAACAAGTAGGAGTTCTACACTTTCGACCATACAATGCTTCGTATGGTGCCATCCGAATGCTTGCCTGATAGCTGTTGTTGTAGGCGAACTCAGCTAGAGGCAAGTAATCTTCCCAACTTCCTCGGAAATCCATCACACAGCCTCTCAGCATATCCTCCAACACTTGTATAACTTGTTCAGACTGCCCGTCTAATTGGGGATGAAAAGCCGTCGTGAAGTCCAACTTAGTGCCTAACGCTTGATGAAGTGCCTTCCAAAATCGAGACGTAAACCTTGGGTCTCTATCGGAGATGATCGACATCGGTACTCCGTGTAGCCTCACGATCTCCGCCACATACAACTTGGCTAACTTCTGAAGGGAATAGTCGGTTCTCACCGAAATAAAATATGTAGACTTGGTCAAACGGTTCACTATCACCTATACCGAGTCCCTCTTAGTGTGCGTAAGGGGAAGCCCACTAACGAAGTCCATGGTAATTCTTTCCCACTTCCATTGGGGAATCTCAATTGGTTGAAGCAATCCCGATGGAACTTGGTGTTCAGCCTTAACTTGCTGACACGTCAGACATTTTCCCACGAATTCAGTCACCTCTCGTTTAAGATTAGACCACCAAAATTGTTCCCTTAGATCCCTATACAGCTTAATGCCTCCGGGATGCATGGCATAAGGGCTACCATGCGCCTTCCGAAGAATCCTTTGTCTTAACTCCTGGTCCTTCGGCATACAGACTTTTCCTTTGTAGCACAATACTCCTTCTTCATTGACGCCATAATCCCCTAATTCTCCGCTCCGTACTTGTTGAAACTTAGTACTTAGATCTTTATCAGTCATTTGTCCCTCTTTCACCTCATTTAGCCACGTGGGCTTGACTTGCAATTCTGCCAACAGGCTTCCATCATCATACAGACTCAAGTGAGCGAACAAAGCCCTTAGATCCGACACAACCTTCCGACTTAGGGCATCTGCTACCACATTCGCCTTGCCCGGGTGGTACTCTATCGAACAATCGTAATCCTTCAACAACTCCACCCACCTTCGTTGCCTCAAGTTCAACTCTTTCTGAGTCAACAAGTACTTAAGGCTCTTGTGGTCTGTGTAGATCACTGACCTTTCTCCATAAAGGTAGTGCCTCCAAACCTTGAGGGCGAAAACCACTGCTGCTAATTCCAAGTCATGAGTTGGATAATTAACCTCATGAGGCCTTAATTGTCGTGACGCATAAACGACTACTTTTCCTTTTTGCATTAGCACACAGCCTAACCCCGTGTGCGAAGCGTCACAGTATACTATGAAATCCTTGCCTGCCTCTGGCTGAATTAACACTGGAGCTTCCACAAGACTTTCTTAAGCTTTTCAAAGCTCTCCTATTGCTTATCCGTCCATACAAAGGGTACTTCCTTTCTTAGCAACTTTGTCAAAGGCGCGGCTATAGACGAGAACCCTTCCACAAACCTTCAGTAATAGCTCGCCAAGCCTAAGAAACTTGGATTTCACCATGGACCTAGGTGGTTTCCAATCCAACACTGCTTCAATCTTCCTAGGATCCACTCTTATTCCTTTTCATGGATACCACATGTCCTAGGAATGCCACCTCCTTAAGCCAAAATTCACACTTGCTTTGATTTGGCATAAAGCTTCTTTTCCTTAACACTTGCAAAAGACAACTCTCGAGATGTTCATCATGCTCCTCTTCGAGCTTAGAGTACACCAAAATATCGTCGATGAACACCACGACAAACCTATCCAAATAGGGTTGGAAAACCCGATTCATCATGTCCATGAACGCGGCTGGAGCGTTCGTCAATCCAAACGGCATCACCACAAATTCAAAATGACCGTATCTTGTCCTAAAAGTGGTCTTATGAATGTCAGCCTCCTTCACCTTCAACTGGTGATATCCCGTCCTTAAGTCTATCTTCGAGAACACAGCTGCCCCTTTCAGCTGGTCGAACAAGTCGTCTATCCTTGGCAAAAGATACTTGTTCTTGATGGTCAGTTTGTCTAACTGACGATAATCTATGCACATACGCATAGTTCCATCCTTCTTCTTCACAAATAGGACCGGTGCTCCCCACGGAGACACACTGGGTCGGATGAACCCACGATCCAACAGTTCTTGGATTTGAGCCTTGAGCTCCACTAACTCCTTTGGCGCCATCCGATATAGAGCGATTGACACAGGAGCTGTTCTCGGTAGCAAGTCTATTCTAAATTCCACCTCCCTATCTAGGGGTATTCCTGGTAATTCATCTGGGAACACATCTACGAAGTCCCTTACCGTCCTAACTCCATGGAAACCTTCATCTTTTCCACCCAACGCACTTACGAAGGCTAAGAACGCCTTGTACCCTTTCCTAACCATCTTCTCAGCCTTCAGCGCCGAAACTACGTTGGACAAGTAGTTCCTCCTTTCTCTGGTCATCACGACTACCTCATCCTCTGGGGTTCTTAGTTCCATACGTTTAGCCGCACAATCCAACACGGCTCGATGTTCTACTAGCCAATCCATTCCAAGTATAAGCTCGAACTCTCCGAAGGGTAACTCCATTAAGTCAGCTCGAAAGTTTACTCCCTGAATCTCTAGGGGTACATTCCGAAAAATCTTATCTATTACTAGAGCTTGGCCTAATGGGCTTACTACAGTCATCTGCTTATCAGAGAGTTCAGAGTCTAGGCCTAGTGTTTCAACTACACTACATGCAACATATGAATGGGTCGAGCCCACATCAATAAGAGCAAAATAGGGCTTGTTATGAACAAAGAACGTACCGATTATAACATCTAGTACGTCTCCATCTTACCTCCGGTGAACCGCATAAACCAAACCCGGTTGCCTTGCTTCTGCATTAGCAGCACCTCAGCCCTGTGTTCCACGGCCTCTGCCCGCACCATTACCTTTGTTGCCAGAACCACGACCCTGTTGAGGCTGCTGTTCGCCTCTACCAGCCTGACTAACATTCTGAGCTACCGGTCGGCTCTCATCTGGTTGCTTAGGACAATCCTTAATCATATGGTCCTTGGACCCACACTTGAAGCATCCTCTCGTCTTTCTCCAACATTCTCCTAAGTGCCTCTTTCCACAATGCTCACAAGGGCGTCATCACCACCGTACCCGGCTTGTTGATTCCGTGGCCCGTCAACTCTAGGCCTCTTATGACCCTTTTCAGATGGCCCAAAACCTCTTTTGGGCTTATTCCTATCCACAGCCTGCTTGGTAGCATCCTTGATTCCCTCGGCCACCTTGGCCTTTTCCACCAAAGCAGAGAATTCCCTCTTACGATGCGGTGCTATCAACAGTCTCAGATCGTCCCTCAGTCCGTCCTCAAAAGCGGACACGGCGCTCATGCTCGATTGCCACTACTCCTCGAGCATAGCGGCTCAACCTCAGAAATTCCGCCTCATATTCTGCGACGGACTTACTCCCTTGCACCAACCCCAGAAAAGCCTTTCTTTGTTCATCTGTATAGCTGGTTCCCACATATTTCTTCTGAAATACCTCCTTAACATATTCCCAGGTCAGATCCTCAGTCGTGGCACCATCCCGCACGCTTAACCACCATTGATACGCTTCGCCGGCGTAATGCGGTGCCACCATTCCTTTCGGCTTCTCCCTCGGGGTCAAGTCGAGCTCATCCATGATGCGCTCGTCGCTTCCAACCAAGATCACCAGTTATCTCGGGCCCACTCCCGACACTCCACGAAACATCTCGGCTCCATTAGCTCGGAGCCGTTCACGCACAGATTTTCGGGTTCCCGAATTTCCACCCGCACCAGCCACCAATTCCAAAACTCGCGGCCACGACTGCGACACGGCATCTTCCCCATGCGAGCTTGCGCTCGGCCACAGACATACAAAAGTGGTGGTGGCGGTTTCTCATTGTCAGAACCCTGACCCGATCTAACGGGTTCTGACACAGTCATCCTTCCTCTACCTCGTCCACGACGACCACGTCCTCTGGAGCTCATTTCTAGCGTCGAGATCTGATTAAAAAGTTTTATGAATTAGTCATTGTTCCACTTATTTACCCGCGAAGGAGTTTTATGAAAAGAGCTTTAGAAGTGGTTCTTTCGTATTCACACAAGCACACAGTCTTTCATCCATTCATCCATCCATCAAACAATTATGAACTTTTGTTCATTCAGAGAAACGTTTGTAATTTTCATCGTTGTTGTTTTTCCACTACCTAGGGGTATTTTCGTAATTTTGTCCTACAGGGGCATTTTCGTAATTTTGCAAAATAAAAAGTTCCTTGGTGATTTTGTCAAAAGTATTTTGGTAATTTTAAAGTCCCAGTTTAATTTTGGAAAAAATTTAAAATCCAGGGGTATTTCGGTAATTTTTGACCTCAGGGGTATTTTGGTAAATTTCTAAAAAACAGGGTAAATTGGTAAAATTTAGTAATTTAGGGATATTTCAAGAGTTGTAAAACTTTATGGGTTCTTTTTGAAAGTTTTATTTTCCAAAACGGTGACGTTGCAAAAATTTTCGAAACCAGGGTCATTTTGGTCATTTTGTAAGTTAGGGGCAATTTTGTAATTTTTCAAAATCAAGGTATTTTTGATAGTTTGCAAATTAGGGTTTTTGAACATTTATAAAATAATGAAATTTTGGTAAAACCATTGAAAAGTTTGACATTTTTCTAAATCAAGGGCATTTTGGTACTTTTACCACTAGGGTTATCTTTGTAATTTTCACAAATCAAAAATTTTTCGGAAAATTTTGTAAAGATGGTTTTCACAAACTCAAAAGAAAGTTTTAAGAGTTTTAAAACTAGGTTTGTTGTTTTGTTCTTCTTTTTTTTCTTTAAAACATGGCTAGTTCCCTTTCGGGTTTTAGTCATTATGTTTAGCCTATGACCGAGCCCTCTTTGGTCAGGGTGAAACCAAAGCTACGCACTGCAGGATTCGAATGGAGAGGAGGTGAGTCACGCGGACTGCTTAAATACCAAGCTCCCATCGACACCATTCCTAGACATGCGCACAGAGGTTGCCACACCGCAGAGCCCTGCAGGTTAGGGTGAACCAGAAGCTACGCACTGTGTAGGATTCTGCGAAGAGGAGGTGAGTCACTAGGATCCGCTTAAATACCGAGCTCTTCCTGATCCAATCCTGAACATGCGTCTGAGGGTTACCACACCTATCTCAAAGACTTAGCCATAGGTTTGTTTAGTGCATTAAATCTTATGTGGTTTTGTGTTTGAGTAATCTAGCCCTAGGGTTCATGTTCCTATCATTCTATTCTACGTTCCCATGCCTTTTCTACCCTTATACGCTTCATAAATCACGAATCACACATAAAGTTAGGGTACTTACTTGGTGGACTGCGGGTCGGAGACTTAGGTGCCATGCCAAAACACCTGCTTTATTTCAAAGAAAATCATTTGGGCTCGAATTAAAAACGTTTTGGACCTTAGCCCACAGGCCGAGAGTTTAAAACTGGGCTCTGATACCAAACTAAAACACCCTACACTCGGCCCACGAGCCTGAACCGGATCTGGTATGTTCCTTAAGAAAATCAGTTTCAAAATTCTTTGTTACTTAGAGAAAGTTTGTGTAATTTTTAAAAAATTATCGATTTGGGTTGGCTTAAGTTGGAAACCCATAAATTTTATTTGGAAATCCATTTAGTTAAAGGTGACAAAATAATTTGGGGTTTACTTAAAAAAAAAAATTTACTTAAACTTAAAATGTAAAATAGTTCATAGCATAGTAGTTAAAGAAAATAAAAGTAACTAAATAAAACTATGGCCTTTTCGGCCTTATTACATCAATAATTCCCAAACTTAAAAACTTAAAATACTTAATATAAATAAAGTCCCAAATATTAAAATCCTTTCTTGCTGTGCATGGCCACCTTTAGCTCCTGCCGACCCGGTCTATTATTGCTCATTACTCAAAAATAGTCCCACAAAGGGTGAGTCAACAGACTCAATGTGTACACAAACTAACAATCAACAATTCAGGCATACATGTTCATATCAAAGACATATTCATATAAAAATGATGCAACCCAAACCCAAGCCTAGCTATCCATCCGCTACACACCACCCGTACCTGCCAATCACACCGTGGGGACTACTAAGTCAACCCTCCATCCGCTACACACCATCGAAGGCGATCATTTGCGATCGACGTGCTCATCGCCCATATAATTTGTGTCATTAGACACCATATTCAGATAATGTAACCGAAGTTACCAAATGCAGATAATGTAACCGAAGTTACCATATTCAAATTATGTGACTGTAGTCACCATATTCTGTTGGTGAGACCGAAGTCAACACCTTCTTCCCCTTTAACATATAGCCCGAAATGCCCCAAATATTATTATATCATGCATAACATACTTATTCCTCATTCATGCCACTATTCACATGTTCAAAATATATCATATTCGTAATCCTATCAGAAGTAGGAAACGTACCTGGGTACTTTTTACCACATTTGTGGTACTTAGCCACAATCACATTCTTATACATATTCATATATTAAAATAATTGCCATATGATATATCGAAAGTTAGTGTGAGTACACACCTGATTTGCCTAATTGGTTCCTTGAAATCCCGAAGAGAATCAGTCACAGATTTAGTTCTCAAATCCTACATAAGTTAATCACTTACTATTTAAAAGACCATTCGGCCACATTTCCAAATACAACTAGGATTTGTATTACTTACCTTGTTGCCGAATTGATTAAATCCCAAAATTGTGGTATTCCTCTCTTAAATTCGGCTAGCCACCAAAAACATGTATTTTCATTAGTTTCTAACTTTTGGATCAGAAGGAAATACTTTTAGATACCAAAGTAAGCCTTGGCCGAATGGATCTATATACTTACCTTACAATTTCCAAATCTGAAAAGGATTCCTTGCCCTATATGTCTGTCGAAATCCCTATAACTTCAAGTTAGATTTAATCTAACTTTGAAAACATAAATTGTAACCCTTAACTGAATATTCATAGATCTTACCTTAAATCCTCAGATTTCCTGAAAGATTCCTCCTTGTATTCAACAGTTGTAAAAAGAACCTGAGAGATCCTTGTAGATTCGGCCATAAAACAAGAATAGGGATTAGACCCGTTTCTTTCGGTAAATAGAAAAGAAAGGAACTTGAATAAAGCTTAACCTTACCCTTAATGCTTAGACGACTGCTTCCTTGCTTAAATTCTCAGGGAGATTCGGCTATGCCCTCTAATGGAGAGGAAAATATTCGGCTACTACTAGAAGAAAGGTTGGAGAGGAAAAGTAGATTTGACAGAATAGCAGAGAAAAGAGAGGATTTCTCGCTTAGGAAATTTTTAGCGAGAGAGGGTGAATAGCTTAGGGAATTTCGGCAAAGGAGGGAATGAATGAAAAATTAGCCTTGTTTTCCTCCCTTAGCCGAATTTACTAGGCCAAGGGTCCTTGACTTGGCCACCACTCTTTCTTGTGATAATATCATCTCTTTATTTAAAAATAAATAAAGAAAAAATCCTTATTATCTCTTCTAAATAATCTAAATTAAAAAGCTTTTATTTATCACCTTATTAAGCAATATTAATGGAAATAAAACACCTCCCTTTTCTAGAAACAATTGCCGTCCACCCCTTAGCCTGGGAAGCAAAAATAAAACTTCATTTATTTGCTTCCCTTGTTACTCGAACCCAGGCCCATGCCTCTTGCACATGGCGCCATTTCTATAGGCCCTAAGTGCCATCTTCAGGCCACTTTTCCTAGCCAGTTTGTGTGTCAAATTTTACCAACTTTTTCTTTTAAGGCCCCCTTGCCTTAATCTCCCATTTTAAACTTTAAAACTCATCATTTTAGGATCATTTCCAAGTTTCCTAAAATTTTCGATCGGCTCTGTTTACTTGCCATTTTCTTACATTTCCAAGTTTCCCAAAATGTGTACTTTCCATTTTTGGATCATTTCCATTTTCATTTCTTAGTTTCCAAAAATGTGTACTTTCCATTTTTGAACCATTTCCTTACATTTCTAGGTTTCCTAAAATGTTCATGTCCTAATGCATTTCCAGGTTTTTAAAAATATTCATTTCCATTCATTTTCATACATTTCTGGGTTCCCAAAAATATCAAAAATTTATTCATAATGCTTAAGACTTGTCATTTCATACAATTAAACCGAGAATGCATAGGCCCTTTCCAGGATGTTACATGCAGGGTACGATTACATACCTATTCGTGATAATGACTAAACTAGTCCACGTGCACTCCAACCTATTACAACAGAAGCTTCGGTTAAATACTTAACACACGAGTTGAAAGAGACACTAACCGAAACCTATTAAAAAGATTACTTACTATCGCCTTGCTTGAGTCAACGTGGATTTAACCTACTTAGATCGCTGACGAAAGAGGATTACAGACCCCTCAGTGATTAACTGCATACATATCAAACCTCCCATTAGCGCACATATGAGACAGTACTTGATCCTTAATAAACATACTTACCGAATCACAGAGTTAATAAATCGGCCTACAAGAGTATGCCCTAAACCAAGGCACAAAAAGAAATGCACACACCAGAGATGGAAGATTCGGCTACCCAAAATCAATGACCAAAGAAAATAAAGTTGCGATAAAGATATCGACCGGTTGCCAGAGATTAGTTGTTGAATCGAAGACAGAAGTGAAAGAGAAAGGGATGCAGTAAAACGACTTGGGTACTAAAAAGAAGGGGTGATAGCAGGAATAATTTGAAAAGAACAGAAGAGGGAAAAGGTAATGTGTATTTGATCACCAATATCAGATGGAGAGAAAGAAACTATAACCAAAAAGAACCAAGTGAGGGAATGAAGAGTGTATTTGACCAAAGAAGAGAGACTAACGATAAGTCAGAAACAGGGAGCAAGAAAAACAAAAGGAGAAATTCAGCACAGTAGGGAACAGAGTTGACAGGAGCCGACACTATGTTTCCAAAAAACCCAAAAACAAAACAAAACCAAAAGAACACCACCAAAACTGATAATGCTCATAAACTCCCCCTTCTAGCTAAATTTCTCATGCACCAGGTTCCCCATTCGGTTACACCACTCCCAATTTTGAATTCCTTGATTTGCTCTACAATTTCCTCCAACCCCATATTTCAAAATTCCATGATACTCTCTCCTAACAACCCAGATTATCTCCTCGAATCTCTTCTTAACTTCCTCCATGACCATTTCAACTTTTGATTCACAGAGTTTCAGTCAAGTTCAACCTCTCATGCAGCAAGGAAGAAAAATAAATACTCCCTTGCACAACATGAGACTCGAACCCAAGCTCCCTTGCAACTTAAACCATGCCACCAACCTCTTTACCAACCAGCTCCTTGTGTCATATTTTAACCACACATATCTAAAAGGCCTACTATCAAGCACCAAGGGTTTTATTCACTTAAAAACTAAAATTTTTGCTAAAGCCCAGGTTTGAACCCAGGACTTCTCCAACAGTTCTCAGGACCCTAAACCACTGAAGTAGACATTTAATTGTGTCATTTTATTTCACAATTAAATACATATGTACAGCCTCCTTACTGATCCATACACAAGGCTCAATACTTTTAGGCCCAAAATTCAAGGCGTTACAATTCTACCCCAAAATTTCGTCCTCAAAATTTCCAACTATCATAATGGTCGCATATATAGACTACACCGCTATGCTCCCACTGCGCACTTTGATTCCAATTTAGGTATATGGTCGGACGACTAGGACCCAACTCCAGCACCTCTACGGCCTCCACCACGGCCCATTGTACTCATTCGCGATTACCCCTTGTGCTCATTATCGCTATGCGTATTATCATATTTAGAAATTTTATGCACATTTGTTTATAGGTCTAGTAATTAAGCAGATGTTTTATGAGTAATACTGGTTTAGAGTTTTATTTTTGTCGTCATAGGCTCAGTATAGCTTCAGTCCCCTATAGTTTAAGTTTGCTCTATCTACAGTGGTATGGTCTAATTTCTAGGTAGCCACAGTACTTCCTAACTTACTGTATTTCAGTTTCTAAACAGACAAAAGTATTCAGAAAACTTACGGATTCGGCACTGGAGACTCGGTGTGCCACACTTTACAGAAGAAATATCTCAAACACTTCACATATTGAAAAACAACTTATTGAAATCCAAAATTTGAAAACTCATTCCACAGCCGAGTTTTGCAACCTGACTATGATACCACTAAATGTAACACCCCAAACTTGGCCTAGACATTACGACCGAATTTGACGTGTCATATCGAAGTGTTTTTCGAAATCAGGCTTGTTGAGAGAAAAGCTTTTTTAAACGATTGCCATGTTTGTTACTGTTGGTTTCTTAGTTGGTTAAAAACCCGCTGAAGCTACTCTAATTAATGTCATTTTGAAGTTTGAAAATGTGTGTTTGTCTTTTAAAACAGTTATTATTTTTGAAAACTTGTTTGTAACAGTTGGGCAGTTTCAAAATAAGAAATTAAAACCCAATTAAAAGAAATTAAAATCACCAGAGGCCTTATTACATAAAAATCAACCCAATATAAAAATTTAAATAACTAGTCAGAAATAAAATATTAGCGAACGTGCGGCCACCTCTGAGTCCCTCGCAGTTCCAAATCATCTAAGGTTGGGGATTACCTGTACAGTTAAAAGAAAAGGGTGAGTTACGAGAACTCAGTGTGTAATCCCCTATCACGTAGTAGTAGTCTAGGCCTGAGCCCTATTCAGTAACAGTACAGTGGGGGCCTTAGCCCATTACAATAATCAATGTGGGCCTAAGCCCAATATAGTATCAATATGGTGCACATATGTAACCCACCCCAATCCAACCAACACACCATCCGTACCAACCAACACACCATGTGGGGATAAAATCGACCCACCCAGCCAACACACCAATGTTGCGGCAAAGATAGCGCGATAATAATAACACACCGTAATCGCCAATGCGGTATATGTGGCAAAGCCACGATATGATATTGCGGCGAGCTGCGATGTGATAGTATCACAACAAAGTCGCGATGACAATGTTTGTGGCAAAGCCACTAGTACAGTACTTCCTCCATATCAGAGTCCCAACCCCATGCTGTATGTCATGTATGCAGAATGCCATGCTCAGAATCAGTCATACAAATCACAGACAAAGCTGTCATACAAAACACAGGCAAATCAGTGTTTACCCTCGAGGGGCAAAATAGTCATTTTACCCTTTGGGGGTATTATGGTCATTTTATCCTACAAGGGTATTATGGTCATTTTACCTTACAGGGGTATTACAGTCATTTTACTCTATAAGGGCATTACGATCATTTTACCCTATAGGGGCATTATGGTCATTTTATCCTACAAGGGCATTATGGTCATTTCACCCTACGGGGGCATTACGGTCATTTCACCCTACGGGGGCATTACGGTCATTTTACCCTACAGGGGCATTACGGTCATTTCACTCTACGGGGGAAAAACAAATTAAGTGGTAAATAATTAAAGAAAAATATATCATCTTTTTCTTTTTATGGTTTTGCCGAATTTGAGAAAGGAGAAAGCCATTGTTGAACCTTCAAGCTTTGGCCAAGCTTCATAGGCTGCATGTAAGTCCGTTTTAGTCCCATTTCTAGTAATTTTATGTTTTTGATATAATTGTAATTAGGTCCAGCTAGCCCGTATCTTCGATTTTGAGACTGTTAAAGATTTTGAATATTTCCATTGATGAATCTTGTGATTTTTATTTTCGATGATGAATTTAGAATGTTGATTGATATTTAAAAGTATTTTGTTAAGTGATTTTGATGAATTTTTTTATTAGTGACTAATTTGTTAAACTAATAAAATTATAAGGATTTAATGTGAAATTGTTACATAAATGGGCTATTTTGGATACCATGAACATTTGGCTAAGCTCAATTTTGGGTAAAAATGGTTAATTTCCATGTGTTGGGCTCAATGACTAAATTGAATAAAAGTGAAACTTTAGGGGCAATTTTGTAAAAATTTCAAAAATGATAAATTATATAAAATGAATTGTTTTTTTGTCTAAATTAATATATTGAATGAAATTATTAATTTAGATCAAGATCGGATGGAAAATCAAGGAAAATGAAAAATTATCAAAATACCCCCAAACTTTGATATTTCTGCAATTTAGCCAGGTAAGTTCATATGAATTGTATTCTATATAATTTTGATTAAATTGAATGTTAATATGTAATTATATTGTGATTAAATCAATATATATATGTTAGTATGCAATTTACCGTGTTATGAAACAACGTAAATCCAACGACGTACGACGATTACCGAGTGTCATTTGAACCTTAGGAATTCATAGGATACAAATGGCATGTCATTAGGGTTTACATGATTCAGGTGCTAGTCTTGAATGTCCTACCGATGGTTGAGGTCTGGCATTTGTTGTGGATACTCCACAACTCATGTGAGCAGCATAGAGTAGCTACATTCCGACCCACAACTTGTATGAGTAGGCCCATTTTCATAGCTCGTGGGAGCATTCTGATTTACAGCTCGTGTGAGCATACATGTACAGGAATTGATGGATTACAGTTATACGAGTTAGCACATTATGTGTAAGCTATCCTGGGTATCCAATGGTATTCTAAATGGTTCAACGGGAACTCTTCAGATTTGAAATGGTAAGAGAACGATATGAATTATAACATGTACATATGTGAACATCCTTGATATTATGATGCATAGAAATTATGTAAGTTGAGATGAGTAATAAACTCAAGTGTTACATGTTGAGAATAAATGGTTATCCATGTTGAATTTATATAAAATATGTTCAAGTATGCTAACATGTGTTGTTGTTTAATGCTTAGGCATCTGTCAAGCTATTGGTTGAATGGTATTATGCTTACTTATAAGTTATGCATTGAAATGGTACGTGCCCAAATGGAAATATGCTAGTGTTCATGAAAGAGTGGAAAGGTTTAAATTGTATAATTTTTCATGAAATGGTTTATCATGTGGTTAATTCTAAAAGAACTATGTTTAAATGCACTGGCTTGTGGCTATGGTTGATGATATGCTTATGTCTTGTGTTATGCATATGAAACAAGTGTGGAAAGGTAATGAAATAGTAAGGTCATACTTGAAGTGTAAAATAATGAAAAAGGGAATGATAAGTTGAATTGATGTTGTTATTTAAGTTAAAGAAAGTAAATACAATGGAAAGTAATGAAATGCAAATGAAAATAAGAAATTTTGAAAGGGTTTAAATTTTATAAAATCCTACTATACTAGGGATGATATGTATTTGTAATGTTGTGGATTTATTCACTTTGTGAGTTGTTGAATATGGTTTCATGAATCTTACGGTATCGGTATAATGTTATTCTTGATATGTATAAATTTCATATTTGAAATGGATTGATATGACTAAAGTTTATACGAGCTTACTCAGCATTCATTACTTACATATTTGTATTTCCTTTACTTTTCAGATTATCGAAAGCTCGATCGAGTTGAAAGTTCGTCAGAGATCTATCACACTATCTTGCGATTATATCGGTAGAGTTTGATGTCTTGGTTAATGTTATAATGGCATGTATAAGTGGACTTATGGTTGATGATTAGTTGAATGTCAATTGATTAGTTTGGCATGTATATGTCATTTTGAGTGATGTTGCCTTGGAACATTTGGTGCCTTATTGATATGTGTTAATTTGATAATGTGTTAAAGCGTGTTTAATTGGCCGAAGTGATATATGATGAATTAACCTCAACATGGTCATGATATGGTATGCTTTGGAAAGATTTGAATAGATGTGCATAATTGGAATATAGTTTGTATGCATGTTGATTCTTGGAACAATCTAAATATGGTTAGATTTGTGTCATTTAGATGACCTTATGATGGTTATTTTTATAGTCTTTATGATGCTTAGATGATTGAAGTTAAACATGGTAATTTTGGCATGAAAAATGTAGTTGGCATATATGGCTTATGATGCTAAAAGTTAAAGGGTAAATTTGGTACTTTTGGTGTGAATTTGATAGGCAAACAAAGTGGTAAGTTATGGTCAAATATGTATAAGTTAGATATATGTATAATTGGGATGCATGAAAATTATAGTTCAAATGATAAGTTCTAATGACAAGGGATAAGATAAGCGTGGTATGTTTTAATAGGGTAGCAAGGTGATCAAATATGCATTTGTGTTGCTAAGATGAAAGCTTGCTTTTAGGTGCCTTTTGGACATATTGGTTGTGTCGAAACCATTTTTATTTTAGGTTTGGAAAAATAGGGATCGACTTTTAAAAATCGGGAGTCGCCACCGATCCTTTTTGTTTAGGTGTGATCAGGTCACTTATAAAAATATTTTGGTCTGCGAAATTGAGAAAACGGGATCGGGAGTCGGCTACGTGTAAGGAAGAGTTAGCACCCTTGCAACGCCCAAAGTTGGTATCAAATTGATTAACGTTGTCCTAATGTCAAAAACTTGAAATTATTTAGGGTAAAAAAATAAAAAAAAAATCCTTTAAATTGGAATTGAATCTCAAGATTAACTGGTTTCAAAGGAATAAAAGTATCATACCCAGCACGTTAGGATATAACACCTTTATACTCTGACGTCGAGATCATCTTTGATCTTCAAAACATATGAAAAGGGTATTTGGTTATTTAGTTGAACGAAAAATCAACACCCAGCACGTTAGGATGTAATTTTCCGTACTTCTAAACACACAAATATTGCTTTGTTTTTCAAATATGCAATCTTGAAATTGGTTCAACATTCGTTTCTAATGTAATAAAATGTTTAGAAAAGGTTTGAATATGTTGGAATTTGAAAATATTTAAGGTATAAAATTTTTAAAGAAGGTTAACTAACCCTGAATTGAATTTCAAGATTAACTCGTTTCAAAGGAATAAAAATGTCATACCCAGCACATTAGGATATAACACTTTTATACTTTGACACCGAAACCATCTTTGATCTTCAAAACATATGAAAAGGGTATTTGGTTATTTAGTTGAACGAAAAATAGACACCCAACACGTTAGGATGTAATTTTTCGTACTTCTAAACACACAAATATTGCCTCGTTTTTCAAATATGCAATCTTTAAAATTGGTTCAACATTCTTTTTTAATGGTACATTTGTAATAAAAATATAATACTTAATAAGGGCTCAAAAACATTGGAATTCGAAACATAAAACAATAACAAGTTGCATGAATATAGCATTAAGCATGAAATAATCTACAAACTTAACATTATACAAATAGACATAATTATAGAGATAATTTAACGCAAAATATATAATAACGATAATAAGTAACAATATAAAAAATGTTGTGAAAATAAATTAAACATTAAAATATGATCTTTCAAATTAATAAATTATATACATTAAATTTAAAATAGAAAAACGTATATGTATAAGCAAATTTTAAAAGAAATTAAATTTATGTATAGATAGATTTAAGGAAAAATATGTACATGAAACAATGTGAGGATCAACAATTTGTGCAAAATAATAATATGTAAATGTAATACAAGGAATAAAATACATTAAAAAAAATTAAAAATTTAGTTTCCAGAACGATTTCATAAAAAACTTTAGTAGTAGCTAAAATTGATACCATAAAAAGTTATAAAAAAATAAAAAAATTAAGGCTTAATTTAAATAAACATATAATTAGAGGGCCAATTTATAATAAGCAAAAATATCTACACAGAATCAAGGATCTGATTGAACTTCGCAAAATAACAGGGGATCGAATTAGCAAATATCATTATATCAAAATGCAGCACATTAATAGGATTAAATTGAAAACAAGCTTAAATTATTGAGGATAAATTTAAAAAAACAAATAAGAAATAATTAGGTTCTAATCGAATAACAACTCAGAGAAGGGGGACTAATTGCGCAAATTGTCCATTCATAATAAGAACACGCGGGTCTCAAAGGCAATCGAGTCGGATCATCAGGTAGCTGTGAAATTACGCCGTTTCAAATGTTAACCCTCACCGCCCAAAACGTTGCAGTTTTAGTCAAAGATATAAACAAAAAAAAATGCCCTAACAGCCACCCCATCTGCCATTTTTCAAAACAGATAAAAATAACTCTTCACTCTCTCAACTTTTCCTCTTCCCCAGCCGACCCAAAGGTTTCATCGGCGCTTAATGCACCTCCACCACTGCCGCGATTCAGGGAGCAAACCCAGGTAAACCCTTTCTAACCCAGATCTAAACTTTAAACTCTCAAATCCCTCACTCAAATCGCAAAACAAACTGAAAAAACCTTTGGATTTGGGACTCTGAACCTACGAAAAGGTAAGAATTTTCCCTTTTTTTTTTGTTTCTCTATATATACGATGTATATTTGAAATGAAAATAGACTGAAAATGTACCTTTTTTTCTGTATTAAAAACAAACGTATCTTAGCCCCCTTTACAATGGTTTCTTTTGGTCCTTTTAAAGGCCGAAATTGAAAAAATAGCAATAAAAAAGAAAATACAATCGTTTTGTCTTTTTTTTTTCTGTCTG
This sequence comes from Gossypium bickii, assembly GCA_025503065.1. Taxonomy (NCBI): domain Eukaryota; kingdom Viridiplantae; phylum Streptophyta; class Magnoliopsida; order Malvales; family Malvaceae; genus Gossypium; species Gossypium bickii. Next base: position 49,962,982 of record CP106714.1, read on the forward strand.
CTGCTTGTTTGTCCCATTTTTGTGCAGGTACGGGAGCAGAGGTGGCATGCAAAGGCCGTACTAATATGGTGTGGCCGGAGGCGATCTGATGCAGGTGCATCGGTGAAGGCTTGCACGTGGCATGCTGCGCGCTGCTGCTTGAAAGCTACTGAGGCTTTGCGCGCGCCAAAGGGTTAGGAGCTAGGGTTTCTGAAGCTTCAATATGTCATGGGCCATTCGGGCCTGCTTTGTAAATTGGGCTAGAATTTGGGTAGTGGTTTGGGCTAGGTTTAAGTTTAAATTTGGGTTTGTAAGTTGGGTTATTTGTCTGGGCCTTGTGAGCTTGTTAGTGGACTTTGGATTTTATTAATTATTGGTTTTTATAATAATAATTTTTTGGGGTTTTTTAATTGGTTAATGGCTGGGCGAAAATTGGGTCTTACAGCTGCCCCTCTTTGCTCATTGTCGTGTAACGAGAATAGCGCAAAGACTTTAAAATGGGCCAATTTTGCCCGATCTTCAAATCTTGTACTTCTTTCAGTGCTTTTCGTCTTTGAGTAGCTTCATTCCATCCCAATGCATCTTTAGGGCATAGAAACTAGCGTTTCGATCCGCTCCTAATGTTATTTCAGGGAGAAGAGACTCGTAACTTCAATCTTCTTACTGAAACTTCTTGGAAATAAAGTTGGACCCTCAATAACCTCAAGGAGAAGGGATTAGTAGCTTCGACCTACTCCACTGGGACTTTGAAGTGATAAGAATTCAGAGAGAAGAAATTTGTAACTTCAATCTTCTCGAAAACTTTAAAGAAATACGGACTGATCCTCGTTGTAAACTCAGGGAGGAGGGATTTGTAATTTCAACCTACTCCTTTGGAATTTCGAGGAGATAGAAATTCAAAGAGAAGAGATTCGTATTTTCAATCTTCTCTGCTGAAACTTCAAAGAAATATGGACTGACCCTTATTGTAAACTCAGGGAGGAGGGATTTGTAATTTCAACCTACTCCACTGGAATTTTGAGGAGATAGAAATTCAGAGAGAAGCGATTCATAGTTTCAATCTTTTCTACTAAAACTTCAAAGAAATACGGACTGATCCTCATTGTAAACTCAGGGAGGAGGGATTTGTAGCCTCAACCTACTCTACTGGCACTTCGAGGAGATAGAAATTCAGAGAGAAGAGATTCGTAGCTTCAATCTTCTCTACTGAAACTTCAAAGAAATACATATTGATCCTCATTGTAAACTCAAGGAGGATGGATTTGTAGCCTCAACCTACTCCACTGGAACATCAAAGAGAAAGAAATTTAGAGAGAAGAGATCCGTAGTTTCAATCTTCTCTACTGAAACTTCGAGGAAATAAGACTTGTATGGCTTCGATATGTTCCTGCAACTTCCAGAATGCCAGATCTACTATCTTCAATCTGCTTCACTCATGAAGGCAAGATTCGAATTCACCTATGTTGCGACAACGTCTTCTAGGGGACCTATCTTGTGAAAATAGTTTTGTGTTTATGCTTATGCAAAATGGTTAGAACGCAATGATTTGAATGAATCTAATGCTCCTAACTAAATGTATTATGGACGACATTTGTATGAATACAGAATGTCATGAGAATGATTTCTTTTTACAAAGATTAGGATGCAATGATCGGAATGAATCAAATACCACTAAATAAATGCGTCTTATGGATGACATTTGTATGAATGCAGAATGTCATTAGAATGATCTTTTTACAAAGATTAGGATATAATGATCGGAATGAATCAAATGCCCCTAAATAGATGTGTATTATGGATGACATTTGTATGAATGCAGAATGTCATGAGAATGATCTCTTACAATGATTAGGATGCAATGATCGGAACGAATCAAATGCTCCCAAATAGATGTGTCTTGCATGAATGTAGAATTTCATGAGAATGATCCCTGCTTAAGGTTGTCATCGCTCATCGTTTATTAGGGCTCTATAGTTGACGTATTATGCTGCCATCTTGTTTGGCTAGTATTTTGACCGAAAAATTGAAAAAACAAATATCTTGCTCAACAAACTTGCCCCACTGTAACTTCAGGGCTCATCTTATTGTGACTTAGGGATATAGGATCTGAATCTCTTCCCATCTATCCCACTACAACTCGGGGGTATAGTGCCTGTAGTTTGTTCCATCAACTGATCACTCCTCGGGTGACCCAATCAGATGTGTATGCATGATGCTTACGTGAATGCAGAATATCAATTTTTTCTTGAGAATGATCCCCATTTCACACTTGGGTTAACGATGCCTACTGATGCAATATCTTGTTGTTTGCTCAACCACCATTTTTAACAAAAATCTAAAGAGATAACCTTAATTTAGATTCTTCCTTAAACTTGGTGAGTTTTAAACAATAGTCATGTTTCAAATTCTTGTATTATTCAGAAGCTTCTAGAGTAATATGCGAAACTCCTTTTATGAAAGTATTATTAGTCCACTAGTTGTTATTTCAATGCAGAATGCCTGAAAAAGATTATAACCATGGACAAGAAGGAAGTTAATTAGGAGCATAGCTTGAAACAAATAAGTTAATCAAAGCTAGCAAGCGCAATCAAGAAGAAAATTTATTGTGAGCATATTTTGAAATGAGTAATATAATCACAAATAACAAATTTAAGATAGGTAAAATGGAAGCTAGGTGCCCCAGATATCGCAGCCTGAGCTTCTCTGTTCAGACTTCTCGAGGACTATTTTAAGCTCAATATGTGTTTAAGGGATCCGGAGTACTTTGTCGATGCCCCAAGACGTAGCATACTTCTTCATTGTTAATTCAGGCGTAGCAAGACTATTGTATGCCTCGATTTTGATCAAAATTTGAGCCGCCCTTTTCGGGTTTTCAACTCAAATCCCCTTTGGTCTCAAAGCGCCCTTTGCAGGTTTTTGCCTTGGCCTCTTGTAACACCCCAAACCCGGTCAATACACCACGACCGAATCTGGTATGTTACGGGGAAAAACGTGTTTGAGGGGTTTGGTTTCCGGTTAAAGATTTGATAGAAAACTTTTTGTTATAGTTTGTACTTGTCAAAATCTTGGGCATGATGGTTTTAAAGATGATAGTGTATTTTGGAAACCCGGGAATTTTGATAAGCTTAGTTGAACCCACAAGTAGAACAAATTTATAACATTTAGAAATCTGAGAAAAATTCCTTGTGTTTGCTTAGAAACATCTTAAACTTAGTGTGAATAAAATCTCAAGTTTGGAAAATATTTGGGTGTATTCATTTTAATGTTTTAGTGTGATACCCGTTGGTAAAGTTTAAAACGTATCGCTTTGTAGTTTTAAAAACACTTTTTCTTTCCAAGTTTTATCCAATATTAATCTAATACTTTGTTAAGGCATATTTGAAATCACATTTAAGCATATAAATAACCAAAGCATAATTTTAAAAGGCCATTTACAATCCCAGCAAAACCAAATGAAAATAAAGGAAATAAAGTACCAAGTATTTAAATCAGTGCAAATCTGAATTTATTCATGGCATGGTCACCTCGAGTCCACCCGGCTCCATGTCCGCGATCTAAATGCCACCTGAAATGATAAGGGAGAAGGTGAGTCGCAAGACTCAGTGCATAAATCCCCATCCCGATTAATGCAACAAGCTAACTCACATCATAGCAAAGCAATACAATTAATGCACCCCAATCCTAACCATCCATATCGCCTTTCCTACCCCATGTGGTACCAAACCACTGGTGGTGCCAAACCACTGGTGACCCAAAGTCACGATATCCATAAGTGTGGTGCCAAACCACTGGTGACCCAAAGTCACGAATAATCCAATGATGGGGCCAACCCATCGTGTGATACCAAATCACTGGCGTCAATCTCGTATCTCAACCGCAGGGCCAACCCATCGTGGTACGGCCCACCGGGACGAGACGCTATGAGGTGCCAAACCTCTGGTGTCCCAAAGACACAATGTGATACCAAATCACTGGTGACCGAAGTCACGAATCCAATGATGGGGCCAACCCATCGTGTGATACCAAATCACTGGCGTCAATCCCGTAATATCAATCATGGGGCCAACCCACTGTGGTGCTAAGCCACTGGGACGAGACGCTGAGGTGCCAAACCTCTGGTGATCCAAAGTCACAATAATCAATCGGTGGTACCAAACCACTGGAGGTGCCAAACCTCTGGTGTCCCAAAGACACGGATATCATGTTTCCCTCTCATCTCATATCACCCATACATGTCATACTGATGCAAATCATGCAAGTCATGTGAATCATGCTAAACAGGTTTCATAGTGTATCCCATAACACATACATCATAAGTCATGATATCACATATCACTAACAAAGCTCGTAATGAAACGGACTTACCCGAATCCTCGCACATACCCCATTGGGTACCATATCAATCATCTTACTGTTTTGGTCTCAATAGGCAATCAGGTTATTAAACATATCGCTAAGTAGATAGGGTGTTAGATTACACACCTGTTCAAACACAAGCTTTAAACACAACGAACCGATCTAAGACCCTCGAATACCTTGCTCCTTTAATCGGCCAAACATAGATTAGTCACTTATACCGTTCAGCCAAAACCAAATAAATTAAGAGGGTTAACGCTTAACCCTTACCTTACCCTTGAATTGGTTTCCTACCAAACCCGAACCAACAATGGTTCCTCTTAAAGCAAACGGCACACCCTATTAAGAAGAAATATTAATCTCTTGTAAGTTTGACTAAACGAAAACTAATAGAATAGACTTGATAACATCAACTCTTGCCACCACTTACCAACGATTAACAGAGAAAGAAGACTTCTCTTGCTTGCTTCCAAAATCCAAAGGCCCTATAACGCAATGATTAACAAAAGATTAACTCCTTCCAACCGAACCCAAAATCGGCTCTTAACCAAACCAAAACGATAAAGAACAAGGGAGGGAAGAAATGGCCATTCGGCCAAGCACTTACCTTCTTCTGAACTTAAATGAAAACCGAACTAGAAGAGGTCTACACCACACAACTATTCGGTCAAGATGCAATTAATGAAAGAAGAGAAATTTCGGCAACACCAGGGAGGGATTCGGCTATAATCTAAAAATAAAGCAAAAGAAATGTGATTCAAGAGAAGAAGAGATATCGGTCAACAGTTGAAGAAAAATTCAGCTCTAGAAGAAATGAGGAGAAGTAAATGGAGAATTCGGCTAAGAAGTAATGTGATTTCGGCACAAGTGTTTCAAAAGAGAAGAAATAAAAAAATATGAGAAAAAAAAAAGAGAATACTAGTTTCAGCTTATGCAAGTGAAAAAGAAAAAGAAATGCAAGAGTGCATTCGGCTACCCAAGAGAACTAGGAAGAACAAAGCAAATTCGGCAAAGGTTGCTTGTACTTTCGGTTTCAAGAAAGAAAATGAAAAAGAATTCAATTGGAATTTCGGCTACTATTGACAAAAGAGAGGAATTTGGCTGGACACAAAGTGACCGAAAATGCACAAAAGTGCCTAAGTGAATTTCGGCTATCACCCCTCCCCACTTACCAAAACCGGCCACTCTCTCCACAAACTCCCCAACATTCAGCCACTACCAACAATTACTCCAAGCCACACATTCAAACTAGTTTGAACTAGTCTCCCTCCTAAATTCACTCTCCACCCACCATTTGAACAATTTGACTTGGTCCATGGCAGAGTTTGAACTGCCTACAACTTCTCCTCCTCTATGCCGTCAAAATAAAAGAAAAATGGGGGATTTTCGCAGCTTGAACACAGGACCTCCTTCCCCTGCAAGTGACGCCAAACTCAAGCTCTCAAGTGGCGCATACTTTGCCACTCTACTAGCTCCACTCTTGTGCTAGAATTCACCAATTAATGTCTATAAGCCCCAGCTCCTTCAGCTCCTTTCACATGATACCTAAAACCAAAATTTTCCCTACCACTCCGGCTTACAATAAGCTTACAACTAAGCCCCAAACAATAAAATAAACAATATTGCAGACCAAGCACATGCAAACAATGCAATAACAAAATAGCCCCAAACCCAGGATATTACAGTTCTACCCCCCTTAAAAATAATTTCGGCCTCGAAATTACCTGGTCAAAAGAGTTGAGGGTATTGCTGTCTCATCATCCCCTCTGGTTCCCACGTAGCTTCTTCCATGCCATGATTCCGCCATAGCACCTTTACCAAAGGCACAGACTTCCTACGCAGAACCTTCACATCCCGATCTAGAATCTGCGCTGGTTCTTCTTCCATGGTCAAATCCGAATGTACTTCGATCTCTTCCACTGCTACGACATGCGATGGATCTGAACGATAACGCCTAAGCATCGAAACGTGAAATACGTCATGAATCTAACTTAGCTCTGCTGGCAACTCCAGCTGATAAGCTACTGGTCCCACTCGTCTCAGAACCTTATACGGACCAATAAACCTCGGACTTAGCTTGCCTTTCCTTCCGAACCTCAACACTTTCTTCCATGGCGAGACCTTCAGAAAAACTTGATCTCCCACAGTAAACTCTATATCTCTTCGCTTAAGATCGGCATAAGACTTCTGCCTATCCGAAGCTTCCTTCAATCGAGCCTGAATCAACTTAACCTTGTCTTCAGTTTCTGCAACCAATTCTGGTCCCAACAACTGACGTTCACCCAACTCCGTCCAACATGTAGGTGAGCGACACTTCCTACCATACAACGCCTCATATGGTGCCATCTTGATGCTTGCTTGGTAACTGTTGTTGTAAGCGAACTCAGCTAATGGAAGAAACTCCTTCCAGCTACCTCTGAAGTCCAGAACACAACCTCTCAAAGATATCCTCTAAGATCTCAGATAACCTCTCCGATCGCCCATCGATCATGGGTGAAAAGTCATCTTTGAAATCCAAACGCTGCACTCCAGAGCTCGATGCAACGCTCTCCAGAACCTTGACATAAATCTGGGATCCCTATCCGATATGATCGATACTGGCACACCATGTAGCCTCACTATCTCTGACACATACAGCTTCGCCAACCTCTGAATTGAGTAGTCAACCCTCACTGGAATGAAGTGAGCTGATTTAGTCAGACGGTCCATAATTACCCAAACTGAGTCCTTCTTGCTTGGCGTAAGAGGTAATCCACTGACGAAATCCATGGTTATCCTTTCCCACTTCCATCGTGGAATCTTCATCGGTTGAAGCAACCACGACAGAATCGATGTTCGATGTTCACCCTTGACTGTGACATGTCAGACACTTCCCCACAAACTCTGTCACTTCTCTTTTTAGACCTGGCCACCAAAACTGCTCTCTGAGATCCCTATACATCTTGCTACCTCCAGGATGCATAGCATATGGGCTGCTATGTGCATCCTGAAGAATCATCTGCCTCAGCTCAACATCCTTTGGCATACAAGCTCTTCCTTGAAAACACAGCACCCCATCACTAGACAAACTGTAACCCTCCAAACCACCATCCTGGACCTGCAACCTCCGCGCGCTCAGAACCTCATCCTCTAACTGTTTCTCTCTGATCTACTTAATCCAAGTAGGCTTAACCTGCAGCTCTGCCAGAATACTTCCATCTTCATACAAACTCAAATGGGCAAACATCGCTCTTAAGTCTGCAACAACCTTACGGCTCAACGCGTCTGCCACCACGTTAGCCTTGCCCGGATGATATTCAATCGAACAGTCGTAGTCCTTGAGCAACTCAATCCATCTGCGCTGCCTCAAATTCAAATCCTTCTGAGTCAAAAGGTACTTCAGACTCTTATGATCCGTGTAGACTATCGATCTCTCTCCGTACAAGTAATCCCTCTAAATTTTCAGGGCGAAGACTACTGCTGCCAACTCTAAATCTTGTGTCGGATAATTGATCTCATGTGGCCTCAGCTGCCGAGATGCATAAGCCACTACCTTACCTTCCTGCATCAGCAAACAACCCAATCCCGTATGTTATGCATCGCAATACACTGTGAATTCCTTTCCTGCCTCAGGTTGAATTAAAACAGGAGCTTCTGTCAAAATCTTCTTAAGCTTGTCGAAACTCTCCTGCTGTTTCTCAGTCCAAACAAATGGAACCCCTTTCCTTAACAACTTGGTCATCGGAGCTGCGATCAATGAAAAACCCTCTACAAACCTTCGGTAGTATCCTGCCAAACCCAGAAAACTCCGAATTTCTGACACTGACCTAGGCGGCTTCCAATCCAAAACTGCCTCAATCTTTCGAGGATCTACCCTAATCCCCTCAGCCGACACTACATGACCCAAGAAAGTCACCTCCCTAAGCCAGAACTCGCACTTACTAAACTTTGCGTAAAGCTGCTTCTCTCTCAGAATCTGCAGCACCACTCGCAAGTGTGCATCATGCTCCTCCTCTGACCTTGAGTACACCAAGATGTCGTCAATAAAAACCACTACGAACTGATCCAAAAACTGCTGGAACGCCCTATTCATCATATCCATGAATGCTGCCGGCACGTTAGTCAACCCAAACGGCATCACCAGAAATTCGTAGTGCCCATACCGAGTACAAAACGCTATCTTGTGGATATCCGCCTCCTTCACCTTCAATTGGTGATACCCAGACCTCAAATCAATCTTAGAGAATACCGAAGCACCCTTGAGCTGATCAAACAAGTCATCTATTCGTGGCAACAGATACTTGTTTTTAATCGTCAGCTTGTTCAACTGGCGGTAATCTATACACATCCGCATGGTACCATGTTTCTTCTTGACAAAGAGTACTGGCGCTCCCCAAGGTGAAACACTTGGCCTAATAAAGCCTCGGTCCAACAACTCCTGGATCTGGGTCTTTAATTCCACTAACTCCTTTGGCGCCATCCTATATGGAGCAATAGACACTAGCGCGGTTCCCGGTAACAGATCTATCCCGAACTCTACTTCACGATCCGGTGGCAAACCCGGAAGCTCCTCTGGAAACACATCAACAAATTCCTTAACTGTCCGGACCTTTTCCACAGTAGATTCCTTAGTCTCCAAGGCATACACATGAACTACATATGCTTCACAGCCCTTCCTGACCATCTTCTCGACTTTGGAAGCGGACACCACGTTGGATAAGTAATCTCTTCTATTACCTATCAAGACCACCTCTTCACCCTCAGCCATCTTAAGAACCATGCGCTTAGCCGCGCAATCCAACATAACCTGGTATTTAACCAACCAGTCCATCCCAAGAATCAGATCGAACACCCCAAACGGCAGTTCCATCAGATCAGCCACAAACACTACCCCTTGGAGTTCTAGGGGTACATCTTTATATAGTTTATCTACGACTACAGAGTGACCTAGAGGGCTAATTACTGTCATCTGCCTAGAAGTAGTTTCAGAATCTAAGTCCATGGTCTCAATTATGCTACTAGCAACGTATGAATGCATTGAACCCACATCAATCAAAGCAGTATATGGAGAACCAAAGATTAAAAACGTACCGGTTATGACGTCCGGCAAGCGTCGCCTCCTCTCTCTGCGTCTCGTTGCATACACCAACCCGTGTGCCGTGCCTCTCGAACCACTCGCACCTCTGCGGTGCTCGCGCCCCCACTGTAACCATTACCTCCTCTGCCATTACCACGACCTCTCTGTGGTGGCGGTTCATTATTCCTGAATCGAGTATGCGGCCATTTCTCGGGTGAATCCTAGCCAACTTACGCGGACAGTCCCTCACACGGTGATCCAATGAGCCACACTTAAAACATCCTTTTCCACCGGTCTAGCATCCTCCCCAATGAGATTTCCCACAACGATTACACTGTGCGGGTCCCTGATTAGTAATAGGCCTACCAGACTGATTCGGCCCACTCTGTCTAGCCCTTTTCTGAGAGTTGCCTGACGACCCAGAAGATCCAAAACTCCTCTTATGCCTGTTCCTATCCACATTTTGCCTCACAGACTCTTTAATACCCTCGGCTACCTTAGCCTTCTCAACCAGGACGGCAAACTCACGCTCCTGCTGTGGAGCAATCAACAATCTTAATTCATCTCTCAGACCATCCTCGAATCGAACACACCTCCCGTGTTCGGTAGCCACAATGCCCTTAGCATACCGACTCAGCCTCAAGAATTCTGCCTCATACTCTGACACAGACTTACTCCCCTGAACCAGCCTCAGAAATGCTTTTCGCTGCGCGTCGATGTAACTAGCCCCAATGTACTTTTTCTGATAAGCAGCCCTAAAATAGTCCCAAGTGAGATCCTCTGTTTGCAACAACATCTCCGAACCGTGAGCCACCACTGGTATGACTTATCCCGAAGAAGCGATACTATCCCTTTCAGCTTCTCCTCAGCAGTCAAGTCTAAATTATCCATGATCTGCTCCGTTGCCTCCAGCCAATACTCAGCCGTGCTGGGAGCAACACCAGAAACACCTCGAAAAACCTCAGCCCCGTTAGCTCGGAGTCGCTCCGGTACGGATTTTCGAGCTCTTTCGCCTACTCCAGCTACCCTTTCCAGAACTCGCAGCATCGCCTGTGACACTGTGTCATCCCCAGTCTGATCCTGAAACTCACCACCTCCAGCTGGTGGTAGTACCGGTAACTCATTCTCGACCACGGCCGGACCACTCTGCGGTTCGAAAACAGATCATCCTACCCCGACCACGTCCACGTGTATTACGACCACGTCCCCGAGTGCTCATGCCTAACGTCTTGACTTATCTGATTTAGAAGTTTTATGCATCAGTAATTATTCCACTGTTTAAAAACAAAGTCTTATGAATATTTCTTATCAAAGAAGTTTTGTTTCCGCAAGTTCACAGAGTCCTATTGGTTTCAGGTTCTAAAGTAATCCACTATTGCTAGTCATCCAATCATATTATACCAACATTAGAAATTATCAGAATAGTAAAGGGTACTTACCTGGGCGGACTGGTGCTGGAGACTCGGTGCCATGCCTTTCAAACCATATGTTAAACAAAACACTTAAAACCAAAATTTTAAAACAACCTGTTGGGCCTCAGGCCCACAGCCGAGCTTTTGAACTTACCTCTGATACCACAATTGTAACACCCCAAACCCGGTCAATACACCACGACCGAATCTGGTATGTTACGGGGAAAAACGTGTTTGAGGGGTTTGGTTTCCGGTTAAAGATTTGATAGAAAACTCTTTGTTATAGTTTGTACTTGTCAAAATCTTGGGCATGATGGTTTTAAAGATGATAGTGTATTTTGGAAACCCGGGGATTTTGATAAGCTTAGTTGAACCCACAAGTAGAACAAATTTATAACATTTAGAAATCTGAGAAAAATTCCTTGTGTTTGCTTAGAAACATCTTAAACTTAGTGTGAATAAAATCTCAAGTTTGGAAAATATTTGGGTGTATTCATTTTAATGTTTTAGTGTGATACCCGTTGGTAAAGTTTAAAACGTATCGCTTTGTAGTTTTAAAAACACTTTTTCTTTCCAAGTTTTATCCAATATTAATCCAATACTTTCTGAAGGCATATTTGAAATCACATTTAAGCATATAAATAACCAAAGCATAATTTTAAAAGGCCATTTACAATCCCAGCAAAACCAAATGAAAATAAAGGAAATAAAGTACCAAGTATTTAAATCAGTGCAAATCTGAATTTATTCATGGCATGGTCACCTCGAGTCCACCCGGCTCCATGTCCGCGATCTAAGTGCCACCTAAAATGATAAGGGAGAAGGTGAGTCGCAAGACTCAGTGCATAAATCCCCATCCCGATTAATGCAACAAGCTAACTCACATCATAGCAAAGCAATACAATTAATGCACCCTAATCCTAACCATCCATATCGCCTTTCCTACCCCGTGTGGTACCAAACCACTGGTGGTGCCAAACCACTGGTGACCCAAAGTCACGATATCCATAAGTGTGGTGCCAAACCACTGGTGACCCAAAGTCACGAATAATCCAATGATGGGGCCAACCCATCGTGTGATACCAAATCACTGGCGTCAATCCCGTATCTCAACTGTGGGGCCAACCCACTGTGGTACGAAGCCACTGGGACGAGACGCTATGAGGTGCCAAACCTCTGGTGTCCCAAAGACACAATGTGATACCAAATCACTGGTGACCGAAGTCACGAATCCAATGATGGGGCCAACCCATCGTGTGATACCAAATCACTGGCGTCAATCCCGTAATATCAACCGTGGGGCCAACCCACTGTGGTGCTAAGCCACTGGGACGAGACGTTGAGGTGCCAAACCTCTGGTGACCCAAAGTCACAATAATCAATCTGTGGTACCAAACCACTGGAGGTGCCAAACCTCTGGTGTCCCAAGGACACGGATATCATATTTCCCCCTCATCTCATATCACCCATACATGTCATACTGATGCAAATCATGCAAGTCATGTGAATCATGCTAAACAGGTTTCATAGTGTATCCCATAACACATACATCATAAGTGAAAAAGAAAAAGAAATGCAAGAGTGCATTCGGCTACCCAAGAAAACTAGGAAGAACAAAGCAAATTCGGCAAAGGTTGCTTGTACTTTCGGTTTCAAGAAAGAAAATGAAAAAGAATTCAATTGGAATTTCGGCTACTATTGACAAAAGAGAGATATTTGGCTTGACACAAAGTGACCGAAAATGCACAAAAGTGCCTAAGTGAATTTCGGCTATCACCCCTCCCCGCTTACCAAAACCGGCCACTCTCTCCACAAACTCCCCAACATTCGGCCACTACCAACAATTACTCCAAGCCACACATTCAAACTAGTTTGAACTAGTCTCCCTCCTAAATTCACTCTCCACCCACCATTTGAACAATTTGACTTGGTCCATGGCAGAGTTTGAACTGTCTACAACTTCTCCTCCTCCATGCCGTCAAAATAAAAGCAAAATGGGGGATTTTCGCAGCTTGAACACAGGACCTCCTTCCCCTACAAGTGACGCCAAACTCAAGCTCTCAAGTGGCGCATACTTTGCCACTCTACTAGCTCCACTCTTGTGCTAGAATTCACCAATTAATGTCTATAAGCCCCAGCTCCTTCAGCTCCTTTCACATGATACCTAAAACCAAAATTTTCCCTACCACTCCGGCTTACAATAAGCTTACAACTAAGCCCCAAACAATAAGATAAACATTATTACAGACCAAGCACACGCAGACAATGCAATAACAAAATAGCCCCAAACCCAGGATATTACACCTCTCCTTTTTCTTTCTTCTTTTTTGCTGAAAATTTTTATTTTTTCTTTTTGATTTTTTTTTTTGAATTCACAGGATTGGATAGGTCCTTGGTATCCATCTCGGTCAATATTCATGCTTCCCCAGAACAAGCCTTCTTCTCTGTATAAGGTCCTTCCTAGTTTGGCATCCGCTTTCTTCTGAAGTCCCTTTTGCATGAAAAAAAATCTTCTTCAAAGCCCTATCATGAAATTTTCTAGGGCAAATCATTTTTGTTGTGAGCTCGCATCATCTGACTGTGATAGATAGCTTTTAACATTTTCTCTTCGAATTCAACTGATCATATTAAGATTGGATCCATTCTGCTTTATCCAATTTCAGCTCTGACAAAATTTTGACTCCAACGGGCAAAGCCAATGAGAAATGTGTTGCCCCGGTGACAGTCTTGGCCAAAGTCTGATAAGCATAGAGGGTAAATAGTAACTTCTGTACGCCAATCCTTACAAATCTCGGTCTTTTTATGATCTTTTGTTTTTTCTTTTTGGCTACCTTTGCTGCACTGTGATGTGTACCTGATCTTTGAACAGACCGCAAACTTTTGACATTGTGCGGTTAAATATGATCTTTTTGACATTTTCTTTTTATCGATATTCTTTCTTTCTTTTCTTTTCTTTTTTTTTGTTTTTTGTTTTGTTCTGATGACTATTGACTTTGTAATATTGGCACGTGAAGCAACTTTTACCATTTTAGTGAAGTAACCGGCATCCACGAAAATGAATCGATGTTGGCCAGAAACTTTTGATAAGACTGGCTTGATAACATCCATGCCCCACATATAGGAAATCTTATTTCTGCATTGAACTAGGCTTTGATCTTCATCTCCTTCCTTGGCTTGCAACATAGGATCTGTTTTTTATACAGTATTAACAAATCAGAAGATATGTTACAATTTTTCTCATCTTCAAAGTCCTGAGATCCCTTAGACCCATATTTCATTCAAAAAGGGACTCAGTAACAAGGTCGCTCATGTCATTGATATCTGGGTACCTATTGTAGGTACGAAGGCAAATTCCAAAGAATAAATGATTCTAAGGGTGATTATTTGTATGGTATGGTCATGAATAAATAATTAAAGAATATTCTAAAACACAAAAGCATGTACAGAAAAATATTTAATAAAAGATGCATTTTATTGAAATAAAAATTCTGGACACAAGCCCATTACGCAAAAGGATTCTTATTGCTTCTGGGCTTAAATCAACAAGCATGTTTTGAATATTACTCTAGATTAACTCTGAAAACACAGGGATCCCTTCCACAGTCCCATTGTTTAAAACATCCCAAGTACGTAAAGGCAGAAGCTTAGAAAAATCTATTCCCCGTTCACTCTTCAGATATGCTATTAATGTTCAAAATCACCAGTATCAGGTTTTGCACTAGAGCCCTGAACTTGATGTACTCTTGATCTCATGCCCCCATTCATCATGGTACTTACGATAGTTATCCTTTGAACAGCATGGTTGGGTAACGGATTTTCTGCACCAGAGGGGTCATCAAATCGTATAACTCCTATTTTGATGAATCTTTCAACTAGCTTCTTGAAAGCAAGACAATTTTCTATTGAATGTCCTGTAATCCCTGCGTGATACTCACACTGGTCATTTGGGTCATACCATTTTGGGTATGGAGGTTGTATCGATTTCGAGTAAAAAGGGATACAACATGTATTTCAAATAAGCTCTGGTACAACTCCCTATACGTTGTTGGAATAGGTGTGAACTAGAGTTTCTCTGTGTTCAGTCTTGAATTGGGTTCTTGCCTTGGGGAGACCTGATGGCTGGTAGTTACCGTCCTTGACTGGCTTACTATAATCGGCTCTGAATGGCCCTTGTTATACCCTCTCGTACTATTCAGTTCCCTTTCCTTCTTCTTCTTCAGGGCCTTTGAAGTCCACTCTCCCCTTTCCTTTATTTCTGTCATTATAACCGGTTTGGCTCGATCATCCTCCGGGTTAAAACCTGAACCTATCGGGAAGTTGAATAGGGTTGAACCATCAGTCTGACAAGTACCCCATGTGAATGCGTGCCTGATTGAGTCGGGATACTTATCGGGGAATAAACAATGTCTTCATCATCATCCACACTACTGACCACTGGGCAACTTTTTTTTTCAAGCCCTCCGAATAGTAATTGGGTTAACTGGCGCATCATATTCATTTGATTTCGCATATCCTGCTGGATTTTGGCCAATTGCTCATGCATTTGTATTTGCCTTTGCTCTAATCTCTCCAACCTTCGTTCCATGTTTTCCAGGTTAACTGAAATAATTTCACCTAATTAGGGACCTTATGTGAAAATGTAATGCAAATGATGTAATGTAAATGTATGTAATGCAAATGCATGAAATGAATGCAAGAATAAAGAGAGACGTTGATTCTAAATTCAATTCCATTAGAAGAACTTCTCTAGAAAACAAATATCTTTATATAAAACGGATTATATATGCGGCTCCGTCCTCATAGTCCAGGTGAAAACATCGATCTTCTCCTTCATATCCAGACACTGCAGTCGAATCTTTCAAATCCTCCCAAAAGATGTCTCTTTTACTTGGCTTGATTCGGGTCGTGGTTCACTGCTCACTTATCCCTTGCGTATTGATTAGCTTCTATAAGAAAGTTGAGACATGACGGCTCTTGCACAATTCTTTTCAATTTGAATCTTTCGGGTAAGGTTTTGCCTTCCTCCACGGACAATCAACTTTCTTCATTATGTTTACTCAGACCATGTCTGGACAATCGTATTATAATCCACTTTATCAATAAATTCGTTTCCTTATGATTCCTTATGGCAAAATCATCTATTTAGCAATCGAATTACTAATCAACATCTCCTTTCCAGGATGATGCAATGCAATGTAGTGCAATGTAATGCAAACATAAACACAAAACATGTTAGCACAAGAAAAATAAACAACCAAAATAGATTACCTAAATGAGTGACCACTAGGGTTTGACACAGTTTACCTATGGTTAGCTTTTAGGATTCGCTATATGTGGTTTGGTTCTAAAGAGAGGGTACCTGTACCAGTAAATTCCTCAATCCTCACCCATTATAGGCTCATATGGATCGAGTTCGGTTCAGGGGAATACATTTCCCTATGGCCATGTCGAGGTGAAAACCTCACGAAGCACATAGGTACAGATGTATTCCGGAAGCAGTTCACTACCCCGTGCGGAGGTGAAACCTCACAAAGGTATAGCTTCTCACTCCCACTTAAAGATGTGACCACAACGGTCATGCAATGCAATGCCAAAGTATTTCAAGAGACTTGACATTATAGCACAAACAAATGCATCAAAAGAAACATGATTTTTCAAAACAGCTATCCAAATTTTCAATCAAAAGGACAAAAATTAATCAATTTATGGCCTGACTCTCAACCAGTCCCCAGTGGAGTCGCCATGCTGTCGAAACCATTTTTATTTTAGGTTTGGAAAAATGGGGATCAACTTTTAAAAATAGAGTCACCACCGATCCTCTTTGTTTAGGTGTGACTAGGTCATCTATAAAAATATTTTGGTCTGCGAAATTTGAGAAAACGGGTTCGGGAGTAGGTTATGTGCAAGGAAGGGTTAGCACCCTTGCAACGCCCAAAGTTGGTACCAAATTGATTAACGTTGTCCTAATGTTGAAAACTTGAAATTATTTAGGGTAAAAAAATAAAAAAATTTGTTAAATTGGAATTGAATCTCAAGATTAACTCGTTTCAAAGGAATAAAAGTATCATACCCAGCACGTTAGGATATAACACCTTTATGCTCTAACGTCGAGATCATCTTTGATCTTCAAAACATATGAAAAGGGTATTTGGTTATTTAGTTGAACGAAAAATCAACACCCAGCACGTTAGGATGTAATTTTCCGTACTTCTAAACACACAAATATTGCCTTCTTTTTCAAATATGCAATCTTGAAATTGGTTCAACATTCGTTTCTAATGTAATAAAATGTTTAGAAAAGGTTTGAATTTGTTGGAATTTGAATATATTTAAGGTATAAAATTTTTAAAGAAGGTTAACTAACCCTGAATTGAATTTCAAGATTAACTCGTTTCAAAGGAATAAAAATGTCATACCCAGTACGTTAGGATATAACACGTTTATACTTTGACACTGAGATCATCTTTGATCTTCAAAACATATGAAAAGGGTATTTGGTTATTTAGTCGAACGAAAAATCGACACCCAACACGTTAGGATGTAATTTTCCGTACTTCTAAACACACAAATATTGCCTCGTTTTTCAAATATGCAATCTTTAAAATTGGTTCAACATTCATTTTTAATGGTACATTTGTAATAAAAATATAATACTTAATAAGGGCTCAAAAACATTGGAACTCGAAACATAAAACAATAACAAGTTGCACGAATATAGCATTAAGCATGAAATAATCTACAAACTTAACATTATACAAATAGACATAATTATAGAGATAATTTAACGCAAAATATATAATAATGATAATAAGTAACAATATAAAAAATGTTGTGAACATAAATTAAACATTAAAATATGATCTTTCAAATTAATAAATTATATACATTAAATTTAAAATAGAAAAATGTATATGTGTAAGCAAATTTTAAAAGAAATTAAATTTTTGTATAGATAGGTTTAACGAAAAATATGTACATAGAATAATGTGAGGATCAACAATTTGTGCAAAATAATAATATATAAATGTAATACAAGGAATAAAATACAATAAAAAAAATTAAAAATTTAGTTTCCAAAACGATTTCATAAAAAACTTTAGTAGTAGCTAAAATTGATACTATAAAAAGTTATAAAAAAATAAAAAAATTAAGGCTTAATTGAAATAAACATATAATTAGAGGGCTAATTTATAAATAAGCAAAAATATCTACACAGAATCAAGGATCTGATTGAACTTCGCAAAATAATAGGGGATCGAATTAGCAAATATCATAATATCAAAACGCAACACATTAACAGGATTAAATTTAAAACACGCTTAAATTATTAAGGCTAAATTTAAAAAAAAAACAAATAAGAAATAGTTAGGGTCTAATCGAATAACAACTCAGAGAAGGGGGACTAATCGCGCAAATTGTCCATTCATAATAAGAACACGCAGGTCTCAAAGGCAATCGGGTCGGATCATCGGGTAGCTATGAAACGACACCGTTTCAAATGTTAACCCTCACCGCCCAGAACATTGCCGTTTTAGTCAAAGATATAAACAAAAAAAAAGCCCTAACAGCTACCCCATCTGCCATTTTTCAAAACAGATAAAAATAACTCCTCACTCTCAACTTTTCCGCTTCCCCAGCCGACCCAAAGATTTCATCGGCGCTTAATGCACCTCCACCGCCGCCGCGATTCTGGGAGCAAACCCAGGTAAACCTTTTCTAACCCGGATCTAAACTTTAAACTCTCAAATCCCTCACTCAAATCGCCAAACAAACCAAAAAAACCTTTGGATTTGGGACTCCGAACCTACGAAAAGTAAGAATTTTCCTTTTTTTTTTATTTCTCTATATATACGATGTATATTTGAAATGAAAATAGACTGAAAATGGACTGAAATTGTACCCTTTTTCTTTCTGTATTAAAAAAAACGTATCTCAGCCCCCTTTACCGTGGTTTCTTTTGGTCCTTTTCAAGGCCGAAATTGAAAAAATAGCAATAAAAAAGAAAATACAATCGTTTTGTCTTTTTTCTTTTTTTTTTCTGCTGCTCGTTTGTCCCATTTTTGTGCAGGTACGGGAGCAGAGGTGGCATGCGAAGGCCGTACGAATATGGTGTGCTAGAGGTAGTACGGAGGTGCGCTGGTGAAGGCTTGCACGTGGCGTGCGCGTGCGAAAAGCTTGCGGTGCTAGAGGCTTGCGGAGCTGGAGGCTTGCAGCGCCAAAGGGTTAGGAGTTAGGGTTTCTGAAGCTTCAATATGTCATGGGCCATTCGGGCCTGCTTTGTAAATTGGGCTAGAATTTGGGTAGTGGTTTAGGCTAGGTTTAAGTTTAATTTTGGGTTTGTAAGTTGGGTTATTTGTCTGGGCCTTGTGAACTTCTTAGTGGACTTTGGATTTTATTAATTATTGATTTTTATAATAATAATTTATTTCGGTTTTATAATTGGTTAATGGCTGGGCGAAAACTAGGTCTTGCAGGTTGTTTGAACATGTACCTTATTTGGATAGCTTGTTGTTACATGGTTTGATGCACTTTAGGATGCTTGTTTATAGGTGGAAATTAGATTGTAGGTGTGTGCTTGAATGGGTAAGAAAGAGGGCTTGGAAATGGTGTATTTTTTGTCCACATGGGCGTGTGTCTCAGCCATGTGTGACACACAGCTAGGTGACATAGCTGTGTGTCCCCTGTAGCTTTCAAAGGGTTGCAAGTTAGGTTGTTACACGGCTTAGCACAAGCCTGCCACACGGGCGTGTGAGGTCATTTCTAAGGGTACATGGCTTGGCACAAGGGCGTGTGGCTTGGCTTTGTGACCTAAATTAGTGAGTTACACAGACACGAGTTGAGACACGGCCATGTTATCCCTGTAGTTTTGAAAACTTTCCTATTTTTCTGAAAAATTCTATATGTTTCCAATTTAGCTCTAACTTTTTTCTAATGAGTTTTTAGTGTCTCTAGGACTCGTATAAGGGACGATATGCATGTTATTGATTGGTTTTTCTATTATTAATGATATGAATTAAAATGTTTTAAAAATTTTTGTTAGTTTTGAAATGTAAACTTTGGTAATGCTCCGTAACCCTATTCTGGTGACAGATACGGGTTAGGGGTGTTACACATGGTGTATAGCGGATGGTTTGGGTAGGAACTTTTGCATTGCATCATTTGCATCACCCCATGCTCATACACCATTCGGCATCGATTTGATAATGGCTATGTATGTAATGATATGAAATTTCAATGATGGTTTTGTTTTCTACTGTTAATGCTAATAAGCTTCACTGTATTTGATATTTATGTTTGTTTAAATAACTATTCGACTAACATTGAGCTTTCATAATCTCACTCCCCCATAGCGTTTAACTTTTCAGGTAAACCTCAAAAGTAGAACCAGGACTGGACCCGGCATACGGAGAATCACTTTAGACCTTGAACTATTTTTCTAATAAGTATTACTAAGTCTCTATTGGTTTTGGTTTGTAATTTTTAATTTTTTTCTGGTTTATGGCTTGGTAACTTTTCATTTAGGGATTTTTGCATGCATGGATTACTCAAAAATAATAATAGAAAAACGCATAATATCTAGCTTAAGTAAAATTTGACATTGTTCCCTAATT
Source organism: Gossypium bickii (assembly GCA_025503065.1). Classification (NCBI taxonomy): domain Eukaryota; kingdom Viridiplantae; phylum Streptophyta; class Magnoliopsida; order Malvales; family Malvaceae; genus Gossypium; species Gossypium bickii. The sequence continues at coordinate 49,983,396 of CP106714.1, forward strand.
TCTGTTACATTGTAAAGAAATCGTTTAAAAAAATATGGATAAGGCAACTAGGTTTCCAAAATGACATGAATAATGATTTTCTTTCCCGCTGCATTAGTTAACATCAAGTTTCTACGAAGTAAAGTGACGAACAAATGATTTTTCTAAAACAACTGTAACACCCCATACCTGAGTCCGGGGCTTAGACCGGATACGGGACATTACTATGCTTGAACTTGCTTAATTATGAAATTACGGGCTATAAAATTTTGTTCCGAATTAAAACTTCTCTTTATTAGTCAACTCATACATGTCATGGGCCTACGAGGCCTTGAACTCGTGTCCAGAAGCTTTCGAAACTCAACTGGAAACTTTTACTCTAAACAGGGGTCACACGCCTGTGTGACTTAGGACATGCCCATGTACTACTAGACATGCTCGTGTCTTCCACCTGTGGTCGACACTGACTAATTACACACGGCCTTGACATGCCCGTGGACTTAGACCGTGTGCTATTCCTTGATATACTGACTTACTTACACGGCCAGGGTACATGCCCGTGTTCTAACCGTGTGTCATTCACGGCCTAAACAAACAGTCGTGGGACTAGCCCGTGGCCTATCCCGACTTAAGGCACAAAGGTGCAGGGTATGCACGGCCTAGACACATGCCCGTGTGTCCATCCGTGTGGGCACTTAGAGGCTATTTTCCAAGCCAATTGCCACCCTGAAACTAAAGATCAATCCAATACTCATTTCAACAACTTCAAGTACTACATCTAACATGAACAAGGATACATACTTCATTGATAAATAAAAACATACATACTTAATCATTCATGACCAATCTCTTTAGCCATATACAAAAAAAAAAAAAAAAAAAAAAACGAATCCTAAGCTTGGTAGCCAACACTTTGGCTAATTTTAAAACATAACTCAAAATGAAATGCTTCCTATACATGCCATACTTAATAAAAACACTTGGCTATACCAAAATATCGATTGATAGTCTGCTCCAAGCTCCGATGACGATGATCCACGAGATTAGATTGGCAGGACTACAAGGAAAGGAAGAGTAAAGGACGAAGCATTTAGCTTAGTAAGTTTGCATATAATGCACATAACAACATACTTGCTTAATATAAACCATTTGACATAAATAATGGTATCATAAATTTCAGCTATAAAGCTTACTTACTCATACTTGATTCTTACATATCTCATGATACTTACTAGTCTCCTACTTATAAGGTAAACAAGGTACCTGTGTCACTTGATCACATTGATCAGTATACTTTAACATAATAATCATAATCTCCAATTCATCATTCATAACATGAATAATACTCATTTTCAACTTGATAATAATTTTGCTTACTTAGCTTTCTTATTATCTCATTTGAGCTTAACTTATTTGCCCGATGAATTTCTATGAATAACCGAGGATACTAAATCTCATTCCACATATAACTTGATGCCAAAGCCATATCCTGGATATGGTCTTATATGGAATATCTCATCTTGGGTTCGAGGCCATGTCTTGACATGGACTTATACGAAGTCTTTCTCGTGGATTCCCTTGGGAACTTACCATTGCCATGTCTTGACATGGTCTTACTTGGTACCTTAACTCATGAACTGGTCAATGCCGAGCCCTGGCTTGGACTTACATGAAATCTTTCTTGTTACTCACCAATGCCATGCCTTGGCTTGGACTTACATGGGATCTCTATCTCCTGATAGCTTTTCAATGCCAAGACTTGTCTTGGACTTACATGATAACTTTGCTGGATTGTTGATGCCATGCCTTGACTTGGTCCTATACGGACTTTCTTATCTCATGTGGTAGATCGAGTATCCTAAGTAATTCAACTTCAATCGGGACTTTCTCATACTTAATCTCATTAATTTCTTTGTTTAACATACAATTAAACATTCTCATGAAAGTAATGTTTATTTAACAATATAACAAGCAATTTAATGAAAATATTCATGAAGCTTGGAAATCATACAAACTTACCTCGATATACAAAATGTATGTAGATATGCAATTTAGTCCTCAACTTTGTTCTTGCCTCGGTTTCAATCCGGGCTTCGTTTTTCTTGATCTATAATAATAATTTAGATCATTTAAAACTCACATTGACTAAAAATGACTCTTAACTCATAATTTGGCAAAATTACCATTTTGCCCCTAAACTTTCTCGTAATTACACTTTTTCCCCTAGGCTCGTAAAGTGATTCTCATTCGACTTTCTTCAACTACATGCTTAGATGACTCATTTTCTCTACTATGACAATCATCAATTCTCACTATTTCTAATATGTATGACCAATTTCATAACTATTGCAATTTAGTCCATATTATCATTTTTCATGAAATTCACGAAGGAAAAGATGTTTATCTAACATCAAACTCTCATAATCTTCCAAGAAATATCATTTTACAAGCATGTCATTCATGGGTAGATTTTTGAACATGCATCTTAGCTTATTTTATAGCTAAAAATAGCGAATTCATAATACGAGAACTTCAAAAATACGAATAATATTAAAAACGAGGCTAGGATGCACTTACTATGAGCTTGAAAAATTGAATAAACCTTAGATATTGAGTCCTTTTTTGACTTATTTCATCCTTTTTAATCATTAAAAAGCCAAATGACCAAAATGCCATTTGTACTAAACTTTCAAATATTACAACTCATGTCCATTTTTGTCCAAAATTTATAATTTGGGAAAATTTCTATTCAAGGAATTCTAATTAATATTCTAAAGCTATTTCATACAAAAAAAACTTCTAGAAACTCATATTTTGCAACTTTTGCAATTTAGTCCTAATGTACCCTTTAATGGAAATTTTCATAAAATTTCCACATGAAACTTTCATATTATCCTGCAAACATCTCAAATACCTTAAAACTCATTTTACTAACTCAGATTTGTGGTCTCGCACCACTATTTTGACTAGGCCCTAAATCGGGCTGTTACAACAACACTATTAATATAAAATGAATTTAAGTACTGATGACCTAATAAATGAATTTTTTAAACTAACTCAAAGTACAACTAAGATTCTTTTTCTCTAAAATGAGTTTATTTAAGGTCTTCAAAAGTAATGTAAGTTAGCTTAGCCATTTTGGTGGCTAATGTAGCCTTCTCAATCTAACCATAACATCTATGCCAGGTTAAGGAGGTTACACTTCTAGTCATTTGCAAACACTTTACTACAAACTCTCACTAGGTTCATATGAACTTATGTGGGTTTTATCTTAAATGTAGGGTCAAGGAAAGACTTAAGAATGGTTTGGAAGGATCATGCCAAGCATTAACAAGTCCTAAGCGAAGGGTATCATGATTGTATCATGCATATAAAGAGACGCCCCTGGAGGCCACGCCTCATGGATTAATTTATTATCTGTAGTATAGCCTCAAATTAAAATTTGTAAATACTTATGCATGTTTAGTAAGGTATAATTACTGTAAGAAATTAATGCTTATATGATAAGGAATATCATAAGAGTTTAAATTTGGGATCTGATGTTATTCCTAAAACTATGTAAGATTGAATAGTAACAATGTATGTATAATTTGGTATTGTAACACCCCTTACCCGTATTCGACGCCGGAATAGGGTACGAGGCATTACCAGACTCAAACACAAACAAACCTACATTTCTGAGTCATAAATTTCCATCCAAATTTAAAACTTTTAATGTGCATTCATATCGTCCCTAAAACGAGCATACGATGCTCAATACATGCTTTAGAGGTGGTTCGGGACTAAACCAAGAACTTTGGAAAATTTTGCAAAACTTAGAATATTTTTCATGTTACAGGGCTCATACGCCCGTGTGGTCTAAGGGACACGCCTGTGCTACAGGCCGTGTTCAAAATAGGGAGCTCTCTATCTTGTGCCACAAGGTCGTTCCACATGCCAGTGTGCTAGGCCGTGTGGTCGATTTAATTTCCATAATTTCTCATAAAATAGGTGCAGACTTCACACGGCCACGGCCCAGGCCCGTGTTCGAGGTCATGCCGTCCATACGGCTGAGACACACCCTCATATCTCTGCTCGTGTGTTCGATACTGAGCATTCTGTTTTGCAACAATTAAGGTACAGGAGACATACAGCTGGAACACATGCTCGTGGGGCAAGCTGTGTCTCACAGACGGCCTAGACACATGCCCGTGCGTCTACCCATGTGGACAAAAATAAGGCTATTTACCGAGCCATTTTTGCCACCCCTACTTGCACCAACCTACACAACAACAAGCAACACCCATCCAAGCATATACATGCAACCAAATCAGCCACAAACAAGATATCAATACATTGTTTACACATACTAACATCTATCATGCATAAACACCACATGTCTTCTTTTCTATACAAACCAATTTCATCTTCATGATAGGTATCATAACATAACATACCAATGACCAATGAAATTAATATTAGGTAACTTCCAATGGCCATATACAGAATGAATCATTAACCATTATAAGCCAACACATTTGGCTAAATCAATTATGATACATAACAAAATGACCAAGTCCCTATACATGGTATAACTCAAAATATTAAAATCAATGGTACCCAAAATATTAAGTTAATAGTGTGAATGGATCTCCGACAGTTTCCGATCCCCAAGCTGGCTTGGTGACACTATAAGACAAGGGAAAAGAAAGTGGGATAAGCTTTATAGCTTAGTAACTTCCTCTGCAACTAATAAGAATTATAATCACACATGTATCATACAAATAAACATGATGAACTTGGCATAATTAGTATCAAGATCTTCTAATCATAACTTACTCATTCATAACCTTACCAAGGGATTCATAACATATCGAGCTCATTAGTAAATGATTTTTACGTACATACTTGTACCAACTTGCAACATAATCATAACCTTTCACAACTTTGACACACTCATTGAATTTCCCGTTGGACCACTTGGAATACTAAAGGATACTCGGGAAATCTCATATCCCAGATATGGTCTTACATGGGATTTCCTATCGATGCCAATAGCCCAGCTATGGTCTTACACGAAATCTCATATCGATGCCATATCCCAGATGAGGTCTTACATGTAATCTCAAATAACCCTAATGTCATAACATTCGTATCCTACCTATTCCTAAGGTTCAACCGAGATTTCTCACTTGTCAAACTTTATCGATTACATCCAAGGAGTTAATCATAATTTATACAATATTAAAGCATTTAAAACATAAATAAAATAATGCATTATTTACATACGAACTTACCTCGGTACAAAAATAGTAGAAATCAACCTAATCGTCAAACACCTTGTTTTTCCCTTGATCTAGGTCCGAACCCCATTTCTCTTGATCTATAATAGAAAATTTAGCTAATTTATTATCCACATTTCTCAATTCAGTCCAAAAATCATATTGTGGCAAAATTACACTTTTGCCCCTAAACTTTAATGTTTTTACAAATTAGTCCCTAGGCTCGTAAAATGAAATCTATTCGATTTCTTCAAGACCCAAACCTAGGCGAACCTCTTTCATGCTTATAACAACCCACATTTTTCATTAAATCAGATTTTTACTACCTATTTTACAACTTTTTACAAATATGTCCTTTTTAGGTATTTTCATGAAAAATCACCTAGCAAAAGTTGTTTATCTAACATTAAACTTGCACAATCTACCATTAAACATCAAAACACATACATGTCTAACATGGGTCAAACCCTAGACATCAACCATAACTAAAATTAATGGTAAAAATAGATAGATCGGATGATAACGACTTCAAAAATGTAAAGAGCATTAAAAACAGGGCTAAGACGTACTTACAATCAAGCTTGGGAGTTGAACAAACCCTAACTATGGTGACCTTCAAATTTTCGGCTATGGTGAGGAAGATGGACAAGGATTTTGGCTTGATTTTGCTTTTTAATTCATTTAATTACCAAATAACCAAAAAGCCCTTCACTTAAAACTTTGAAATTTTATCTTACCATGTCCATTTTTGTCCACTAATTTATCCAATGGTCTAATTACTAACTAAGGACCTCTACTTTAAAATTTCATAGCAATTAGACACCTCTAGCATGTAAAACTCAACTTTTGCATTTTTTTTACAACTTAGTCATTTTTACTAAATTAAGTGTTCAAACGTCAAAATTTTTGAAATCATTTCGTAAAACTGTAGACCATAGAAACGTAATAAAAATAAACTTTACTACGTCAGATTTGTGGTCCCAGAACCACTATTTCGACTAGACCCAAAATTGGGCTATTACAACTCTTCCCCCTTAGGGATTTTTGTCCCCGAAAATCTTACCAGTAAATAGGTTTGGGTACTGTTTCCGCATAGCTTCCTCAGGTTCCCAAGTAGCCTCTTCGACCCCATGTCGTTGCCATAAAACTTTCTCTAGGGCTATACTCTTATTTCCCAACTGTTTAACTTTCCAAGCCGAAACTTTGATCGGTTCTTCACCATAAGTCATATCGGGTCGAATCTCGACCTCTGTCGAAAAAATCACATGTGAAGGGTCTGATCAGTAACGGCATAACATAGACACATGAACCACGTTGTGGATCCTTTCCAAGTCTGTCAGTAAAGCTAACCGACATGCCACTGGCCCTGTTCTCTAAATAACTTCATACGACTCGATGAAGCGTGGACTCAACTGGCCTTTACGGCCAAATCTCAAAATCTTCTTCCACGAAGATACTTTCAAAAATACTTCATCACCAATCTGAAATTCGATCTCTTTTCTTTTCAAATCTGCGTACGACTTTTGTCGATCTGAAACGGCTTTCAAGCAATCACGAAATACCTTTACTTTTTCTTCGGTTTCCTAACCAAGTCAACCTCGTGAATCTATTTCTCACTAAGCTCGGTCCAATATAAAGGTGTTTGACACTTGCGGCTATACAATGCCTCATAAGGCGTTATCTTTATACTCGATTGAAAACTATTGTTATAGGAAAATTTGACCAATGGTAGATATTTTTCCCAACTACCCTCGAATTCTAGGACACTACATCGGAGCATATCTTTAAGAATCTGAATTACTCTCTTAGGCTGACCATCAGTTTGCGGATGAAAAGCGGTACTAAAGTTCAACTTCGTACCCAAAGCTTCTTGTAACTTCTTCCAAAACCACGAAGTAAACCTCGGATCTCTGTTCGAAATAATAGAAATAGGCACCCATGCAATCTCAGGATCTCAGCAAGGTATAATTCAGCTAGCTTATCAAGTGAATAATTAGTACATACCGGTATAAAATGAGTCGATTTCGTCAATCTATCGACAACAACCCAGACGACATCTTTCTTTTTCGGAGTCAAAGGTAGACCTATTACAAAATCCATCGTAATCCTATCCCATTTCCACTTGGGCACCATTACTGGCTGAAGTAAACCCGAAGGTACTTGGTGTTGGGCTTTCACTTGCTAACAAATCAAACATCTTGAAACAAACTTTGAAATATCTCGTTTCATACCTGACCACCAATACAATTTTTTCAAATCATTATACATTTTTGTACTACCCGAATGCACAGATAAACAACCATTATGCGCCTCATGAAGAATTTTCTAAATAAGTTCATCATTTTTTGGTACACAAATTCTACCTCGTAACATCAAACAATCATCAGATCCAATATGAAAATCTAAATCATTACTTAATTCACAATAAACTATTTTGGTTTGCAAATCACTGTCACATTTCTATGCTTCGCAAATTTGTTGGAGGAATAACAGTCTAGCTCTTAACTCGGCTAGGATCAAACCATTATCGGACAAAGTCAACTATGTATTCATCACTCTCAAAGAAAACAAAGTCTTTCTACTTAACGCATCTGCGACTACATTTGCCTTACCCGGGTGATAGTCAATCACTGGCTCATAATCCTTTAGTAACTCGAGCCACTTCCATTGCCGCAAGTTTAAATCTTTCTGATTCATCAAGTATTTTAAACTATTGTGATCAGAAATGACATGGCACTTCTCACCATATAAATGGTATCTCCAAATTTTCAAAGCAAACACAATGGCGGCTAATTCCAAGTCATGCGTCGGATAATTCTTCTCATGCAGTTTCAACTGTCTCAAGGCATAAGCTATCAGTTTACCCTCTTGCATCAACACACATCCTAATCCATTCAATGATGTGTCACTATAAATTATGAACTCTTTTCTCGATTCAAGTTGCACTAAAACCGACGCCTCACTCAATAATGTTTTCAAATTCTCGAAGCTTTGCTGACACTTTTCTGACCATTTGAACTTAACATCCCTTTGCAACAGCTTAGTCATAGGAGTAGCAATCATCAAAAATCCTTTAACACATCGGTAATAACCAGCTAAGCCCAAAAAGCTTCTAACCTCCGATACATTTCTCGACGGTTTCCAACCAACAATTGCTGAAATCTCATTGGGATCAACCCGAATACCATCACTTGAAATGATATGTCCCAAAAATTTGAATTATCGGAGCCAAAACTCACTTTTACTGAATTTAGCAAACAATTTCTTATCTCTCAAGGTCTGCAACACAATTCTTAAATGTTTGGCATGCTCAGACTCATCCCGAGAATAAATTAAAATGTAATCGATGAATATAACCACAAACTTATCTAAGTACGGTCAAAAAATTCAATTCATCAAGTCCATAAAAATAGCAGGAGCATTAGTTAGTCCGAAAGGCATGAAGAGAAATTCATAGTGCCCGTACCTTGTTCTGAAAGCGGTTTTCGGCACATCTGATTCTTTAACTCTCAACTGGTAGTAGCCAGGCCTCAAATTAATCTTCGAAAATACTGTAGCCCCTTTCAACTGATCAAGCAAGTCATTTATCCTCGGCAAAGGATACTTGTTCTTTATAGTCACCTTGTTGAGCTGGCAATAATCGATACAACGTCTCATAGATCTATCTTTCTTCTTTACAAATAACACTAGAGCACCCTAGGGAGAAAAACTCGGTCTCGTAAAACCTTTATCTATCAACTCTTGCAACTGAGCTTTCAATTCTTTCAATTTAGTCGGAGCCATCCTATATGGAGTGATCGGTGAAGTCCTTGGTACTAAATCAATACCAAACTCAACCTTTCTGATCGGAGGTAACCCAGGTAACTCCTCCGAGAACACATCCGAATATTCACAAACTATCGACATTGATTCAATTTTCAATACAGACACTTTTGTATTCAACATATAAGCAAGATAAGCTTCACAACCTTTCCTTACACACCTCTGGGCAGACATCAAAGAAATCACAACAGGTAACTCACCCGACTCATCTGAATCAATCTGAAGAATTTCACCATTTTCACATTTCAGTTCAATAATTTTTCTTTTACAGTTTACTACAGCATCATGCAGTGTCAACCAATCCATACCCAAAATAACATTGAATTCATCAAATGACAACAACATTAAATCAGCCGAAAAATAGTGACCTCGAATCATCAAGGGACAATTCTTGAAAACTCTATCAACTAATACATGTTTGCCTAAGGGGTTTGACACTCTAACCACAAACTTAGTAAACTCAACTGGCAAGCTTTTACTAGCTACTAAATTCACACAAACATAAGAATGAGTCGATCCAGGATCGATCAATGCAATAACATTAGTATCATAGAGAGAAAAAGTACCAGTGATAACATCGGGAGATGTCGCTTCTTCGCGAGCACATATGGCATAGTCTCTAGCAGGTGCTCAAGCTTCGAATCTCACAACTGTATCTTTCGTCACACCTTTACTACTAGCTTCATTTCCGGTATTTCTCGGTGGTCTACCCCTATTAGCAGTATTACTTAGACTCGCACTCTGAAATTTCTCTTTCTCAACCATTTTAAGATAATCTTGGATAAAATGCTCTTGAGAACCACACTTAAAACAAGCCCGATCATTCATTCTACACTAGCCGAGATGTCTTCTTTCACAATGTTGACATTCGGGTCAATTAGACTTTCAATTACCCATACTTGCCATTGAAGTAGCTTGATATTTAAAACTCAAATGTTGCTTCCCATGATCTCTATGTGAATACCTCACTGAAACATTCGAACGAGAATACATTTCTTTAGATTTCCTTGACTAAGATGGAAATGACTTACTCATCGGCCTTTTCCTCAAATCTCTAGCTTCAAGATCATCTTTCCTCTTCTCTTTATTTAGCTATTCGTCCTTACAAGCCTGTTCAACCAATACCACAAATTATTTCAGCTCTAAGATCCCAACTAACACACGAATATCCTCATTCAATCCATCCTCGAATCTCTTGCACATAATAGCCTCGGTGGAAACACACTCTCAAGTATATTTACTGTTTGACAAATTCTCGCTCATACTCTGTCACTGTCATACGACCCTATTTCAGCTCAAGAAATTTCTTACGTTTCCGATCGATTAACCACTGACTAATATATTTATTTCAGAACTCCTCTTGAAAGAATTCCCATGTAACCCTCTACCTTGGTACCACTGATGCTAGTGTATTCCACCAGTGATAAGCAGAATCTCTCAGAAGTGAGATGGCACATTTTAAACACTCATCCGGTGTGCAAGACAACTTATCAAATACCCTGATGGAGTTTTCGAGCCAAAACTCGGCTCTTTCAGGATCATCATCCACATTAGCTCTGAAATCTTCAAACCCGTGCTTTCGGATCTTATTAATCAGAGGCTTGTTTATTCTTACAAATTCCATACCTTGTGAAGCTACGAGAACCGGTAGAGGAATAGGTGGAGGTGAATAAGGTTGGGCATTCAGATCTGTTCAAACAAATTCCGTATACCACTCATTCATCATGTGGAGAAAGGCTTCCTTAACCCCTTATCCCTGACTAATCGTAGGAGGTCTACTATCAGACAACGATTCCCCTTGAGCGGGAGCCGGCGCATTACTTTCAACTTCATTAGCCTCAACTCGGTTAGGATCCATTTACTATATGAAAATACAATTTAAATTTGTCAAGAGTCATCACAGTATCACAGTTCATTTATGGCATGTATAGCTAGACTCTTACACACATTACGTTAGTCCGAGAATCGACTAGACCGTAGCTTTGATACCACTAAATGTAACACCCCTTACCCATATTCGACGCCAGAACAGGGTACAAGGCATTACCGGACTTAAACACAAACAAACATACATTTTCGAGTCATAATGTAACATCCTGATTTTGGGCCTAATCGGAACAATGGTTGCGGGACCAGAAATCTAACATTGAAAATTTTGTTTTATTATTATTTTGATGTCTATATTATGATACTAAAGCTATGTAAAATTTTCATAAAGAAATTTCCTCGTTTGAGTGCTTAATTTGATAAAAAAGACTAAATCGCGTAAGGTGCAAAACTTGAGGTCTAATTGATAAATGCACTAAATAGCTATAGAATTGAAAAGTATGAGCACTTGCATAGTAGTTATACCAATAGAAAAGTGAGGAGACAAAGATGGACATGTAGTAGGTGAATTTGGTGAATATATTAAAAAGTTGGACAAAATTAAGGTTATTTACCAAGCCATTTTGCCACCCCTACTTGCCCCAACCTACACAACAACAAGCAACACCCATCCAAGCATATACATGCAACCAAATCAGACACAAACAACATATCAATACATCGTTTACACATACTGACATCTATCACGCATAAACACCACATATCTTTTTTTCCATTCATGCCAATTTCATCTTCATGATAGGCATCACCACAAAACATACCAATGACTAATGAAATTAATATTAGGCAACTTCCAATGGCCATATACAAAATGAATCATTAACCATTATAAGCCAACACATTTGGCTAAATCAATTATGATACATAACAAAATGACCGAGTCCCTATACATGTCATAACTCAAAATATTAAAATCAATGGTACCCAAAATATTAAGTTGATAGTGTGAATGGATCTTTGACAGTTTTCGATCCCTGAGCTGGCTTGGTGACACCATAAGACAAGGGAAAAGAAAGGAGGGTAAGCTTTATAGCTTAGTAAGTTCCTATGCAAATAATAAGCATTATAATCACACATGTATCATACAAATAAACATGATGAACTTGGCATAATTAGTATCAAGATCTTTTAATCATAACTTACTCATTCATAACCTTACTGAGGGATTCATCATATATCGAGCTCATTAGTAAATGAGTTTTACGTACGTACCTGTACCAACTTGTAACATAATCATAACCTTTCACAACTTTGACATACTCATTAAATTTCCCGTTGAACCACTTGGAATACTAAAGGATACTCGGGAAATCTCATATCCCAGATATGGTCTTACATGGGATCTCTTATCGATGCCAGAGCCCAACTATGGTCTTACACGAAATCTCATATCGATGCCATATCCCAGATATGGTCTTACATGTAATCTCAAATAACCCTAATGTCATGACATTTGTATCTTACCTATTCTTAAGGTTCAACAGGGATTTCTCACTTCCCAACCTTTATCGATTACATCCAAGGAGTAAATCATAATTCATACAATATTAAAGCATTTAAAACATAAATAAAACAATGCATTATTTACATACGAACTTACCTCGGTACAAAACTAATAGAAATGGACCTAATCGTCAAACACCTTGTTTTTCCCCCGATCTAGGTCCGAACCTCATTTCTCTTGATCTATAATAGAAAATTTAGCTAATTTATTATCCACATTTCTCAATTCAGTCCAAAAATCATATTATGGCAAAATTACATTTTTTCCCTAAACTTTAACATTTTTACAAATTAGTCCCTAATTTCGTAAAATGAAATCTATTTGATTTCTTCAAGACCAAGCCTAGTCGAACCTCTTTCATCCTTATAACAACCCACATTTTTCATTAAATCAGATTTTTACTACCCATGTTACAACTTTTTACAAATAGGTCCTTTTTAGGTATTTTCATGAAAAATCACTTAATAAAAGTTATTTATCTAACATTAAACTTGCATAATCTACCATTAAACACCAAAACACATAAATGTATAACATGGATCAAACCCTAGACTTCAACCATAACTAAAAATAATGGTAGAAATAGATAGATCGGATGATAACGACTTTAAAAATGTAAAGAGCATTAAAAATGGGGCTAGGATGTACTTACAATCAAGCTTAGAAGTTGAACAAACCCTAGCTATGGTGAACTTCAAATTTTTGGCTATGGTGAGGAAGATGGACAAGGATTTTAGCTTGATTTCGCTTTTTAATTCATTTAATTACCAAATAACCAAAATACCCTTCACTTAAAACTTTGAAATATTATCTCACCATGTCCATTTTTTCCACTAATTTATCCAATGGTCTAATTACCAACTAAGGACCTCTACTTTAAAATTTCATAGCAATTAGACACCTCTAGCATGTAGAACTCAACTTTTGCACTTTTTACAATTTAGTGCTTTTTACTAAATTAAGTGCTCCAACGTTAAAATTTTCGAACGAAATTTTCACAAAATCATTCCGTAAAATTGTAGACCATAGAAATGTAATAAAAATAAACTTTACTACGTCGAATTTCTGGTCCCGAAACCACTATTTCGACTAGACCCAAAATCGGGCTGTTACATGTATTACCTAAGTCTATAAGTAAATCAGGTTAGAAAATTTGTTAAGTTATTCGGATTGTTGATGACACTTGGTACTGAGCCTAGTGATCGGATCCGGTATAGGGTGTTACAAGGCATGTGCTTACTGCTTTATAGGTCTCGATGCTGGTAGCCCCAAGTCTTGAGACTTGGCACATAAGTCTCGATATTGTACCATTCTCAAAACGTCTGTTAGAATTCAAGACTTGAAGGTCTATGTCTCGAGACCTAGCCTAAGGACTGCATTTTAAGGCTTAGAAACAATTTTAAAAGGACTTGGAGTTGCTCAAAAACATTAATGACTTGTCTATGTCAAGTGAGAATATTATTTTTACGAAACACTTAAAATTAAATTATGGATATTTTGTTGAGGAATTTTGAAATTTATTATGTAATATTAAAACATTTGAAAATCGAAGTTAGACAAAAAAACTTATTAAATTTAAAATTATATAAATTAATAAGTATTTTGTATTTAAATGTTGTTGATTTTAGAATAAATTTATATTATGTGAACTTTGCTTTTAAATATTTATAAATTTAATATTGTTAACAAAATAATAAAATTTAGATTTAAATAAGATAGCACTATTATTTAAAATTCTAAAGTAAATTTGGTTTTTACACTTATAGGTGTGTGTGCACGAGGTGCAAAGTTGGAAAGGGAAAAGAAATAGAAAGTAATAATATTAATTCATCATGATCTTTTTTGGAGAATACAAATAGTTAAAAATTGACTTAATAGGTTGGGTTCGGATGTGTTAATTTTTTAAATTAAAATAGTACATTTAATCAAACAACTAATAATTTAAAATAAATTTAGAAAAGAATGTTGATGTTTTTATAAAGGGGTGTGATTCACTTATATAAATGTAAAATATAAATAATTTTATATAATTTCGTAATTTTTTGTATGATTAATATTTTAACAATTTTAATGTCATATTTTATGTTTCATTTATATCAAATATGTCAAGTTTTGAATAAAATAAAAATGTCTAACTATATGTTTTGAGTAAAACAAATTAAACTGTTAAATATATATTAACAAATACAACATTAAGGATCGATGTGATAAAGATATTGAAACGATTTAAAAACTTTCATGTATTACAAGTACAGTTGTACTAATAAATTTAAAAATTAATTTGTTCTCTTTTATCCAATGATTGTTAAAATATTAATAATTCAAAAAAACTCTAAAAGAATATGAAGACTAACATGAAAAAAATCAGCTAATTTAATATTTTCAATGATTTAAAATTCTAAACTCCTTTGATGATCCATAATAACAAAAAGAATGAAATTCATTTGTATAAGAAAAAACTAAAAGTGATAACCAAATAACAAGTTACTTGTAACTTAATGAAATTTTATAATTATTTTTATTTTATTTAACATTATATTAGATTTTTAAGACTTGAAATATTTTTTTAAATAGCATATAAAATAAAATTATAGTTATTAAATTTATATTGACCGAACAATTTAATTACTTAGATGGAAGATTTGAGGATGAAATTAAATGCACCACCGTAAGGTTAGGTAGGTACTCTCAATCTCAAAGCGGCAAACAAATTAAGAGATAGGTAAAATACTGCTGACTAACTTCTAAAATAAGTACGAAAATAAATCCATCAAAAAATTTACTTAAAAGAAGTTGAGGTGACTTTAGGCCTGAATTTACCGAACAAAAATCAAATCAAATCCCTTTGACAACTATCACGGCAAAAATTCCGTTTCATTTAATAACTATTCGAAAAATATTACAGTATTAACAAGTATAGCGCTTACTCGCTGGGCCAGGGTAGATAGTGGAGGACACAATCAAACATATGATAAGAAACACGAGAGCACACGACTTTATAGCACTCAGTAGAAAAACGAAAGGAAGGATTCGTACTACCTCTTTGACAATTAATTAACAAAAACATGCATGTCTTATTGTATAGTCATCTTAATTTGCTTTACTGGAAAGGGCAAAGAAAGCACTAAACAAGGATAATCTATTTTATTTAAGCGCGGTCCTGGTTCTCCACCTATTCCAGGACAACTGGAATGCTCTGCTCATGCCTGAAAAAATTGACGGGATCAACTTTGCTTTTTACTTTTACCAATCTTCGGAAATTGCCCTTGAAATACATGGCGCCCCAAACACTAGCCTCGGTGAAGCTAGCGTTCTTGTGGTTCATTCCCAAATCGAGGTCTCTGTAATTGACATATGCCGCCCTGGGAGATGTGGGAACATAAGCACTCATGTAATCATACAGCCCCTTAATCCAATCCATGTGCTTTCGGGTGGCGTCCTTGCTTCCCTCGTACCATGAGGTCACGTACTGGATTTTGAATAAGTTACCTTTTCTGTGAGGGAAAGGAATTGCAGAATCCGAAATGTTTGCCATCATTCCTCCGTAAGGGTTCCATATCATCAACGGAGACTCTTCTTCCAACAACATTTCCCACAGCCTCTCAAGAGCAGTTTCAGGGATAGGTTGTTGCACAAAATCAGATTTGGCTTTGAAATAATTCTTGAATAAAGACTTTCCTTCTAGCAGTACTTCTGGAGGTGTTTCACTTGGGAACCCAGCTATGTAGAGCACAGATTTTATCCAGCTTGTTTCGATACAGTCTTTTCGCGTCAAACCCAACTCCGGGAAGCTTTGGTCCATTACTTGGAGGAGCCTCTCAGCATCTCCTAGATACAGGGCATTGTAGGCTGTTGTCACTGTTCTCTTACCTTTTTGGCTTGTTTTTGTCACTTGAATGACGACTCTGATGAAAAGATCATCATCCAGCTTATCTGCAACTTGCTGCCATCTATACAGGATCTTTGTGGCACCTTGTTCCAAGGTCTTCGGAACTGTGAAAACAGTTACTGTTTCTGGAACAGCAACCAGCTTTATCTTCCATGCGAGGATGACACCGAAGCTTGCTCCTCCACCTCCTCTGATTGCCCAAAACAGATCTTCGCCCATGGCTGCTCTGTCGAGGATTTCGCCATTAACATCAACAATTCGTGCATCAAGGACATTGTCCGCACCAAGACCGTACTTTCTCATCATGGAACCATATGCACCTCCTGTTATGTGTCCACCAATGCCTAGGCTTGAGCAAAGACCGGCAGGGAAGCCATGAGTCTTGCTTTTCTCAGAGATTCTATAATAAACTTCCCCCACCGTGGCACCAGCTTGCACCCAAGCACTATTGTCATCGATATCGACATTAATGGACCGAAGCTGGATAAGATCTAACAAAATGAAAGGTGTCTCTATTTCAGATGCATAAGAGAGGCCCTCATAGTCATGTCCTCCGCTGCGGAATCTTAGGTGAATTGCAAGCTTTTTTGCACAAATAACAGCAGATTTGACATGAGACTCATAGACAGGTATGAAGATAAATTCGGGCTTTGGCACTAACGGCATCAAGTACCTGAGGTTTTGTGCAGTGGAGTTGAGGACAGAAGTAAATGAAGAGTTGGTTTGGGAGCAAAAAGCAGAGATGGGAATGGGATGCTCAGAATTGGCATCAAGGCATTGCATGAAGTTTTCTTGAACCGACTTTGAAGTTGCCGAGAAAGCTGAAAGCAGGACTAGTAGTGGAAGAATCATAGTGCTAGAAAATGCCATTCTCACACTTTAATTCTGTTGTAATAAGCTACTCTTATAGAGGAGCTATGATATTCTTTGATCGACCAACACGTGTGAGTGAGCTAATCCTAACGTCATGACTGGGTTAAAGACTGCTTATAAATAACTTCCTACTTAAAAGCCTATTTTAGTAATGTGTCGCCAAAGTATTTTTAGAATAAAAGTATTTTTAATCAAATAATTCTTGCAGAGAAATTTTTTCTCACTCAAATTAAAGGGCAATTTACCTAAATATATCGATTTTAAAAAATAATTACGGAAAAGGGCCAAAAAAATAACTATTTATCGGAAATGGTCATTTTCCCCCAAAACGCGTCCACGTCAGCGCGTTTTGGGGGGATGCAGCAGGAAAGCGCGTCCACGAGGGCGCGCTTTGTGCCACATCAGCCAAAAACGCGTCCTTAAGGGCACGCTTTGCTAATGTGGCAAAAGTGCTTCCTCTTGGACGCGCTTTTGCCCCTTCTCCCGATGGGCTTTTCATTAGTTTTTAATCTTAGGGCATGATTTTTTAGGGTTTTAAGGCTACTGTTTATGGATTTTTAGGGTTAGGAATCTGGGTTTCTAGGGGAAAATTAATGGACTATATTTTATGGTTAATTAATTAGAATAATTTTAAGTTTAAGGTTTCCGAAAAAATATATCAGCAAAATAAAATATATTTAATTTTTGCTACAGTAGTATCTGGCAAAATAATTTTGAGAAGGCGTTTCTAAACAAATAGTGACCAAAACGCTCCAAGTAGGATGCACTGTCAGCAAGAGTACTGAAAAAAGCTCACACGTGGACGTTCTTTTGCTACAGTAGTCCCTGGCAAAATAATTTTAAGAAGACATTTCTGAGCAAATAGTGGCCAAAACGCTTCAAGCAGGATGCACTGTCAGCAAGAGTACTGAAAAAAGCTCCCACGTGGATACTCTTTTGCTACAGTAGTCTGGCAATCCTTAGACTATAAATTAGCCAAATTTCATTCTCAGGTTGCATAACAGAAATTGAGGTAAAAGTAAAATAGAAAATGAAGATGAGTGAACGTATTAATGCTGTTATTTACTACGACGGTGAGGTTTGTGACATTGAAAGTGGTGTTATTTTTTTATCGGAGAACATAGAGCTATTGGGTTTTAACCGGAACATAGATTTGACAGAACTTCACAAAAGAATTAGGCGTAAAATCTTCGGAACAATGCCAATGAAAGTTCAGTCTATTAAATAAAGATTTTGCGCTTCGGTTGATCTAGTGAGATATGACTCATTCGACATTAAAGGTCCTCGAATCTTGGAGGCAATGGTGGAGACTCATCTTGCCAGTGGATCACCCTATCTTGAGGTATACGTACATTTTTCATCGCCAAGTGATATTCTTTCGACTTCAACATCTACTGCTATTAGAGGGGAGTACACGACCCCAAGCCGACACTCTATTAGTGGGAGGCAGAATACGGAAGCGCCCGTGTTTGGTGGTAGTATAGAAAACACAACCCCTGTACTACACTCGGTTGGTGGATAGGACATGCATATCCTTCCTTCGACGTTCGATGCTAGTAATACGTATTAGGGAACGTCATCAACTTCTAGTGGTTGGGCAATCCACATATGATTAGCAACGTTACGAAAGTTGTTTAAGAAGGGATAATGTACTCCCAATGACATCCACCAGCGAGGGGCCCTCGTTCTTTGTAAATGATGGTGGGTCGGATGATGAGTCCGATATGGATCCCCCTCGAGAGCCCGGCCCCAAAGGTACATAAGTTGTATTATTTTCTGAACCGGAGCCTGTTCCAACTGATGTTAAAGGCGGTTCAGATGAAGAAAAAGAAGATCCGCGATTCAGGGCATACTCGCCTCCAGCCCACATGCATAATGTTGATCTATCTCAAGACGATGCATTGGAGTTTCCTGAACTACCACACAGAAGGCGTGACCGTACAAGTTCGTCGTTGGATTCGGGCGAATTAGAAGTTGGTAAAGAGTTTTCCAATAAGGATACTTTTCTCGGTGCATTGAAACAATATAGCATCAAGAACGGGGTTATCTAAAACGTGGTTAAATCCAAACTCGATAAGTATGAGGCCAAGTGTGCAGTGCAAGACGGTACATGTTCATGGAAAATCATGGCTTCGTTGAGGAATATGACAAGCTTGTGGGATATCAAAAAGTACAAAGGTCCACATATATGTCTTACTGGTACAGTATCAATAGGTGTTCAAGGTTTTTGAATAATACTAATATTACGTAATGTTGCATTATTTAACGTACTTAGTTGACAAGTGTTTCACAAGATCATCCAAAGATGGATTCAGAGATGTTGGCTGACTTAATAATGCCGACGGTGAAGGCGGATCCGAAGACTACAGTGTTGGCCTTAATTGGCAATATCCGTAGCCAATTGGGGTACACGCCCTCTTACCGGAAGACTTGGATAGCCAAGCAGAAGGCGTTGGAAAAGTTGCATGGTCGGTGGATGCTTCATACAATGAAGTGTGGCAGTGGTGTCAAGTGCTTGAAAGATATGTCCCAGGTAGCATAACAGACCTTGAAATGAAACCGGCGTATTATAACGATCGATTACTCCTTGGATGTTAGGTGTTCAAGCGTCTGTTATGGACATTTAAGCAATGTCGAGACGCATTTATATACTGCAAGCCATTGGTACAAATTGACGGTACCTTTATGTATCGTAGATATACGCATCGGCTATTACTAGCTGTGGTATAGGATGGCAGTGGGAGAATCCTTCCAATTGAGTTTGCAATAACACCGGGGGAGACAGCTGATGACTGGGATTTCTTTCTATTTAGGTTAAGGAGGCATGTCTGCCCCTAACTTGATATATGGTTATATCGGATCGGGGCCCTAGAATACTAGCCGCAATAGAGTGACAGGGAAGCATGTGGCATCGCACACACCATCGATATTGCCTAAGGCATGTTGCATCCAACTACCACGGGCAACATCGATCTACAAGTCAATGACAGTAAGTGACCAACATGGGTTATGTAATATCTATTAATATAATTTCGTTTGTAATATTCAATTTATTCTTAATTGAATAGTGGTATGTAATATTCGCTATCAACTTATATTGGCAGGGTACGAGATCAATAAGGACCATTTTCACGAGATGTTGGCGAGTTTGCGCTCAGTTAACGAAGAAGGCGCAAACTACCTACGCAATATACCTTTTGAATAATGAGCACAAGCATACGACGGCGACCTACGATACGGTCATATGACCTCAAACCTGGCCGAATGCATAAATTCTGTTCTAAAAGGAACGCTTCATTTGCCGATAACATCGGTTGTGCGAGAGACATATTTTCGTTTAGCGGCACTATTTCCGAAGCGAGCAGCGAGTTATAAAAGCCAAATGCAATGGGGCCATGTATAGTGTGCGAAGGTATTGCGAGAAATTAACAAGGGGAAGGCACGGGCCAACACCATGCACGTAGTGTGCCACGATTGCGACAACCTATGGTTTCGTGTGACGGAGTTTGATAGACCGAACCAAGGTATTGTTGGTGGGCAATATCGTGTACACTTGAGAAAAAGGACCTGCGACTGTGGGATATTTGATGCACTTCGTTATCTATGCGCTCATGTACTTGCGGCTTGTCTGAATCTCCGTCTGGATCCCATGAGCTATGTGGACGAAGTGTATAAAACAGAAAACATGTATAACGTGTGGAGACATGTATTCCCACCAGTCCCAGATGAACGTAAGTGGCCGTTTGTATCGCTTACTCCGTATAAGCTGTTACCGGATAAAGAACTACGTCGCAAACCAAAAGGTCGACCTTGCTCAACTAGAATACGCAACAATATGGATATCCAAGAAATGGCTAACCAACGGAAGTTATGCGGATGGTGTAGGAACCTAGACCATACATCTCGCTCCTGTCCAAATCGGAATAGTTGATAGTCTCCTTTATCATTTTTGTCTCTTGTAATAATGAAAAGTTATATCTCATTTTCGTCTGTATCATTTTTGTTTAGATGTATTTAAAGACATGATAGAAGTAAAAGCATGTGTTTTTTATTTTATTAAAGATATAAAAATTAAATTACAAAAAATAAAAAATAAAAAAACTTTTATTTTATTAAAGATATAAAAATTAAATTACAAAAATAAAAAATAAAGACAACTTATATTTTATTAAAGATATAAATATTAAATTACAATAAAAAAATAAAAAACAACTTTTATTTAATTAAATATATAAAAACTAAATTACAAAAATAAAAAACAAAAACAACTTTTATTTTATTAAAGATATAAAAATTAAATTACAAAAATAAAAAATAAAGACAACTTATATTTTATTAAAGATATAAAAATTAAATTACAAAAATAAAAAATAAAGAAAAATTATATTTTATTAAAGATAGAAAAATTAAATTACAATAAAAAAATAAAAAACTTTTATTAAATGAAATATATAAAAATTAAATTACAAAAATAAAAATAAAAAATAAAAACAACTTTTATTTTATTAAAGATATAATAATTAAATTACAAAAATAAATAAAAAATAACTTTTATTTAATTAAATATATAAAAATTAAATTAAAAATAAAAAATAAAAACAACTTTTATTTTATTAAAGATATAAAAATTAAATTACAAGAAAAAAATAAAAACAACTTTTATTTTATTAAAGATATAAAAATTAAATTACAAAAATAAATAAAAATAAATTTTATTTTATTAAATATATAAAAATTAAATTACAATAAAAAAATAAAAAAGGCGGTCGGAATCAGTGCCACATGGGGGTGGTCGGCGGTTACGCGCTGGATTCCTCCTTCTTCTAGCTTCCGGCGGGGGTTGTGGAACCTTAGGTGGGGATTCGGGTTCCTTCGGTAGGGGGTCTGGTTGTGGGTGTTGGGAGGATGACCCACCTTGATAAAATAATGACTGTGGAGGTGTTTGCATAAACCATGGCGGAGGTGTCTGAACCCCATAAGGCGAAGGAGACTGGTAAAAAGAAGAGCTCCCCGACGGCGCCTCGTACAATCCCTCATGGGACATCGGCCTCAAGATTGGCTGACCAGTCGGAGTTGTCGGGACAGACTCGAACCGGGCCATGCATTCCAACCTGCCGTGGGACTGGGAAAAGGAAACATATAAGGGCTAGGGTACGCACCTGGCATAATCTGAAAAGACTGTGATATCGGTGTCGTCGGATGAAGTGTTGGGCCCGGTGACTGTGTGGGTGCTGTTGATGGGCCGGATGATTGTGTCGGCGCTGTTGATGGTCCCGTCTCATCATCCCTTCTCCTTGGATTTAAAGGGCCCCGTCGTTCCCTTTATTGATGAAGTTGCCGTCGCCTCTCCTTTTTCGACAATAAATACGGTTTGCCATGGATCCTAAACCATGACATGTATTCCGGCACGTACGCTAACTCAGGAACGATGATCGGTTCCTGAGTAGGTATAAAATCATACCGATTCTCCCACAATTCAATATGCGCTGACCAAAATCTTGGCCAATCCGTATGCAACTGCCGTAAGTAGACTTTATGCTCATCATCGAGCACCTCAGATGCCACGAGAATCGGTTGTCAGAATCCAAATTGACGCAAAACCCAATTTGACTAGTACATCTCCATGGTGGCATAGTTGATCAATGGGACCTTCACATGCCAAATATTTGGATTTAGCAAGAACTCATCCGGAATTACTGCCCGAATTGACGGATCCTCGTATGGTGTCCATTCAAACTATATTAACATGATAACAATATTAGTTATATACTAAATACTAAATACAAAATACGAAATGACTATTTTATTACAAAAATATATTTTATTTAATACTTACTTGTGATTCCGACCGTTGCTCTAATAAAAGCCGTATATTTTCAAGCTCGGTAGGTATTCCAACATAACTCGCCTTAATGGTTCCACCTAATGAAATAAATTTTTAGTATACAATTATATTTTAAATCTATGTAATAATTGTAAAATCTAATATTAAATTTACCTCGTTATGAGTGGGAATGTATATGGGTGGTCGACTTGAGGACGTAAAAATGAAAATTGAAACCGTGCCTGTGATTGCAGTAGTGATAGGCAACCTCTGATTTTCTCTTTATTCGGCAGCGTCGCTCCGTACATCTCCCGATACAACTTTGATAGCACGGCAGACCCCCAACTCAATTCATTGGCTGCTCTAAAATCAACAAGTTTCAGCAGGCATCTCAGGTGTACGAGGTTTCGTGACAAGTCCGGAATTAGATAGCCTCCAATCATCTCAAGAATGTATGCCCAAGCATACCGTATTCTTTCTGTTTCGGTCGAACCATTATTCGGCTCCGGGAATGTGTCTCGTAACCAGACCATCTCGGTCCAACCTCCATGAATGTTATCTGGAATGGCACCCAGAAGCTCGTAGCATACGGCGGTCCAATCGATAGATGTTGCGGACCCGGTGACTAGGACCCATCCACCGTCAATCCCAATTGCAACTGCACATCTTCCAGAGTGATAGTACACTCTCCGCATGGAAGATGGAAAGTGTGCGTCTCGGGTCTCCACCTCTCTATCAACACACTGATTAAGGTCGGCTCCAACTTGCACCCCCGGCCTATCGTGGCCACGTGCCAAAAACCCGCTTCCCGTAGGTAATTCTAGATCAACGGCGATGGGGGACCATGCATATTGCGAATATAACATTGCAACACCCGGTCTACAGACTGTTTAAAAAATTATAAAATAAAAATTAATTAAAATTGCATAAACCTAAAAACTATTAAATAGTATTGAAAAATTAAAATCAAAACTTACCATTTGCATTTGATCGACGGAGATGTGCTTATCGTCCAGACGAATTAAATCCCCGGCCATTGGTAATATGATCGAAAATTTTATAATTTATCAAAAAAATATATGAAAAAATTAAAAAAGGGATTTTTTGTAAATATTAAAGGACTATTTTGAAATTTGAGAGAAAGTTTCAAGGACTTTAAGAGAATTTTGAGAGGAATTTGAGAGAAAGTTGAGAGAAAGTTGAGAGAAAGATGATAGAGGACTAATGTGTGAAAAAAATAAAAGGGTTGGGGGTATTTATAGGTTTTTTTTTTTAACCATTGGCCTCTAACGGTCAAAAATTTTTTGACCGTTGTAGCAGGAAAAAACGCGCTGACGTGAACGCGTTTTGTGGGGAAATGGCCATTTTCCGTAAATATTCCAGATTTCGGCCCTTTTCCGTAAATTTATAATATTTTCGGTAATTTTTAGATATTTTTAGGTATTTTGCCCATTATTTTGTTTATTTTTATTACTTTTTTATTTTAAATTTTCTCTTATTAATCTATTGGATTTTACTCAATTTTTAATAGCTTCTTAGTTTCTTGTAAATGATTCTAATTATTTTTTAAAATTATTATTTTACTTTTTGGATTATTATAACTCATTTAGTATCAATTTAATAAACTACTCAAATTATTTTATATTTACCAATAGGTGGTTGCAAAAAGTGGAGTGAATTTCTTTTCAAATGTTTGAATTGAATTTAAATACTGTAATAATTATTATTGGAAGGACTTTACCTAAATACTATCTCGACTTAAATAAAATTAATCTTAGGCTATAAAACGAATGAGGCCACATGTGCTTAAATTAAAAGAAAATATTTTCTATTTTTTGAATTATTAGAACCCTTCAATTTTTTTTTTCGAAAATTATATAAATTAACAAGTTTACCAAATTAATTTATACTTTTTTTTTGTCAACACTAGTAGTTATTGTTTTATGAATAAAATTGAATTTTTTTAATTTAAAACTAAAGTGATTTTATACTATTTCATAATATTTATTAATATTTTAACAGTTTAACCGTTACATTTCATACTTCGTTAATGTAGATTATGCATGTAAAGTTTATTGTAATTAAAATTTTTAACTATTTTTTATATAAAAAGCTTTCAAGCATTAATTATATAGAGAGGGATACAATATTTTAGATTAATATGATAAAGATATTAGATTGATTCAAAATTTTACAAGTATGACAAGTACAAATATTTTTATAAATTTAATGGTTAGATTGTTAAACTATTAACCACATAATAAATTATGAATAGATATAAAATTACTTTAGTTTTATACCAATGTAAGTGGACCTAATTATGTTATTTAAGTAAGATTGTAACTAAAATTTTATTTAAGCAAATCATTTATTGTAATACCCTTAAAATCCTTTAATTTACCAGACAACCCTTTTCTAAGAATTATGTTTTTATTCCAAGGAAAAATTTTATTTCTCTATTTATTTGAATTTAAACTTAGGAATGTCATAAGTGAACAGTTTGAGTATATTTTTAGAATTTTGGACTTAATCAGATAAAAATATGATGAGGATATTTTTTTCATTAGCATTTATGGCTGTTAATGTATTAGTGTTTATAAGCATGTGTAGTGATGGGACGAAATTTTGATTTTTAAAACCAATTTTAATATTAAAAGTTAATTGGGATCACCCATTTAAATTTGATTTGACCTTACAAATGTTGGTATTTTTAAATACTTGATTATTTCAAAAGGAGTTACCTCCACTTGTTTTCTTCCTCATGTCGTCCCCCCTCTTGCAAGAGAGAGACTATCTCGTTCATTTGTTTACTATTTTTGTCCATTCTCCGCTCAAACTTCCATAAAATTTCTTTAGTTATCCTAGACTCGTCTTAAAGAAACCTTATTCGAGCTAATTTTATAACACCTTTAACCCGTATCTGTCGTCGAATTAATGATATAAGACAATACTGAATAGAACATAGTTCAAAATAGACATTCATTTCATTTCATGTTTTAATACCATTAATACATAAACTATTCATTTTTTTTAAATTTAACTACTTTATTTAATAAATATAAAATTCAAAACATACAAACATAACATACATGATATTTGAACATCTAATTTATAATCAAACATATATCGTTTTATAAAATCATGTGTACATATTACAACATTCATTCACAAAGCATTATAATGTTCATTTGAATTTCTTTTGTCATTTTACTATGTACTTGGCCGAATCCATATATATACCAATTCCATATACTTTAAACCATGTCATTTAACAACACCTTTCAATATTAGCTATTTCATTCAGTTAAGCACATATAACAAATCCAAACTATGCTCAATTCGATTTATATTAATGCATCCATTTCGATTCATATTAATGCATCCATTTTTAAATGCATTTTACTTAAACCAAACATATCAAAATCGGACAGCATATATATATACACACACACACACAACGTCAACTAACACATAAAATTTCAATGAAAAACATACCAATTCATAAAACATTATAACTCCATCTTAAACCATGTAACATATTTCCCAAAATAAATTAAGTAACAAAGCCGAATTTACACCAACCTAACACTTTCTTTAAGCCAACTCATAATGCAAATTATACATAAATACATAGGTCTTTAATAAGTCATACTAAATTTACAGATCCAAGATAGTTATTCCAAGGAAAAATATAAATACATATCATAGGTCAAAAATGCATGTATTATTTACTTTATTGCTTAACCAAATTTTAAGACCATTCATGCCATTTTCAATCAAACTAAATAATGACAAATTATACCAACTTTCGAGACTACATTTTCTTTCATATACTAAATATATCATATACCTATAATACATATTTGATATTTTCGAATAGGCATTAAATATAATTAAAATATATATACATTAACAAATAAGCCAAACATATCACACCTATATAAATACATAATAGTATTTTCCAAATGAACTTAAGCCATAATCAATTTCAATGATTAACTAAACATATCCATTTCACTACACCTATATGTCATAACCGAACTTATGTGTGTATATATATATATATATATATCAAAACATTTACCACATATTAACAAAGCATAGCAGCCATATTTCACATATAAATAAGCCATAGCCGAATCACTAAAACCAAACACATCTAATATTTGATTAGTAGCATAAAAACTAAGCTTAACAAAATAAATAAGCCATTTTCGCATGGCTCATATTTACATATCCTAAATCAAATATTATTACTAGACTATACATGCTATAAGTTCAAATTCAAACTTAACAAAATACCTAAAAGAGTTGATAGTGTGATAGACTTCTCTGACGATCCCCGAGCTCGCAACCAATTTCCAAAATCTATAAAACGAAAAGCAAATACACACAGTAAGCTATCAAAGCTTAGTAAGTCATAAGCAAATAATTTTCCAAATAACATTAACATTATACTCAATTAACCAAATCAATCCAAACCTTAACTAATGTACATAATTTTACACTCACAATCTCGTATATTATCAAGTATACATTAGCATTTTAACATCATATAGCTGAAAGCACAAATACTCATGAATATAAATAATTCACACTTTTAACCTCACATATACATCATTTGGCCAAATATGTGCATTCATATATACACATAATTCACTTTGTATTATGTATAATTTATATTACCATTTCAAAAAAAAAAAAAAAAAAAAGCTTACCTTATTTTCATTAACATAAAAATTGGCACATACCTGAATATTTTAGCTCGATTTCACATTCAATCATAACTCATTAATGCCCGTTGAACCATTTGGAATTAAAAAGGATACTCGGATAGTCGAAAGGCTTGTACAAAGCCAACGTCCCAGACGTGGTCCTACATGTAATCATATATCGATGCCACTGTCCCAGACAGGGTCTTACACGAATCAAATACGATGCCAATGTCCCAGACATGGTCTTACCCGTAAACACAAGTCGATTCCAACATCCCAGACATGGTCTTACACGATAGCACATAACGGAATCCTATGTCATGACATATGTATCCTATCTATTCCTAAGGTTCATACGGGGCTTTCGAACATCATAACTCGATCAAATCGATCTCGAAAACATTGCTCCCAAGCATATAGACATTCGTCAATCATTTAAATACATTCATAAAATTCAATTCAGCATATAAAATTCACATATATTTAAAATTAGCAGCATTTATTTGCTTATAAACTTACCTCAGATATCGACGGACGGAAAATAAAGACTATTTGTTTATTTTTGTTTTTCCCTGATCCAAACTCGTTTTCTTCGGTTCTTGATCTAAACATATTCAAATTAAACTTATTTAAACACCATTTATTTAATTTAATCTAAAAACACATAAATGGGCAAATTACCATTTTACCTCTAATATTTTACAATTTTCACAATTTAGTCCCTATTGTATAAAACACAAAATATGCAAAATTTCATAATACCATGCCTAAGCCGAATTTTATCCATGCTTATACAAGTCGATTTATTTCATTTATTTCACATTTTAGTCCCTCAATTTATTATGTTTACAATTTAACCCTAATTACTCAAAATCATCAAAATTTCCAATACAAAACATATTAATCCAAAACGTATCTTTCATAATCTATCATCTAACATCACAAAGCTCATAAATTCATCAATGGCTTAACTCAAAATATCCATCAAAATAAAAAATTAAAGCATGGGTTTTGTAAATTTCTTAGCAACGATCTCAAAAACGTAAAAATTATCAAAAACCGAGCTAGTTACATACCTTAATCAAGCTTAAATATGGTCGAATGTGGCTTTCTTTTTCCTTTTTCTTTCCTTAGATATTTTTGGCTATTCCAAAGATGAATATGCATGTATTTTATGTTTTATGTTTTATTATATTAACTTATTTAATATATTTACTAAATTAACATTTATTTATTAACATAAAATATCATATATACATATACCTAATCGTCCACTAAAATGCTTCATGGTCAAATTGCAACTTAAACACCTCCTATTAAAAGAAAAAATCAATTTAGCATTTTAACAAATAGTTAGTAACTTTTACCTTTTACACGATTAAGTCCTTTTATTTAATCGGACAATCAAACGATAAAATTAAATCACGAAAATTTTACAAATATAAATTCACATAGTATAGACACAGATAATAATATTTAATAATTTTTCTAACTCAGATTTGTGGTCCCGAAACCACTGTTCCAATTAGGGTCAAAACTGGACTATTACAATTCTCCCCCTTAGGGATTTTCGTCCCCGAAAATCTTACCGGTGAATAGGTTTGGGTAACGTTATCTCATAGCATGTTCGAGCTCCCACGTAGCTTCTTCAACCCCGTGTCGATGCCATAAGACTTTTACTAAAGAAATTTTCTTATTCCTCAATTTTTCACCTCGTGATCTAAAATCTGGATCGGTTCTTTTTCATAGGTCATATCGGATCGAATCTCAACGTCAGTTGGAGAAATCACATGTGATGGGTCGGATCTGTATCCTCGAAGCATTGAAACATGAAATACATTATGGATCTTTTCTAATTCAGATGGCAACAACAATCTGTAAGCAACCGGCCCGATACACTCTATAATCTCATACGGCCCAATATATCTCAGACTCAACTTGCCTTTACGACCAAATCTGAGTATTTTCTTCCACGGTGAGACTTTCAAAAACACTTTTTCCCTGATCTGAAACTCAATATCTTTATGTTTTAAATCTGCATACGACTTCTGACGATCTGACGCGGCTTTCAGACTATCACAAAATACTTTCACTTTCTGTTCAGTCTCTTTGATCAAATCGACCCCATGTATCTTATTTTCACTGAGCTCAGTCCAATACAAAGGTGTTTGACATTTACGACCGTACAAAGCCTCGTAAGCTGCCATTTTGATACTCGATTGAAAGCTATTATTATATGCAAATTCAACCAGTGGCAAGTATCGTTCCCAGGTACTTTCAAACTCGAGAATACAACATCTCAACCTATCTTCGAGTATCTAAATAATTCGTTCAGACTGGTCATCTGTCTGTGGATGAAAAGAAGTGCTAAAATGTAATTTTATACCTAATGCATCTTGCAGTTTCTTTTAAAACTGCAATGTGAACCTCGGATCTCTATAAAAAATGATAGACATAGGTACTCTGTGCAATCTCACAATCTGAGAAATATGCAATTCAGCAAGTTTATGAAGCGAGTAATCTGTGCGAATCGGAACAAAATGAGCCGATTTAGTCAATCTTTCAACAATAACCCAGATTGCATCTTTCTTACTCGGTGATAAAGGCAAACCTGATACAAAATTCATCATGACTCTGTCCCATCTCCACTCAATTATCATAATCAGCTGAAGTAACCCAGAAGGTACCTGATGCTCGGCTTTGACTTGTTGACAGATCAAACATCTTGAAACAAAATCAGAAATGTCTTGTTTCATACCAGACCACCAGTAATGCTGTTTCAAATCATTATACATTTTTGTACTACCCAGATGAACAGATAATTGGCTGCTATGAGCTTTATTCAAAATCATCTAAATCAACTCTGAATTTCTTGGAACACACATTCGGTCTTTAAACCTCATACAACCTTCAGTATCAACTCGAAACTTTGAATCAGTATTCATATCACATTGAGCCCGTTTTGCTATCAAT
The DNA here is from genome assembly GCA_025503065.1 of Gossypium bickii. Taxonomy (NCBI): domain Eukaryota; kingdom Viridiplantae; phylum Streptophyta; class Magnoliopsida; order Malvales; family Malvaceae; genus Gossypium; species Gossypium bickii. The sequence goes on from CP106714.1 coordinate 50,014,123, forward strand.
TCTTTATCAACTCAATAATATGAGTGTGAAAGAGACAATTAGAGGGTGTACCAACTCAATAATGGTCATTGTATTGCAACACTAGGAGTTTGATGTCACAACATAGGGAGAAGAGAGCAAGAATTCCAAGTCTGTCTTTAACGTCTTGACACAACCAAGAGATGTTGCGACACACCCCTGATGTGTAACACCCATTACCCGTATTCGACACTTGAACGGGGTATGAGGCATTACTGTACTTAACTTGCTCAATCATGCTACATCAATTCTTAAAATTTCATTTTAAATTAAAAATTTTCATTCAAGACCTTAATGTCCTTATTATAGGTCTACGAGACCCTAAACTTGTACTCGAAATGATTCGGGACTAAATCGAAAATTTTGAACACTTAGAAGAATTTGACTCAAAACAGGGCCACATGCCCGTGTGGCATATCACATGCCCGTGTTCCACACCCGTGTGGAATTATTTTTTTCAATTCGAACCTACAGGGGTTGTCACACGGCCTAACACACGCCTGTGCCTGTAGTCCGTGTCCTTTACACGGCCATGACACACCCGTGTGTGAAAACCTTGACATTCTATTTATGATGTCATCATCTCAATAAGCTCACACGGTAAAAGCACACGCCCGTGTCCTTAGATAGTGTGTTGAATTAAAATTCCAAATTTTAGGTGTAGACTTCATACGGCCTGGGCACATGCCCGTGTCTTAAGCTGTGTCTCCCACACAGTTGAGACACACGGCCGTGTCTCAGCCCGTGTGTTTTCTACTACGTATTCTGACTTGTCAACCTAACATGCATGGGGACACACGGCCTCTCAACACGCCCATGGGGCTGACCGTATGTCACACACGGTCTAGACACACGCCCGTGTGCCTACCCGTATGGACAATTGTAAGGCTATCTACCGAGCCATTTGCCACCCTACAAAGCAACCACACTTATACCAAATCAATTCAACATACATCATGACCATAAGCCACTTCCAAAAACTCAAAATCAAAACACCAACACAAGCATGCACTTCATGAATTTCATCATCATTGAATATATGAACTTATCAAGTATTGGCCAATTTCCAATTGCCATTTACAAAATGAATTGAACAACATTAATAGCCAACACCTTGGCTAACAAATATGACATAACAAAATGACCAAGTTCTATACATGCCATACTCAAATTAAATCTAACTTTGCTATACCAAATAGAGATTGATAGTATGATTCCGAACTCCGATGTCGTATGATCCCCAAGTTAGCTTGGCTATACTAAAAAGAAAATGGAAATGAGAGGGCTAAGCATAAAGCTTAGTAAGTTTGCATGAAATAAATAGCAACATAAAGGCTCATAATGCCATCCATCCATTGCATTGAATAAGAACACAAAGTCTCAAGCACAATGCCATAACTTACTCAAACTTACTCTTACCCATTTACATGTCATGTCACATATAGTAAACATTTCTTGTGAATTGCTCACATGTACCTGTATCACTTCATCATATAGCTTTAGCACTGATCTCATCTATATTATAAGCTTAACTATTTACCCCATTGAATCACTTGGGATACTCGAAGATACATGATCATCACATAAATACGACGCCAATGCCGTATCCCAGATATGGTCTTACATGGGGTCACCTCTAGATGCCGATGCCATTTCCCAGATATGGTCTTATACGAGATCTCATATCGTTGTCGATGCCATATCCTAGATATGGTCTTATACAATTTCATATTCGATGCCGCTGCCATATCCCAAATATGGTCTTATACAGGATCTCAATTCAGTACCAAGGCCATGTACTAGACATGGTCTTACACGGGACCTTACCAATCTCAATCATGATATCCTTTCACTTCTTATAGTCCAACTGGGACTTCAACATCATAAAGTCTCATCGTTTCCTCATTCAATGTCATTACATAATTTTATAGATTTTATATACAACATCACTAACATCAAACATTTAAAAACTTAATAACATGATGTTGAATTTATTACACACAAACTTACCTCGATTTCAAAATAGGCCAAATTGCCGATCTAGTCCAATACCTTGCCTTATCCTTAGTCCAGATTAATTCCTCGTTCATCTTGATCTATAATAGTAAATTAGCTCATTTAATTATCACATTAATCAATGCATTTGAAAAAATCATACTTTGGCAAAATTACCATTTTGCCCTTAGATTTTGACAAAATGACTATTTTATCCCTAGGCTCGTAAATCAATTCTAATCAAATTTCTTCCTTTAACGAGCCTAGGTGAATATTTATTTCTCTTATAGCAACTCTCAATACTCATTATTTCACACATTTAACACATATTTTACAACCTTTGCAAAGAGGTCCTCTTAGGTGTTTTTATGGTAACACCTTTCACAAAAGTTGTTTATCTAACAAATAAGACTCATTTTATTCCATAAAAATGCAGCAAAAAAAATAATTTCTCACATGGAAAAACCCTAAACTTTCTACCTCTTTGCAAAATAGTCCTCTCTTTAGCTAGCTTAAGCTTTAAGGGTTCCAAAAGTACAAAAATTAATAAAGAATGGCCATTAAAGCAATTACTTGCAAGGAGAAAAGCTTGCTGAAATTTTTGAGCACTCAAAACCCTTATTTGGCTGCTAATTTCGGTGGAGAAGAAGAGAAGAAAAGATTATATCTTTTCTTTCTTTATTTTATTATAAAACATTAATTTAGTTTGTAACATCCCGGTTTAGAGCCTAGTCAGAATAGTGGTGCAAGACCACAAATCCGAGGTCTATGTATGAGTTTTTGAGATTCATGCTATGTTTGCATGTTAGTGTGAAAGTTTCATGAAGCAATTTTGTGAAATTTTAGTTGAATTGTCCAAAAGGACTAAATTGCAAAAGTTGCAAAATGTGAGATTCTAGAAGCTATTTGTGTGAAATGGCTTTAGAATATATATTAGAGGTCCTTAAATATAAATTTACCCAAATTCTAATTTTTTGGACAAATTTGGGCATGGATAAGTTGAAATAGGAAGTTTATCAAAAATGGCATTTCGGTCATTTGGAAATTAAATGATTAAAATGGGAGAAAAGATGACAAAATCCATTCATCTTCTTCTCCAAGGCTGCCGAAAATTGAGAGAGCCATTGTTAGGGTTCTTCAAAATTTTCAAGCTTGCTAGTAAGTGCCTTTAAGCCCCGTTTTTGATATTCTTCGTATTTTTGAAGTCCTAGTTGTATGAATAAGCTATTTTTAGCTATTTGATGAGCTATATTGAATGTCCAAAAATGTACCCATGTATGACATGCATGTATTTTGATGTTTTATGTAAGAATATGAAAGCTTGATGTAGTAGAAATATCTTTTGCTAAGTGATTTTCCATGAAAATGCATGTAGGGACTAGTTTGTGAAAGTTTTAAGTTTGGTCATACATGTGTGATTTAGTGAGAATTAGTGAATGCTTTAGTTGAGTAAGTGATTCGGCTAAGCATGAAAGGCTAGAAAGTTGAATAAAAATCACTTTACGAGCCTTGGGGCAAAAGTGTAATTATGAGAAAGATTAGGGGCAAAAAGGTAATTTTGCCAAAGTATGAGATAAGTGTCAATTTAGTCAATGTGTGTATTGAATAAGCTGATTTATTCATGATAGATCGAGAAAGACGAAGCTCGGATCTAAATCGAGGCAAGAGCAAGGTGGTGGACTAAATTGCATATTTCTATAATTTTGAGTATCGAGGTAAGATTATGCTTAAACAATGCATTCATGCTTACAATTTCTTAAGGCTAGCTAGTGAGTAGCATGATTAAGGATGATTGAGAACCTATGTGGAATGAATGTAGTAGAATTTGTGAATGGATGTATGGTTAAGTATGTAGATATGTGAATGTGTAGTGAGAATGCTAAATGGTGGGCTATGTGCGATACCATCTTAAAGCATATTGACGATAAGATGACTATGTGCGATACTATCGTTAGGTATATCGTCTAGTGGGCTATGTGCGAAACCACTATAAATACCTTTGTGGTAGGCTAAGTGTGATACTACCTTATTAATTGATTGAGGTTGGCCAAGTGCGAAACCACCAAGAAATTAGCTCTATGGATTAGCTATGTGGTTATATTGTTGAGTTAATTAATTGTGTGGATGAATTATTGAGATATGTTGTTGTGTTGTATATTGTGTAAATGTGATATTGAATGAAGGGGTGCATTTCAATGGTTATGAGTATGTGACTCATGATGTGTTGGAAATGTTGTAAGGGATAGAAAGAGTAAGCATTGTTGTACATTATATGTTAGTATGATGCTAATTGTTATTTAGCTTATACTATGATGCTTAATTGTTTATGTGTAAAGTTACTAAGCTCATAGCTTACTTCCTTTCTTTTCCCTTGTCTTATAGAGTAAAAGTGTTGAATCGAGATACGAGGATCAATTGCAAGATCTTTCATATTATCAGCACACTTTGGTACATGAGACTCAATGTTTTGTATATGGCATGTATAGAGGCTAGATAAGTCAGTGAATTTTGTTGTAAATGGCTAAGATGTGTTGGCCTTTAGATGGATAGTCTATTTTGTATAATGCCATAGTAGTTGGCTACCTTATTTTATGAAAAGGTTGTAGTTATCTATGTGAGATTACACTTCAATGTGAGTTGATTATGGATGTGTTGAATGAATGCATATTGTATATGCTAGAGGGGTGAAAGAAACTTAGCACATAGCTTTGTTTTTGTCTATGTGGATAGACACACGGGCGTGTGTCTATACCATGTGTGACACACAGTCAGCCAACGAGCGTATGACTTAGCCGTGTGTCCCCTATATGTTAACATTTTAAGTCAGAATTGACCATGGACTAGCCACACAGACGTGTGCATAGGCCGTGTGAGTTTAGTCAGCGTTGGCCATGGGCTAGCCACACAAGCGTGTGACTAGGCTTTGAGGACGTGTGTATGTAGTCAGAATTCACCACGATTGTGGAGCATGGGCGTGTGGATCTATGCACGGGCGTGTTAACCCTGTACAAAAGATAAAATTTTTAAGATTCCAAAGAGTTCCAATATAGTCTCGAAAGCCCTCGTGTGTATGAGTGAGGTCTCGCAAGTTGAGATTGAGATTGTTGAGGTGACTTAAGAGAGTAATCACGATAAGCCTAAGTGGCAATTAAGTGGTTTTATTACGGTAATGCTTGGGGCTCGTTGCTGGCGTAGAACTCGGGTAAGGGGTGTTACATTTAGTGGTATCAGAGCTGTGGTTTAGTCGGTTCTAGGACTATCGTAGTGGGTGTAAAAGTCTGGCTATACATGTCTTAAGTGTACTATGATAGTATGGTTGTTTGTGATGATTCTAAATCTTGTTTTGTATGGTATATGGATCCCGATCAATCTATTGCTGATGAAGCAGCTAGTAATGCACCGGCTCTTGCGTAAGGAACTGTGCCTGTACTAAGTGGTCCCGAGGTTAGGGGTCAAGGAGAAGAGGCATGGGAAGCCTTTCTCTAGATGATGAGTAATTGGTACTCGGACTATGTTCGAGCGAACCTTAATGCTCAACCTCATCCACCTCCTCCTATACCTCAGCCAAATTCAGTGGCTCCTCAAGGTATTAATGTTGTGAGGATATCGAAACCCCCGATGGATAAGATTAGGAAGAACGGGGCTGAGAAGTTTAGAGCTAAGGTGAATGATGACCCCGAGAGGGCGGAGTTCTGGTTAGAGAACTCGATGGAAGTGTTTGATGAACTCTTCTGTACACCAGAAGAGAGCTTGAAGTGTTCCGTATCTTTGCTGAGTGATTTGACATACCATTGGTGGAAGACGCTGATGTTAGTGGTCCCAAAAGAGCGGGTGATGTGGGACTTCTTTCTGGAAGAGATCCGGAAGAAGTATATAAGCCAACGATTTACTAATCGAAAAAGGAAGGAATTCCTTGAGTTGTAGCAAGGAAGAATGTCAGTAGCAGAGTATGAGTGTGAGTTTGTTAGACTTAGCAAATACGCTCAAGAGTGTGTATCGACAGAGAGCATCTTGTGTAAGAGGTTCGAAGACGGACTGATTGAGGATATCAAACTCCTAGTGGGTATTTTGGAGTTGAAAGAGTTTGTGGTGTTAGTTGAAAGGGCAAGTAAGGCTGAAGAGTTGAGTAAGGAAAAGAGAAGGGCTGTGAGTGAAGCTCGAGATGTTAGAAAAAGACCGATGGGCAAGTCGTATCAAGCCCAGTCCAAAAGATCCAAGAAAGGGAATCTTCGAACAACGGCCTCAGTGGGATATTCGCATCGAGACTTGGGCAATATTCTTTCGGGTTCGAGAGTCCAAGCTACCTTGATGGAAAGTGTGGGTATTACAAAGAGCAAATCGGAGTGTGCAAGTTGTGGTAGATATCACACCGGAGAGTGTTGGGGTAATCGTCGGAACTGTTACAAATGTGGCTCCCCCGATCACTTTATTCGAAACGGCCCCGAGAGGGATGATAAGGAAGAGAAGCAAGAGATGAGATCCAGTGATGTGTCTGCAAGAGGTAGACCACTTAGGAACCCGAGAGGTGGGAATAGTGATAGAGGTGCGTCCAAAGATTCTCGCCAGAAGACCGGAAGGGTCGAAAGACTGCGAGGACGTATGCTATTCGCGCCGCGAAGAGGCATCCTCCCGATGATGTGATAACGGTACTTTTTCTCTCTATGACACCTTTGTTATTGCTTTAATAGATCCGTGGTCTACTCATTCTTATATCTGCATGAGATTAGCATCTAGTTTGAGTATGACCGTTGAGTCTACGGATATTGTGGTAAGGTGTCAAACCTGTTAGGAAAGCATGTGTTAGTGGACAATGTGTGTAAAAATTGTCCTTTATTGATTGAGAATCATTGTTTTTCGGCAAACATTATGTTGTTTCCGTTTGATGAGTTTGATTTAATCCTTGGCATGGATTGGTTAACTACCCATAGTGTTTTAGTGAACTGTGGTAGTAAGTACATTGAATTGAAATGTGAGAGTGAAGATATGGTTCGGGTTGAATCAGGTGGATTGGATAGTCTATCGGTGATGACTTTTTTCCCTAGTGGCTGAGAAGTGTTTGAGAGAAGGATGTGAGTCCTATCTCGCCTTCGTGTTGAATACTCGAGATGTTGGAGTGAAGTTTGAAATAGTGCCGATAGTATGCGAGTATCCTGATGTATTCCCAGAAGAGTTACCCGGATTACATCTAGTGAGAGAGGTTGAGTTTGGGATTGAGTTGATTCCAGGAACGGTACTGATTTCAATTGCTCCATATACAATGGCACCTTTAGAGTTGAAAGAACTGAAGGTTCAGTTGCAAGAGTTGACAGATAAAGGTTTTATAAGACCGAGCTACTCACCATGAGGTGCTCCAGTATTATTTGTGAAGAAGAAAGATGGGTCTATGAGATTGTGTATAGACTATAGACAACTCAACAAGGTGACGATGAAAAATAAGTATCCATTACCAAGGATTGATGACCTTTTCGATCAACTGAAAGGAGCTACAGTGTTCTCAAAGATAGACCTAATGTCTGTTTACTATCAGTTGAGAGTGAAAGAGCAAGATGTGTTGAAAACTACATTTCGAACAAGGTATGGCCATTATGAGTTTTTGGTTATGTCGGTTGGTTTAATGTATGCACTTGCGATTTTTATGGATTTGATAAACCGTGTATTCAGACCATATGTGGACAAGTTTGTGGTTGTCTTCATTGACGACATATTGATCTATTCTCGAGATGAGAATGATCATGTAGAGCATTTGAGAATTATCTTGCAAACTTTAAGAGATAAGCAGTTGTATGCTAAGTTTAGCAAGAGTGAGTTTTGGCTCCGAGAGGTCGGATTTCTAGGACACATTGTGTCAGGTGATGGTGTCAGAGTTGACCCAAGTAAGATTTCGGCTATTGTGAATTGGAAACAGCTGAGGAACGTGTCGAAAATTAGAAGTTTCTTGGGACTAGCGGGATATTATAGACGTTTCGTAAAGGGGTTCTCTATGATTGCTACCCCAATGACAAAACTATTGTACAAAGATGTCAAGTTTGACTGGACTGAGACTTGTCAACAGAGTTTCGAGAAACTGAAAACAATGTTGACTGAAGCATCGGTTTTGGTTCAACCAGAATTGGGGAAAGATTTTGTAGTTTACAGTGATGCATCGTTTAACGGTCTCAGTTGCATGTTGATGCAAGAGGGTAAGGCAGTCGCTTACGCCTCGAGATAGCTAAAACCGCACGAGAAGAATTATCCGACTCATGATTTAGAGTTGGCTGCAATTGTTTTTGCGTTAAAGATTTGGCGACATTACTTGTATGGTGAGAAGTGTCGAATCTTTATGGATCATAAGAGTTTGAGATATTTGATGGATCAGAAGGATCTAAATTTGATGCAGAGGCGGTGGCTTGAGTTATTGAAAGACTATGAATTAGTCATTGATTATCACCTGGTAAAAGCAAATGTGGTTGCGGATGCCCTGAGTAGGAAATCCTTGTATGCTCTAAGAGTTACGAGCACGAGTTTAGCAATAGCTGATGATGGTGCTATTTTGGCAAAGTTGAGAGCTAAGCCACTATTTGTTCAATAGAGATGTGAGGCTCAGAGAAATGACAGTGAGATGGAAGCAAAGAGAGCTAAGTGCGGATTAGAAAGTGATTCAGATTTTCGAGTGGGCTCGAATGGTTGTTTATTGTACCATGACAGAATTTGTGTACCTAGAGATGAAGAGTTACTCCGAAAGGTTTTGCATGAGGGACATAGTGGTTATTTGTCAGTACACTCAGGTAGTACAAAAATGTACAACGACTTGAGGAAGTTTTATTGGTGGCTGGGTATGAAAAGAGATATTTCAGAATTTGTGGCAAAGTGTCTGATTTGTCAACAGGTGAAAGCTGAGCATCAAGTACCTTCAGGATTGCTTCAGCCTGTGATGGTTCTCGAATGGAAGTGGGATCGGGTTACCATGGATTTTGTAACGGGGTTGCAGATGACTTCGAAAAAGAAAGATGCTGTGTGGGTTGTTGTGGATAGACTAATGAAGTCGGCCCACTTTATTTTGATACGTGTTGATTATTCACTGGATAAGTTAGCTGAGTTGTATGTTGTAGAAATAGTGAGATTGCATGGTGTGCCTATATCTATTATATCGGATAGAGATCTAAGGTTTACTTCGAGATTTTGGAAAAAGTTGCAAGAGGCCATGGGTACGAGGTTGAATTTCAGTACTGCATTCCACCCGCAAACTGATGGTCAGTCTGAAAGAGTAATTCAAATTCTTGAATATATGCTTCGATGCTGTGTGTTAGAATTCGTGGTAGTTGGGAGAGATATCTACCTTTGGTCAAATTTGCTTACAAAAACAGTTATTAGTAGAGTATACGGATGGCTCCGTATGAGGCCTTGTATGGTCGTACGTGTCGAACTCCATTGTATTGGATCGAGCTTAGTGAAAGTGGATCCATGGAGTTGATATGGTAAAAGAGACTGAAGAGAAAGTAAAAGTAATCCGTAATAGTCTAAAAGCTACTTCGGACTGACAGAAGTCGTACTCAGATTTGAAAAGAAAAGAGATTGAGTTTGAGGTAGGTGACAAAGTGTTTTTGAAAGTGTCCCTGTGGAAGAAGATTATGAGATTTGGATGAAAAGGGAAATTGAGTCCAAGATTTATAGGGCCATATGAGATTGCAGACAGAGTTGGGCCAGTAGCTTACCAGTTGGCTTTGCCGGTAGAGTTGGAAAAGATTCATAATGTATTCCATGTATCGATGTTGCGACGATATCTCTCCGATCCTTCACATGTGATTCCTTCAATAGAAATTGAAATAAGACCAGATATGTCTTATGAAGAGGAGGCGATTAAGATCTTGGCTCGAGAGGTGAAACAATTTTCGAGGCTACGTGGGAAACGGAAGAATCTTTGAGAGAGCAACATCCAAACCTCTTTGCTGGTAAGGTTTTCGAGGGCGAATATCTCTAAAAGGGGGAGAGTTGTAACATCCTGGTTTAGGGCGTAGTCAGAATAGTGGTACGAGACCACAAATTCGAGGTCTATGTATGAGTTTTTGAGATTTATGCTATGTTTGCATGTTAGTGTGAAAGTTTCATGAAGCAATTTTGTGAAATTTTGGTTGAATTGTCCAAAAGGACTAAATTGAAAAAGTTGCAAAATTTGAGATTCTAGAAGCTATTTGTGTGAAATGGCTTTAGAATATATATTAGATTTCCTTAATATAAATCTACCCAAATTCTAATTTTTGGACAAATTTAGGCATGGATGAGTTAAAATAGGAAGTTTATCAAAAAGGGCATTTTGGTCATTTGGCAATTAAATGATTAAAATGGGAGAAAAGATGACAAAATCCATTCATCTTCTTCTCTAAGCTGCCAAAAATTGAGAGAGCCATTGTTAGGGTTCTTCAAAAATTTCAAGCTTGCTAGTAAGTTCATCCAAGCCCCGTTTTTGATATTCTTCGTATTTTTGAAGTCCTGGTTGTATGAATAAGCTATTTCTAGCTATTTGATGAGCTATATTGAATGTTGAAAAATGTAACCATGTATGACATGCATGTATTTTGATGTTTTATGGAAGAATATGAAAGCTTGATGTAGTAAAAACATCTTTTGCTAAGTGATTTTCCATGAAAATGCATGTAGGGACTAGTTTGTGAAAGTTTTAAGTTAGGTCATACATGTGTGATTTAGTGAGAATTGGTAAATGCTTTAGTTGAGTAAGTGGTTCGGCTAAGCATGAAAGGCGAAAAAAGTTGAATAAAAATCATTTCACGGGCCTTGGGGTAAAAGTGTAATTATGAGAAAGATTAGGGGCAAAAGGGTAATTTTTCCAAAGTATGAGATAAGTGTCAATTTAGTCAATGTGTGTATTGAATAAGTTGATTTATTCATGATAGATCAAGAAAGACGAAGTCCAGATCTAAACCGAGGCAAGAGCAAGGTGGTGGACTAAATTGCATATTTCTATAATTTTGAGTATCGAGGTAAGTCTATGCTTAAACAATGCATTCATACTTACAATTTCTTAATACTAGCTAGTGTGTAGCATGATTGAGAATAATTGAGAACCTATGTGGGATGAATGTGGTAGAATTTGTGAATGGATGTATGGTTAAGTAAGTAGATATGTGAATGTGTAGTGAGAATGCTAAATGGTGGGCTAAGTGCGATACCATCTTAATGCATATTGACGATAAGCTGGAAATGTGCGATGCTCTCATTAGGTATATCGTCTAGTGGGCTATGTGCGAAACCACTATGAATACCTTTGTGGTAGGCTAAGTGCGATACTACCTTATTAATTGATTAAGTGGGCTAAGTGCGAAACCACCGAGAAATTAACTGTGTGGATTAGCTGCGTGGATTAGCTGTGTGGTTATATTATTGAGTTAATTAACTGTGTGGATGAATTATCAAGAAATGGTGTTGTGTTGTATATTGTGTAAATGTGATATTGAATGCAGGGGTGCATTTCAATGGTTATGAGTATGTGACTCATGATGTGTTAGAAATGTGGTAAGGGATAGAAAGAGTAAGCATTGTTGTACATTATATGTTAGTATGATGCTAATTGTTGTTTAGCTTATACTATGATGCTTAATTGTTTATGTGTAAACTTACTAAGCTCATAGCTTACTTCCTTTCTTTTCCCTTGTCTTATAGAGTAAAAGTGTTGAATCGAGATGCGAGGATCAACTGGAAGATCGTCCACATTATCAGCACACTCTGGTACATGAAACTCAATGTTTTGTATATGGCATGTATAGAGGGTAGATAAGTTAGTGGATTTTGTTGTAAATGGCTAAGATGTGTTGGCCTTTAGATGGATAGTCTATTTTGTATAATGCCATAGTAGTTGGCTACCTTATTTTATGAAAAGATTGTAGTTATATATGTGAGATTGCACTTCAAGGTGAGTTGATTATGGATGTGTTGAATGAATGCATATTGTGTATGCTAGAGGGGTGGAAGGAACTTAGCACATAGCTATGTTTTTGTCCATGTGGATAGACACATGGGCGTGTGTCTAGACTATGTGTGACACACGGTTAGCCCACGGGCGTGTGACTTGGTCGTGTGTCCCCTGCATGTTAACATTTTAAGTCGGAATTAACCACAGACTAGCCACACGGACGTGTGCATAGGCCGTGTGAGTTTAGTCAGTGTTGGCCACGGGCTAGCAACACGGGCGTGTGACTAGGGTTTGAGGCTGTATGTATGTAGTCAGTATTCACCACGGTTTTGGAGCATGGGCGTGTGGATCTATGCACGGGCGTGTTAACCCTGTACAAAAGAGAAAATTTTTAAGATTGGAAAGAGTTCCAATATAGTCTCGGGAGCCCTCGTGTGTATGAGTGAGGTTTTGTAAGTCGAGATTGATGTTGTTGAGGTGACTTAAGAGAGTATTCACGATGAGCATAAGTGGCGATTTAGTGGTTTCATTATGGTAATGCCTCAGGCTCGGTTCTGGCGTAGAGCACGGGTAAGGGGTGTTACATAGTCCACCTACTTTCAACAACTTTGTCCAATTTTGACATGGTTTGTCCCTTATGGCCGGCAACCCTATATCTAAGGGTCATATTGCATATTAAGGGCTTCCAATTAATATTCTGTGGCTTTTAAACACCATTAGTTTGTAAAATAGAACTTTCGCACTTTATGCGATTTAGTCTTTTTTCGCAATTAAGTATGCAATCGCTAAAATTAAAGCACCAAAATTTTCATGCACCTATATAATCATGCTATAACTTATAAAATAACATTAAAATAATTCTCTCTGACCTTGGATTAGTGGTTCCAAAACCACTGTTCCGACTAGCCCCTAAATTGGACTGTTACAATTCTCACCCTTAAGGATTTTCGTCCCCGAAAATCTTACCGGTGAAAAGGTTGGGATATTGGTTTCTCATAGTCTGTTCGGTTTCCCATGAAGCCTCTTCTACCCCATGTCTTTGCCATAGTACTTTCACAAGGGCTATGCTTATGTTTCTTAACTGTTTGACTTCTAGTGCCAAAATCTTAACCGGCTCTTCACCATAAGTCATGTCCGGTCGAATCTTTACCTCTGATGGTACAATCACATGTGAAGGATCCGAACGATATCGATGTAACATAGACACGTGGAAGGCATCATGAATCTTTTACAACTCAGGTGGCAAAGCAAAACGATAAGCTACCTGTAGTAGCCCGGTTTAGACCCTAGTCAGAATAGTGGTTTTGAGACCACAAATCTGAGATCAAAAAAATATTTTAAAATTTCTTTCTGTGTTTATTATATGTGATTTAGCCTGTGTGAAAGTTTCGTGTGAAAATTTTATCGATTGTGTGTTTAATTTGCAAAAAAGACTTAATCGCATAAAATGTAAAAGTTGTGTGCTGATTGTTGAAGTGTCTATTTGGCTTGGCTTATTAAATGGGAAGTCCTTATGTGGCAATTAGCCTTTTGGTAGTGGAGATGGACATAAATGGCCATTAAATGAATGAATTATAATGGTTCAAACTAAGGGTAAAATGGTAAAATTTGTATTAATGTTAATAAAATAAAACAAATAAGAAAATAAGCTCCATTATCATCTTCCTTGCCGAAATTTGAAAGAAAAGAAAAAAAGAAAAAGCTACCTAGAGTTTGGCCATTGTTGATTTTAATCAAGGTATGTTTTGAGCTCGGTTTTTGATAATTTCTACATTTTTGTAATCGTTGCTTCGTGCTCTACAAAACCCATGCTTTAATTTTAGAATTTGATGGTGATTTTGAGATATTCCATTGATAAATGTTTAAGCTTTGTGATAGTTGATGATGAAATATGGAAGATATGTGAAGGATGAACATGTTTTGTCTTTGAATTTTTAGTGAAATTGAGTAATTTCGACTAAATTGTGAAAATAATATTTTAAGCAATTAAAATGTGAAATCAATGAAATATATGGGTTTGTATTAACATGGGGAAAATTCGCCTAAGCTTATGTGAATAGAAATTTTGTGTATTTTGTGATTCGATAAATTAGGGACTAAAGTGTCGAAATGTGAAAATGTGAGGGCTATTTTGTAAAATGCCTTAAATATGTGTGTGTGGACTAAGTTGAATGAATTTGTGATTGAATAAGTTAAATTTGAATATGTATAGACCAAGAAAGGAGAAATTCAGATCGAGATCGAGGCAAAGACAAAGTACTCGATTAATTGGCTAGTCTCGATATTTCGACGTCTGAGGTAAGTTCGGATATAATACTAGTTGTTAAATTATATCCATGTGATGTGAATTGAATGAATGTATAATTATTGAATTAGAAATGTTATATGTATGAGATTGAGAAATGTGGCACTAAGTGTGCGTAATTGAAATCGAGACAGAGTTGAATAGCACTGTGTGTGCAAGGTATAGGAAGCTTCGACTTTACTGATTGGCACTGTGTGTGCAATATGGAATTGAGTTCGGTTTATATTGAGTGCGATATGGAATTGATTTTTTTTCAAGTTGAATTCTGAAAGAAATATATCAGTCAACGATCCACAGATCAAAAAAATAAAGAGTTTCTAGAGCTGAAACAAGGCCGTATGTTAGTTACTGAGTATGAACGGGAGTTTGTGAGACTGGGCCAATATGCAAGGGAATGTGTTTCGATCGAAGCTATTATGTGTAACCTTTTCATTGAAGGATTGAATGAAGACATTAAATTACTGGTCGGAATACTTTACTTGAATGAATTAGTTGTGTTAGTTGAAAGAGCCTGCAAAGCCGATGAGCTTAGCAAAGAAGAGAAGAAAGCATATTCCGAGGCTAGAGATGAAAGAAAAAGAATGATGAGTTGTAATATCTTGATTTAGGGGTTATGCATTTGATGTTTTTGTGTGTATGCTTTGTTTAATGTGCTAGTTTAGGGTGTATGGGAGTCCAGGAAAGGCTCAGGGATAAGCCGGAGCCCTGGCCAAAATTTTCTTTTTGGGCACTTTAGTGGGAGAGCTAGCTGGAATAGGACCTAAGGGTGGTTGTTTGTACTTGGTTGACACAAGCAAGGTGATGCCACAAGGGAGCAGAGAGGGAGAAGGTTCAAGTCACATGAACCTCATTTTGGGAATTATTTTTGGCGTCAAGGGGAGGAGAAGCAGAGTTCGGCTGGGACACTTCAGGAGGAGAGATGGACTAAGTCAAATATTTTGAATGAGTGGCTGAGAGGAGAAAGTGGAGTTTGAAGCATTCAAATTTATTCGAATGAGTGTTCGAGAGTGGATTAAGGAGGAAAACAAGGGATTGAGCAAGGGGTGAAGGTGGTGGCCGAAATTGAAATGCTTGGTGTAGGAGGGAGGATCAGTTTTGGCCTGGGTTGGAGTGTGCCGAAATTCACATTGGCCATAGGACCTTGTAGTTTTTTGTTGTGCAATTTTCGACTTTGGGGTTTATAGGTGCCGAATTTTGGTAAGCTTCAATTCTTTTTCTGTTCACTTCTTTTCTTGTTTGTTCTCCACTTCTTCTTCACTTAACTGAAACCTGTTGCCTCCTTCTGGAACTTTATCTCTTTCTTTTCTCTTTTGCATCACTCAAAATTGAAAGCACCCACCATCTCGTCTGTGATCTCTTTTTCTTTTCCTTTCTTTAGTTGTTCTATCTAAAAGCCGAATCTATCTAAGCCCTTGCCGAAACTCTTCTTTCTCTTCACCAGTCTTATCACCCTTTTCATTTCATTCTATTTCTTTCTCATCTTTTCTCTTCCTTATTTGTTTTATCTCAAAGTCGAAACCCCTAAAACTTCCATTTTTCTTCTCCATTTTCTGCTAAAGCCGAAGCACCCATTAGCCTCTCCTCATTCTTCCTCCTTTAATTTTCTCTTCTCTAGGCCGAAACTATTGGCCACACTTTCTTTTCGTTTTGATTCATTCTTCTTTCCCTGTAGCTGAATCTCTTTGAGTGTTTATCTCAATCATTCATTACATCTAAGGTTGCCGTCCCTTTGATCCCCAGTCTTCTCGATTGGATTCATCTTAGTAGTGGGGCTTCATTTCTGTATTTCTCGTCATCCGGTCTGCGATTGAACGATCTAAAGGGACTGTCAGGTTTGGTTGATTTAAGCCGAATCAATCTAACACCAAGTCGAGGAATCAATCGAATCTGATCTCTTCATTCGAGATCTCAAGGTAAGGGATTCTCTTTTGATTTTTGTTTAGGATTCGCTTATCGTATTCATTATCTTAACCCTGTATTGTTGATTAAACAACCATATTTCCTTATAGTACCCTCTGACAAGATCTTTTGATGGAATCCAATACTGATCAGGCAAAGGATGGGGTTGGACCCGTAAACCTAGCCCCTATGTTCAAGAAGCGCGCGGTGTCTGCTGTTCGAGATTGGCCACCAAGTTGTGGGACAGCTTCAGAGCAGAGTCGTAGGCAGATAGCGGTAGTTTTTGCTGGGGATAGTGTCGACATAGATATAGTGCTGTGTGTAACCAAGTGTGTAAACTTCACACTTTAATATTAGTATGTGATACTAATCGTTTGAGGCTGAAAAGCCAAAGTGACTAGATGGGTAGTCATTATGCCTACATGGGTATGGTTGAAATACCAGGTAAGTACCTTGTTGTTATGTATGAGTTGATATATATGTATGCCATATTGATACTGTTCATTTAAATAGCATGATACTTTCATCTGGTTTACATATGTTATGCATGGGTTGGATATGTTGTGAGGGGGAAGTGCTTAAGACTGTCACTAGTGGTTTGGTACCACAAGTGGGTTGGCCCCACATTCTTGATTCCGTGACTAAGTCTCAGTGGTTTGGAACCACTAGTGGTTTGGAACCACATACATATGATTTTGTGACTTGTCCCAGTGGTTTGGTACCACAGTGGGTTGATCCCACATGCATGATTATTAGAGATTGTCACTAGTGGTTTGGTACCACAAGTGGGTTGTCCCCACATATGATATTTTGTGACTCTGTCACCAGTGGCTAGGTGCCACATATGGAGTGTAGCGGATGGAGGGTTGGTTGTAGAAATCCCCACGGTGTGAGTGGCTGGTACGGGATGGTCTGTAGAGGATGGAAAAACTAGGTATGGGCTGGGTCATAATGCATTCCTTTATTTTTATGTCATCCTGAGTGGGCTAAGGCCCAATATGCAATTGTGGGCCTTGAGCCGATTATGTGTTATAGGGGATTTACACACTAAGTCTCGGTGACTAACCCCTTCGCTTAACCTTTCAGGTAACCCGTAGACCATGGATATGGGAGCCGAGGCGGACTCGTGGAGGCCATAAAGACTTTATTTATCGTAAACTTTTTCTTGCTTTACTTTAAATTTTAAATTAAGGATTTTATTTGTGTAATAAGGCCTTTCTAAAATTAGTATTTGGGTTTTATTTTATTTATTTATTGTTGATTTAAAATTTGACACTATGCAAACTTGATCACGAAACAAAAATGGCATTTTGAAAATACAAGTAATTCAAGAAACATGTTTCTTCCAAATATCACCAAACATAACGAATATATGATTAACGTAAAATTTGAATTTTTCCTATACTACCAAACCCCTGTTTTCAAAGACATTGCTTTAAATCTAAAAGTTTTCACAAGTACGATTTTTCCTAATTTAAACAAAACTTCATTTTTACTTCACCCTGTAACATACCAGATCTGGTCGTAACCTATAGGCCGGGTTTGGGGTGTTACGTGAGTAAGTCATCCCAACCTTCAACGAAGAGATTTAGAGATGCAAGAAATCGATCAAATGATTCGTTTGGATATTCAAGTAGAGACTGAGCTAGACAAAGTGTTGGTCCAAGAACTCAAGCTCCAATAGAATCAAGTGTTGGTAGTGTTAAAAGCAACAGGCCTGAATGTAGACAATGTGGAAGACGGCATGTGGGAGAATGCTGGGGCAAGTACAATAATAGAACTTGCTACAAATGCAGATCACGAGACCATTTTATTTGAGATTGACCAGAGTTGGCTGAAAAAGATAATTTTCAGAATGTGAGAATGAGTAACACAGCGGCTAGGGGTAGACCTCCTAGAAACACCAAAAATGTGAGTGGAAGTCAGAGAGGGATGTGAGATCTGGCACAAGAGCACCTGCCCGAGCCTATGCTATACGCGCACGAGAAGAAGTGTCATCTCCAGATGTCATTACTGGTACTTTTACTCTATTCGATACTGATGTGATTGCATTGATAGGTCCAGGTTCTACTCATTCCTATGTATGCGTGAATCTAATATCAAGTAAGACTCTACTTGTTAAGTCTACTGAATTTGTGATTAGAGTATTGAACCCCTTAGGGAAGTGTATTTTGGTGGATAAAGTGCGCAAGAACTGTCCATTGACGTTTTGGGATATTTACTTTCCGGCTAATTTGATGTTGCTATCTTTTGATGAATTTGATATTATTCTGGGTATGGATTGGCTCACTTTACATAATGCTATTGTGAATTGTAAACGAAAAAGTATTGATTTGAGAAGTCAGAATGGTGAGATAGTTCGAATTAAATCCAGTGATTTGAATGGGTTACCGGCAGTTATATCATCGATGAAAGCTTTGAATTATGTGAAAAAGGGTTGCAAAGCTTATCTTGCATATATGATAGATACAAAAGTGACAGAAAAGAAAGTTGAATCTGTACCTGTGGTATGTGAGTTTCCAAATGTGTTTCCCGAAGAACTGCCGGGATTACCTCCGATACGGGAAGTCGAGTTTGGTATTGATTTAGTACCAGGGACAACTCCTATCTCAATAGCTCCGTATAGAATGGCACCGATAGAACTGAAGGAGTTAAAGTCACAGTTGCAAGAGTTAACAGATAGAGGATTTACACGGCTGAGTTTCTCGCCCTGGGGTGCTCTTGTGTTGTTTGTGAAAAAGAAAGATGGTATTATGAGAACGTGTATTGACTATTGACAGTTGAATAAAGTGACGATAAAGAATAAGTATCCCCTGTCACGTATTGATGATTTATTTGATTAGCTGAAAAGAGCTACAATGTTTTCGAAAATAGATTTGAGATTGAGTTATTATCAATTGAGAGTTAAAGAATCAGATGTACCAAAGACTGCTTTCAAAACGAGGTATGGACATTATGAATTCTTAGTTATGCCTTTTGGACTAACGAATGCTCCTACAGTGTTTATGGATTTGATGAATCGGATATTCAGACCGTATTTGGATCATTTTGTTATGGTGTTCATTGATGACATTCTGATTTACTCATGTGATGAGACACAACATGCCGAGCATTTGAGAATTGTGTTACAGACTTTCCATGAGAAGCAATTGTATGCAAAGTTTATCAAATGTGTGTTTTGGTTACGTGAGGTTGGTTTTCTGGAGCATATTGTATCAGTTGCGGGAATATGAGTTGATCCGAGTAAAATTTCAGCAATTTTAGAATGGAAGCCTCCAAGAAATGTGTTTGAAGTCCGTAGTTTTTTGGGACTAGCGGGATATTATAGACAGTTTGTGAAAGGTTTTTCGATGATTGTGACTCCATTGACGAAGTTACTATAGAAAGATGTTAAAATCGAGTGGTCAAAAAAGTGCTAGCAGAGTTTTGAACAATTGAAAACGTTGTTGACAGAGACACCCATGTTAGTTCAACCTGAATCAGGTAAAGAATCCATAGTTTACAGTGATGCGTCGTTGAATGTTTTGGGTTGTGTGTTGATGCAAGAAGGCAAAGTCATCGCTTATGCTTTGAGACAGTTAAAGCCGCATGAAAAGAACTATTTGACGCATGATCTTGAATTAGCCGCAATTGTATTTGCATTAAAGATTTGGCATCATTACCTATTTAGTGAAAAATTTCATATATATATGGATCACAAGTGTTTGAAATATCTGATAACTCAGAAAGAATTGAATTTGAGACAGCGAAGATGGTTAGAATTACTAAAAGACTATGAGTTAGTAATTGATTATCATCTGGGTAAAGCTAATGTTGTTGCTGATGCCTTGAGTCAAAAGCTTTATGTGCTTTGCGAGCTATAAGTACTCAGATAGATCTATGTGATAATGGTTCAGTTTTGGCTGAGTTGAAAGTCAAACTGATGTTCATACGTCAGATTTGTGATGCCTAGAAAAGTGATGATGATATGATAGCAAAACGAGCTCAATGTGATTTGAATTCTGATTCGGAATATCGAGTTGATAATGATGATTGTTTGAGATTCAGAGACTGGATTTGTGTTCCGAGGAATTCAGAATTGATTCAGTTGATTTTGAACGAAGCTCACAATAGTCGTTTGACTGTTCATCCGGGGAGTACGAAAATGTATAATAATCTGAAACAATTTTATTGGTGGCATGGTATGAAATGCGACATCTCAGAATTTGTTTCGAAATGCTTGGTTTGTCAACAAGTTAAAGCTGAACATTAGGTTCCATCTGGTTTGTTACAACCGATTATGATTCCTGAGTGGAAATAGGAGAGAATCACGATAGACTTTGTGTCGGGATTGCCCTTATCTCTAGGAAAAAATATTTAATCTGGGTGATAGTTGACAGATTGACAAAATCAGCTCATTTTTTTCGGTGAGAACGGATTATGCACTTTAGAAACTAGCTGAATTGTATATTGCCGAGATTGTAAGATTGCACGGAGTGCCACTATCTATTGTATCTGACAGATATCCAAGATTTACTTCACAATTTTAGAAGAAATTGCAAGAGGCTTTAGGCACAAAGTTACATTTCAGTACTGCATTTTATCCGCAAACGGATGGACAATCCAAGCGGATCATTCAAGTTCTTGAGGATATGTTGAGATGCTGGATTTTTGAATTTGAAAGTACGTGGGAAAAACATTTGCAGTTGATTAAATTTGCATACAACAAAAATTTTCAATCTAGCATTAAAATGGCACCGTATGAGATTCTTTACGGTCGAAAATGTCGAACTCTGTTGTATTGGACTGAGATGAGTGAGAATAAGATTCACAGGGTTGATTTAATAAAAGAGACTAAGCAGAAAGTGAAAGTGATTCGTGACAGTTTGAAAGCGAATTCAGATCGTCAGAAGTCTTATGCAAATTTGAAACGGAAAGATATTGAATTTGAGGTCGGTGACAAAGTGTTTTTGAAAGTGTCCCCATGGAAGAAAATACTTCGATTTGGCCAAAAAGGCCAAAAAGTGGTTTTGAGACCACAAATTCGAGGTCAAAAAAATATTTTAAAATTTCTTTCTGTGTTTATTATATGTGATTTAGCCTGTGTGAAAGTTTCGTTCGAAAATTTTATCGATTGTGTGTTTAATTTGCGAAAAGGACTTAATCGCATAAAATGTAAAAGCTGTGTGCTAATTGTTGAAGTGTCTATTTGGCTTGGCTTATTAAATGGGAAGTCCTTATGTGGCAATTAGCCTTTTGGTAGTGGAGATGGACATAAATGGCTATTAAATGAATGAATTATAATGTTTTAAACTAAGGGTAAAATAGTAAAATTTGTATTAATGTTAATAAAATAAAACAAATAAGAAAATAAGCTCCATTATCATCTTCCTTGCCGAAATTTGAAAGAAAAGAAAAAAGAAAAAGCTACCTAGGGTTCGACCATTGTTGATTTTAATCAAGATATGTTTTGAGCTCGGTTTTTGATAATTTTTACGTTTTTGTAATCGTTGCTTCGTGCTCTACAAAACCCATGCTTTAATTTTAGAATTTGATGGTGATTTTGAGTGTAACAGCCGGATTTAGGGCTTAGTCGGAATAGTGGCGTGAGACCACAAATCTGAAGTAAAAATATGAGTTTTAAGGTTTATGAGATGTTTGCATGGTTATGTGAAAGTTTCATGAAATAAATTTATTGATTATGATTGAATTGTTCATTAGGACTGAATTGCAAAAGTTGCAAAATATGAGATTCTAGAAGCTTTTAGTATGAAATAACTTTGGATTATTAATTAAAGGTCCTTAAATAGCAATTTGCCCAATTTCTAATTTTTGGACAAAAAATGGGCATGAGTTAGTAAATTTTGAAAGTTTAGCAAAAAAGGGCATTTTGGTCATTTGTCAAATAAATGATTAAAAAGGGAAAGGAAGTCAAAAATTATGTTCATCTTCTTCCCCCTAGTGCCAAAATTTTGAAGAACTCCATAGCTAGGGTTTGTTCAAATTTTCAAGCTCATAGTAAGTGCATCCTAGCCCCGTTTTTAATATTCTTCGTATTTTTGAAGTCCTCGTAACTTGAATTAGCTATTTTTAGCTATATGTTGAGCTAGGATTCATGTTCAAAAATATACCCATGTATGATATGTATGTATTGTGATGTTTTAAGGAAGATTATGAAAGCTTGATGTGGAATAAACATCTTTTTCTAAGTGAATTTCATGAAAAATGCATGTAAGGACTAAATTGTAAAAGTCATAAAATTTGGCCACACATGAGTGAAATATTGAGAATTTGATATTGCTATAGTTGAGAAAATGAATCTTCAAAGCATGAAATACAAGAAAGTTGAACGAAAATCACTTTACGAGCCTAGGGGCAAAAGTGTAAATATTAAAAAGTTTAGGGGCAAAATGGTAATTTTGCCAAAGTATGAGTTATGAGTCAATTTAGTCAATGTGAGTGTTAAATGAGTTAAAGTTTTATTATAGATCAAGAAAAACGAAGCCCGGATCAAAACCGAGGCAAGAACAAAGTCGTGAACTAAATTGACTATTTTCATACATTTTGTATACCGAGGTAAGTTTGTATGATTTTTAAGTTTCATGAGTATTTTCATTGAATTACTTATATATGTTGTTATTGTACAATATTTCCATGAAGTTGTTTAAATATGTTTAAACAAGGACATTAAGGAAATTAAGTATATGAAAGTCCCGAATGAAGTTGGATTACTGAGGATACTTAATCTACATCATGAGACAAGAAAGCCCATATAAGACCAGCCAAGATATGGCATCAGCAATAAAGCAAGGGGATCATATAAGCCCAAGACAAGTCTAGGCATTGAAAATTTACCATAAGATAAACATTCCATGTAAGTCCAAGCCAAGGCATGGCATAGGTGAGTTCCCAAGCAAGGAGATCATGTAAGTCCAAGATAAGTTCTGGTATTGAAAAGTTATTATGAGGCAAAGACCCATAAAAGTCCAAGCCAAGGTATGGAATTGGTGAGTCTCTAAAGAGTAGATATCATGTAGGTCCATGTTAAGACATGGCATTGACAAGTTCATGAGATAAGGATACCACGTAAGACCATGTTAAGACATGGCAATGGTAAGTTTCCAAGGAAACACACAAGGAAGATTTCGTATAATCCCATGTCAAGACATGGCATCGACACCAAGTTAAGAGATCCCATTTAAGACCACATCTAGGATATGACATTGGCATTGAGATACATGTATGATAGATTTAGTATCCTCGGTTATTTCAGTTAATTCATCGGGCAAAAGAGTAAAGAAGGAATGAAGTAACAAGAAAGTTATGTAAAGTTATTGTCAATTCAAAGTGGATAAGAGTATTATTCAAGTTAAGAAAGATAATGTTAGAATTTATGTTTACAATAGCAAAGTATACTAATCTTTATGATTAAGTGATTCAGGTATCTTGTTTACATTACAATCATGAGACAAGTAACATGAAATGGTTATGAATAAGTAAGAATAAGTAAGCTTAAGCACTTGAGATTTGGGATGCTATTATTTATGATAGATGAGTTATATTTAGCAATTATAATGCTATATGTATTACATGCAAACTTACTAAGCTAAATGCTTACTTCTTTATTTCTTTTTTTCCTTGTAGTCCTGCCAAGCTAACTTGTGGATCATTGACGTCGGAGCTCGGAACACACTATCAACCACTATTTTGTGTATAGCCAAGTTGTTTATAATAAGTATGGCATGTATAAGAATCATTTCATTTTGAGTTTTGTCTTAAGAAGAGCCATAGTGTTGGCTATTAAGTTATTATTCTTTTTGTATATGGCTAAAGGAGTTTGGTCAATATTTTATTAAGTTTATATATATCAATGTTGATGAATTATGCATTATTGTTCATGTTTTGATGAAGTATTGAGTTGTTGAATTGGGTATATGAATGATTTTGATTTTAGGGTGGCAAATGGCTTGGAAAATAGCCTTTAAATGTCCACATGGATAGTTACACGGGCGTGTGACTAGGCCGTGTGTGATACAGGGATAGCCTACATGGGGGTGTTAATAGACCGTGTTTCCCCCGTATACTAGTGTTTTAAGTCAGAATAGACCACGGGCTAGTCACACAGGCGTGTGCCTAGGCCATGTGAGATGGTCAGTGTTCACCACGGGTAAAGAACATGGGCGTGTTCCCAGGCTGTGTGACACAAACAAAATATCCAAGTTATTATACACGAGGGTAGGGATATGGGCGTGTGTGACCACACGACCTGACCCCACGGGCGTGTCCCATTTCACATGGGCGTGTGACCCCTGTTTTGATGAAAAGTTTTCTAAGTTCGTAAAAGTTTCCTGATGTGAGTTTAAGGCCTCGTACGCCCATGAAATACACGTTATGACTAAAAAAGAAAAGTTTTAAATCAAAACAAAATTTTATAGCCCGTAAGTACATGTTTAAGCATGTTTCAGGTATAGTAATGTCTCGTATCCAGTCCTAGCTTCGGACTCTGGTAAGAGGTGTTACATTGAGATATGCTATTGATGAATGTTTAAGCTTTGTGATAGTTGATGATGAAATATGTAACAGTCCGGTTTATACCCTAGTCAAAATAGTAGTTTCGGAATCACAAATCCGAGTCCGTATAATATTTTAAAATTATATTCTGTGCCTATGATATGTGAATAAGCATGTGTGAAAGTCTCGTATGAAAAGTTGTCTGTTTGTGTGCTTAATTGACAAAAGGACTAAATTGCATAAAGTTTAAAAGTGGCCTTCTAATTATTTAGTGCCTAATTGATTTGGCATTTGAATGTAAGGTATTTATGTAGCAACTTAGCCACTATTCTAGATAGTGAACGGTATTAGGTGATGAAATATATACTTATATGTTTTTATATATATAATAAAAACATAAGTTAAAATTCATATTTTATTATTAAACATTATAATAAGTAAAAGAAACATTGGTTTTATCATTTTTGAACTCATTCACCACCGAAAATCAAACAAGAGAGAAAGGAATAAGAAGCTAGGGCATTCAGCATCCTTTTAGCTAGATTAAGGTGAGTGTTGACTTCGGTTTTTGATAATTTATACGTTTTTGTAATCGTTGCTTAGTATACTCTAAAGCCCATGTTGTAATTTGAAGAATTGATGATGATTGTGAAATGTGCCATTAATGAAATGGTGAATTTTGTGATAAGTTTATATGTTAAATGAAAGATATATGTTAAATGAACATGTTTTGTTCTTGAATTTTTATGAATTTAGCTAATTAGGGCTAAATTATGAAAATGATAATTTGAGGGACTAAATTGCAAATTTGATGGAAAATAGGGGCTTGTATGATATGCATAAGCATTTGGCTAAGCATGGTTAAATGATGATTTTGTGAATTTGATGTTTTGAGAAAAATGGATTAAATTGATAAAATATGGAATATGAGGGCTAATTTGCAAATTACCCTAAATGTCTATTCATTGATCAAATTGAATGAATTATTGAATACAAGAGTTAAATTTGAATATGTTTAGATCAGGAGCCGAAGAAATCGGACTTAGATCGCGAGAAAGCAAAAGTAACCGAGTAGCTGTTTCCGTTCAGATAAATCGAATCCGAGGTAAGTCATTATGGAAATAAACATATTTGTATTGAATTGTGTATGTCTTTATAACTATTGAATATGATGGGTGACTATGAAATGATGTGTATATGAATTTCGAGGTAAGAACGACATAGTAGCAATGTCCGATAAGTCCCGTACGAACCTAGGAATAGATAGGATTAGTTATGTCATGACATAGGTATCGGTTCTATTTTATCATGTAAGACCACGTCTGGGATGTTGGCATTGATACGAGATTTCGTGTAAGACCACGTTTGCGACGTTGGCATCGAGATGATCTTTACGTGTAAGACCATATTTGGGACATTGACATCGTATTATTCGTGTAAGACCCTGTCGGGGACAATGGCATCTATATTTGATTACATGTAAGACCACGTCTGAGACGTTGGCATTGTACGACTATTCTGAGTATTCTGTATATCCTATTAGATTGTGAACGGTTCAATGGGCAAATTCTGAGCTATGAATGATTGCGTGAATGTTTATCCATTTCAGGTATGCTTGATAAGTACACAACGTGTGTATGAAAGGTAAGTATCTATATGAACTTACTAAATGGAATATATGTAATGAAATGATGAGATGATATGTGAAATTATGCTTAAAAGAGCTAAGTGCTTATAAGGTATTTGAGTTGAGATGTGGTAAGTTATGGCCTAGCAAATGAGCTAAAAAAAGAATGAGATGAATTTGTTATGAGAACCATTATGGTCAATACATCAACTCGGTTATGAACAATTCATGTTAAGTTTATTTGTATTTTGGCTTACTTAGTTTTTAAAAGCTTACTCTATTCGTGTGTTTGTTCTGTTTTATAGACAACTGAAGGCTCGGGGACTGTCGAGGATCGTCATCACACTACTCAGCTTGTTTTAGTACATTTTGGAAATGTGTATAATAAGTATGGCATGTATAGGCTAGTTATTTGTTTATGATTATGAAGTGAACTTAGCCATGTGATTTGGCTAGTTATGTGTTGGCAATATACATTAATGAATATGACATGTGATGTATGTTTTGGTATGGTTTGATAGTATTTGAAATGGTTAAGTTTATGGTGGGTGTATGGATGAACTTTGTTTGTATTTACATGAATTTTAGTCTTGTAATTTTGGCATGATTGGAATTGGATTAAAATGTAGAGATAGGATGGTTATTTTGATACGTTCATGTTTGCCGAAGGTGCTTGAGTTGAATTGGTTATTTGTTTGTAGGCATGACCCTAATGTGGGTGGCATATTAGCCTTGCAAATGGCTTATTTTGCCACACAGTTTTGGCACACGGGCGTGCCTAGTGACCGTGGGACTAAGTCAGTAGCTAGTTAAGAGTACACGACCTTGGCACACGGACATGCCTGGTAGCTGTGTGGTGTAGTCAGGATCGACCACGGCTAAAGTGCAAGGGCGTGGTGGTGGCCGTGGAGCCAAGTCAGAATTGACCATGGCCAAGGTACACGGGCGTTCTTAGTGGCCGTGGAGTTAAGTCAGATTCGACCACAGGGGAGGCACATGGGCATGTCTAGTAGCCATGGGAGGCACATGGCCTACCCACACAGGCTTGTAACCCCCTGAAATTTAGAAAGATTAAAATTTTTTGAGAATTTCCGTAAGTGTTTGGTCTAGTATCGGCCCTATGCTAAAGTATGATTAAGGTCTCGTTGACCTATTTAAGGGACATTATGAGTGTGATTGATGAACGAATGTTTGTAATGTCAGTAAAAGTTTCTGATCTGTCTGGTAATACCTTTAACCCTAGTTCGGCGACGGTCACGGGTTAGGTGTGTTATATTTGGTTGGTACCAGATGTACTGTTTAGTCGATTCTTCGACTAACGTAGAGTGTCAGAGTCTAGTTATACATGCCATATATTTGAACTGTGATAGTGTGATGAATCCTGATGTGTAAAATGTGATTTCCATATAGTAATGGATCCCGAAAGAGCCATAGTTGACGATGTGGAAAGTAATGTGCCTGCTCCTGCACAAGGGTCATTGCCCTCTGATTCGAGACCGGCTACGAGCGGTCAAGAGGGAGAAGCTAAGCAAGCTTTCTTTCAGATGATGAGTGAGTGCTTCACTCAATTTGTTAGAAATAACCCGACTGTTTCGCAACCTCCGCCCCCGCTTAATCACCCTTAGTTATCTGTTATGCCTCCGACTATGAATCTGAATTTGTTGAATAAGCCTCTGGTTGACAAAATCCGTAAGCATGGGGCTGAAGAGTTTAGGGCTACCAGTGATGATGATGTTGATAAGGTTCTGGTTGAAAACATGATCCGGGTATTCGAAGAAATATCTTTAACTCCAGATGAAAGTATAAAATGTGTTCTATCCTTGCTCCAAGATGCAGCTTATCAGTGGTGGAAAACCCTAATTTTTGTTGTTCCAAAAGAACAAGTCATGTGAGACTTTTTTCAGATTGAGTTTCGGAAGAAATATATCAGTGAAAGATTCATTGATCAGGAACGAAAGGAATTTTTGGAACTGAAACAGGGCCGAATGTCTGTTATGGAATACGAACGAGAGTTCGTGAAACTGAGTCTGTATGCTAGTAAATGTGTATCTACTGAGGCAATAATGTGTAAAAGATTTGAAGATGGCCTTAATGAAGATATCCGTTTATTAGTCAGGATCTTAGAAATAAAAGAGTTTGTTGTACTTGTTGATCGAGCGTGCAAAGCAGAAGCACTTGGGAAAGATAAAAAGAAAGCTAAGTCTGAAGCCAGAGATGTGAGAAAGAGATTTCAGAGTAGATCATTTCATCCTATTGCAAAGAAATTTCGAGATGAGCATAGCCGTTCAAAGGCTAATGTGGGACAATCGAATAGAAATTGAGCTAGATCACAGATGAGCTCCAAAACTCCAGCAACTTCAATAGCAAGTTTTAGAAATGTCCGTTCTGAAAGACCCGAGTGTAGGCATTGTGGAAAAAGGCATCCGGGAAGTTGTAGATTGAATGATCGGGCTTGCTTCAGATGTGGATCATTAGATCATTTCATTCGAGATTGCCCAGAGTCAGTTGATCCAGAGATTATTCAGAATCTGAGATTTAATAATGCTCCAATGAGAGGTAAACTTTCGAAAAATGCAAGAAATGCTAGTGACAGTCAGAGAACTATGAGAGATATCGTTGCGAGATTTGAAGCTAGAGCGCCTGCCAGAGCATATGCTATCCGAGCTTGTGAGGAAGCTTCATTTGTAGATGTATTAACAGGTACATTTGCACTCTATGATACTTCCGTGATTGCATTAATAGACCCTGGTTCTACACATTATTATATATGCATGAATTTAGTATTCAATAAGACTTTGCCTGTAGAATTTACCGAGGTTGTTATAAAAGTATCGAACCCCTTAGGTAAAAGTGTCTTGGTAGACAAAGTATGCAAGAATTGCCCGTTAATGTTTCGAGATATCTGTTTCCCTACTGATCTGATGCTACTACCGTTTGATGAGTTTGATATAATTCTGGGTATGGATTGGTTGACATTGCATGATGCTATTGTAAACTGTAAAAGAAAGACTATTGATTTGAGATGTCCGAATGACGAAATAGTTAGGATTGAGTCTAATGATTTAAATAGATTTCCTGCTGTGATATCGGTATTAAAAACTTTAAGATATATGAAAAAGGGATATGAGGCATACTTTGCTTATGTGATTGATTCTAAATTATTTGAAAGGAAAGTTGAATCAGTGCCAGTAGTCTGTGAATTCTTTGATGTATTCCCTGAGGAATTACCGGGTTTGCCTCCGATACGTGAAGTTGAATTTGGCATTGATTTGTTACCTGGTACGACTCCTATTTTGATAGCTCCGTATAGAATGACACCAACAGAGTTAAAAGAGTTAAAGTCACAGTTGCAAGAGTTGACTGACAGAGGGTTCGCTAGACCGAGTTTTTCACCGTGGGGTGCTCCTATTCTGTTTGTGAAAAAGAAAGATGGCACGATGAGAATGTGCATTGACTACTATCAGTTTAACAACGTGACCATTAAGAACAAATATCCATTGCCCAAGATTGACGATTTGTTTGATCAGTTAAAAGGAGCTCCCATATTTTCTTGGATTGATCTGATATCGGGATATTATCAATTAAGAGTGAAAGATTCAGACATCTCGAAGACTGCTTTCAGAACAAGGTACGGGCATTATGAGTTTTTAGTTATGCCTTTTGGACTAACGAATGCTCTTGTAGTGTTTATGGATCTGATAAACAAAATTTTTAGACTGTACCTAGATCGATTTGTTGTTGTTTTTATCACGATATTTTGATCTATTCACGTGATGAAAACAAGCATGCTGAACATCTAAGAATCGTGTTGCAAACTTTGCGAGAAAAGCAGTTATATGCGAAATTTAGTAAATGTGAATTCTGGTTATGTGAAGTCAATTTTCTGGGACATATAGTATCAGCTTCTGGAATTCGAGTTGATCCAAGTAAGATTTCTGCTATTCTGGATTGGAAACCTCTGAAGAATGTGACTGAAGTTCGTAGCTTTCTGGGACTAGCTAGTTATTATCATCGGTTTGTAAAAGTATTTTTAGTAATAGCCACTCTGTTGAATCGATTATTTCAGAAAGATGTTAGGTTTGAATGGTCGGATAAGTGTCAGAAAAGCTTTGATCGGTTGAAAACTCCGTTAACTGAAGCTCCAATGTTAGTACAACCGGAATCGGGCAAATAATTTGTAATATACAGTGATGCTTTGTTAAGTGGGTTGGGATGTGTATTGATGCAGGAAGGTAAAGTAATAGCTTATGCCTCAAGACAATTAAAGCCTCATGAAAAGAATTATCCAACGCATTATCTCGAGTTAGCTGCGATTGTGTTTGGATTAATTATTTGGCGACATTATCTGTTCGGCGAGAAATGTCACGTGTTTTTAGAT
The DNA here is from genome assembly GCA_025503065.1 of Gossypium bickii. NCBI lineage: Eukaryota > Viridiplantae > Streptophyta > Magnoliopsida > Malvales > Malvaceae > Gossypium > Gossypium bickii. The sequence continues at coordinate 50,044,739 of CP106714.1, forward strand.
CATAAAAGTTTAAAATATCTGATGACTCAGAAAGATTTGAATCTACGACAGAGAAGATGGTTAGAGTTGTTGAAAGATTATGAGCTTGTGATAGATTATCATCCAGGGAAAGCAAATGTCGTTGCAGATGCACTGAGTAGAAAATCAATGTTTACACTACATGCATTGAATGTTTAATTAGATCTATCTGATGATAGTTCAGTGATAGCTGAATTAAAAGCAAAACCATTGTTTTTACAACTGGTATGTGATACTCAGAAAGTTGATAATGAGATGTTAGCAAAACGAGCCCAGTGTGATTCAAATTCTGAATCTGAATTTTGAGTTATTGATGATTGTTTGAGATTTCAAGACCGTATTTGTGTTTCGAGAAATTCAGAGTTGATTCAGTTGATTTTGAGTGAAGTACATAACAGTCGTCTATCTGTTCATTCGGGAAGTACAAAGATGTATCATGATCTGAAGCAACATTATTGGTGGTCTGGTATGAAACGAGACATTTCTGACTTTGTTTCAAAATGTTTTGTCTATCAACAGGTTAAAGCAGAACATCAAGTTCCGTCTGGGTTGCTACAACCGATTCTGATTCCCGGGTGGAAATGGGATAGAGTGACAATGGATTTTGTTTTTGGTTTACCTTAGACTCCGAGAAAGAAAGAATGATTTGGGTTGTAGTTGATCGATTGACAAAATCTGCTCATTTCATTTCGGTAAAATCTGATTTCTCACTTGATAGATTAGCTGAGCTTTATATTTCTGAAATTGTGAGATTACATGGAGTGCCATTGTCTATTGTGTCAGATAGAGATCCGAGGTTTACATCATGATTCTGGAAGAAATTACAAGAAGCTTTGGGAACAAATTTGCATTTTAGTACCGCTTTTCATCCATAGATGGATGGTCAGTCCGAACGAATTATTCAGATTCTTGAAGACATGTTGAGATGCTGCATTCTTGAGTTTAACGGTACGTGGGAACAGTATCTACCATTGATTGAATTTGCGTATAATAATAGTTTTCAATCGAGCATCAAAATGGCACATATGATGCTTCGTATTCGTAAATGTCGCACACCTCTGTATTGGATTGAGCTTAGTGAAAATAAGCTACAAGGGGTTGATTTGATAAAAGACACTGAACAGAAAGTGAAAGTGATCCGAGATAGTCTGAAAATAGCATCTGATCGTCAGAAGTCTTATGCGGAATTGAAATGAAAGGACATTGAATTTGAGATTGGTGACAAAGTCTTTCTAAAAGTATCTCTGTGGAAGAAAATACTCCGATTCAGATGTAAAGGCAAATTGAGCCCGAGGTTCATCAGTTCGTATGAAATTATTGAACGAGTTGGGCCAGTTGTAAGTAGATTATTGTTGCCCTATGAGTGAGAAAAGATTTACAATGTATTTCATGTATCGATGCTCCGTAGATATCGATCTACTCCGTCACATGTAGTTGATTCGACAAAGATTGAAATTCAATCAGATATGACATATGAAGAGGAACCGATCTATATCTTAGCTTGTGAAGTGAAAAAGTTGAGAAACAAGAAAATTCCGTTAGTGAAAGTGTTATGGCATCGACATGGAATAGAAGAGGCTACATGGGAACCTGAAGACTCAATGAGACAGCAATATCCGAATATGTTTAACGGTAAGATTGTCGGGGACGAAAATCCCTAAGGGGGGAGAATTGTAACAGTCCAGTTTATACCCTAGTCGGAACAGTGGTTTCAGAATCACAAATCTGAGCACGTATAATATTTTAAAATTATATTTTATGCCTATGATATGTGGATAAGCATGTGTGAAAGTCTCGTATGAAAAGTCTGTTTGTGTGTTTAATTGACAAAAGGACTAAATTGCATAAAGTTTAAAAGTGGCCTTCTAATTATTTAGTGCCTAATTGATTTGGCTTTTGAATGTGAGGGATTTATGTAGCAATTTAGCCACTATTTTAGATAGTGGACGGTATTAGGTGATGAAATGTATACTTATTTGTTCTTATATATATTAAAAACATAAATTAAAATTCATATTTTATTATTAAAGGTTATAATAAGTAAAACAAACATTGGTTTTATCATTTTTAAACTCATTCACCACCGAAAATCAAACAAGAGAGAAAGGAATAAGAAGCTAGGGCATTCGACATCCTTTTAGCTAGATTAAGGTGAGTTTTGACTTCGGTTTTTGATAATTTCTACGTTTTTGTAATCGTTGCTTAGTATACTCTAAAGCCCATGTTGTAATTTGAAGAATTGATGATGATTGTGAAATGTGCCATTGTGAAATGGTGAGTTTTGTGATAAGTTTATGTGTTAAATGAAAGATATATGTTAAATGAACATGTTTTGTTCTTGAATTTTTGATGAATTTCGCTAATTAGCGCTAAATTGTGAAAATGATAATTTGAGGGACTAAATTGCAAATTTGATGGAAAAGAAGGGCTTGTATGATATACATAAGCATTCGGCTAAGCATGGTTAAATGATGATTTTGGGAATTTGATGTTTTGAGAAAAATGGATTAAATTGATAAAATGTGGAAATATGAGGGCTAATTTGCAAATTACCCTAAATGTGTGTTCATGGATAGAATTGAATGAATTATTGAATACAAGAGTTAAATTTGAATATGTTTAGATCAACAGCTGAAGAAATTGGACTTAGATCGCGGGAAAGCGAAAGTAACCGAGTAGCCGTTTTCGTTCAGTTAAATCGAATCTGAGGTAAGTCATTATGGAAATAAACATATTTGTATTGAATTGTGCATGTCTTTATAACTATTAATACGATAAGTGACTATAAAATGATGTGTATATGAATTCCGAGATAAGAACGACATAGTAGCAATGTCCGATAAGTCAATGACGAACCTAGGAATAGATAGGATTAGCTATGTCATAACATAGGTATTTGTTTTGTTTTATCATGTAAGACCACATCTGGGACGTTGGCAATGATACGAGATTTCGTGTAAGACCACGTCTGGGACGTTGGCATCGATATGATCTTTACGTGTAAGACCATGTCTGGGACATCGGTATCGTATTGTTCGTGTAAGACCCTGTCGAGAACAGTGGCATCGATATCTGATTACATGTAAGACCACGTCTGGGATGTTGGCATTGTACGACTATTTTGAGTATTCTGTATATCCTATTAGATTCCAAACGGTTCAACGGGAAAATTCCGAGCTATGAACAATTGCGTGAATGTTTATCCATTTCAGGTATGCTTGATAAGTACACAATGTGTGTATGAAAGGTAAGTATCTATATGAACTTACTAAATTGAATATGCGTAATGAAATCATGAGATGATATGTGAAATTATGCTTAAAATATCTATGTGCTTATAAGGTATTTGAGTTGAGAATGTGGTAAGTTATGGCTTAGCAAATGAGCTAAAGAAAGAATGAGATGAATTTGTTATGAGAACTATTACGGTCAATACATCAATTCGGTTATGAACAATTCATGTTAAGTTTATTTGTATTTTGGCTTACTAAGCTTTTAAAAGCTTACTCTGTGTGTGTGTTTGTTCTGTTTTATAGATTGTCAAAGCTACTGAAGGCTCGGGGACTGTCGAGGATCGTCATCACACTACTCAGCTTGTTTTGGTACATTTTGGAAATGTGTATAATTAAGTATGGCATGTATAGGCTAGCTATTTGTTTATGATTATGAAGTGAACTTAGCCATATGATTTGGCTAGTTATGTGTTGGCAATATACATTAATGAATATGACATATGTTGTATGTTTTGGTATGGTTTGATAGTATTTGAAATGGTTAAGTTTATGATGGGTGTATGGATGAACGTTGTTTGTGTTTACATGAATTTTAGTCTTGTAATTTTGGGATGACTGGAATTGGATTAAAATGTAGAGATAGGATGGTTATTTTGATACGTTCATGTTTGCCAAAGGTGCTTGAGTTGAATTGGTTATTTTTTTGTAGGTATGACCCTAATGTGGGTGGCATATTAGCCTTGCAAATGGCCTATTTTTCCACACGATTGTGGCATACGGGCGTGCCTAGTGACCATGGGACTAAGTCAGTAGCTAGTTACGTGTACATGGCCTCGGCACACGGACGTGCCTGGTAGCTGTGTGGTGTAGTCAGGATCGACCTCGGCCAAAGTGCAAGGGCGTGGGTGGTGGCCATGGAGCCAAGTCAGAATTGACCACGGCCAAGGTACACGAGCTTGCTTGGTGGCCGTAGAGTTAAGTTAGATTCGACCATGAGGGGGACACATGGGCGTGTCTAGCAGCCAAGGGAGGCACACGGCCTACCCAGACGGGCGTGTAACCCCTGAAATTTAAAAAGTTTAAAATTTTCTGAGAATTTCCATAAGTGTTCGGTCTAGTCCCGGCCCAATTCTAAAGTATGATTAAGTCTCGGCCCTATCCATAAGTCTTGTTGACCTATTTGAGGGACATTATGAGTATGATCGATGAACGAATGTTTGTAATGTCAGTAAAAGTTTTTGATATGTTGGGTAATACCTTTAACCCTAGTCCGGCGACAGTCACGGGTTAGTGGGGTTACAAAATATGGAAGATATGTGAAGGATAAACATGTTTTGTCTTTGAATTTTTAGTGAAATTGAGTAATTTGGACAAAATTATGAAAATAATATTTTGAGGGACTAAAATGTGAAATAAATGAAATATATGGGCTTGTTTTAGCATGGGGAAAATTCAGCTAAGCTTATGTGAATAGAAATTTTGTGTATTTTGTGATTTGATGAATTAGGGACTAAAGTGTCAAAATGTGAAAATGTGAGGGCTATTTTTTAAAATGCCTTAAATATGTGTGTGTGGACTAAATTGAATGAATTTGTGACTGAATAACTTAAATTTGAATATGTATAGACCAAGAAAGGAGAAATTCAGATCGAGATCAAGGCAAAGACAAAGTACTTGATTAATCCGCTAGTTTCAGTATTTTGACGTCCGAGGTAAGTTTGGATATAATACTAGTTGTTAAATTATATCTATTTGATGTGAATTGAATGAATGTATAATTATTGAATTAAATGTGTTATATGTATGGGATTGAGAAATGTGGCACTAAGTGTGCGTAACTGAAATCGAGACAGAGTTGAATAGCACTGTGTGTGCAATATTGAATTGAATTCGGTTTATATTGAGGCACTAAGTGTTCAATGAAAATTTAGTTTCGACTATGAATTAGGCACTAAGTGTGCGATGGAATCAAAGAGATAATGAAGACTAGTCGAAATGAAGTATCGAGCATTGAATGGTAAAATTTGTTGGAAACTAGGTGTTGGCAAAGGTATGTATGAAACCTATGTGGTTGGTAAATTTGAAAGTAGATGAATGGATGGCTATATGAGTATTGGATATAGTTGAGTTTGTGTATCATTGGCAAAATTATCTATGTGATGGTTCAATTTGTAGATTGGTTTGATTCAATAAGTTAATTGTATTATATTACGAACTTACTAAGCTTTGAAAGCTTACTGTGTGATTTGTTTCTCTGTTTTACAGTGTCAATAAAGCTAGCTCAGATTCGGGGATCGCCAGCGACTTAATCACACTATCGGCAATTGATGTTGGTACTTTTGAAATATGTGTATATGTGGTATATGACATGTATAGGCTATCAAATGTGGCATGTTTTGAGTTGTGTAAATATTGCCAGGAGACATGGTTTAAAGGTTGAATGATGTAGTAAAATATGTGTGGGATAAGTGTATGATAAATTTGGTATATTTCATGCTTGAATTGGTTGATGAGAATGGCATTTTAAGTGTGAATTTGTGGTATGATTAGATGATGCTTAGTTATAGATTTGAGATGTGAATATGGTGTTTTGGAATGAACTTATTTGAGTAGAAATTGAGTATAAGAATAGATGTCATAGTAGATGATTAATTGGAGTTTGTATTGGTATGTTTGAATGCATTTTAAGGTATGAATTGGTATTGATTTGAGGATTGTAGGTGATTCAATATGTGGGAGGCAAATTTGGCTTTGAAAATGGCCTATAATTGCCCACACGGTTGAGCACACGGGCATGTGGCTCGACCGTGTCTTTTGAATTTGTAATTTGATTTAAGTCAAACTCCACCACGAACGGGACACACGGGTCTGATTGGCAGTGTGGTGCAAGTCAGTGTCGACCACGGGTGAGACACATGGGCGTGTCTTAGGCCTTGTGAACAAGTCAGTATATATGCCCTGTTTTGCCAGGGATTGGACACATGGGCGTGTCCGAGGCCGTCCGTGTAACCTCAGTAACTTAGAAAAAATGTTAAAATTTTAGAAATGTATGTATGAGTTCGGTTTAGTCCCGATCCTTTTCTAACACATGTTTAAGGTATCATGGACCTCATTAAGGGACTATATGATTGTAAACTATGTTGTTTGAATGACTTTGTGTTGGAAATGATATGAAAGGTTCGGACTTGATTAGTAATGCCTCTTAACCCTAGTCCGACGATAGTTACGGGTTAGGGTGTTACACTACTGGCCCTATCCTCTCGGTAATCGCATATGGTCCGATAAAGCACAGACTCAATTTGCCTTTCCAGCCAAATCTGAGGACTTTTCTCAATGCTGATAGTTTTAGAAACACTCTATCACCTGTTTGAAACTCAATCTCTTTCTGTTTCAAATCCGAATAGGACTTTTGTCTATTTGAGGTAGCTTTCAGACATTCACATATCATTTTTACCTTCTCTTCAGTTTCTCTGACTAAATCGACCCCGTGAATCTGATTCTCTCTGAGTTCGGTCCAACACAGGGGTGTTTGACACTTACGCCCATACAATGCCTCATAAGGCGCCATCTTCAAACTCGATTGAAAGCTGTTATTGTAGGCGAATTCCAACAACGACAACTATTTCTCCCACTTACCTTGGAATTCCAAAACACAACATCGAAGCATGTCCTCAAGTATCTGTATTTCTCTCTCCAACTGCTCGTCGGTTTGTGGATGGAAAGCTGTACTAAAGCTCAATTTTGTGCCTAAAGCCTCTTGCAACTTTCTTCAAAACCATGACGTAAATCTCAGATCTCTGTCCGAAATAATAGACAATGGTACCCCGTGAAGTCTCACAATCTTAGAAATATACAATTTGGCCAATTTATCAAGCGAATAATCAATTCGTACTGGTATGAAATGGGCTGACTTTGTAAGTCTATCAACCACTAGCCATACGGCGTCTGTAACAGTCCGATTTATACCCTAGTCAGAACAGTGGTTTCGGGACCACAAATTCGAGTCCGTATAATATTTTAATATTTATTTCTGTGTCTTCGATATGTGACTAAGCATGTGATAAAGTTTCGTAAGTTAATTTATCTGTTTGTATGTTTAATTTGACAAAAGGATTGAATTGCATTAAATGTGAAAGTTGCTTGCTAATTGTTAAAATACCAATGTGTTGTGGCATTGTAAAGGTGATGGCCTTATATGGAAATTAAGCCAATACTTAGATGGTGGATGATTAAAAGTCATTAGTAGCCTTATGCCTATATGGTATGTATGTTTAGCATTAAGGATAATTTTGTAAATGGGTATTAATATGAATGTTAATAATAGAAACAAATGAAAGATGAAAGTTTTCATCTTTTATGAGTGCCGAATATTAAAGAAAGAAAGAATAAGGAAGTGAGCTAGGTTCGACTATTAAATTGCTTAATTAAGGTAAGTTTTGACTTCGATTTTTGATAATTTCTACATTTTTGTAATCGTTGCTTTGAGAGCTACAAAAACCCATGTATTAATTTTGTGAATTGATGATGTTTGTGTGATATGCCATTGATGATATGTTGAGCTTTATGATGATTTATGGTGCTAAATGAAAGATTTGAGCTAGATGAATATACTTTGCTCTTGAATTTTTTATAAATTTAGCTAATTAGGGCTAAATTGTGAAAATAGTAATTTGAGGGACTAAATTGCAAAATTGATGGAAAATATGGGCTTATATGGTATACATAAGCATTCGGCTAAGCTTGGATGTGTGATGATTTTGTGAATTTGATGTTTTGAGAAAAATGGACTAAGTTGATAAAGTTGTGCAAATGTGAGGGTCAATTTGCAAAATAGCCTTAAATGTGTGTCCTTGGATTGAATTGAATGAATCAGTGAATAAAAGGGTTAATTCTGAATATGTTTAGATCAAGAATCGAGGAAAACAGACTTAGATCGCGAGAAAGCGAAAGTAACCGAGTAGCCATTTCCATTTCCGTTAAATCGAATCTGAGGTAAGTAATTATGCAAATAAACGAATTCGTATTGAATTATGTATGTTCTTATGACTATTATTATCGATGAATACTTATGATATGATCTAATCATGAATTCCGAGATAAGGATTACTTAGTGACAATGTCTGAGAAGTCCCGTACGAACCTAGGGATAGATAGGATTAGCTATGTCATGACATAGGTATTTATTCTGTTTTTATCATGTAAGACCACGTCTGGGACGTTGGCATTGATTTGAGATTACGTGTAAGACCATGTCTGGGACGTTGGCATTGATTTGATCTTTACGTGTAAGACCATGTCTGGGACATCGACATCGTATTGATTTGTGTAAGGCCCTATTTGGGATAGTGGCATCGATATCTGAGTGCATATAAGACCTCGTCTGGGACGTTGGCATTGTACGACTAGTTCGAGCTTTTTAACTATCCTACTAGATTCCTTACAGTTCAACGGGCAAGTCTGTGATACGAAAAGGCTATGTAAATAGTGAATCCGTTTCAGGTACGTTGAATTCATGCACTAAGTGTGTATATAAGGTAAGTTCCTATGCGATCTTACTATGATGATTATGTATTTTTGGATAACAATATGAGATGTGATAGTATGCATGAAAGAGCTTTGTATATATGAGACTTTTGAATTGATGAATGTGACAAATATGGCCAAGTACATGGACCAAAGTATATATGTGATAATTTACTAAGTGAATAGATGTGCCAATGTATCTATGAGTATATATGCCTTCTATGCTAAGTTTGTTTGTATTATGACTTACTAAGCTTTAGGAAAGCTTACTCCGTGTGTGCGTTTTCTCTATTTTATAGATCGTCAAAGCTATTGAAGGCTCGGGACCATCAGGGATCGTCATCACATTATTTAACTTGTTTATGGTACATTTTGGATATATATATTTTGCTAGATATGGCATGTATAGGCTAGTCTTTTGTATTTGTAAATGAAGTTAATCTAGTCATGTGATTTGGCTAGTTATATATTGGTATTATGTTTAAATGAATGTGATATATGAAGTATACCTTGGTATGATTGAAGTACATGAATTGGTCAAGTTTTTGGGTAAACATTTAGATGAATTCTACTTGAAATACAAATGTTTTGGTCTTGGAAGTTGGCATGGTTGAAATGGATATTGAATGATTAGATTGAATGGTTATTTTGGTTGTCTAATATGCATGAAATGTGTTGGTAAATATTGCTTGTAGGTAAGACCCAAGTGGGTGGCCTTTTGGCCTATAATGTCACACGGTTGTGGCACACGGGCGTGCCTAGTGACAGTGGGGCTAAGTCATTAGCTAGCATCAGAGAACACGGCCTTGGCACACAGACGTGCCTAGTAGCCGTATGATTTATGACAGGATCGACCATGGCCAAAGTACACATGCGTGCTTGGTGGCCGTGGAGCAAAGGTCAGTTTCGACCAGGGGGAGGACACATGGGTGTGTCTAGCAGACGTGGGAGGCACACGGCCTGCCCACACGGGCGTGTAACCCCTGAAGCTTAGAAAAGTTTTAAATTTCTGAGAATGTCTGTATGTGTTTCGGTTTAGTCCCGACCCGGTTTATAAGCATGTTTTAGGTCTCGCTGACCGTATTAAGGGACGTTATGTTTGTGATGGATGGATGAATGTATGAACTTCTAAAAATGTTTCCGATCGGTTCGGTAATGCCTTTAACCCTAGTCTGACGACGGATACGGGTTAGGGCTGTTACAACGTCCTTCTTTTTCGGTGTCAATGGCAAACTCGTCACGAAGTCCATAGTAATACGGTCCCATTTCTACTCGGGAACCATAATAGGCTGAAGTAAACTCGAGGGTACTTGATGTTCAGCCTTCACTTGTTGCCAAAGTAGACATCTCGGTACAAACTCGAAAATGTCTTTCTTCATACTCGACCACCAATACCATTTCTTCAAATCGTTATACATCTTCGTGTTGCCTGGATGTACGGACAAAATCTACTATGTGCTTCATGCAAAATCTTCCGGATAAGTTCATCATTTCTAGGTACACAGACCCTATCTTGGAACATCAAACATCCATCAGGACTTATTCGAAAGTCCGACTCAACATTTGACTCACATTAAACTCTTTTAGCTTGTAAATTATTGCCGCCTTTCTGAGCTTCACAAATCTCTTGAAGAAACATTGGTCTAGCCCTCAACTCAGCTAGAATAGAACCATCATCTGACAAAGCTATCCGTGTATTCATGGCTCTCAGCGCAAACAGGGATTTCTTGCTTAAGGCATCGGCACGTTGCCTAAGGTTCAACTCCTTTTGAATCATCAAGTACTTTAAGCTTTTATGATCGGTGAACACACGACATTTCTCACCATACAAATGGTGTCTCCAAATCTTTAGTGTAAATACAATTACGGCTAACTCCAAATCGTGGTTCGGGTAATTCTTCTCGTTTGGCTTGAATTGTCTAGAGGCATATGCGATCACCTTGCCTTCTTGCATGAGTACACAACCTAATCCATTCATGGATGCATCGTTGTAACCCATAAATTCTTTTCCCGGCTCAGGTTGCACTAAAACAGACCTCAATCAACAACACCTTCAGTTTCTCAAAACTCTATTGGCACTTTTCTATCCATTTAAACTTTACCTCTTTTTGAAGCAACGTCGTCATCAAAGTAGCTATCATGGAATATCCCTTACAAAACGTCTATAGTAGCCAGCTAAGCCTAGAAAACTCCTAACCTCGGTTACATTCCTTGGTGGCTTCCAATCCATAATTGCTGATATCTTACTCGAGTCGACTCTAATTCCATCTCCCGAGACTATGTGCCTCAAAAATCCAATTTCCTTAAGCCAAAATTCACTTTTATTAAACTTGGCATATAATTGTTTATCTCTTAAAATTTGCAAAACCGTTCTCAAATGGTCGGCATGCTCGTTTTCATCCCAAGAGTAGATCAATATATCATCGATAAAGACTACAACAAAGTTATCCAAATATGGCCGAAATATACGATTCATCAGATCCATGAAAACTGCAGGGGCATTTGTTAAACTGAAAGGCATGATCAAAAATTCATAGTGACCATACCTTGTCCGAAATGCGGTTTTTGGCACATCCGAGTCCTTGACTCACAACTGATAATATCTAGACCTCAAGTCTATCTTGGAAAACACTATGGCTCCCTTCAATTGATCAAACAAATCATCGATTCTTGGCAATGAGTACTTGTTCTTCACAGTTACCTTATTAAGCTGCCGATAATCTATACAGAACCTCATGGAACCATCTTTCTTTTTCACAAATAAAACAGGAGCACCCCACGGAGAATAACTCAGTCTTGCATAGCCTTTGTCTATCAACTCTTGCAACTGTGCCTTTAGTTCTTTTAGTTCAGTTGGAGCCATTCTGTATGAAGTAATTGAAATAGGGCAGTACCAGGAGCTAACTCAATCCCAAATTCAATCTCTCTAACCAGAGGTAACCTTGGCAATTCCTCTGGGAAAACATCTGGATACTCACATACTATGGGCACTGATTCAATTCCTAACTCAGTCTCTCTAGCATTCATCACAAAGGCAAGGTAAGCTTCGCACCCCTTTCTTAGATATTTTTGATTTGGCATCATTGTTGGGAGTGATTTTGTGTCACTCTTAAAAAAACTGCAATTGTTTCAGTAGTTCAAGAGATGAAGAGACCATATGATGAAATATGGGAAACAATTACGGTAACAGGTAAGGAGGTATGGGTTACTCCTCGAGATATATGTGAATTTTAGAATGTCCCATACTATGCAAAAGATTTCCTAGATGACACTGATTTGAATATATTTAGGAACATAGACATGGATGACATTGTAAAATATTTAACTCAAAGAAGAGGTGTATGGAACCGTAGACTGGCTACTAAGTTACCAACAAACTTTAATTAGACAATTATGTTCCTAGTAGCAAAGATTTGGGTGCAACTAATTTGTACTAGAATAACTCCTGCATTAAATGTCTCTAATGTAAATACTTTTTGAGCTATTTTTTGTGGTATTTTACAGAAAAAACAGATATGTGTTTGTAGATGTATACATCGAGATATGAAGTGATTCATTAAGAGCCAAAAAGTTGGTGTCTTTTTTCCTCATCTTGTGACAGATCTATACATAAAGGAAAAAGTTTGATCAAGATTCCTTATACACTCAATAAGTCGAGCTTCAAAGAAAAAAACATACATATTAGAACCAAAGAACAAAGCATAAAATGGATGTCCCAACATCATTAAAACAAATAACGAGTGAGACCGAGAAAATAGATTCAATTATCCACCAAATGCAGGAAATAGGACCAGTAATTAAGGAATTTTCACAATAAAACAATATCAAATAACCAAAATACTCGCCAAATTTGGACATACCCGGATCATTGAACATTGGATTCAAGGAGACAGGGAATGAGGGAGAAGGAGAAGAAGAGGATGAGGCTTCTAAGCAATATTTTCAAAGGGAAGAGGACAATTATGAGGTGATATTCCAGCTGCAATATTCCACACCAAAATGCCCTAGCATTCGTAGTTTGACCCAACATGAAAGTAGATCGAGTGTGGCTCTTCTCATGGATATGTCTCAGGGAAAAGGAAAGCACCCATGGAAAGAGGATGGTCACCTCATTCTGAGGACTAAGATGATGATTAAATTGAAATTTTGTTTTTTAAAGACTGTAATTAACTTTGGGATGATTTTTATTTTTAGGAGTAGAATTAATAGTAGTATGCTATTTGTTTTGCGGTTTTAAAGTTTCCTATGTAGGAACTTCACACGAAAGAAACACAACAATTCAAAAAATAGGAAATATAGGGAAACGAGCATGCTAGTATGTACAATAAATTGTTGAATTTGTGATTGTTTGGTTAACTAAATTTATGAATATTGAGATACTTAGGGATGACCAAAGGCATTATTTGGTATACATCTAGAGCCAAAAAGCTAACCCTATTTATTCATGCTTAGCACTTATATTTGAGCCAGAAAAACTTCTTGATGAACCGTCATGCAAAACTCGAGCCAAAAATGTTAATTTGTATTCATCTTTTTTCTTTGGTCTTGAATTGCACAACTATAGATGTCTGGCCATATGTACTGAGGGTTAAGTAGATACATTATGACAAAAGTTTGAAAATAAAGAGTGAACTAGGAAGGATCAATGTGATAGAGTGATTATAGGTTATCCAAGTTGTCTAACAAAAGAAAAATTCAAAAACAAAATAAAAAAAACTAGTATAAAAGTTCTTGAAAGTAAAAGCATTTGTGAATGAGAAATGTAGTGAAAAAGAAGAAAGAAAAGTGACAAAGTTACCAAAACTAGAAAGATTCCTTCATTAGTGCGCACAAACTCGTGAGCTAGCCATAGTTGTTGTATTATGCTGTGGTTTTCTATATGGAGAAATAAGGAAGGTGAGAAAAGGAGAAATAAGGCGGTGAGCGGGTAAGGGTCGCCAAGAGGGGAGAATAGGGAACAATGCGATGTGCCAAACTATTTTCGTGCTTGAAGCTATTTGATGCTTCCTGTTCTTTAATTCTATACCTGTCATAAGCTTCAGAATGTTACAAGCCGAAAAAATCGTTTGCTATCTAGGTAAATTTATTTACAAATTGACACCATACTAAATAATTGCATTTTCGACTATTTGTTGTAACAACCTGTTTTTACTCAACTCGAAATAGTGGTTTTGGGACACAACTCTGAGTTTAAAATATTTATTTTATTAATATTTTGATGTTTACAGCATGATTGAGTGATTGTGTGAAAATTTCGTTAAGAAATTTTATTCGTGTATTTAGTCAATTTGATAAAAAAAATTAAATCGCGTAAAGTGTAAAAGTTGTGTTATATTAGCTAAAGGTATTTAATAGCTATAGAACCTTAAAGTTAAGGTCCTTAAGTGGTAATTAGACCATTTTAGTTTTGATTGGACAATTTTGGGCTTATATTAAGTGATTTTGAAGGTTATTAAATAAGGTTAAATAAGTAAATTAGTATTAAAGTGAATTAAATTAAAGAAAAATAGGATATCATCTTGTTTCTTCATCATCTAACCGAAACTAAGCTAAGAAAAACTCCATTAAAAGAGCTTCAAGGTTTGGCTAGGCTCCTCCTCTTGCATGGTATGTATTTTGACTCGGTTTTTAATGATTTTTATGTTTTTGAGATCGTTGCATTTATTACTAGCTAGTTCAGGGACTATTTTGCAAAACTATTAAAGATTTTGAAAGTTGTCATTGATGAATATATGTGTTGTTTGATATTTGATGATGAAATATGAAATCTTGTTGTTAGATTTACATATTTTGTAAAGTAATTTTGTGAAAAATGCAAAACAGGGATTTATTTGTGAAAATGTGAAAAGATGTGGTTAAATGTGTGAATAAATGAAAAATATGGGCTGCTAGGGGCATTATGGTAATTTGTCTAGCATGGGTTCATTTTGAATTTCACTAATTTGTGATTTTATGGAATAAGGACTAAATTGTAAAAATGTGAAAGTTTAGGGGCAAATATAAATGTGCCTTAAAGAGTGTTTTGGACTAAATAGAATGAATAAATGATTAAATAAGTTAATTTTGAATATATTTAGATCAAGAAAAATGGAATTCAGACCTAGATCGAGAGAAGAATAAGGTGTTGGATTAGTTGATCTCCGTTATCGTTTTTACGTCTAAGGTAAGTTCATATGTTAATAAGCATTATTATAATTGAGATTTAATGCTTTATATTGAATTGATGATGAATAGAATTGTACGAAAATATTTGACGAAGCTTTGGCTATGTATTGACACTTAGTGTGCGAGACCGAGATAGCTTTGGCTATGTATGGCACTTGATGTGCGATTTGAGATAGCTCTGGCTACATATGGCACTTAGTGTGCAAGATCTAGATAGCTTCGACTACGTATGGCACTTGGTGTCTGAGATTAAAATAGCTTCAGCTATGTAATGGCACTTAGTGTGTGAGATATCGAGTATTCAATAGTATTTCGAATAGGTATATGTAACATCCTGGAAAGGGCCTATGCATTTTCAATTTAATTGTATGAAATGACATGTCTTATGTATTGCGAATAAATTTTTGACATTTTTGGAAACCTAGAAATGCATGGAAATGATTTAGAAATGAACATTTTTGGAAACCCGGAAATGATTTGGAAATGATTCAAAAGTGGAAAGTGAACATTTCTGGAAACTTGGAAATGTAAGGAAATGTCGAGTTTAAAGAGGCAAACGAAAATTTTTGGAAACTTAGAAATGACTTAGAAATGTCGAGTTTTAAAGTTTAAAAGAAGAAATTAAGGCAAGGTGGCCTTGAGAGAAAAAGTATGTGAAATTTGACACACAAACAGGCTTGGAAAAGTGGCATGGAGATGCCACTTAGGGCCTCTGGAAATGGCGCCACATGCAAGGGGATTGGGCTTGAGTTCGAGTCACAGGGAAAGCAAATAACAGAAATTTTATTTTGCTTCCAGAAGAAGTGAGGTGGACGGCACAAGGTGTTTAAAAAGAAGAGTTTTATTCTCTTTAAATTTCGACTAATAAGGATAAATAATGGATTTTTATTTTAGATTATTTTTCAAGGAGATAATAAAGGATTATTCTTTAATTATTTTAAATTAAGGAGATAAAGTTATCAAATAAAATAGTGATGGCCAAGAAAGCGACTCTTGGCCTAGTAAATTCGGCAATAGGAGGAAAAGTGAGGCATTTTACATTTTTTTTTCTCTCCAAGCAAGCCTCTACCGAAATTCTCTTGTCATCTTCCCCAAATTCTTTTCTAACAAAATCACAAGTTTCCTCTCATCCTTTATTCTTTCATCTTCTTCTTTTCTTTCCAATCCATCAGAAGTCGAAACCCCAAAGAAAACCCTAGCCAATTATTCAAGGAAACCGAAATTTGGTGATACACATCTAAGCCATAGCCGAATATTTTCGTAGATAAAAGGGTGTTGCCGATTTCCATATAAAAGGGTAAGGATCTATTATGATTATTTTCTTTCTTCTTTTAAAACAAAAAGGCAAGGTTTTAATGACATATTCATGTTGGCTGAAACTTTGAAGGAAAAACTTCGGGATTTTGTGACTGTCGACTACAAGGAGGAAGGTTTCGGGATTTCTAAGATTCAAGGTAAGAAACTATAAGATTCGGCCAAAGGCCATTCATTATGTTTAATGTTAGATTAAACTCTAACATGTGTCTATAGGGTTTTCGACAACAGTAAGGAAGCAATGATTCAATTCGGGACTTGATTCTTAAGCCAATCGGCAACAAGGTAAGTTTTAGTATACTAATCCTACTAGGATTTGGATTTATGGCCGAATGGCTTTTTATTAAATTTGTAAGTGATTAATCAAATGTAGGGATTAAGAATCTAAGCGATAGATCAGATTTCAAGATCTCAAGGAATTTGCTAAGCGAATCAGGTGTGTACCCCACACTATTTCATAATATGTTTTATGGCTATGTTTAATTAATATATATATGATATTAAGAATGTGAATATGGCTAAGGTACCATAATGTGGTACAAAGTACTCATGTACGTTTCCTACTCCTACTAGGAATATGAAATATGTTATTTGTAACATGAGAATAAGAATGTGAACTTTGGCATATTAATGCATATTACAAAATAGGGCATATGGGTTACTGAAAGGGGAAGTGAATGTGGTGACCTAAGACCACGAAACGGTGACCTAAGACCATGGTATCTGAATGTGGTGACCTAAGACCACAGTAATCTGAATGCGGTGACCTAAGACCGCGATATCTGAATGTGGTGACCTAAGACCACAAATGCGGTGACCTAAGACCGCGATATGGAGTGTAGCGGAAGGAGGGTCGACTTAGTAGTCCTCACGATTATGCAGGTTGAGTACGGGGAGTGTAGCGGATGGCTTATTAGGTTTGGGTTTGGGAATGCATCATAATATGTATGCTATGATATGAATGTGTAATATTTGTTATGCCTGATTCTATTATGATTTAGTGTTGTGTACACATTGAGTCTGGTTGACTCACCCTATTGGGGAATATTTTTTTCAGGTGATGATCAGTGATGGACCGGGTCGGTAGAAGCTTAGGGGTGGCCATGCGAAAATTCAGATTTTATTTTATTCCGGACTTTCTTTTATTTCTAAGTACCTTGAATTTTATTTTGGGTTTTAATTTGATGTAATAAGGCCATAAGGCCATAGTGCACTATTTTATTTCTGTTTTATTTATTATGTTATTAAATTTTATTTATTAAAGATTAAGTAAATTTCTTTTAAACTAAACCCTAAATGTTTTGACACCTAAGATAAACGGATTTCAATATAAGATAACCCTGTTTTCTACTCGAGCCCAACCCAAAACAATATTTCTTTCAAAACACACTATTTTCCCAAAGTAACAAAAGAACTTTGAACCGGTTTACTTGAGGAACATACCAAATCTGGTCAAAGCTCATGGGCCGGGTCAGGGGTGTTTCAGTTTGGTATCAGAGCCCAGTTTTAAACTCTCGGCCTGTGGTCTAAGGCCCAAAACGTTTTCAAATCGAGCCCAAATGAGTTTTATGGAAGTATTTCTGAAAATAAGCAGGTTTTCTGGCATGGCACCTAAGTCTCCAACCCGCAGTCCACCAGGTAAGTACCCCTAACCATATGTGTGATTATGTGAATTATGGAAGGGTAGAAAAGGAATGGAACGTAGAATAGCATGATAGGAACTTGAACCCTAGGACTAGTCTACTCAAACACAAACACATAAGACATAATTCCATTCAACAAACCTATGGCTAAGTCACCGAGTTAGGGTGTGGTAACCCCTGTACGCATGTCTAAGATTGGATCCTAAGAGCACAGTATTTAAGCGATCCTAGTGACTCACCTCCTCTTCGCAGAATCCTACACCGCGTGCGTAGCTTCGGTTCACCCTAACCCAGAGGGCTCAGTGGGTGTGGCAACCTCTGTGCGCATGTCTAGGAATGGTTTCGGTGGGAGCTTGGTATTTAAGCAGTCCGCGTGACTCACCTCCTCTCCACTCGAATCCTGCCTGGTGCGTAGCTTTGGTTCACCCTGACCAAGAGGACTCGATCCTAGGCTAAACACAATAACTAAAACCCGAAAGGGAACTACCTGTGTTTTTATAAAAATAACAAAACCCTAGTTTAAAAAAAAAACTCTTAAAACTTTCTTTTAAATTTGTGAAAACCATCTTTACAAAATTTTCCGAAAAATTTCTGATTTATGAAATTACAAAAATGCCCTAGCGGTAAAATTACCAAAATACCTTGGTTTATAAAATGTCCAACTACCCAACAATTTTACCAAAATTTCTTTATTTTATAAACGCTCAAAAACCCTAATTCGCAAAATATCAAAATACCTTGATTTTGGAAAATTACAAAATTGCCCCTAACTTATAAAAAATTTACCAAAATGACCCTGATTTCCAAAA
Organism: Gossypium bickii; assembly: GCA_025503065.1. Taxonomy (NCBI): domain Eukaryota; kingdom Viridiplantae; phylum Streptophyta; class Magnoliopsida; order Malvales; family Malvaceae; genus Gossypium; species Gossypium bickii. The sequence continues at coordinate 50,063,444 of CP106714.1, forward strand.
AAATTTTTTTTGCAACATCACCGTTTTGGAAAGAACAATTCTTAAAAAGAACCTTCAAAGTTTTGCAAATTTGGAAATGCCCCTGAATTATTAGACTTTACAAATTTACCCTGGTTTATTACCAAAATACCCCCAAGATTCAAAATTTCTGAAATACCCCTGGATTTCAAAATTTTCCAAAATACCCTCGGGAATTTAAAATTACCAAAATACTTCTTGACGAAATCATCAATGAACTTTTTCTTTTAAAAAATTACGAAAATACCCCTGTAGGACAAAATTACGAAAATACCCCTAGGTAGTGGAGAAACAACAACAATGAAAACTACAACGTTTCCCTGATTGAACGAAAGTTCATAATTGGTTGATGGATGTATGAATGAATGAAAAGACTGTGTGCATGTATGAATACGAAAGAACCACTCCTAAAACTCTTTTCATAAGATTTATTCGCAGGTAATAAAGAGAAACAAAGACTAATTCATAAAACTTTTAATCAGATCTCGACGTTAGAAATGAGCTCTAGAGGACGTGGTCGTCGTGGACGAGGTAGAGGAAGGATGACTGTGTCAGAACCTGTTAGATCGGGTCAAGGGTTTGACAATGAGATACCACCGCCACCACCACCCCCTACCGTTGGTGTTGAGCGAAGCAAGCTCGGGACGGGGATGATCTTTGTGTCGCAGTCGTCTTTGCGAGTTTTGGAGTGGGTGGCTGGTGCAGGAGGAAATTCGAGAAATCGAAAGTCTGTGCCTGAACGGCTTCGAGGTAATGGAACCGAAATGTTTCGTGGAGTATCGGATGTGGCACCCAGTACAGCTGAGTACTGGTTGGAAGCAACTGAGCGCATCATGGATGAGCTTGACCTGACCCCTGAGGAGAAGTTAAAAGGAATAGTGGCACTGTTACGTGATGAAGCGTATCAATGGTGGTTAATTGTTCGGGATGGTACTACAGCGGAGCATCTGACCTGGGATTATGTTAAGGAAGCGTATCAAAAGAAGTATGTTGGAACAAGGTACACTGATGAACAAAGGAAAGCTTTTCTAGGACTGGTTCAAGGGAACAAGTCCGTAGCCGAGTATGAAGCTGAATTTCTAAGGTTGAGCCGATATGCTCGAGGAGTAGTGGCTACGGAGCATGAGCAATGTGTCCGATTTGAGGACGGGTTAAGGGATGATCTGAGGTTGTTAATAGCTCCACATCAGGAGCGGGAGTTTTCCGCCTTAGTAGAGAAAGCTAAGGTAACTGAAGGGATTAAGGACTCTACAAGGCAGACCTTCGATCAAAATAGGCCAGAAAGAGGTTTTGGATCGTCTGGACCATCTGGGAATAAGAGGCCTAGAGTTGATGGGCCGCGAGGTCGCAGTTTCGCTACGGAGGGCGATGATCGTCCTTGTGATCAGTGTGGAAAGAAGCACTTAGGAGAATGTTGGAAAAGGACAGGAGGATGCTTTAAGTGTGGGTCAAAGGACCATATGATTAAGGACTGTCCTATGGGGCCCCGGAAGGAGTCGGCGAAGAGCTCGGAGAATGTTAATCAGTGGTAGAGGTGGACAAAGCGACCTCGGCAAGAGTCGTGGGACCGAACCATGGAGGAAATGGTTCGGGCCGAGGACGTGGAGCACCAAGCAGAGATGCTGAAGGTGCAGACGCGAGGCAAACAAGGTTGGTTTATGTAGTTGGCCGTCGCGAGGAGGAATATGTGCCAGATATGACAACGGGTACGTTCCTTATTTCTGGAATACCCTTAATTGCTTTACTTGTTATAGGGTTAGCTTATTCTTATATTGCTAGTGAAGTGCCTAAAACTTTGGATGTGAACCTAGAGAATGTGCCTAGAAAGTATGATAGTTCTTTAAGATCAGAGTGCGTAGCAATAGCGTAGTGGGGTGAGTTAGACCGTACGACTGTTCGTTAGTAAGTAATTTCGAGGACGAAATTATTTTAAGGGGGTAGAACTGTAACATCCTGGAAAGGGCCTATGCATTTTCGTTTTAATTGTACGAAATGACATGTCTTATGTATTGCAAATAAATTTTTGACATTTTTGGAAACCTAGAAATGCATGGAAATGATTTAGAAATGAACATTTTGGAAACCCGAAACTGATTTGGAAATGATTCAAAAGTGGAAAGTGAACATTTCTGGAAACTTGGAAATGTAAGGAAATGTCGAGTTTAAAGAGGCAAACGAAAATTTTTGGAAACTTAGAAATGACTTAGAAATGTCGAGTTTTAAAGTTTAAAAGAGGAAATTAAGGCAAGGTGGCCTTAAGAGAAAAAGTATGTGAAATTTGACACACAAACAGGCTTGGAAAAGTGGCCTGGAGATGCCACTTAGGGCCTTTGGCAATGGCGCCACATGCAAGGGGATTGGGCCTGAGTTCGAGTCACATGGAAAGCAAATAAAAGAAATTTTATTTTGCTTCCAGAAGAAGTTAGGTGGATGGCACAAGGTGTTTAAAAAGAAGAGTTTTATTCTCTTTAAATTTCGACTAATAAGGATAAATAATGGATTTTTATTTTAGATTATTTTTCAAGGAGATAATAAAATATTATTCTTTAATTATTTTAAATTAAGGAGATAAAGTTATCAAATAAAAGAGTGATGGCCAAGAAAGCGACTCTTGGCCTAGTAAATTCGGCAATAGGAGGAAAAGTGAGGCATTTTACATTTTTTTTTTCTCTCCAAGCAAGCCTCTGCCGAAATTCTCTTGTCATCTTCCCCAAATTCTTTTCTGACAAAATCACAAGTTTCCTCTCATCCTTTATTCTTTATTCTTCTTCTTTTCTTTCCAATCCATCAGAAGCCGAAACCCCAAAGAAAACCCTAGCCAATTATTCAAGGAAATCGAAATTTGGTGATACACATCTAAGCCATAGCCGAATATTTTCGTAGATCAAAGGGTGTTGCCAATTTCCATATAAAAGGGTAAGGATCTATTATGATTATTTTCTTTCTTCTTTAAAAACAAAAAGGCAAGGTTTTAATGATATATTCATGTTGGCCGAAACTTTGAAGGAAAAACTTCGGGATTTTGTGACTGTCGACTACAAGGAGGAAGGTTTCGAGATTTTTAAGATTCAAGGTAAGAAACTATAAGATTCGGCCAAAGGCCATTCATTATGTTTAATGTTAGATTAAACTCTAACATGTGTCTATAGGGTTTTCGACAACAGTAAGGAAGCAAGGATTCAATTCGGGACTTGATTCTTAAGTCAATCGGCAACAAGGTAAGTTTTAGTATACTAATCCTACTAGGATTTGGATTTATGGCCGAATGGCTTTTTATTAAATTAGTAAGTGATTAATCAAATGTAGGGATTAAGAATCTAAGCGATAGATCAGATTTCAAGATCTCAAGGAATTTGCTAAGCGAATCAGGTGTGTACCCCGCACAATTTCATAATATGTTTTATGGCTATGTTTAATTAATATATATGATATTAAGAATGTGAATATGGCTAAGGTACCATATATGATATTAATACATATGATATTAAGAAGGCCTTATGAGGCAATTATGCCAATAATTAGATAGTGGATGGAAATGGTCACAAATGACCTTGTGTGTATATGTTTTATATATTATTATTAAAGGTTAATTTTGTACATTAATAATTATGCTTAAAATGATATAATAAATGTATGAAAAAGGCCATTATCATCCATCTTCTACCGAATTTTTGTAAGAAAAAGAAAGGGTTAAAGTTTTGATATATTAGGCCATTTGAGGGCTTAATTAAGGTATGTTTTGACTTTGATTTTTGATGATTTTTATGTTTTTGAGATTGTTGCTTAGTCTACTACTAAGCCCATGTTGTAATTTTGAGAATTGATGATGTTTATGAGATGTGCCATTAATGAAATGGTGAGATTTGTGACGAGTTTAAGTGTTAAATGAAAGATATGTGTTAAATGAACATGTTTTGTTCTTGAAATTTTGATGAATTTAGCTAATTAGGGCTAAATTAAGAAAATAGTATTTTGAGGGACTAGATTATGAAATAAATGAAATATTTGGACTTGTATGAGATATATGAGCATTCGGCTAAGCATAAGTATATGGTGATTTTGTATATTTGATGTTTTGAGAAAAACGGACTAAATTGATAAAATATGCAAATATGAGGGTTAAGTTGCAAATACCCCTAAATATATGTTTTTGGATTGAATTGAATAAGTTGATGAATGAAAGGGTTAAATTTTAATATGTATACATCAAGAACCGAAGAAATCGAAATTAGATCGTGGGAAAGCGAAAGTAGCCGAATAGCCATATCCGTTCCGATAAACCGAACTCGAGGTAAATCTATATACAAATAAATGTATTTGTATTGAATTATGAATGTTCATATGACTATTGATAATGATGAATGCATATAAAATGTTGTATATATGAAATTCAAGATAAGATCGACACATTGCTAACATTCGAGAAGTCCCTTACGAACCTAGGAGTAGATAGGAATAACTATGTCATGACATAGGTGTCTGTTATGTGTTATCATGTAAGACCACGTCTGGGATGTTGGCATTGATTTGAGATTTTGTGTAAGACCACGTTTGGGACGTTGGCATCGAGATAAGATTTACGTGTAAGACCATGTCTGGGACATTGGCATCGTACTGATTCGTGTAAGACCCTGTCTGGGACAGTGGCATCGATATCTGGTTACATATAAGACCACGTCTGGAACATTGGCATTGTATGACTATTCTGAGTACTATAAGTATCTTACTAAATTTCGAACGATTCAACGGGCAAACCTAAGACACGAATGATTACGTGATTTGTATATCCGTTTCAGGTACGTTTGGTTTGTACACTAAGTGTGTAAGAAAGATAAGTATCTATATGAACTTACTAAGATGTGTACGTGCAATGAATTGATGGAATGATATGTGAATATATGCTCAAATGAGTTATGTGTATATGTGATATTGAGTTGAAGAATGTGGTAAGTTATGGCTAAGCATACGAGCCAAAGAATATGAGATGAATTTGCTATGAGAACTATAAATGACATTGTATAATTATGATTATGTGTATTTTATGCTAAGTTTATTTGTATATGGCATACTAAGCTTTTGAAAGCTTACTCTCTGTGTGTGTGTGTTTGCTCTGTTTTATAGATTGTCAAGGCTACTGAAGGCTCGGGGACAGTCAAGGATCGTCGTCACACTACCTAGCTCATTTTGGTACCTTTGAAAATATATATATAGTTAAATATGGGATATATAGGCTAGTCATTTTGGATTATGTTGGAAATGTGTATAAATAGCCATGAGACGTGGCTATATAAATGTTGATACTATGCATGAGTAAATATGATATTTGATGCATGATTTGGTATGGTTTGAAGGTTACTGAAATGGCCAAGACTTTGGTAAGCATATGATGCATTATGAATATGATTGATTGATCAAAGAGATGGTTAAAAGAAAGGTAAATGTGGACGAATCATGCTTGAATATATGCATGTGTTTTAGTTATGGAAATTGGTATGAATGGAAAAGGAAATAGAATGTGGAGACTTGTTGATTATTTGGTATGTCTTTAATTGTCAATTGTGTTTGATAAGAATTGGTATATTATTTGAAGGCATGACCTTAATGTAGGTGGTACTATGGCCTTGCAAATGGCCTGTTTTACCTACATGGCTGTGGCACACAGGCGTGCCTGGTAGCCGTGTGGTTAAGTCAGTAGCTAGCCTAACTTTACACGACCATGGTACACGGGTGTGCCTGGTAGCCGTGTGGTTAAGTTAGTAGCTAGCCTAATGTCACACGACCATGGCACACGGCATGCCTGGTGGCCGTGTGGATAAGTCAGTATGCAAGCTCTATTATGGCACGGCTCGGACAGACGGTTGTGTCTAGTAGCCGTAGGAGACACACAACCTGGTTACATGGGCGTCTGACCTTGACAGTTTTGAAAAATTTTTAAATTTTTGAGAATTTCTGTATGTGTTCGGTTTAGTCCCGGCCTTACTATAAAGCATGATTAAGGTCTCGTTGACCTATATAAGGGACACTTTGATTGCTATCGGTGAATTATTTTTATTAAATGTTTTTAAAAGTTTTCAATCTGTCCAGTAATGCCTTTAATCCTATTCCGGTGACAGATACGGGTTAGGGGTGTTACATTTGATTGGTATCAGAGGTACGGTTTAGCCAATTCTCGGACTAACGTAGTGTGTAAGAGTCTAGCCATACATGCCATATATCTGAACTGTGATAGTGTGATGAATCCTGACATGAAAAATGTGATTTGCGTATTGTAATGGATCTTGAAAGAGCCGTAGCTGATGATGTAGAAAGTAATGCGCCTGCTCCCGCGCAAGGGACAGTGCCCTCTAATTCTAGATCAGCTACGAGTGGTCGAGAGGGAGAAGCTAAACAAGCTTTCTTCCAGATGATGAGTGAATGGTTCACTCAATTTATGAGAAATAATCTGGCTGTTTCACAACCATTGCCCCCGCTTAATCCCCCTCAGACATCTGTTATACGTTCGACTACGAATCTGAATCTGTTGAATAAGCCTTCAGTTGACAAAATCCGCAAGTATAGGGCTGAAGAATTCAAAGCCACCAATGATGATGATGCTGAAAGAGCCAAGATCTGGTTAGAGAACACTACCCGAGTATTCGATGAAATGTCTTTGACTTTGGAAGAATGTATAAATTGTGTCGTATCACTGCTACAAGATGCAGCTTACCAGTGGTGGAAGACTTTGATTTCTGTTGTTCTGAAAGAGCAGGTAACTTGGGATTTCTTCAAGTTTGAGTTTCGAAAGAAATACATTAGTCAGAGATTCATTGATCAGAAATGGAAAGAATTTCTGGAATTGAAATAGGGCCGCGTGTCTGTCACTGAATATGAATGAGAATTCGTGAGATTGAGTCAGTATACCCGGGAATATGTATCGTCTGAAGCAATAGTGTGTAAGAGGTTCGAAGATGGCATTAATGAAGATATCCACTTGCTAGTTGGGATTCTGGAAATAAAGGAGTTCGTAGTGCTTGTTGATCGAGCGTGCAAAGCTGAGGCACTCGGGAAAGATAAAAGAAAAGCTGAGTCTGAAGCTAGAGATGTAAAAAAGAGATTTCTGAGTAAATCATTTCAGTCTGCTTCAAAGAAATTCAGAGATGAACAAAGTCGTTCAAGAATTAATGTGGGACATTCTAACAGAGATTGAGCTAGATCACAGTTGAGCTCTAAGATCCCAGTAACATCGATGTCTAGTGTTGAAAATGTTCGAACCGAGAAACCTGAATGTATGCATTGTGGAAAAGGGCATCGAGGAAGTTGTAGACTGAATGACTGAGTGATCACTGTGATCAGAGTCTTAAAATTTATAAAGAGATGATCGAACCTAGAAACTAACTCTGACAACGATTAAAGGCAAGTGTACCTATCAAACAGTAGTATAGTTAAGGCAATACCGGATTGTTGAATCCAAAGAAACTAAAAGTATTAATACTAACTTTCTTTTTATTATTTAGCCTAAACTAAAGTGAAGTTGTTTTAATCTAAATTTACGACAACTAAACTAAGGACATAAAGACAAAAAGAACGAATTGGAAAATAACTTGAAGAAAAACTCAATTGATCACGATGATACCCTCAGGATGAATCCACCTAGACTTCAATTGTTATCTAACCCTGAATCATATGATTTATTTATTTAGCTTGATCCGTGAGATTCCCTAACGTATATTAAACCCTCTCTCGAGGCGAATAATGTCTAACCCTAGGTTAATTAGTGGAACTCTCGTTCTCTTATAATAACCCCCTAGAATAGTAGTAAATTGATCTATGGATTCCCATATTAGGTTTCACCCTAATCCGGCAAAATCCCGTCACCCTATCTCTAGGCGTACGATCAACACCACTTAATTACGCTAATCTACTCTTAAGCAGGGTCTATTCCTCCTCCACCTAAGCACATCAGATTTGGATTAAGCATGAATAATTAAGAACAAACTAAGTATTTATCATATAATTCAAAAAATCAAATAACAAGATTCATCTAGGTTTCATCCCCCTCAGGTATCTGAGGGGTTTAGTTCATAATGAATAAAGAAAATATCTCAAGAGAAAAGATAAAATAGAACATAAGAAATCTCTAAAACTCCCTGAGGGAATTGAAGGAGAACTCGCCGTCTTAAGTATAATTCTGGCTTCTTGGGATGGATCAACTGGCTAACTTCGAGTGATTCCCACAATTCTGACCTTTCTGGCTTGGCTCATTGGCCTAGCTCGATGCCCCTTCTCAGCTGGTACTTAAAAGGTTTATATAGGCTCTTGAAATACGTTTCTTTCTCCCCAAGTATCCAAATCTGAGTGAAATTGCTCTTTCCAGTGATAGGGACACGGCCATGGCACACGCCCGTGTGGACCACGGCTAGGCCGTGCTCGGACTTCTTTAATGGGGCACAGCCGTGTAAATCAGGGGAAGGCCGTGTTCTAGATGACTGGCATGGCACGGCCGTGTGGTCTTGGGCCCAGGCTATGTCGATTTCGTGGTATGGCCCATTTTCTCTGTTTTGGGCCTGTTTTATATTCTTTTTATCCTTGGGTGCTTTCCTAGGTATAAGACATGAAAAGAAAGGATTAAGAGCACCTTTTTACATAAATCGAGGCTTAAATCATCCAAAAGCATACTAAATGTGGGATTAAAATATGTTACTTTTACGGTTTATCAAATACCCCCACACTTAAGCTTTTGCTTGTCCTCGTCCTCAAGCAAAATTCTCATCTTACAATTAAAACGAACTTTCCATAATTCATAATTCCTATCAACAATGCCTTATCCTAATTCATAGATAATTTATACATGGATAATTCAATGCAAAGAATCCGAGAGATTCAAACAAGATAAGTCATACAATTGTAGAACGAAAACATAGGTGTTTCTCTTCATCTAAATAATTAACTTTAATTCAAAATCTACAAGGATTGACATCCTCACAAAAGATTCACTCAAATCACTCAAAAAGTGTTTAAGGTTCAAAATTAAGCACTCAATAAGTCAAACATGAAAAGTTAATCCCATAGGCTTGCCTAAAAATCAAATCTCCACCACTGTAAAATGAGATGACAAACAGATCAAAAGGTCTTTGTCAGGGTTGTAACGGGGCTAGGGTTAAAGGTGTGGATGAAGGCTAAATTAGAAGGTTAGAATCGAGATTGACTTGATAAATTACCTAACTAGAAAAAAATGAACTTAATCTTACGAGCTTTTTCCTTGAGAATTTGGAATTTGAACATGCAAGCTCACTTAATCATAGAACTAATAATGAATATACTTCGTTTTTTTTAGAACAAACTATCATAATAATAAGAAAGAATCAAATCTCGACAAAAAGGGTAGTTAAAAGAAATGGTGATAACAAATACAAAGGATTTTTGGTTAAAACTAGTAGGTGAGTCAATAAAAAGGGTTGTTAGGCTCAACGGGGTTCACTAGGGGTTAATTATGAAGGTAGGCTTTTTAGTGGAGTAAGTGGGTTAAAACCTAAGCACCTTTATCATCTAGGTATATCAAATCATAACTATGGTCTCGACATGTATAATCAAGGCAAGTTCTAGAATAACGGTTCATAGTTGACACACTCATAATCAAAAAGTGAGCATGGAAAAGAATGTATGCTCTATAAGGCTCAAAATCTCAAAAATTATGGGTGTTTTTGACATCAACCTTGTAAATTTCAAACTTCAAGATAACATTCAAATTCAGGTTAACAACCAAAGTTTTTTATTTTTTGAAAATTAGACTTATCATGCTTGATTCCCTAGTAGTCTTCAAATTTGATCATCAATGCACAATTAACAATGACTTATTCAAAAACATGTCAATAAAAATCATAAATCATTAGAAATTTCATCCTAATTAGTAATATGAGGAAATTACTTAAAAACAAGACTAAATCCAGGGATTTGAGAATCATGCAAAAAGTTAGACATTTTTATCCTTAGGGTTTGAGAATAATGAAGAGAGTTAGGCCTTTTCTCAAAATAATTATTCACCCCCCACACTTAAGATGTACATTGCCCTCAATGTACAAATATATATAATAACATTTAAGGGATAAATCAAAAGAGAAGGGGGAAGAATTACTCCCTGGGTTTTGGATGTTTTCCCGGAGGAGTGTCTTTGGTGGTGGTGATGGTCGGTCTGGATGACGAACCTATGCTAGATGAAGAAATTGGGTAGCGCTCTGAGAAGTAGCCAGGAATTATTAAGACCTAATTAAAATAAACTAAGTATATAATTAAAGATAAGAAAGATAAAGAAAGAGGAAACAAAAATGTAAACGAAATGAAAATAAAAGATAAATGGACCGAAGAGTCCTTATTGTTGGATGGTTCGCGAGGTGGGTGTGCCCTCTAAGGCTGGGGAGGTGCTGGCGGTGGCGGAAGTGGTGTGATTCCCTAGCATCCTGACGAACCTGGCACTACGAAACTAAATTAAGTTAGACTAAATTAAGCATAGGATTGTCAAAGAAAAGGAGAATGAAAGGAAAGAGAAACGAAAAATAGAACCTAAATGGTCTCAAAGACCCTTGGCTTGTTGGTTGGATGAAGCTGCTGGCATGAACTCATGTAAATCATCCTCCTTTAAGGAGTTTGGCCTTTTACGCTTCTTCGACATGTCGTGTGATGGCTCAAGGATCTAGAGTTTTAGTAAATGGAGTGAAAAGTCTGAGAGGAGGAAGGGGAAAAAGAGAAGCAAGATAAAATTAGATGGGGGGAAAGGGAAAGGCTGTGGGGTTTAAATAGAATTTCAAATCTGTCATGTTCCCACACCCGTGGCCCGAGGGTGTGTTGATTCACACAGCCGCTTCGCAAGGCTGTGTGCCTATGCGTGTTGGCTCTCCATGCCCGTTCTTCCGTGCACGCGCCGCGTTTTGACAAGTCGTATATTGCACGGGTTGAAGGCACGGGTGTGTTCTACCCGTAGTTGGTAAGTCAGTAGCTTCACACGGTTGTGGGGCACAGCCGTGCCACTTTGTCAGTGCCCGTGAGGGAGTGGTTAGATCTGTGACGTTGAAAAAGTGGTTGGGGCTGAATCGCAAGGCCTCTGCTATGTCAGTACGGGGATTCCGGTGGTCCACATGGCCACGGCCATAGCCGTGTGCAAGACCGTGGACCTGGAAATCTGCATTTTTTGTTAGTTCAAAAAGAAGAAAAATAAAAAGGAAACAAAAGAAAAAAAAATAAGAAGTAGGGTTAGTACTCAGGTTGCCTCCCGAGAAGCGCTCGTTTATAGTCTTAAGCTAGACTTTCCTTGTGTTTGAAAATTTTCAGGAAGGTTTAAATGTTTGAATATCTTCCCTCATATTATCAGTTTTATTTCCATTGTATGGTTCAGGTCGAGTAGCATTTATTTTAAAAGTGCCAAAAATAGGTTTGCTTACCTCGACCGTTCCGTGTGGAAGATCATTGATTACATTAAAAAGGATTTCTTTGTTTGTGTCAGGGTCTGGAGGAAATAGTCGTGGGTCTGCTTTATCTGACAATACCTTATCTCCGACTTTGGACTTGTCTATCTCGTAGAGTGGTTTTGATTCTATTTCCTGTATCCCTAATTTTTCCTTGAAGTGCATTTTCCACTCGTCTAAGTCATCGGTTCGAATCATTTGCTCCTCGTGAGTTAGTTCTTTGTTGGTACTGAACTGAGGATTAGGTTCAATTGTGCCCATTTTCGATGGTTCCTGAAAAGAGAGGTTAATCGAATGGTTATCAATGGATTTTTCTTTCTCACCTTGGTCATTCGATGTTTTGGCTGAGTCAAGAGTGTAACACCCCAACCCGGTCAATACACTACGACCAAAACTGGCGAGTCACGGAATAAAAGTGTTTGAACTAAACAAGTTGTAAATTCGAAAATGCTTTTTGAAAACGGATTGGATACTTGAAAATCTTTGAGTGAAGGAAGAAACTCTTTGAGAAAACATTGTGTCCTTATCTATTTTATAAGCCATTTGCTTTTAGGAAACCATGATCTTCTTTGGATATAAATTGGAAACTATTTCTAAAACCTTAGACTTTGCGTTAACTTAGTTTGAAAGTAGTTTGGCCCAACTAGTATTATCACTTTACATGTTTTTACCCGATGGTAAGGTTTAGAAAACTCGTTGAGTTGTTTAAATTAGAAAACATTGATTCTCAGATTATTAAAATAGGTCAAGTAGTTTACTTAAGCATTATTTGATAAAACTTAAAGTAGATAAAATAATCCCGAAAATATAAAATAAATGGCCTTATTACAAACCCAAATAAAACCAAATTAAAACAAGTACCCAAATCGATAAGTCAATGTAAATCCAAAACCAATTTCGCATGGCCACCTCCAGTCCGCCCGACTCCTCATCCGCGATCTACGAGTCACCTGAAAAGGATAAGGGAAGAGGTGAGTCACCAAGACTCAGTGCATAATCCCCCTCCCAAATATAGCAACACTCTTACACAATTCATAATCAAGCAGATATATCATGCAACCCAGACCTAGCCACCCACAACTCCTTTTTCTACCCCGTGTGGTACCAAACCACTGGTGACCCAAAGTCACTGATATCAAAGTATAAATGTGGTACCAAACCATTGGTGACCCAAAGTCACGAATAATCCATATGTGGGGCCAACCCACTTTGTGATACCAAATCACTGGCGACAATCCCTTTATATAAAATGTTGGGCCAACCCACTGTGGTGCTAAGCCACTGGGACGAGTCGCTATATCCAATGTGGTGCCAAACCACTGGTGACCCAAAGTCACGAATATCAAATGTGGTACCAAACCACTGGTGGTGCCAAACCACTGGTGACCCAAAGTCACAGATATCATATCTTCCCCCTCCTCTCAATACACCCTCAATAATGCACATGCATACACGTACCATGTCAACATGCTTAATCATTTAACACATATCGAAACATAACATATACAATTTCATCAGAAATCAAGTATCACCAAAGCGGACTTACCCGGAGTCCTTGCTCATACCCCTAAGGGTACCATATCGAAATCCACATATTTTTCGGCTTTTATCCATGTCTAAGTTACTAACATATTATACATCAATTATGAAGTGTGTAATAGATACACACTTGATTACTAATGAGATTAACGGATCCCGATAAACAAGATCTACTCACGAATTGAGTGAAACCTGGGAACCCAGACGTTTGATCTCCCCATTCCTATATTCGGTCACCACAACATCATTAGCACAGAGCCATTCGGCCTAACCAAGAAATCCCGAAGAGTTAACGCACAAGACAACCAATCTTACCTTAACACCTTCCGATCTTTAAGTAAATCCTGAATCAACGCAATGACAATCTCCCCCTACAATCGTCTAAACACTAGACATCATAAACCAGTAGCCTTTGGCTTTTCAAATAAATAAGAGAAGGGTTAAATCAGCATGTATCCTTACCACAGTCCCTAACGCACTCAACCGGTAAGGAGTAGAGGACCACGTACTACTATTACAAAACCCAAAGAATGATTATTACACTAAGGGTAGTCGACTAAATCACAACCATCTAGCTATCAAATCCCGGCTTCCACTTCCCTTAAGAAACGACAAAAAGAGAGAGTGTAATGATAGAAGAGAGATTCGGCTTTATAACCAAAGAAGTAGAAGGGTAAAAAGAAGAGAAAGAACTGAAACTCACCTAGAATGAAGGTTCGGCTATAGATCAAAAGGAGAAGAACGATTGCGCAACCCAAGATATGAGAGGTGATTCGGCTTTAACAAATAGTCAAGAAATGCTTATGAACTTTTGGCACAAGAGAAGGTTTGGAAGAAGTAAAGTAATCGACCAAAAGAGTAGAATGTTGATTTGGTTTGAAACAAAGGTGAGGAAGAGAAGAGAAAGAAATAGATAGAATTCGGCTTCAAGGGGATTCGGTCAATAGGAAGAAAGAAAAGAGATGGTACGTGAGAGTCAATGGAAAAGAATGACTTGTTTCGGCCAAATCTACTAGAAGTAGAGAGCAAAAATGAAATGGAATTTAGAGGGAAAAGGGTTTCAGTTTCAAAGGGAGAAAGAGAGAAATTCAAATGGTTCAATGGAAATTCGGCTTGTTGCTTCAGAGGAAAATTGACAAGTGCTTAAGAGGTTTCGGCTTTTGCTTCGAAACAAAATGCACTAAGGGAGGCCTAACCGAAAATGCTCACCTAGGTTGACTATGGAAAATCGGCACACCTACTAAGCTTTCCAACCAATTACTCCTCCTCTTCAACAGTTTAAGTTTCGGCCAACACCTCAAGTCCCTCCTGACCACTCATTCAAACCAGTTTGAATGAGTCAAACTTCACAATTTCCTCTCTTCCACCCATTTTGAATTTGTTGACTTGATCAACAGTTATCCACCAGAGTTCTAACTGAGCACAACTCTTCTCCTCTCTGGCGTCAAAAAGAAATTCCCAAAGAGGGATTTCTACAGCTCGAACCTCAGCTCCCTTCCGTTGCTTGTGGCGTCACTCCTCAAGGCTCTAAGTGGCGCCTCCTTGCCATTTTACCACAGGTTCTCTTGTGCTAAAACTTACCACATAATACTCTTAACACCTAGGCACTACAGCTCCCCTTATCCATTGCTCAAAAAATAAAATTTTTCCTATAGCTTGGGCCTACCCTTGGCTCATACCCAGACCCTAAGACACATTAATTAACATCACAATCAAGCCATTCACATGAAAATAATTCAAACATACGAGCCCCTATTTAGGGATGTTACAGAGAGCTTGAAGAGTGACTGCCTCATTACCTACACAAAGTATGAGTTTTCCTGTGGCAATATTAATTTTAGTTTTGGCAGTTGCTAAAAAAGGTCTTCCTAAAATTAAAGGGATCGAATTGTCCTCATCCATGTCTAAGACAACAAAGTCTACTGGGAAAACAAATTTATTGATTTTGACAAGAACATCTTCGATGATACCCCTAGGAATTCTAACAGTTTTATTAGCTAATTGAATACTCATCCTAGTTTGTTTGGGTTTCCCTAGACCTAGTCGTTTAAACAATGTATAAGGCATGACATTTATACTTGCCCCTAAATCAGGTAACGCATTATCAATAGTTAAACTACCAATTAAACATGGAATTATAAAACTCCCTGGATCTTTTAGCTTCCGTGGTAGTCTATTTTGTAGAATTGCTGAGCACTTTGCATTTAGTTCCACATGGTGCTCTTCATCTAATTTGCGTTTTTATGTCAAGAGCTGTCTTAAAAATTTCCTCGAGTCTAGCATCTGAAAAAGAGCTTCAAGAAGAGGTAAGTTAATGTGTAATTTCTTTAATAGTTTAAGAAACTTACCGAACTGTTCTATTATATCGTCTTTTCTTTTGGCTTTTCTTGTGAGGTTGGTACTCTTTAATTACCGGCTTTGGCTTTTCTTGTGTTACCTCTACTTTACCTTTGTCTACCTTATTTTCTGGTATTGGGTTGGGTTCATCTAACCCTTTACTATTCTGAGCTATGATGGCTTGAATTTGTTCCTTAGGGTTAATCTCGGTGTTACTTGCTAGAAGTCCTTGCGGTCGTTCTGACATTAGCTTTGAGAGTCGTTCAACTGCATTGGTGACTTCTTTAACCGACTTAGTAACTTTTTCAACCGATGCTTGTTGGTCTTTACTTATTTTCTCATTTTCTTGGGAACAGTTTTCTGTGTCTGCCATGAATTTTATCAGCATCTCTTCGAGGTTTGGCTTCTTCTCTTGTGGATATGGCTGATTTTGGAAGTTTTAAGGAGGTTGTTGTCTTTGATTTCCTTGATTTCCTTGGCCTCCCCATGAAAAATTTGGGTGGTTCCTCCAACCTGGATTGTAAGTATTACTATAAGGGTTATTATTAGATATGAAATTATTACCTATATAGTTCATCTGTTCGCTTTCTGGTCCCAGTTGGTAGGCTGGGTACTCAAGATTCGCCACAGTTCCACTTGTGTCGCACTGCATTACTGGATGTACTTGCAAAGAACACAAATTATCAAGCTTTTTATTCATTAGTTCTACCTGATTTGATAGCATGGTTACTGCATTAAGGTTGTAAACTCTGGCCGATTTTGTCGGTTTCGTCTTTGTAACCTGCCACTGATAATTATTCAGTGACATCTCTTCAATGAACTCGTACGCTGCTTCAGTAGTTTTGTTGTTCAGGGTTCCACCGGCATCTGAATCAATTAGTTGCCTCGTTGAGGGGTTTACATCGTTATAGAAAGTTTGGACTTGAAGCCACAAAGGTAAACCATGGTGTGGACACCTTCTCAAGAGATCCTTGTATCTCTCCCATGTGTCGTATAATGTCTCTAGATCCATCTGCACAAAAGAAGAGATATCATTCCGTAATTTCGCCATCTTGGCCGGTGGGAAATATTTTAATAAAAAATTTTCGGTCATTTGGTCCCATGTAGTGATTGACCCTCGTGGTAACGAGTTTAACCACTGTTTGGCTTTATTCTTTAATGAAAAGGGAAATAACCGAAGACGTATTGCATCATCAGAAACACCATTTATTTTGAAGGTATCACATAACTCTAAAAAGTTAGCTATATAAGTATTTGGGTTTTCGTCATGCAAACCATCAAATTGAACAAATTGTTGAATCATTTGTATGATGTTAGGCTTTAATTCAAAATTATTAGCAGCTATAGCAGGCCTAACAATACTTGATTCTGCTCATGTTAAATACGGTTTAGCATAATCAAACATAGTACGTGGAGCATTATTTTCTCCCACATTGTGGGGTTGCGGAATGTTCTTGTCCATCCCTTCAGTAGGATTGGATCCACCTTCTTCCTCTCTTTATGTGTAGTTTAAGGCTTGCCTAATTTCTCGGCAATTCCTGTGAGCGGTAGCTTCAATATTACTGTCGTATACTAAAGGTCCTCCCGGGTTCCTCCTAGTCATAAACTAGAGGTACCTGGAAAGAAAAGAAAGAAAGAAAAATTAGCAAATTTAAAATTTAACCTAAAAAATAAAAAATAAATTAGTAAATAAAATAAATAAAAAAATGGCTAAAGTAATAAAAATAGAGTTTTCTTAATATTTTAGTTCCCTGGCAACGGCGCTAAAAACTTGATCGCTGTGATATGAGTCTTAAAAATTTATAAAGAGATGATCGAACCTGGAAACTAACTCTGAAAATGATTAAAGGCAAGTGTACCTATCGAACAGTAGTATAGTTAAGGCAAGACTGGATTGTCGAACCCAAAGGAACTAAAAGTATTTATACTAACTTTCTTTTTATTATTTAGCCTAAAATAGAGTGAAGTTGTTTTAATCTAAATTAACGATGACTACACTAAGGACACAAAGATAAAAAGATCGAATTGGAAAATAACTTGAAGAAAAACTCAATTGATCACGACGATACCCTCAGGAAGAATCCACCTAGACTTCACTTGTTTTCTATCCCTGAATCATATGATTTATTTACTTAGCTTGATCCGTGAGACTCCCTAACGTATATTAAACACTCTCTCGAGGCGAATAACGTCTAACCCTAGGTTGATTAGTGGAACTCTCGTTCTCTTATAATAACCCCCTAGAATAGCAGTAAATCGATCTATGGATTCCCATATTAGGTTTCACCCTAATCTGGAAAAATCTCGTCACCCTATCTCTAGGCGTGTGATCAACTCCGTTTAATTATGCTAGATCTACTCTTAAGCATGGTCTATTCCTCCTCCACCTAAGCACATCAGATTTGGATTAAGCATGTATAATTAAGAACAAACTAAGTATTTATCATATAATTCAAAAAATCAAATAACAAGATTCATCTAGGTTTCATCCCCTTCAGGTATCTGAGGGGTTTAGTTCATAATGAATAAAGAAAACATCTCAAGAGAAAAGATAAAACAAAACATAAGAAATCCCTAAAACTCCCTGAAGGAATTAAAAGAGAATTCCGTCGTCTTAAGTATAATTCCAGCTTCTTGGGATGGATCAACTGGCTGACTTCGAGCGATTCCCGCAATTTCGATCTTTCCAGCTTGGCTCGTTGGCCTAGCTCGTTGCTCTTTCTCAACTGGTACTAAGGGGGTTTATATAGGCTCTTAAATATGTTTCTTTCTCCCCAAGTATCTAAATCCGAGAGAACTTGCTCTTTCCACTGATAGTGTAACATCCAGGATTTAGGGGTTGTGCGTTAATTCATAATTCATGCGATAGTGGGCTTTGTGTGTGTTTGGATGTGTTTTAGGGGTTTTGAGAACCCTAGGATGTAGGAGAATGCCTTAGGGAATTATTGGATTTTAAGTCTGAAAAGGGGGAGCTAGGCAAAGGAGGTCTTAAGAGAAATTGTGTGGGATTTATGACACAAGAAAGCAAGTGGTAAAGTGGCATGGAGACGCAAGGGTGCAAGGGGGAAGGTTGCGTCACATGGAGTGTCAAGGGAAGAAGGTTCGAGCTGCAGAGGTTGCACTATGGGCAATTGTTTTTGAGTCAAGGAGGAGAGGTGTTGGGCGGCATTTGGACTTTCAAATGGATGAGGATGAGACTTGGTCTCTTTCTTTTAAAATTCGGCTAGAAGAGAAGGATAAGTGTTGACTTATTCAAAATTGTTTGAATAAGGGGAGAAGAGGAAAATAGGAGAAAAAGGTGGGATTTGATAGAGGTTGAAGTGTTGGCCGGCCAAGGGGCTCTTTTGTTGGCAAATTCGGTCATGAAAGGGGAGAGTAAGTGCCGAAATTATCTTTTAGGGTGTGTCCATCTTGTTGTTTTCTCTTTTAGTCTTTCTGCCGAAATTGTGAGTGAAGAGAATTCTTTCTTTTTCCTCTCTTGTCTTTGAAGCAAGAACCAAAATTGAAGCACCATTTGGGCCTTTTGTGCATCTTCATTCCCTTTCATTTTCTTTCCCAAAGCCAAACCTTATAGTCCCTCTTTTCTTTTCTTTCCTTGGAACCTTGAAGCCGAATCCTCCTTTGTCACCATTGCCGAATTGCTCAACCTCTTCTTCTCTTCTTTCCTCTCACGATTCTTTCAAAAGCTAGAAGACTCTTCTAGCCATAGCCGATTTGTTCATTTGTTCACAAGAGCCGAATCCCCTATTTTGAGGCTATAGCCAATTGCATCTTTTCCCTTGGAGCCGATTCATTCGCTTGATCAAAAGCCAGAAGTCAAACACTTTTTCCCTTTTTTGTCGAGTACTCTCTCTCGATCTCTTCAAACGTGGGTTGGTGGTAAGGAAATTATTCTTTAGTAATTGATTTCACTTCTTTTTCAGTTGAAGAGCCGAAATCAATGGTTGGCTTTGATTTCTATGGAATGGTCGAATATTCTTTAAGGCCATAATGTTGTGTTCTTTTGTATGTAGCCACAGCAGAGGAGCGTTAAGGATTGTTTGGGGTCGACTACTCAAGGTAAGGGGCTAGTTTCGGCCAAGGGCTTTTTCCCTTAAGTATTCTTGTGTTAAAGCCGAAAGTAACACTGAGTATATAGGGATTCGACAACTCCATAGACAAGTGGTGGTTCCCGGGATTTAGGTAAGCAAGGTAAGTGGTTTTTGACATTAGGCCATAGGCCATTTTGTGTATTTAAGTGTTAGCCGATTTTGACTATGGTTATTTAGGGGCAAATCGACAGAAGTAAGCAGGAGCCTTCGGGATTCAAGATCATTTCGGTAAGGGTGCTCTATAAGTTCGAATTTAGTTGTTTTGACTATAACGTTTGTGAGTAACCTGATGTGCTGATTAAGTTATCATTAATGGATGCGAGTGCCAGTCAAGAAAGGAAAGGGGTAGTCCCTATCCCTAAGTTTAAGGAAAGATCAGTCTCTGCAGTACGAGATTGGCCACCGGGGTGTGGGCCAGCGGCAGGGCAAGATTATAGGCAGATAGCTGTAGTTACGATTAGTGACAGCATCGGTATTGAGAGCGTAACACTTCAGGTTATTAGGTGTGTGATTAATTCGCAGTTTTCCCGGTTGTGTGTTGTATTTACATGTGTTATGTGTATGTTGACAAGTGTAGTGGCGATAATGAGATGGTTACCCTAAAAAGGGGTATGTTGATAACCAGGTCAGTGTTAATTATTGATGAGACTGTGAATATGCCGGTGAAAATATGATTGTATGCCTGATAGCATGTACATGCATTATTCATCATGACACTATCGTATGTTGCATGTGCATGGGGCGGGATTGATATATATGAAAGAAGGACAGGGTGTACTTTATGTACGTGGTTAGTGATGGCTATGAGCCTCACGTGGATCGATGAGTGGCTCTGTGCCTCATCGTGTTTGGCATCGGCTTTGTGCCATATCGTGGTTAGTGATGGCTAGGTGCCTCATCGTGGTTTGATGTTAGCTGCGAGCTACATCGTGGATTGGCGCTGACTGAGGTCGCGTTGTGGATTGTATTGTGATTTATTTCATGTAGACAGCATTAATTGCCAAATTGGTGTGTAGAGGTTGGAGGGTTGCTTTAGTAATCCCCTGGTGTGTGGTGGCTGGATACGGTGGTGTGTAGAGGATGGACCCTAGGCTGGGTTGGGTGCACTTTGCATATTCATGTGTGGTATGTGGATTGGTGTGGATATGGGCCAAGCCCAATTGTGGAACCGTGTGGATTAATTGCCTTATTATCTGATACGTGGTTTGGTGTGGTTGTGGGCTAAGCCCATGTGTGGAAAGCTGTGGACTAATTACACACTAAGTCTGTTTGACTCAGCCAAATTTTTACCAAACATCGCAGGTGATACATGAGGCTTCGACCAGGTTGGAGCAGATACGAGGTGGCCATGCAGAAGATATTTCTACTTATTTCAAGCACTTTATGCTTTCAGTATTTTTGGATATTTATTTGATGTAATAAGGGCCACTTAAAATATTTGGAAACTTTATTTATGATTTTGAAGTTATATTATTATTATTCTAAAACCTATATTTGATTTTAGTAATCGATTCATACTATAAAAACCTATATTAAAGTTTTAAATCCGAGAATTTGTAATAACATAATTTTACTTAGAATTTTAAATATACTATGTTTTGAAAATGACGGAAAAATCCTTATGTTTTCACCACTACATCAAACTCTTTTCAAACGTTTTTCCTTAGAAGCATTCTGAATTCGGCCGTGGTGTTTGGGCCGGGTTTGGGGTGTTACAGATAGGGACACAGCCATAGCACACGCCCGTGTGGATCATGGCCAGGCTATGCTCAGACTTCTTTAAGGGGGCGCGACCGTGTAAATTAGGGGAAGGCAATATTCTAGATGACTGGCGTGGCACGGCCGTGTGGTCTTGGGCCCAGGCCATGTTGATTTCGTGGTATGGCCCATTTTCTCCATTTTGGGCCTATTTTATATTCTTTTTATCCTCGGGTGCTTTCCTGGGTATAAGACATGAAAAGAAAGGATTAAGAGCACCTTTTTACGTAAATCGAGGCTTAAATCATCCAAAAGCATACTAAATGTGGGATTAAAATATGTTACTTTTACTGTTTATCACCGAGCTTGTTTTAGATGTGGATCATTAGACCATTTTATTCGAGATTGCCCAGTGTTTGTTGAACCGGAGACTGCCCAGAATCCGAGATCCGATAATGCTCCAGTGAAAGGTAGACCCTCCTAAAATGTAAGAAACGTCAGTGGTAGTCAGAGAACTACGAGAGATACTGTTGCGAGATATGAAGCTAGAGCTTGCTAGAGCGTATGCTATTCGAGCTCTTGAGGAAGCTTCATCTCCAGATGGTATAACAGGTACATTTAAACTTTATGACACTTTTGTGATTGCATTGATAGACCCTGGTTCTACACATTCGTATATATGCATGAACTTAGTATCTAGTAAGACTTTGCCTGTAGAGTCTACTAAGATTGTTATAAAAGTATCGAACCCCTTAGGTAAAAGTGTCCTGGTTGACAAAGTATGCAAGAACTATTCGTTAATGTTTCGAGATATCTATTTCCCCGCTGATTTGATGCTGTTACCTTTTGATGAATTTGGTATTATTTTGGGTATGGACTAGTTGATATTGCATGATGCTGTTATGAATTGTAAAAGAAAGATTATTGATTTGAGATGTCTAAATGGTGAAATAGTTTGTATTGATTCAAATGATCTGAATGGGTTGCCTGCTGTGATATCTGTATTGAAAGTTTAGAGCTATGTGAAAAAGGGTTATGAAGCTTATTTTGCTTATGTGATTGATTCAAAAGTGTCTGAAAAGAAAGTTAAATCAGTGCCAGTTGTTTGTAAGTTTTCAGATGTATTCCCTGAAGAATTGTCGAGATTGCCTCCTATACGTGAAGTTGAATTTGGTATTGATCTGTTGCCTGGTACAACACCGTATAGAATGGCACGAACAAAATTGAAAGAGTTAAAGTCAAGTTGCAAGAATTGATTGACAGAGGATTTACAAGACTGAGTTTCTCGCCTTGGGGTGCTCCTGTTCTGTTTGTGAAAAAGAAAGACGGCACGATGAGAATGTGCATTGACTATCGTCAGTTGAACAAAGTGACAATAAAGAACAAATATCAATTGCCCAGGATTGATGATTTGTTTGATTAGCTGAAAGGAGCCACTGTGTTTTCAAAGATTTGTCTGAGATCGGGATAATACCAGTTGCGAGTAAAAGATTCAGACATTCTGAAAACTGCTTTCAGAATAAGGAACGGGCATTATGAGTTTTTAGCTATGCCTTTTGGACTAACGAATGCTCCTGTTGTTTTTATGGATTTGATGAACAGAATTTTTAGACTGTACCTAGATCGATTTGTTGTTGTTTTCATTGATGATATTTTGATATATTCATGTAATGAAAACGAGCATGCTAAACATCTGAGAATCGTGTTGCAAACTCTCAGAGAAAAGCAATTGTATGCAAAATTCAGTAAATGTGAATTCTGGTTGAGAGAAGTTAGTTTTCTGGGACATATTGTACCAACTTCTGGGATACGAGTTGATTCGAATAAGATTTCTACTATTCTAGAATGGAAACCTCCGAAAAATATGTCCGAAGTCCGTAGGTTTCTAGGACTCGCTAGTTATTATCATTGATTTGTAAAAGGATTCTCGCTGATAGCTACTCCGTGAACTAAATTGCTTCAGAAAGATGTTAGATTTGAATGGTCAGATAAATGTCAGAAAAGTTTTGATCAGTTGAAAGCCCTTTTGACTGAAGGTCCAGTGTTGGTACAGCAAGAGTCGGGCCAAGAGTTTGTAATTTACAGTGATGCTTCATTAAGTGGTTTGGTATGTGTTCTGATGTAAGAAGGAAAAGTGATAGCTTATGCCTTGAGACAACTGAAACCTCATGAAAAGAACTATCCGACACACGACCTTGAGCTAGGAGCAATTGTGTTTGCATTAAAGATTTGGCAACATTATCTTTTTGGTGAGAAATGTCACCTGTTTTCAGATCATAAAAGTCTGAAATATCTGATGACTCAGAAAGATTTGGATCTATGACAGAGAAGATGGTTAGAGCTATTGAAAGATTATGAACTTGTAATTGATTATCACCCAGGAAAAGTAAATGTTGTAGCTGATGCTTTAAGTCAGAAATCACTGTCTGCATTACGTGCTATGAATGCTCAATTAGATCTGTCTGATGATAGCTCAGTGATAGATGAATTGAAAGCAAAGCCATTGTTTTTACAACAGATTTGTGATGTTCAGAAAGTTGATAATGAAATGTTAGCAAAACGAACTCAGTGTGATTTGAATTCTGATTCTGAATTTCGAGTTGATAATAATGATTGCTTGAGATTCCGAGATCAAATTTGTGTTCCGAGAAACTCAAAGTTGACTCAGTTGAATTTGAATGAAGCGCATAATAGTCGACTATTGGTTCATCCGGGAAAGACAAAGATGTACCATGATCTGAAGCAACACTATTGGTGGTATGGCATGAAATGAGATATATCTGATTTTGTGTCGAAATGTTTAGTCTGTCAGCAAGTTAAAACTGAACATCAAGTTCCATCTTGGTTGTTACAACCTATTCTGATTCCTGAGTGGAAATGGGATATAGTGACAATGGATTTTGTTTCGAGATTGCCTCTGACTCTGAGAAAGAAAGATGCGATTTGGGTCCTAATTGATCAATTGAAAAAATTTGCCTATTTTATTCCAATACGATCTGATTATTCACTTGATAGATTAGCCTATCTTTACATTTTTGAGATTGTGAGATTGCACGGGTTTACATCACGATTCTGGAAGAAATTACAAGAAGCTTTAGGCACTAAATTGCATTTCAGTTCCACTTTGCATCCGCAAACGGACGGTCAATCCAAACGAATTATTCAGATTCTCGAGGACATGTTGAGATGTTGCATCCTTGAGTTTAATGGTTCGTAGGAACAATATTTTCCATTGATTGAATTTGCGTATAATAATAGTTTTCAGCCGAGTATTAAAATGGCAACTTACGAAGCTTTGTACAGACATAAATGTCAAACACCTCTGTATTGGACTGAGCTCAAAGAAAGTAAGTTACACGGGGTCGATATGATAAAAGATACAGAACAGAAAGTGAAAGTGATCCATGAAAGTCTGAAAGCAGTGCCTGATCATCAAAATGTAAAGATATTGAATTTGAAATCGGTGATAAAGTGTTTCTAAAAGTGTCTCCGTGGAAGAAAATATTTCGATTTGGACATAAAGGCATGTTAAGTCCGAGGTTCATCGGACCGTATGAAATTATTGAACATATTAGACCAGTTACAAATAGATTATTGTTGCCCTCTGAGTTAGCAAAGATTTGAAATGTATTTCAGGTGTCAATGCTCCGTAGATATTGATCAGATTCGTCATGTAACACCTGTTACCCGTATTCAACGCCAGAATAGGGTGCGAGGCATTACCGGAATACATACACTTGTAAACATATTAAACCGAGTCATAAAATTTCATCCAAATTAACACTTTTCAATTTTCAATTTTCAATTTTCATTACCGGAATACATACACTTGTAAACATATTAAAACGAGGCCCAAAACATACTTTGGAAGCGGTCAGGGACTAAATTGAGAACTTTGGAAAACATTGAAAAATTTCTTGAAAAATAGGGGCACACGCTCGTGTCCAAAGTCGTGTCCTTCTCACAAACCATTCACATGCCACACTTTTCTTATTTAATCATCATATACTCATTCACCCAAATCATGCATCTCATAAATTTCATCATCACAAACGTATAACTTGAAAAACACTAGCCAACATCAATGGCCTTATACAAAATGAACAACTAAATATTAAAGGCCAACATTTTAGGCCAAACCAATTATGACATATACAAATGACTATGTCCCCTATACATGCCATAAACTTAGGAGGTTTGTATTCACTTTTATCCCACGATGATAGCTTGATAGTGTGATTACATCTCCGATGATCTCCAACTCGAGCTAGCATACAACCCAAGAAGATATGCGAAAGGAAGAGAATTAAGCTACAAAGCTTAGTAAGTAAGTATGTAAATAATAAGTTATTTATTAACAGGCTTTTATAAATATTCACAATATGTTCTCAAGATAATACAATAATAATTGCACATAGTTCCACTTTTTATTCATGTTCATCTCAAGCTATCTACTCAAGTCAAAGTCACTAAATTATTTATATCTTGAGCTACGGAACTCCAAATTAAGATCCACTAATTTTCCCTAAAACTAAACTCATGTATCTTATTATCAGAAAATTTTCAGAATTTTTGGTTTAGCCAATAAGTACAGTTTATTCATTAAAGTCTCCCATGTTTTGCTGTTTGACAGTTTCAACCTTTCTTCACTAAAAATTAATTATCTCATTTTACTGAACTCTAATGACGTTACACCATTTATTTCTATTACAAAAATACTCATTAAGAAATTCAATGATATAAATTTTATCCCATGATTATTTTTGTACAATTTTTAATGAATTTCCAAATTCAGAATAGGGGATTCCAAAATCATTCTGACCCTGTCTCACAAAAAATTCAAATATAACAAAATATGAAATTCTTTTGTTTACACCGTTTATTTTATGTGAAATTAGACTCATCCAACTTTAATTTCATATCTTATTCAACCTCCAATTCAATATCCACCATTTTTGGTGATTTTTCAAAGTCACACAACTACTGTTGTCCAAAATTATTTTGTTGCTAAATTTACTCTTTCATAATTTCACTTACTCCATTTCATCTTACCGAGGGTTCGATCAAATATCGAGTACATTGTTCATAAATTTTCACACTTATACCTACATTTATTCATCACATAATAATATTCAATTACACTTGGCCGTTACATGATCACATGTATTTTCACTTAGTCAATTTCCCGTTGAACTCATCGGAATAATAACAGATACACGGTGGCCTGCACATAGTACCACCCTTGTAGCCGGAGCTATCTGGTGCACATAGTAGCCTGCACTTAGTACTACACATGTGACCAAAACCATCACTTACACATAGTGGTCTCTACTTAGTACCACACATGTGATCAAAACTATCGAGTACGCATAGTATCCTGCACTTAGTACTATACATGCGACCTATCCGTCTGGTACATGTAGTAACCTGCACTTAGTACTACACATGCGACCTATCCGTCTGGCACATATAGTAGCCTGCATTTATTACTACACACGTGACCTAAAACCATCTTGTAGCTCTCTTGTACACATAGTGGCCTACACTTAGTACCACACATGTGACCTAGCTACGTCATTCGTATCTTTTCTATTCCGAAGGTTGAACCGGGAGTTCTCACTTTTAAACATTTTACCAATTCATCCATAACCAATCACAATTTATAATTTACATCAAATAAATACTCCATAGTCAACCATTTCTCATATAATATAATAAAATATTAAAACATAAATAAAAACAATGTATTATTTACATACAAACTTACCTCAAAAGCAAAATCGGTGAAAAGGACTTGTTCGTCAATTACTCATTTTTCCCTCGTTCTAGTTCTAAACCTCGTTTTCCTTGATCTATAACAAAATACTTCACTTAATTAATTAATGTACTATTCAAAACAATCCTTAACTCAACTTTTCCAAAATTATAATTTTGCCCCTAAACTTTTACATATTTACTCTTTTGCCCCAATACTCGAAAATTAAACTTCAGCCTTTATTCTTATGTTTTATAACATGCTGATCAGTTTTCCCTTCTATGGCAACATCAAATTCTTACTCTAACATACACTTATGAACATTAGGTATTTTTATCGATTATGTCGTTTTACTCGTTTTAACCATAAAACATCAAAATACACATTTTTCACCTATGCGTAATTTTCCAAAGATGAACCCTAGCATGAATTATTGGTAGCATAAGCTAAATTGAGCTAGTAGGACTCCAAAACCGTAAATAACTTGAAAAATGGGGCTAGAATGGACTTACCATGAGCTTGGAAAGTTGAGAAAACCCTAGCCATGTCTTCTCCTGGTAAATTTCATTCATATGAAGAAGATGGACAAATTTGGCATTTTAATTTTGTTTTTAATTCATTTAATTTACAAAAGGACCAAAATGCCCTTACAAAAAAAATCTTCTCTAACATATACCATATCCATTTTTGTCCAAAAACTTAACCAATGGTTTAATTACCATTTAAGAACCTCTACTTTAAAATTTCATAGCAATTTGATACCTTTAACTTGTAGAACTCAAGTTTTGCACTTTTTACAATTTAGTCCTTTTGTCTAAATTGAGAGCCTGAACATCAAATTTTTTGAACAAAATTTTCATGAAATCGTTCCGTGAAATTGTAGACGATAAAATATAATAAAATTAAATTTTCTTACATCGAATTTGTGGTCTCGAAACCACTGTTCCGACTAGGCCCTAAATCGGGCTGTTACAACTCTCCCCTCCTTAGAGATTTTCGTCCCCGAAAATCTTACCAGAAAAAGTTGCTCTCAAATTTTTATCATAATCACAATTTAATTTAGTTTCATGGTCAGACTTACCTTTAGCTTTTTCCATAATTGGGATATAACCCTTGGATCTCAATCCGAAATAATGGAGACTGATACTTCGCATAATCGAATAATCCTAGAAACATCTTACTCGACTAGTTTGTTAAATAAGAAATCTATACACGAACGATCAATCACAATCCGATAACATCTTCCTTTTTGGAGATCAAGATAATTCAGATACGAAATTTATAGTGTTTCCATCTCATTTTCTTTCTAGAATCATCACTTACTATAATAGTCCTGAATACTCTTGAAATTCAGTTTTTATTTGTTGACAAATCGACATTTGAACACAAGCTCAAAACCAACATGTAACATATGCAATTACCAGAACATCAACTTCATATGACTGGACATTTTATTACTCTCTGGATAAACACACAAGCCACTACTGTAAACTTCGTATAAAAATTTCTGCATAAGCCCCGAATTCTTTGATACATAAATTCCATTTTGGAATAATAATACAATGAATCAAGTCCAACCTGAAGTTCAGAATCAAAAGTCGATCCTTACTGTACTCATTTAGCTTATCACTCACTAACACATTTCTGAGTTTCTCAAACTTGCAAAGAAAACATTACTTTAGCTTTTTATTTAGCTAAAATCAGACCATCATCAAATAAGATCAATTGAGTAACCAACTCGCACAAAATAAATGAGGATTTTCCATACAAGCATCTGTAACTACACTTGCCTCCCCACAGGTCAATCGATAATTACTCACAATCTTTCAATAGCTCAAGTCATCAACACTGTCTTAAACTCAGATCTTTCTGTGCCATTAGATACATTAAACTCTTGAGATCAGGCAACATATGGCAATCTTTGTCGAATAAACAATGTCATCAAATTCTCATTACAGACATAATACTGACCATCTCTAAATCACTAGCCGAACAGTTCCTTTTAATGTGATATTAACCGTTTGAAAACATGAACCATCATTTTATATTCTAGCAATAAAACTCATTCTAATCCGTTCACTAGTGCATCACTGAAAAAATCATGAATTCATTACTCAATTCCAACTGAACTCAAAACCAGAGCTTTGGTTAATAATACATTCAATTGCTTTAACTTTGTTAGCATGCCCAGACCATTCAAACTTTCACAAATGTGATAACGTTTCCAATCAGAACAACTTTAACTTATAATAACATCATCCGGTTAGAATAATCCAATAGGCATATCTCTGTATTATGCTTTCTAGAATATAATTTCGCCATTCAAATAATCCGTATTCATACTCATGAATAAACAAAAATTTTTCTCTTAGTTGAGGCATGTTTAAATATACATAACTCAAATCATATCTCAACAAATCAGTTCACTCATATAAAAACAACTGAGTTGATTTCAGCTATCGAATAATAACAGATCAGTATACTATTTTTTTCATGCTGAGGATACAACTCAAACACACAATCTTTCAAAATTATTTTAGCATGCAAACCAAAGATCTTTTAAACCGTATTAGCTCGAGGAAATAGATATCCTGATTCAACTCATTAACTTTAATCAAACTTACCTGAGGAAGGAAAACTGCTATATAATTTAAGCTTGTGTTCTTACCATTTATACCCTTGCTAATATCAATTTCTTCCACGAAAATTTGAGAAACCTTGATACTAGAATCACCACATTCCTATTATCGAATCCAGAAATACAATCATACTAAACATAGCCATCATAGACCAAAGAACATACTTTAAGGATGAGCCATGTCCGATAATTTACACAATAAGAGCAATAAGAAAACCCCAAATACGATACTATTCCAGAAGTCTGAGAACATAACTCACAAGAAAATAACAAAGATCTTGACAATTCCTCAGAGAAACCCAGCAGAAAAACAATGCTTACCAACTCTGGACTTCCATCATAACAGAGATAATATATTTTCCGTTTATATAAAATAAGACCATAATCAATAGAAACATATGAATATTCTCACATAAAGTTTTACCATTGACTTCATTCTAACATATTTAAATAGAATTCCGAAGAGATAAAGAAATACCGATCATAAACTGACCAGACCAACAGAGCTTTCGTCTAACATCATAGTTAGCTTCTCACATCATAAGAACTTCATCAGAAACTGAACAATTCACACACATATCTCTGAGGATAAATGTAATATCCCAAAATTTGAGTATCATTTGTGTTGGCTCGAGCATGAATTTTGTGTGTTAGCATAGTCTTGTGAAGGCTTGATTTTATTTTAGGAAGCTAGAATAAATTTTTAGTATGGTTTATTTAATGAAGTGAATTAGGTGAGCTTGACACTTAATTTAAGTGTTAATTAAAGCATAAGAGGAGTAAGTGGCAAGTTGGTTAAAGAGCTTGAAAGGTGGTTTGAGGTTAGAGGTTCGAGTATCATGGAAAGCATTTTTTGAAGACTTTATTTTTGTGTCTAGCATTAATGGGCGGTCAACCTATGTTTATGATAGGTTGGACTATTGTTTTTTTTTTTTTTTGTAAGTTGAATTTTGGAAAAGGAAAGCTTGAGATAGGGGACAAGAATCTTGAAGTTATGGTATTAAGAGGGGACAAAAGGCTTGGTATATGGAGAATGTTTTGGAAACTCTTTGATGGCCTTTAGTGCATGAATGTGGACGGTATGGGTGTCTAGGCAGGTGGCCGAATTTTGTAAGTAGCTTGGGGGGGAATAGTTGGTCAATTTCTCCTTTTGATCATCTTTTTGGCATTTTTGTTTTCCCTTTCCAAAAACTCTCCTTTGGCCGAATGTGTCTTGTGCATTTTGGTGCATTTTTGCTTTTGATTTTAGCCTCTTTTTGTTGAACCAAACCATACCATTTCCCTTTCTTTCATTTGCTCTTTTGAAACCGAAACAACATTTGATTTTTGGGCATTTTGTGCACATTTCTATTAGGCAAAATAGGTGTTGGCCGAATCTCTCTCCTACATCCCTCTCTTTTTCTTTCTTTCAATATTGTTCAAATCACAATTTCCTCATATTCTCTCTTGGCCGAAACTTCCATCTCTCCATCTCTCTTTACTTTCTTTTATTTTTATTCAAAGCCATAAACATTCCTTTCCATTGAAATCTCTTCCATATTCTTCTTTTGTTTTCCTTTCTTCTTCTCAACTTTAATTGAATCCTTATTACTAATACAGATCAACCATAGCCGAATCTTCTTCCTCTTTTTTAGTCTTTATTTTTGGCCGAATATTCAAAGGGAAACTCTCTTTGTTTTTCTTCAATCGATTTTGGAAAAGGGTAAGTATTCATGGCCGATTCTCTTCAATTCTTTTCTCGTCTCTATGTTATTTTTCTTGTGGACTAAGGCCGAATCTATGGGCATTGGTTTGCAAGGTTTTAACCATTTTAGGAACCGATTTCTTTTAGGCTCTTCGGACGTTGGAAGCAATCGATCTAAGTCTCATTCCTTTAGCGATCGAAGTTGGTAAGTCAA
The DNA here is from genome assembly GCA_025503065.1 of Gossypium bickii. NCBI lineage: Eukaryota > Viridiplantae > Streptophyta > Magnoliopsida > Malvales > Malvaceae > Gossypium > Gossypium bickii. Next base: position 50,094,853 of record CP106714.1, read on the forward strand.
GTGGTAAGGATTCGATATTATTTAAGTTGGTTGAGAAAGTCTAAGGCTTTTGGGGATTTAGTGATATGGCAGAATGGCCTTTGTTCATAATCTTAATATTGGCCGATTGTAGGACAAGGTGATCTAGTGGTAGATCGGATCTTCGGACGTTAGTTATCGCTTTGGTGAAAGGTGTGTATCTTACACACTTTATAACTTGATTTATATATGTATGTTTATGTGTGTTATGACTAATCATATTATGAAAGTGAGAAAATTGATGAGATTTGGATATGATACCATGATGGTATGAATGAGGATTCGGGTAAGTCCGTTTCATTATGTTGTTAATACATGTGGATTGAAATCATGTTCTACGATTTATGATATTTGTTATGAAATACATATCAAAGTATGTGACATGATTTGTTTGTCTATTGCATTGATATGGGCAATATGAGAGGATGGGGAAGATTGATATCGTGTCTTCGGACACCAGAGGTTTGGTACCTCCAGTGATTTGGTATCACATTCGTGTCTTCAGACACCAGAGGTTTGGGACCTCATAGCGACTCGTCCCTGTGGTTAACACCACCGTGGGTTGGCCCCACTTTTGAGATATGGGATTGTCTGCCAGTGATTTGGTATCACACGCGTGGGTTGGCCCCACAACTTGATGATTGTGACTTCTGGTCACGGTGGTTTGGCACCACCAGGTGATTTGGTATCACATTCGTGTCTTCGGACACCAGAGGTTTGGGACCTCATAGCGTCTTGTCCCTGTGGATTAATTCCACCATGGGTTGGCCCCACTTTTGAGATATGGGATCGTCGCCAGTGATTTGGTATCACACGTGGGTTGGCCCCACACTTGATTATTCGTGATTACGGTCACCAGTGATTTGGTATCACATTTGTGTCTTTGAGACACCAGTGGTTTGGCACCACCAGTGGTTTGGTACCACACGAGGTAGAAAATGAGTTATGGATGGCTAGGATGGGTGCATTATACATATATATATATGCTTTGTTATAATTTAGTGTAAGTATGTGGCATTTACCCGGGAGAGGGAATATGCACTGAGTCTTGGTGACTCACCTTCTCCCTTATCATTTCAGGTGATTCGTGAGATCGCGGATGAGAAGCCGGATGAACTCGAGGAGGCCATGCAATAAATTTTGGTTCTACGTGAACTTTGGTTTGAGAACTTTACTTTATTTATATTTGGTTTTTATATTTTGTGGATTTGTAATAAGGCCTCTCTAAATTATGGTTTGGATTATTTTTATGTTTTAAGCATGTTTTAAATATGGGTTATAAATTTCTTGATTATTATAATAAATTGAGCACAAAGTTTTCTAAACTACACAACGCGATGATTTTAAAAGCGTTACCATCGGGTAACATAAATTATTTGACAATTTTAACAACTTGAGTGTTATCGATAATTTAAATGATTTTAAAATATGAAGTTTCTACATTCAAATGCAAATGGCTTTCAAAGTAATAATTCAAGTTTTCTTAAAATGATAAATGTTTTCAAATTTACGATTTATTCACTTATTTTAAAGTTGTATGTAATTTCGAATTAAATTTTCAGTTTTAACTTATTAAACATGTATTTTCTTCAAATATAGAATTTCAAAAAGGGTTTTTCACAAAAATTAAATCGTTAACTCTTTTTTCTTCAAAGTATTTTCCTTAGTGACGTACCAAATTCGGTCATGGCGTATTGACCGGGTTTGGGGTGTTACAATAAAAGAATATATATAGAATACACAGAAAAGATCATCATATTCATTTCAACTGTAACTGTTACACATAGACATCTTTACAACTCAAATATCATTTCTTTGACTAATTTTGTCATCATGAACCCCGTATTATTCCACTCACTAACGAAAATCAATTCGGGAAAAATTTCAGCAAACACATACTTTAGACAGCATATCTGAATAAGTCGATTAGCAGAGACTAACTTCTCCTTTATCCGTGACATTGCATAATCTGTATAGTCTTTAAAACATTCTGATATCCTTCCAAAATTGTTTCCACTTTCCAAACTATTCTTATCTCTATATGCATTACTAAGTATTTCACCACTAAACTCTTTAGTTTCACATTTATAGACTTATTCCACATTGTTCTCATGAATTTTCGTTATAAAGCAACACTGGTAAGAGGGTGAGGTCGTAAAGCTTCTAACTTGACTCTCATAAATACACACATATGACTTTGCATTCATCACCAACATCATATAATCACAATTACACAATTCACTTCAAGCTAATTAACATACATAGTCATGTTACACGAACTTTTTCGATTATCTTATTCAAACAAGTTTACATAAACACACATTCTGTCAATTTGAGTAAATTTACTTATTGTATTCGCTTAATCACATATGTTGGGCACATAACATCATATGTATTCCTAACAAACATGGATGGGCTTATCACCATATAAACTTTCATTTCATTCCACTTTTCACATTTCTCAACTTGTGGTTATCTCATTTCGTACATTAACACATACATATCGTGAACTTCTATTCATACCGTTCCAAATTTTGACACATCATAAGCACGTCTCAATCATTTCAATATCATTATTAGCATTATCGAGAAATAGCTCGGTTGGAAGTCATCTCTATCTTAACAAAACAATTTTGTCAGAGTCGGGAGATATCACACTATCACGAGTAGTAATATGGCATGTATAGCTAGACTCACATACGCTATGTTAGTTCGAGAATTGACTAAACCATAGCTCTGATGCCACTAAATGTAACACCCCTTACCCGTATTCAACGCTGGAATAGGGTATGAAGCATTACCGGAACACATACACTTGTAAACGTATTAGACCGAGTCATAAAATTTCATCCAAATTAACACTTTTCAATTTTCATCAAAAAGTCCCTAATATGAACCTACGAGGCCCAAAACATACTTTGAAAGCGGTCCGAGACTAAACCAAGAACTTTGGAAAACATTAAAAAATTTCCTGAAAAATAGGGGCACACGCCCATGTCCAAAGTCGTGTCCTTCTCACAACCATTCACATGCCACACTTTTCTTATTTAATCATCATACACTCATTTACCCAAATCATGCATCTCATAAATTGCATCATCACAATCATATAACTTGAATAACACTAGCCAACATCAATGGCCTTATACAAAATGAACTACTAAATATTAAAGGCCAACATTTTGGGCCAAACCAATTATGACATATACAAATGACTAATTCCCCTATACATGCCATAAACTTAAGAGGTTTGTATTCACTTTTACCCCACGATGATAGCTTGATAGTGTGATTACATCTCCATCGATCACCAACTTGAGCTAGCATACAACCCTATAAGATATGGGAAAGAAAGAGAATTAAGCTACAAAGTTTAATAAGTATGTAAATAATAAGTGATTTATTAATAGGCTTTTATAAATCTTCACAATATGTTCTCAAGATAATACAATTATAATTGCACATATTTCCACTTTTTATTCATGTTCATCTCAAGCTGTCTACTCGAGTCACAGTCACTAAATTATTTATATCTTGAGCTACAAAACTTCAAATTAAGATCCGCTAATTTTCCATGAAACTAGACTCACATGTCTTATTACCATAAAATTTTCAGAATTTTTAGTATAGCCAATAAGTACAGTTTATTCATTAAATTCTCCCCTGTTCTGCTGTTTGATAGTTTCGACCTTTCTTCACTAAAAATTAATTATCTCATTGTACTAAACTCAATTATGTTACCGTTTATTTATATTAAAAATAGACAGACTCATTAATAAATTCAATTATATAAATTTTATCCCATGATTATTTGTTTACAATTGTTAATGAATTTCCAAAGTCAGAATAGGGGATTCCGACATCATTCTGACCCTGTCTCAAAAAAATTCAAATATCATAGAATATGAAATTCTTTTTCTTACACTGTTTCTTTTATGTGAAAATAGACTCATCCAAATTTAATTTAATATCTCATTCAACCTCTAATTCAATTTCCACCATTTTTGGTGATTTTTCACAGTCACACAACTACTGCTGTCCAAAACTGTTTTGTTGCTAAATTTACTCTTACATAATTTCACTTACTCCATTTCATCTTACCGAAGGTTCGATCAAATATCGACTACACTGTTCATAAATTTTCACACTTATACCTACACTTATTCATCATATAATCATATTCAATTATACTTAGTCGTTACACGATCACATGTATTTTCACTTAGTCAATTTCCCGTTGAACTCATCGGAATAATAACGATACACGGTGGCCAGCACATAGTACCACCCTTGTAGCCGAAGCTATCTGGTAACAAAGTAGCCTGCACTTAATACTACACATGTGACCAAAACCATCACTTACACATAGTGGCCTGCACTTAGTACCACACATGTGATCAAAACTATCGGGTACGCATAGTAGCCTGCACTTAGTACAACACATGCGACCTATCCGTCTGGTACACGTAGTAGCCTACAGTTAGTACTACACACGTGACCTAAAACCATCTTGTAGCTCTCTTGTACACATAGCGGCCTACACTTAGTACCACACATGTGACCTAGCTACCTCATTCTTATCTTTTCTATTCTGAAGGTTCAACTGGGAATTCTCACTTTTCAACATTTTACCCATTCATCCATAACCAATCACAATTTATAATTTACATCAAATAAATACTCCATATTCAATCATAACTCATATAATATAATAAAATATTAAAACATAAATAAAAATGATGTATTATTTACATACAAACTTACCTCGAAAGCAAAACCGGTGAAAAGGACTTATTCGTCAATTACTTGTTTTTCCCTCGTTCTAGTTCCAAACACCATTTTCCTTGACCTATAATAACATATTTTACTTATTTAATTAATTTACTATTCAAAGCAGTCCTTAACTCAACTTTTGCAAAATTATAATTTTACCCCTAAACTTTTACATATTTGTACTTTTGCCCCAATACTCAAAAATTAAACTTCAGCCCTTATTCTTATGTTTTATAACATGCTGATCATTTTTCCCTTCTATGGCAACATCAAATTCTTACTCTAGCATACACTTATGAATATTAGGTATTTTTACCGATTATGTCATTTTACTCGTTTTCACTTAAAATTGCTTAGCAAAAGTTCTTTAACATAATTTCGAGCTTCATATTCCATAATAAAACATCAAAATACACATTTTTCACCTATGGGTAATTTTCCAAAGATGAACCCTAGCATGAATTATTGGTAGCATAAGCTAAATCGAGCTAGTAGGACTCCAAAACCGTAAATAACTTGAAAAACGGGGCTAGAACAGACTTACCATGAGCTTGGAAAGTTGAGAAAACCCTAGCCATGTCTTCTCCTGGTAAATTTCATTCATATGAAGAAGATGGACAAATTTGGCATTTTAATTTTGTTTTTAATTCATTTAATTTACAAAAGGACCAAAATGCCCTTATAAAAAAAATCTTATCTAGCATATACCATATCCATTTTTGTCCAAAAACTTAACCAATGGTCTAATTACCATTTAAGAACCTCTACTTTAAAATTTCATAGCAATTTGATACCTCTAACTTGTAGAACTCAAGTTTTGCACTTTTTACAATTTAGTCTTTTTGTCTAAATTGAGAGCCCAAACATCAAACTTTTCGAACAAAATTTTCACAAAATCGTTCTGTGAAATTGTAGATGATAAAAGTATAATAAAAATAAATTTTCTTACATCGAATTTGTGGTATCGAAACCACTGTTCCGACTAGGCCCAAAATCGGGCTGTGACACGTCACATGTGATTACTCCGTCTGAGATTGAAATCCGATCTGATGACTTATGAAGAGGAACCGATTTGTATCTTTGCTCGTGAAGTGAAAGAGTTGAATAACAAGAAAATTCCATTAGTAAAAATTTTATGGCATCGACATGGAGTAGAAGAGGCTACGTGGGAGACTGAAGATTCAATGAAACAACAATATCTGAATCTGTTTAATGGAAAGATTTTTGAGGACAAATTCCCTAAGCGGGAGAATCGTAGCAGTCTGATTTAGAATCTAGCCGAAACAGTGGTTTTGGGACCATAAATTTGAGTCTGAATAATATTTTAATATTACTTTCTGTGCCATTGATATGTCACTAAGCATGTATGAAAGTCTCGTATGAAAATTTGTCTGACTGTGTGCTTAAATTGAGAAAAGGATTAAATTGCATTGAATGCAAAATATTCATACTTCATGAAACGAAACTTATTTGAGATGGCTTTTTAATAAGAAGGCTTCATGAGGCAATTATGCCAAAAATTAGATAGTGGATGGAAATTGTCACAAATGGCCTTGTGTGTATATGTTTTATATATTATTATTAAAGGTTAATTTTGTACATTAATAATTATGCTTAAAATGATATAATAAAAGTATGAAAAAGGCCATTATCATCCATCTTCTCCCAAATTTTTGTAAGAAAAAGAAAGGGTTAAAGTTTTGCTATATTCAGCCATTTGAGGGCTTAATTAAGGTATGTTTTGACTTTGATTTTTGATGATTTTTATTTTTTTGATATTGTTGCTTAGTCTACTACTAAGCACATGTTGTAATTTTGAGAATTGATGATGTTTATGAGATGTGCCATTAATGAAATGGTGAGCTTTGTGATGAGTTTAGGTGTTAAATGAAAGATATGTGTTAAATGAACATGTTTTGTTCTTGATCAATTTAGCTAATTAGGGCTAAATTGAGAAAATAGTATTTTGAGGGACTAGATTATGAAATAAATGAAATATTTGGACTTGTATGAGATATATGAGCATTCGGCTAAGCATAAGTATATGGTGATTTTATATATTTGATGTTTTAAGAAAAATGGACTAAATTGATAAAATGTGCAAATATGAGGGTTAATTTGCAAATAGCCCTAAATGTATGTTTTTGGATTGAATTGAATAGGTTGATGAATGAAAGGGTTAAATTTTAATATGTATAGATCAAGAACCGAAGAAATTAGAATTAGATTGCGGGAAAGCGAAAGTAGCCGAATAGCTGTATCCATTCCGATAAACCAAACTCGAGGTAAGTCTATATACATGTATTTGTATTAAATTATGAATGTTCATATGACTATTAATAATGATGAATGCATGTGAGATGTTGTATATATGAAATTCGAGATAAGATCGACACATTGCTAACATTCGAGAAGTCTCGTACGAACCTAGGAATAGATAGGAATAACTATGTCATGACATAGGTGCCTGCTATGTGTTATCATGTAAGACCACGTCTGGGACGTTGGCATTGATTTAAGATTTCGTGTAAGACCACATCTGGGACGTTGGCATCGAGATAATATTTACGTGTAAGACCATGTCTGGGACATTGGCATCGTACTGATTCATGTAAGACCCTGTCTGGGATAGTGGCATCGATATCTAGTTACATATAATACCACGTCTGGAACGTTGGCATTTTATGAATATTCCGAGCACTATGAGTATCTTACTAAATTTTGAATGGTTCAACGGGTAAATCTGAGATACGAATGATTACGTGATTTGTATATCCGTTTTAGGTACGTTTGGTTTGTACACTAAGTGTGTAAGAAAGGTAAGTATCTATATGAACTTATTAAGATGTGTACGTGAAATGAATTGATGGAGTGATATGTGAATATATGCTCAAATGAGTTATGTGTATATGTGATATTGAGTTCAAGAATGTGGTAAGTTATGGCTAAGCATATGAGCCAAAGAGTATGAGATGAATTTGCTATGAGAACTATAAATGACATTGTATCATTATGGATATGTGTATTTTATGCTAAGTTTATTTGTATAAGGCTTACTAAGCTTTTCAAAGCTTACTCTGTGTGTGTGTGTGTGTGTTTACTATATTTTATAGATCGTCAAGGCTACTGAAGCCTCGGGGACCGTCGAGGATCGTCATCACACTACCTAGCTCATTTTGGTACCTTTGAAAATATGTATATAGTTTAATATGGCATGTATAGTCTAGTCATTTTGGATTATGTTGGAAATGTGTATAAATAGCCATGAGATGTGGCTAGATAAATGTTGATACTATGCATGAGTAAATATGATATTTGATGCATGATTTGGTATAGTTTGATAGTTAATGAACTGGCCAAGACTTTGGTAAGCATATGAATGATTATGAGTATGTTTGATTGATCAAAGAGATGGTTAAAAGAAAGGTAAATGTGGACAAATCATGCTTGAATATATGCATGTGTTTTAGTTGTGTAAATTGGCATAAATGGAAAAGGAAATAGAATGTGGAGACTTGTTGATTATTTGGTATGTCTTTAATTGTCAATCGTGTTTGATAAGAATTGGTATATTGTTTGAAGGCATGACCTTAATTTAGGTGGCACTATGGCCTTGCAAATGGCCTGTTTTGCCTACACGGCTATGGCACACGAGCGTGCCTGGTAGCCGTGTGGTTAAGTCAGTAGCTAGCCTAACTTTACACGGCCATGGTACACGAGCGTGCCTAGTAGCCATGTGGTTAAGTCAGTAGCTAGCCTAATGTTACACGGCCATGGCACACGGGTGTGCCTGGTCGCCGTGTGGATAAGTCAATATCCATGCTCTATTATGGCACGGCCCGGACACATGGTTGTGTCTAGTAGCTATGGGAGACACACGGCCTAGTTACATGGGCGTGTGACCTTGACAGTTTTGAAAAAGTTTTAAATTTTTGAGAATTTCTGTATGTGTTCGGTTTAGTTCTGACCTTACTCTAAAGCATGATTAAGGTCTCGTTGACTTATATAAGGGACACTTTGATTGCTATTGGTGAATTGTTTTTATTAAATGTTTGTAAAATTTTCCGATCTGTCCAGTAACGCCTTTAACCCTATTTCGGCGATGGATACGGGTTAGGGGTGTTACACTTCCTTTCATTTAAAATTTAAAGTTTGTGTTGGGTTTTATTTATGTAATAAGGCCATTTATGTTTTTTAAAATTTTTAATTGGGCTTTGTTTACTTATTTTAAACTACTAGTTTAGGAAAAGACGAATTTTCAAAATAATTACTGTTGTAACAACCTGATTTTGGGCTTAGTTGAAACATTGGTTCCGGGACCACAAATCCGATGTTGAGAAATTTATTTTACTTATATTTTTATGGTCTACAATTTCACGGAATGATTTCGTGAAAATCTCATTCGAAAATTTTGACGTTTGGGAACTCAATTTAGTCAAAAGGACTAAAATGTAAAAAGTGCAAAAGTTGAGTTCTACATGTTAGAGAAGTCCAATTGTTATGAAATTTTAAATTGGAGGTCCTTCAATGATGATTAGACCATTGGTTTAGTTGGTGGACAAAAATGGACATGGATGGGTATGTTTCAAAAGATTTTTTAAGGGGCATTTTGATAATTTAGTGAATTAAATGAATTAAAAACAATATTTAAATGCCAAATTTGTCCATTTTTAAGCTTAGGCCGAATTTAACATGTGGGAAGCCAGGGATAAGGTTTTCAAGCTTTCCAAGCTTCATGGTAAGTCCATTCTAGCCTCGTTTTTCATATTCTTTACGTTTTTGGAGTCCTGGTAACTTGATTTAGCTTATTCTAGCAATAATTTAACCTAGGGTTCATATTTGGAAAATTACCCATAGGTGAAATGTGTTTATTTTGATGTTTTATGTTAGAATATGAAGCTTAGAATTATGTTAAACAACTTTTATTAAGCGATTTTTAGTGAAAACGAGTAAAATAACATAATAGACAAAAATACCTAATGTACATAAGTGCATGTTAGAGCAAGAATTTGATGTTTCCATAGAAGGAAAAAATGATCAGCATGTTATAAAACATAAGAATAAGGGATGAAGTTTAATTTTCGAGCCTAGGGGCAAAATCATAATTATGCAAAAGTTTAGGGGTAAAATTGTAATTTTTCCAAAGTTTGAGTTAAGGACTGTTTTGAGTAGTACATTAATTAAATAAGTGAAATGTGATGTTTTAGACCCCGAAGAACGAGATTTGGACCTAGAACATGAGGAAAATCGAAAATCGAGAAAGTTGGTAAATTGCCGTTTCTGGATTCGAGGTAAGTTGGTGTGTTAATAATAATACAATAATGCCGTAATGTATATTTGAAACCTAAATTGTGGTATTGAATTGATTTTTCTAAATTACATGTTTAGTATATTATGTTGGTGAATTGATTTAATAATATGTTTATGATAAAAGGTGACATAGGTGATATGGAGAATGGGTTGAAATGTTGTGCTTAAAGGTGTTTTCTATGACTATGGTTATTATGTGAAATGGAAAGTTGATATGTAAATAATGCATTTATTTTACTTGTTCAATAATTATTTTGCTAGATATTATGGAAATCATTGGGTGATAACTAAAATATGAAAATGTATGGAACAGGAAATTATCGGTTGAACCTTCATAAAACCGAGAGATACGGACAATATGTAGCTAGGTCACACGAGTGATAAGGGACCTTCACCGTGTGCACAAGAAAGCTACGAGATGGCAAAATTTGATATGTAGCTAGGCCACATGGATGATAAGGGACTTTCACCATGTGTGCAAGAAAGCTACAGGATAATAATTTCATATGTAACTAGGTCACATGTGTAATACTGTGTGTATACCATGTGTACAAGAAAGTTACAGGTTATGAGCAGCTAGGTTACATGAATGGTTCCTAGTGTTGGATGCCATGTAGACAAGAAAGCTACGAGATGGAATGGCTAGGGCACATGGGTGATAAGGGACCTTCACCATGTGTACAAGAAAGTTGAATTATGTGTAGGTGGAGCTATGTGCTGAGACCACCGAGTATTGGGCATTTTCTAAAGGGGTTCAACGAGATAACTTACTAATGGTGATTGGTGCGATCATGTTATGAATAAGTGCAGGTGTGGATGTGACCAATTGAGAAATGTGGCAAATGTAGGTGTGAGCAAGGGGGCATGTGACCATGTGTGTATGTGCATAATGTGTTTGATATGTGATACATGATTGAAATTGTGGTAAGGATGATATGGTGTAAGCGCCATTATGAGTACTCGTAAATATTGGTGATGATTATTCATTTGCATGCTAGTATTGAACATGCTTGGTGTTATGTGTGCATATATAGAAGTAATATAAAGAAAACATGGGAGAGTAAAATTTTCAGTAAAATCGATTGAAACAGCAGCAGTTATGTGATTTTGAAAAATCACCATAAATATTAGAAATTTAATTATATATTTAATAAGAGATGAAATTAAATCTTATTGAGTCTTTTTTCACATAAAAGAAATGGCATGAGTAAATAATGTTTCTATTATGAGATATTTAAATTTTGCTGAGACAGGGTTTGAATGATTTCAGAAATCCCCTATTTTGAATTTAGAAAATCACTAAAAATTGTATAAAAAAGGTTATGGTGTGTAATTTATATTCTCAGAATCTAGGGTGAGTCTACTTTTGAGAGAGACAAACGGGAAGGTTATCCAAACTCTTTATAATGAGGAATTTTAATTTTAATGAAGAGGTGCTAGAGCTATCAAACAACAAAACAAGGGAATCTTTAATGAATAAACTGTATTGATTGGCTAAACCAAAAATTTTGGAATTTCTATGTTAAGAAAATATGTGAGTCTAGTTTCATGGAAAATTAACGGATCTTAATTTGGAGTTTCATAGCTCCAGATATAAATAATTTAATGACAGTGACTCAAGGAAACAGCTTAACTGGAATTTTAATAAATAGAAAGAATATGAAAATAGTGTGTTATCGCACTGCTTATTATTTTCATGCGAGCTTACTAAGCGTAAAGCTTACTCCCTCCTTTCCATTTCTTCTAGTTTTGTCAGGTCAGCTCAGGGTTGGAGATCGTCGGAGGCAGCATCATACTATCGAGCCATTATACTTGGAGCATTGGCATATGTATGTTAAATGTTTTCAAGTGAGTGGCATGTATGGGGACTTAATTTTTCTATGATGGATGTTGTTGTGATTAGTCAAATGTATTGGCTTATATTGATTTTTTGATTATAGCCATGAGATATGGCTTATGATGATTTTGGCTTGTAAGCCTATTTGTCCATGGTATGTGTTATTGTCATATTATGTGGTATAAGTGATTAAACAGATGACAAGGTCAAATGTATGTGTGTTCATGTAAAGATGACAAAAAGGCTTGGAAGTTAGCCTAAGTCTTGACCACACGGGTAGAGACACGAAAGGTTGAAAGGATATTTTAATAATTCACCTTAGCAAATTATTGAAATATGTATGCTATTCTTGACATGCATGGTATTTAAAATGCATAGTTATAGCCTAATGGCCCATTCGATAAAAGGTTGTATTTTTTTTATATAAATACGACCTGCGTGCCGTGCCTTACTACTATTCTATTGTATTTCTCTTCTCATCTTACTCCCTCATATGTAAAACTAGTTTCTACATATTGTAATTTGCAAGAGTTATTATGGGCTAGACAAGAAGGAAGCTGGGACAACTATTGTGGATTGATAGCTTATGAAACAGCTTACACCTTTAGGTTTCCTTTTGGTTCTCCCATTGGCTTAGGTTGAACCACCTTAGTTTATGGGGTATAACTATTGCATTTATTTATTGCTTTATTTATTCATCTATGAGATGCTATGGATGTCTAAAGCATGCCAATTTTATATATTAAAATTTGGTAATAATAAACCCCATTAATTGATGAGATCGATTAAAAGACTAAATGGGCTAAAGTAGACCATAATTGGTGAGATGCAATAACCTCAATAAAATCTCTCTATTAAAATATTAAGTTAACAGGCCTTCCAATTTTGCCCTCGTTAAGGCCTCGATCAATACTATGTAGGTTTTGCCAAAGCGAAGTACTAGTATTTATCTTGGTTAAACGCGAAGAATAAACAAGTGATATTCACTGGTTAAAAAAAAATGGTTAATGACTTAACTAGGTTATTCTAATAGGATTAGAAACCTAGAGGCAATTAAGTTGGATAAATCATAAGATGATTAGAACAAGAGTTGTTCACCAAATATTAGGAGTTACATATGATGTAATTAGCAAAGGTTGCTTACCTAAATAACCATAGTCTTGAGAGTAAAGCCAAAGCTGACTTAAGAGGAGGTATGGATCCTTAACCCACTAGAAATACTTTAGAGAAAGTTTTTCCGAAATTAATATATGAGGTTTATTAATTTTGAAAAAAAATAGTGGGATCATCATTTAATAATGTCTTTTTAATGATTGATATAAACTTGGTAAATTTACTCACACGCATATTTAATTGTTGTAGTTATATTATGGCTGTAAATACTAGCACACTCTTATTGTGATTGGTCCTTGATAAGGACAAATTGAATGGTTTGAATTTTCTTGACTGGTTTTGTAACTTGAGGATTGTCCTCAAACAAGAACGAAATTTGTATGTCATTGAACAACCACTTCCTAATGAACCACCTGCTAATGCCTCGAGAACTGATAGAGATGCTTACAAGAAGTATCTCGATGACATGGTAGATGTTGGATGTCTTATGCTTGCCACTATGAATCCTAAGCTTCAAAAGCAACATGAGGACATGGTTGCTTATGATATGATCGAGCATCTGAAAGAACTTTATCAGGGGCAAGCACGGCAAGAAAGGTTCGATATATCTAAAGCCCTATTCCATTGTAAGTTGGCTGAAGGAAGCCCAGTAGGACCTCATGTCCTTAAGATGATTGGCTATATTGAAAGTCTGTCTAAGCTTGGTTTTCCATTGGGCCAAGAGTTGGCCACTGATGTTATTCTATAATCGTTGTCGGATAGCTACAGCCAGTTTGTCCTTAATTTCAATATGAATGAAATTGACAAGACTCTGCCACAGTTGCTCAGTATGTTACGAACTGCTGAATGTAACATGAAAAAGGTTGGACCCAAGCCCATACTGATGGTTCGTAACAACAAGGGCAAGGGAAAGGCCAAAGTTCAGACAAAGCCCAAGGGCAAAGGTAAGCCCAAGCCTGGCAAAGGAAAGGCTGCAATGAAACCTAAAGGTGGGGTGTCTAAGGAAGGAAACTGCTTTCATTGTGGTGTGACTGGACATTGGAAGCGGAACTGCCCTAACTATCTTGAGGAAGTCAAGAAGGCCAAAACAAGTGGAATGTCCGCTTCAGGTATTTATGTTATTGATATTAATTTATCAACTACTACTTCTTGGGTATCAGATACTGGTTGTGGTTCTCATATTTGTACTTCTGTACAGGGACTACAAAGGAGTAGGAAGTTGGCTAGAGGAGTTGTGGACCTGCGAGTTGGAAATGGAGCAAAGGTTGCTGCATTAGCTGTGGGAACATATACTTTATCTTTGCCTACTGGACTTGATTTATGTTTAGAGGATTGTTATTTTGTGCATTGTTATTTTGTGCCCAGTTTGACTAAAAACATTATTTCAGTTTCTTGTTTAGACAAAATTGGTTTTGAGATAATTATTAAGAATAATTGTTGTTTCTTTTATCTCAATAATGTTTTCTATGGTTCGACACAATTGATTAATGGCCTCTATATTTTAGATCAAATGAATCCTATTTACAACATAAATACTAAAAGATCTAAAATAAATGACTCAAATCAAACTTATCTTTGGCATCGTCGTTTGGGCCACATAAGTGAGAGACGCATATCTATACTCCATAAAGATGGTTTCTTAGATTCATTTGTTTTTGAACAATTTGAAGTATGTGAATCTTGCTTATTGGGAAAAATGACTAAATCTCCTTTTACTGGTAAAAGTGAACGAGCTAGTGATTTTTTGGGCCTAATACATTCTGATGTATGTGGACCAATAAATACACAGGCCAGAGGTGGATTTCAATACTTCATTTCTTTCACTGATGATTTCAGTAGATATGGGTATGTTTATCTCATGAGCCATAAGTCTGAGTCCCTTGAAAAGCTCAAGGAATTCAAAAATGAAGTACAAAATCAACTGGGCAAAACTATCAAGTCACTTCGATCTGATCGAGGTGGAGAGTATTTGAGCCTAGATTTTGATGATCTATTGAAGGAATGTGGGATTATCTCACAACTTACTCCTCCTGCTACTCCTCAATGGAATGGAGTTTCTGAGAGAAGAAGTCGAACTCTATTAGACATGGTTCGATCCATGATGAGTCATGCTGATCTACCAACTTTCTTTTGGGGACATGCACTTGAGACAGATGCTTTCACACTAAATCGTGTTCCATCTAAATCGGTTCAAAAGATGCCATATGAGACGTGGACTAGGAAACATCCCAATATGTCTTTTATGAAAATTTGGGGTTGTGAAGCATATGTTAAACGTCAGACGTCTACTAAACTTGAACCCAAATCTGAAAGGTGTATTTTTGTGGGGTATCCGAAGGAAACCAAAGGTTATTATTTCTTTAATCCCACTGAGAACAAAATGTTTGTTGCTCGGACTGGTGTCTTCCTAGAGAGAGAATTTATTTCTAGAAAAGGAAAATTCGAGAATCACAAGATACCACTGAATTAGAGATAGAACAACAGCAAATTCCACAATAAATTGAGGAACAAGTAACTGCTGTAGAAACACAACCACTGCGCAGATCTTTAAGAGAATGCCATGCACCTGAGAGATATGGATTTCTCATTACAACGCACGGTGACGTTCTTCTTATAGATCAAGATGAGCCTAGGACTTATCAAGAAGCGGTGACGAGCTCAGACTCTTAGAAATGACTTGAGGCCATGAGATCTGAGATGGATTCCATGTATAAAAACCAAGTATGGATTTTGATTGACCCACCCGAAGGGATTAAACCTATAGGGTGCAAGTGGGTTTTCAAAAAGAAAACTGACATGGATGGTAATGTACAAACATACAAGGGGCGATTAGTCACTAAAGGTTTTCGCCAAATTCATGGTGTTGACTATGATGAAACCTTTTCTCCTGTAGCTATGTTTAAATCCATCAGGATCTTGCTCGCCATAGCTGCATTTCATGATTATGAAATCTGGCAGATGGACATCAAAACAGCTTTCCTTAACGGGAAACTTGAAGAGGATGTGTACATGACAAAACCTGAAGGTTTTGTCAATCCAAAAGATGCTAGAAAGATTTGTAAGCTACAAAGATCCATTTATGGATTAAAGCAAGCTTCTCGAAGTTGGAATCTTCGTTTTAACGATGCAATCAAAGAGTTTGGTTTTATCAAAAATGAAGATGAACCATGTGTTTACAAGAAAGTTAGTGGGAGCACTATCACATTATTGATACTGTATGTGGATGACATACTTATCATGGGAAATGACATACGTACCTTGCAGTCTATTAAAACTTGTTTAGGAAGTTGTTTTTCTATGAAGGACTTGGACGAAGCTACTTACATCTTAGGAGTCAAGATCTATAGAGATAGATCAAGACGACTACTGGGTCTAAGCCAAAGTACATTCATAGATAAAGTACTGAAAAGGTTCAGTATGGAAGAATCTAAAAGAGGATTCCTACCTATGAGACATGGTATTTCACTCTCGAAGGAAATGTGTCCTTCAACTGCACAAGAGAGAGAACGCATGAGTAAAATTCCATATGCTTCCGCTATTGGATCTATCATGTATTCCATGTTATGTACCCATCCAGATGTCTTGTATGCCTTAAGTATGACAAGCAGGTACCAAGTAGACCCCGGTGAAGGTCACTGGACCACAGTCAAGAATATCCTTAAGTACTTAAGAAGAACTAAGGATACGTTCCTAACATATGGAGGTGAGGAAGAGTTAAATGTAAAAGGTTACACTGATGCCAGCTTCCAAACCGACAAGGATGATTCTCGATCGTAATCAGGATTTGTGTTTTGCCTTAATGGTGGTGCTGTGAGCTGGAAGAGTTCAAAGCAAAGTATAGTAGCCGATTCTACAACAGAGGCCGAGTATATTGCAGCCGGTGAGGCAACAAAAGAAGTGGTTTGGATCAAGAAGTTCATTACTGGACTAGGGGTTGTGCCTAGCATATCAGATGTTATATAACTCCGATGTGATAACAATGGAGCCATTGTACAAGCTAAAGAACCCAGATCTCACCAGCGATCCAAACATATACTTAGGCGCTACCATCTTATTCGAGAGATTATCGATTGAGGAGGTGTAGAGATATACAGAGTACCTATAGATGATAACATTGCTGATCCCCTGACCAAGCCTCTGACACAGTAGAAGCATGATTGTCACACTAAGTTGCTTGGTATTAGATATATGAGTGATTGGTCTTGGTGCTAGTGGGAGATTGTAAGAGTATGTCCAAAGATCAATCATGAGATGGTTGTAATAACATACTTGATTTATCATGTTTATTAATATAAAGCGTTGTCATTATTATTTCAGTTTTTCCTTTTGTGTGTACAAATAAACTGTTTTATAATAATGTTCTGGGAATAATATGATTATTCTTAAAAGATCCTTAGTCAAGTATTATTGTTGACTAGGACAACAATAATGCATTAAGACTAACATGTAGTTGATTGATGATAAAGAGTTGTCATTGATATGGAGTGTCAAAATCAATGCATGAATATGTGTGTTAGAGAACAACATATTGGACTGACCCGCTATGAGTATGTTTCTTGGATTATTATGTAATTGTCACAACATTACTCATAGTGATTAATATGTATATGATCCTCAGACTTGAGATAATCATTATCCCAACATCGTGAGTCGTATATTTTGATACAGTCAAACGTACACCGTAATTGGTTGTTCTATAAAGGCTGATGTTGGATATACCACAATCTACGTAGAGGGATATTGTTGATCAATATAGGATAAGTCCCTACCACATAATGGGAGTAATATCTTAGGCCACTTGATTGAGTGAGACTAGAAATGCCCATGCTCAAATAAGTTGACATGAGATGTCACACTAATTTGTATATCATAGTCTACTCAAGATATCAAGAAACATGGGATGGACTATACAAGTGTGACTATCCCATGACTTGTGTCCATTCCAGAGATAAAGGACTTAAGGATTAATGCATGAAAGGTTAATCACAAAAAAGTTATGTCGAATCATGACTTCTTGTAACTTAGGTAGCAATGATGCATTGATAGATGCCACTCATTGTTTGTGACATTAGAATCGTTCTAGTATTACTGCTAACGTTACAAGAACCTACAGGGTCACACCCTATGGTTGAAATGAACGGAATAAAACATAGTTGGTATTGTGTTTGATTGTCACATGAATTAAATTAATTAAAGAATTAATTTAATTGGGCAATCAAATATTGAATATATTATATGTACAAGGATGTTGTACCCATAATGAGAATTAATATATGAATTTGGTTCGTATATAAATTTAAATAAATTTAGTTTACTGAAATCCATGTTATAATTAATGTAATTATAACTTTTTGGGTATAATTAATGTAATTATAATTTTCGGTTAAAACATTATTATATTTATTTAATTTTATAATTCATTAAAGATATACAGATTATAAAAGGTAATAAGTGATACAAAACTTATTAAGAAAAACCCTAAGAATTTGCTTGAAAAGGTCTAGCAGCCGTCAAGCAAATAAATACGTCTAAAACAGTTTTAGAGATTTCTGTCGTTCATAGTCAAACCGGGTGGATTACGTAGAGGCCGACATCGTAAAGGTTGCAGCTTAGTTCGACAGTAGATCAAAACTTTTGTTGCCGAGGCGTCGCTATCTACTCAGATTGAAGTTTCGGTAACTTTGAAACCTTTATTTCGCCCTAATTCGTTCCTCACACATGGATTCATGGTTTGGATCACCGGGATTAATTTTATTTTGCTGTGCCATGGGGGTGCCGGTGTTCCAACATGTTTAAGTCCAGTAACGCCTTGAACCCTGTCCCGGAGTTGGACATGGGTGAGGGGTGTTACAACTGTTTTCAAAGACACGAAATTTAAACATTAGAGTTTTCAAAAGCTTCCGCGATTTTAAATCAACTTATTATAAATAGCAGATAATAAGGCAAATGTTTTGACTAGTTGAGTTGTTAAATACAAGCAAAGGGGTTTTAAACTTAGAAACGAGATTTTACCAACAAGTCCAAATTTTGAAAGACACTTTATGTGACACGCCAGATTCGTCCATAACGTCTAGGCCGGGTTTGGGATGTTACATTATATGCTTATGATCTTGTTGTATAATGATGCATGTTAAGTAAAGGTTTAACTAGATGATTGGTATATGTATTTTGGTATGTTTTGGTTCAGTAAAATTTGAGGTATAAACATATTGGTTATTAGTATTGGAAATGGTATGAAATTGTCTTGAATGTGGCTAAAATGGATGTTCAATTATGCTATAAATTGGTGCCATTTGGTTTGTTTAGGTACATGAGATTGTGGGTGGCAAATTGGCTTGGTAAATAGCCTATTTTTGTCCACAAGGACAGAGACACAGGCGTGTGTCTTAGCTGTGTGTGACACACGGTCATGTTACACGGCTGCATGTCCCTTGTTTTTGAAATTGAAGTGAATTCAGTATGCTCCACACGGTCTCACACACGGGTGTGTGATTGGCCGTATGTTACAAGTTAGTATACCCCCTAATTGGCACATGGCCTAACACACGAGCGTGTAACTTGGCCGTGTTGCATAAGTCAGTATACCCTACAAGTTCGACACGGCCTGACACACAGGTGTATGTGGCCACTTCGAAGGGCACACGAGCTAGACACACGGGCGTATGGTTGGTCGTGTGACCCAAGTCAGTAAACTCACTTGCTTGGACATAGGCTGGGACACGACCATGTGTTCCCATTTCAAATGTCCACACAGCCTATGACATGGGCATGTCTGGTGGCCGTGTGAGACATACCGCTTGGTCACACAGATGTGTATCCCCTGTTTTGGAGAAAAAATTTCTAAGTGTTGAAAAATTTCCCTAGTTTCTAGTTTAGTCCCGAACCACTCCCAACACATGTTTAAGGCCTTGTAGGCTCGTTTAAGGGACACTACGATTGATTTTGATTGATTTTGATTTGAATTGATAAATTGTATATGAAATGTATGTTTAAAAGTGTTGAAAGTCTGGTAATGCTCTGTAACCCTATTCCAGTGTCGAATTAGGGTAAGGGTTGTTACATTTATTGGTATCATAGCTACGGTTTAGTTAATTCTAGGACTAACGTAGTGCGTGTGAGAGTTTAGCTATACATGCCATATATAAACCGTGATAGTGTGATGACTTCTGACATTTGAAAATGTGTTTTTATTTAGAAAATGGATCCAATCGAGTGATAGCTGATGAGGTTGAAAGTAATGAACCTGCTCTTGCTCAAGGGACAACGTCGTCTGATGCTAGACCCGTAACAGGCAGTCAAGGAGGAGAGGTTAAAGAAGCCTTCTTCCAAATGATGAATGAATGGTTCACGCAATATATCCGAACTAACCCCTCCTAATCCCTAACTCTTACCCTAGCTCCTCAAGTAGTTGAGCTTTTAAGATTGAATAAGCCTCCAGTTGACAAGATCCGAAAACACGGGGCTGAAGGGTTCAGAGCTAATGTTGATGATGACCCTGAGAAAGCCGAGTTTTGGCTTAAAAATACGATTCGTATGTTTGACGAGCTTTCTTGCACGCTAGCTAAATGTTTAAAGTGTGTTATATCCCTTCTGGGAGATATCGCGTACCTGTGGTGGAATACATTAGTATTGGTGGTGTCGAGGGAGAGAGTCACCTGGGAGTTCTTTCAGACCGAGTTTTGAAAGAAATATATAAGCAAGCGATTTCTGGATCAAAAACACAGAGTTTTTTAAACTGAAATAGGGCCATATGACCGTAACCGAGTATGAGAGAGAATTTGTGCGGTTAAGTAAATATGCTCAAGAGTATGTTTCTACCGAAGAGATTATGTGCAAGTGGTTTGTTGACAGGTTGAACAAAGATATTAAACTTCTGGTCGGGATATTAAATTTGAAAAAGTTTGTTGTGTTAGTCGATCAGGCTTGAAAAGCTGAAGACTTTAGCCGAGAAAAGAAGAAAGTTGATTCATAGACTAGAGATTTTAGGAAAAGACATATGAATAAACCTTCACATCCTTTATCAAAGAAATTCTGAGATTCGTACAGTAGATTTAATGCGTCAATGGGATATCTGAATAGAGATCATGAAAATCAACTTGTGAATTCTAAAGCCCAAGCTACGTCAATATCGAGTGTTGGCAACATAAAAGAATCAAGCGCGAGTATCAACAGTGTGTAAGACAATATTTTGGAGATTGTTGGGTGAAATATAATAATACAACTTGTTGTAGTTGTGGTTCACGAGATCATTTTATTAAAGACTGTCCTGAGATGGTTGAGAAAGATAGACCTCAAAATTTAAGACTGAGTAATATGTCGACTAAAGGAAGACCACCAAGAAATGTTGGGAATGTGAGTGGTAGTTGAGGGGTGACAAGGGACTCTGCTGTGAGATCCGAAGCTAGATCACCTGCCAGAGCTTATGCTATCCGCGCTCACGAAGAAGCATCATCACCAGATGTTAATACTGGTACCTTCTCTCTTTATGACACTAATGTGACTACTTTAATTGATCCTAGATTGACACATTCGTATGTTTGTGAAAATTTAGTGTCTATTAAGAAATTGCCTGTTAAAATTACTGAATTTATGATTAAAGTATCGAACCCCTTAGGCAAGTATGTTCTAGTTGACAAAGCATGCAAGAACTGTCCTTTAATGACTCGGGATTACTGCTTTTCGGCTGACTTGATTCTTTTACCATATGATGAATTCGATGTGATTCTGGGTATGGATTGGTTGACTCTACATGATGTTGTCGTGAACTATAGACGAAAGACTATAGAATTGAAGTGTCAGAATAATGAAATTCTTCAAATTGAATCTAATGAGCCGAATGAGTTTCCAATAGTGATTTCATTGATGTCAGTTCAGTGATATGTGAAAAAAAGGTTGTGACGCGTACTTAGCATTGTTTTAGATACCAAAGTGCCTGAAAAGAAAATTAAATCAGTGCCTCTAGTTTGTGAATATCCATATGTATTTCCAAAAGAATTACCGGGGTTGCCACTAGTCAGAGGTTGAGTTTGCTATTAAACTAGTACCAAGAACTTCACCGATATCTATAGCTCTGTATAGAATGGCTCCGACAGAGTTGAAAGCTCCGTTGCAATAGTTAACAGATAGAGGTTTTGCACGACTGAGTTTTTCACCTTGGGGTGCGCCAGTATTGTTTGTTAAGAAGAAAGACGGATCAATGAGAATGCCTATTGATTATCGTCATCTCAATAAGGTTACGATAAATAATAAGTATCTGTTACCGAGAATAGATGATTTGTTTGATCAGTTGAAATGTGCAACAATGTTTTCAAAGATTGATTTGAGATCTGGTTATTATCAATTACGAGTTAAAGACTCAGATGTACCGGAAACTGCATTTAGAACGAGGTACGGACATTAAGAATTCCTTGTTATGCATTTTGGTTTGATTAATGCTCCTACAATTTTTATGGATTTGATGAATCAAATATTTAAACCGTATTTAGATAGATTTGTTGTTGTGTTCATTGACGACATTTTGATCTATTCACGAGATGAATCTGAGCATGCCGACCATTTGAGGATTGTGTTGCAAATTTAAAGAGATAAGCAATTGTATGCTAAATTTAACAAATGTGAATTATGGCTCTGGGAACTTTGATTTTTTGGACACATTATTTCTGCGGAAGGTATAAGAGTTGATCTGAGCAAGATATCTATAGTTATTGACTGGAAACCACCTAGAAATGTATCCAATGTCAGAAGTTTTCTGGGATTGGTTGGTTAGTATCGACGTTTTGTAAAAGGATTCTCAATGATTGCTACACCAATGACCAAATTGCTACAGAGAGATGTGAAGTTTGAATGGTCCGATAAATGTCAACAAAGTTTCGATCAATTGAAAGAATTGTTAACTGAAGCACTAGTGTTAGTTCAACCTGAGTTGAGTTGTAACAGCCCAATTTTAGGGCTAGTCGAAATAGTGGTTTCGAATCCACTAATTCGAGGTTGAAGAAAGTTAATTTGATATTTATGTGTTATGGCATAATTATATGGATGTATGAAAATTTTGGTGCATTAATTTTAGCGATTGCTTGCTTAATTGCGAAAAAGGACTAAATCGCATAAAGTGTGAAAGTTCTATTTTACAAGCTAGAGGTGTCTAATAGCCATAGGATATTAAATTGGAGGTCCTTAAAGTGCAATTAGGCCAATAATAGAGTGTTGGCCGGCCATAGGGCAAGGGGGACTAGAGCATTAATTTTGGTTAAAATTTTGGTGAAATTAGGTGATTAAAAATGAATAAAATAAGATAAATAAAAGAGTTGTCATCTTTTCCTATTCACACTTCTTCTCCACCGAAAATTGAAGAGAGAATAGGAGTTGTTGGAGTTCAAATTTTCAGCCAAGCTAACCTCTTGCAAGTAAGTGATTTTAGAGGTTTTTCTTGATAATTTTTGTACTTTTGGAACCCCTAAAGCTTAAGCAAGCTAATGAAGGGACTATCTTGCAAAATGGTTGAAAGTTTAGGGACTTGCCATGAGAGTGTCTAAGTTGTTTGCTGAGTTTTTATGGAAGAAAATGAATGTTAGTGGGTTAAGGAATAACATTTGTGAAAGGTGTTACCATGAAAACACCTAAATGGGACTTATTTGTAAAGATTGCAATTTAGTAATAAAGGCACGAAATGATTGGTTTTGTGAGTTGCTATAAGAGAAATAAATGTTCAACTAGGCTTGTTTAATGAGAAAATGTGATGAAAAATGATTTACAAGCCTAGGGGAAAAATTGTAATTTTGCCAAAGTATAAGGGCAAAATGATCATTTTTGCCTAAGTAGAAATTTTGATGTATCATGAGTTATATAGTGATTGAATGAGTAAATTTTATTATTATAGATCAAGAAGAACGCGGAAACAACCTTGACCGAGGAAAAGGCAAGGTTAAGGACTAAATCATCAATTAACCTAATTGTTAATAATCTTATTTTTCCCCCGGATAAGGTCCGAACCTTGTCTTTCTTGATCTATAATAGAAAATTTAACTTATTTATTATTCACATTATTCAATTCTATAATGGAAAAATTAGATTTTTTTTCCCCTAATCTTTGACATATTTACATTTTTTCCTCTAGGCTCGACAAATGGAATCTATTCAATTTCTTTGATTCCCAAGCCTAGCCAAATCTCTTTTATACTTATAGCAGTCCACATTTTTCATTTAATCACACTTTTACACACATTTTATAATATTTTTACAAATAGGTCCTTTTGACATTTTCATCAAAAACCGCCAAGCAAAAGTTGTTTATCACATATGAAACATGCATAATCTACCATTAGACATCAAAATACACAAATATCCAACATGGGTCAAACCTAGACCTTTATCTTTCCTTAAATTAATAGTAAAAATAGATAGATCAGGTGATAAGACTTCAAAAACATAAAGAGCATAAAAAACTGGGCTAGGATGTACTTACAATCAAGCGTGAAAGATGAAAAAACCCTAGTTATGGTGTTCTTATGAAATTTAGAAAAGGTAGAAGAAAGATGAGCAAATTTTGGCTTTTTTTCCCCTTTTATTCTTTTATTAACCGAATGACCAAAATGCCCTTTTGCCAAACTTTGAAATTTATCTCACCATGTCTATTTTTTCCACTATCTTAAGAAATGGTATAATTATCATATGAGGACCTCTAATTTAAAATCCCATAGCAATTAAACACCTCTTACATGTAGAACTCAACTTTTTTACTTTTTACAATTTAGTCCTTTTAACTAAATTGAGTGCCCAAACGTCAAAATTTTCGAACGAAATTTTCATAAAATCATTCTATGAAACATTAAACCATAAAAATATAATAAAAATGAACTTTGTTGTGTCAGATTTGTGGTCTCGAAACCACTGTTCCTACTAGGCCCAAAATCGGGCAGTTACATTCTCGTTGAACCATTTGGAATACTAAAGGATACTCGAGAATCTCATACACACAGTATCGTACCAATACCATATCCCAGACATGGTCTTACATGTAATCTCTTATTGATGCCAATAGCCCAGCTATGGTCTTACCCGAACTTTCATATCGATGCCATATCCCAGATATGGTGTTACACGAAGTCTTATATTGATGTCATATCCCAGATATGGTCTTACATGTAATCTTCGTAACCCTAATGTCATGACATCGGTATCCTATCTATTCCTAAGGTTCAACTGGGACTTTCGCTGTATTGAATCTCTGTCGGTCATTTACATAGTATCGTACTCAATAGCATTCACATTTCATTTCAATATTATAGCATTTACCACAATTATATCAATTAAGCTTTTATACGCATATAATTTAATGCTTATTAAACATACGAACTTACCTAGGCATAAAAACAACAAAAATGACTAAATCGTCAATACTCGTTTCCCCCGTTCTAACTCTGAACCTCGTTTTTCTCGATCTATAATATAACATTTAACTTAATAATTATACTATTCAAATCAGCCCAAAATCACACTATGATTAAAATTACATTTTTTCCCTTAAAGTTTGATATTTTTACAATTTAGTCCCTAGGCTCGTAAAATGATTTTCATTCAATTTATTTAATAACCATGCCTAGCCGAACCTTATACATGCTCATAACAGCCCACATTTTTCATTTATTCTCTCTTTTACTACTCATTTTACAACTTTTACAAATAAGTCCTTTTAGGCATTTTTACCGAAAATCGCTTAGCAAAAGTCGTTTAACAAACAACAATCATGCATTTTCCACATTCAAACATCAAAATACATACATGTTCAACATGGGTAAAATTTTAGACTTTGACATCTCTTCAATTTGGTGGTAGAAATAGATAGATCATGTTACAAGGATTTTAAAAACATAAAAATCATTAAAAACAGGGCTAGAACGGACTTACAATTGAGCTTGGAAGCTTGAAAAACCCTAGCCATGTCTTTTCCATGTAAAATTTGGCTAAGGGGAAGAAGATGAGTAAAAATTGGCTTTTAATTTGACTATTAATTCATTTTAATAACCAAATTACTAAAATGCCATTAATGAAAAACTTTAGAAAGATACCTAACCATGCCCATTTTTGCCCACCAGCTTAACCAATGGTCTAATAACCATCTAAGGACCTCTAATTTAAAATTTCATAGCAATTGGACACCTTAAAAATATAGAATTCAAGTTTTGCACTTTTTGTAATTTAGTCCTTTTAACTAAATTGAGTGCCCAAACGTCAAAATTTTTGAACGAAATGTAACGCCCCAAATTTTTGGGCCTAGATGAATTGGGCTTTGGGCTTTGGGTCTCAGAAAATTTTTAAGTGAGCGAGAAAATGACAATTGGCATGTGGACTTTGAGGGTTAATGAATTTGGAGTATCTAGGGGTGTTGGAGATATCCTGGGATCAAGTAAGGGTATAGGAAAAATTTTGGTTTGAGCCCAGGGGAACTGTGACTTTAGTTAGTAGGCCTGTTAAATAAATGAAGAAGAAAAATGTCACAAAAGAGCTTGTGGGGTAGTGGTAAAGTGGCACCACTTAGGGAGCAGGGAGGTGGCGTCATTAGCAGGCAAGGGAGTCCAAGGTTCGAGTAGTGGCATGGTATTTTATTGGGGTATTTATTTTGCTGTCAGGACGGCTAGAGTTTGTGTTGCAGTGAAAGTCTGATGGATGAGAGGTTTGAAATGGTCATGGAGAGATTGTAGGAGCTTATCTTAGAGAAAATTTAGGATGAGATTGAGGAGTTATTAGGGAGAAAAGCTAGGAGCTGAGAAGTGTGAAGAGTTGGTTGCATTTTGGGAAGTGGAAAGCGTATAAATTCAGCTTAGGAGGGTAAATGAGTGCCGTTTTTGGGTCTTTTAGGGGGTATTACGAATTTTCATTGTGGCTTTCAGCATTTGGAGAGTTTTGCATATAGGTCAGTCTTTCTTTCTTTACCGAATATCTTGTAGTTACCCTCACACAAGCACATTTGATCTTTTTCTTTTCTTCTTGTTACCTTTTCCAAACCCTCTAAAGTCGAATATTTCCACCTTCCCTTTGCCAAAATTCTTTTTGTGCCGTCATTATTTCTTCAACCTAGCCGATTCTTGTGTAAGTACTTTACTGTTTCAATTGATCTTGCTAGAACCGACTTCTCCTTTCCCTCACTCTTGCTAAATCGATTTTGGTAGGGGATTGATATCGAATCTCTGTTCTTCAGATCTCTGCCTAGTTACTCTTTATGCGTTTCAGGATTTGGTTTTGAAGGTTGGCCGAATGGTCGTATGTAATGTAAGTGTGACTTAAGATGGATATAAGTCACTTATGGTTCAGTTTTTTAATAATTAAGATTGATGCAGATTTAGGAAGTTCTCGTGATTAGTGATCGAGGAAAAGCTATTAAGGTTGGTGTTTCAAGTAAGGTTAAGGTGAGACTTCGGCTTTTGGTAAAGTATTCGATAAGTATATGTGATTAATCATTGAGTGACATCGTTTGTAGGGTCGTGGCTAAGGAGATCGCATTTCATTTTATTATCAGGTGTGTACATACACTATACACACAATGGATTGGGAAATCCCGAAATCCCAAAATCCCAAAAGTTTGGTTTCGGTAGTCTTACGAGTGTGCGAGCACTCGTATGAGGGAAATGGAATCGATAACAGAGACCCCATGAGCGTTCTCATGGACTTGGGTCGTGTTGTGGCCAACTGGGCCAGAATGGGTAAAATGGGCCCTATGGGCCGTAGGCTCAAAATAGGCGAATTTGATGATTTGGTAATAAGTGATGAACTAGTCATGCTGGTTACATGGCTTGGAAGATTTGGGCCAGATGAGCCATATGAATGTGATTGGGCCAGATGGGCAATATGAATGTGATTTGGGCATAATGGGCCATACGAATGAGATTGGGCCTGGTGGGCCATATGAACGTATGTGAATTTGTTTGGACTTTGTAAGGGGTCTTGGGCTTAGTATTTGGTAAATTGCTTAACCTTGCATAAAACTTTAATAATTAACTAATTGTAACCATGGACAAGTCATAAGGTTAAGGTGTGGCAATAGGTATAAGCATGTCTAGGATTGGATCTAGGGAGAGCTTGGTACTTAAGCGGTCTTAATGACTCACCTCCTCTTCTCTGGAATCCCACCTGGTGCATAGTATCTATTCACTTTAGGCAACGAGGACTTGATAACGGGACAAGGTAAGTAATAGACCCATAATAATAAAAAATGACCGAAATGCCCCTAAGGGAAAAAATGACTAAAATGCCCCTATGTGTTGAATGTAAGATTTATAGATGTTACATGTACATTTGCTGCATTCATATGATATTCTGTTTAGGTTGCATATGGGTTAGTAAATTATGGAACGGAGGAAGTATATGAGGATCGCATGGTTGCTTGACGACCGTGGATCCACCGATTATATGATTAGCAGCTTTGCTGCAACGTTGGTAGTACTGCAATCGGACTACCCTTGAAGTGTATCGGATGGGTGGGTTGATTTAGAAATCTCCACAGAAGTGTTTCGGTTGGATGGAGACGATGTGTATCGGATGGATTATTTGGGGAGGGTTTGCACTACATTGCATGTATGATATTATTATGTTAATAATATGATATGTATGCTATTTGTTTTGATGAGTGTCATACACACTGAGTTTTCAAAAACTCACTCCCGCTTTTATTTTTCTCAAGTGATCCTCAGTAGGTGGTTTGATAGATGGAGGGACTTAGAGGTGGCCAACTAGTAAGACGATTAGACCTGTTTTTCTTAGTATCTAAATTCTAGATTTTAAGTTATTTAGTTTAAGTTATTTTATTTCGGATTGTAATAAGGCTTTCCCTCTAGTTATTATTCCATTACTTCCACTACGCATTATAATTTTGAAACGGACCCTGGATTTATTTCTTTTAAGCATATTTCAAGTTTTTGAAAATTATTGTGTTTTAAAGAACGAGCTTTCGTTGTCAAAGGAATTTTTTTTTTAAATAGTAACCAGGAAATGTTTTTTTTTTTGGCCTAGTTTTGAAAGCAAACTGGATTCTACTTAACTTTTCTTCAGAAGGGTTTTCAATGAAAACAAAATTTTCTCAAAAACACTTCAATGTGACATGCTCGGATTCGGGCCTAACTTCTAGGCCGGGTTTGGGGTGTTACACGAAATTTTGACGAAATCATTCCATAAAACTATAGACCATAAAAATATAATTAAAATGAATTTTTCTTCTTCAAATTTGTGTTCTCAAAACCACTGTTTCGACCAGACCTAAAATTAGGTTGTTACACGGGGAGTTTAATGACGCAAAATAGGGTCTAGAGAGAAAGAATTCCAAGATTGCCATCAGTGTCGCGACACACCGCTGAAGCTACCCTGAGTACGAGCATACTACCTTCGATGTGGCAACACAGGCACTAAGTTGTTCTGACACCAGTCCTGTACAAGAAATACTTTAGAGCTCGGGGTGTTTTGGTCTGCACAATCAAATATTAAACAGGAGAGCGTCAACTGACCTAGTGTTAGGGACAACAACAACCCTAAATCTATAAATAGACTCATTTAACACTTGTTATGGACAACTTTTCATACTGTATAATATTCTTTATAATTTCATTTTTTTAGTTTTTCCCTTTTCTCAAGCTTTAGGTTATTTTTAGTTTTGCATTTGTCAGGAGATCTAATTTGTGAAACTCGATAAATTTTTTTGTGGATTTTATGCTTCAATTAAATAAAATTTAGACTTCTCTTAAACCTTCGTCTCTTGATTTCCTATTAATGTTCATCTTCTATATCAACTTTATTATTTTTTGAGATCCATGATAAACTAATCCTCTTATGGGAGATTAATGAGTGGAGGTATCATTAATTGATTATTGTGCATGGTTTTCTTAGCCGATCAACTATTTGGGAGAGGAAGGACTTAAACCCTAGGCTTGACAACCCTAGGAAATCATCTACGTGGCCTATCCATGAATATCTTAGCGCCAAACCGGTCTGAACTGTGAGGTCGAGTGATTAGTACTTTTTGTCGACTCGTATTATAGTGGAAGATCAAAAGGTCCTGCTAGGGTGGGGACTAGTTGATTGAACAAGGAACCCAAAGAAACAATTATCTATGACTATAGAATTGAGCTAATCACCCATGCTCAGATCTGATTCAGTTTTCTATATAAAATTTCCCAAAGTCTTTTCCTTTATATTATTCTATTTTATATAAAAAAATCTTTCTTTATGCTTAGTCATAATATAATTGATTTAAAGTACTAATTAACTTTATTTGTGCTTAGATTAGGATTGATTTAGTGCTCGCCTCCCTTGGGCACGATCCTCAAAGTACTCACCTATTTTGTTGTAACTATATTAGAAGCTCACTTGTATACTTGCATTGCATTTTTTGTGTAACACCCCTTACTCGTGTTCAACGCCGGAACAAGATATGAGGCATTACAGGGCAATAACACTTGCAACTAAACAAATTCAAGGCATAATTTTTTGTTTAAAATGTAAAACTTTTATCTTATATCATCAAGTCCCTAAAATGGGCCTACGAAGCCCAAAACATGCTTTCGGAGCAATTCGGGACTAAATCGAGAACTTTTAAAACTATTAGAACATTTAGAAAATTTCCTTGTCTTCAAGAGTCGCACGCCCATGTGCTAGACCGTGTCTTCCACACGGCTGAGACACACGGCTGTGTCTCTGCCTGTGTGGTCAAGAAGTTGGCTATTTTCCAAGCCAATTTCTACCCTACCATGCCCATACTTGAGTATAACTTGAATGATACATTTCATGACATATTAAAGCTGCCAAAACGTCCACCACACACATGTAAGAAGTCATAGCATGCAATTTACTCAACCATGGAATGCATCATCATGAGTTTATAGCATAACCAATTTATTGGCCACATTAAATGGCCTTATACAAAAATGAACTCCGAATATCCTAGGTCATTATTCTAGGCCAACTCATAGTAACATATACACATGACCAAGTTCCCTATACATGCCATAACCTTAAGTATAAAATCATCGATACCTAAATTGTAAGCTTGATAGTGTCATAGCTAACCTGAGTACATTATAAACATGGAAAGCAACGGAGTAAGCTATAAAGCTTAGTAAGTATGTATGTAAGTAATAAGTAATTTATTAACATGCTTTTATAAGTCTTCACAATATGTTCTCAAGATAATACAATCCTAATTGCACATAGTACCACTATTTACTCATGTTCATCTCAAGCTGTCTACTCGAGTCACAGTCACTAAATTATTTATATCTTGACTCACGAAACTCAAAATTAAGATAAAAAAATTTTCCCTGAAACTAGACTTGCATATATTCTTACCAGAAAATTTTCAAAATTTTTCATTCAGTCAATAAGTACAGTTTATTCATTAAAGTCACCCCTATTCCGCTGTCTGACAGTTCTGATCCCTCTTTACTAAAAATTATTATCTCCTCGTACGGGATTCGAATGACGTTTCCATTTATTTATTTTGAAAATAGACTCATTAAAGATTTTATGAATGTGAATTATAACCTATAATTATTTTTTTAAAAAAATTTAATGATTTTCCCAAGTCAGAATAGAGGATTCCGAAATCATTCTAACTCTTTCTAACAAAAATTCTAATATCTCAGAATATGAAATTATCTTGCTTACACCGTTTCTTTTATGTGAAAATAGACTCAATAATATTTAATTTAATATCTTATTCAACCTCTAATTCGATTTCCATCATTTTTGGTGATTTTTGAAAGTGATACAACTACTACTGTCCAAATTGTTTTATTGCTAATTTTACTCTATCATGTTTTCTTTGTATTAATTCTCATTTACACACATATAACACTAAAGTATATCCAAAGTTAGTCATGCCAATAGCTAGTCATCATCAAATTTTTACAAGTCTTCATTGTAACACTTACTCCATATCAACCTTAACAAAGTCCAATCACTTATCGAGTACATTGCTTATGAATATATATACACATGTACCTGCACTTGTTGATCACATAATCACATTCAATTACACTTAGTCATTTTTCCGTTGAACACATCGGAATATTATTGGATACACCGGAATTTTGGACATAAGTGCCACACTTGTAGCCAGATCTACTTCACATCACTTTTCACATAGAGGCTCGTTCTCGAGCTATACTTTCACTGGTCTGCTCACACAAGCTGTCGGTCATTCATTACTACTCAGTGCTGCTCACGCAAGTTGTTAGGTATCCGCAACACATGCCGGTATACCCAGCCACTGGTAGAACTTAAGACCAGCACCCAGATTCACTTAGTCACAATTTCACATAGGTTTCACATAGGTCCCTAGTGACATGTCACTTGTGTGTGTGCCGAATTCTTTAGGCTAGTGGCTTGGTTCTTCGTTTTGTGGTGTGGCTCAATCGGGGTTAGGAGTCTTTGGTGCTGTTTTCTTCTAAGGGTCAAAACAGATTCTAGAAAGCACTTCCCTTCCCTTTTTCAGTTTGGATCCTTTCTTCATTTTCTCTTTTGTTTACCGAAATCAAGTAGCTAGTTTGATTTCTTCATTTTTCTCCTCTTTTATGCTCTAGCCGAACTTTTGAAAGATTGTTCACTGGTGCACTATTCTCCTTCATCTTTCTTCCTCTCCACTTGAGTGCTAGCCGAAACTCAATTCACTTCTTTTCGTACTCTCTGTTTGCATCTTCTTCTACACCATTAACACTTGGCAGAATCTTTTTCCCTTGTTTCTTTTGCTCTTTGCCGCATCAACCGAAACCACTGCTATCATCTTCTTTTCTTCTTCAGATATTTTATTTTCATCTTTGTTAAGTGCCGAATATCCCCTGCCCATAGTTTTCTTCTCTGATCAGCAGCCGACTTGGTGAGTTTCGCTTCTCTCAAGACTTTTCTTCTATTTATGTCGACCCTTTCTCTTTTGGGCCGAATGCATGGTGTATGGTGGTGAGTATTCCCTTCTCTTGGTTAAGCCGTTGGTGACTTCTAATGGTTAAAATGCTGCTTTGTTTCTTTTTAGTGAAGGGCCGAATCTAAGCACCCCTGCTATCCATAATCTTTCTTGTGGCGTTGATCTTCAATAGTTCTTTGGTAAGTGGGTATAGCCAAATGAGGGGAAGGCCCTCCTTTAGGTTCTGTTTTGGCCGTTTGGCCGTTTCTTCTTCATTTTTTAAAACACTATTCTCTAACTTGTGGGATGTTTAGGGGTTTATCTGAAGTTGCAAACCGAATCAGTTGGTGCTATTCGTTAGTGATCAAGGTAAGGAATCCTTCAATATTCTTTCCGGTAGGAATCTATTCGTGTTACTCTTTTTAAATCAAATCTTTCGGTCTAATAATCAAAATTCTTTTTCTTGGGTAACTGATCAAGTTTCTTCATGGATCCTACTACTAGTCATTCTAAGGAAGGGAGCGAACCCCTAGCTTCGGCTTCTAAGTTCAAAAAGTGAGCGGTGTCGGCTGTTAAAGATTGGCCACCGAGTTATGGACTGGCTTCAGAACAGAGTTGTAGGCAAATAGCCGTCGTTTCGGTTAACGAAAGTGTCGACATAGAAAGCATAGTGTTGCATGTTTCCAGGTGTGTACTACTCACACGCCTTCATTACTGTTGTTATTATGTTGTTAACAAAAAAGGGCGAAAAGCCGAAATAATTGATATGGTAGATTAAATGCCCTTACGGGTAAAGGTTGGAGACGCCAAGTATGTTCTTCGATAATGATATTACTGTTAATATGTTCGTATGTATATTTTGATGTTAGTCATGTATGAAATATAATCTGTATATGCTGATATATTGCATGGCATCCATACATATTGTGCACAATGAAAGAGCATGGGCTTGGGATTGAATGGAGAAGGAGGGAGAATCAGTGACTACGGTCACAAGTGACTTTTGTCACGAGGGGTCTAAGTACCACGGTGGTTAAACCACGGATAAACTGATGAGTGACTATTGTCACGAGTGGTCAAGTACCATAGTGGTTAATACCACGATTGCTTATATTAGTGACTTGTCTCGGTGGTCTATGATCACAGTGGGTTGGCCCCAGGTATGATTAATTACTAGAGATCGTCACGGTAGTCTATGACCATGATGGGTTGGCCCCACGATTATATTACAGTGACTTTGTCACGAGTGACTACGGTCATGAGTGGTCTAGGACCACAGTGGTTATGAACCACAGTGGCATGATGCCATGGGTGTTTGGATGGAGAGTTGATTTGGTGGGCTAAGGCCCAAGTTGCGTTACCTGGGGAAATTGATACGAGTACGCCTGAGGCGTCAATGTTTTACAACTTAACAGCTCGGGTCAAAGCCAAGGAACTAGTGTACCTTTTGGTGCACGTCCCAAAATGAGCTTATTTTCTAGTCATTTGAGTTCGTTTTAGCTTATTGAGTTTTATTTGCATTTATTTTATTTCATGCATTTTAGTTGGCCAAATAAATTTATTTATTTGGTTAGTTAAATTCTGCTCAAAATAATTAATTAAATTGTTTAGTTGGCATAGTGTTTTTTAATATGTCTAGTGCTTAAAATAAAGTATTTTAATTTTTGGTTCAAGTTAATTTTATTCAAATTAACGTTTGGGTTCTGTGTTTTAGGAAAATCACGCAAGGATACATGAATAGCCAAACACTAAGGTGATGGACGGCTAGCGTGAAATGGACAAACAAATTCAAGTGGGAATTAAATAATCTACATTTGGAAGACCATGATGGATTGAGCATGTGGGAATTAATTAGATAAGACTTAGATTTTTATAATAAAATAATCAAGCACAATCCTTGTCTTCTTGTGAGTAAGTAGACGGCAATGAGAAGGAATATGTAGCCAAATACAAATTTCAAATTCATTTAAAGGATGGCATGGTGGAGCATTAAAATAAACAAAAGCTTGAGCAAGGGAATTGGAGATGGACGGCAGAAGCTATGTGGAAGCAAGGGACACATAGAAATTATGGGAAAATAAAATAAAGCATGTGTGATTGAATGGTAATGGATGGAATTAAATAATACAAAGCAACATTCATCATATGGACGGCAAAAGCTTGTGCTATGGAAAGAATGGTGGGACGGCAAGGATTAAAATAACAAGGGAAGTATGGAGCTTAATTTTTCTTGGCCGAATATGGAGAACAAGTTTTTATGGTTTCATGAATTATAAACTCTTAAAGGAAGCATGGAGAATAAACAATGAAGAACAAAGGATTGTGGCTGAGTTCATGACTACCACTTCAAGGAATCTTCATTAGTTTATTATTTATGTTGACTACATTGAAACTATGGATTGAATAATTAAGATAAAGTATGATAAGCACAACAATGAGCAAGTGATGGCATGGAGGCTTTGTGCATGAATTGGAGCATGGACTGAGTTTTAAAAATCCTTGAAGACATGTGCTAAATTGAAGAAAAGTGTAGTGGACAACATGAAGAATAATTCAAGAACCATGAACAAGCTATGAGGTGGACGGCAACAACTCTAGAGAGTGGGATTTGAAAATTGTTTTGAACATTCGGCTACCTAACTTCAGGCTATAAATATTTCTGGTATTTTTCATTTGTACATAGAATTTTAATGAATGAAATTTTATGAACTGTTGTTCATTTGAGTGAGTTCATCTCCTCTTCATTTCGTACAAGTTTCGTTAGACTTATCAAGCTTGCTTGTGGCGTCTTCGACTTGTTTGAACTTATCACCAAATTCCCTTTTGGTGTGGCGTTCATCAACCTATCTTCATCTTTCCACCTTAACGATATAAGAAACGGGGTGACACTATTATATAGTGTTGAATCTTTCTTAAGTTAAGTTTATAATTCCATTTCCATCAACCTATCTTCATATTTCCACCTTAAACATTATAGAATCCGGAGTGACACTTTTTAGTGTTGAATCGTTTCTTGTTTAAGTTCTTTTATCCATCTCCAATAATTATCATTTTATTATTATATTGTTATTTTGTTCCACCAAACCGAACCATCTTCTATTTTATTCACTTAAGCTTTCGCAAACTCATTTATATTTTCCTATTATTTTCCAAGGGCTTGTTTCCTCCTCGTAGACGATTGGGCAACCCGCATACGTTTCGACTCACCTCGAGCCGGTTCGTATCATCTGGTATCAAAGCTATAAAACGAGGAGTTTTTGACGATAAAGGGAGCCGGAATAGGTTCGTAAAAAAATAAAAAAAAGAGAAATACAAAAAAATCAAAAAAATACGAGTAAAAAAAAAAGTGTGTGGAAATTTTTTTGAAGTTTGCAAGTTTTGTTTCATTACTTCTTTCCTGATCTTCAAGCCACCCTTCTTCACCCCAACGCCAATATGCCGAAAGTTTTTTTCAACCGACCTCCACCCCATAACATCATTTTCCCTTGTACCAATTTTGAAGCCGACCCTCAAGCCGCAAATAAGTCTTTCAAAACAAAGTACGAATTTGTGAGACGAGATTGAGTGGTAAAAGGCACTAGTGATTCATTAAAAAAAAATTTAAAAAAAGCCTTATACGAGTGAAAATACGAGTGTGAGCGAATTTTTTTTTGTGAATGACTTGTGAATTTTTGTGGTTAGGTATATTTAACTTTTTATGTTTATTTTATTTTATTTTATTTTTTTTTCTTGATAACATATTTCTTTCAGCAACGATAACATGTCTTTATATTTTGAAAGAAGAAGTATTATAGATGGCAATTGATTCGATCCATCATACTACCAAAGCGAAAGGTGTTGTGATCAAAGAAACTGAAGCTTTAGAGATCAAGGATGTTTTAATGACGTCAAGAAGAATAACAAGTCAAACATTCCACCGTTTCAAGGTAGAGTCGATCCAGAGGTATACATTGAATGGGAAAGGAATGTAGATTTGGATTTCGAGTATCAAGACTACTCGGAAAGCAAGAATGTAAGGCTGGCGAAAAATAGTTTCATCGATTATGCCATGACTTGGTGGGATCAATTCACCACGAGTCGAAGACGAAACGGGGAGTACCTAATATTAACGTGGTCTGAAATGAAAGATGTGATGCGCAAGCGGTACCTCCCATCTTCTTATCATCAAGGGCTAATTTCACGGAGAACAGAGTCAAGATCTTCACAGCAATATGCATCTGAAAACTATTCGCGAAGAGACTCTTATCAAGACTCATGTTTGTTAAGGCTTCCAAGATGAAAAGAGGCCGATCTTGAATCCCTTTGAAAGTACTTTCGAGATGATAGATATTCTTCTTCAAAAGCCTCAGCCTATCCATCCACGGAAACAAGAACCCCACGAAGATTTACCGCCGAATACTACTTGACGAAGTCCCGTACGAAGAATTTTTCAGGAAGAGCTGATCGAGATATCTTTAAAAATGTTTCTTTGATCCTTGAGTCAAATTTTTCTCTTTTTGATTCTTCTGAATCAACCTCTTGTTGTAATCAAAATGAAAATGAAAAAGAAAATGAGAGAAAAGAAAATCAAAATAATAAAAAGGAAAATAAAATTGAAAGGGGAGAAAAAAAAAATAATAGAAGAAGAAATTGAGAAAGAAAAAGAGAGATTTGATTTAAATAACTCATTTGAAGTTTGTTCTTCTTATGTTTCTTCATTTCAGGTTCCTGACGTATTGCACAAGAACCTACAACTTCAATACCTCCCGAAAGAGCGACGTTTTTCTTTGATTGAAAGAGGTAAAGTTGAAGGTGAAGTTGAACCTTCCGAGCCGAAAGGTAAGGAAGTTAAGTGTTTTGAAACAATTTTGACTCCACCAAATTTTTCTAATGAATGTGAAAATATGGATAATACCGTCATTTGCCACCCCTCGATTCTTTGTGATGTTCTAAATGATGGTAAGGCATGTTTGTCTACTAACATTCATTGTGATGTTTTAAACGATAGTAAGACGGGATTACCCCATAATAACCATTGCGAAGCAAAGTGTGAAGGTGGAGTAACGTCTATTTGACAGGAGCAAGACTTGAGTAAGTATGACGATGAATTTTCTTTTAACCTCCAATTGTTTGATTGCGAGTATTACAAGATTTGTTCGTTGTCTAATACGAAAACTTTGAGTTTTTGTAAACTAGTTTTGAAACTTGTCAAGAATTTTAATCGTTCGATTTTGAGTTTGCACAATTCCTATTGGTTTAACATGTCTGATTTTTCTAAACTGTTGTCACATCATTAATTTAATAATCAAAATCATGTTTTTAAACCGGGAATATGTTTTGTATCATCTGGTATATCTTCTTGGAAACTCAAACAAAACCGATTGTGTGCAAGTCCTTACTATCTTTTTGATACGAGGTTTTGGAATAAGGTAACGAACTTTGCCCACTTCTTTTTCAATCTTTATTCGTTCCTTAAACAAATCGTATGGTTGTACTTGAAATCCACCTTCCATTTGAAAAGTGCCGATTCAAACGCGAAGCATCGACTTCATTACATGCCCGAGGAGAGAAGGTTCGTCTTGATCGAGCAAGGTAAATTCGATCTTCGATTTTTAGCTTGTGAAGACAAGCATGGTAAGAATGACTTTTGTCATATCACGCGTAAAGGTAAAGTCGATTTCTCTCTGTCAACTCCCAAAGGTAAGACACTTGAAACCTATGAACCCATTTTGTTTTCTTTGGATGTTGACAAGAATCACGTTGATGAATCCATTCTTGTAAAATCTTTAAAACGTGATGTTCTTCATTGTTCTAACTTGTTTGATAATGAACTATCTGTTTTGGTTCTTGACAAAAAGATAATTGTTTTCGATAAGTGTCATGAAGCATTTGTTGAAACAATTTTGTTCATATCAGATGTTGAAAGAGCTCATAATGATGATTGCCATTTTGTAAAGCATTTAGATCATGAATTATTTAAATGCCCTATTTTGTTTATTGATGGTCTATTTGTTTTAAAAGAAGACATAAAGAATTTTGTGTTCGATACTTGTTACAACTCATGTGCGAGTGGTTCCTTATTTCGTACAGAGCAAGGATTGGATGTTCAATTTCAAATGCCATATGCACTTTCTCCACTACTTGTTTGTGATGAATATATCTACCTTTTGGTGTGTTACTCGCATAATCATCTTGTCTTGTGGAATCCAATTAGATCGTATGCATGCTTTGAAGCTTATCCGCTTTTGTTCCAAAATTTTGACAAGGCTTTGATCCTTTTGTATGATAAAGTGCTTGTGCCTGTCCGCATGCAATTTATTTGTTTGGTGTTGTTTTCATTCAGGTTGTAAGCATGCTTAAAACATTTCTTGCTAATTCCTGAATTTTCTGTTCAGGTGTTGCGATTATTATTCGTCCCGTTTGAACGAGGAACGACGAGCAAGGAGTTTCGTTCGAACAACCAACGGGTCGATTCGAGGACGAATCATCTTGAAGAGGGAGGGGATGATACAAGCACGCCCGGGGCGTCAACGTTTTACAACTTAACAGCTCAGGTCAAAGCCAAGGAACTAGTGTACCTTTTGGTGCACGTCCCAAAATGAGCTTATTTTCTGCTCATTTGAGTTCGTTTTAGCTTATTGAGTTTTATTTGCATTTATTTTATTTCATACATTTTAATTGGCTAAATAAATTTATTTATTTGGTTAGTTAAATTCTGCTCAAAATAATTAATTAAATTGTTTAGTTGGTATAGTTTTTTTAATATGTTTAGTGTTTAAAATAAAGTATTTTAATTTTTGGTTCAAGTTAAATTTTATTCAAATTAATGTTTGGGTTATGCGTTTTAGGAAAATCACGCAAGGATACATGAATAGCCAAACACTAAGGTGATGGACGGCTAGCTTGAAATTGACAAACAAATTCAAGTGGGAATTAAATAAACTACATTTGGAAGGCCATGATGGATTGAGCATGTGGGAATTAATTAGATAAGACTTTGATTTTTATAATAAAATAATCAAGCACAATCCTTGTCTTCTTGTAAGTAAGTGGACGGCAATGAGAAGGAATATATAGCCAAATACAAATTTCAAATTCATTTAAAGGATGGCATGGTGGAGCATTAAAATAAACAAAAGCTTGAGCAAGGGAATTGGAGATGGACAGCAGAAGCTATGTGGAAGCAAGGGAGACATGGAAATTATGGGGAAATAAAATGAAGCATGTGTGATTGAATGGTAGTGGATGGAATTAAATAATACAAAGCAACATTCATCATATGGACGGTAAAAGCTTGTGCTATGGAAAGAATGGTGGGACGGCAATGATTAAAATAACAATGGAAGTATGGAGCTTAATTTTTCTTGGCCGAATATGGAGAACAAGTTTTTATAGTTTCATGAATTATAAACTCTTAAAGGAAGCATGAAGAATAAACAATGAAAAATAAAGCATGGTGGCTGAGTTCATGACTACCACTTCAAGGAATCTTCATTAGTTTATTATTTATGTTGACTACATGGAAACTATGGATTGAATAATTAGGATAAAGTATGATAAGCACAACCATGAGCAAGTGACGGCATGGAGGCTTTTTGCATGAATTGGAGCATGGGGTGAGTTTTAAAAATCCTTGAAGACATGTGCTAAATTGAAGGAAAGTGTAGTGGACAACATGAAGAATAATTCAAGAACCATGAACAAGCTATGAGGTGGACGGTAAAAACTCTAGAGAGTGGGATTTGAAAATTGTTTTGAACATTCGGCTACCTAACTTTAGGCTATAAATATTTTTGGTATTTTTCATTTGTACATAGAATTTTAATGAATGAAATTTTATGAACTGTTGTTCATTTGAGTGAGTTCATCTCCTCTTCATTTCGTACAAGTTTCGTTAGACTTATCAAGCTTGCTTATGGCGTCTTTGACTTGTTTGAACTTATCACCAAATTCCCTTTTGCTGTGGCGTTCATCAACCTATCTTCATCTTTCCACCTTAACGATATAAGAAACGGGGTGACACTGTTATATAGTGTTGAATCTTTCTTAAGTTAAGTTCATAATTCCATTTCCGTCAACCTATCTTCATATTTCCACCTTATACATTATAGAATCCGGGGTGACACTCTTTAGTGTTAAATCGTTTCTTGTTTAAGTTCTTTTATCCATCTCTATTAAATTATCCTTTGATCTATTTTATTGTTATTTTGTTCCACCAAACCGAACCATCTTCTATTTTATTCACTTAAGCTTCCGCAAACTCA
This sequence comes from Gossypium bickii, assembly GCA_025503065.1. Lineage (NCBI taxonomy): Eukaryota > Viridiplantae > Streptophyta > Magnoliopsida > Malvales > Malvaceae > Gossypium > Gossypium bickii. The sequence goes on from CP106714.1 coordinate 50,136,026, forward strand.
TTTATATTTTTCGATTATTTTCCAAAGGCTTGTTTCCTCCTCGTAGACGATTGGGCAACCCGCATACGTTTCAACTCACCCCGAGCCGGTTCGTATCAAAAATGTACACACTGAGTCTCGATGACTCACCCCTTTGCTAATTTTGCAGGTGATCAGTAAATGGCGAGTTTTGGGCCGAGACAGACTCGAGGTGGCCATACGTTGCGGTTTCTTTAGTAAACTCAAACTTTGGCTTTAATTTATTTTTATTTTGGGATTTTTGGATTTGTAATAAGGCCGTTAACTTTAATTTGGGATTTGTTTTTAAGCTATTTTATTCGTGTTCTGAATCATTGTAAAAGGGGTTTTCCTAAAAACGTAACAAGAAGTTTTCCAAATTCACGACAAACAGATATTAAGCAGTTAACAAATAAAACTTGGAATTTTCTTAACATTTCAGATGTTGTTTTCAAAGAAATCAAGCAATTTAAAATTCATTTTAAATTTTCACCTTCCAAAAATTCCTTAAAGCTCGGTTTTGACAAAATAAGTCTGTTTTAGCATCCAATTGGCTTGATTAATTAAAAAGAATATATTTGGTTATAACGGTAAGGTTGATATTAACAAAACAGTTTTGGCTCTTAACTGAATTTCTCCAACCAAAACTATCAATTCGCGAAGTTTTCCAAAGTTTTTCAAATCTACTCATCCTGTAGCAATCCAAATTTGGTCGTAACGTTTTGACTGGGTTTGGGGTGTTATAATTTTGGTATCAGAGCCATGTTTAAAAACTCGGCCGTGGGTATGGGGGTTTAAAATGTTTTAGAAGATGGTTAGAAAGTGATCTAGAAATATATGTCTTTTGGAAGCATAGCACTCGAGTCTCCGGCACCAAATCCGCACTATAAGTCTTCTGACTTTTGATTTTTGTGCATAAAGTGAGTATGATATGTATTGATTGTTTGTGTTAAGGAATACAACTTTAGAGACTGAAACCTTAAGTGTGCATGAAATGGCGAGAACTGGTTATAATACTATTTCCATAAAACTGCTATGTAATAAACAGTGGAAGAAAACACTAACTCATAAAACTCTTAATCAGATTAAATCGCGTTAGTTATAATGAGTACTAGAGGACACGGACGCGGTGTGCAAGGCCGTGGAAGAGGCCGACATATTGAGGCTGAGCCTTCAGAATCTGGGCATGGGCCGGAAGGTGAGGTACCAGCATCGCCAGTTGCAGAGGCAGAATTTCAAGATCAAACTGGTGGAGACGATGCTGTGTCTCAGGCTATGTTACGTGTTCTGGAGAGAGTGGTTGGAGCGACCACGAGATCAGGGCCTCGAAAATCTGTGCCTGAGAGACTAAGGGCTAATGGGGCGGAAATGTTTAGGGGCGTTTCGGGTGTGGCTCCCATTGTAGTCGAGTATTGGTTAGAAGCAGTGGAGTGAATTGTGGATGATCTTGACTGCACTGCAGAGGAAAAATTGAAAGGAGTTATGTCTCTTCTATGAGACGAGGCTTATCAATAGTGGCTCACGGTTAGAGATGGTACGGTTGTGGATTGCATTACCTGGGACTTCTTTAAGTCTGCGTTCCAGGGAAAATATATTGGGTCAAGTTATGTGGACGCTCAACGTAAGGCATTTCTAAACTTGGTGCAGGGGAGTAAGTCGGTGGGTGAGTATGAGGTGGAATTCTTGCGTCTAAGCCGGTATGCTCGTGGTATTGTGTCTACAGATCATGAGCGTTGTGTTCGATTTGAGGACGGCTTGAGGGATGACTTACAAGTATTGATAGCTCTGCAACTAGAAAGGGAATTCGCTGTTCTGGTTGAGAAGGCTAAGGTAGCCAAGGAGGCAAAGTGTGCAGAAAGACAGAATCAAGATAGGGACAAAGGTAGAAATAAAAGAAGTTTTGGACTATCAAGATCCACTGGGAACTTTTAGAAGAGGCCTAGGTTGGATGGGCCAGGTCCAGCTGTGAGGCTCGCTGTTACTGGCAGGCCTCCGCAATGTGCTACGTGTGGGAAGTTTCTTTTTGGGGAGTGTTGGGCAAGAAGTAATAGATGCTTCAGATGTGGGGCAGTGGATCATTGGGTGATAGACTGTCTGCAAGAGCCAAATAAAGTACGACCCGCAAGTCAGAATTATGTTCAGCCTGGTAGAGGTGGTCAGCAGCCGTGGTCCTACCAAGGGAGGTTATGATTTTGGTCGTGGATGTGGAGCACCGGGAAGAGGTGCTGGGAATACAAATGCAAGACAACCTGGGTTAGTTTATGCTGCTAGACGCTGAGAGGAGGGCGATGCACCGGATGTCATAATCGATACGTTCTTTATTTATGGACTGCCTTTTTCTACACTGATTGATATAGGATCCACGCATTTTTATATTGCTAATACTGTATCGAAAACTCTGAACATAGACTATGAGACTGCTTCTAGGGAGATGACTGTACTTAGCCCTTTAGGACAATCTGTAGTTGTGAATAAACTCTTTAGGGATATACCTCTAGAAGTACAAGGGGATGGTTTTCCCGGCTAATCTGATGGAACTGCTGTTCTGGGAATTCAATTTATTGTTGGGTATGGACTGGCTAGTGAAGTACCAAGCAAACTTGGATTGTGCTACCAAGCGCATGATGTTATGTACTTCTGAGGATGATGAGGTGGTGGTGATAGGCGAAAGGAGGAACTACTTGTCTAATGTAGTGTCTGCTTTAAAGGCTGAATGAATAGTGAGGAAAGGATACGAGGCTTTCTTAACGTATGTTTGTACGCTGGAGGCCAAGGAGTTGACTCTAAGAGATGTCAGAACGTTGAGGGAATTTCCTGATGTTTTCCTAGAAGAGCTTCCAGGGGTACCTTCGGATCGAGGGGTAGAATTCATAATTGATCTTTTTCTCGGAGCAGCGCCAGTGTTGATTGCCCCATATAGAATGGCACCGAAGGAGTTGGTGGAACTGAAAGCCCAAATTCAGGAGCTGTTGGACCGGGGTTTTTTTCGACCCAGTGTGTCACCTTGGGGAGCATCGGTGTTATTTGTTAAGAAGAAGGATGGGTCAATACGGATGTCCATTGACTATAGGCAATTGAACAAGTTAATGATTAAGAACAATTACCCACTGCCTAGAATCGATGACCTGTTTGATCAGTTACGAGGTACTTTGGTCTTTTCAAAGATAGACTTGAGGTCAGGTTATCACCAACTTAAGGTCAAGGAGGCAGATATTCATAAGACAGCTTTTCGAACTCGTTATGGTCACTACGAGTTCTTGGTTATGCCGTTTGGGTTTACCAATGTAGTAGCAGCGTTTATGGATATGATGAACCGGGTATTCCAACCCTATCTGGATCGGTTTGTCGTGGTATTTATAGATGATATCTTGGTTTATTCAAGATCGAAAAAAAAGCATGATTCGCATCTTCGAGTGGTTCTACAAATTCTGAGGGAAAAATAGTTGTACGCCAAATTCAGTAAGTGTGAATTCTGGCTGAAGGAAGTTACTTGTTTGGGTCATGTTGTGTCTGCTGAGGGGATTAGGGTTGACCCTTGGAATGTTGAAGCGGTGTTGGATTGGAAGCCGCCTAAGTCTATGGTAGAAATTTAGAGTTTTATTGGTCTGGCTGGGTATTACAGGAGGTTTGTTGAGGGGTTCTCATTAATTGCTGCACCATTAACCAAGCTACTATGAAAAGGGGTATCGTTTGTCTGGTCAGATAAGCAACAGGAAAGTTTTGAGAAGCTGAAGAGGATCTTGACTGAGGCTCTAGTATTGATTCAGCCTGAGGCTGGAAAGGAGTTTGTTGTTTACTGCGATGCATCGCATACAGGATTGGGATGTGCGTTGATGCAGGAAGGGAAGGTGGTGGCATATGCATCTCGGTAGTTGAGATCGCATGAAGTGAATTATCCCACGCATGATCTGGAATTAGCTGCAGTAGTGTTTACTTTAAATATCTGGAGACATTATTTGTATGGGGAGAAGTCCATTATCTATACGGACCATAAGTGCTTGAGGTATCTTCTTACCCAAAAGGAGTTGAATTTAAGGCAGCGACGCTGGGTTGAACTGTTGAAGGACTATGATTGCTCGATTGAATACCACCCGGGCAAAGCTAATGTAGTGGCAGATGCGTTGAGTCGTAAAATGATATCGGATTTGAGGGCAATGTTCGCCCATCTCAGCTTGTATGATGATGGAAGTGTGTTAGCGAAATTGCAAGTGAAGCCTTCTTGGGTCAGTCAGATTAAAGAGAAGCAATTGTCTGATGAATAGCTAAGCTTGAAACTTCAGCTAGTGGCAAATGGCAAGACAGAAGATTTTAGTGTGAACAATGATGGGATACTGTGTTTTCGAGGGAAAGCTTGTATGCCAAAGGATTCCGAATTGAGGCCAAAGATTCTACAGGAAGCGCATAGTAGCCCATACGCTATGTATCCTGGTGGAAGCAAGATGTATAGGGATCTGCGAGAACAGTTTCGATGGTCTGGTCTGAAGCAAGAAGTGACTGAGTATGTGGGTAAATGCTTGACGTGTCAGCAAGTGAAAGTGGAGCACCAAGTGCCTTCAGGGTTGCTACAGCCAGCGAAGAAACCACTTTGGAAGTGGGAGAGGATAACGATGGATTTTGTGAGTGGGCTACCCCTTACGCCTACGAAGAAAGATTCAGTGTGGGTAACTGTGGGTCGGTTGACGAAATCCGCTCACTTCATTCCGATTCGGGTTGATTACTCACTACAGAAGTTAGCTAAACTTTATGTGGCAGAGGTTGTGAGGTTGCGTGGGGTACCTGTGTCTATCATATCAGACAGAGACCCCAGGTTTAAGTCGAGATTCTAGAAGGCGTTGCATCAGGCATTAGGTACAAGATTGGATTTCAGCACAGCGTTTCATCCACAGACTGATGGTCAGTCTGAGAGGGTAATTCAAATATTGGAAGATATGTTGAGGGGCTGTATCATTGACTTCAGGGGTAGTTGGGAGGAGTTTCTACCGTTGGCAGAATTCGTATACAACAACAGCTACCAGGCTAGTATTTGGATGGCGCCCTATGAAGCATTGTATGGACTGAAGTGTTGTACTTCTACTTGTTCGACGGAGTTAGGTGAGCGTCAGATGTTGGGACCAGAATTGGTTTCAGAGACCGAAGAGAAAGTTAAGTTGATCTGAACTCGGTTGAGAGAGGCTTCCGACAGGTAGGAATCTTATGCAGATCTTAAGCGTAAAGACATAGAATTTGCAGTAGGTGATTGGGTTTTCTTAAAGGTTTCACCATGGAAGAAAGTTCTAAGGTTTGGACGGAAGGGTAAGCTGAGTCCTAGATTCGTCAGGCCTTATCGTGTAGTGAAGCATGTAGGACCGGTAGCGTATCAGCTCGAGCTACCTTAGGAATTAAGACAAATTCATGATGTGTTCCATGTTTCGATGTTAAGGTGGTACCATTTAGATCCATCTCACATAGTGCCGGTGGAAGAAATTGAGGTAAATCTAATTTATCTTTTGAGGAAGAATCGGTTCAAATCCTAGATCGAGATAGTAAGGTATTGAGGAGAAAGACGGTTTTGTTGGTTAAGATATTATGGAGGAATCATGGTTCAGAGGAAGCCACATGGGAGCCAGAGGATGTGATGCGGCAACAGTACCCTCATCTCTTTTCACCAGGTAAATTTCGAGGCCAAAATTTCTTTAAGGGGGTAGAACTGTAACATCCTGAATTAGGGGCTCTGCATTTAATATGTTCCTGTGTGTATGCTATGCTCTGTGTGTTAATTTGGTGTGTTTGGGGGTCCAGAAAAGGCTTGGGGTTAAGCCGAAGCTTTGGCCAAAATTTTAATTTTGGGCACTTTAGGGGAGTGCTAGTTGAGGCTTGGGTTAAGTGGTCTAGTTTGGGTTTGAAGACACAAGAAATGTAGTAGTAAAGTGGCAAGGGAGACGCCACTTAAGGGTATAGGTAGGTGACGCCACAAGGGGACGCTGTGGGGGAGCATGCTCGAGTCGCGGCGTCAGCAATGTGGAATTTTATTTTTTGTTTATGCGCCTAAGGAGCTTGGATGGTGGATTCGGCAAGGACACTTCTTGGATAGGTGTTGAATTGGTCAAAACTTTCAAATGTGTGGCTATGAGAGGAAGAAGGGGTTTGAATTATTCAAACCGATTTGAATGTTGGGAGGAGACAGAATGTAGGAGAAAAGTGGGGGATTGAAGTGAGAAGGGAGTTGGCCGAATTTTTGAGTGGTGTTAGGGGGAAATTCGGTCACATAGGGGTCTTTTGGTGGGTGTAGGCATTCAGTTTGGTGGTGAGGTTTAGGTGCCAAAATTTGGATGTTGGAAGGAGGGGAAAAGTCAGTTTTGACTTGTAGGGTGTGTGCTGAATTCTTTAGGCTAGTGGCTTGGTTCTCCGTTTTGTGGTGTGGCTCAATCGGGGTTAGGAGTATCTTTGGTGCTATTTTCTTCTAAGGGTCAAAACAGATTCTAGAAAACACTTACCTTCCCTTTTTCATTTTGGATCCTTTCTCCATTTTCTGTTTTGCTTACCGAAATCAAGTAGCTAGTTTGATTTCTTCATCTTTCTCCTCTTTTGTGCTCTAGCCAAACCTTTGAAAGATTGTTCACTGGTGCACTCTTCTCCTTCATCTCTCTTCCTCTCCACTTGAGTGCTAGTCGAAACTCAATTCACTTCTTTTCGTACTCTCTGTTTGCATCTTCTTCTACACCATTAACATTTGGCCGAATCTTTTTCCCTATCTCGTTTGCTCTTTGTCGCATCAAACGAAACCACTGCTATAATCTTCTTTTCTTCTTCGGATCATTTATTTTCATCTTTGTTAAATGCCAAATATCCCCTGCCCATTGTTTTCTTCTCTGATCATCAGCTGACTTGGTGAGTTTCGCTTCTCTCAAGACTTTTCTTCTATTTATGTCGACCCTTTTTCTTTTGTTAAGCCATTGGTGACTTCTAATGGATAAAACGCTGCTTTGTTTCTTTTTAGTGAAGGGCCGAATCTAAGAACCCCTGCTATCGATAATCTTTCTTGCGGCGTTGATCTTCAAAAGTTCTTTGGTAAGTGGGTATAGCAGAATTAGAGGAAGGCCCTCCTTTAGGCTCTATTTTGGCCATTTGGCCGTTTCTTCTTCATTTTTTAAAATGCTATTCTCTAACTTGTGGGATGTTTAAGGGTTTTGTCTAAAGTTGCAAATCGAATCAGTTGGTGCTATTCGTTAGTGATCAAGGTAAGGAATCCTTCAATATTCTCTCCGGCAGGAATCCATTCGTGTTACTCTTTTTAAATCAAATCTTTCGGTCTAGTAATCAGCGTTCTTTTTCTTGAGTAACTGATCAAGTCTCTTCATGGATCCTACTGCTAGTCAATCCAAGGAAGGGAGAGAACCCCTAGCTTCAGCTCCTAAGTTCAAAAAGCGAGCAGTGTCTGCGGTTCGAGATTGGCCACCGGGTTGTAGACCGGCTTCAAAACAGAGTAGTAGGCAAATAGCCATCGTTTCAGTTAACGAAAGTGTCGACATAGAAAGCATAGTGTTACGTGTTACTAGGTGTGTAGTTCTCAAACGCCTTCATTTCTATGGTTATTATGTTGTTAACAAAAAAGGGTGAAAAGTCGAAATAATTGATATGATAGATTAAATGCTGTAATATCCTGGATTATAGCTTATGCACTAATACTAAGTTATATGAAATAGCATGCTTGTGTGTGTTGTGAATGTGCATTATGAATTTTGTGAACCTTAGTGCGTAGATGAGCACTTTAGTGATTACTCGATTTTTGAAGTTTAAAAGAGGGAACTAAAGCAAGGTGGCTTTAAGAAAATTTATAGAGGAAATATGACATAAAATTGGGCTTGGTAATGTGGCTACAAGGCGCCACTTAGGGCCTTAGTGTGTGACGCCATATGCTAAGGGGAAAGGGCTTGTGTTCGAGTCGCATGGGAAGCAAATAAAGGCTTTTATTTTTGCGGCACAAAGGGAGGTGATGGACGGCAAAGGGAGACTGGGGAAGGAGTTTAAGATGAGGTCCAATTCCCTTGAAAATTTCGGCTAAAGCTGATGATAATTGAGGATTTATTTTTAATTATTTTGAATAATTGAAGAACGGATAAAATAGGAGAAAAACAAGGAATGAGCTAATGTTTGAGTGTTAGCCAAATTCTCGGGAGGGAGTAAATGAGGCAATCGGTCATGCTAAAGGGGAGTAAGTGCCGAATTTCATTCTTTTTCTCATCTTTCTCTTTAAGCCGAAATTCATCTACTTTCTCCTCCTCTTCTTTTCTTCTTTCAAACATTAATTCTTGTACCCTTTTTCCTTATAAGGCCGAATATTCCATTACCATTAAGAACCTTAACTGAACCCTTATAGCTCCCATTTTCTTCTCATTTTCTTTTTACCATTAAAGGTTCCAAAACAACATCTTAATTTTGTGATCTAGAAGCCGAAAGTCCACTTCTTTGGCACTCTCTGAATCGATTTCTCCTGTCAAGCTCTTTGTCGATTTTGTGAAGGTGGTGGATCATTTGCGGTTGGTTTTTCTTCTTTGGTAAGAAATCTCTTGGATGTCAATTTATTCTTTTCTTCTCTGACTGTTGAAATCAACACCCGAATCACAATATGGTTCTTGGCCGAAACTTGGAAGATCTTCCAGGATTTGTCTATTGTTGTCGACTACAAGAAAGAAGGGATCTTTCGGGTTTCTAAAATATAAGGTAAGCCACAAGTGATATTCGGCCATAGGCCATGTTATTGTGTTTTAATGTTAGATCAGATTTAACATATGTGTATAGGGCTGTCGACATCTCCAAAGTCAAGTGGTGTTTTCGGGATTTTAGATTCGCAAAGGTAAGTGTATCTACCCATTCGGCCAAGGCCTATTTAGCAACTTAGATCTATTTCCTACTTATTCAAAAGCCGAAAACTAACCAAGTCGAGTGATTAAATGTTAGCCGATTGCATAGGAGGAAGACTATGAGTTTTCGGGATTTGTTCAGTAGGCAAATCGACAGCAAGGGATTAAAGATCTAAATCAGTAGATCAGGTTTCAAGAATTGGAATAAACTCGCTAAGTATACCAGGTGTGTACCCCACACTAAATCTTAATAGATTTATGGCTCTAATTTATTATATGTGTTAATATGAAAGTGTAAGAATATGGCCAAGGTACCATGCAAAGGTACAAGTACCCAGGTACGTTACTTTAACCTTAAGTTAATAAGTGCTATGAATAGTGGAATATGGTACATGTGTAAATGATGATAAGAATGTGAAATAAGGCCTATGGCATGAGATTGCATGATATGAATGATATATGGGGCATATGGGATATTATGAATGGGGAAGTGGATGTGGTGACTTATGTCACGATATCTGAATGTGGTGACCTCGGTCACATTATCTGAATGTGGTGTCCCATGACACAAAATATTATCTGGTGGCTATGCCACAATATTTATAACGGCGATGAGCACGTCGACTGCAGCGACTGCCTTTGATGGTGTGTAGCGGATGGAGGGTTGACTTAGTACTCCCCACGGTGTGCAGGTTGGTACGGGTGATATGTAGCGAATGGTACCTAGGTTTAGGTTCGGGCTTGCATTATATTATTTAAATGTTATATGTACATGTATGACTTGATATGCCTGAATTTGTTAGGACTTAGTGTTGTGGTTACACATTGAGTCTGTTGACTCACCCCGTTGTGGGAACATTCTTTTTCAGGTGACGATCAGTGATGGACCAGGTCGGCAGGAGCTTAGTGGTGGCCATGCTCAACTTGAAGTTTATTACACTTTGGACTTTTACATTTTAAGTACTTGGATTCATTTTGGAATAGTTTTCGGTTGTAATAAGGCCATAATATTAACTGTTTAATGCACGATTTTTATTTGAATTTATTATGTTACGAATTTTTATCAACTAAAGATTAAGTAAATTTAAGTTAAAGTAAACTCTGAATGTTTTGTCACCTAAAATAATGGGGTTTTCAATATGAGATAAACTTGTTTTAAACTCGAGCCCAACCCAAAAATAATCTTTCTTTCAAACCACAGCAGCTTTTCCAGAGTAACAAAAGAATTTTGAACCGTTTCACATCGAGGAACATACCAGATCCGGTCAAGGCTCGTGGGCCAGGTTTGGGGTGTTTTAGCTTGGTATCAGAGCCTAGTTTTAAACTCTCGGCCTTGGGTTTAAATACCACAATGTTTTAAAATTTAGGCCCAAATGAATTTTATGAAATAAGCAGGTTTTTCTGGCATGGCACCAAAGTCTCCGACCCGCAGTCCACCAGGTAAGTACCCCTATCCATTTGTGTGATTTATAGTATGAACTGTACAAGGGTAGAAATGGAACGTAGAATAGTATGATAGGTATTTGAACCCTAGGACTAATTTACCCCAACAAATTACATAAGACTTAAGTTCCTAACTAAACCAACCTGTGGCTAAGTCGCTGAGTTAGGGTGTGGCAACCTTTGTGCGCATGTCTAGGATTGGATCCTAAGAGCACGGTACTTAAGCGCCCTCTAGTGACTCACCTCCTCTTAGCTGGAATCCTACCTGGTGCGTAGCTTCGATTCACCCTAACCAAGAGGACTCAGTTATAGGCTAAACTCAATAACTAAAACCCGAAAGGGATTAGCTGTATTTTCATAAAAACTTCGATTTTAAATCACCAAATTACCCTTTTAAATGGTAGTAGAACTTAGCTTGAAAATTTTTTCCAAAATATTCCCGATTTACAAAATTACTAAAATACCCCTAGTGATAAATTTACAAAAATGCCCTTGGTTTTCTAAAATTACCATATTACCCCCAATTTCAATAACATTTTTTGATTTTGAAAAAATGTCCAAAAACCTTATCTTTGCGAAATACCAAGACACCTTGATTTGAAAAATTTATGAAATTACCCCTGTTTTACAAAATTACCAAAAATGACCCCCGATTTCAAAAATATTTGCAACGGCACCGATTTGGAAAACAAATTCTCAAAAGAACCCCTAAGTTTTGTGAACTTTGAAATACTTTTGATTTATAAGGATTTTTTTTGAAGTTACCCCGGTTTATTACCAAAATACCCCTATAGGAAAAATGACGAAAATACCCCTAGGATAGGAATAAAACAAAGATGTTAGTGTAATGAATGTGGGTGCTAGGTACCACTGAATGAATGTTAGGATGAATGTGCTCCTCTGAATTAGGATAGCGAACTTGAACGAAAACCTTGATTGATCGAAAGAACTCCTATTAAACTCCTTTCATAAAATTTCTTCGCGATTAATCAGTGGAACATATACTAATGCATAAAAATTTCTTAATCAGATTAAAGCACGACAGTAGAAATGAGCTCTAGGGGACGTGGACGTAATGTGCGTGGACGCAGTCGAGGCCGAATGACCGTGTCGGAACCCGTTAGATCGGGTCAGGGATCTGAAATGAGGTAGCGCCACCACCACTACTAGCTAGTTGGTCTTTGAACAAAGAAGATCGACGGGAGACGATCTTCGTATCACGAGCCGTCTTTGCGAGATCTTGAGTTGGTGGCTGGTGCAGGGGGAATTCGGGAGCTCGAAAGTCTGTACCTGAGCGACTCCGAGCTAACGTAGCTGAGGTGTTCCGTGGAGTATCTGGTGTGGCACCCAGTACGGCTGAATATTGGTTGGAGGCAACCGAGTGCATTATGGATGAGCTCGATCTGACCCCTAAGGAGAAATTGAAAGGAATGGTGGCACTGCTACGTGATAAAGCGTATCAGTGGTGGCTCACAGTTCACGATGGTGCCACGGCCGAGGATCTGACCTGGGAGTATGTTAAGGCGGCGTACCAGAAGAAGTATGTTGGCACGCGTTATACTGATGCGCAGAGAAAAGCATTTCTGGGGCTGGTGCAAGGGAATAAGTCTGTAGCAGAGTATGAAGCTGAATTTCTAAGGTTGAGCCGGTATGCTCGAGGAGTAGTAGCTACGGAGCATGAGCGATGTGTCCGTTTTGAGGATGGACTAAGGGATGACCTGAGGTTGTTGATAGCTCCACATCAGGAACTGGAGTTTTTTACATTAGTCGAGAAAGCTAAGGTAGCTGAAGGGATTTAGGATTCTGTGAGGCAGAATATGGATCAGAATAGGCTAAAAAGAGGTTTTGGATCGTCAGGACCATCGGGGAATGTTCAAAAGAGGCCTAGAGTTGATGGGCCTCGAGGTCAGCAAGCTGCTATAGGAGGGCAGTATCGCACTTGTGATCAGTGTGGGAAGAAGCACTTAGGTGTGTGTTGGAAAAAGACGGGAGAATGCTTTAAGTGTGGGTCCAAAGATCATATGATTAAGGACTGTCCAATGAAACCTGATGGGAATCGACCGCGGGCTCGCATCATGTCGAATCAGCCGCGCAGAGAGTGGACATCAGCCTCAGCAGGGTCGTGGTCTGAATAACAGAGGAAACGGTACTGGCAGAGGACGTGGAACACCGGGCAGAGGTGTTGCTAATACTGAGGCAAGGCAGCCGGGTTTGGTTTATGCGGTTCGTCAGAGGGAGGATGGAGACGCACCGGACATTATAACCAGTACGTTCCTTATTTATGGCAAGCCTTATGTTGCTTTAATTGATGTGGGCTCGACCCATTCTTATGTTGCATGTAAAGTAGTTGAAACTCTAGACATAGCCTCTGAACTTTCTGATAGGGAGATGACTGTAGTAAGCCCACTAGGTCAAACTGTAGTGGTGAATAAGATCTTTCGGAGTGTACCTTTGGAAATTCAAGGCGTAGTATTTTCTGCCGACTTGATGGAACTTCCCTTCGGAGTATTCGATCTCATACTTGGTATGGACTGGCTAGTTGAACATCGGGCTGTGTTGGACTGTGCCGCTAAGCGAATGGAGTTAAGGACCCCGAAGGATGAGGTGGTCATTATGATAGTAGAAAGAAGAGACTACTTGTCTAATGTAGTTTCGACGCTAAAGGCTAAAAAGATGGTTCGAAAAGGGTGCAAGGCGGTTTTAGCCTTTGTAAGTGCGTTAGATAGAAAGGAAGAAGGTGTCAGTGGAGTTAGAACTGTAAGGGATTTTGAAGATGTGTGTTCGGAGGAATTACCAGGAATACCCCCAGATAGGGAGGTGGAGTTTGGAATTGACTTGCTGCCGGGAACAGCTCCTGTGTCAATTGCCCCGTACTGAATGGCACCAAAGGAGTTGGTTGAGCTCAAGGCTCAAATCCAAGAGTTGCTGGACCGTGGGTTTATTCGACCCAGTGTGTCTCCGTGGAGAGCACCGGTCCTTTTGTGAAGAAGAAGGATGGAACTATACGTATGTGTATAGACTATCGTCAGTTGAATAAGCTGACCATCAAGAACAAGTATCCTTTGCCAAGGATAGATGACTTGTTCGATCAGCTTAAGGGGGCCGCAGTATTTTCAAAGATCGACTTAAGATCGGGATATCATCAGTTGAAGGTAAAAGAGGCAGATATCCATAAGACAGCCTTTAGGACAAGGTACGGCCATTACGAGTTCTTAGTAATGCCGTTTGGTTTGACGAACGCCCCAGCCGTGTTCATGGACATGATGAACCTGGTCTTTCAACCCTACTTGGATAGGTTCGTTGTTGTGTTTATCGATGACATCTTAGTGTACTCCAAGTCTGAAGAGGAACATGATGAGCATCTTCGGGTTGTGTTACAAGTGCTAAGGGAGAAGAAGCTCTATGCCAAATTCAGCAAGTGTGAATTTTGGCTGAAGGAAGTTACGTTTTTGAGACATGTGGTATCCGCAAAGGGAATAAGGGTGGATCCTCGAAAGATTGAGGCAGTGTTGGATTGGAAACACCTAAGACGGTGGCAGAGATTCGTAGTTTCCTGGGATTGGCAGGCTACTATAGAAGGTTTGTAGAAGGATTCTCATCGATAGCCGCGCCATTGACAAAGTTATTTAGGAAGGAAGTACCTTTCGTATGGACGGATAAGCAACAGGAGAGCTTTGAGAAGCTTAAGAAAGTATTGACGGAAGCTCTAGTGTTGATCCAGCCTGAGGCGGGAAAGGATTTTGTGGTGTACTGTGACGCTTCTCATACAGGATTGGGATGTGTACTGATGCAAGATGGGAAAGTAGTCGCTTATGCGTCTCGGTAATTGAGGCCACATGAGGTTAACTACCCAACTCACGATTTGGAATTGGCGGCAGTGGTTTTTGCTCCCAAGGTGTGGAGGCACTATCTTTATGGCGAAAAGTCGATAATCTACACAGACCACAAGAGCCTTAAGTACCTGCTGACTTAGAAGGAGCTGAACCTGAGACAGCAAAGGTGGGTGGAATTACTGAAGGACTATGATTGTTCGATAGAGTATCATCCGAGCAAGGCGAATGTAGTGGCGGATGCTCTAAGTCAGAAAGTTGTGTCGGATCTGAGGGCGATGTTCGCACATCAGAGTTTGTATGATGATGGGAGTCTGCTGGCAGAGCTGCAAGTTAAGCCGACGTGGTTGATTGAGGTGAAAGAGGGACAGGTGGCTGATGAGGATTTGAGTGCTAAGATGCAGCAAGTTGAGAATGGTGGTTTAGAGGATTACAGTATGTCCAGTGATAGAGTATTGTGTTTCAAGGGTAAGGTATGTATGCCTAAGGACAAGGACCTAAGACAGAGGATTCTTCAGGAATCGCATAGCCCCCTTATGCTATGCATCCCCCGGAGGCACTAAGTTGTACTGAGAGATCTAGGGAACAATTTTGGTGGTCCGTCCAGTGCAAGAAGGAAGTTTCAGAATTTGTCAGCAAGTGTTTGAAGTGTCAGCAAGTTAAGGCTGAACACCAGGTTCCGTCAGGATTGCTTCAGCCGATAATGATTCCGCAGTGGAAGTGGGAGAGAATTACCATGGACTTCGTTAGTGGGCTTCCCCTTACACCTACTAAGAAGGACTCGGTATGGGTGATAGTGGATCGGTTGACAAAGTCCACGCATTTCTTGCCGGTGCGAGTTGACTATTCTTTGCAAAAGTTGGCGAAATTGTATGTGGCAGAAGTTGTGAGGTTGCACGGAGTATCGGTATCGATCATCTCAGACAGGGACCTAAGGTTTACATCTCGATTTTGGAAGGTATTACATCAGGCTATGGGCACTAAGTTGGATTTCACTACGGCTTTTCATCCACAGTCGGACGGCCAATCTGAACGGGTAATCCAAGTGTTAGAGGATATGTTAAGAGGTTGTGTGATAGATTCCAGAGGAAGTTTGGAGGAATATTTGCCTTTAGCAGAGTTTGCTTACAACAACAGCTATCAGGCTAGTATTCGTATGGCACCGTATGAAGCGTTGTATGGTCGGAGGTGTCGAACTCCTACGTGTTGGACTGAATTAAGGGAACGACGAGTTTCGGGTCCAGAGATTGTGGCAGAATCTGAAGAGAAGGTTGAGGTAATTCGGGCACGGTTGAAGGAAGCATCGGATAGACAGAAGTCGTACGCAGACCTTAAACAAAAGGCGATAGAATTTGATGTGGGAGATCAAGTATTTCTTAAGGTTTCACATTGGAAAAAGGTGATGAGATTTGGTCGGAAAGGGAAGCTAAGTCCAAGGTTTATAGGACCTTATCGAGTATTGAAACGAGTTGGACCAGTGGCATACCAGTTAGAGTTGCCCTCGGAATTGAAACAGATGCACGACGTATTCCATGTGTCTATGCTATGTCGTTATCGATCAAATCCATCTCATGTGGTACCAGTTGAAGAGGTAGTGTTAGGGCCAGATCTATCCTACGAGGAAGAGCCGATTCAGATCTTGGAGCGAGATGTGAAAGTGCTACGAAGGAAATCTGTTCCTCTAGTTAAAATGTTATGGCGCAATAATGGATCGGAGGAAGCTTCGTGGGAGTCGGAAGAAGCAATGTGATAGCAATACCCTCAATTATTTCAGCCAGGTAATTTCGAGGGCGAAATTATTTTAAGGGGGTAGAACTGTAATATCCTGGATTATAGCTTATGCACTAATACTAAGTAATATGAAATAGCATGCTTGTGTGTGTTATGAATGTGCATTATGAATTTTGTGAACCTTAGTGCGTAGGTGAGCACTTTAGAGATTACTCGATTTTTAAAGTTTAAAAGAGGGAACTAAAGTAAGGTGGCCTTAAGAAAATTTATAGAGGAAATATGACATGAAATTGGGCTTGGTAATGTGGCTACAAGGCGCCACTTAGGGCCTTAGTGTGTGACGCCATATGCTAAGGGGAAAGGGCTTGTTTTCGAGTCGCATGGGAAGCAAATAAAGGCTTTTTTTTTTGCGGCACAAAGGGAGGTGATGGACGGCAAAGGGAGACTGGGGAAGGAGTTTAAGATGAGGTCCAATTCCCTTGAAAATTTTGGCTAAAGTTGATGATAATTGAGGATTTATTTTTAATTATTTTGAATAATTGAAGAAGGGATAAAATAGGAGAAAAACAAGGAATGAGCTAATGTTTGAGTGTTAGCCGAATTCTCGGGAGGGGAGTAAATGAGGCAATCGGTCATGCTAAAGGGGAGTAAGTGCCGAATTTCATTCTTTTTCTCATCTTTCTTTTTGAGCCGAAATTCATCTACTTTCTCCTCCTCTTCTTTTCTTCTTTCAAACATTAATTCCTGTACCCTTTTTCCTTATAAGGCCGAATATTCCATTACCATTGAGAACTTTAGCTGAACCCGTATAGCTCCCATTCTCTTCTCATTCTCTTTTTACCATTAAAGTTGCCGAAACATCATCTTAATTTTGGGATCTAGAAGCTGAAAGTCCACTTCTTTGGCACTCTCTGAATCGATTTCTCCTGTCAAGCTCTTTGTCGATTTTGTGAAAGTAGTGGATCATTTGCGGTTGGTTTTTCTTCTTTGGTAAGAAATCTCTTGGATGTCAATTTATTCTTTTCTTCTCTGACTGTTGAAATCAACACCCTAATCACAATATGGTTCTTGGCCGAAACTTGGAAGATCTTCCAGGATTTGTCTATTGTTGTCGACTACAAGAGAGAAGGGATCTTTCGGGGTTTCTAAAATATAAGGTAAGCCACAAGTGATATTCGGCCATAGGCCATGTTATTGTGTTTTAATGTTAGATCAGATTTAACATATGTGTATAGGGCTGTCGACATCTCCATAGTCAAGTGGTGTTTTCGGGATTTTAGATTCGCAAAGGTAAGTGTATCTACCCATTCGGCCAAGGCCTATTTAGCACCTTGGATCTATTTCCTACTTATTCAAAAGCCGAAAACTAACCAAGTCGAGTGATTAAATGTTAGCCGATTGCAAGGGAGGAAGACTACAAGTTTTCGGGATTTGATCAGTAGGCAAATCGGCAGTAAGGGATTAAAGATCTAAATCAGTAAATCGGGTTCCGAGAATTGGAATAAACTCGCTAAGTATACCAGGTGTGTACCCCACACTAAATCTTAATAGATTTATGGCTCTAAGTTATTATATGTGTTAATATGAAAGTATAAGAATATGGCCAAGGTACCATGCAATGGTACAAGTACCCAGGTACGTTACTTTAACCTTAAGTTAATAAGTGCTATGAATAGTGGAATATGGTACATGTGTAAATGATGATAAGAATGTGAAATAAGGCCTATGGCATGAGATTGCATGATATGAATGATATATGGGGCATATGGGATATTATGAATGGGGAAGTGAATATGTCACGATATCGAATATGGTGACATCGGTCACATTATCCGAATGTGGCATCCCATGACACAAAATATTATCTGGTGTCTATGCCACCATATTTATAAGGGCGATGAGCACGTCAACTGCAGCGACTACCTTCGATGGTGTGTAGCGGATGGAGGGTTGACTTAGTAGTCCCCACAGTGTGCAGGTTGGCACGGGTGAATAGTAGCGAATGGTACCTAGGTTTGGGTTCGGGCTTGCATTATATTATTTAAATGTTATATGTACATGTATGACTTGATATGCCTGAATTTGTTAGGACTTAGTGTTGTGGTTACACATTGAGTCTGTTGACTCACCCCGTTGTGGGAACATTTTTTTTCAGGTGACGATCAGTGATGGACCGGGTCGGCAGGAGCTTAGTGGTGGCCATGCTCAACTTGAAGTTTATTAAACTTTGGACTTTTACATTTTAAGTACTTGGATTAATTTTGGTATAGTTTTCGGTTGTAATAAGGCCATAATATTAACTGTTTAATGCACGATTTTTATTTGAATTTATTATGTTATGAATTTTTATCAACTAAAAATTAAATAAATTTAAGTTAAAGCAAACTCTAAATGTTTTGTCACCTAAAATAATGGGGTTTTCAATATAAGATAAACTTGTTTTCAACTCGAGCCCAACCCAAAAATAATCTTTCTTTCAAAACACAACAGCTTTTCCAAAGTAACAAAAGAATTTTGAACCGTTTCACATCGAGGAACATACCGGATCCGGTCAAGGCTCGTGGGCCGGGTTTGGGGTGTTTCAAATGCCCTCACGGGTAAAGGTTGGAGAGGCCAGGTATGTTCTTCGATACTAATATTACTGTTAATATGTTTGTATGTATATTTTGATGTTAGTCATGTATGAAATATAATCTGTATACGCCGATATATTGCATGGCATCCATACATATTGTGCACAATAAAAGAGCATGGGCTCGAATTGAATGGAGAAGGAGGGAGAATCAGTGACTACGATCACGAGTGAATTTTGTCACAAGTGGTCTAAGTACCACGGTGGTTAAACCACGGATAAACTGATAAGTGACTATTGTCACGAGTGGTCAAGTACCACGGTGGTTAATACCACGATTGCTTATATTAGTGACTTGTCTCGGTGGTCTATGATCACAGTGGGTTGGCCCCACGTATGCTTAATTGCTAGAGATCGTCACGGTGGTCTATGACCATGGTGGGTTGGCCCCACGATTATATTACAGTGACTTTGTCATGGGTGACTACGATCACGAATGGTTTAGGACCACAGTGGCATGATGCCACGGGTGTTTGGATGGAGAGTTGATCTGGGATGGGTTGCATTGCATGCACATAACATGAACTGTATTGAGTGGGCTAAGGTCCAAGTTGCGTTACCTGGGGAAATGTACACACTGAGTCTCGATGACTCACCCCTTTGCTAAGTTTGCAGGTGATCAGTAGATGGCGGGTTTTGGGCCGAGACGGACTCGAGGTGGCCATGCGTTGCGGTTTCTTTAGAAAACTCAAACTTTGGCTTTAATTTATTTTTATTTTGGGATTTTTGGATTTGTAATAAGGTCGCTTATCTTTAATTTGGAATTTGTTTGTAAGATGTTTTATTCGTGTTTTGAATCATTGTAAAAGGGGTTTTTCCTAAAAACGTAACTAGAAGTTTTCCAAATTCACGACAAACGGATATTAAGCAGTTAACAAATAAAACTTTGAATTTTCTTAACATTTCAGATGTTGTTTTCAAAGAAATCAAGCAATTTAAAATTCATTTTAAATTTTCACCTTCCAAATATTCCTTAAAGCTCAGTTTTGACAAAATAAGTCTGTTTTAGCATCCAATCGGCTTGATTAATTAAAAAGAATATATTTGGTTATATTTGTAACATCCTGAAATAGGGGTTGTTGTGATTGAACTGTTTTGCATGAGTGTGGATTTGTCATGTTATTAATCAAGATGTTCTAAGATCTAGGTATAAGCCAAGGATAGGCCCGAGCTGTAGGAAAATTTTTGTTTTTAAGTTTTAGTTAAAGGGAGCTGAAGGAGCTAGGGATTAAGTGTATTTCGTGGGGAGTTTAAGCACAAGAATGAGCTTGGTAAAGTGGCAAGGAGGCACCACTTAGAGCCTTGAGGGTGACGCCACATGCGGGGAAGGGAGAGCTCAGGTTCGAGTAGCAGAAATCCCATTTTCTGCTTAGCATTTTGATGCCAAGGGGGGAAAAGTTGTTCTCAGCACAAACTCTGTCAGATAAGCTTGGAATAAGTCAAATTAATTTGAATTGGTGGCAAGGAGAGAATTTAGGAGTTTGAACATTTCAAACTCATTTGAATTAGTGGCCAGGAGAAGCTTGAAGCAGTTGCTGAAATTTAAATTCCTGTTTGAAGAGGAGTGTTCGGTTTGGAAAGCTGAGTAAGGGGAATGCCGAAATTCCTTAGTTAGCTAGGTGACATTTTTCGGCTAGCTTGGAAGGCCTCATTCTTTATTTTGTGTCAAAGCCGAAAACCCTCTTAGCTTGTGCCGATTTCTTCCTTGATGTCTTGTGTTATCAAAAGCTGATAGTCCATGGGTGCCTGTCATTTTCTCTCTTAGGCATTTGGCCGAATCTCCATTTGAGCCCTCTCTCATCTTTTATTTTCTCTGTAGCCGAAGAGTAACCCTCTTCCTTTCATCTTTTTCTTTCTCCCATTCTTGCTCAAAGCTGAAAGTATTCATCTTTCCCTTTCATCTTTTTCTTTTCTCCAACCCTTGTGCTGAAACCCTCTCCTTCTTCCTTTGCCGAATCCTCCCTCTTCCCTTTCACTTTCTTTTCCTTTCTCTTCCTCCACTCTAGCCGAACCCATTTGTTTGTCTTCAATCAACCATAGCTGAATCTCCTTTCTTTTTTTTTTCTTGTTTTGTTTTGGCCGAATATAAATCAAGCCCAGATCTTCTTTGGGTTCTTCTCTAATCGGTTTTGAAGAAGGGTAAGTGTTATTGGCCAAATTTCCTTATTCCTTTTCTTTTCTCTCTGTCGACTCTCATGTGAGCAAAAGCTGAATTTAGGTATTTGTTGATAAGTATTGCTAACCATCTATAGGAACCGATTTCTCCTAGGTTCTCTGGGATTTTGAAGCAGTAAATCTGAGCCCTTTATTCTCTGCCAATCGAATTCGGTAAGCCAGTGGTAAGGATCCATGTTAGTTCAGTCTTTCCATAAGATATTTGAAAAGTCGAAGGCTATTGAAAATGAGTGTTAATAATTGCCGATTGTAGGAGAAGGTTCAATCTCACATACTTTGGGTGGTGGCTAGTATTCGAGGAGCATTAAGGTAAGATTTGGGGTTCCATGCATTAACCCTTTGGGATTTGTTGGTGTAGTCGAATGGCCTTGTTACTGATTTTGGGTTTGGCTGAATGTAGGACAAATGGGGATTTAGTGCAGTAGATCGGGTCTTCGGGATTCAGTGGTTGCGTTAGTAACAGGATTGTAACTTACACACTTTATAACGTGGTAAATATATCAATAACCTAAATATGTTAAAAGCCGAAAACTATATAGATCTTGACATGATACCTTATTTGTATGAGCAAGGATTCGGGTAAGTCCGTTTCGATATGATTTTGCTATATGATGCTGGATACCATGATCTATGATGTATTTGCTATATGTTTCATATTAAAGCATGATGGCATGATTTGTACATGTAATGCATTGTTATGGGTGATATGAGTGGAGGGGGAAGTTTGATATCCGTGACTTTGGGTCACCAGTGGTTTGGCACCACCAGTGGTTTGGTACCATAGTTGATTTCGTGACTTTGGGCCACTAGAGGTTTGGCACCTCATAGCGACTCATCCCAGTGGCTTAGCACCACAGTAGGTTGGCCCCACAGTTGATATATCGGGAGTGTCGCCAGTTATTTGGTATAACAATGTGGGTTGGCCCCACACTTGGATTATTGATATTTCGTGACTTTAGGTCACCAGAGGTTTGGCACCTCATAGCGACTCATCCCAGTGGCTTAGCACCACAGTGGGTTGGCCCCACATTTGATATGACGGGATTATCGCCAGTGATTTGGTATCACAACGTGGGTTGGCCCCACAGATGGATTTTTCGTGACTTTGGGTCACCAGTGGTTTGGCACCACATTATTATTGGATATCAGTGACTTCGGGTCACCAGTGGTTTGGCACCACGTTATTATTGGATATCAGTAACTTTGGGTCACCAGTGGTTTGGCACCACCAGTGGTTTGGTACCATACGGGGTAGAAACGAAGTTATGGTTGGCTAGGTTAGGGTGCATGATATATTGCTTGGTTATGATTTGGATAAGCATGTTGCATTAACCGGGAGGGGGATTATGCACTGAGTCTTGGTGACTCACCTTCTCCCTTATCTTTTCAGGTGATTTGTAGATCGCGGATGAAGAGCCGGATGGACTCGAGGTGGCCATGCATTAAATACATTATGTTTTACATGGGTTTTGATTTGGGTATTTACTTTAAATTTCGTTTTTATTTGGGTTTGTAATAAGGCCTTTAATCTATGTTTTTGAATTATCTTTTATGTTTTAAATTTGATTTCAAATATTACGAAGTAAATTACTTGTTTGCTTTAATAACTTGATCACAAGGTTTTCTAAATTACAATACGTTGTGGTTTCCAAAACTTTACCATCGGGTAATACAATTCACCGAATAATACAGACAACTCAGATGATTTCCAAATTTAAGTTCCACACCCAATTGCAAATGGTTTTTAAATCAACTAAGAAAGAATCAATCGGGTTTTTATGACATAAACGTTTTCTAACATATAGATCG
Organism: Gossypium bickii; assembly: GCA_025503065.1. Taxonomy (NCBI): domain Eukaryota; kingdom Viridiplantae; phylum Streptophyta; class Magnoliopsida; order Malvales; family Malvaceae; genus Gossypium; species Gossypium bickii. The sequence continues at coordinate 50,158,483 of CP106714.1, forward strand.
ACAATTAAGTTTTAAAGATTGATTTCCGGGATTTCAGAGTAAACTATCAATTTTAACTTAACATGCACCTGATTTCTACAGCCTTAAAACAAACAAAGAGTGTCCTTTTCTAAATCTAAACAGGCAACTCGTCTTCTTCAAAATGTTTTCCTTTGTGACATACCAGATTCGGTCATTGTGTGTTGATCGTGTTTGGGGTGTTACAATTGTGGTGTCAGAGCCAGGTTCAAAGGCTCGACTGTGGGTCCAAGGCCCAAAATGTTTTAAAGAATGGTTTTTATTTTTGGTTGAAATATATGGTTTGAAAGGCATGGCACCGAGTCTCCGGCACTGATCTGCCCAGGTAAGTACCCCTAACTAATGTCTGCATATGATTATGGTTATGATGAGATAAGCTTTGAATGACTAGTGATAGTGGACTACCCTAGAGACTGAAACTTATAGGACTCTATGGACTTGCAAAAACAAAACTCTTTAATAAGATTTGTTCATAAAACTGTGCCTTAATAATAGTGGAATAATGACTGATGCATAAAACTTTTAAATCAGATAAGTCGAGACTTTAGACATGAGCACTCGAGGTCGTGGTTGTAATACGAGTGGACGTGGTCCGGGTAGGATGACAGTGTCTGAACCAGTGGGGTCTGGTCAGGGGTCAGAAAATGAGATACCGCCGCCACCACCGGTGAGTTTCAGGATCAGACGGGGGATGATGCAGTGTCGCAGGCGATGCTGTGAGTTCTTGAGAGAGTAGCTGGAGTAAGTAGAGGTGCGGGAGCTCGAAAATCTATACCTGAATGACTCCGAGCCAATGGAGCCGAGGTATTCTGAGGTGTTTTTGGTGTGGCTCCCAGTACAGCTGAGTATTGGTTAGAGGCGACCGAGCGAATCATGGATGACTTGGATCTGACTGCTGAGGAAAAATTAAAATTGATAGTGTCTCTTCTCCGGGATGAGTCATATCAGTGGTGGCTCACGGTTCGAGATAGTGCTGTAGTAGATGATCTCACTTGGGACTATTTTAAGGCAGCTTATCAGAAGAAGTATGTTGGGTTTAGTTATATTGATGCGCAATGAAGCGCGCTTCGAGACTGGTTCGAGAGGAGTAAGTCCAGATCGGAGTCTGAGGCGTAACTCTTAAGGTTTAGCCGGTATGCTAGGGGTATCGTGGCTACAGAACATGAGCGATGTGTCAGGTTTGAGGATGGATTGAGAGATGAACTGAGATTGCTGATTGCTCCACAGCAGGAGCGAGAGTTTCCTGTGCTGGTGGAAAAGGCTAAGATAGCTGAAGGGGTAAATGAGTGTGTGAGACAGAATCTGGATTGGAATAGACATAAGAGAGGTTTTGGATCATCTGGGTCTGCCAGTAATCCTCAGAAAAAGGCTAGGCCGAATCAATCTGGAAGGCATGTTGTTGCTAACCAGGGACCAGCGCAGTGTAATCGATGTGGGAAATTTCATTGGGGAGGACGTTGGACCGGTGGAAAAGGATGCTTTGAGTGTGGCTCACTGGATCATCGTGTGAGGGACTGTCTACGTAAGCTAGCCAGGATTCAGTCTGAGGGTTAGGGCCGTGCTTAGTTCAGGAATGAGGGACCGCCACCGCAGAGGGGTCGTGGTACTAGTAGAGGAGATAATGGTTCTGGTCGAGGCCGCGGAGCACCGGGCAGAGGTGCAGGCGCTGAGGCAAGACAGCCTAGGTTGGTATATGCAGTGAGGCATCGAGAGGAGGGCGATGCACCAGACGTCATAACCGGTACGTTCTTAATCTTTGGATTACCATATACTGCTTTGATTGATGTGGGTTTGACGCATTCATATGTTGCTAGTAGCATAGCAGAGACCATGAACCTAGACTTTGAGACTACTTCTAGGGAGATGACAGTTATTAGCCCTCTAGGTCACTCTGTAGAAGTAAATAAGCTGTATAGGGATGTACCCCTAGAACTCCAAGGGGTAGTGTTTGTAGCTGATCTGATGGAACTGCCGTTTGGGGAGTTCGATCTGATTCTTGGGATGGACTGGCTGGTGAAGTACCAGGCAAGTTTGGATTGCACAGCTAAGCGCATGGTTTTGAAAATGGCTGAGGGTGAAGAGGTGGTTATGATAGGTAATAAAAGAGATTATCTATCCAACATGGTATCTGCTTCGAAAGCTGAGAAGATGGTCAGGAAGGGCTATGAGGCATTTATGGTTCATGTGTGTGCTTTGGAGGCTAAGGAGTCTGCTGTGGGGAATGTCTGAACAGTAAAGGAATTCGCTGACGTATTTCTAGAGGAGCTTCCGGGACTGCCTCCGGATCGTGAGGTTGAATTTGGCATAGATTTGTTACCCGGTACTACGCCAGTGTCTATTGCTTCGTATAGGATGGCGCCGAAGGAGTTAATGGAACTGAAGGCTCAAATTCAGGAGTTGTTGGACCGAGGTTTTATCCGACCAAGTGTTTCGCCTTGGGGGGCACCAGTACTCTTTGTCAAGAAGAAGGATGGTACAATACGGATGTGTATAGACTACCGCCAGTTGAATAAGCTGACAATCAAGAAGAAGTATCCGTTGCCGAAGATAGATGACTTGTTTGATCAGCTTAAGGGGCATCGATTTTCTCAAAGATTGATTTAAGGTCTGGGTATCACAGCTGAAGGTGAAAGAGGCTGATATCCAAAAGACGGCATTTCGTACTCGGTATGGGCACTACGAGTTTCTGGTAATACCGCTTGGGTTGACTAACGCACCGGCAGCGTTCATGGACATGATGAACCGGGTGTTCCAGTAGTATTTGGATCAGTTTGTCGTGGTATTTATAGACGACATCTTGGTATACTCAAGGTCAGAGGAGGATCATGATGCGCATTTGCGAATAGTGCTGCAAATTCTGAGGGAAAAGCAGTTATTTGTCAAATTTAGTAAATGCGAATTCTGGCTTAGGGAGGTGACTTTCTTGGGTCACGTAGTATCAGCTGAGGGGATTAGGGTGGATCCTCGAAAGATTGAGGCAGTGTTACATTGGAAACCGCCTAAGTCAGTGGCAGAAATTCGGAGTTTTCTAGGTTTGGCAGGGTATTACCGAAGATTTGTAGAGGGATTTTCGTTGATCGCAGCACCAATGACCAAGTTGTTGAGGAAAGGGGTTCCATTTGTGTGGCCTGAGAAACAACAGGAAAGTTTTGACAAGTTAAAGAAGATTCTGACTGAAGCTCCGGTTTTGATTCAGCCTGAGGCAGGAAAGAAATTCACAGTATATTGTGATGCATCACATACTGGCTTGGGATGTGTGCTGGTGCAGGAAGGGAAGGTAGTGGCTTATGCATCTCGACAACTGAGACTGCATGAGGTTAACAAAATAGTTTTGGCTCTTAACTGAACCAAAACTATCAATTCGCGAAGTTTTCCAAAGTTTTTCAAATCTACTCATCCTGTAGCAATCCAAATTCCGTCGTAACGTTTTGACCAGGTTTGGGGTGTTACATGTAATTTTGACAAAGTATGATTCATGAATCAATTTAGTCAATGTGAGTATTAAAGAAGTGAAATTGTTATTATAGATCAAGAAACACAAAGCCCGGATCAAAACTGAGGCACGAACAAAGTCGTGGACTAAATTGAACATCTACACCTATTTTGAATACCGAGGTAAGTTTGTGTGAAATTAAAGCTTCATAGTATTTATATATTTTAAATTACTTGATATTATGATAAAGAATATTGTTCCCATGGAAATCGACCAATGAAGCCTCGATGAGAAAATGTTGAGAATATGCTAAGTTGAAGTCCCGGTTGAAGATTTGGAATAACGAGGATACTTAGGTCACATCATGAGATAAGGAAGGTCCCGTATAAGACCATGTCTAGGACATGGCACCAACACTGAACGTAGATCCCGTTTAAGAAGATGTCTGGGATATGGCTTCGGCAATGAATAAGCAAGGTCCCGTATAAGACTATGTTTGGGACATGCTTCGGCATGAGATGAAGATCTCGTGTAAGACCACGTCTGGGACATGGCATCGACATCGAGATAAGAGATCCCGTGTAAGACCATATCTAGGATATGGCATCAGCATCGTGAGACATGTATGATGAGATTGAGTATCCTCTAGTATTCCAAGTAGCTCAACGGGCAAAAGAGCTAAGTTATGTAAAGATGATAAAGAGTTAAGTTATACAAAGATGACAAAGAGTTACATTTATGTTAAGGATGACAATGATTTAAGTTTATGTTCGAGATAGCATAAGTGCTAAATCATGTGATGAAGTGATACAGGTACCCTGAGTAAAATACGAGTTATGAAACCATAATGTGATATGTGACGGGTAAGAGTAAGTATGAGTAAGTATGTCTAAGTACTTGAGAACTTGTGTTGTTATTGTTCTATGAAATTAATGGAATTTTACCATGAGTACTTATGTTGCTATTCTTAATTCATCCAAACTTACAAAGCTATATGCTTACCCTTCTCTTTTCCCTTTTCCTTGTAGTATCGCCAAGCTAGCTGGGGGATCGTAGAACGACGGAGCTCGGATCACACTATCAATAGTTTTTTTTCTTTTGGTATAGTAAAGTTGATTTATTTTGGGTATGGCATGTATAGGAACTTAGTCATCTTGTGTTATGTCATATTTGGAAGCCAAAGTTTTGGCTACTAATGTTACACACTCATTTTGTAAATGGCTATTGGGAATTGGCCAGTGTTTGTTAAGTTTCATATATTTAATGATGATGAGTTTATGAAGTGAAAGTTCATGCAATTGATGGAGTGAAATATGAAGGGTATGAATGATGATTAGTGATTCTTCATAGTGTATTATTGCCATGTTATGTATTGCTTGTGTTGGTAATTGTGTGTTTATGTTTCAGGGTGGCAGTTGGCTAGAAAAATAGCCTTCTAATTGTCCACACTGGTAGACACACGGGCATTTGTCTAGGTCATGTGTGACACACGGTCAGTCCCATGGGTGTGTTGATAGGCCGTGTGTCCCTTGTATCCAATTGGGAGAATTCAATTAGTCACGCGGGCCAGCACACGAGCATGTGCCTAGGCCGTGTGCTTTTAAATGGTTGCTGACGTCATAAATAGAATACTAAGGTTTTCATACACGGGTAAGGACACGGGCGTGTCTAGGCCGTGTGAGGGACACGGGCTATAGACACGGGCGTGTGTCCAGCCGTGTGAAAGCCCCTGTTGGATCGAAATGAAAAATAAACTCCACACGGGCTAGAAACATGGGCGTGTGTGACCATACGGCCTGCCCACACGGGCGTGTTCCATTTCACACGGGCATGTGCCCTGTTCAGGCAAAAACTTTCTAAGAGCGCAAAAGTTTCTTGTTTAGTTTCGAAACCTTCTGTTTGTATGTTTAGGGCCTCGTAGGCCCATTATAAGGATGTTATGTAAATGAATGACAAGTTTTAAATTGAAATGAAATTTTATAGCCCAATGTTGTATGTTTAAGCAAGTTAAGTTCGGTAATGCCTCGTATTAGGTTCTTGCGTCGAACATGGGTAAGGGGTGTTACATTTAGTTGTATCAGAGCCATGGTTTAGTCAATTCTCAGACTAACATAGCGTATGAATGAGTCTATCTATACATGCCGTACATATGAGTATTTACGTAATGATAGTGTGACGAATCTTGACGATTTAAATTGTGTTTTCATATAGTAAATGGATCCCGATAGAGCTGTGGCAGATGGTATAGAAAATAATGTGCCGGCTCTCGCCGAAGGGATGGTGCCGAATGAAAATGAGAATAGACCTACGACTGTGAGTCAGAGAGGAGGAGAAGAGGCTAGGGAAGCCTTTCTCCACATGATGAATGCATGGTTCACGAAGTTTGTTCTTACGAACCCGAATGCACAACCCCCTCCACCCTCACCTATTCCTCACCCTACCCCTGTAGCTCCCCAAATGGTAGAAGTGGTGAGAAGGGAAAAAGCTTCGGTTGATAGAATCCAGAAATAAGGAGCCGAGGAATTCTGGGCTAGTAAAGATGATGATTTGAAAAGAGCAGAATTCTGGCTTGAAAATACCATCAGGGTATTTGATGAGTTATCTTGCACACCTGAAGAATGCATGAAATGTGTAGTTTCTCTCTTGAGAGATTCAGCTTATCAGTGGTGGAATACCCTTGTGTCGGTTGTACCAAGGGAAAGGATCACATCGGAGTTTTTCCAAGAAGAATTCTGGAAGAAGTACATTAGCCAAAGATTTATTGATCAGAAAAGAAAGGAATTCTTTGAACTGAAATAGGGTAGCATGACAGTAACTGAATATGAGCGTTAATTTGTAAGGCTTAGCAAGTACGCTTGGGAGTATGTGCCCTCTGAAGCCATCATGTGTAAACGGTTTGAAGACGGGTTAAAAAAAGATATCATATTATTTGTTGGTGTTCTCAAATTGAAAGAATTTGTTATGCTAGTGGATCAGGCTTGTAAAGTCGAGGAATTGCTGAAAGAGAAAAGAAAACCCGAAATGGAGTCTCGTGACTCAAGAAAGAGACAAATGAACAAGTCATTTCAGTCCTCATCCAAGAAGTCAAGAGACTTCCCTACCCGATCAACTACTTCAGCTGGGTTTTTGAGTAGAAGTAAGGGTAAGCAGTACTCGTGGATTAAAGCTCAGACTACTTTAGTTGCTAGTGTTGGGAACACCTAATCTAAGTGACCATAATGTCCACAGTGTGGTAGACATCACCCCGGTGAGTGCCGAGCACATGAGAGAGTCTGTTTTAAGTGTGGTTCCCAAGACCATTTTATTAGAGAATGTCCCTAGATGGTTGAAAAAAAGAAAAATCATAGTGCAAGATCAGGAAGCACTACTAGAGGGAGACAACAGAGAAACTTGGGAAGTGGAATGAGTAGTAAGAGTACACCCAGAGAGCAGGCTGCGAGAACTGAGGGTAGAGCGCCTGCGAGGACTTATGCCATTCGCGCTCGCGATGAGGCGTCATCCCCTGATGTAATTACGGGTACATTTTCTCTTCATGATACTAATGTTGTTGCTTTAATTGATCCAGGGTCTACCCACTCATATATTTGCATGAAATTAGTATCTAGTATGAGCATGGCTATAGAGTCTATAGAGTTTGTGATAAAAGTGTCAAATCTCTTAGGCAAATGTGTCCTAGTTGTTAAGGTATGCATAGATTGCCCATTGATGATTAGAGGTCATTATTTTAAGGCAAATCTCATGCTATTTCTATCTGATGAATTCGATATAATTCTTGGTATGGACTGGTTAACCACTCATGATGTGACAGTAGATTGTGGAAAGAAATACATTGAATTGAGATGTGAAAACGGGGACACTCTTCATGTTGAATCAGATGAATAAGACAGATCGCCTGTAGTGATCTCTCATATGTCTGCCCAGAAATGTATAAGAAAGGGATATGAAGCATATCTTGCCTTTGTTATGAATGCTAAAGAAACTGAGTTAAAGGTTGAATCAGTGCCGATAGTGTGTGAATACCCAGATTGATTTCCAAAAGAATTGCCAGGTTTGCCTCCAGTTAGAGAAGTTGAATTTGGCATTGAGTTAGCCCCTGGTACTGCACCGATGTCGATTGCTCCTTATAGAATGGATCCAACTGAGTTGAAGGAATTGAAGGCACAGTTGCAATAGTTGACGGACAAAGGTTTTGCGAGATGCAAGAGTTGACGGACAAAGGTTTTGCGAGACCAAGTTATTCTCCGTGCGGTGCTCCAGTATTATTTGTGAAAAAGAAAGATGGTTCCATAAGATTATGTATAGAATACTAGCAGCTTAATAAGGTAACCATGAAGAACAAGTACCTATTACCAAGGATCGATGATCTGTTTGATCAATTGAAAGGAGCCACAATGTTTTCCAAGATAGACTTGAGGTCGGGATATTGCAGTTGAGAGTAAAAGACTCAGATGTGACGAAAACTGCATTTCGAACGAGGTATGGGCACTACAAATTTTTAGTTATGCCTTTTGGTTTAACAAATGCCCCTGCAGTGTTTATGGATTTAATGAATCGTATCTTCTGACCGTACCTGGATAAATTTGTGGTGGTTTTTATTGATGATATACTGATATATTCTCGTGTTGAGAATGAGCACGCCGAGCACTTGAGGACGGTTTTACAGATCTTATGAGATAATCAGTTGTATGCCAAGTTTAGCAAGAGTGAATTTTGGCTCAAAGAGGTTGGATTTTTGGGGCACATTGTCCCAAGAGATGAAATCTGAGTTGACCCGAGAATGATTTCAGCTATTATTGATTAAAAGCCGTCGAAAAACGTATCAGAGGTTAGAAGTTTTCCAGGCCTAGCTGGCTATTACAGATTGTAACAGTCCGGTTTATACCCTAGTCAGAACAGTAGTTTTAGGGCCACAAATCTGAGTCCGTATAATATTTTAATATTATTTTTTTTGTTCCGTTGACATGTGACTAAGCATGAGGTGAATTTCCTTGAGCTAATTTGTTTGTCTGTGTGTTTAATTTGACAAAAGGATTGAATTGCATTAAAATACAAATTTGCATATTTTATGAAAAAATGCTTATTTATTATGTCTTTTTAAGAGTGAGGACTCATGTGGCAATTAAGCCACTTTCTTAGTTAGTGGACGGCTAAGATCATAAATGACATTGAATTATATGTTTTAATATATTTGTTTAAAGGTTAAAAATGTCTTTTATGTATTAAATGATTATATGATTAATAAAAACATGAAAATGGCCACATTATCATCTTTTGTTAGCCTAAATAAGCAAAGAAAGAAAAGAAAAACATAAGCAAGGGTTTGGCCATAGTTTTGGTCTAATTTAAGGTTAGTTTTCGATCCGTTTTTGATAATTTCTACGATTTTGCAATCGTTGCTTTGAGAGCTACAAAACCCATGTATTAATTTTGTGAATTGATGATGTTTGTGTGATATGTCATTGATGATATGTTGAGCTTTGTGATGGTTTATGGTGTTAAATGAAAGTTTTAAGCTAAATGGACATACTTTGTTCATGGATTTTTGATGAATTTAGCTAATTAGGGCTAAACTGAGAAAATAACAATTTGAGGGACTAAACTGCAAATTTTGATGGAAAGTATGGGCTTGTATGATATATATGTGCATTCGGCTAAGCTTGGATATGTGATGATTTTGTGAATTTCATGTTTTGAGAAAATTGGACTCAATTGATAAATTATGCAAATGTGAGGGTTAATTTGTAAATAGCCCTAAATATGTGTCTTTGGATTGAATTGAATGATTTAGTGAATAAAAGTTGAATATATTTAGATCAAGAACTGAAGAAAACGGACTTAGATCGTGGGAAGGCAAAACTAACCGAGTAGTCGTTTCTGTTTCAGCAAAACCGAATCCGATGTAAGTCATTATGCAAATAAACGTATTAGTAATGAATTATGTGTATTCCTATGACCATTGCTATAAATGAATGTTTATGATATGATCTGTACATGAATTCTGAGATAAGATCGATATAGTGGCAATGTTCGAGAAGTACCATACGAACCTAGGAATAGATACGATTAGCTATGTCGTGACATAGGTATCTGTTCTATTTTATCATGTAAGACCACGTCTGGGATGTTGGCATTGATTTGAGATTTCGTGTAAGACCACATCTAGGACGTTGGCATCAATATGAGCTTTACGTGTAAGACGATGTCTGGGACATCGGCATCGTATTGATTCGTGTAAGACCCTGTCTGGGACAGTGGCATCGATAACTGAGTGCATATAAGACCTCGTCTGGGACGTTGGCATTGTACGATTAATTTGAGCTTTCTGAGTATCCTACTAGATTCCTTACGGTTCAACGGGCAAGTTTGTGATACGAAATGGCCATGTAAATAGTGAATCCGTTTCAGGTACGTTGATTCATACACTAAGTGTGTATATAAGGTAAGTTCCTATGTGATCTTGCTATGATGATTATGTACATTTGAATAACAATATGCAATGTGTTAGTAAGTGTGAAAGAGCTTTGTGTATATAAGACTTTTGAATTGATGAATGTGGCAAATATGGCCTAATACATGGACCAAAGTGTATATATATATGTGATAATTTACTAAGTAATTTAGATGTGCTAATGTATCTATGAGAATATATGCCTTCTATGTTAAGTTTATTTGTATAATGATTTACTACGCTTTTGGAAAGCTTACTTAGTATGTGTGATTTCTCTGTTTTATAGGTCTTCAAAGCTACTGAAGGCTCGGGACCATCAAGGATTGTCATCACACTATTCAACTTGTTTTTGGTACATTTTAAAAATATATTTTGCTAGATATGACATGTATAGGCTAGTCTTTTGTATTTGTAAATGAAGTGAATTTAGCCATGTGATTTGGGTAGTTATATGTTGGTATTATGTTTAAATGAATGTGGTATATGAAGTATACTTTAGTATGGTTGAAGCATGTGAATTGGTCAAGTTTTTGGGTAAGCATTTGGATGAATTATATTTGATATACATATGTTTTGGTCTTGGAAGTTGGCATGGTTGAAATGGATATTGAATGTATTGATAGAAGGATTGTTTTGGTGTGTTATTGGTTGATAAATATGCATGAGAGGTGTTGGTATCTTGCGTGTAGGTGTGACCCTAGTGGGTGGCATTTTGGCCTTGAAAATGGCCTATAATGTAACACGGTCGTGGCACAAGGGCATGCCTAGTGGCCGTGGGCTAAGTATATAGCTAGCACAAGAGTACACGGCCTTGGCACACGGACGTGTCTGCTACTTAGTAACCGTGTGATTTTTGACAGGATCGACCACGACCTGGGTACACAGGCATGTTTAGTAGCGTGGAGGATAAGTCAGTTTCGACCACGGGGGTGTCTAGTAGCCGTGGGAGGCACCCGGCCTTCCCACATGGGCGTGTAACCCCTGAAGCTTAGAAAAGTTTTAAATTTCTGAGAATGTTTGTATGTGTTTCAGTTTCGTCTCGACCCGGTTTATAAGCATGTTTTAGGTCTCGTCGACCGTATTAAGGGACATTATGTTTGGGATTGATGGATTAATGTATGAACTTCTGAAGATGTTTCTAATCGGTCCAGTAATGCCTTTAACCATAGTCCGATGCCAGATACGGGTTAGGGGTGTTACACAGACAGTTTGTTATGGGATTTTCTATGATAGCTACTCCGATGACAAGGTTGTTACAAAAAGACGTAAAGTTTGAATTGACAGAAAAATGCCAACAGAGTTTCGAGGAACTAAAAGCATTATTGACTGAGGCTCCAATTCTAGTGCAACCTGAACCGGGAAAAGAATTTGTAATCTAGAGCGATGCATCCTTGAACGGATTGGGTTGTGTGCTTAAGAAGAAGGCAAGGTGATAGCATATGTCTTTAGACAGTTAAAGCCGCATGAAAAGAATTACCTGACACATGATTTAGAGTTGGCTGCCATTGTGTTTGCATTGAAGATATGGAGACACCATTTTTATGGTGAAAGATGTCAGATATTCACCGATCATTAGAGCCTAAAGTATTTGATGACTCAGAAGGAATTGAACTTAAGGCAGCGAAGATGGTTAGAGCTGATAGAGGATTATGACCTAGTCATTGATTACCACCCGAGAAAGGTGAATGTAGTCGTCAATGCTTTGAGTAGAAAATCCCTATTTGCATTGAGGGCTATGAATACACGGGTGACTTTATCAGACGATGGTTCCATTCTAGCTGAGTTGAGGGCTAAAACGATGTTCCTTCAAGAGATTTATGAGGCTTAGAAAGATGACAGTGATTTGCAAGCCAAAAGAGTTCAGTGCGAGTCAGATGTTGAGTCCGGCTTTCGGATTAACCCTGATAGATGCTTGATGTTCAGAGACAGAGTCTGTGTAACAAGAAATGATGAGCTCATTCGGAAAGTTTTGCACGAGGCACATAGTAGATGCCTATCTGTACATCCGGGTAGCACCAAGATGTATAATGACTTGAAGAAATGGTATTGGTGGCTGAGCATGAAGAAAGACATCTCAGAGTTTGTGTCGAAATGCCTAATTTGTCAACAAGTGAGAGCTGAACACCAAGTACCTTCGGGTTTGCTTCAACCTATTATAGTGTAACATCCTAAATTAGGGGTTCTACATTCTGCAATATTCTATGTGTTTGGCTAGCTAAGCTTGTTATTTAGGGGTGTTTGAGGGTCCTGAGGAGGCTCGGGTTTGAGCTAGAGCTTTGGTGAAATTTTGCTTTTTGGGCCTAAGGGGAGAGAGCTAGGGAAAGCAGGAGTTAAGCATAATTGTTGGTGCTTAATGACACAAATGAGCACTTGGTGGAGTGGTGTTGGCATCACAAGGGAGCATGGAAGAGAGGGAGAGTGTTCGAATCCCATTTGCTGCAACAAAGGCTTTTTTTTGTGCTCAAGGTGGAGAAGAGGTGAAATTTGGCTGGGACTCTACCAAGGAGGAGTTGAATGGGTCTGTAACACCCCTAACCTGTAACCGACGCCGAACTAGGGTTAGGAGTATTACCGGACAGATTGGATACATACATAACATTTCATACATTACATTCATCATTAACAATCATATTGCCCCTTGAATGAGTCATCGAGACCTTAGGCATGCTTATAAATCGAGTCGGGACTCAACTGAAACACATACAAAATTTCATGGAAAATTCTAACTTTTTTAAACTACAGGGGAAGCACACCCGTGGAAGGAGACCGTGTGTCCTCTACGGCTTCTAAACACCCCCGTATGTCTTTCCCGTGGTGATATACTGACTTGGTCCCCACGGCTACCAAGCACGCTCGTGTGCCATGGCCGAGGCTAGCTACTGACTTGTACACCATGGCTAAATGACACCTCCGTGTCAAGGCCGTGTGTTACTAAATTGTATCCTGATATACACCCACGGTCATTAGGCACGCCTGTATGCCACAACTGTGTGACATTATAGGCCATTTACAAGGCCAAAATGCCACCCTCAAGGGTCATACCTACAAGCAACATATATTATCCCATTTCATTCACATATAACCACAAAAACATACCAAATAACTAACCAAGTCATGCATATTTGTCAACTAAGGTAATCACACTACAATCCATTCAATATTCATTCAATCTAACCATTCAAACCAATTCCAAACATACCAATTTGCATGATCAAATCTCAATTATGCTCAAGCACAAATCATCTATATACTTACCATTTCAAAACCATTTCATATATCTACTAGTCATACCAAAACAACTTCACATATCATACTTCTTTAAGCATATATCAAAACATATCTAGCCAAATCACATGGCTAAGTTCACTTTACAACTTATACCAAGACTAGCTTATACATGCCATATTGAGATATATACATTTTCAAAGTGTACCAAAATAAGTTTTAGTAGTGTGATGACGATATGTGACGGTCCCGAGCCTTCAGTAGCTTTGACGACCTATACAAATAAACTTGGTATGGAAAACATATTTGCAAATAAATACATTGGCACATATCAATCACGTAGCCATTTTCACCATTCAAGAATCATATAAACACATAGCTCATCTAGCCACAAAACTCTTATCAATCAGAAATTCCATATACATATAATCATAGTAAGATCACTTAGATGCTTACCTTATATACACAATTAGTGTACAATCTACGTACCTAAATCGGACATTCATTTACTTAATCTATTAAAGCTTGGATTTGCCATTTGCATCTCAGACTTAACCGTGAAACCATAAGGAATCCTGTAGGATACTCAGAAACTGGGAATATTCGTACAATGCCATCATCCTAGATGAGGTCTTACATGTACTCAGATATCGATGCCACTATCCCAGATACGGTCTTACACGAATCAGTACGATGCCGATGTCCCAGACATAGTTTTACACGTAAGGATCATAACGATGCCAATGTCCCAGACGTGGTCTTATACATAAAGCTCATATTGATGCCAACGTCCCAGACATGGTCTTACACATAATCAGATATCGATGCCACTGTCCCAGACAGGGTCTTACATGAATCTCAAATCAACGCCAACATCCCAGATGTGGTCTTACATGATATCAACAGAACAGATGTCTATGTCGTGACTTAGTCAATCCTATCTATTCATATATTCATACGAGGCTTCTTGAACTTAATCACTATATCGAACTTATCTCGGAATTCAAATGCATAACTCCTTATAGCAAAAACATTCATTAATCATATGAACAATTTCAATTGCATACATATACATTTATTTGTATATTGACTGACCTCGGATTCAGTTTATCAGAATAGAAACGGCTACTCGTTTACTTTCATTTTCCCGCGATCTAAGTCTGGTTTCCTCAGTTCTTGATCTAAACACATTCAAAATATACCCTTTTATTCACTAATTCATACAATTCAATCCATGGACACACATTTAGGGCAATTTGCAATTTAGCCCTCACATTTTCACAATTAGACAATTTAGTCCATTTTTCACAAAACATCAAATTAACAAAAATCCACACACACACATGCTTGGCCGACCTCTCTAGGGACTATATAAGTCCAAATATTTCATCAAATTTGTAATTTAGTCCCTCAACTTTCCATTTTCTCAATTTAGCCCTAATTAGCTAAATTTATCAAAACTTCAAGAACAAAGTATGTTCATCTAACTTATGTCTTTCATTTAACACCAAAAATCATCGAAAAGCTTAACATATCAACAATGGCATCTCTTACAAACATCATCAATAGTCAAAATTAATACATGGGTTTTGAAGCTATCAAAGCAACTATTTCAAAAACGTAAAAATTATCGAAAACCAACCGAAAACATACCTTGAATTTTGGCTTAGAAGTGCCGAAAATGAGAAAGCTTCAAATCCTTTCTTTTCTTTGTTTGAGTTTTGGCAAGAAAGTGATGAAAATTAAGCCACTTTCTTATGTTTCTTTATTATAACATATTAATATAAATATAAAATGCATGAATATGAACATAACATATAAATTAATCACATATAAACATAATATGTTGACACGTTGCCATCCACTACCTATAGTTTTGGCCAAATTGCCACATAAAACCCTCACTTTTACAAAGCCACAACACATAGACACTTTATCAATTAGCATGCAACTTCCACATTTAATACAATTTAATCCCTTTGTCAAATTAAACACACAGACAGTCAAATTAGCTTACGGAAATTTAGCACATACTTATTCACATATTAACGTCACAGAATAATATTAAAATATTATACGAATTCAGATTTGTGGTCCCGAAACCACTGTTTCGACTAGGGTCTAAACTGTACTGTTACAATTCTCCCCTCTTAGGGATTTTCGTCCCCAAAAATCTTACCATTAAACAGAGTCGGATATTGTTGTCTCATTGAATCTTCAGGCTCCCAAGTAGCCTCTTCAATTGCATGTCGATTCGACAGTACTTTTACTAAAAAAATTATCTTGTTCCTCAACTCTTTCACTTCACGAGCTAAGTTACGGATCGATTCTTCTTCATATGTCATATCAGATCAGATTTCAATTTCAGATGGGGCAATCACATGCGACGGATTGGATCGATATCTACGAAGCATCGAAACATGGAATACATTGTGTATCTTTTCTAACTCAAATGGCAACTTTAATCTATATGCAACAGGCCCGACACGTTCAATAATCTCATACGGCCCAATGGACCTCGAACTTAATTTGCCTTTTCATCCAAATCGAAGCACTTTCTTCCATGGAGATACCTTCAGAAATACTTTATCGTCGATTTTAAATTCTATATCTTTTCGTTTCAAGTCATCGTAAGACTTCTGACGATCAGATGCTGCTTACAAACAATTTCGGATCAATTTTACTTTCTATTCTAAATCGTTAATCAAATCAACTCCGTGCAACTTATTCTCACTGAGTTCAGTCCAATACAGGGGTGTGTGACATTTACGTCCGTACAAAGCTTCATATGGAGCCATTTTGATATTCTTCTGAAAACTATTATTATACGCAAATTCGATCAACGGCAGGTATTGTTCCCACGAACATGTCTTCAAGAATCTAAATAATCCGTTCGGACTAACCATCAGTTTGCGGATGAAAAGCTGTACTGAAGTGTAATTTTGTGCCCAAAGCTTCTTACAATTTCTTCCAGATTCGCGATGTAAATCTCGGATCTCTATCTAACATAATATATAGTGGCACCCCGTGCAATCTTGCAATCTCAGCAATATAAAGTTTGGCTAATCTCTCTAGTGAAAAGTCAGATCATACCGAAATAAAATAGGTAGATTTAGTTAATTGATAAACTACGACCCATATTGCATCTTTCTTTCTCAGGGTCTGAGGTAATCCAGAAACAAAATCCATCGTCACTCTATCCTATTTCCATTCTGGAATCAGTATCGGTTGTAGCAAACCAAACGGAACTTGATGTTCAACTTTTATTTGCTGACAGACTAAACATTTCAAAACAAAGTCTGAAACGTCCCGTTTCATACTAGCCCACCAGTAATGCCGTTTCAAATCATGATACATTTTAGTGCTTCCCGGATGAACAGACAAATGACTGTTATGTGCTTCATTCAAAATCAACTAAATCAACTCTAGATTTCTCGAAACACAAATACGATCCCGAAATCTCAAACAACCATCCACAATTTGAAATTCAGATTCAGAATTCATTTCACACTGAGGTAATTTTGCTAGCAATTCATTATCAATCTTCTAAGCCTCACATATCTGTTATATAAACAACGGTTCTGTTTTTAATTCAGTTAACACAAAACTATCATCAGACAAATCTAACTGAGCATTCAAAGTACGTAATGCAAATAATGATTTTCTACTCAATACATCTGCAACAACATTTACTTTACCTGGATGATTATCTATCATAAGCTCGTAATCTTTCAACAACTCAAGCCATCTTCTCTGACGCAAGTTCAAATCTTTCTGAGTCATCAGGTATTTCAAACTTTTATGATCTGAAAATACGTGACATTTCTCACCGTACAGATAATGACGCCAAATTTTAAGTGAAAACACAATTGCAGCTAATTCAAGGTCATGTGTCGGATAATTCTTTTCATGAGGCTTCAATTGTCTCGAGGCATAAGCTACAACTTTGCCTTCTTGCATCAAAACACATCCCAAACCGTTTAGCGAATCATTACAGTATACAACAAATTCTTTACCCGATTCTGGTTGTACTAACACTGGAGCTTCTATTAACAGAGTTTTCAACCGATCAAAACTTTTCTGGCTTTTATCCGACCATTCAAATATGACATCTTTTTGAATTAATCTAGTCAATGGAGTAGCTATCGCTGAAAATCCTTTTACAATATGCGATAATAACCAGCTAATCCCAGAAAACTACGAACTTTAGATACGTTCTTTAGAGGTTCCCAATCCAGAATAGCAGAAATCTTATTCGGATCCACTCGGATTCCAAAGGCTGACACAATATGCACCAAAAAACTAACCTCGTGTAACCAGAATTCACATTTGCTGAATTTCGTGTACAATTGCTTTTCTCTCAAAGTTTGCAACACAATTCTCAAATGTTCTGCATGCTCATTTTCATCATGTGAATAAATCAAGATGTCATCTATAAACACCACAACAAATCGATCTAGGTACGGTCTAAAAATTCTGTTCATCAGATCCATAAAGACAGCAGGAGCATTGGTTAGTCCAAATGGCATAACTAAAAATTCATAATGCCCGTACCTCGTTCTGAAAGCAGTCTTTGGAATGTCTGAATCTTTAATTCTTAATTGATAGTATCCCGATCTCAAGTCAATCTTGGAAAACACAGTAGCTCCTTTTAACTGATCAAATAAATCCTCTATTCTGGGCAACGGATATTTATTCTTTTTTGTCACCTTATTCAACTGACGATAATCAATACACATCCTCATCGTGCCATCTTTTTTTTTTCACAAATAGAACAGGAGTGCCCCAAGGCGAGAAACTCGGTCTAGCAAACCCTCTTTCAGTCAATTCTTGCAACTGTGACTTTAACTCTTTTAACTCGGTTGGTGCCATCCTATAAGGAGCTATCGAAATAGGTGTAGTACTAGGCAACAAATTAATAACAAAATCGACTTCACGAATCAAAGGTAAACCCGGTAACTCCTCAAGATACATCAGAAAACTCACAGACAACAGGCACTGATTTAATCTTTCTTTCAGACATTTTCGAATCTATTAATAAGCAAAATATGCCTCGTAACCCTTTTTCACATAATTATGAGCTTTCAAAATAGATATCACAGCAGGCAATCCATTCAAATCATTAGACTCAACTCGTACAATCTCATCATTCGGACATCTCAAATCTATATTCTTTCTTTTGCAGTTCACAACAGCATCATGCATAAACAACCAATCCATACCCAGAATAATATCTAATTCATCAAATGGCAAAAGTATCAGATCAGCAGGGAAATAGATATCCTGAAACATTAACGGATTGTTCTTGCATACTTTGTCAACAAGGACACTTTTACCTAAGGGGTTGTAACATCCCAAAATTGGGCCTAGTAGGATTGGGCCCAATGGGCCTTGAGCGTAGTAGCGTTTAAAGAGATCGGCTTAAATGCAAGTTGGACCTATTAGATAAGTGATTTTGGAAGATTCGAGGGCTTCTATGAAGTTCCGAGATCAAACTTTAGTTTTAGGGAAATTTTAGTTTTAGGCGAAAAAACCTTGGGAGTTAATAGGTAGGCTTTAAGAATAAAATGTGGAGGAAAATGACACAAGTTGAGTGTGTGGTGTAGTGGCAAAGTGACGCCACATAAGAGGCAAGGGGATGACGCCACAAGGAAGGAAGGAGGTCCAAGGTTCAAGTCTTAGCTTTTGCATTTTGGTTTTCTTTTTAAATGAACTTTAGAATTTGGCTATAGATTTATATTTAGTTGCACACGGTTTAAAACACAAGAGGAGCTTGTGGCTTGGTGGCAAGTGGCATGTTGAGCTATTGAAAGGAGCCTGGGTTCGAATCTCATGAAAAGCAAGGGAGTATTTATTTTACGAATTGGACGGGAAGACTTTCTGTTAGATTTAGACTCTACTGACGGAAGGATCCCACATCGGAAAGATACAAAGAAGGAACGTGAAAAGCTAGCTATATATATAGCATTCTAGGAGGAGGATGAATACACCTTGGAGGGCGTTTGGGCATAGGAGTGGTCAGGGTGCAGATTAGCACCAGATTCCTATCAGGTGTGTAACTCTCTATACTCTAGTTGTAGAGCGGCAAATGCCGAAATGCCGGTCACGACAATAGTAGCCACACGAGCGTGCAAGCGCACGTGTGGGGCTTCGATGCGATAGTTGAGGCCATCAGTAGTATTCTTGTGGGTTGAGGCTGCTTGGGCCACGATGTGCTGAAGTGGGCCCAATTGAATAAAATTGTATGATGGGGTAGTATATAGTGAACTAGACTAGGTGAATCTCATATACGTGGCTAGATTTGTGTTAGGTGGGCCACACGAGCGTGTGGGCCCGAATGGGCCGAAATCAGATTTTAGGCCCAATAGTCCGGTACGACCGAAAATGGTAGCTGAGTCGCTCGGGGCGACATTAGGCCTTCAGAAAGGCCATTGCAGGTGCAAAATTATTGAAATACCCTCGATAGTTAAATTATAAAAATACCCTTGGTAGGTAAAATTACTGTTATACCCTTAGAGGTTGACTAGCTTGATTATGATGTATTATGTCTATCTGATTATGATGGTAATTCATGTTATACTTATATTTCATATATGTTTTGCATACATTACATACTGCATACACGAATTATTATGTCATATTGCATGGGTTTGGGATGTAATGATGATAAAGGGGAAGTGATAAGGTCACATAGTGATCGGTGGCTCTGCCACATTTATTTATAAAGTCACGTAGTGATCGATGGCTCTGCCACAAATGATATATAAGGTCACACGGTGATCGGTGGCTAAGCCACAGTGGATTTCAAGGTCACATGGTGATCGATATTATGACTGATAGCATGACTGTCAAAGTGGCGTGTAGCGGATGGAGGGTTGATTGTAGAAATCCCCACGGTGTGATTGGCTGGTGCGGGTGGCGTGTAGAGGATGGAAAAATTAGGCTTGGGTTGGGACATGATGCATTCATTTATTTTTATGTCATCTTGAGTGGGCTAAGGCCGATATGCAATTGTGGGCCTCGAGCCGTTTATGTGTTATAGGGGATTTACACACTGAGTCTTGGTGACTCACCCCTTTGTTTAAGTTTGCAGGTAATCATTAGATCGCGAATTTGGGAGCTGAGGCGGACTTGTAGTGGCCATGCAGTGTTTTCTCGTAAACTCATTTCTTTTATTGGACTTATTTTTATTTGGGTTTTTGTTATGTAATAAGGCCACTATAACTTTAATTTTCGTATTTTATTTGGTTTAGCTTCTCATTTGATTACTCCCTATTATTATTAATGTTCAATACGGGAATTTCCTAAACCCTTAATAATCATTTTCCAAAATGTTAAATAAAGGATTACCAGCGAATAAATATTTAAACTCGAAATTTTTAACGAACACGCAGTTTATAAACTACCCTTTTATGTGACATGCCAGATCCGGTCGCAACGTTTAGGCCGGGTTTGGGGTGTTACAGGGGTTCGATACTTTTATAGCAAACTCAGTAGACTCTATAGGCAAAGTCTTGCTGAATACTAAATTCATACAAATATATGAATGCGTAGAACCAGGGTCTATCAAAGCAATCACAGAAGTATCATAAAGAGTAAAAGTACCAGTTATCACATCAGGTGATGAAGCTTCCTCTCGAGCTCGAATAGCATACGCTCTGGCAGGCACTCTGGCTTCAGATCTGACAACATTGTCTCTCGTAGTTCTCTAACTACCTCTAACATTTCTTACATTCTTCGAAGGTCTACCTCTCACAGGTACATTATCAGATCTCAGATTCTGAACAGTCTCTGGTTCGACAGATTCAAGGCAATCACGGATTAAATGATCAAGTGACCCACATCTAAAGCAAGCTCTGTCATTAAGTCTACAACTTCCCAGATGCCTTTTTCCACAATGTTTACATTCAGGTCTCTCGGATTGAATGTTAACAACACTGGCCCCTGAAGTTGCTGGAGTTTTAGAATTCATTTGCGATCTAGCTCGATTTCTGTTCAAATGACCCACGTTATCTCTGGAACGACTTTGATCATCTCTAAATTTCTTCGAAGCAGACTGAAATCTCTTTCTCACATCTCGGGCTTCAGATTCAACTTTTATTTTATCTTTCCCGAGTGCCTCAGCTTTACACGCTCTATCAACGAGTACAATGAACTCTTTTATTTCTAAAATCCCAACTAACAGACGAATGTCTTCATTAAGGCCATCCCCGAACCTTTTGTACATTATAGCTTCAGATGATACACATTCTCGAGCATATTGACTCAGTCTCACAAATTCTTGGTCATATTTTGAAACAGTCATACGGCCCTGTTTAAGTTCTAGAAATTCTTTTCGTTTCTGATCAACGAATCTCTCACTGATATATTTCTTTCGAAACTTGATCTGAAAGAAATCTCATGTGACTCGTTCTCTCGGAACAACAGAAATCAGAGTTTTCCACCATTGATATGCTGCATCTCAGAGTAATGATACAACACATTTTATACATTCTTCTGGAGTTAGAGACATTTCATCGAATACCCGGATAGTATTTTCAATCCAGAACTCGGCCTTTTTAGCATCATCATCTTTAGTAGCTCGGAATTCTTCGGCCCCATACTTATGGATCTTGTCAACAGGAGGCTTCCTTAACAGATCTAGATTTGCAGTCGGAGGTATGTCAGATGTCTAAGGGGGATTAACTGGGGACGGGGGTTGCGAAACAGTCGGTTATTCTTAACAAACTGAGTGAACCACACACTCATCATTTGGAAGAAAACTTGTTTCGCTTCTCCATCTTCACCGCTCGTAGCCATCTCGATTCAGAGGGCGTTGTCCCTTGCGAGGGAACAGGAGTATTACTTTCTACGTCATCAGTTACAACTCTTTCGGGATCCATTACTATATGAAAATCACATTTTATACGTCCGGATTCATCACACTATCACAGTTCAGACTTTGACACACTACGTTAGTCTGAGAATCGGCTAAACCATAGCTCTGATACCAATCAAATGTAACACCCCTAACCCATAACCGACGCCGGACAAGGGTTAGGAGCATTACCGGACAGATCGAATACTTACATAACATTTCATAGATTACATTCATCATTAACAATCATATTGTCCCTTGAATGAGTCATCGAGACCTCAAGCATGCTTATAAATCGAGTCAAGACTCACTTGAAACACATACAAAATTTCATGAAAAATTTTAACTTTTCTAAACTACAAGGGAAGCACGCCCATGGAAGGAGACCGTGTGTCCTCCACGGCTTCTAAACACCCCCGTGTGTCTTTCCTGTGGTGATATACTGACTTGGTCCCCACGGCCACCAAGCACGCCCGTGTGCCATGGCCGTGGCTAGCTACTGACTTGTACACCACGGCTAGATGACACCCCCGTGTCATGGCCGTGTGTTACTAAACTGTATCCTGATATACACCCACGATCATTAGGCACGCCCGTATGCCACAACCGTGTGACATTATAGGCCATTTACAAAGCCAAAATGACACCCTCAAGGGTCATACCTATAGGCAACATATATTATCCCATTTCATTCACATATAACCACCAAAGCATACCAAATAACCAACCAAATCATGCATATTTGTCAATTAAGGTAATCATACTACAATCCATTCAATATTCATTCAATCTAACCATTCAAACCAATTCTAAACATACCAATTTGCGTGATCAAATCTTAATTATGCTAAAGCACCATTCATCTATATACTTACCATTTCAAAACCATTTCATATATCTACTAATCATACCAAAACAACTTCACATATCTTACTTCTTTAAGTATATATCAAAACATATCTAGCCAAATCACATGGTTAAGTTCACTTTACAACTTATACCAAGACTAGCCTATACATGCCATATTGAGCTATATACATTTTCAAAATGTACCAAAATAAGTTTTAGTAGTGTGATGACGATCCGTGACGGTTCCGAGCCTTCAGTAGCTTTGACGACCTATAAAACAGATAAACACACACAGAGAGTAAGCTTTCCAAAAGCTTAGTAAGTCATATACAAATAAAGTTGGTATGGAAAGCATATTTGCAAATAAATACATTGGCATTGTAACACCCCTATCTTGTGTTCATCGCCGGATTAAGGTTAGGAACATTACTAGACAGATCGGAAACATTCACAGACAAAAATCATACATTCAATCATCTTTCTCAGAGATAATGCCCCTTAAACGGGTCCTCGGGACCTTAATCATGCTTAGGAGTCGAGCCGGGACTAAACTGAAACACATATGAAATTTCATGAAAATTTTAAAGTTTTCTAAAATACAGGGGAGACACGCTCATAGAAGTAGACCGTGTGCCCTCCACGGCTTCTAGACACCCCCGTGTATCCATCAGTGTCTATATACTGACTATATCAACACGGTCACTCGGCACGCCCGTGTGCCATGGCCGTGTGCTACTAGGCCATATACTGACTTCCCTACCACGACCAACAAGCACGCCCATGTGCCATGGCCGTGTAGTCTTAGTTAGCTATTGACTTGTACACCACGGCTAGCTAACAGCCCCGTGTCAAATTCGTGTGCTACTAAGCTACATTCTGCCAATTCACCCACAGTCTCTAGGCAAGCCCGTGTGCCATGACCGTGTGTCATTATAGGCCATTTACAAGGCCAAAATGCCACCCACAAGGGCCAAACCTACAAGCAACATATAACATCCCATTTCATTCACATATAACCATCAAAATATACCAAATAGCCATTCCAAATCATGCATATTTGGCAACTAAGGAAAATCACACAATGATACATTCCATATCCATTCCATCTATACAATCAAAACTAATTCATATCAAGGATTAGCCTATACATGCCATATCTAGCCATATATACATTTACAAAGTGTACCCAAAATAGGTTCTATAGTGTGATGATGATCCAAGATGGTCCCGAGCCTTCAGTAGCTTTGATGACCTATAAAATAGAGAAAACATACACAAAGTAAGCTTTCCAAAAGCTTAGTAAGTCATATACAAATAAACTTGGTCTGGAAGGCATATGTGCAAATAAGTACATTGGCACATATTAATCACTTAGCAATCTCTTCACTTATATGCTTTGATTCTTACACTTCTAAACACATTAGTCATTCTCACCATTCAAGAACCATGTAAACACATAGCTCATCTATCCAAAACGAATCTTATCAAATCATATATTCCATATACATCTCATCATAGTAAGATCACTTAGATACTTACCTTCTATACACAAATAGTGCAAAATCAACGTACCTGAATTGGATTTAATAAAACATAATTGTACGTAGCTCGGATTGTAATTCGTATCACAGACTTGCCCGTTGAACCAATAGGAATTTAGTAGGATACTCAGAAAGCTCAGAATAGTCATACAATGTCAACATCCCAGACGAGGTCTTACATGCACTCAGATATCAATGCCACTGTCCCAGACAGGGTCTTACACGAATCAATACGATGTCGATGTCCCAGACATGGTCTTACACGTAAAGTCTCATATCGATGCCAATGTCCCAGACGTGGTCTTACTCGTAAATCTTATATCAATTCCATGTTCCAGACGTGGTCTTACACGAGCCTCAGATTAATGCCAACGTCCCAGACGTTGTCTTACATGACAAAACAGAACAGATACCTATGTCATGACATAGCTAAACCTATCTATTCCTAGGTTTGTACGGGACTTCTCGGACATTGTCACTATATCGACCTTATCTCGGAATTCATATACATAACATCACATAGATATTCATTACCCACAATAATCATAAGAACATTTACAATTTCATATAAATGCGTTTATTTGCATAGTGACTTACCTCGGATTCAGTTTATCGGAATAAAAATGGCTACTCGTTTAGTTTCGCTTTCCCGCGATCTAAATCCGTTTTCCTTGGTTCTTGATCTAAACATATTCAGAATTAACCTTTTTATTCACTAATTCTTTCAATTCAATCCAAGGACGTACATTTAGGGCTATTTACAAATTAACCTTCATATTTGCACACTTTGTCAATTTAGTCCATTTTCCACAAAACTTCAAATTCACAAAATCCACACATATACATGCTTGGCCAAATACATATACATCACATACAAGCCCACATTTTTCGTCAAATTTACAATTAGTCCCTCAATTTACCATTTTCTCAATTTAGCCCTATTTAGCTAAATTCATCAAAACTTCAAGAACAAAACATGTTCATCTAGCTCATATCTTTCATTTAACACAAAAAATCATCAACAAGCTTAACAAATCATAAATGGCATATCACACAAACATCATCAATTCATTAAATTGAAACATGGGTTTGATAGCTCTCAAAGCAACGATTGCAAAAACGTAAAAAATTATCGAAAACCAATCAAAAATGAACCTTGAATTTTGCTTGATAGTAGCTGAATATCATAAAGCTTTCAAGCTTTCTTTTTCTTTCCAAAATTCGGTAGAAAATGTATGAATGAATGCTTATTTTCATTCCGATTTTTGTTAATAAAACATTAATAAATAATTTCCCATTTTATCCATATAAAACAAAAATTTTATAACATATAAAACAAGGTTATTTTTTACCATAACCACCCACTAGCATAATGATGGCTTATTTGCCATATAAGGTCATAACTTTAAAAAGCCACCACATATTAGTACTTAAACAAATAGCATACAACTTTCACATTTAATGCAATTCAATCATTTGCTAAAATTAAACTCAGAGACGGATAAATTAACTCACGAATATTTACCACATGCTTAGTCACATATCAACGACATAGAAAATAATATTAAAATATTATTCAGACTCAGATTCGTGGTCCCAAAACCACTGTTCTGACTAGGGTATAAACCGGACTGTTACAGGCACAGATCAATCACTTAGCCATTTTAACCATTCAAGAATAATATAAACACATAGCTCATCTAGCCACACAACTCTTATCAATCACAAATTCCATATACATATCATCATAGTAAGATCACTTAGATGTTTACCTTATATACACAATTAGTGTATAATCTACGTACCTGAATCAGACATTCATTTACTTAATCTCTTAAAGCTTGGGTTTGCCATTTGCATCTCAGACTTAACCGTGAAACCATAAGGAATCCAGTAGGATACTCAGAATCTGGGAATATTCGTACAATGCCATCATCCCAGATGAGGTCTTACATGTACTCAGATATCGATGCCACTGTCCCAGACAGGGTCTTACATGAACCAGTACGATGCCAATGTCCCAGACATGGTCTTACATGTAAAGATCATAACGATGCCAACATCTCATACGTGGTCTTATACATAAAGCTCATATTGATGCCAACATCCCAGACGTGGTCATACACATAATCAGATATCGATGCCACTGTCCCAGACAGGGTCTTACACGAATCTCAAATCAACGCCAACATCCTAGACGTGGTCTTACATGATATCAACAGAACAGATGTCTATGTCGTGACTTAGTTAATCCTATCTATTCATATATTCATACGAGGCTTCTTGAACTTAATCACTATATCGAACTTATCTCGGAATTCAAATGCATAACTCCTCATAATAAAAACATTCATTAATCATATGAACAATTTCAATTGTATACATATACATTTATTTGTATACTGACTTACCTCGGATTCAGTTTATCAGAATAGAAACGGCTACTCGTTTACTTTCGCTTTCCCGCGATCTAAGTTCGTTTTCCTGGGTTCTTGATCTAAACACATTCAGAATTAACCCTTTTATTCACTAATTCATACAAATTAATCCATGGACACACATTTAGGGCAATTTGCAATTTAGCCCTCACATTTTCACAATTAAATAATTTAGTCCATTTTTCATGAAACATCAAATTCACAAAGTCTACACATACACATGCTTGGCCGAACCTCTCTAGGGACTATATAACTCCAAATATTTCATCAAATTTACAATTTAGTCCCTCAACTTTTCATTTTCTTGATTTAGCCCTAATTAGCTAAATTTATCAAAGCTTCAAAAACAAAGTATGTTCATCTAACTCATATCTTTCATTTAACACCAAAAATCATTAAAAAGCTTAACATATCAACAATGGCAACTCTTACAAACATCATCAATAATCAAAATTAATACATGGGTTTTGAAGCTCTCAAAGCAATGATTTCAAAAACGTGAAAATTATCAAAAACCAACCGAAAACATACCTTGAATTTTGGCTTAAAAGTGCCAAAAATGAGAAAGCTTCAAAACCTTTCTTTTCTTTGTTTGAGTTTTGGCAAGAAAGTGATGAGAATTAAGGCACTTTCTCATGTTTCTTTATTATAACATATTAATATAAATATAAAATGCATGTATATTAACAGAACATATAAATTAATCACATATAAACATAATATGTTGACACTTTTCCGTCCACTACCTATACTTTTGGCCAAATTGCCACATAAAAACCTCACTTTTACAAAGCCACAACACATTGACACTTTAGCAATTAGCATGCAACTTTCACATTTAATACAATTTAATCCTTTTGTCAAATTAAACACACAGACAGTCAAATTAGTTTACGAAAATTTAGCACATACTTATTCACATATTAACGGCACAGAATAATATTAAAATATTATACGAATTCAGATTTGTGGTCCCAAAACCACTATTTCGACTAGGGTATAAATCAGACTGTTACAGGGTCAAACGGGTTTGAATCGATGGAGGATAGGAGTTTGGGAGTTTTAATTGGTCAATCATTTCAAATGATGGATGGAGAGTGAGTGGAGGAGAGAATCAAGGGATTTGGTGTGTGGAAGGAGTTGGCCAAAAATGGGAAGTGTGTGGGGGGAGTAAATTTGGTCAAAAGAAGAAAAAGAGGGAGGATTCTTTTGGGGACCATTTTCGATTTTTGCCAAGAGGTGTGTGTGCCGATTTTCCCTTTCTTCTTTAGGCATTTTCAATATTCAGTCATAAGTGTGTAGGGAGGGTGTCGTTCCTCTTGGTGTGCATTTGAGAGAGAGAGTTTATTCTTTTTATTTTTTGGGACTAAAAACATTTTGACTACTTCCATTCTATTTGCCGAAACTTCTAACTGCCTATTGACTTATATTCTTTTCTTTTCAAACATTTTCAGCTATCTTTCTCTTTTGGTGTTGTCGAATTTTCCTTGTAGTTGCTTTCTTTTCTTTCAACTCCTTTTCCAACTCTTCTTTCTTCTTGTCAAAACTCTCTTAAGCTTTCTCTCATCTATTTTTCCTTTTTGTACATTATTTCCCTTGCTTAGTCACCAAATCACTCTTGACCAAACCATTCTTTCACACCCTTCCAACTTTCTTTGGTTTCCTTCATCTCAGCCGATTGCTTAACCTCTCTTCTGCATTCTTTGGGGTAGGCGTTCAGTGAAGTAAAGTCTCTCTGTTCATTTCCTGCTCCACGTTCCATCTTTGGTTACTATATTATGCTACCGAACCTTCCTCTCCTACTTGGTTTTTTTCGAATAATAGGTAACATTTTCTTTTCCCTTCATTGTCTCTACTTCCTCAACTTTTCTCTCTTAAGCCGAAACACTCAAGAGTAACCTTTGACTGTTAGTCCAAACCTCTGCTTCTCTTGTGACTCATCTGTGATTCGAGGACGAATCGGTTGTTGTGCGGTTTCTTATTTATCATGGTAAGGAGTCTTCTCTTCGATTTCTTTGTGAGTCTTGGAATGGGTTGCTGGAGCAAGCACTGGATTGGTAGCCCGAAAATCTATTCTCGAGGGACTTTGAATAAATGGGGCTAAGATATTTAGGGGCATTTCTGGTGTGGCCCCAAATGTAGCCGAATACTGGCTAGAAGTAGTAGAGCGGATTATGGATGATCTGGACTGCACGGCGGAGGAAAAATTGAAAGTAGCAGTATCCCTCCTACGAGATGAGGGGTACCAGTGGTGGCTCACGGTAAGGGAAGGAACTTCAGCGGATCGTATCACCTTGGACTTCTTTAAGACAGCGTTCCAGGGAAGGTATGTTGGGGCGAGTTATGTGGACGCCTAGAGGAAGGCATTTTTGAAATTGGTTTAGGGGAATAAGTCTGTGGCTAAATATGAGGCAGAGTTTTTGTGCCTAAGCCGTTAGGCTCGGGGTATCGTCGCAATAGATTATGAACGTTGTGTTCGATTCGAGGATGGTATGCGGGATGAACTGCGAGTACTGATAGCTTTGCAGCGGGAAAGAGATTTCTTCGTGTTGGTCAAAAAAAACAAAAATCGCTGAGGAAGTGAAACGTTCTGAGAGGCAGAACTGGGATAAAGATACGGGAAAGAATAAAAGAAGTTTTGGGACATCAGGATCTACTGGGGGTTTCCAAAAGAGGCCCAGGTTAGATGGGCCAGCTCGAGCCGTGATGCCAGCTACAGTAGGTCTGATGTGACCTTGTGCACAGTGTGGGAGAAAGCATCCGGGAGAGTACTGGAGAAGAACAGGAGGATGTTTTAAGTGTAGATCTAGGGATCATCTGATGAAGGACTATCCATAAGAGTTGGAGAGGATGCGGATGATAGGTCAGTGTTTTGCACAGTCAATGAGAGGTGGTCAGCAGCCGCTGAGAGGTCATGGTCCAACCAGAGGGGAAATAGGTTTGGACGAGGCCGTGGAGCACCGGGCAGAGGTGCTGGTAATACAGATGCAAGACAACCTGGACTGGTTTATGTGACTAGACGTCGAGAGGATGGCGACGCACCGGACATCACAATCGGTACGTTTCTTATATTTGATGTATCCTTTACAGCTTTGATGGATATTGGGTCTACGCATTCATATGTTGCCTGTACTGTTTCTAGGATTCTAGGTATTAAACCTGAGATTGCTGCTAGAGAAATGTTAGTGATTAGCCCACTAGGACAATCTGTGGTAGTGAAAAACTATTTAGGAATGTGCCTTTAGAAGTGCAAGGGATTGTTTTCTCGATAGACTTGATGGAATTACCGTTCGACGAGTTTGATCTGATCTTAGGCATGGACTGGCTAGTTAAGCATCGTGCAAACTTGGATTGTGCTGCTAAGCACATGATATTGAAGACTTCTGAGGATAAGGAGGTGCTGGTGATAGGAGAAAGAAGGAATTACCTGTCCAATGTGGTTTATGCACTAAAGGCTAAAAAGATGGTGCGAAAAGGGTGCGAGGCATTCCTAGCTTTCATCAGCACTTTGGATGCCAAGGAATTGTCAATAGAGGATGTTAGAACGGTGAAAGAGTTCTTAGATTTCTTTCCTGAAGAGCTACTGGGATTGCCTCCAGATCGCGAGGTCGAATTTGGCATTGAGCTATTGCCAGGAACGGCTCCGGTGTCTATCGCCCCTTATAGGATGGCGCCGAAGGAGCTGGAAGAACTTAAGGCTCAGATCCAAGAACTGTTGGATCGTGGATTTATCCGACCTGGTGTATCACCGTGGGGAGATCTGGTATTGTTCATCAAGAAAAAGGATGGGTCAATGCGAATGTGCATTGACTATAGGCAATTGAACAAGTTGACTATTAAGAACAAATACCCGCTACCAAGAATTGATGATCTGTTCGATCAACTACGAGGAGCTTCGGTATTTTTGAAGATTGATTTGAGGTCAGGATATTATCAGTTAAGGGTCAAGGAGGCGAATATTCATAAGACTGCATTCTGAACTCTGTATAGGCATTACGAGTTTCTAGTGATGCTGTTCGGACTGACTAATGCACCAACTGTCTTTATGGAGATGACGAATCGGGTTTTCCAACCCTATCTGGACCGGTTCGTCGTGGTATTCATAGATGACATCTTGATGTACTCATGGACTAAGGAGGAGCATGATTCGCATCTTCGGATTGTTCTGTAGATATTGCGAGGGAAGTAATTTTATGCCAAATTCAGCAAGTGTGAGTTTTGGCTGAAGGAAGTGACGTTCTTGGGTCATGTTGTGTCTGTCGAAGAGATTGGAGTCGACCCCCAGAAGGGTGAAGCCGTGTTGGATTGGAAGCAAGCGAAGTCAGTGTCAAAAATTTGAAGTTTCCTGGGTTTGGCCGGGTATTACAGAAGGTTCGTTGAGGGGTTTTCGTTGGTTGCTGCACCTTTAACCAAGTTATTGCGTAAAGGAGTACCATTTGTGTGGACCGATAAGCAACAGGAAAGTTTTGAAAAGTTAAAGAAGATTCTAACTGAGGCACCAGTATTGATTCAGCCTGAGGCTGGGATGGAATTTGTCGTCTATTATGATGCATCGCAAACAGGTTTGGGTTGTGTGTTAACGCAAGAAGGGAAGGTGGTAGCATATGCATCTCGTCAACTAAGGCTGTATGAGATGAACTATCCCACTCATGACTTGGAGCTAGCTCCAGTGGTTTTCGCCCTAAAGATATGGAGGCACTATCTGTATGGAGAGAAGTCATTTATTTATACGTATCGTAAGAGTCTGAAATATCTCCTTACCCAGAAAGAGCTGAATCTGAGACAACGGAGGTGGATTGAGTTGCTGAAAGACTATGACTGCTCAATTGAGTATCATCCGGGTAAAGCTAATGTGGTGGTAGATGCGTTAAGTCATAAGGTGATATCATATTTGAGAGCAATGTTTTAACATCTCAGTTTGTATGAAGATGGGAGCTTGTTAGCCGAACTTCAAATAATGCCGACATGGATAAGCTAGATTAGAGAGAAGCAATTATTGGATGAATCGTTGGGTTCTCGACTTCAACAAGTGGAAAGTGGGGAGACAGGGGATTTTAGTTTGAACAATGAAGGGGTATTGTGTTTTCAGGGAAGAGTTTGTACGCCGAAGGATTCTGATTTAAGATAGATGATTCTGCGAGAAGTGCATAGTAACCCATACGCTATGCATCCCGGTGGAAGTAAGATGTATCGAGATTTACATGAACCGTATTGGTGGCTTGGTCTGAAACGGGAAGCCATTGACTTTGTGAGTAAGTGTTTGACATGGCAGCAAGTGAAGGCGGAACATCAGTGGCCTTCGAGATTGCTGCAACCGGTGAAGATTTCACTTTAGAAGTGGGAGAGGATAACGATGGATTTTGTTAGTGGGCTGCACCTAATGCCTACTAAGAACGATTCAGTGTGGGTAATTGTTGACCGATTGACTAAGTCTGCACACTTCATACCGGTTCGTACCGACTATTCGTTGCAGAAGTTGGCCAAGCTGTATGTATCATATATTGTGAGGCTGCATGGGGTGCCAGTGTCTATCATCTCAGACAGGGACCCTAGCTTTACATCACGGTTCTGGAAGGCGCTACATGAAGCTTTGGGTACAAGGCTAGATTTTAGCACATCGTACCACCCACATACTGATGGTCAGTCAGAAAGAGTAATTCAGATTCTGAAAGACATGTTAAGGGGATATGCGATTGACTTCAGATTCTGGAAGATTACCTGTCATTGGCGAAATTTCCATACAATAACAGCTATCAGTCCAGCATTTAGATGACACCCTACGAGGCGTTGTATGGTCGTAGGTGTCGTAACCCTAGCTGTTGGATGGAGTTAGGTGAGCAAAAGTGGTTGGGTCTGGAATTGATCTCAAAAATAGAGGAAAAGGTTAAGCTAATTTGGGACCGGTTAAAAGAAGCTTCTGATAGACAGAAATTGTATGCGGATCTAAAGTGTAGGGAGATAGAATTTTCAATGGGGGATCATGTCTTTTTTAAAAGTCTCACCTTGGAAGAAGGTTTTAAGATTTGGACGAAAAGGCAAGTTGAGCCTTAGATTCATCGGGCCTTATTGGGTGTTGAAACATGTAGGACCTGTGGCTTATCACCTTGAGTTACCCCCGGAGTTGAAACAGATACATAATGTATTCCATGTTTCGATGCTAAGGCGCTATCGTTCAGATCCATCTCACGTGGTGCCGATGGAAGAAATTGAGGTAAGACCCGATCTGTCTTTTAAAGAAGAACCAGTGCAAATCTTGGACCGGGATATTAAGGTATTGAGCAGGAAATCGGTTCCATTGGTTAACGTTTTATAGCGTAATCACAGTTCAGAGGAAGCCATATGGAAGCTAGAAGAAGCGATGCGACAGTAATACCCTCACCCCTTTTGATCAGGTAAATTTCGAGGTCGAAATTTCCTTAAGGGGGTAGAACTGTAACATCCTAAATTAGGGGTTATGCATTCTGCATTATTCTATGTGTTTGGCTAGCTAATCTTGTTATTTGGGGGTGTTCGAGGGTCCTGAGGAGGCTCGGGTTCGAGCTAGAGCTTTGGTGAAATTTTGCTTTTTAGGCTTAAGAGGAGGGAGCTAGGGGAAGCAGGAGTTAAGCATAATTGTTGGTGTTTGAGGACACAAATGAGCACATGGTGGAGTGGTGTTGGCGTCATAAGGGAGCATGGAAGAGAGGGAGAGTGTTCGAATCCCATTTGCTGCAACAACGGCTTTATTTTTTTGTGCCCAAGATGGAGAAGAGGTGACATTCGACTGGGACTCTACCAAGGAGGAGTTGAATGGGTCAAACGAGTTTGAATCGATGAAGGAGAGGAGTTTGGGGGGTTTGAATTGGTCAACCATTTCAAATGATGGATGGAGAGTGAGTGGAGGAGAGAATCAAGGGATTTGGTGTGTGGAATGAGTTGGCCGAAAATGGGAAGTGTGTGGGGGGAGTAAATTCAGTCAAAAGAAGAAAAAGAGGGAGGAGTCTTTTGGGGAGCATTTTCAATTTTTGCTAGAAGGTGTCTGTGTCGATTTTCCCTTTGTTTTTTATATAT
This sequence comes from Gossypium bickii, assembly GCA_025503065.1. Classification (NCBI taxonomy): domain Eukaryota; kingdom Viridiplantae; phylum Streptophyta; class Magnoliopsida; order Malvales; family Malvaceae; genus Gossypium; species Gossypium bickii. The sequence continues at coordinate 50,192,342 of CP106714.1, forward strand.
TTTCAACATTATGTCATAAGTGTGTAGGGAGAGTGCCGTTCCTCTTTGGGTGCATTTGAGAGAGAGAGTTTATTCTTTTTTCTTTTTGGGACTAAAAACATTTCGACTGCTTCCATTCTCTTTGACGAAACTTCTAACTGCCTATTGACTTCTACTCTTTTCTTTTCAAACATTTTCGGCTATCTTTCTCTTTTGGTGTTACTGAATTTTCCTTGTAGTTGCTTTCTTTTCTTTCAACTCCTTTTCCAACTCTTCTTTCTTCTTACCGAAACTCTCTTAAGCTTTCTCTTATCTATTTTTCCTTTTCGTACATTGTTTCCCTTGCTTAGTCACCAAATCACTCTTGACCGAGCCATTCTTTCACACTCTTCCAACTTTCTTTGGTTTCCATCATCTTAGCCAATTGCTTAACCTCTCCTCTGCATTCTTTGGGTAGGCGTTCAGTGAAATTAAGTCTCTCTGTTCATTTCCTGGTCCACGTTCCATCTTTGGTTACTATCTTGTGCTGCCGAACCTTCCTCTCCTACTTGGTTTCTTCCGAATAATAGGTAACATTTTCTTTTCCCTTAATTGTCTCTACTTCCTCTGCTTTTCTCTCTTAAGCCAAAACACTCAAAAGTAACCTTTGACTGTTAGGCCGAACCTCTGCTTCTCTTGCGACTCATCTGTGATTCGATGATGAATCGGTTGTTGCGCGGTTTCTCATTTATCAAGGTAAGGAGTCTTCTCTCTGATTTCTTTGCGATTATTTCTTTTCGTTTTACCCTACCATAACCAAACCTCATTATTAGACAACTGCCGTTTTCACTGTGGTACCTCACTGATCGAATTCTCTTCATAGGGGCAAGGGATAATCAGACTGAGGAGGGTGCGCTAAAGGAGCCCGAGGGGAGTGGACTCCTACCCTCTGCTTCTAAGTTCAAACAATGTAGGGTGTCAGCGGTTCAGGATTTCCCTCCGGGTTGTGGTAGGGAGCCGACATCTGTTTGGGATAGGCAAATTGTTATTATTCGAGCTAGTGAGGGTGACGATGATCAGGATTGTTTAGTTCTTTGAGTAATCAGGTGTGTAATTCCACACCTTTATTTCGTTTTGTTTGTGTTATACTTTGTGCCAGCTAAAAGCCGGAATACCCTTAACGGGGATGCAGTTGAGCTACCCTAGCGGGTAAGATTGGCGATATACCAGGTAAGTAAACCGTATGACTTTACCATTTGGATTAATTAGCATGATCGTACGTGTGTTATGATTATCTGATGTACATTGATATATATATATATGCATACACCATATTATGATGCATGGGAAAGGGATAATGATTGATCAGGGAAGTGTATTTCGGTGACTCTGTCACATTATTCCGGTGGCACTGCCACAATTCAGGATGAGCAGCGTGACTACCATCGAGGTGTGTAGCGGATGAGGGTTGATTGTAGAAATCCCCACCAGTGTGTTTTGGCTGGAATGGGTGGTGTGTAGCGGATGGATTACTAGGTTGGGCTGGGTTGCATTGCATGCATTTATCTATTTTACCATGCTAAAAGGGCTCAGGCCCAGTTTGTTTCAATAAGGGCTTCGCCCAGTTTGATTTCGTAAGGGCTAAGGCCCAATTTGCATCTGAATGGGCTCGGGCCCAATTAATGTTTGTCTAAGGGATTACACATTAAGTTCTCGTAACTCACCCCTCTGCTTAATTTTGCAGGAAACCTTAGCTTTGAGGATTTGGACCCGAGGTGGACTCTGTGGTGGCCATACATTGTTTCTTCAGTAAACTCCGTTTTACATTACTTTAATCTATTTTAATTTGGGATTATGTTTTGTAATAAGGCCACTGGGATTTTTTTTTGGTTTTTGTTTTAATGCGGTTATTATCTATTATGAAATGATCAATACGAGGTTTTCCCTAATAAGTAAATAACTGTTTTTCCAAAATATTAATGAACGATTTACAAACTATAGATAAATAAATTTGGGATTTTCTCAAAACTACAACAATTGTTTCAAAACGGCACATTTCCGAAAACCACGGAACCTGATTTTTGGTGTTATAAAATGAATTTTCGGTCTCAGTAAAATTTATAACAGTTTGCAAGAAAACCTTTAAAACGAACCTGATTTTCAAAATGGAAACAAAATTCAAAATTTTGAAACGATCTCGAAGTTTCTTTAACAACCTTTCCATGTGACATGCTAGATCCGGTCGTAACGTCTAGGCCAGGTTTAGGGTGTTACATATTGTTCCTGAGTGAAAATCGGGCCGTGTTACTATAGATTTTGTAACGGGCTTGCTGTTGATACCGAGTAAGAAAGATGCCGTATGGGTTGTGATACATAGACTTATAAAGACGACCCACTTCATACCGGTACGTGTTGATTTTTCGCTTGATAAGTTGGCAGACTTGTACGTTTCTGAGATTGTGAAGCTACATGGAGTGGCTTTATCGATTATATCGGATAGAGATCCGAGATTCACATCCTGATTTTGAAAAAAGTTGCAAGAAGCTTTGGGAACAAAGCTGAGTTTTAGTACGGCTTTTCACCCCCAAACCGACAGGCAATCGGAGAGGTTGATACAAATACTTGAGGATATGCTCCGATGTTGTGTTCTTGAGTTTCAGGATAGTTGGGAAAAGTATTTACCATTGGTAGAGTTTGCATACAATAACAGTTTTCAGTCGAGTTTGAAAATGGCGCCTTATGAGGTTTTGTATGGGCGAAAGTATCGAACGCCTTTATATTGGACTGAACTCAAGGAAAGTCAAATTCACGGAGTCGATCTGGTTAGAGAAACAGAAGAGAAAGTAAAAATAATTCGTGATTGTTTAAAAGCTGCTTCTAATAGACAAAAATCCTACTCGGACTTGAAACAAGAAGAAATCGAATTTCAAGTTGGAGATAAGGTATTCTCAAAAGTGTCACCATAGAAGAAAGTTCTTAGATTTGGCTGGAAAGGCAAATTTAGTCCGCGTTTTATCGGACCGTATGAGATTACCAAGAGGATAGGGCTGGTGGCCTATCGATTGGCTTTGCCGTCTGAATTGGAAAAGATTCATGATGTGTTCCACGTGTTGATTGTTACGTCGTTACTGGTTAGATACTTCGCATGTGATTACACCAACAGAGGTTGAAATTCAACCCGACATGACTTATGGAGAAGAACCGGTTAAGATTTTGGCACGAGAACTTAAACAATTAAGACACAAAAGTATAGCTCTTATGAGGTAGAAGAGGCTACATGGGAGCCCAAGGAGGCAATAAGAAACCAGTACCTAAACCTTTTTGCTGGTAAGATTTTCAGGGACAAAAATCCCTCAGGGGGAGAATTGTAACAGCCCGATTTAGGGCCTAGTCAAAATAGTGTTGCGAGACCACAAATTCAAAGTAGAAATATGTGTTTTATGATTTTTATAAGGCTTATGATGTGTTTGCATGATGGTGTGAAAATTTCATGAGGAAATTTTATTTGTTAGTGATTAAATTGTCCATTAGGACCAAATTGCAAAGATTAGAAAAGATGAGATTCTGGAAAATTTAAGTATGAAATAGAATCATAAAAATTACCAGAGCTCCTTATTTAGCAATTAGACCATTATATGTTGAGATGGACAAAAATAGACATGGGAAGGAAAAATCTTAAGAGAGGGGCCTTGAGGGTAATTTGGTCATTTGGTTAATAATTGAATTAAAAGGGAAAATAAGTCAAAAATGGTGTCCATCTTCTCCAAGCTTGGCCGAAAATCAGGAGAGCACCATAGATAGGGTTTCATCAACTTTCAAGCTTGATAGTAAGTGCAACCTAGCCCAGTTTTTAATGTTTTTCATATTTTTTAAATCCTCATAGCTCGATTTAGCTATTTCTAGCTATATTTTGAGCTAGGGTTTATGTTAAAAAATTTACCCATGTATGGCATGTATGTATTTTGATTTTTTATGGAAGAATATGAAAATTTGATGCATGATAAACATCTTTTTCTAAGTGATTTTCATGAAAAATGCATAAAAGGACCAAATTGTAAAAGTTATAAAAATAGTCATACATGTGTGAAATAGTGGAAATTGGGGGCTGTTTTGGATAAGAAAATAATTCGGTTAGGCTTAAAATACAAGTTGAATAAAAATCATTTTACAAGCCTAGGGGTAAAAGTGTAATTACAAGAATGTTTAGGGGCAAAATCATAATTTTTCCAAAGCATGATTCATGAGTCAATTTAGTCAATGTGAGTATTAAACAAGTGAAATTGTTATTATAGATCAAGAAAAACGAAGCCCGGATCGAAACCGAGGCAAGAAAAAAGTCGTGGACTAAATTGAACATCTACATCTTTTTTGAGTACCGAGGTAAGTTTGTGTGAAATTAAAGCTTCATAGTATTTATATATTTTAAATTACTTGATATTATGATAAAGAATAATATTCTCATGAAAAACCAATGAAGCCTCGATGAGAAAATGATGAGAATATGCTAAGTTGAAGTCCTGATTAAAGATTTGAAATAACGAGGATACTTAGGTCACAACATGAGATAAGGAAGGTCCCTTATAAGACCATGTCTGGGACATGGCATCGGCACCGAACGTAGATCCCATATAAGACCATGTTTGGGACATGGCATCGGGGTTGAATAAGGAAGGTCCCGTATAAGACCATGTTTGGGACATGGCTTCGGCACGAAAGGAAGATCTCGTGTTAGACCACATCTGGGACATGGCATCAACATATATGTACGATCTTGAATAAGACCATGTCTGGGACATGGCATCGACATCGAGATAAGAGATCCCGTGTAAGACCATATCTGGGATATGGGATCAACATCAAGAGGTGATCCCATCTAAGACCATATCTGGGATATGGCATTGACATCGTGAGACATGTATGATGAGATTGAGTATCCTCTGGTATTTCGAGTAGCTCAACGGGCAAAAGAGCTAATTTATGTAAAGATGACAAAGAGTTACATTTAAGTTGAGGATTACAATGATTTAAGTTTATGTTCGAGATAGCATAAGTGCGAAATCATGTGATGAAGTGATACAGGTACCATTAGTAAAATACGAGTTATGAAACCATAATGTGATATGTGATGGGTAAGAGTAAGTATGAGTAAGTATGTCTAAGTACTTGAGAACTTGTGTTGTTATTATTCTATGAAATTAATGGAATTTTACCATGAGTACTTATGTTGCTATTCTTAATTCATGCAAACTTACTAAGCTATATGCTTACCCCTTTCTTTTCCTTTTTCCTTGTAGCATAGCCAAGCTAGCTCGAGGATCGTAGAACGACGAAGCTCAAATCACACTATCAATCGTTCTTTTGGTATAGTAAAGTTGATTTATTTTGGGTATGGCATGTATAGGAACTTGGTCATCTTGTGTTATGTCATATTTGGAAGCCAAAGTGTTGGCTACTAATGTTACACACTTATTTTGTAAATGGCCATTGGGAATTGGCCAATATTTGTTAAGTTTCATATATTTAATAATGATGAGTTTATGAAGTGAAAGTTTAAGCAATTGTTGGAGTGAAATATGAAGGGTATGAATGATGATTAGTGATTCTTCATAGTGTATTATTGCCATGTTATGTGTTGCTTGTGTTGGTAGTTGTGTGTTTATGTTTCAGGGTGGTAATTGGCTTGGAAAATAGCCTTCTAATTGTCCACATGGATTGTCACACAGGCGTGTGTCTAGGCCGTGTGTGACACACGTCAACCCTATAGGTGTGTTAATAGGTCGTGTGTCCCCTGTATCTAATTGCGAGAATTCGATTCGTCACACGAGCTAGCACACGGGCGTGTGCCTAGGCCGTGTGCTCTTAAGAGGTTGCTGACATCATAAACAAAGTGCTAAGGTTTTCACACACGGGTGAGGACACGGGCGTGTCTAGGCCGTGTGAAGAACACGAGCTATAGACACGAGCCTGTGACCGGCCGTGTGAAAACCCCTGTAGGATCGAAATGAAAAATAAATTTCACACGGGCTAGGAACAAAGGCATGTGTGACCACACGGCCTGCCCACACGGGCGTGTTCCATTTCACACAGGCGTGTGGCCCTGGTTAGGCAAAAATTTTCTAAGAGCGCAAAAGTTTCTTGTTTAGTTCTGAAACCTTCCGTATGTATGTTTAAGGCCTCGTAGGCCCATTATAAGGATGTTATGTAAATGAATGAAAAGTTTTAAGTTGAAATGAAATTTTATAACCCAATATTATATGTTTAAGCAAGTTAAGTTTGTTAATGCCTCATATCCGGTTCTGGGGTCGAACATGGGTAAGGGGTGTTACAATCTCTCTTTTTCTGGGGATAAGAGGCATCCTGATACAAAATCTGTGGTATCATTTTCCCAACATTACACCAGTATCCTCGTGGACCATAGTAGTCCTGATTGCATTTGATATTCTGCCTCACTCTGACGACAAAAATGACATTTGAACACAGAAATCAGAAATATCGGTTTCATATCCATATACTAGAACATTTACTTCAAATCATTGTACTTTCTATTTCTCTTTGGATGAACAGTCAAGATATTACGATGAGCTCTAAATGGAAACTCTCTGCATAAGCCCTGTGTTCCCCAGTATATAAATTCTATCTCGGGATAATAGTAACAGTAATCTGATCTGATCTAAACTTTAGAATCAAAAGTCGTTTCATACTGTATTCGTTTAATTTACCACTTACCATTCCATTTCTGAGCTCTTCTGATTTATAATGGCAACATCATTTTAGCTTTCAGTTTAGCTAGAATCCGGACACCATCATTAAGGTAAATCTTGAAACCACACTCACAAAATAAGCAAAGATTTTTCATTCAAGTATCTGCAAATGTTTCTGCTTTACCCAAAGGTAAGTCAATATTCACACAAAATCTTTCAACATGCTAGTCATAGATATTTACTAAATCGCATTAACTCGCATTTAAACATGACATCTTGTTTGAACTCACTGATAATAATCAGAATTACCAGAAGAAAGAAAATCAATATACAATTTAAACTTGAATTGTCATAATCCACACTTTTTCCGATATCAACTTCAAAGATAAGCCATACTTGATAAATTAAACAATAAGGATGATAATAAAATCGAGATGATGAAATCTAGTATACAAGACCATACTGAATGTCCGAGAACACCACTCATATGAAATAATAGAGATCCTGATGATTCCTCAGAGAAAACCAGAAGAAAGAGAAACACTATTCATATATTCTAAAATCAATTGTAACAGAGATAATATATAATCCATACAGATATAAACAAAATAATAGCTAGAAGAAACAGAAGAATAGTTTCATATGAATCCACCGTCAACTTTTTATCTCAAATGTAAGGAAATAGAATGCCAATGGAAGATAGAGGAATGCCGATCATATATCGATCAGACCAATGATGCTTTGTAACATCCCTTTCCCATGTCCAAGTCAGGACAGGATACGAGGCATCACCGGACTTAAACATAAAAATTTATACAAAATTGGGCTATAAAATTTCATTCAATTTAAAATCAATCATTCACATGTAAATCGTCCCTTATATGGGCCCACGAGGCCCAAAATAATCATTAGGAATTGTTCGGGACTAAATCGAGAACTTAGGAAACTTTATAAAGACTTATAAATTTTTTCATCAAAACAGGGGTCACAGGCCTGTGTGGCTTGGGACACACTCGTGCAGGTAGGTCGTGTGGTTACACACGTCCATGTCCTTAGCCCATGTGCTTAGGTCATGTAGTGAATTAAATTTCGAAAAATAAATGCAGACTTCACACGCCCTGGGCACACACCCATGTCCCGGGGCCATGTCCTCCACACGGTTGAGACACACGGCCATTTCTCTACCCTTGTGGCCAAGAAAATGGCTATTTACCAAACCATTTGGCACCCTTATTTTCCCATACTTAAACACAACCTCAATGACATCTTCATGGCATAATTGAGCACTTAAACATCATCAAACAAGTCATGATCATAGCGAATTCATATAATCTTATTGATGCATAAGGCACCATACTTTGCCTAGCTTAAACTTATCAAACTTTCATGCCATTATTATCATCAACACATCCTAAATCCATCTATACCAAACACACATAACCACATCACATGAAACCTTTAGTATAAGCACACACATATAAATAGGCATTACAACTCATTAACCAATATGAGCCACATCTCATGGCCATATACAAAATGAATCATATTACCATTATGAACCAACACATTTGGCCAAATCAAATGACACATACACAATTGGCTAAGTCCCTATACATGCCATAAACTTAAGAGGTTTGTATTCACTTTTATCCTACGATGATAGTTTGATAGTGTGATAACATCTCCGGCAATCTCCAACTTGAGCTAACATAAAACCCTATAAGATATGAGAAAGGAAGGGAAGTAAGCTAAAATGCTTAGTAAGTTTGTATGGAAATAAAAAGTAACTTATTAACATGTTTTTCACTAATTCTCACAAAATTTTCTCTAGGTAATACAATCATAATTGCATAAAATTTCACAATTCATTTATGTTCATCTTGAGCTGTCTACTCAAGTTACAATCACTAAATTATTTTTATCCATAGCTACGAAACTCCAAATTAAGATCCGCTAATTTTACTTGAAACTAGACTCATATATATTCTTATCATAAAGTTTCCAGAATTTTTGGTTCAGCCAATCAGTACAGTTTATTCTTTAAAGTCTCCCCTGTTTCGTTGTCCAACAGTTCTGACCCCTCTTCACTAAAAAAATATTTTCTCATGGTAAAGAACTTGAATGATGTTTCTATTTGTTTCTCAAGAAAATAGACTCATTAGTAAATTCAAAAATATAAATTTTATCCCTTGATTATTGATTTACAATTTTTAATGAATTTTCCAAGTCAGAACAGGGGATTCCAAAATCATTCTGACCCTATCTCACTAAAATCCAAATATCTCATCATATGAAATTCTTTTGCTTATTCTGTTTCTTTTATGAAAAAATAGACTCAGTAAGATAATTTCATATCTTATTCAACTTCTAATTCAATTTCCTCCATTTTTGGTGAATTTTCAAAGTGATACAACTGCTATTGTTCAAACTGTTTTGTTGCTAATTTTACTCTATCATGTTTTCTTTGTATTTATCCTCATTTACACACATATAACACTAAAGTATAGCCATAGTTAGCCATGCCAATAGCTAGTCATCATCAAATATTTACAAGCCATTCTTTGGCAAATTTAACCTATACATCCACAACAAAGACTTGAACATTTCATTTCTCAATTTAATTTGGCTTAAAAGCCTTACACATGATCATCAATCACATTTCCCACTTATTCATACATCATAAGCATGATCTTATAATCACAAGGTCATTCTCATAGGTATAACTTCTTATTTACCTTCTTACCAAAATTCAGTCCCATCCTGAGCACATTGCTCATGAGTGTACATACATATACTTGCACTTAATCATCACATATCACATGTTGGGCTCATTTCTCGTGAGTTTTTCATATGTATCTGTATCACTTCATCACATAACTTTAGCACTTTTTCGTTCTTGAACATAAACTTAGCTCTTTACCGTTGTACTACTTGAAATATTGAAGGATACTCAATCTCATCATACATGTATCACGATGCCAATGCCATATCCCAGATATAGTCTTACATGGGATCAGATCTTGATGCCGATGCCATATCCCAGATATGGTCTTACATAGGATCTCATATCTCGATGTCGATGCCATATCCCATATATGGTCCTATACGAGATCGTATATAGATGTCGATGCCATGTCCCAGACATGGTCTTACACGAGATCTTTCTTTGGTGCCGAGGGTGCCGAGGCCATGTCTCAGACATGGTCTTATACGGGACCTCCTTTATTTGGTGCTGATGCCATGTCCCAGACATGGTCTTACACGGGACCCTCTTCTGGTGCCGATGCCATGTCCCAGACATGGTCTTATACGCGACCTACATTCGGTGCCGATGCCATGTCCCAGAATGGTCGTATATGGGACCTTCTTTATTTCATGTTGTGACACTAGTATCCTTGTTATTCCGAATGTTCAACCGGGACTTCATCTTAACATATTTTCATCATACTCTCATCGAGGCATCATTAGTTGATTTCATAGAACTAATATACATTTCACAAAATGTCAAACATGTAAAAGCATAATAACATGATGCTGAATTATCACACACAAACTTACCTCGACTTAAAATGGCGAAAGGGACCGAGTCGTCCAATATTCGTCTTTCCCCCGTTCGAAGTCCGAAACTCATTTTCTTTATCTAAAATATCACATTTGACTTATTAAGTTATTATACTATTCAATTCAATCCAAAAATCATATTATGGCAAAATTACATTTTTGCCCCTAAACTTCGTCATATTTACACTTTTGCGCCTAGGCTCGTAAAATTATTTTTATTCAATTTCCTTGTATTTTAGGCTTAGCCGAACCATTTTCATAGCTATAGCAGTCCACAATTTGCATTCATTCACACATTTTCATACATTTTTCAACTTTTTACAAACTAGCCCTTTTATGTGATTTCATCGAAAATCACTTAGTAAAAGTAGTTTACTACACACCAAGCTTTCATATTCTACCAATAGACAGCAAAGAACATGCATTTTATCCATGGGTAAATTTTTAAACACAAACCCTAGCTCAAAATAATGGTAGAAATAGCTAAACCGATTTACGGGGATCTCAAAAATATAAAGAACATTAAAAATGGGGTTTGGATGCACTTACTATTGAGCTTGAAAAATCGAAAACCCTAGCCATGGCTTCCCCATGCTAAATTCGGCCAACCAATAAGATGGACAAGGGTTTTTGGCTTTTATTTTGTCTTTTAGTCCATTTGATTACCAAATTACCAAAATGCCATTAACTTAAAAATATCCTATTTCACTTATCTCATGTCCATTTTTGTCCAAAAAATTAACCAATGGTCTAATTACCATTTAAGGACCTCCAATTTAAAATTTCATAGAAATTAGACACTTCTAACATGTGGAGCTCAACTTTTGCACTATTTACAATTTAGTCCTTTTGACTAAATTGAGCGTCCAAACATCAAAATTTTCGAACAAAATTTTCACGTAATCTTTTCGTGAAATTGTAGACCATAAAAATATAATAAAAATAAGATTTTTCTCTTTGGATTTGTGGCCCCAAAAACACTGTTCCGACTAGGCCCAAAATCGGGTTGTTACATGCTTCCATCAGAAAATGAGCAATTACAAATACCTCTAAGAATGTAAGAATACATAGAATACCCAAAAGAGATAGTTATAAATTACTCAACTGTAGTTGTCATACTCAAACATCTGTATAATTCAAACATCATTCTTCTGACTAATTCTATAGTCACTAATTCCATAATATTCCATTCATTAACAAAAATCAATTCAAAAGAATTTCTGGTAAGTACAGTCTTTAGACATCATACCTGAATGAGTCGATTAGCCAAGATTAACTTCTCCTCTAACCGTGACATTGTACATTCCAAATAATCTTTAGAATAATTTCATATCTCTCTCATAACTCTTTTCTACTCGCTAAGTCATTCCCATCTCTGATTACATTATTAATTATTCCACCATTGAACTCTATAGTTCCCTACTTGTGAGCCTATTAATTGTAAATCTTATGAACTTCTTCATATAACACTATACCGGTAAGGGAGTGAAGATTGTAAAGCCTTTAAATTTCTAAGTCTCATACATATACCCATATAGCATAGCATTCAATACCAACACAATATCATGTACTTTGATTAGACATCTCTAGGTTTCTACTAATCATGAACACATTTTCAAATATCTTAGTAACACACTCAGCATTATCATATATAAATATCAACCAATCGTAATGTAACATCCTGGAATTAGGAGGTTGGCATTATTGTATGTGCTGGGAGTTGGCATGTTTTGTTTGTTGTTTTGATGTGTTAGGGGTCCCGGGAAGGCTCAGGGTTGAGCCTGAGCCTTGGTGAAAATTTTACTTTTTGGCACTTTAGGGGAGTGCCAGCTGAGGTAGGACCTAATGGCATTTTCTTGTGTTTTGTTTACACAAAAGGTGATGTGGTGGAGTGGCAAGTGACGCCACTTAGGGAGCAAGGAGGGTGGCGTCAACAATGGGGTAGCTGAGGGAAGGAGTTCAAGTCGCGTTGGCAGCACTTGGAAGTTCTCTTTTTGCATCAGGAAGCTAAGGAAGTGGCTTCCAATGGGACTCTTCAGAGTGGTTAGTGGAAGGAGTGAAGTGTTTGAAATGAGTGGCTAGGGGGTGATGGTGGAGATTTGAATTGGTCAACCGTTTCAAATGGGTGAATGGGAGTAAAAGTAGGAGATAATCAAGGGAGAGGTGGCTTGTTGAGTTGTTGGCCGAATTTTTTGATAGTGTTAGGGGGAAATTCGGTCATATGGGGTCTTTTGGAGGGGTAGGCATTTGGTTCTTGGTGGAGGGGTTAGGTACCGAAAGTTTGGTATGTAATTAGCAAATTTAGGTGTTGAGAGTTTCCCTTTTCAGCATTTGGGTGTGCTTTTCTTTTTAAACCATTTTCTTTCTATGTTGGCCGAATTCTCCTAAAGCTCTCATTTGCTCTTTTTTTTTTCGTTTCTTTTCTCATCTACTCAAAGCCGCAGCACCCCTTTTGTTTCTTTCTCCATTGCCGAAACCTAGTGCTTCATATTCTTGTGACCATTTGTCACAGGTTCTAATCCTTCAAAGCCGAAACATTTATTTACTTCTCTTCTCTTTTTTTTTTCTTACTCCATATTTCCTCTATTTATTCTTCATAGCCAAAACCCATCTCTCATTTTTTCTCTTTGAGATTGCTTTTACTTATCATTTTAGCCGAATCTCCCTTGTGTGTTCATTTCCCTTATTTGATTCTTGTTTCAGTGGATTGCAGTCACTCATCTTCCAAACTCTCTCAACTCGGGTTTTTTCTGTTTAGTGGTAAGCATTTTTCTTCTCTTTTGATTCAATCTTTTCCCTTATTGGTTGTCAAACCAAAGATGTTAACTTGGTGTTTTGGGTGCTTTGGCAGAATGTAGGAGGGGCTTCGCCTTCGTACTCTTTTATGCATTTTGCTAACGGTTAGAAGATTATTGGTAAGTGATGGATGGCCGAATAGGTGGTAAGGATTCATGTGGTTGTGTTAGGCCGAAAGGTCACTTCCTTTTTGGAGAATAGGTTCTAAGTTGGTGTTTTTGTAGGGACTCCAACGATTACTTAATCCAAGTCTGTTAGCTTTCGGTTTCTGTCGATCTAGGTAAGAATTATTTCGTTCGAATATCTAGTTCCACTTTCATCTTATTCAATATCTTCACCCGGTCTTCTGACCAAGATCTTTTTCATGGAATCGATTACCAGCCAAGTAAAGAAAGGGGTTGGACTCGTAGTCCCTAACTCTAAGTTCAAAAAACGTGCGGTGTTAGCTATTCGAAACTTTCCACCAGGTTGTGGGTCGGCTTCGGAACGGGATAGACAAATTACTATGATCCCTGCGAGTAAGAGTGTTAATGAGATCGATTGTTTTGTTCTTCATTTTTACAAGTGTGTAAATTTCACACTCTGTTATTAGTTTGTGTTATTAACTGTATGGGCTGAAAAGCCAAAAATACTGGGTAGACAGTCGTAATACCCTTATGGGTAAGGCTGGGGATACCAGGTACATGACTTTAACATTCCCTTTATGAATATATAGATGTATGCTGTAATCTGTTACTTTGCTTGATAGCATGTTGTATTCATTTGATATGTATGTTATGCATGGGTTTGGATTATGATGCGAATGGGGAAGTATTGTTAAGACTGTCACAGTGGTTTGGTACCACAGTGGGTTAGCCCCACGTATTTGATTCAGTGACTAAGTCTTAGTGGTTTGGTACCACAGTGGTTTGATACCACATATATATATATATGATTCTGTGACTTGTCCCAGTGGTTTGGTACCACAGTGGGTTGGCCCCACATATATGATTATCAGGGATTGTCACCAGTGGTTTGGTACCACAAGTGGGTTAGCCCCACGTGTTATAATTAGTGACTCTGTCACTAGTGGCTTGGTGTCACGTATGAGGCGTGTAGCGGATGAAGGGTTGATTGTAGAAATCCACACGGTGTGTTGGGTTGGTACGGGTGGCGTGTAGAGGATGGATAAACTAGGTTGGGCTGGGACAAATTGCATTCATATCTTTTGTATGCCATCTTGAGTGGGCTAAGGCCGAAAGTGCGATTGTGGGCTATGAGCTGTCTTTGTGATATAGGGGATTTACACACTGAGTCTCAGTGACTCACCCCTCTGCTAATTTTGCAGGTAATCAGTAGATCGTGGATCTGAGAGCCGAGGCAGACTCGTGGAGGCCATTAAACCTTTTCTTTTCATAAACTTGTTTCCTTTCTATAATTTATTTTAATTGGAGATATTGTTATGTAATAAGGCCTTCTTAACTTATGATTTCGTTTTTTTTATTTTGATATGACGTTATTATTTATTTTAGCCTATATAATTAATATAGAGTTTTCAAAACATAAATAATATAAACAACCGTTTTCTTTCAAATGCCAACAAAAATAACAAATATTTGATCAACTCAATTTGGGAACTTTTGCTTAAACTACCAATCACTGATTTCTTTTTATCAACTAAGACGAAATGTTTCGAACTTGCGGTATTTTCCTAAGATTTCAAAAGTCGTTTCTACAACTTTTCCTTGTGACATACCAGATCTAGTCGTGACGTTTTGATCGGGTTTGGGGTGTTAGAATTTTGGTATCAGATCCTTGCTGAAAAACTCGGCTGCTGGATGGGTTCAGTAAACGTTTAGGTAAGTGTTGTGATTGTTAGTACTAGGAAATTCAAACTTAAGAGACTGAAACCTTTAGGTATAGATATGAATGTGCGAGAAATACTTTTTAATGCTATTTTTCATAAGACTGCTCGGTAATAAATAGTGAAAGAAAATACTAATTCATAAAACTCTTAATCAGATTAAGTCGTAACAGTAAGCCATGAGTACTAGGGGACGTGGACGTGTTGTGCGCGGCCGTGGTAGAGGCCGGAGTATTGGGTCTGAACCCTTGGATTCAGGACGTGGGTCAAAAAATGATGTGCCAGCATCGCCAGTTACGGAAGTAGATTTTCAAGATCAAACAGGCAGAGACCATGCCGTGCCTCAGGTATACACGAATTATTATGTCATATTGCATGGGTATAAAGAGAGGAGGGGGAAGATATGTTATTTGTGACTTTAGATCACCAGTAGTTTGGCACCACCAGTGGTTTGGTACCACATATGTTTAATTGTGACTTTGGGTCACCAGTGGTTTGGCACCACATATGATATCTCTGTGACTTGTCCCAGTGGCTTAGTACCACAGTGGGTTGGCCCCACATATTACATTGAAAAGGGATTGTCACCAGTGGTTTGGTACCACAAAGTGGGTTGGCCCCACATGTGTTTAATTGTGACTTTGGCTCACCAGTGGTTTGGCACCACTAGTGGTTTGGTACCACATTGATATGATTATTTGCGACTTTGGGTCACCAGTTGTTTGGCACCACCAGTGGTTTGGTACCACATATGTTATTTGTGACTTTGGGTCACCAGTGGTCTGGCACCACCAGTGGTTTGGTACCACACGGGGTAGAATCGGGAGTTTCGGATGGTTAGGTTTTGGGATGCATGACATGCATATTTTCATATGAAATTGTGTAAGGGTTTAACACCCGTTGGATGGGGATTTACACATTGAGTCTCGATGACTCACCCCTTAGTTAAATTTTGCACGTAATCATTAGATCGCGGATTTGGGAGCTGAGGTGGACTCGTGGAGGCCATACATATGTTTACTCGTAAATTCGTTTCTTTTTTTTGGACTTATTTTTATTTGGGTTTTTGTTATGTAATAAGGCCTTGGGTATTTTATTTGGTTTTAGCTTTCAATTTGGTTACTGCTTATTATTAAATGATCAATATGGGATTTTCCTAAGATGATAATAAACCATTTCTTATTCAAAATTACTTAAACTCGATTTTTCACAACAACTATAAAGAATACGAGCTTTTTAACGAATGCATAGTTTTTAGACATTCCTTTCATGTGACATGCCAGATCCGATCGTAACGTTTAGGTCGGGTTTGGGATGTTACAATTATGGTATCAAAGCCTAGGTTCAAAAACTCGGCTGTGGAATGGATTCAAAAATGTTTTTCAAATTTTGGTTGAAATATGGTTTAGAAATATATATATCTCTTTCCTAAAAGTATGGCACCCGAGTCTCCGGCACCAATCCGCACTATAAGTTTCCTGATACTTTTCTTTGTTATATGCTATATTTCGGGTATCTGTTCTGTGTGGTTGGTTTGGATGTGATGTTCAAACATAGAGTTGGGTGCATATGAAATATTCGTCTATTTTAATGTCTAGGTGTTTTTGAGTATGTGTAGGAGCTTTAAATTCTAGTTAAAAGTATATTAGTTTTATTAAGATCAGAGTGCGCAGCAGGAGCGTGGTGTGGTAGGTTAGGATGTGTGACTGTTATTTAGTTGAAAATTTCGAGGATGAAATTTCTTTAAGGAGGGTAGATTTGTAACATCCCGAAATTGGGCTAGTAGGATTAGGCCTAATAGGCCTTAGGCATAGTAGCGTTTAAAATTTTTGAGAACGGCATTAATGCAAGTTAGACTTATTAGGTAAGTGATTTTGGAAGGTTAGAGGGCTTCTATGAAGTCCCGAGATCGAACTTTGGTTTTGGGGAAATTTTGGTTTTAGGTGAAAAAAAACCCTGGAAGTTGGCAGGTAGGCCTTAAGAATAAAATGTGGAGGAAAATGACACAAGTGGAGTGTGTGGTGTAGTGGCAAAGTGACGCCACATAAGAGACAAGGGAGTGACGGTACAAGAAAGGAAGGAGGTCCAATGTTCAAGTCTTGGCTTTTGCATTTTGGTTTTCTTTTTACTTGGACCTTAGAATTTGGCTATAGATTTATATTTAGTTGTATATGGTTTAAGACACAAGAGGAGCTTGTGGCCAAGTGGTTAGCGGCGTGGATTATGTTGCAAGGGAGCCTGGGTTAGAATCTCATGACAAGCAATGGAGTATTTATTTTGCAGATTGGACGGCAAGAGTTTTAGTTAAATTTAAACTCTACTGACGAAGGGATCCCACATCGGAAAGATACAAAGAAGGAAGTTGAAGCGCTAGCTATATAAAGAGCATTCCAGGAGGAGAGTTAACATACCATGGTGGGCGTTTGGGCACAGGAGTGGTCGCAGCGCGGTTTAACACCAGACTCCTACCAGGTGTGTAACTCTCTCTACTCTAGCTGTAGAGCGGCAAATGCTGAAGTGCCGATCAAGGCAATAGTAGGCACACGAGCGTGCGAGCACACATGTGGGGCTTCGATGCAATAGTTGAGGCCATTAGTAGTATTCTTGTGGGTTGAGGCTGCTTGGGCCACGATGGGTCGAAGTGGGCTTAATGGGCCCGTGGGCCCAATTGATTAAAATTGTATGATGGTGTAGTATGTAGTGAACTAGACTAGGTGAATCTCATATACGTGGCTAGACTTATGTTAGGTGGGCCACACGAGCGTGTGGGCCTGAATGGGCCAAAATTGGGTTTTAGGCCCAATAGACTGGTACGACCGGAAATGGTAACCGAGTCGCTCGGGGCGACATTTGGGCCTTTGGGAAAGAGCATTGCAGGTGAAAAATTACTACTATACCCTTGGAAGGGAAAATTATCGGAATACCCTTAGAAGATAAATTACGAAAATTCCCTTGGTGGGTAAATTATGAAAATGCCATTGGTAGGAAAAATTAAGGTTATACCCTTAGAGGTTGATTAGCGTGATTATGTTGTTTTATGTCTATCTGATTATGATGGTAATTCATGTTATACTTATATTTGATATATGTGTAGCATGCATGACATACTGCATACACGAATTATTACGTCATATTGCATGGGTATAAAGAGAGGAGGGGGAAGATATGTTATTTGTGACTTTGGGTCACCAGTGGTTTGGCACCACCAGTGGTTTGGAACCACATATGTTTAATTATGACTTTGGGTCACCAGTGGTTTGGCACCACATATGATATCTTTGTGACTCGTCCCAGTGGCTTAGTACCACAGTGGGTTGGCCCCACATATTACATTGAAAAAGGATTGTCACCAGTGGTTTTGTAACAGACCGAATTTGACCCTAATCGGAACGGTGGTTTTGGGACCACGAATCCGAGTCCGAGAAATATTTTAATATTATATTTTGTGTTTATTATATGTGAATTAATGTGCGTGAAAGTCTCGTAGAAAAATTTTATCGTTTGTGTGTTTAATTTAGAAAAAGGACTTAATCGCGTAAAAGGTAAAAGTTGCAAACTATAGTAAAATGTGCTAAAATGATGGTGGCTTCTTAATTTGAGGCATTAAAATGGTAATTAGCCCATTTTTCATGATAGTGGACGGTTGTGGTCTTAAATGACCTTATATTTTATGTTCTAAATATTATTACTAAAAGGTTAGTATAGTAAATTGTTAATTAATAATATATGTCATAATTTAACAAACCAAAACCACTATCATCTTTATGCTCTCTCATGGCTGAATGTAGCTAAGAAAAAAGGGGTTGAAGAAGCTTTGATTTTCGGCAACTATTTGGTTCAATTAGGTAAGAATTTTAGCTCGGTTTTTGTTGATTTTTATGTTTTTAAGATCGTTGCATATAGTATTAGTCGACCCATGCTAAAATTTTTGAGATTAATGTGTATATGACATTCGGCCATTGATATGTTCATGAGGTTTTTGATGTTTGATGTTTTTAAATTAAAGCTATGTTAAAGATTAGTATATTTTGTATTAGGAATTTTCGAGGGGCTTATTTACAAAATTGCAAAAATGAAATTTTCGAGGGGCTTATTTACAAAATAAAGGAAATAAATGGACTTATAAGGTCCCTAGGAAGATTCGGCCCTTGAGTACTATTGAGAGATTTTGTGTATTTTGAGTTTTAAACAAACAGGGCTAATTTATAAAAATGTGAAATAGTGGGGGTAAAATGGTAAATTGACTATTTATGTGCTTAAGGACTAAATTGAGATGAAATGTACTTGAATGAGCTGATTTTTATATGTTTGGATCAAGAACAAAGAAAAACGGATTTGGATCAGAGAAAGACGAAGGTTATCGAATAGCCGGTCTACGCGATCCGTCGACAGTCGAGGTAAGTTCTTAAGTTAAAGTTCGTTAAGTAGATAATTAAGAATGCCTGCAATCAAATTATGTGATTAATTTGAGCAGGAAACATGTGATAGCCGAATGTGTAAGTCCCATTTTGGAATGAATATGTTTTAAATGCAATGTGAATTAGTATATTGGATATGACATGTGAATTGATTTTGTGAATATGAATTGATAGTAATGTATGAGTTAAGAAATGTGAGCTGATGGATCGAGTTAATAAACAGTTCGGGCTTTAAGCCTAGCAGGCCTAGTGCCGGTGACTTATTTCGGGCTTTGTGCCTAGCAGGCTTTGTGCCGGTGTTATATATCAGGCTTTGTGCCTAGCAGGCCTTGTACCGGTGTTACATATCAGGCTCTGTGCCTAGCAAGCTTCGTGCCGATGTTACATATCAGGCTTTGATGCCTAGTAGGCTTGATGCCGGTGACGCGTTTTAAATGGAAAAAACTTAAAATATTCAAGGTGAAACAAAATTAATGTATCGGGTAAACTCTCGGGTAAGCATAAGTCTCATTTTTACAATTACCGAGAGTAAGGTAAGTTATGTTTAATACTACTGAATTTGAATAATAAGATAGAATTGGTGACATGTGAATTTGAGCTTATGATCAAATTGTACGAGTAGTATGTGATTGAAGTTGAGATTTAATGTAATACTTTGGTAAATTCGAATATGAATAGAAATGTTTAAAGCGATAGGATTTGATTAGGATAACACATACAATGTGAATGGTATATTTGTATGATTCGAAGTAATGTGATTAATGTAATACCTATACTTTGTATTTTGATAAGATATAAGTTTAAGGTAAAGAAGTGAAACTATTTAGGTTAATGAACTATGGTATTCGGCCTTACATAACTTAAAACTTACTAAGCTAGTGAGCTTACTATAAATATGTTTGTCTTACTGTTTTATAGATCATTGATTCAGCTACGGGCTCAGGGGATCATCAAGAAAGTCGACCACACTATCACTCTCTTTGGTATATAAGTTTACTTTTCGAATCAAAGGCATGTATAGGTTGAATTATGACTTGAATGAGTGATATTCGGTTTTGTAAATATATATATATATATATAGCCTTGCGAATAACGCTATTTCTTTTGGTTAAGATTCGGAGATGATAATGAAAATGTTTATAATTATATTTTGGGTTGATCATTGGAGTTTTAGATTGAGGACCGCTTATATGGTCAATGGATTGGTTGTATTTATGTATTTTGGACTAGTCTTATAGTATATGAGTTTGGCAGGTTATTTAATGATCCTTATGTCCATTAATTAATAAGGTAAGGATGAATTGAAAATTATGGTTTGACATGGCTTTTGTTTTAGGGACATCGCGCATATTATGATAGCATGATATGTATGTTTGGTTATGCTATAGTGTTCGAATGTCACATATGTGAATGAAAATTTAATAGAGTAACATGGGCCTATTCGTTTTAATATGCATATTTGTAGGGATTGTCACCAGTGGTTTGGTACCACAAAGTGGGTTGGCCCCACATGTGTTTAATTGTGACTTTGGCTCACCAGTGGTTTGGCACCACCAGTGGTTTGGTACCACATTGATATGATTATTTGTGACTTTGGGTCACCAGTGGTTTGGCACCAACAGTGGTTTGGTACCACATATGTTATTTGTGACTTTGGGTCACCAGTGGTTTGGCACCACCAGTGGTTTGGTACCACATGGGAATCGGGAGTTTCGGATGGTTAGGTTTTGGGTTACATGACATACATATTTTCATATGAAATTGTGTAAGGGTTTAACACCCGTTGGATGGGGATTTACACATTGAGTCTCGATGACTCACCCCTTAGTTAAATTTTGTAGGTAATCATTAGATCGCAGATTTGGGAGCTGAGGTGGACTCGTGGAGGCCATACATATGTTTACTCGTAAATTCGTTTCTTTTATTTGGACTTATTTTTATTTGGGTTTTTGTTATGTAATAAGGCCTTGGGTATTTTATTTGGTTTCAGCTTTCAATTTGGTTACTGCTTATTATTAAATGATCAATATGGGATTTTCCTAAAATGATAATAAACCGTTTCTTATTCAAAATTACTTAAACTCGATTTTTCACAACAACTATAAAGAATACGAGCTTTTTAACGAACGCACAGTTTTTAGACATTCCTTTCATGTGACATGCCAGATCCGATCGTAACGTTTAGGCTGGGTTTGGGGTGTTACAGTATTACTGAAAATATGTACTTTAAACACTCAAATCTAAACGTTTCATAAATCATAGTAGAATTATTCAAACACTTGCATAATGTCCCTTATTCAATTCTTCGAGGCCTTAGAAGCACTTTAGGAACAATTCGGGACTAAATCAGAAACATTCTGAATTTCATGGAAAAAGATAAAATTTTTCATACTACAAGGGTCATACGGCCGTGTGGCCAGGTCATGTGACTTACACGACTAAGACACACACCTGTGTCTCAGGCCGTGTACACATTCAAAGTAGGGACATAGGGCCGTATCCCAGCCCGTGTCCGTGTCCGTGTAACTCACTGACTTGGGTTACATGACCAAGCCACACGACCGTGTGCTAGGCCATATGCTAGGCCGTGTAACTTCCTGACTTGAAACCCTTTGAAACCTACAGGGGAAACATATCCCTGTGTCACACACGGCTGAGACACACGCTCGTGTTTTAGGCTGTGTGGACAAGAAATAGGCCATTTTCAAGCCATTTATTTCACCCAAAACATGCTCACACTTACAAGCCATTTACACCTATTTAAAGCTTTCAGAATGTACCTGAAACATGCATAATCAAGCTAGATCATAATGGTATTTATTCATACAACCAATGTTCCTAAAAAGGCACCTCAATCACAACAACCAAACATGCTTAAGTATTTGCATAATCTACCCATTAACTAACCATACATTTCTAATATAATTTCCTTACCAACTTACCACATTGATCACATGCCAAAAACACAATCAAATAAAACAAAATGGTCAGTAAAACATACATCCACTTGACCATCCCATCATCAACCAGCTAAGCACCAAAATGCCAAAATATTATCAATCATAAAACCACATATATACATGCCAACATGACAACTAGCTCAACAACCAAAATGCCATGTTTACAAGCCAAACATAATGCCTATTTCATCAAGCACAACACACCTATACATGCCATTATAACCATGACTCAAAAACATCAAAATCTACCGATATAGCATATGGATAGTGCCATAGGTCTCCGAGGAGCTTCCAAACCGATCGAGCTTCCGATAATTTATAAAAACATGGAAAATAACACAATTAAGCATATAATCTTAGTAAGTTCGTAAGATACAAAACTTAACTTACCATTTCATTACATGACATTAAAATTTATCATGGCATAATCCAACCAATAGCTTGGCCAAAGCCTAAGCATCAACACAAACATGTTAGCACATTTGAACATAATTAATAGGCAATTAAACATGGATGGCTAGTAAACTTAAATATGATTCATTTGGATTTTTCATCCATCTCAACATAACATATATTCCATGTAGGTCACCATTTCAAAGCATTTTATACATTCCTATTTTGGTTCATACAGAACAGTTACCATATCCTTGTAAATTCATGCCCGTTAAACAGACTAGAATACTGTTGGATACACAGGATAGCTCACACGAAGTGTGCTAAACATATAATCTAGTCTGTCCTTTCCTTTACATATATGATCACACGAGCTGTGGGTCAGAACGTAGCTACATGGTGCTACTCCACAAGCCTTCGAGTATCTGTAACAAATGTCAGAACTCAACCACTAGTAGGACATTCAAGGCCAGCACCTGAAACATGTAAACCCTAATGACATGTCATTTGTATCCTACAAATTCCTAAGGTTCAAAAGGGGCTCGATAGTTGACGTAACATCTTTGGATATGCAACAATTATTTACATAGCAATCAAATATATATATATATATATAGTTCGATAGAAAGCATATAAAACACTATGCAATTACATGAACTTAACCTTGACGATAAAAACGTAAAAAAGAAGTCGATTAATTAAAGCTTTATCTTTACCCCGATCTAAAGTCGTATGAGGTCTATCTTGATCTAAACGAATAAATTCAATCCATTTAATATCTATTCTATAAAACTCAATCCAAAATTCATATTTTTACAAAATTACATTTTTGCCACTATTATTTTAATTTCTTTACAATTTAGTCTTTAAGCTCGTAAAGTGAAATTCATGCAAATTCATCCCTAACCCAAGCTAGCCAAATTTCATATACAGCCATAGCAACTCATACATTTCATTTTTTTCCTAATTTAACCTTGCATTTTACAAAATTACAAATAAATCCCTAATTGACATTTTCAACCAAAATCACTTTACAAAAGTTGTTTAAAAATCAATAAGGATTCATTTTCTTCCATCAAAATTCACAATAGCATGAATACATTCATGTAAAAACCCTAATCTTTTAATAATTTTGCAATTTAGTCCCTGGGCCAGCTAGATTAAGCTACAACAACTCCAAAAACATAGAAATCATTAAAAACGGGATGAAAACACACTTACATGCAAGAATGGACTATGGCCGAAACTTTAAGCTTCAAAAATGGCTTTCCTTTAGGTTAATTTCGGTGGTAGGGAAGACAGAACAAAGATTATAATTTTGTTTTAACTATTTTATTTGTAACGCCCTAAATTTTGGGCCTAGAAGAATTGGGCCTTGGGCTTGGGAGCACCTAAAATCCTTGAGAGTAATAAAATGGTACAAATACATGTTAGTATTGCTGGGTTAGCAATATTGGAGTGTTTGGGGTATTGGTAAAGCCCTAGGTTCAATCCTTGTCATATGGAAAATTTTTGTTTTAGCATTAGGGGAATCCTAATTTTGGGTAACAAGCCTTTTAAATAATTCAGGCTAAAATGTGACACAAGGAAGCATGTGGTTTGGTGGCAAGGTGGCGTTAGGAGAATGCATTTGGCCTAGGTTCGAATCACTCCCTGCTTAAGGGGGTATTTATTTTACTCCTTTGCTAAGCTAGCAGTTGAGTTGGAATTGAACTCTGGTGGAGAAGGTTTGAATTGGTCAATGGAGTGATTTAAGGAGCAGATTATGGAGGGATAATTGGAGAAAATCAAGGGGATTGAGTTGTTGGGAGGTTGGAGCTGAAATGGGACTCTAGGAATGCATAGATTTCAGTTTTTGGTGGTGTAGGGGGTAGTGCCGAATTTACTTATGCTATTTCGGTTTGGCATTTTCTTGTGGTAATCATTTTCTTTAAGGGGTATTTGGGTTCTTCGATATCTCTTTTCGCTATCTCTATAAGCTCGTTTTACATGGCTCGGGTCTTGTCCATTCGTATTTGTGGGGTAGCCGAATATTTTTGTGACAATTCGGGCATTTTCGCATTAGGATGCTTCATCATCTTTGGCCAATTTCACTCTCCCCCTCTTTTCTTCTTTTTTGTGTGGAATATTGTTACTCTTTTCTCTTCTAAACGGTGGCTCTCTTTTTCTCTCTACTACTTTCCCCATTAATCCTTCATAGCCGAATTTTCTATTTTCTCAATACTATCCTCTTCTGAGTCGAACTACCTTTTTCCCCAGCACTAGTTTCTTTTGGTCGTAAGGTGTACAGAAGCCAAATACCCCTACTCTCTCGCTATCAACAATTGCCGAATCTGTTCTCGTTTCTTTCTCCTTTTAAAAAGTTACTGTTTCTTCTTCTCTGTTTGTTGAGATCAAGAGTAGGTAGTAGTGATTCTTTTTATTTAGTTTTTGTTACTGGTATTATTCTTTTCCTTTCTGCCAAATCTTCCCTCTTTTCTCTTAGTCTGATGGTGGTTAGTACCTAAGGTTGCTCAAGGTTTGATAGAGGGGCAAGTGACTTGAAGTAATCGACATGCTACTTTTGGTTCTTGACCAAAGTAAGTGTTCTTGCCTTGTTTTGGTTAGAGGATAAATATTCCTAATGGCCCTGTTAACTGTCAAGTGTGATTTTAACTATATAGTTACTATCTCTTTTAACAAGGTTCGTTTAAAGCAGAATTCGACAAGAGGGTTAATTATCACTAACAGTTGGGGAGGACTTAGCAAAGCTAGTTCGATTGAGGTGCGGTGCTAGGGATTCGTAGTGTGCTTCGTAACAAGTGTGCACACATACCACCCAAATCATAGATCGGCAAATGCCGAAATGCCAGAATGCCGAAAAGTTAAAAGTACGACAACAGTTGCCACACGAGCACGTGAACACACGTATGGAGAATTCAATGTGATAGTAGAGGCCACTATGAGCGTTCTCATGGGCTTAGGCCATTTTTGGGCCAAGTAGGGCGGGAATGGGCCCGTGGGCCCATGTGAGTAAATCTTACTGTGAACTAGGTAGAACTGGACTGGTAATGTTGCGCACATGGGCATTCTCATTGGGCATAGGCCCATTACTATTGATTTCATTACTTTGGCCACACGAGTTGCTCGAGAGGATCGTGGGCTTACTGATGGGTTTAAACGTATATGGGCCCGAATTGGTAAAAATGTCTGAAACACCCCTCATGTGTAAAATGTATGTTTTGACTCTATGGGATATATGGATGGCTATGTATGCCATGAGATTATTTGTATATGTATATTGTTATGTTTACATGCATGTTAAAATTTAATAGCATGCCACTGCTGTATGTTGCATAACATGGGGTTAGGTTATGTGATTGGAGGAAGTATTCTGTTCTGGCAGCACTGCTGCATATCTCTGATGGCTATTAGCCTACCGTTCTGGCAGTTTTGCTGCAAATTCTATTTAGTGCCGCATCGGTACTATTACGTGGTGTGTAGGGATGCGTGGGTTGATACTATATACCCACATGGTGAGTACGATTGGACGGAGCTGGTGTGTAGAGGCTGGATGGATGAGGTTATTGTAACAGCCTGATTTAAGGGCTAGTCACAACAGTCATCTAGGATCACTAATCCAAGGTTAGAGAAAATTATTTCCATGATATTTTATGAGTTAGAGTGTGATGGTCTAAGTGTATGAAAATTTTGGTGCTTTAATTTTAGCATTTTCTTGCTTAATCGTGAAAAAGAACTAAATCGCATAAAGTGTGAAAGTTATATTTTATAAGCTAAAGGTGCCAAATAGCCATAGATTGTTAATTGGGGTCTTTAAAAGGCAATTAGCCCCTTTGTAAATGGTTGGCCGATCATAAGGGACAATAGGTGGCAAAATTGGTCAAAGTTGATGTAGTAGGTGGATTAAATTGATAAATAGAATAAAATAAAGAAAATATGATATTAATCTTTTCTCTTCATATTCCTCCACCAAAATTTGCAAACAAAATAGGGGTTTTGAAAGCTCAAAATTTCAGCAAGCTCTTCTCCATTCAAGCAAGTGATTTTAATTATTTTCTTGAAGATAGTTGTACTTTTAGAACCCCTAGAGCCTAAGCTTTCAAATGAGGGGACTAATTTGTAATATGGTGAAGATTTTAGAGATTTTCCATGAGAGCTTTCATTGTTATTTGCTACACTTTTATGGAAGAAAATGAGTCTTGGTTGTTAGATGAACAACTTTTGTGAAAGCTATTGCCATGAAACACCTAATTGGACCTTGTTGTAAAGGTTATAAAGTTTGTAGTAAATGTGTGAAATGTTGGATTTTGATGATAGCCATAAGAGAAATAAATGTTCACCTAGGCTTATTAAAGGTAGAAATTTGATTAGAATTAATTTTCAAGCCTAGGGGTAAAATGGTCATTTTGCTAAAGTCTAAGGGCAAAATGGTAAATTTTCCAAAGCATGATTTTTGAATTACATTTATTAATGTGATGATTAAAATGAGCTAATTTGCTATTATAAAGCAATAAGAACTAAGAGTCCACCTCGATTGGGGAAACAATAAAGTCTCGGACTAGATCGACGATCTAGCTTATTTTGAAATCAAGGTAAGTTTGTATGTGATGATTCAATATTTATGCTAGCATGTTTGAGAATGGTTAATATTATAACAAAATTCTATGAAATTGAATATTAGTGTTATATGAGAAAAATGATAAAAGTTGAGATGTTAAAGTCCCGGTGGGACTATAAAAAGTGTGAAAATGCTATCATTAAGATATAAGATGAATAAGGTCCCGTGTAAGACCATGTCCGGGACATGGCCTCGACACCAAATTGAGATTCCGTATAAGACCATATCCAGGATATGGCTTCGGTATTGAGTATGAAAGTCGTATAAGACCATATCCGAGATATGGCAACGATGCTTAATGAGAGATTCCGTATAAGGCCATATTCGGGATATGGCATCGGCACTCAGAAATGACCCCACGTAAGACCACATCCGGGATGTGGCATTGGTTTCGTGTTATGTTAATGTTTATGAATATACATTCTTGAGTATCCCTAGTGAAATATCGGGAGGAATTGATTACCTTAGAAATAGTTAAGAGAATTTTACTAAAGTTATGTGATTGAGTTAACACAGGTACTCGTGAGTAATTCATGAAGAAACAATTATGATATATGGCATGGTATGTGCTAGATAAGGGCAAGTATAAGTATGTATAAATATGGCAAGAAGCCTATGGCTTGTGTATGGTTAATTAATGCCATGGATGGATTATATTATGAGCTTATTATTGCCATTTATTTCCATGTAAACTTACTAAGCTTTATGCTTACCCCTTTTCATTTCCCTTTTTCCTTGTAGTGTTGCAAAGTTAGCTCGAGAATTCGCGGACGTCGAAATTGGAGATCACACTATCGACCACAATTTGGTATAGCCAAATTAGATTTATTTTGAATATGGCATGTATAGAACTTGAGTATTTTGTTATGTCATATTGGTAAGCCAAATGTGTTGGCTGCTAAGGTTGCTCCAATTCATTTTGTAAATGGTCATTAAAGTTGGGCCAATACTTGGCTAATTCTTATGTTTAATGAAGATGAATTTCATAAAGTGTATGCTTTTGAGAATGTAGTGATTCTTTTTGAGTTTATAGAGGTACCATTTGGTCATCTTATATATTGAAATGTTTTGGTATGAGTGTGATTACTTGATAGGGTGGCAAATGGCTTGGTAGATAGCCATCTAATTGTCCACAAGGGTATACACACGGGCATGTGTCTAGGCCATGTGTGACACACGGTCAGCCCTATGGGCATGTTGATCAGTCGTGTGTCCCCTTGAATGCTAGAATTGTAAGTCAGTATGCTTAGTAGTAAACACACGGGCAAAGACACAGTCGTGTGTCCCAGCTGTGTGGGAGGCACGGCCTAGGACATGGGCGTGTGCCCAGGCCGTGTGAAGTCTGCAACTGAAATTCAAAATTTAATTCGACACATGGTCTAAGGACACGGGCATGTGACTTGGCCGTGTGACCATAGTGAGATGATGACGTCATAAATAGAATGCCAAGGTTTTGGCACACGGGCTAAGACACGGGCGTGTCAAGGCCGTGTGAGGACATGGGCTAATGACACAGGCGTGTGTCTAGCCGTGTGACATAAGTCAGTGTCAACCACGGGTGACGAACACGGGCATGTCCCAGGGGCACACGGGCATGTCCCTTGACTAACACGGGCGTATGGCCCCTGTTTAGGCAAAATTTTTCTAAGTGCATAAAAGTTACCGATTAATTCCCAAAACCTTTCGGAAGCATGTTTAAGGCCTCGTAGGCCTAGGATGAGTATGTTATGGGATTGAATGGAAAGTTTTTAAGATGACACGAAATTTTACAGCCTAAAAGGTCATGTTTAAGCAAGTTGAGTTAGGTAATGCCTTGTATCCAGTTCCAGCTTCGAACACGGGTAAGGGGTGTTACAGTTATTGCATGCTTGATTATTCTGATTCTGTTCTGCATAGGGCTAAGGCTCACACTGCATCTGTTCTGTAATGGGCTTAGGCTCGGTTGGACACTGCTTCTGAGATGGGCCCAGACCCAAACTGTTCTGATTGATTGCTATTTTATTTGGGGTGCATACTGAGTTTTCGCAAACTCACCCAACTATTTAACGTGCAGGTAATCCCCATTCATAGATGGTTCGAAGCTTTGAGGGACTTGGTGCTGGCCACACATTTAAACTTGTTTTGGATTTTATTTACCTTATTTATTATTTTTGGGCTGTAATAAGGCCTTTCTAAATTCTGGGTTTTCAATTTGGCATCTTATTCATAGGTTTATAATTGCTAGAATTAGAACACCAAAACAACAACTGTTTTTCAAAATATCACGTCTCCGCAACATTTTTAAATTAAGCTTCCGCAGCAAATAAGGTTTTAAAGGTAATAATGTTTTACTTAATAAACCACGTTTTAAAAACAAGCAAACAAAATCTGGGGTTTTTCTAGCAAAAAGTTTAATTGTAAGAAGGGTTGTTTAATGAAAACCATGGTTTTGAAAACACTCCAATGTGACACGCTGGATTTGGGCCTAACTTCTAGGTGGAGTTTAAGGTTGTTACATTATTAACCTTTAATTATTAAATTACAAAATTAACATTAATTAATAACCTTTAAAAACACATATATAATGTCCATAAAAGTCCACACATAAACCCTCTAACCATTTAATATCATAACCATTAGACCCCTTTAGCTTATAAAACTCAAATTTTGCACCTTTTTCAATTTAGTCCTTTTACCAAATTAAGCATGCAAACGATAAAATTTCTTAACGACATTTTTATACAATAATACTAACATGCTATAGACATTAAAATAATAATAAAAGAAATATTCTCACATCGGATTTGTTATCCCGTAACCACTGTTCCAATTTCATTGAAAACGGGCTATTACAGTAATAACATACTTGTTTTACCTCGTTTAATAATATAAGACATTTCCATTATTATTCCAGTTTCTTTTATGGGCATATAAATAAACTGTTTTGTAATAATGTCCTGAGAATAATATGATTATTCTTAAAAGGTCCTTAGTCGAGTATTATTGTGGGCTTGGACAACAATAATGCATAAAGACTAACATGTAGTTGATTGATGACAAAGTGTTGTCATTGACATAGGGATGCCAAAATCAATACATTATTATATGTTAGAGAATGACATATTGGATTGACCTACTACGAGTATGTTCCTTGGATTATTATATAATAGTCACAACATTGCTTATAGTGATAACTATGCATATGATCCTTAGACTTGAAATCATCTTTATCCTAACATAGTGAGTCGTATATTTTGACACAATCAAACGTCTACTATAATAGGTTGTACTATAAAGACTAATGTTAGGTATGCCACAATCTATGTAGTGGGATATGATTGATCAAGATAGGATTTGTCCCTCCTACATAACGGGAGCAATATCTTAGGCCACTTGATGAAGTGAGACTAGAAATGCATGACCATGCACAAATAAGTTAATATGAGATATTACACTTATTTGTTTATTATAGTCTACTTCTGGTATCAAGAAACATGAGATTGGACTTTGCAAGTGTGACTATTCCATGACTTGTGTCCAATTGAGGTATGAAGGACAAAAGGATATAATACATGAAATTTATCATAGAAAGGTTATGTTGAACCACGACTTCTTGTAACTTGGGTAGCAATAATGCATTCCTAGATGGCAGTTATTGCTTGTAACATTAGAAGTATTCTAGTATTACTACCAATGTTACAAGAGCCTACAGGGTCACACCCTATGGTTGAAACGAAGAAAATCTAAACATAGTTGGTATTAAATTTAACTGTCACGAGAATTATATTAATTATTGAATTAATATAATTTGATAGTTAAATAATAAACACAATATATTTACAAATTCGTTATACTAGAATAGAGAACATAGTTGAAATAAATGTATGAATTTGATTCATATAAAATATTAATTATGATTTGTTTACCAAAAATATTAAAATAAAGTATTATAATAATTAATTTTGGTCAAACATAAAATATATATGGAAATTAATATCTTTTTGGAAAGGATATTACACTGTGATATTTTCATATATATTCTAGCACCAAAAAGGGGATTCTATTTTTTTATGGGATATTAAATAAAAGGAATAATAAAAAAACCCATAAGATGCATAAGAGTGTTAACCAACATTAACCACAAAAAGAAAAAGAACCTAGGTTTAGCAGCCGCACTTCTTTTTGAAAAAACTCTCTGAAACGTTCAGTGAGAGTTTTTGTTCGTTCGTTCGCAATAGGGTGGACTACGTTGAGGCCAGGACGATTTTGTTGTGGCTTTGGATTGGGAGTATGCGAAGGGGATTAAAACAATAGTGGTTCCTTCCTATTTTTTTACTGAAATACCCTCTGATTGTAAAATTACTGAAATACCCTCTGATTGTAAAATTACTGAGAAATTACTGAAATACCCTCTGATTGTAAAATTACTGGAATACCCCTGATTTGTGAAATTATCGAAATACCTATGGTTTACAGAATTATCGAAATACCCCGGTTTGCAAAATTACTAAAATACCCTTTATGGGTAAAGTTATCGAAATACCCTTTATAGGTAAAGTTACCGAAATACCCTTTATAGGTAAAGTTACCGAAATACCCTCGACGGGTAAAATTACTGAGATGCCCGTACTGGGCGAAATGACCATTTTACCCCTAACCGATTAAATGACAGTTGTACCCTCGTGGTAGTACTAGTGTTGTATGTGTTAATTGTATGATTAATTATGTTTGAGATGCACTGCATACATGGATTAGTTATAAGTAGAATTACCAAATTACCCCTGCAGGGTAGGATTACCGAAATACCCTTATAGGGTAAAATGACTATTTTGCCCCTGAGGGTAAAAGACTGATTTTTTGCCATGACTTGACTGTGATCGTATGACTGTGTTTTAACCGACTTGACTGTGGGGTGTGTCTGATTTGCTGTTAATATGTGTTGAAATGATTGTTACTAAGCATAGCCATTTTGCATACACGTGTAATGACTGAGCATGACATACACGACATGTTACATGGATTGGGTTTGATGATTAGAGGAAGTGTAGCCTGTTGGCTCAGCCACAAACTGTTTTAGTGGCTATGCCACATTTATTATTTTGGTGGCTCAGCCACATATACCGTTATTAGTAGCTTGGCTGCATTATTGGAGAGCTTGGCTCTGTGCCATCTTGATTATGGCTTTGTGCCAATCATATTTACCCGTGGCTATGTGCGTAACAGATATCGATGACTCTATGTCGATCATATTTACCCAAGGCTGTGTGTCGATTATATTACCGTCGCTGATGGCTATGTGCCAAATATAATACAGTTATTGATGGCTCTGTGCCAATTATAATACCACTATTGAAGGCTTAAGAGCCGTATATATATATACCGTGATTAGCAGCTTGATTGCAATATTGGTGTGATTGGCGGGGTGGGCTGACTTGATCCCCACAGGTGACGATTGGTTGGTACGGAGGTGTGATTGGTTGGATTGGGTTGGGCTGCATTAATTTGTTTGCATTACCATGATTTTTGGGCTAGGCCCAATTGATTCTATTATGGACTACGACCCAAATGATATTGTAGTGGGCTTTGACCCATGTATGCTCAAACTAGACTGCATCAGAATCATAAAGGGCTTTGGCCTGCATCATTAGATTTCGATTTTGTATCTTGATCATTACTCTAGTAAGGGGATTACACACTGAGTTCTCGTAACTCACCCCCTTTCTCTTAACCATGCAGGTAACCCCCAGTGTTAGAGGATTTGGAGCTGCGGAGGACTCAGTGGTGGCCATACATTGGGGGTTACTGTCCACAATAATTAGTAAATTTGGTTTTACTTTATTTTATGATTTTTAATTTGAGGTTAATATTATGTAATAAGGCCATTGGATTTTATTTTCTTTTAAAATTTTCATTTCAGCTATTTTTAAATTGTTAATGATTAAACTTTGGGTTTTCTTAAGACTACAGTAACCGTTTTCAAAATATCACGTTTCCAAAATTTCTTCATTAAACTCCAGTATTAAATAAGGTTTTCGAAAATAATAATTTTTTTACAAGAAAACAATTATAGCAAGTCTGAATTCCACAAACAACAAAGTTCAGAGTTTCAAAAAGAATACGAAGTTTTTAACGTATGCGTAGCTTTTACACAACCCTTTTATGTGACATGCTAGATCCGGTTATAACGTCTAGGCCGGGTTTGGGGTGTTACAAAGCACGACTTACCTTATGCATGTGCGGTCACGGTGGTTCGCGAAGTTGAGGCTCCTCTTTCTCACTATCAATTATTCTACTAAGATAAGGTTTAAGTCGAGTATTATTTACCTTAAATGTGCCAAATTGAGAATGAGTTGCCTCGACTGTACCGTATACGAAGATATTCAATACCGTAAAGGGATTTAATCTGTTTGCATTAAGCTTCAAAGTGGTAATTTGTGGATCGTTTTATCTAGCAATACCTTATCCCCAACCTTAAATTGGTCATGTTCATCATGACATTACTTTGGGTCTTCATCGTGCTTTTTCTATTTCTCCTTGACATGTGTCTTCCATTCATCCAGTTCATCAATTTGTAACATTCCTTCTTCAAGAGTCATTCTGTTTCTATCCATGGATTGAAACGTGGCTCCATGGCGTTTTTCCAAGGGGTTTCCTGCAAAAAGGTTGAGCCACATGGTTACTCATATTAATAGAACTTGTAAAATCATCTCGATCATTAGATGCTTTAACAAAATTACAAGCTTGGAGAGTAATCATTTCGTCACCTACATGAAATATTAATTCACCTGTACCAACATCAATAATAGTTCTAGAAGTTGCTAAAAATGGTTGACCTAGAATCAGAGGTACATCACTATCCTCATCCATGTCTAAAACAACAAAATCAACTGGGAATATGAATTTATCAATTTTTACAAGTATGTCTTCAATAATACCCCTAAGAAATCTAAAGGTTCTATCTGCTAACTGAATACTCATCCTAGCTTGTTTGGGTTTCCCAGGTACTAATTGCTTAAATATTTTATAAGGCATGACATTAATACTAGCCCCTAAATTAGCCAAAGCATTATTAATATTCAAACTACCAATTAAACAAGGAATACTAAAACTCCTTGGATCTTTCAATTTGTTGGGTAGTTTTTTTTGCAAAATGGCTAAGCAAACTGCATTTAGCTCCACATGTGATGAATCATCAAACTTCTATTTGTTTGCCAAAAGCTCCTTTAAAAATTTAACAGAATTGGGCATCTGTAAAAGAACTTCAATAAACGGTAATTTAATATGTAATTTTTTCAAAAGTTTAAGAAATTTACCAAATTGTTCGTTTGTGTGGTCTTTCTTTGTCGCGTTAGGATATGGTACTCGAGGTTTATATTCTTTACCAACCGATTTTTGTTCACTCTGGCTTACCTCGACCTTACCGTTACTTACCACAATTTTTTTCTTTGATTCTGGTTCAGAGTAAACTAACCCTTCTTCATCTTGCACAGTAATTGCATGAAGCTACTCCCTAGGGTTAGTTTCAGTATTGCTAGGCAAACTACCTTATGGTCTTTCCAAAATCAGTTTAGCATGTTAATTGATTTTATTCTCGAGTCTTTGAATTGATGCTTACTGATTTTTTAAGTGCTGCTTCATTGTTTTGAAAACAGGTTTATGACACCGAGATAAACTTCGTCAACATCTCTTCAAGATTCGACTTTTTCTCTTGCTGGTAAGGTTGTTGTTTGAAGCCTGGAGGGGGTTGTGCTCTCTGATTTCCTTGACCACCCCAAGAGAAATTGGGATGGTTACTCCAACTTGCACTATAGGTGTTACTGTAAGGGTTATTTTGAGGTATATAATTATTACCCATATAATTGATTTGTTCATTCTCTGTGCTAGGACCGTAGGGTAGACATTTTGAATTGTTCATTCATCCTCTATTCGTATCGCATTGCATCACCAGATGTACCTGCGTAGAATCATATAAATAACCAATTTTATTATTTAATTGTTCCACCTGATTTGATAACATGGTGACTGCATCTAAATTGAAAATACTGGTTACTTTCACCGACTTCGTCTTCATGACTTGCCACTGATAATTATTCAGTGCTATCTCCTCTATAAATTCATAAGCCACTTCAGGTGTTTTATTATTCAAAGTACCACCAGCTGCTGCATCAATCAACTGCCTAGTTTGTAACACCCCAAACCCGGCCCAGAAGTTAGGCCCGAATCTAACGTGTCACATTGAAGTGTTTTTGAAAACTATGTTTTCATTGAAAACTCTCCTTAATATTTAAAAACTAAAGTCTCAGTTTGTGTTCGTTCAATTTCAAAATGTGGTTCATTGAAAAGTTAATCACGTTTAAATACGTTATTAACTTCGTTAAAAATCTCTTTTAGTTGCTAAAGCTAATTTAACGTAAAGAAGTTTAAAACGTATGTTTTTAAAAACAATAATTGGGTCAAAAACTCGTCTACGTCTAACAGATATAAAACGTAACAAAATACCAAATTCAGAAGTAAATCTAGAGAGGCCTTGTTATATAAATTAAAACCCAAAATGAAATTTAAAACATATATAAAGTCCAAAGCATAACAGCCGCAGTCGTGTGGTCACCTCCGAGTCCCCCGCAACACCGATCCTCCTAATGCTAGGGATTACCTGCACAGTTAAAAACGGGGTGAGTTTAAGAAAACTTAGTCTATAATCCCCTTGCTAAAGTAACAGTCTGTATACAGAAACAAAAATCGAAACAATCTGGGCCAAAGCCCTTTAACGGTAACACTACAGTCCAGTTCAGAGCATACGTAGGCCAAAACCCACGACAATATCATTTGGGTTACAGCCCATAGTGGAATCAATTGGGCCTAGTTCAAACCAATACAGAACAAGTAGCCTAGGCCCAGTACAGTGACAGATCTTATAAATAGATATGCAACCATATGAGGATGCATCCCACCCCGATCCAGCCAACACACCACCCGTACCAACCCTACACTTACGTGGGGATAAAAATCGATCCACCCAACCAACACAACAAGCTTAGCATCGGTTGCGGCACTAAGTCAACAGAATGGCTTGACGCCGTGGACAGAATGGCTAAAAGCCAAAAATATCACAGCAATGCTGCCAGTTAACAGAACGGCTAAAAGTAATAATCAGTATGGCACAGAGCCATAATCAGGATTGCACAAATCTATCGGTAGCTGTAGTAAGTTTGGCACATAGCCATTAGCGACGGTAATATAATCAGCACACAGCCATGAGTAATTATGATCGACACATAGTCATCAATATATATATGTTAGGCACATAGCCATGGGTAAATACGATTAGCACAAAGCCATAATCAAGATGGCACAGAGCCATATTTAGGTTGGCACAGAGCCAAAATCAGATTATGTGGCTTTAAGCCATCCGTCGGTCCACAGTCGTCTCATACGACCCGTGTGACCTTAACAGATCAATACTGGATCCACAATTGTCTCATACGACCCGTGCAACCTTAACAGATCAATACTGGATCCACAGTCATCTCATACGACCCGTGCAACCCTATCAGAACTTCCTCCGTATCAATGTCCCAACCCCATGCAATATGTCGTGTATGTAATGTTCAATCATTACACGTGTATGCAAAATGACCATGCTCAGTAACAATCATTTAGACATATATTAAAAGCATATCAGTCATACAACCACCGTCAAGTCAGTTAAAACACAGTCATACAATCCCAGTAAAATCAATCAAATTCATAATCTAAGTCAGTCATTTACCCACAAGGGTAAAACAGTCATTTACCCTCTAGGGGTATTTAGGTAATTTTACAAACTGAGGGTATTTCAGTAATTTCACAAATCAAGAGTATTTCAGTAATTTCACCAATTGAGGCTATTTCAGTAATTTCACAATCGAGGGTATTTCGCTAATTTTACAAATCAGGGGTATTTCAATAATTTCACAAATCGGGGATATTTCGATAATTTCACAAATTGAGGGTATTTTGGTAATTTTACAAATCAATGGTATTTTATTAATTTTACAAATCGAGGTCTCAGCGACCCAACAGAAGGTCCACCTTCGCCTCGAGCGACTTAAGTAACCTAAACAATCCCAACGGTGTAAATGGGCCTATGGCCCATTACTCGACCCAAGTAGGCCCACACACTCGTGTGGCTCATTCAGCCCAGAAACAGCCACAATTATACACGTCACAGTCCAAACAACATTTACCACATTACATAAATTTTATTCATATGGGCCCACAAGCCCATTTCCACCCAACGAGGCCCAGAACAGCCCAAGACCACAAGAACGCTGGTGGTGGCCTCTATAGACTGACGCCCATGTTCGTGGGCTCGATTCACCACATGTACGATCGCATGCTCGTGTGGCATCATACGCCATATTTTTGGCTTTTCGGTATTTTTTCGATCTTCAGTCATAGTCGTGTAAACAACACAAACTTTTAGCTTTTCAGTCGATCATCGAATACCGCATACAAATACACACACTCTATCGACTTTCCCACTAGCTATCAAATACAGGGTACTGTTACACACCTGATCACTTAGAGTACTAAAAATTCATGATTGCCAGAGCCTATATTCTAACATAACATTTAGTTAATCACTTATCAAATAGTATTAGAAAAACTCTTAACAACCACTTAACCGAGAGTGGTGACCTCCGAGTCCCCCGCAGCACCGATCCTCCTAACACTAGGGACTACCTGCACAGTTAAAAATGGGGTGAGTTTAAGAAAACTCAGTGTGTAATCCCCTTACTAGAGTAACAAATAAGATATACAAAATGCAAAACTGAAATGGATGCAGGGCCAAAGCCCTTTAACAAACAATACTGGATCTTAGAGCATACATGGGCCAAAACCCACTACAACATCATTTGGGTCATATCCCATAATAGAATCAATTGGGCCCAGCCCAAACCAATACAGAACAAGTGGCCTAAGCCCAGTACTATGACAGATCTCACAAACAGATATGCAACAGTATGTGGATGCATCCCATCCCGATCCAGCCAACACACCACCCGTACCAACCCTACACTTATGTGGGGATAAAATCGAACACCCAGTCAACACACCAAGCTTAGCACCGGTTGCGGCACTAAGTCAACAGAACGGCTCGGCGCCGTGGACAGAACGACTAAAAGTCATAAATATCGCAACAATGCTGCCAGTTAACAGAACGACTAAAAGCCATAAACAGAATGGTTATAAACCATAATCAAGATGGCACAGAGCCATAACCAGGATGACACAAAGCTATCGGTAACTGTAATAAGTTTGGCACATAGCCATCAGCGACAGTAATATAATCATCACACAACCACGGGTAATTATGATCGACATAGAGTCATCAATATATATGTTAGGCACATAGCCACGGTTAAATACGATTGGCACAAAGCCATAATCAAGATGGCACAGAGCCATATTTATGTTGGCACAGAGCCAAAATCAGATTACGCAGCTTTAAGCCATCCGTCGGTCCACAGTCGTCTCATGCAACCTGTGTGACCTTAACAGATCAATATTGGATCCACAGTCGTCTCATGCGACCCGTGCGACCCTATCAAAACTTCTTCCGTATCAATGTCCCAACCTCATGCAATATGTCGTGTATGTCATGCTCAATCATTACACGTGTATGCAAAATGGCCATGCTCAAAAACAATCATTTAGACATATATTAAAAGCATATCAGCCATACAACCATCGTCAAGTCAGTTAAAACACAGTCATACAATCCTAGTCAAATCAGTCAAATTCATAATCTAAGTCAATCATTTACCCACATGGGCAAAACAGTCATTTACCCTCCAGGGGTATTTAGGTAATTTTGCAAATCGGGGGTATTTCAGTAATTTCACGAATCGGGAGAATTTTGTTAATTTCACAAATCGGGGGTATTTCGATAATTTTACAATTCGAGGGTATTTCGTTAATTTCACAAATCGGAGGTATTTCGGTAATTTCACAATTCGCGGGTATTTTGGTAATTTCACAATTCGGGGGTATTTTGATAATTTTAAAGATTGAGGGTATTTCGATAATTTTACAAATTGAAGTATTTCGATAATTTACAAATCGGGGTCTCAGCGACCCAACAGAAGGTCCACCGTCGCCTCGAGTGATTTAAGTAACATAAACAGTCCCAACGGTGTAAATGGGCCTAAGGCCCATTACTCGGACCAATTGGGCCCACACACTTGTGTGGCTCATTTAGCCCAGAAATAGCCACAATTATACACGCCACAGTCCAAACATCACTAACCACATCACATACATTTTATTCGTGTGGCCCCATAAGCCCACTGGGCCCACACAGTCCGTTTCGACCCAACAAGGCCCAGAACAGCCCAAGACCACGAGAGTGCTCGTGGTGGCCTCTACAGACTGACGCCCATGTTTGTGGGCTTGATTCACCACACGCACGATCGCACGCTCGTGTGGCATCATATGCCATATTTTTTGCTTTTCGGCATTTTGCCAATCTTCAGTCATAGCCGTGTAAACAACATATACTTTCAATTTTTCAGCCGATCATCGAATACTGCATAAAAATACACACACTCTATCGGTTTTCTCGCCGACTATCTAATACAGGGTACTATTACACACTTGATCACGTAGAGTACTAAAAATTCATGATCGCCATAACCTATATTCAAACATAACATTCAGTTAATCAATTATAAAATAGTATTAGAAAAACTCTTAACAACTACTTAACCGAGAGGTTAACTACCACTTGCCTTGTCTAGATCGGCCGACTGTGATTAGCCAACTTAAACTAGAGTTTAGTGCAGCCACCCTTTCGCATCCTGGCAGAAAGTCCCGAATAGCCGACACCGCACGCCTTTTAAACTTGGGAGTAAAGGCTACACGTTCACCCTTAGCTGGTACATTTGCCATCGCTTTATTACTAGCACCCTCTTCACCCATTGGAAGTTCTAGAACCCGAAAGGACATACACAGGAGAAGAAGCGGTTATAAGGGATCGCACCATTTGGCTTAAACAGTAAAAGAGAATACTAAAAGGAACCGAGAGACTTACCGATTAATAGAGCCGTTGTAGAATCGAAACAGAGAGGGGAGAGCTTTCGATCAAAAACCAAAGAATAGGAAGAATCCCAAGACTAGGGTGGTAGGCTCAGCCGAAAGATTCAATAGCCAAGAAGGAAGTTGGTCAAAACTTGTAAAAAGAGAGAGAATAAGAGAGTTTTCGGCAGATGTTGGTGCAAAAGAGGAAGAAAGGAAATGGTCAATTGCCAGAGAAGAACAGCAGGAACTAAACAAAAAGATGCACGAGTGGTATTGCGATTTCGGCACTCAGAGAGAAAAGGAAGAAAACTAGAATTGGGAGTCCTAAAATCAATGACAAAACTGATAAAAATAAGGAAAACTTCTCAGCAAGGAAATTCGGCACACCCAAAAAGTGCCCATAACAGAAACCCCCTCCTAGCCGAATTTGCATGCTTAGGCTCCTTATTCGACTACAACACACCAACTTTGAATTTCCTTGATTCTCTTCACAATACTCCCCTCAATCCTCTCAACTATTTGCTCCTACAATCTCTCTATGACCAATTCAAACACCTCATCAGCAGTGCTTCAGTCGAACTCTTCTACCTTCCCAGCTCAAGCAGCAAAATAAACTCTCCATTGCTTATAACAGGATTTGAACCTCCGATCTCATAGATATCTAACACGCCCTTCTTGTGTCACATTTTAACTTCAATTAATTAAGAGGTCTAAAGGCCAAAGTCCAGGTTCTTTTAAAAGAAAAACCAAAATAAATTGCAAGATCCAAGACTTGAACCCAGGCTCCCTTGCAACCTTAATGACGCCACAACCACTAGACCACATGCTTCCTTGTGTCATTTTTTTGACACAATAATTTAAAAGGCCTACATCCTAGCATCCAGGATTTTATCCACTTAAAACCAAAATTTTCGCTAAAGCCCAGGTTTGAACCCAAGACTTCTCCAGTACTTCTCAAGACCCTTAACCACCAAAGCAGACATAATTTTATGTTATTCACATGCATAACTAAATTCCAATTCCTCCGGCACGCGAAGCCCATTTCTTCTAGGCCCAAAATTTGGGGCATTACATAGTTGAGGGATTCAAACCGTTGTAGGAGGTTTGAACCTGTAACCATAAAGGTAACCCATGGTGAGGGCACCATCTCAATAAGTCCTTATACCTCTCCCATGCATCATATACGGTTTCTAAGTCGATCTGAACGAAGGAAGAGATATCATTCCTCAACTTGGTTGTCTTAGCCTGTGGGAAGTACTTTAGTAGGAATTTCTCGATCATTTGATTCGATATAGTAATGGAACCTTGAGGTAAAGAATTTAACCATTGTTTGGATTTGTACCTCGAGGTAAAGAATTTAACCATTGTTTGGATTTGTTTCGCAATGAGAAAGGGAACAACCGTAAGTGAATGGCATCATCAAAAACTCCATTAATTTTGAACGTATCACAAACTTCCAGATTAGCCAAATGAATATTTGGGTCCTCGTCCTGCAACCCATCGAACTGAACAAATTGTTGAATCATTTGAATCGTGTTTGGCTTCAGCTCGAAATTATTTGTAGCGATGGTAGGTTTCACAATACTCGACTCATCCCCAGTCAGAGTAGGTTTGGCGTAATCGTACATAGTACGAGGAACAAGATATGGATTTGCAACAACTACAGGAGGTAGCCGATTATTCTAATTATCACCCATCTCCTCAGTAATAATAATAACATCCTCTTAGTCATCTACTATACTCTGTCGACTCTGCCTTGCTTTTCTATGATTTCTGCGATAATAATGGTCCCAACGGGTTTCCTCTAGTCATAAATTAAAGGAACCTATCAGAACCAAATAAAAGAAAAATTAGAAAAAAAAATAAACTAAGAAAAACACAATAAAAAGAAATGGCTAAATTAATAAAAATCAAGTGTTCCTAATATTTTACTCCCCGATAATGGCGCCAA
Organism: Gossypium bickii; assembly: GCA_025503065.1. Lineage (NCBI taxonomy): Eukaryota > Viridiplantae > Streptophyta > Magnoliopsida > Malvales > Malvaceae > Gossypium > Gossypium bickii. Next base: position 50,234,582 of record CP106714.1, read on the forward strand.
AAACTTGATGGTCACTAAACTAACTATAAATGCGACTGAGGCAAGCGCACCTATCGAACAATAGTATAGTTATGGTGAGTAGGGAATATCGTATCCACGAGGACTAAAAGTACTAGTAATTACCATTTTTCTATAATTTAGCCAACAAATTGGGGTGATTGTTTTTAATCTAAATTTACTAATCTAATTTAACTAAGAACGCAACAAAGAATTAAATAGGAAAATAATTGAAGATAACCAATGAGAAAGACAATACCCAAGAAAGAATCCACCTAGACTTCACTTATTATTTTGAATCTAAATTAAATAATTTATTCACTTGTGTCTTGATCCGTAGAAATCCCTAAATCATGTTAATATCTCTTTTGAGAGTAAGAACAACTAAATCTAGGTTGAATAATTGAAATATCTTTCTAATTAAAACCCCTACTGTCACATTAACTCGATCTATGGATTCCCCTATTAGATCTGACTCTAATCCGGTAGATTTAAGTCGTCCTATTTCTAGGATTGCATGTAACTCCACTTAATTATGCGAGGTCTACTCTTAAACAGGGACTTTTGCTCCACTAAAATAAACATATTAAACAAGAATTAATATCCCAAAAATAATAAAACACAAAATAAGCATACATAATTGAGAACAAGAATCAAGTATTTATAATGTAAATCAGAAATCAAATAATAAGATTCATCATAGGTTTCATCTTACTTAGGTATCTACGAAATTTAGTTCATAATCCTAAATAGAAACATCTCAAAAATAGGATAACCACAAGACATAAAGAAACTCAATAAATCTTGAAGGAGATCCGCTTCTCAGTTGTTTCCAATGGCGTTCTTTGAGTTTTTTCTTCGATCTTCTTTGAGTGTTCTCTGAGGTCTTCTTTTAATTGGTATTTATAGAATTTAAAGTGCTCAGAAAGCCTAAAAATTGGGTTTTAACGTGTATCTGGGAAGCATGGTGCGATATCGACATGGGCTGGCACATAGGCGTATGGCTAGCCTGTGTGGATCTTGGAAACAATTCTATTTGTCCTATTTTGGCTGGTTTTTCGCTCCTTTCACTCCCAAAGGCCCTTCTAAGTATAGAAAAATGAATTTAAAGAATTAGGAGCATCAAATTCACTAATTTACATAATTAATCATCCAACAATGCATTAAAAATGGGATTAAAATATGTTACTTTTACAGCTTATCAAGGACACTCAAGAATCATATGAGAGTGAACGCCCAAAACTTAAGTTGCACAGGCTGAGAAAAGGCCTCCCAACTTCAGAAGTCACTTCTCTAAAGTCTGTGCACTCATTATAGCTCTTGTGGTTTTCGTGGAGTCTGCTTAACCTTCAAACTCTCTAACTCAGATTGTTGATCCCCCATTTGTTGAGGCCATAGCAAAAACCTTACTAGTAAATCAGCTAGAGCTTCGTACCAGTCTTCAACTTTCACCAACCTCATCTGCAAAGACCAACAACTTCTTTCCATGGTGTAACCTGTAAGCATCCATACCTTCCCCTATTTCCCTAAGCTTTGTCTTTCAAGGTCAATACAACATATTCAGATAATGTGACCATAGTTACCATATTCAGATAGTGAGACCGAAGTCATCACCTTCACTTCCCCTTTCACAAATATCCCGAATGCCCTAAATATTTTATAGCATATATATAACATACTTATTTCTTATTCAGGTTACTATTCACATGTTCAGAATATATCATATTCGTAATCCTATCAGAAGTAGGGAACGTACCTGGGTACTTTTTTCCACATTTGTGGTACTTAGCCATATTCACATTCTTATGCATATTCATATATTAAAAATAATTGCCATATGATATATCGAAAGTTGGTATGAGTACACACCTGATTCGCTTAATAGGTTCCTTGAAATCCCGAAGAACGATCTACCGATTTAGATCTTTAACTCCTATATTCGGCCAATCATTAGAACATATTAACAAACCTATTTGACTTAGAAACCAAATCCTAGTAGGATTTGTATCACTTACCTTGTTGCCGAATTGGATGATGGCAAATCAAGTCCCAAAAATCACTAGTATCCTTTTCCTTGAAATCGGCTAACACTAAATTCATTAAGCATGGTTAGTTTGACTTCTGGAAATCATAAGAAACAGATCTGAGTTCCTTGGCCGAAAACATAATTTTTACTTACCTCTAAATTCCCGAAAATTCCTCTTGATTATGGATCCACAAAAATCCCACATGTATTAGATCTGATTTCCAAGTCACTTAATAAACTTAATCAAATAGCCTTTGGCCTAAATCATACTTTTCTTACCTTAAATCCTTGAATCCCGAAAGATTTCTCCTTGTATTTGACAGTTGTAGAAACCCGATAGACCCCTTATAGATTCGGCCATCACACAATAGTAGGATTAGTCTTTCTCTTTTATCAAATAGGAAAGAAAAGAACTTGAATATTGTTAACCTTACCCTTAATGCTTAGTCGATTGCTTTCTTGCTTAGACTCTCAGGGAGATTCGGCTATGGCCTCTAATGGAGAGGAAAATATTCGGCTACTACTAGAAGAAAGGTTAGAGGAGAAAGGTAGATTTGGTAGAATAGCAGAGAAAAAAGGAAAGGATTTCTGCTTAGGGAAATTTCGGCAGAGAGGGTGTTTGCTAGGTAATTTCGGCACACACATAGAAAGATAAGAGAATAGCCTTAACTCTCCTCCTTTAGCCGAAATTATCAGGCCAAGAGTCCTTGACTTGGCCACCACTCTTCCTTGTGATAATATCATCTATTTTATTTAAAAAAATAAAAGTGTTTTATCCATCACTTATCTCCTCAATAATCAAATTCAATAAAATCCCTTATTTATCACTTAATAGCCGAATTTTAAAGAGGATAAGCCTCTCTTTTTCTAGATGCCTTGCCGTCCACACCTTGGCCTTCTGGAAGCAAAAATAAAACTCTTTTTATTTGCTTCCCTTGTGACTCGAACCCAGGCCCATGCTTCTTGTACATGGCGCCATTTCCCTAGGCCCTAAGTGGCATCTTCAGGCCACTTTTCCAAGCCTGTTTGTGTGTCAAATTTTACCAACTTTTTCTTTTAAGGCCACCCTACCTTGATTTCCTATTTTAAACTTTAAAACTCATCATTTTAGGGTCATTTCCAAGTTTCCTAAAATTTCGATAGGCTCTGTTTACTTTCCATTTTCTTACATTTCCAAGTTTCCCGAAATGTATACTTTCCATTTTTGGATCATTTCCATTTTCATTTCTTAGTTTCCAAAAATGTGTACTTTCCATTTTTGAACCATTTCCTTACATTTCTAGGTTTCCTAAAATGTTCATGTCCAATGCATTTCCAGGTTTCCAAAAATATTCATTTTCATACATTTCTGAGTTTTCACAAATGCCAAAAATTTATTCATAATGCTTAAGACTTGTCATTTCATACAATTAAACCGAAAATGCATAGGCCCTTTTCAGGATGTTACAGTTCTACCCCCCTTAAACAAAATTTCGTCCTCGAAATTTCCTAACTAAACAATTGAGGGTATTGCTGTCGTATTGTCTTCTCTGACTCCCACGAAGCTTCTTCCGATCCATGGTTGCGCCATAACACCTTGACTAGAGGAACTGTCTTCCTTCGTAGCACTTTCACATCACGTTCCACGATCCGAATCGGCTCTTCCTCGTAGGATAAGTCTGGTCTTAACTCCACCTCTTCAATAGGGACCACATGAGACGGATTCGATCGATAGCGACGTAGGATTGATACATGGAATACGTTGTGCATTTGCTGCAACTCTGGTGGCAACTCTAATTGGTATGCCACTGGCCCAACTCGCTTCAGTACTCGATAGGGCCCTATAAACCTTGGGCTTAACTTCCCTTTGCGACCGAACCTTATAACCTTTTTCCAAGGCGAGACTTTCAGGAACACTTGGTCTCCCGCTTTAAACTTTATTTCCGTCCGCTTAAGGTCTGCATACGACTTCTGCCTATCAGAGGCTTCCTTCAACCTTGCCCGGATTATCTCAACCTTCTCCTCAGTTTCTGCCACTAACTCCGGACCCAAAACACGACGTTCTCCTAACTCAGTCCAACAAGTAGGAGTTCTACACTTCTGACCATACAATGCTTCGTATGGTGCCATCTGAATGCTTGCCTGATAGCTATTGTTGTATGCAAACTCAGCTAAAGGAAAATAATCTTCCCCACTTCCTTGGAAATCCATCACACAGCCTCTCAGCATATCTTCCAACACTTGTATAACCTGCTCGCATCGCCTGATGCGATTGTGGATGAAACGCCGTAGTGAAATCCAACTTAGTGCCTAACGCTTGATGAAGTGCCTTCCAAAATCGAGACGTAAACCTTGGGTCTCTGTCGGAGATGATCGATGTTGGTACTCTGTGTAACCTTACGATCTCTGCCACATATAACTTGGCTAACTTTTGAAGGGAATAGTCGACCCTTATCGGAATAAAATGTGCGGACTTGGTCAAACGGTCCACTATCACCCATACTGAGTCCTTCTTAGTAGGCGTAAGGGGAAGCCCACTAACGAAGTCCATGGTAATCCTTTCCTACTTCCATTGGGGAATCTCAATTGGTTGAAGCAATCCCGATGGAACTTGGTGTTCAGCCTTAACTTGCTGACACGTCAGACATTTCCCCACTAATTCAGTCACTTCCTGCTTAAGATCAGACCACCAAAATTGTTCCCTTAGATCCCTATACAGCTTAATGCTTCCAGGATGCATGACATAAGGGCTACCATGCGTCTCCCGAAAAATCCTTTGTCTTAACTCCTGGTCCCTCGGCATACAAACTTTTCCTTTGTAGCACAATACTCCTTCTTCATTGACGCCATAGTCCCCTAATTCTCCGCTCCGTACTTGCTGCATCTTAGCACTTAGATCCTTATCAGCCAATTGTCCCTCTTTCACCTCGTTCAGCCACGTGGGCTTGACTTGCAACTCTGCCAACAGGCTTCCATCATCATATAAGCTCAAGTGAGCGAACAAAGCCCTTAGATCTGACACAACCTTCTCGCTAGTATGCCGCTCGCTACCACATTCGCCTTGCCCGGTGGTACTCTATCGAACAATCATAATCCTTCAACAACTCCACCCACCTTCGTTGCCTCAAGTTCAACTCCTTCTGAGTCAACAAGTACTTAAGGCTCTTGTGGTCTGTGTAGATCACTGACCTTTCTCCATAAAGGTAGTGCCTCCGAACCTTAAGGGCGAAAACCACTGCTGCTAGTTCCAAGTCATGGGTTGGATAATTAACCTCATGAGGCCTTAACTACCGAGACGCATAAGCGACCACTTTTCCTTCTTGCATTAGCACACGTGACCTAACTCCGTGCGGCGGCGTCACAAGACACCACAAAATCCTTCCCTGCCTCTGGCTAAATTAAAACCGGAGCTTCCGTCAGCACCTTCTTAAGCTTTTCAAAGCTCTCCTGTTACTTATCCGTCCACACAAAGGGTACTTCCTTCCTTAGCAACTTTGTCAAAGGCGCGGCTATTGACGAGAATCCTTCCACGAACCTTCTGTAATATCCTGCCAATCCTAAGAAACTTCGGATTTCAGCCACAGACCTAGGTGGCTTCCAATCCAACACTGCTTCGATCTTCCTAGGATCCACTCTTATTCCTTCCGTGGATACCACGTGTCCTAAGAATGCCACCTCCTTAAGCCAAAATTCACACTTGCTGAATTTGGCATAAAGCTTCTTTTCCCTTAACACTTGCAGTACAACTCGGAGATGTTCATCATGCTCCTCTTCAGACTTAGAGTACAGCAAAATATCGTCGATGAACACCACGACGAACCTATCCAAATAGGGTTGGAAAACCCGATTCATCATGTCCATGAATGCGGCTGGAGCATTCGTTAACCCAAACGGCATCACCCCAAACTCGAAGTGGCCGTATCTTGTCCTAAAAGCGGTCTTATGAATGTCAGCCTCCTTCACCTTCAACTGGTGATATCCTAACCTTAAGTCAATCTTTGAGAACACAGCTGCCCCTTTCAGCTGATCGAACAAGTCTTCTATCCGTGGCAAAGGATACTTGTTCTTGATGGTCAGTTTATTCAACTGACAATAATCTATGCACATACGCATAGTTCCATCATTCTTCTTCACAAATAGGACCGGTGCTCCCCATGGAGACACACTGGGTCGAATGAACCCACAATCCAACAACTCTTGGATTTGAGCCTTGAGCTCCACCAACTCCTTTGGCGCCATTCGATATGGAGCGATTGACACAGGAGCTGTTCCCGGTAGCATGTCTATCCCAAATTCCACCTCCCTATCTAGGGGTATTCCTGGTAACTTATCCGGTAAAACATCTACGAAGTCCCTTACCATCCTAACTCCATGGACACCTTCATCTTTTCCTTCCAACGCACTTACGAAGGCTAAGAACGCCTCGCACCCTTTCCTAACCATCTTCTCAGCCTTTAGCACCGAAACTACGTTGGACAAGTAGTTCCTCCTTTCTCCGATCATCACTACTACTTCATCCTCTAGGGTTCTTAGTTCCATACGTTTAGCCGCACAATCCAACACGGCTCGATGCTCTACTAGCCAATCCATTCCAAGTATAAGCTCAAACTCTCCGAAGGGTAACTCTATTAAGTCAGCCCAAAAATTCACTCCCTGAATCTCTAGGGGTACATTCCGAAAGATCTTATCTATCATCACTGTTTGGCCTAATGGGATTACTACAGTCATCTGTCTATCAGAAAGTTCAAAGTCTAGGCCTATTGTTTCCACTACGCTACATGCGACATATGAATGGGTCGAGCCCACATCAATTAAAGCAAAATAGGGCTTGTTAAAAATAAAGAACGTACCGGTTATAACATCTGGCGCGTCTCCATCCTCCCTCCGGCGAACTGCATAATCCAAACCCGTTGCCTTGCTCAAAGATTTGCAGCACCTCTCTACCTGTGGTCCACGGCCTCTGCCAAAGACCATTACCTCTGTGGCCGAACCACGACCCCCCGTTGAGGCCGGCCGCTGTGCGCTTCTACCACCGCTAGCATTCTCGAATCGCGGTCGGCTCTCATCTGATTGTTTGGGACAATCCTTAAGCATATGGTCCTTGGACCCACACTTGAAACATCCTCCCGTCTTTCTCCAACACTCTCCCAAGTGCTTCTTCGCACAATGCTCACAAGGGCGGTACTGCCAGCCCGTACCAGCTTGTTGATTCCGTGGCCCGTCAACTCTAGGCCTCTTATGACCCTTTCCAGAGGGTCCAAAACCTCTTTTGGGCTTATTCCTATCCACAGCCTGCTTGGTAGCATCCTTGATTCCCTCGGCCACCTTGACCTTTTCCACCAAAGCAGAGAATTCCCACTCCTGATGCGGTGCTATCAATAGTCTCAGATCGTCCCTCAGCCCGTCCTCAAAATGGACACAGCACTCATGCTTAGTTGCCACTACTCCTCGAGCATAGCGGCTCAACCTCAGAAATTCCGCCTCATATTCTGCGACAGACTTACTCCCTTGCACCAACCCCAGAAAAGCCTTCCTTTGTTCATCTGTATACCTGGTTCCCACATATTTCTTTTGAAATGCTTCTTTAACATACTCCCAGGTCAGTTCTTCAGCCGTGGCACCATCCCGAACAGTTAACCACCACTGATACGCTTCATCGCATAACAGTGCCACCATCTCTTTCAACTTCTCCTCAGGGGTCAAGTCGAGCTCATCCATAATGCGCTCAGTTGCTTCCAACCAGCACTCAGCTGTACTGGGTGCTACTCCCGATACTCCTCGAAACATTTCTGTTCCATTAGCTCGGAGACGCTCAGGCACAGACTTACGATTTCCTGAATTTCCCCTCGCACTGACCACCAATTCCAAAACTCGCAAAGACGACTTACGACACAAAGATCTTCTCCCGTCTGAGCTTGCTGCTCAACACCCACAGCTGGGGGTAGTGGTGGCGGTGGTATCTCGTGGTCAGAACCTTGACCGGATCTAACGGGTTCCGACACGGTCATCCTTCCTCTACCTCGTCCACGACGACCACGTCCTCTAGAACTCATTTCCGAGCGTCAAGATCTGATTAAGGAATTTTATGGATTAGTCAGTGTTCCACTTATTTACCTGCGAAGGAGTTTTATGAAAAGGGATTTAAGAGTGATTCTTTCGTATTCATACAAACACACAGTCTTTTCCATTCATTCATTCATCCATCAAACAATTATAAACTTTCGTTCATTCAGAGAAACATTGTAATTTTCATTGTCGTTGTTTTTCCACTACCTAGGGGTATTTTCGTAGTTTTGTCCTACAGGGCATTTGCGTAACTTTTCAAAACAAAAAGTTCCTCGGTGATTTTGTCGAAAGTATTTTGGAAATTTTAAAGTCCCGAGGTAATTTTGGAAAAATTTTGAAATTCAGGGGTATTTCGGTAATTTTTGACCTCGGGGTATTTCGGTAATTTTCCAAAATCCAGGGTAAATTTGTAAAATTTATTAAGTTAAGGATATTTCAAAAGTTGTAAAACTTTATGGGTTCTTTTTGAAAGTTCCTCTTTTCAAATGGTGATGTTTGCAAAAGATTTCGGAAACTGGGGTCATTTTGGTCATTTTGTAAGTTAGGGGCAATTTTGTAAAAGTTTCCAAAATCAAGGTATTTTTGATGGTTCGCAAATTAGGGTTTTTGTATGTTTATAAAATAATAGAATTTTGGTAAAACTGTTGAGTAGTTGGACATTTGATAAACCAAGGGCATTTTAGTAATTTTACCATTGAGGGCATTTTTGTAATTTTCACAAGTCAGAAATTTTTCGGGAAATTTTGTAAAGATAGTTTTTTACAAATTTAAAAGAAAGTTTTAAGAATTTTAAGACTAGAGTTCGTTGTTTTTTTTTCTTTAAAAAAACATGGCTAGTTCCCTTTCGGGTTTTAGTCATTATATTTAGCCTATGACCGAGCCCTCTTGGTCAGGGTGAACCAAAGCTACGCACCAGGCAGGATTCGAGTGAAGAGGAGGTGAGATACGCGGACTGCTTAAATACCAAGCTCTCACCGAAACCGTTCCTAAACATGCGCACAGAGTTTGCCACACCACTGAGCCCTCTAAGTTAGGGTGAACCGAAGCTACGCACCAGGTAGGATTCCTGCGAAGAGGAGGTGAGTCACTAGGACTACTTAAATACCAGGCTCTTCCGGATCCAATCCTAGACATGCGTACAGGGGTTACCACACCCTAACTTAGTGACTTAGCCATAGGTTTGTTAAGTGCCTTAAGTCTTATGTGTTTTGTGTGTTTGAGTAGTCTAGTCCTAGGGTTCAAATTCCTATCATACTATTCTACGTTCCATGCCTTTTCTACCCTTCTAAAGTTCATAATATAATTCACATAATCACCCAAATTGTTAGGGGTACTTACCTGGTGGACCGCGGGTCGGAGACTTATGTGCCATGCCAGAAAATCTGCTTATTTCAAAAAAACTCATTTGGGCTCGCTTTGAAAACGTTTTGGGCCTTAGTCCACAGGCCGAGAGTTTAAAATCTGGCTCGATACCAAATCAAACACTCCCACACCCTACCACGAGCCCGAATCGATCTGGTATGTTCCTTAAGAAAATTGGTTTTGAAGTTTTTTAATACTTAGAAAAAATTTTGTGTATTTTTAGAAAGATATTGATTTTGGGTTGGGCTTAGGTTGGAAACCCAATTATTTTACTTAGAAATCATTTAACTAGGGTGACAAAATAATTTAGGGTTTAATTTAAAGAAATAATTTTTTTACTAGAACTTAAATCCAAAAATAGTTCGTGACATAGTAAATAAAAATTTAAACAGAAATAAAGAAATCCAACTTGGGCCTTATGGCCTTATTACATCAAATAATTTCCAAAATTAAAATTCAATGTACTTTAGGAATGAAATGTCCAAATGTAGTAAAATAATCCCTTGCTGAGCATGGCCACCACTAAGCTCCCTCCAGCCCGGTCCATTACTGCTCATCACCTGAAAAATAGTCCCACAATGGGGTGAGTCAACAGACTCAATGTGTACACAATACTAACAATCAACAGATCAAGCATGCATATTCATATCAAGTACATATTCATATCAAAATGATGCAACCCAAACCCAAGCCTATTGGTCCATCCGCTACACACCACCCGTACCTGCCAGTCACACTGTGGGGACTACTAAGTCGACCCTCCTTCCGCTACACACCATCGAAGGCGATCATTGCGATCGACGTGCTCATCGCCTATATAATTTGTGCCATTAGACACCATATTCAAATAATGTAACCGGTTACCAAATTCGAGATAATGTAACCGGTTACCATATTCAAATAATGTGACCGTAGTCACCATATTCAGATAGTGAGACCGAAGTCATCACCTTCACTTCCCCTTTCACAAATATCCCAAATGCCCCAAATATTTTATAGCATATATATAACATACTTATTTCTTATTCAGGTTACTATTCACATGTTCAGAATATATCATATTCGTAATCCTATCGTATAGGAACGTGCACGGTACTTTTACCACATTTGTGGTACTTAGCCATATTCACATTCTTATGCATATTCATATATTAAAAATAATTGCCATATGATATATCGAAAATTGGTATGAGTACACACCTGATTCGCTTAATAGGTTCCTTGAAATCCCGAAGAACGATCTACCGATTTAGATCTTTAACTCCTATATTCGGCCAATCATTAGAACATATTAACAAACCTATTTGACTTAGAAACCAAATCCTAGTAGGATTTGTATCACTTACCTTGTTGCCGAATTGGATGATGGTAAATCAAGTCCCAAAAATCACTAGTATCCTTTTCCTTGAAATCGGCTAACACTAAATTCATTAAGCATGGTTAGTTTGACTTCTGGAAATCATAAGAAACAGATCTGAGTTCCTTAGCCGAAAACATAATTTTTACTTACCTCTAAATTCGCGAAAATTCCTCTTGATTATGGATCTGTCGAAATCCCTACATGTATTAGATCTGATTTCCAAGTCACTTAATAAACTTAATCAAATAGCCTTTGGCCTAAATCATACTTTTCTTACCTTAAATCCTTGAATCCCGAAAGATTTCTCCTTGTATTTGACAGTTGTAGAAAACTGATAGACCCCTTGTAGATTCGGCCATCATACAGCAGTAGGATTAGTCTTTCTCTTTTATCAAATAGGAAAGAAAAGAACTTGAATATTGTTAACCTTACCCTTAATGCTTAGTCGACTGCTTCCTTGCTTTGACTCTCAGGGAGATTCGGCTATGGCCTCTAATGGAGAGGAAAATATTCGGCTACTACTAGAAGAAAGGTTAGAGGAGAAAGGTAGATTTGGTAGAATAGCAGAGAAAAAAGGAGAGGATTTCTACTTAGGGAAATTTCGGCAGAGAGGGTGTTTGCTAGGTAATTTCGGCACACACATAGAAAGATGAGAGAATAACCTTAACTCTCCTCCTTTAGCCAAAATTATCAGGCCAAGAGTCCTTGACTTGGCCACAACTCTTCCTTGTGATAATATCATCTATTTTATTTAAAAAAATAAAACTGTTTTATCCATCACTTATCTCCTCAATAATCAAATTCAATAAAATCCCTTATTTATCACTTAATAGCCGAATTTTAAAGAGGATAAACCTCTCTTTTTCTAGATGCCTTGCCGTCCACACCTTGGCCTTCTGGAAGCAAAAATAAAACTCTTTTTATTTGCTTCCCTTGTTACTCGAATCCAGGCCCATGCTTCTTGCACATGGCGCCATTTCCCTAGGCCCTAAGTGGCATCTTCAGGCCACTTTTCCAAGCCTGTTTGTGTGTCAAATTTTACCAACTTTTTCTTTTAAGGCTACCCTTCCTTGATTTCCTATTTTAAACTTTAAAACTCATCATTTTAGGGTCATTTCCAAGTTTCCTAAAATTTTCGAACGGCTCTGTTTACTTGCCATTTTCTTACATTTCCAAGTTTCCCGAAATGTATACTTTCCATTTTTGGGTCATTTCCATTTTCATTTCGTAGTTTCCAAAAATGTGTACTTTCCATTTTTGAACCATTTCCTTACATTTCTAGGTTTCATAAAATGTTCATGTCCAATGCATTTCCAGGTTTCCAAAAATATTCATTTTCATTCATTTTCATACATTTCTGAGTTTTCACAAATGTCAAAAATTTATTCATAATGCTTAAGACTTGTCATTTCATACAATTAAACCGAAAATGCATAGGCCCTTTTCAAGATGTTACAATTCCTGTTATTCAGGAATCATTACACGTGGCATAGCCACCGATCACTGTGTGACTTAACATTCATATTTGTGGGATTTCTACCACCGATCACTATGTGACCTCATGATATAACGTGGCGTAGCCACCGATCACCAAGTGACCTAACATTTCATTTCGTGGGTTTTCTACCACCGATCACCATGTGACCTAACATTTCATTACGTGGGTTTTCTACCACCGATCACCATGTGACCAATCATGCTCTTCCCCTTTCCATATCAAACCCATCCCATGCATACATTAATGAAAATCAAATAATATACTACCTAAGAGATTACAGTCTTTCACATACATCGATACACATAAAAAAGTTTCTATGATTACGTACCTGGCAACCTTTGCCTACCCTTTTTGGGTAACACGACTGTTCGTACAGCCTATCTTTCCGGCTTTTAGCCCATAACATACATATTACAGAATTATTAGTGTGTTAGAGATCTACACAACTGATTACTGATAAAACGATGCTTTCTATGTCGACGCTATCTTTAGTCGACACAACTGCTATTTGCCTAAGGTGTTGTTCAGAAGCCGGTCCACAACCAAGTGGCCAATCTCGAACAGCAGATATCGCTTGTTTCTTAAACTTAGGGATTCTCTCCTTTGCCTGATCCATATTTAATTCCATCACAAGTCCTTGTCAGAACTACTATCACAATTTATGATTATTAATCCTCATCATAAAGTTAAGATCTTGCATATAATGAGCGAATCTAGTAAAAATCTAGGGGAAATCTTCTTACCTTAAAATCCCGAAATTAGAGACTAACAATTTTTGGCTTTTAGATCTAAACGACCAAGTTTCCTTCAAATCCCAGAATGTCGCCCAACATAGAACCATTAAACTATTGACTTTTTGGCTTTTGCCTTTCAAAAACCAAAATAGAACGTGAGAGCTTAACAGAAGTCGACGCTTACCTTAACACAGGGGATTTGGCTAGCACTAGAGAGAAGATTCAGCAATGCCAAGGAAAAGATTAAATGCCGGAAGAATAGAACTATCTCACAAATGGGATGAATAGAGAAAAACTATGGAGATTTCGGCTTTTTAGAGAAATCGGCTCAAGAGAGAAAGAATGGAGAAGAGAGTGAAAGGAGAGGTTTTGGCTTTTGAAGAAATTGAAGAAAAGAAATTGTAAAGGGAGAGGCTAAGAATTTTGGTACAGAGAGTGAAGAGGAAATTAGCGTTTAAATGCCAGAATCAATGAGATATCCCCCCTATTTATAGAAATTTCGGCATCTACTGCTTAGAACCGAAAACGCCCTTCCTGATAACTAAAAGTCAAGCCAATAAAAAGGGAAAATTCGGCACCCCTTATCCATGAAGTAGCTGAATTCTTTACTCCTCTAGGTGGTGGATTTTCGGCCATCACCTTGCCTTGCTGATAGCTCCTATCTTTTCTCCTTTTTATCTTCTATATTATCAATTATAAAATCCATATAAATCCTCCTATTTTTGAGCCTTGTTGCCTTCCACTTCACCTAACCCTAATGCCGAATTTAGCTAACTTAAATTAAAGGATTTGGGCTCTATGAAACTTAAATTTTGGGCCCCTAACTCCTTGTGTATGGCGTCACCCCTTGCTCCCTTTAAAGTGCCGAAAATCGCCCAAAAACATGGGCTCCTTGCGGCCAAAACTTGGGCTCCTTTAATTGTTAATGATGCCACATTCAAATTCCCTTGCAGTGCCACCTATGGTTGGGCCATAAGCCCACATTGGTATTTTAAACATAGATACCACCCTTTTAAACCTTATGGTGCCCAAACACAAATTTCACCAAGGCCTAGACCACATTCTGAGCCCAATTTGGACCCCTAACAGTTAAATTAACACATTACACCTGTTCTCCTATTAAACGCATAGGCCCAAAAATTCAGGATCTTACAGCTAGTGTCGCAACACAGTAAGGAGCATGTTGCGACAACGAAGTCAGTTTCACTACATGACTTACTTTTTTCGTTTGTCTTCATTGTTGAGACATCAGTGTCTTGGTGTCATGAAATAGAATGTAATAAAACTACTAAAAAGCATAAATTTCTACTTCAAGTATGAAATCCTAAATATATACTAATAAGCTTTGGTCTAATTATTAAACAAGCAAAAGTTATGTATAAAAATGATGTAAATAGTAGTATAACTCATGGTAGATCATTCCTCTACACTTAACTTGTTGCTTGCCCTCAAGTAACCAAAACACATATATGGAAAAAATGAAAATGACTCGATTTCTTTCTTTAAACAAGCTGGAGTTAGTGAATATGGATGTAAATAAGAACCTCACACCTAGACTCCCCCACATTTAACTTTTTGCTTGTCCTCAAACAAACCAAGTCTAGACACATATCATGCAATAAGCATACGTCCTTTAGATTTTATTATTAGTAAGAACATGATAATAAAGCATTAAAGGTATAACAATTCTTATCGCACATGTAACTTAATATTGATAATTTGATGCCTTGAAATTTTTTAAAGTAAATTAGGATTAGTTTACAAAGTTATATTACTAGCAAATTAGAAGTAATTCCCATGACCAAATGTTTAACAATATCACCATTAACATGAATAAAAAATATACGTAGCAGACATAATCATATGAATAAAAAACATTCATTAAATAAAATTTTTAGCAATTCCAGAAGATTATACACAAAGAACACTTAAGTTTGTTGGTCTTCTAGGCTTGTAACATTCTTAGGTTGAGCACGATATGAGTTAAAAGAATGATATGGCTCAAAATGGTTCAAACACTAGAAATAGTTAGGCACATTACATTGTTCCTTCTCTTTCCCCTTAATGTCCCATCCAGTCTCACCGCCTTTTGTCTCCCTCTCTTACCTGCCTTATCTCTCCATGTAGGAAGATACAATATAATACTAGCATCATGGTTCATAAAAAGGGAGTTATCATACTCAAATAAGGAGACTGAGGATTCATAGCTTTAAGGTATGGTCATTTGAGAATTGGCTATTCAAACAATGACTTAGGTCATCCCTAAACATCCCACCATACACAGTCTCTTTCATGCTTCAAATTAATCTGAATGAATACTAATCAGTTCAAGCATTCATGTCTCTATAACTATCTATAAGACTTATATCTCATATGCCATCATCAAACATTCTTACTTAGGTACTTTTATTCTATTATGCAATTTAACTAAGTAACCTAATCAATTTCCTTTAAAAATAATCAACTTATCTCATACCAATAAAAAATTTCATGCTTGACAAAAATCATTATATTTTTTTATTATTTTCAATCACTATTCACGGTATTAATATAATCCAAGCACTATACAACATAAACAATAACAATTTTTTTCGGTAATTAAATAATTAACTAAATCAAAGTAATCAAACAAATAAAAAACAAACTAATCCTATGTAACATACATTATCTCTATAACATCCCAGTTTAGACCTTAGTCAGAACGTTGGTTTCGAGACCACAAATCCGAGGTCAGAATGTTAATTTAATGTTATTTTTTGTGTGAATAGTATGTGACATAGTCTGTGTGAAAGTTCTGTGTGATAATTTGATCGTTTGAGTGTCGTATTAAGAGAAAGGACTAAATTGCATAAGTGAAAAATTTTGTGTGCTTATTTATGAGTATTTATATGTTGTGGCTTTGAAAAGATGGAGGTTTTATATGGAAAATTAGCCATTACTTTAGATAGTGGATGGCATTAGTCCATATTAACCTTTAAAAATGTGTTTCATAAGCTTATATTATAAGGTCAAAATGGAAAATTGTTTATTAAAGAATTATAATATGATAATAATATGAAAATGGACATTTTTTCATGCATTCTTCCACCAAAGTTCAAAGGAAAAAGAAAGGTTGAAAGCTCTCATACATTCGGCTACTATCAAGCAAAAAATTAAGGTATGTTTTGAGTCAGTTTTCGATAATTTCTACGTTTTTGTAACCGTTGCTTTGTGCTAGCTAAACCATGTTGTAATTTCGTGAATTGATGATGTTTTGTGATGAGCCATTGATGAACATTTGAGCTATGTGCTAGTTGATAGTAAATATGAGAACTTGGTGTTGGGTTAACATGTGTTGTTTTTGAATTTTTGGTGAATTTAGCTTATTAGGGCTAAATTGTGAAAATAGCAAATTGGAGGTTTAAAATGCGAAATAAATGAAATGTATTGGTCTGTATAGACACTAGTAAAATTTGGCTAAGCTTGTGCTAGGTGGAATTTGGTGAATTTGATGATTTTGTGAATTAGGGACTAAACTGTCAAAATGTGAAAATATGAGGGCTATTATGCAAAATGACCTAAATGTGTGTATGTGGACTAACTTGAATGAAATGGTGATTGAATGTATTGAATCTGGATGTGTATAGACCAAGAAAGGAGCGGTTTGGATCGAGATCGAGGCAAAGATAAAATGCTCGATTAATCGACCGTTTCGATATTTCGACGTCCGAGGTAAGTTCAGATATAATACTAGTTATTAAATTATATCTATGTGATGTGAATTGAATGAATATATACATAGTTATGAGATTAGAAATGCTATGTGCGGGATGGTAATAGATGGCACTAAGTGTGCGAAATTAGAAACGGGACAGAGATGATTAGCACTATGTGTGCAAAAAGATAGAAGCTTCGGCTTATTGAATTGGCACTGTGTATGATATCGATGCTGAGGCCATGTCCCGGACATAGTCTTATTCGGGACCTTATCCATTTCATGTCGTGATGATAGCATTTTTACATTCATTATAGTCCGCTAGGACTTCAACATCTCAACTTACTCATTTAACATCAAACACTCAATTTAGTAGAACATCATTTATCAATATAATACCAAATATTCTCAAATGTGCTAACATAACATTGAATTTATCACATACTAACTTACCTCGATTTCAAAAAAAACTAGATCGTCGATCCAATCCAAGACTATATTTTTTCCTCGATCGAGGTGGATTGTTGGTTCTTCTTGCTCTATAATAGCAAATTAGCTCGTTTCAATCATCAATTAATAAAAATATTTTAATAATCATGCTTTGGCAAAAATTACTATTTTGCCCTTAAACTTTGGCAAAATGACCATTTTACCCCTAGGCTCGAAAATTTATTCTAACCAAATTTCTATCTTCAACAAGCTTTTATTTCTCTTATGGCTATCATCAAAACCCAACATTTCACACATTTACAACCATTTTTATAACCTTTCCAACAAGGTCCTTTTAGGTGGTTTTAGGACAACACCTTTCACAAAAGTTGCTCATCTAACAACTAAGAATCAATTTCTTCCATAAAAAATGCAGAAAATAACAATGAAAGCTCTCATGGAAAAACTCTAAACTTTTCACCATATTGCAAATTAGTAGGGGTTCTAAAAGTACAACCATCTTCAAGAAAAATAATTAAAAACACTTACTTGAATGGAGAAGATCTTGCTGAAATTTTGAGATTTCAAAAACCCCTATTTTCTTGCTATTTTCGATGGAAAAAGATGAAGAGAAAAGATGGATATCATCTTTTCTTTATTTTATTCTATTTATCAATTAGTCAACAACTATTACCAACCTTGACCAATTTGTCAATTCTTGTCTCCTATGATCTACTATGGCCGTCCAACCATTTACAAAGGGGCTAATTTCCTTTTAAAGACCTCCTATTAACATTCTATGGCTATTTGGCACATTTAGCTAATAAAATCGAACTTTTGCACTTCATGCGATTTAGTCCTTTTTCGCGATTAAGCAAGAAATCGATAAAATTAAAGCACCAAAATTTTTATACACTTATACCATCACACTATAACTCATAAAATATCATGGAAATAATTTTCTCTAACTTTAGGTTAGTGATCTCGAGATCACTATTCTGACTAGCCCCAAAATCGGGTTGTTACACAAGTTGTATCGAGATCTACGTGAACTATACTGGTGGCCAGGGCTTAAGCGCGAGGTTACTGATTTCATGGGTAACTGTCTGACATGGCACCAAGTTAAGGCTGAGCACCAACTACCTTCTAGGTTACTACAGCTAGTAAAAATTCCACTCTGGAAGTGGGAGAGGGTAACCATGGATTTTGTAAGTGGGCTACCCCTAACGCCGACTAAGAAGGACTCGGTATGGATTATTGTTGACCGACTGACTGAATCTACCTACTTTATACTGGTCCGCACTGATTATTCACTACAAAAGATGGCTAAGTTATACGCGGCTGAGATTGTGAGACTGCATGGGGTACCAGTTTCTATCATTTTGGACAGAGATCCTAGATTCACATCTCGATTCTAGAAAAAGTTACATGAGGCTTTAGGTACAAGGTTGGAATTTAGTATTGCATCTCATCCTCAGACTGACGGTCAGTTAGAGAGGGTGATTCAGATATTGGAGGACATGTTAGGAAGCTGTGTAATTGATTTCAAAGGTAGTTGGGAAGACTACTTGCAGTTAGCAAAGTTCGCATATAACAACAGCTACCAATCCAATATTCAAATGGCACCATACGAGGCATTATATGGTCGTACGACAACCCCTACCTGTTGGATAGAACTTGGTGAGCCACGAGTTTTGGGGCCAAAGTTAGTTTCTAAAACTGAAGAAAAAGTAAAGTTGATTCGAGATCGGTTAAAGGAAGCATCTGATAGGTACAAGTCGTATGCAGATTTAAAGCGTAAAGAGATAGAATACTCAATGGGGGATTATTTCATTTTAAAGGTCTCGCCCTAGAAGAAGATTATGAGATTTTGACGGAAAGGCAAACTGAGCCCTAGATTCATCGGACCTTACCGAATATTAAAGCGAGTGGGACCGGTTGCCTATCAACTTGAGTTGCCTCCTGAGTTAAACAAGGTACATGATGTGTTCTACGTCTCCATGCTGAGATGATACTGCTCTGATCCCTCACATATAGTGCTGGTTGAGGAGATTAAGGTTAGAATTGATCTTACTTTTGAGGAAGAACTAGTGCAGATATTGGATCGTGATGTTAAGGTACTAAGGAGGAAATTTGTCCTTTTCGTCAAGGTGCTTTGGCGTAATCACAGTACTGAGGAAGCCATATGAGAGCTTGAGGAGGCGATGCAACAGCAATATCCTCACCTATTTTGACCAGGAAAATTTCGAGGTCGAAATTTCTTTTTAAGGGGTAGAGTTGTAACGCCCCAAAAATTTAGGGTTATTATTTTTGCAAACATGGATGTAAATATCACCGTTGCTTGTGGGACAGGTAATCTGGGCATGTTTTGGGGATTTTTGAAAGCTTGGGTTCAAGTATGGCCTTTGGCAAAATTTTTATTTTTTGCTCTTTTGGAAACCTGGATGTTAGCTTGAAGGGCATATATTAAGTTGGGTTTGTTTTATGACAAAAAAGATCTTGTGTTGTGGTGGCAAGTGGCGTGTTGGGCATTTAAGAAGGAGTGGGTTCGAATCCCATGGCATGCAAAGAGGGGGTTTTATTTTATGTCTATGTGGCTTGAGAGGTAGAGTTTGATTCAAATACTGCAGAGGTGGTTGGAGACTTAGTCATCAAATTTGAATGGATTTAAATGGGAGGTTGGGAGCAAAATGAGGAGAAACCGGTGGAGATTTTGAAGGAGTTTGGATTTGAAGGGAGTCATAGCCCAATAGGAAAGCTTGAGTAGGGGATTCGGCTATGGGCATTCATTTGGTACATTTTCGGCATTTTTGAGAGAGTGTAGAAACAGAAAATCCTCTCTGTTATTTTGAGTTTTCTTTTTGTGCGTTTCGGGATTTACTCCTTTTCGTGGCGTCTCGTGCAACATTCTTAACCATTCGGGTCTTTATCTTTGCAACTCTATTTCTCTTCTACTGTCCACTTTTTGTCAAAACTCAAGTGAGCAAATGCCAAATTCTCTTAAAAGCCTTCTTTTCTTCTTCCCTTAACTTCTTCTTTAGCCGAATCTGTTTCAACTTCTTTGCTCACGCCGAATTCTTTCTCCTCTTTCCTCGTATTATTAGTCAAATTGTTTTCAATAGTTAAAAATATAGTGTTTCTAAATCCATGCATCATATAGTTTTTCTAAATCCATCTGCACAAAAGAAGAGATATCATTCCTCAATTTGGCCGTTTTGGCTGGTGGAAAATATTTCATTAAAAACTTTTCGGTCATTTGATCCCATGTAGTGATTGACCCTCGTTGTAACGAGTTTAACCACTGCTTAGCTTTATTTCTCAACGAAAAAGGGAATAACCGAAGATGTATGGCATCATCAGAAACGCCATTTATTTTGAAGTATCACAGAATTCTAAAAATTTAGCTATATGCATGTTTAGATCTTCGTCCTACAAACCATCAAATTGAACAAACTGTTGAATCATTTGTATTGTGTTAGGCTTTAATTCAAAATTATTAGCAGCTATAGTAGGCCTAACAATACTTGATTCTACTCCTGTTAATTGTGGTTTAGCATAATCAAACAGTGTACGTGGAGCGTTGCGATCTCCCACATCGCGTGGTGGTGGGTTGTTTTCGTCCATCCTTTCAGTAGGATTGGATCTGTCTTCTTCCTCTCTTTCTGTGTAATTTAGGGTTCACCTGGTTTCTCGATGATTCCTTCGAGCGGTAGCTTTAATATCACTTTCGTATACTAAAGGTCTTCTCGGGTTCCTTTTAGTCATAAACTAGAGGTACCTGGAAAGAAAAGAAAGAATGAAAAAATTAGCAAAATTAAAAAATTAAACTAAAAATAAAATAAATTACTAAAAATTAAAGTAATAAAATTAGAGTTTTCTTAATATTTTAGTTCCCCAGCAACGGCGCCAAAAACTTGATCACTGTAAATCAGAGTTTTAAAATTTATAAAAGAATGATTGCACCTAGAAACTAACTCTGACAATGATTAAAGGCAAGTGTACTATCGAACAGTAGTATAGCTTAGGCAAGACCGGATATCGAACACAAAGGAACTAAAAGTACTAATACTAACTTTCTTTTTATTATTTAGCCTTAAAAAATAGAGTGAAGCTGCTTTTGACGAACACAAAACTAAGGACACAAATACAAAAAGGACGAATAGGAAAATAACTTTGAAGGAAAACACAGTTGATTATGACGATACCCTCAGGAAGAATCCACCTAGACTTCACTTATTAATTAACCCTAAATTATATGATTTCTTTTACTTAACTTGATCCGTAAGACTCCCTAACCTATATTAAACCCTCTCTCGAGGCAAATAACGTCTAACCCTAGGTTAATTAGTGGAACTCTCGTTCGCTTATAATAACCCCCTAGGATAGCAGTAAATCGATCAATGGACTCCCATATTAGGTTTCACCCTAATCCGGCAAAATCTCGTAACCCTATCTCTAGGCGTTTGATCAACTCTGCTTAATTATGTTAGATTTACCCTTAGGTAGGGTCTATTCCTCCTCTACCTAAGCACATTATATTTGGATTAAGCAACATAATTAAGAACAAACTAAGCAATTTATCATATAACTTAAAAATCAAATAAAAAGATTCATCTAGGTTTCATCCCCTTCAGGTATCTAAGGGGTTTAGTTCATAATGAATAAACAAAACATCACAAGAGAAAAGATAAACAAAACATAAGAAAATCCTAAAACCCCCTGAAGGAATTGAAGGAGAATTCTGCCGTCTTGAGTATAATTCCGGCTTCTTGGGATGGATCAACTGGCTACCCTCGCGTTTTTCCCTAACTCTAACCTTCTCGGCTTGGCTCCTTGGCCTAGCTTTTTATGCCTTCAAAAGGTGGTACTTGGGGGATATATATAGGCTTTTGGAATGCGATTTTTTCTCCCTAAGTATCCTTTTCCGACTGAAATTGCTCTTTCCAGCTACAGAGGCACAGCCATGGCACACGCCCGTGTGGATCAAGACCAGACCGTGTTCGGATTCCTAACTTGAGCCACGGCCGTGCGTGACGGAGTTGAGGCCGTGCTCTAGGAATTCGTCAAGGCACGACCGTGTGGACTTTGGGCCAGGCCGTGTCAATTTTGTGTTAAGGCCCATTTACTCCGTTTTCAGCCCGTTTTGTGTTCTTTTTATCCTCGAGTGCTTTCCTAGGTATAAGACATAAAAAGAAAAGATTAAAAGCACCTTTTTATAAATATCAACGAATAAATCATCCAAAAGCATATTAAATGTGAGATTAAAATCTGTTACTTTTACGGTTTATCAGAGACAACAATATTCGAATCTGTTTAATGGTAAGATTTTCGGGGACGAAAATCCCTAAGGGGGAGAATTGTAACAGTCCGGTTTATACCCTAGTCGGAACAGTGGTTTTGAAACCACAAACCCGAGTTAGTATAATATTTTAATATTATTTTCTGTATTTTATTGAGCATGTGCTAAATTTCTATAAGTTAATTTGCTCGTTTGTGTGTTTAGTTTGATGAAAAGGATTGAATTGCATTGAAATGCAAATTTGCATGTTTTATGAAAAGATGCCTAATTGTTAAGTCTTTGTAAGTGTGAGGACTTATGTGGCAATTAAGCCAAAACTATTGTTAGTGGACGACAACATGCATACATTATGCTTTTATATGTTTATGTTATTATTTAAGTAATAATATTATATATAAGATATTATAATAAAACAAATGCATGATAATAAAGCCATTTTTCATGCTATATTGCTGAAATAACAAAGAAAAGAAAAAGAAAAAGAAGCTAGGTTTTCGGCAAGCTTTTGATTCAAATTCAAGGGTAAGTTTTGATCGGTTTTCGATATTTTTTACGTTTTTGTAATTCTTGCTTTGTCAACTACAAAACCCATGCTTCAATTTTGAGAATTGTTTATGTTTATGAAATGAGACTTTGATGAACTCATGTGATTTGTGATGTTTAATAGTGAAATATGAAAGATGTATTTGATAAACATGTTTTATTCTTGAAATTTTGATGAATTTAGCTAAATAGGGCTAAAAAGAGAAAATAATTATTTGAGGGAGTAAATTCTAAATTTGATGAAAATATGGGCTTGTATAAGATATATAAGCATTCGGCTAAGCATACATATATGGTGATTTTCTGCATTTTATATTTTGAGAAAAATGGACTAAATTGATAAAATGTGCAAATGTGAGGGCTAATTTATAAATTACCCTAAATATGTATATTTGGATTGAATTAGATGAGATAGTGAATAAAAGGGGTAAATTTGAATATGTATAGATTAAGAATAAAAGAAATCGGACTTGGATTGCGGGAAGGCAAAAGTAATTGAGTAGCCGTATCCGTTTCCGTTAAACCGAACTCGAGGTAAGTCGATATATGAATAAATGTATGTGCATTACACTATTTGTGAATAAATGAAATTTGAATTGCTATGAATATTCATTGAGATGGATTGTATGTGAATTCCGAGGTTTACGAATAAGTCGACAAGTTATTTAAGTTCTAGAAGTTTCGTTTGAACCTTGGGATGTTGGCATCTATATGAGAATTTCATATAAGACCACACCTGCGATGTTGTCATCGATATGAGAATTTTGTGTAAGACCACGTCTGGGACGTTGGCATCGATATGAGAATTTCATGTAAGACCACGTCTGGGGCGTTGGCATTGATATGAGAATTTCGTGTAAGACCACATCTGAGATGTTGGCATCGATATGAGAATTTTGTGTAAGACCACGTCTGGGACGTTGGCATCGATATGAGAATTACGTGTAAGACCACGTCTGGGATGTTGGCATCAATATGAGAATTTCATGTACGACCATGTCTGTGACATTGGCAACGACATGAGAATTTCATGTAAGACCACGTCTGAGACGTTGGCATTAATATGAGAATTTAGGTGTAAGACCCTGTCTGGGATAGTCGCATCGATATTTGATTACGTGTAAGACCATGTCTGGGACATCGGCATCGTATTGATTCGTGTAAGACCCTGTCTGGGACAGTGGCATCGATATCTGATTACATTTAAGACCACGTCTGGGACGTTGACATTGTATAAATATTGCGGGCACTCTACGTATCCTATTAGATCCGAAGCTGTTTAATGGGTAAATACGAGAAATGAATGAATATGTGTATTGTAGATTTGCTTCAGGTACGTATGATAAGTACACTATTGTGTATAAAAGGGGAAGTATCTTTTTAAACTTACCTAAGTGAATTATGTATTTGAATATAAGAATGTAAGTGTGTATATGAATAGAAAAGCTATGAGCTAATAAAGTATGTAATGATAGGCAAGATTGAAAAATGAATGTAACTAAATGTGCTAAGAAGAATTATGATTATGCAATTGAGCTAGTAGTGAACTTATATTGATTATATGTCTTGAATGCTTATATGCTAAGCTTATTTGTATATGGCTTACTAAGCTTTTGAAAGCTTACTTTGTGTGTGTTTTCTCTATTTTATAGATCGTTAAAGCTACTGAAGGCTCGGGACCGTCGAGGATCGTCATCACACTACTCAAACTCTTTTTGGTACTTTTGTAATGTGAATATAGCTAGATATGGCATGTATAGGCTAGTCACTTTGTGTTATGCTTGAGATGTGTATATTATAGCCATGAGATGTGGCTAGATAAGTGTTGGTAATATGCATGAGTATAAATGATACATGATGCAAGTTTGGTAGGGTTTAATAGCAAATGAAATGGTCAAACTATGGTAAGTATATGAATGCACTATGAGTATGCATGTTTAATCAAAAGAATGTTCTATGAAGGGTAAGTGTGGTTAAACCATGCTTATAGATATATGTGATTTAGTTGTGCAAGTTGGCATAATGAGATATGAGATTGAATGTGGAGAATTGGGGAACATTTGATATGTTTTTGGTTGTTAATTGTACATGAAATGGATTGATGCATTACTTGTAGGTATGACCCTATTGTGGGTGACAATTTGGCTTTACAAGTAGCCTATTTTGTCACACGGTTGTTGCATGCGGGCGTGCCTAACGACTGTGGGATTAAGTCAGTAGCTAATTAGGTATACACGGCCTTGGCACATAGGCATGCCTGGTAGCCATGTGGCCAAGTCAAGATCGACCATGGCCAAGGTACACGGGTGTGCTTGGTGGCCGTGAAGTAAAGTCAATTTCGACCACAGGAAAGACACACGGGTGTGTCTAGCAGCCGTGGAAGGCACACGGCCTACCAACACGGGTGTGTAACCCCTGAAACTTTGGAAAGTTCTAAATTTTTTTAAAATTTCTGTATGTGTTCGGTTTAGTCCCGGCCCTACTTTAAAGCATGATTTAGGTCTCGTTGACCAATATAAGGGACACTTTGGTTGTGTTTGACGAATGATTGTATGTAATGTATAGTAGAAGTTTTCGTTCTGTCCAGTATTGCCTTTAACCCTAATTCGACATTGGAATTGGTTTAGGGGTGTTACATTTGATTTGTATCAGAGCTACGATTTAGTCTATTCTCAGACTAACGTAGCGTGTCAGTGTCTAGCTATACATGCCATATATCTGAACTGTGATAGTGTGATGAATCCTGGCATAATAATGTGATTTACGTATAGTAATGGATCCTGAACTAGCCGTGGCTGACGATGTAGAAAGTAATGTGGCTGCTCCCACGCAAGGGACAACGCCCTCTGATTTAAGACCGGTAACAAGCGGTCAAGAGGGAGAAGCTAAACAAGATTTCTTTCAGATGATGAGTGAGTGGTTCACTCAATTTGTTAGAAATAACCCGACTGTTTCACAATCTCTGCCTCCATTTAATCCCGCTCAGACATCTATTATGTTTCCAATTATGAATTCAAACCTGTTGAATAAGCCTCCGATTGATGAAATCCGTAAGTATGGGGCTGAAGAGTTTAGAGCTACCACTAATGACGATGCTGAGAAAGCCGAGTTTTGGTTAGAAAACACTATCCGAATATTTGATGAAATGTCGTTGAGTTTTGAAGAACGTATTAAATGTGTTGTATCTTTGTTACGAGACGTGGCTTATTGATGGTGGAAAACTTTGATTTTAGTTGTTTCTAAAGAATGAGTCACATGGGATTTCTTTCAGTCTGAGTTCAAAAAGAAATACATTATTCAAAGATTCATTGATCAAAAACGAAAAGAATTTTTGTAATTGAAACAAGGTCACATGTCTGTCACTGAATACAAACGAGAGTTTGTGAGATTAAGTCAGTATGCTCGAGAATGCATTTCAAATGAAGCGATAATGTGTAAAAGATTTGAAGATCGCCTAAATGAAGATATCCAATTGTTAGTTGGTACTCTAGCGATAAAAGAGTTCGTAGTGCTAGTTGACCGAGCATGCAAAGCTGAGTCTGAAGCCAAAGATAAGAAAAAGAGATTTCTAAGCAAATCATTTCAGTCTGCCTCGAAGAAATTTCGAGATGAATATAGCCGTTCAAAGGTTAATGTGAGGGATTCGAGTAGAGATCGAGCTAGATCACAGTTGAGCTCCAAAGCTCCAGCAACTTCAATTCCTAGTGTTGGAAATGTTAGATCACGGCGACCTGAATGTAAACAATGTGGTAAAAGACATTCGGGAAGTTGTAGATTAAATGATAGAGCTTGTTTTAGATGTGGATCATTAGATCATTTCATTCGTGATTGCCCGAAGTCTGTTGGGCCAGAAACTGTTCAGAATCTGAGATCTGATAATGCTTCAGTGAGAGGTAGACTTTTGATAAATGTAAGAAATACTAGTGGTAGACAGAGAACTACGAGAGATACTGTTGCGAGATCTGAAGCTAGAGCGCCTGCCAAAGCATATGCTATCCGAGCTCGAGAGGAAGCTTCATCTCCAGATGTTATAACGGGTACATTTATATTCTATGATGCTTTTGTGATTGCATTGATAGACCCTGGTTCTACACATTCATATATATGTATGAATTTAGTATTTAGTAAGACTTTGCATGTACAGTCTACCGAGGTTGTTATAAAAGTATCGAACCCCTTAGGTAAAAGTGTCCTGGTTAACAAAGTATACATGAATTGCCCGTTAATGTTTTGAGATATTTGTTTCCCTGCTGATCTGATGCTATTACCATTTGATGAGTTTGATATCATATTGGGTATGGATTGGTTGACACTGCATGATGCTGTTGTAAACTTTAAGGGAAAGATTATTGATTTGAAATGTTCAAATGGTGAAATAGTCAGAGTTGAGTCTGGAGATTGAAATGAATTGTCGGCTGTGATATCTGTACTGAAAGCTCAAAGTTATGTGAAAAAGGGGTTTGAGACATATTTTGCTTATGTGATTGATTCGAAAGTGTCTGAGAAGAAAGTTGAATCACTGCCTGTTGTATGTGAGTATTCTGATGTGTTCTCTGAATAATTACTGGGATTGCCTCCGATATGTGAAGTTGAATTTTGTATTGATCTATTGCCTGGTACAACACCTATTTCAATAGATCCGTATAGAATAGCACCATCAGAGTTGGAAGAGTTAAAGTTACAGTTGCAAGAGTTGACTGACAGAGGGTTTGCTAGACTGAGTTTCTCACCTTGGGGTGCTCCTGTTCTGTTTGTGAAAAAGAAAGATTGCACGATGAGAATGCGTATTGATTATCGTCAATTGAATAAAGAAACAATAAAGAATCAATATCTGTTACCCAGGATTGGCGATTTGTTTGATCAATTAAAAGGAGCTACCGTATTTTCTATGATTGATCTGAGGCCATGGTATTATCAGCTGGGAGTAAAAGACTCAGACATTCGAAAAACTGCTTTCAGAACGTGGTATGGGTATTATGAATTTATAGATATGCCATTTGGACTAAAAAATGCTCCTATAGTGTTTATGGATCTGATGAACAGAATTTTCAGACCGTACCTAGATCGATGTGTTGTTGTTTTCATTGATGACACATTGGTTTATTCACATGATGAGATTGAAAATGCTGAACATTTGAGAATTGTATTGCAAACTCTGAGAGAAAAGCAATTGTATGCGAAATTTAGCAAATGTGAATTCTGGTTGCATGAAATCGATTTTCTAGGATATATTGTATCGGCCACTAGCATACGAGTTGATCCGAGCAAGATTTTTGCTATTCAGGATTAGAAACCCCCGAGGAATGTGTCTGAAGTCCGTAGCTTTCTGGGACTTGCTGATTATTATCGAAGAATCGTTAAAGGCTTTTCAATTATTGCAACTCTGTTGATTAGACTACTTCAGAAAGATGCTAGATTTGAATGGTCTGATAAATGTCAGAAAAGTTAATAATGAAATAATACCGAAACGAGCTCAGAGTGATTTGAACTCCGATTTTAAATTCCGAGTAGATGTTGATGATTCTTGGAGATTTCGAGATAGAATCTGTATACCGAGGGATTCAGAGCTGAATCAGTTAATTTTGAATAAAGCTCATAACAATTTTTAGTTGAGCATTAAAAAGGCGTAATGTGCGACTTTGTACGGAGGTAAATGTAGAACACCATTGTATTGGACTAAGCTTAGTGAAAATAAGCTACATGGGGTTGATTTGATAAAAGTCACTGAACAGAAAGTGAAAGTAATTCGTGATAGTCTGAAATCAGCATCTGATCGTTAGAAGAATTATGCGGACTTGAAACGAAAAGATATAGAATTTGAGATCGGTGACAAAGTATTTCTAAAAGTGTCTCCGTGAAAAAAAGTCCTTCGATTCAGGCGCAAAGGCAACTTGAATTCGAGTTTTAGTGGACCGTATAAAATTATTGAGCGTGTTGGACCAGTTGCATACATATTGTTGTTGCCACTTGAACTAGAAAAGATACACAATGTATTTCATATTTCGATGTTCGTAGATATCGATCTGATCCGTCGCATGTGATTGCTCCTTCTGAGATTGAAATTCAATCTGATATGACATATGAAGAAGAACCTATCCGTATCCTAGCCGTGAAGTGAAAGAGTTAAGAAACAATAAAATTCCATTAGTGAAAGTATTGTGAAATTGGCACGGAATAGAGGAGGCTACGTGGGAGTCTGAAGATCCAATGAGACAACAATATTTGAATCTGTTTAAAGGTAAGATTTTCGGGGATGAAAATCCCTAAGGGGGAGAATTGTAACAGTCCAGTTTATACCCTAGTCGGAACAGTGGTTTCGAGACCACAAACCCGAGTCAGTATAATATTTTCATATTATTTTCTGTGTCTTTGATGTGTGATTGAGCATGTGCTAAATTTCTGTAAGTTAATTTGCTCGTTCGTGTGTTTAATTTGATGAAAAGGATTGAATTGCATTGAAATGCAAATTTGCATGTTTTATGAAAAGATGCCTAATTGTTAAGTCTTTGTAAGTGTGAGGACTTATGTGGCAATTAAGCCAAAACTAATGTTAGTGGACGGCAACATGCATACATTATGCTTTTATATGTTTATGTTATTATTTAAGTAATAATATTATATATAAGATATTATAATAAAACAAATGCATGATAATAAAGCCATTTTCCATCCTATATTGCTGAAATAACAAAGAAAGGAAGAAAAGAAGAAGCTAGGTTTTCAGCAAGCTTTTGATTCAAATTCAAGGTAAGTTTTGATCGGTTTTCGATATTTTCTATGTTTTAGTAATTGTTGCTTTGTCTACTACAAAACCCATGCTTCAATTTTGAGAATTGGTTATGTTTATGAAATGAGACTTTGATTAACTCATGTGATTTGTGATGTTTAATAGTGAAATATGAAAGATATGTATTTGATAAACATGTTTTGTTCTTGGAATTTTGATGAATTTAGCTAAATAGGGCTAAATAGAGAAAATAATTATATGAGTTTAGCTGAATGTGGAGAATTGGTGAACATTTGATATGTTTTTGGTTGTTAATTGTACATGAAATGGATTGGTGCATTGCTTGTAGGTATGACCCTGTTGTGGGTGACAATTTGGCTTTACAAGTAGCCTATTTTGTCACACGGTTATGGCACACGGGCGTGCCTAACGACCATGGGATTAAGTCAGTAGCTAATTAGGTATACATGGCCTTGGCACATGGGCATGCCTGGTAGCCGTGTGGCCAAGTAAGGATCGAGCACGGCCAAGGTATAAGGGCGTGCTTGGTGGCTGTGGAGTAAAGTCAGTTTCGACCACGGGAAAGACACACGGGTGTGTCTAGCAGCCGTGGGAAGCCTACCCACACGGACGTGTAACCCCTGAAGCTTT
Source organism: Gossypium bickii (assembly GCA_025503065.1). NCBI lineage: Eukaryota > Viridiplantae > Streptophyta > Magnoliopsida > Malvales > Malvaceae > Gossypium > Gossypium bickii. The sequence continues at coordinate 50,264,947 of CP106714.1, forward strand.
GGAAAGTTCTAAATTTTCTGAGAATTTCTATATGTGTTCGGTTTAGTCCCGGCTCTACTTTAAAGCATGATTTAAGTCTCTTTGACCAATATAAGGGACACTTTTGTTGTGTTTGATGAATGATTGTATGTAATGTTTAGTAAAAGTTTTTGTTCTGTCCGGTAATACCTTTAACCCTAATCCAACGTCAGAATCGGGTTAGGGGTGTTACACCCACTCAACTTATTAATGGGCTATTTTCCTATTAAGGACCTCTCATTTAAAAACCATCTCCAATAAGTGTCTTTTCATAAAACATGCGAATTTTGCATCTTTCACATTTTAATCTTTATGCCAAATTAAGAACACAAACAGACAAATTAACTTACGAAACTTTAACACATACTGAATCACATATCAACCGCACAGAAAATAATATTAAAAATATTATTCAGCCTCAGATTTGTGGTCTCGAAACCACTGTTTCGTCTAGGGTCTAAACCGGACTGTTACAATGCCAATGTCCCAGACATGGTCTTACACGTAAATCTCAAATTGATGCCAACGTTCCAGACGTGGTCTTACACGATGGCATATTTTAGAACCCCATGTCATGACATACGTATCCTAACAATTCCTATCGTTCATACAGGGCTTTTCAAATGTTGTCACATTACCATAACTTTCCCGAATTTCACACATTCAGCTCAAATTACCATATTTCACAATTCATTCACATATAAGCAATAATAATTCAATCTAAACACATTTATTTGTATATCGACTTACCTCGTATGGATACGAACAGATAGAAACAATTACTCAACCACTTTCGATTCCTCTCAATCTAATTCCTTTTTCTTTAGTTCTCTATCTAATTGACCAAGATTTAGGTCGAATGCTTGAAAGCTTATAAACCCTTTTTCTTTCTTCAATTTTCGGCAAACAGAGATGATAATGGCCTATTTTTATGTTTGTTTTATTATAATTCATAATAATTCATCAATTACTAAAATATCCTTTCATAAAACATTAACATTTCATATAATAGATGACCATTTAAGTCAAAATCCACTAACTATGGTCTAATCACATGTTAAGGACCTCTCATTTAAGAAGCCATGTCAATTCAGCACTTCATCAAGTAGAACACAACTTTTACATTTTCTGCGATTTAATCCATTTTGCAAATTAAGCACACAAACGATCAAATTCAATCACGAAAATTTCACACATACCAATTCACATACTATAGACTCAGAAAATAATATTAAAATATTTTTAAACTCGAATTTGTGGTCTCGAAATGTAACATCCCGAAATTGGGCCTAGGAGAATTGGGCCTTTTGGGCCCCGAGCGCATGAACTTTTAAAATTTTTGGAGAGCAAGAGATCGGCTTAAATGCAAGTTGGACCTATTAGGTGAGTAATTTTCGGAGGTTAGGGGACTTCAATGAAGTCCCGGGATCAAATTTAGGCTTCAGGAAAATTTTGGTTTTAGGTTAAAAAAAAACCCTGGGAGTTAGTAGGTAGGCTCTAAGAATAAAATGTAGAGAAAAATGACACAAGTGGAGTGTATCGTGTAGTGGCAAAGTGATGCCACTTAGGGAGCAAGGGAAGCCACAGGGAAGGAAGGAGGTCCAAGGTTCAAGTTGTAGCACTTTCATTTCTTTTAGATTATTTTTTTAAATGGATTTAGACATTGGCCATAGACTTAGCTTTAGTTGCGCATGATTTTAGTCACAAGAGGAGCTTGTGGCTTGGTGGCAAGTGGCGTGTTCAGCTATTGAAGGGAGCAAGGGTTCAAATCTCATGACAAGCAAAGGAGTATTTATTTTGCGGACTGGACGACAAGAGTTTGAGTTGGATTTAAACTTTGCTAACGGAGGGATCCCACATCGGAAAGATACAAAGAGGAAAGGTGAGAAGCTGGCTATATATAGAGCTATCTATGATTGGAGAGAAAACATACCTTGGTGGACATTGGGCATAGGAGTGCTCGGAGCATGGATTAGCAGCTTTCAATTCCTATCAGATCTAGAGGATAATCGCCAATAGTAGCAAAGGAAGGGCTACTAGAACGTGAGGTACACAGTAAGGGTACGGTGAGGTTTCAGTTTTTGATAAGTATGCGTTAAATCTTGGTTAATCGCTAGTAATGTTGATTGTAGGATCGTGACTGAGGGATTTGGAGCTTGCGAGTTACCAGGTATGCATAAACACTACACACACGATATCGGCAATGCCAAAAAGTTAAAAAGCGGAAAGTCGCTAAATGGGCCCAGTAGGTCCTAAGGCTAAGAATTGATGAAATGGTTTGGTTGATTATACGAATTGAATTAGTCATGCATGATACATGAATTGGATTTGTTTTGGGCCTAATAGGCCATAAGATGAGATTTGGGCCTAATGGGCCGTAAGGATGTAATTTGGGTTTGATGAACTTTATGAGGACGTAGACAAGTATGCTAAGGTTTATGGACCTTAGGCCTAGCTTGGACAACTCTTAAATTCCATAAGACTTAATCTAATTAAACATGTGTGTGAACAAGTCGCAGGGTTAGAGTGTGACAACAGGCGTACGCATGTCTAGGAGTGGATCTACGGAGAGCTTGGTACTTAAGCGGTCCTAGTGGCCCACCTCCTCTTCTCTGGAATCCTACCTGGTGCGTAGTGTCGGTTCACTTTAGCCGCGAGGACTTGTTGATGGGCCAAAGTTCAGAACTAAAACCTGAGAGGGACCAATTACCCTTATATTTGTAAAATTACTAAAATACCCTTATATTTATAAATTTACTAAAATACCCCTGATTTGTAAAATTACTGAAATACCCCTGATTTGCAAAATTACTGAAGGTTTGCAAAATTACTGAAATACCCCTAGTTTGTGAAATTACCGAAATACCCCCAGTTTGTGAAATTACTGAAATACCTCCAGTTAGCAAAATTATCGAAATACCCCCGATTTGTGAAATTACCAAAATACCCCCAGTTTGCAAAATTACTGAAATACACTGATTTGTAAAATTACCAAAATACCCTTGGTTTGCGAAATTATCGAAATACCCCTGGTTTGCGAAAGTACCAAAATACCCCTATTTTTCTAAATTACCAAAATACTCCTTTAGGGTAGAATTATGAAAATATCCCTGGGTAGTGAAATGACAAAAATACCCCTATGTGACGAATATGAGTTTGTGGATGTTACTATTGTGTTTGATGCATTCATATGATATTCTGCTTAGGATGCATATGGGTGGGAATTATGGTACAGAGGAAGATTTGAGGATCGCATGGCCGTATGCTATGGATCCAAGATCGCATGGCTATATGGTATGGATCCACCGGAGGCTTTAAGCCCAATATATTATTAGCAGCTTTGCTGCAACGTTCGGTAGTACTGCAACCGGGCTACCCTTGGTGTGTAGCGGAGGGGTGGATCGGGCTAGAATTCCCTACAGGAGTCATAAGGTTGGAAGGGAAATGGTGTGTGTAGCGGATGGATTTTGGTGGTGGATTTTGCATTATTTGTTTATAAATGATACGATATGATATGATATGAGGTCATTGTGGGCTAAAACCCAAGACCATCTATTTTGATAGGGCTTAGGCCCAATGTGAATATTTGTAAGTGATATGATTGCCAAGGGTTATGCACACTGAGTTTCGAAACTCACACCCCTTTAATTTAATGTTTCAGGTAATCCGAAGTAGACGACTCGACATGGGAGAGGACTCGGAGATGGCCACACTACAAGGGGCTTGAATTTTCATTTATTTGTTTCAAAATACATGTTTTTAGTTACTTAATTTTCGGTGGATGTAATAAGGCCTTGTGCTCCATTTTGACTTCAGATTTATTTTGGGTTTGGAGAATAATTTTTTCTTTAATTATTAAACCTAAGTAAGCTCTTATGTTCAAACTTGGTTTCCGAAATACTTAAAATAATAAAATGGGTTTTTATCTTTAATTAATAAGACTAAAAGATTTTGGGCTTTTGGGCCTTAAATTTTTAATTAGCAAAACCATTTTGAATTGTGCCTTTAATGTGACATTCTGGATTCAGGCCTAACTTCTAGGCCGAGTTTGGGGTGTTACACAAAACCACTATTCTGACTAGGGCCTAAATCGGACTATTACATATATTGCTACAAAATATATGCAATTGAGGTGGTGTCCGCAACTATACGAGTCAGGTTTTAATATAATTACAACGAAGTAGGTAAGTACTCTGAGGATCGTACTCCGAGCATAATAATATTAACAAACTAAATAAATTGAAATAAACCTAAATCTAACAAGAATAACTAAATATGTTAAAGTGATGCCTAGTGAAATGTGATTATACGAGCATATACTCATGCCTACGTGTTAAAAGTGATTCAAATGTGTTTAAAAGTGAAATTATCATGTCACATGCATGGGGTGAGATTTTGTGAAAGGTGAAAACAGTGGTAGTATTTATGCAAATCAGTGGTGGCTTGTCCACAAAATTTAATCGTGGCAGTATATTTTCATATAAATGGTGGCTTGTCCATAAAAGTGTTATCAGTGGCAGTTTATCTGCAAAACAGTGGTGGCTTGTCCACAAATGTTGTTATGGATGGACGATCTAATACCCCTAACCCACATTAGTCACCGGAACAGGGTTACGGGATGTTACTGGAGTTTACAAAATTTTTTTGATAATTCCACTATTTACTTATGTTCATATCAAAGTTGTCCACTTGATTCGTAGTCACTAAATTATTTATATCTAGAGCTATAGAATTCTAAATTACGATATGCTTAAATTTTTTGAAACTAGACTGAAATATATTTCTACCATAAAAATTTCAGAAGTTATAGTTTATCCAATAAGTACAGTAAAATCTTCTAATTTATCACTGTACTGTTGTTTGACTACTTCGACCTTTCTTTACTAAAAATTAATTATATCTTAGTAAAAGACTCAGATGATGTTTCCATTTGTTTCTATTGAAAATAGACTCATTAAGAATTTAAACATATAAATTTAAACCTCTAATTATTTTTTAAAAATTTTTTGATGATTTTCCAAAGTCAGAATAGGGGAACCCGAAATCATTCTAACCTTGTCTCACAAAATTTCTTATATCTCATAATTTACAATTCCGTCGTTCACACCATTTCTTCTGTGAAAAACTAGACTCAATAAAATTTGATTTAATGTTTTATTAAACCTCTAATTCAATTTCCACAATTTTTGGTGATTTTTCAAAGTTGAATGTAACACCCCAAACCCGGCCCACGAGCCTTGACCGGATCTGGCATGTCACTGAGTAAAACGTTTGAAAAGATAATTTACTTAAGGGTGAAAACGTGAAAACTTGTTGTCATTTGTAAAACATTGTGTAAGTAAAGTTCTAAGTAAAATTAGGTGGTTATAAAATATCCGAATTTAAATCTTTATTACAAGTTTTTAAGATATAAGTTGCTTAAAAATAAAATCATTTCTAAATTATAACTTAATCGTCAATCCATCTTGAACATAATAAAAATACTCAAACACTTTAAGTGGCCCTTATTACAATAAATAATTAATCAAAAGTACTTAATAATAAACTGCATGAAATAAATAAAATGTCCTCTGCATGGCCATCTCGTATCCCCTCCAACCCGGTCCAAGCATTACGAATCACCTGCGATGTTGGTAAAAATTTGGGTGAGTCAAACAGACTCAATGTGTAATTAGTCCACAGATTTCCACCCACATCCACATCAAAACACATATCAGATAACAAGGCAACTTATTAACATTATTCCAAAATTGGGCTTGGCCCATATCCATACCACATATCGGATAATAAGGTAATTAACCACATGATCCCAAATATTGGGCTTGGCCCATATCTACACTGATCCACATTCCACACGTGATTATGCAAAGTGCACCCAACCCAACCTAGGGTCCATCCTCTCCACAGCCCCGTATCCAGCCACCACACACCAGGGGATTACTAAATCACCCTCTAACCGCTACACACCAATTTGGCAATTAATGCCGTCCACGCAAACTAAATCGCAATTAATCCACAACGGGACCTCAGTCAGCGCCAATCCACGATGTAGCTCGCAGCTAACATCCAAAACCACGATGAGGCACATAGTCACTCATCAGCCACGATATGGCATATAGCCGATATCAACCACTATGAGGCACAGAGCCACTCATCAAACCACGTGAAATAAATCACAAGTAATCCACAACGCGACCTCAGTCAGCGCCAATCCATGATGTAGCTCGTAGCTAACATCAAACCATGTACATAAATGTACACCCTGTCCTTCTTTCATATAATCAAATCCCACCCCATGCACATGCAACATACGATAGTGACATAATAAAATAATGCATGTACATGTTATTCGGCATACCACACATATTCACAATAATAACCACATTTCATCAAATTTGATACTGACCTGATTATCGACATACCCCTTAGGGGTATCCATTTCATAATTGCCACTGCACTTATTAGCATATACATAACACATACAAATATAACATATACCTGGAAAATGGTGGGTTAATCACACACCTGATGACCTGAAGCACTACGCTCTCGATCCTGATGCTATCACTAAGCGACACTACGGCTATCTGCCTATAGTCACCGCCTGCTGCTTTGGCCTACACCCGGTGGCCAATCTGAATCTGCGAGACCGATCTCCTCTTAAACTTAGGGGTAGGAGTTCCCCCTTTACCCTCTTGACTGGTATCCGCATCCATCAACAATACTTAATCAGAACCAAACGGTTAATCGATAATGTTATAATCTAAATATGTCGAATCTAAACTAGACTTACTAAATACCCTTACCGAAAATGAACTTGGATCCCGAAGGCTTCTCTTTACTCCTGTCGATTTGTCCCTAGACAATCATAGTTAGAATCGGCTAACATTAATAACCCAAATGGCCTATGGCCGAATATCAACAACCACTTACCTTGCCTATCCAAATCCCAAAAACCACTACTTGCTCCTGAAATTGTCGAAATCCCTATAAACCACATGTTAGATTCGGCTTAATACATGGAACTATGAAGATGGCCCTTGGCCGAATACCATACTTGCTTACCTTGATGAATCGAATCCCAAAAGACCTCCTTTAATGCTCCCTAACGTTAGCGCATACAAAAGAAACACTAGATTATGGCTTATGAATATTCGGCTAACCCAAAACCAAAGACTAAGCACTTGATTTCGGCACATCCATGAAGAGAAGATAAAACCGATTGCTAAGAGGGGTACTTACCACCAACGTTTGCTTGAAGAGACTACAGGAAAGTAGTCAACGGCATCACACTAGAAGATCCGGCTTCAAAGACTTGCGAAATAGAAGAGAGAATGAGAGACTGAAAGATTTGGCAATGGTGATCAAAAGAAATATTTCGGCTTTTGAAAGTAAATAGAAAAAGAAGAGAAAAGGAGAAGAATAGGTACTAACACTTTCGGCTTTTGAATAAACTATAAAAAGAATAGGTGAATGCTATAGTGGTTCGGCTATGGCTCCCAAATGGTCATGAAACATTCGGCCATAAGAGGAAAAGGTTAAGGTTAAGGAGAAAGAAAGAAAAAGATGATTTGGGAAACACTTAAGAGAATTCGGCCAGAAGACTAAAGAAGAAAGAAGAAGAGAATGGATGCTCATTAAAAGAAAGAAAATTCGGCACTTACTCCCTTGCTACACTTCAAAGCCGAAAAAGCAAGCCCTTAGACTCCTATATTCGGCCACCACATTCCCTCTTATCATATCCCCTGTTTTGCTCCTCTTTTCTTTCTTCCACACTCATTCAAAAAGAATTTGAAAAAGTCAACTAATATCTCTTCCCTTTAGCCGAAATTTAAAAAGAAAAACAAGCCTTATCCTCATCTTTCAAAGTCCCAATTGCCGTCCAACTCCTTCCCCCTCTCTTGACGCCAGATTACAAAATAAAACAGCACTCCATGCTGCCAACAGGACTCGAACCTGAGCCCTTCTCTCTTGCTTGAGGCGTTACTTACCAAGGCCCCAAGTGGCGCCTCCAAGCCACTTTACCAAGCCCAATCTTATGACCAAAAGTCCTTACAAATTTTCTTAAGGCCTCCTTAGCCTAGCTTCCCTTTTAACTTAAAATTTCATAATTTCTTAAGGCACTCTCCTACATCCTAGGGTTCTCATAACCCCTAAAACACATCCCACCACATACTAAGCCTTCTATCATATGGATTATGCACGAACGCATAACCCCTAAATCCCGGATGTTACATTGAACTATTGCTGTTGTCCAGAAACTATTTTAATGCTAATTTTACTCTTTCATAATTCTTTGTATTAACTTTTATTTAGGCATACATAATCATTATACTTTTAGGCACCTCTTATGCATATTCAACTACTATTTTACCTCTCATCATTCAATCACATCAACATTATAAGGCAAATCATACAAATACCACAATACCAAAACGCAAACCAAATAAATGACTAATATCTACATAACACCTATAGACTAACATTTAATCAAAATAACATATACATGCCATTATAACCAGAATCAAGTCATCCATAATTACCGATAGAACCAATGGATAGTGTGATATGGCTCCGATAAGCTTCCAACCCATTTGAGCTTCCGATAATCTGTAAGATAGATAAATAAATCAAACATGTAAGCAATGAATGCCTAACAAACTCGTATAATCTTTAATCATACTAATTTATTACAATTATAAGATTTACATATGAAAAATAACCCATCATTGTTACTATAATACTTATAAATTGTTCTCACTAATTTACAAGGTGAACTAATCCATAGTATCACTCATAGACATATACCCTCAAGCTTAGTAAAATTTTCTATAACTTTAACTCTTCTACAGTTGTTTCATATGCATGTCATTCAGCCATAGTTACAAGTTAGTGCATTTAACCAAGCCTTTTTCATATTGGACACATAATAAGTCATTTCATAAGAAATTTCATAATTTAAGCCTTACCATTCTTTCATGAGCACTAACTTACTTTCACTTAAATACTTACCTTTTCAGTGCTTCAAATAAATAAACATACTACTATTCAATCAATAGCTTGGCACTTGCCTAATCATTAAGTAATAACAATAGTTAGCATACTTGCACATAGTACATATAAATTCAATATGGATAAACTTATCTTCTTGACATATCATACTTGGGTTTATTACTCATCACCATATACATAATTTCCTTGTATCAACATATTAAAGATAATCACATATTTTACACGTCACTTTTCAATATATTAAATAAATACCATTTCCAAAACACGTTTCAATGTTTATCAATTAATTATCATTACCGAGTATTTCAGATATATATACTGTTAAAAACCATAAGTTTTTCAAAATTAATTACATATATATATACACATTATTCATAGCACATACAATTCTCATCAATTTACTATCTCAAATAACTTTTCACAATTTAATACACAATCTTTTAACAATATCAATATCAATTTCATAAATTCATGATTCATGCATCTCATTTATATAATTCAACTCAATGTCTCATGGCTTTCCTTATTGTGTTCACACATCATTCAACTATAAAAATTTCCATTCATAAACCCATGGTTCATGTATATCATTTGCATAAATCATTTCGCTATTCAATTCCAATTCCAAAATTCACTGACAATATCATTCAATATCGATCAATTTTTCCAAATCATTATGTACCCCTATTAATCCAACTCAGGCTCAGACAGATACACGGATCCATCCAAAACACACTAGTACGGCACCCAATGCCTCATTGGATAATTCGAAGTAATAAATTGACACCCAGTGTCTCATCAGCCTTGCCGAAGTAAATTGGTACCCACTACCTCATCGAATTTATCCGAAGTAATAGTTTGACACCCAGTGTCCCATCGACTTGAAGTCGAAGTAATCCCTGAACAGTTCCAATCCTATGGCATGCCAACTATATCCGACTCAACCCGATACAATTAATAGGGTATTCAATTCACTTTTCAATTCTTAATCAATTCACAATTCAAATAATCTCACCAACTCATAATTCAATACAATTTAATTCAATTCAATTCAATTTCATTATTCACATATATTCATAATTCAATACACTTTTCAATAACAATCAATATTTATTTCAATTCAGTTAGTCAATATAATCAATATATTTATATCAACTCAATCAATATAATTTCAATAAATTCATCACTTGTTAAATTAATCCATTTCAATATATCCAATATTCAAATATCATAATTCCACATACATTAAATTCAATAAAAATCAATATTCACTGTATCGTTATTTTTATGAATTTCGTATGTATTTATTTCGATAATCATTCATAAACATGAATATACATAATTATCAGTCAACTTTCATATTTATAAATTTTCCATTTTTTTCTTCAACATATAATATAAATAAATACATAATTCCATATATCAATTCAGCATAAATATCAACGTTAGATCATACGAACTTACCTGGGCCTATTTGTAGAATTTGTAGAAATTCAGGAACGAGTCTGTTAATTTCTTTTTTCCCCGTTTATCTTCAGTTTCTTGATCTATAAAATAAAATTACTCACTCATTAACATCTATTTCAATTCTAATTCACTTTACAATTTATACCCTTCAATTTTTTAAATTATACATTTACCCCAAATTTTACAGTTTTTACAATTTAATCCATTATCAATTATCGTATCAATTGAGCTAATTTTCCTTAATTGACAATTTACCTAATTATTTTAGGCTACCATGCAGCCATTAATATTCAGAATTTCAATACCAAACCAAATTCCTAACTTTTCACAATTAAGTCCTAAAATCAATTTCTACCAACATCACTAAATAAAATCAACATATAACAAAATTAAAGCTTCAATTCCATGTTAATTCATCACAAACATCCAGCACTCATCAATGGTATCTTTCAAAATAACCCATAAAATTAAACACTAATAAATTAGATAGTTGGACCTAATTGCGAAAGTCTTAAAAACACAAAAATTATAAGAAAAAGGCAAGAAATAAACTCACATAGAGCAAAAATAGGTAAAACCAGCTTCAGCCCTCTTCCATGGCATTTTGTTGCAAAGAATTGAAGAAAGAAATGTCTAGAATTCTTTATATTAAATTTATTTCTTATTAATTTTGCCCAAATTACAATTTTGCCCTTAGTTCACACTAATTTTTGTGATTTTTCTCTGCTTATGCCGCCCAAGCCATCCTCTTTGGGATAATTTGCCTTTAAGTCCTCCCTCATTTAACACTTGAGCTATTTAAGTATTTTAGCAAGTTTTGTACATTTTTTAATTTAGTCCTTTTTACTTAATTAACTGTCCAAACATTAAATTTTCCTAACGAAACTTTAATATTAACTCATTGACACTTCATAAATATTTGTAAAAATATTTTCAGCTTGGTTTATAAAATCGAGGTCTCGATACCTCGGTATCAAAACCAATTAATTTAATACATATTTCTAAAGCATAATTCACTAATTCATAAGCCTTCCTAAATTCACGATTGACTCATAAATACTAACTAATAAATTTATAACTCACTTGTCAGATTTTAGTGGTCTCGAACCACTTTTACCACTGTTTTTGACATTACTAAAAAATGGGGCTATTACAGATGAGTTTTGGGGAACTCGATATGTAGTGTGTAGCGGAGATGAGTAGGAACCTTTTTTTATAAAATGTGCATCGTTTCTAAATATCCATCGATATGTCCTTGCATAAGTATCAGTGTTATAAGTCATGAATATTATGATGTATGACTTAAATATTTTGATATGTATGTAAATATATTTGTGTTCATCTATGTACATATATTTGTGTTGATCTCACGTTGAACCTTTTAAAGGTCACCCACATTACTTGTGTGTTTTAGGTAATGCTTATGGTTAAGACTCAGAATCAGTTATCATAGATGCTCTCAGAAAATGGTTTTCATGATTATGGATTTTTATTATCTTTTGGACTATTATGGACTTTATAACTTTTATTTGAGATTTTATTTTGCGATATACTATTGAACAAAGGCATGGGATTTAAAATTTTGGACATTGGAAAATTTCCATGGATTTTTATATTATGGATTAAATAATTTGACATTTTTCCTAAGAAACTATTTTCTGCTAACTAGTTTGTCGAATTTGAATTAGAGGATCATCAAGTTGCTTTACAGATATTAAATAAGATTTCTTTCAAATTTATTTTAAAAACCTTGTATTTAAGAGAATTGCTAGTACATGTTTTCCAAAGGTTAAACCAAATTACTTCAACTCAAGTTTTCACCGTACCTATGGCCCATGTAACCGCTTAGATTGGGTCATAACCTCTAGGCCCAGTTTGAAGGGTTACACAATTTATGTGTATGATGGGAGACATCAAAAGTTAATTGGCACCGACATTCTTATTAATATTGAAAATAATCCTCGAAAAAAAGGGAAGGAGCATGTGAAAGCAATCGCGCTCCGTTCGGGAAAATTCTTGAGTAGCCTAGAAACTTTAACATAAAAGAAGACAAGAGAGAGTACCGAAGATCTTTAGGAGGACCCTCAAGAGACTTACAAAGAACTAGAGCTGAAATAGGTAATTGAACCAAAACCTGATCTGGAGAAAGAATAGACCAAAAAACTTGCGACCCTAAAGGTACCATTCCCTTCATTATTAATAGAGAGACAAAATTGAGATTAAGATGAGTTTGTAAGTTTTTTGAACTTGTTTAAAACATTAAATGTCAACCTACCTTTAATAAACTAATTGAAAAAGTTCCTAAGTACACCAAATTCTTAAAAGAAATTATGTGTAAGTGTAGGAAAATTAAGGCAAGTGAACAAGTTAATATGAGTGCTTTCGATAATGCTATTATATCTAAACAGGTTCTCCAAAAGCTACAACACAAGAGAAGTTTTACAATGCCTTTATCTATATGTGAAAAACTTGAGTTAGGGGACCTCAAGAACATGCAAATTACACTATAATTGGTTGACAGATCTTCAATGCATCCGAAAGGAGTATTGAAAGATGTGTTAGTCAAATCAAGGAAAATTGTCATTAGTTGGAACAAGTGAAGAAGTTACATCATTTTGTTCCAGCCTCGACAGACGGTCAACTACTTGATTTTCAACATCTTTTTTGTCTTGGATCTCAATGTCAAATTCTTGGAGTAAAAGTATCCAACCAATTAGCCTTGGTTTAGCTTCTTTCTTTGTGAGTAAATACTTAATAGCTGCATGATCGGTAAACACTCTTAACTTGGGTACCTATAAGATATGAATGGAACTTGTCAAAAGCAAAAACTAAAGCAAAGAGTTCTTTTTCAGTTATCGAATAATTGAGCTAGACTCCTGTCAAAGTTCTACTTGCATAGTAGATAGGATGAAACACTTTGTTTCTTCCTTGACCCATCACAGCTCCAACCTTGCATCACACATCAACTCAAAAGGTGAGTTCCAATTAGGTGTAATAATTATTGGGGCTAAGAATTAATTGGCTTTTTAATTCTTCAAAATCTTCTAAACATGCTTTGTTAAAATAAAAAACAATATCTTTTTCTAAAAACATAATTGAAAAATCTTTGATAAACCTACGATAAAAACCGGCATGGCCTAAGAAACTTCTAACTCCTTTCACACTAACTGGAGGTGCTAATCTTTCAATTACATCCACCTTTGCTTTATCCACTTCAATCCCTCTTTTTAAAATTGTATGTCTTAAGATAATTTCTTCTTTAACCATAAAATGACATTTCTCCCAGTTAAGGACAAGATTCGTTTCTTCGCATCATAATAGATAATAGAGATAGACGCATCAAATGTTACAAACAGCAGGGCAATTTTGTAACGCCCCGAATTTGGGCCTAGTAGAATTGGGCCCATTGGGCCTCGGGCATATGAGCGTTTAGAATTCTTAAGAACAAGATAACGACATTAATGCAAGTTGGACCTATTAGGTGAGTTATTTTGGAAGGTTAGGGGGCTTATATGAAGTCCCGGGTTCAAACTTGGGCTTTAGGAAAATTTTGGTTTTAGGTGAATAAAACCCTAGGAGTTGGTAGGTAGGCTTTAAGGATAAAATGTGGAGGAAAATGACACAAAAGGAGTTGTGGTCTAGTGGCAAATGAGGCCACATAAGAGACAAGAAAATGACGCCATAAGGAAGCAAGGGGTCCAAGGTTCAAGTCTTAGTGCTTGCATTTTTATTTTCTTTTTAAATAAACTTTAGACTTTGGTCATAGACTTATATTTAGTTGCGCATGTTTTAAGACAACAAGGAGCTAGTTGGTAAAGTGGCTAGCAGCATGGATTATGCTACAGGGGAGCCTGAGTTCGAATCTCATGACAAGCAAGGGAGTATTTATTTTGCAGATTGGACGGCCAAAGTTGTGTTGGATTTAAACTCTACGGAAGGAGGGATCCCACATTGGAAAGCTAGCAAGAGGGAAGGTGAGAAGCTGGCTATAAATGGAACTGTTTATGAGAAGAGGAAGCATACCTCAGTGGGCGTTTGGGCATAGGAGCATTCAGAGCGCGGGTTAGCTTCACACTCCTATCAGGTGTGTATTTCGCACTACTCTAGTTGTAAAGCGGCCAATGCCGAAATGCCGGTCACACGGCGATGGTAGCCAGACAAGCGTGCGAGCGCACGTGTGGGAGCTTTGATGCGATAGTCGACACCACCATGAGTATTCTTGTGGGTTGATGCTATTTGGGCCACGATGGGCCGAACGGGGCCAAGTGGGCCCAATGGGCCGTGGGCCCATATGAATAAGATGTATGATTGTGTAGTAGATGTTGGATTAGACTATGTGAATCTCATATTTGTGGTTAGATTTGGGCTAAATGGGCCACACGAGCGTGTGGGCTCATTTGGGTCGAGAATGGGCCTTAGGCCCATTCGCATCATTATCTTTGTTTAGAATACTTGAGTCGCTCGAGGTGACTGTAGACCTTCTGAGGGGTTGACAAAATTTTCAAAATACCCTTGGTTTACAAAATTACTGAAATACCCTTGGTTTACAAAATTATTGAAATACCCTTGGTTTATAAAATTACTGAAATACCCTAGTTTACAAAATTACCGAAATATCCTCGGATTACAGAATTATTGAAATACCCCTGATTTGTAAATTACTGAAATACCCTTGGTTTGCAAAATTACTGAAATACCCCCGATTTGTGAAATTACTAAAATACCCTTGATTTACAAATTACCGAAATGCCCCCGATTTACAAAATTATCGAGATACCCCCGGTTTGCAAAATTATCAAAATACCCCCAATTTTAAAAATTATCGAAATATCCCCGGTTTGTAAAATTACCAAAATACCCCTGGTTTGCGAAATTACTGAAATACCCCTAAGGGGTGAAATGACCGTTGTACCCTCGTGGTAGTACTAGCGTTGTATATGTTAATTGTATGATTGATTATGTTTGAGATGCACTGCATACAGGAATTAGTTATGAGTAGAATTACTGGACTACCCCTGAAAGGTAGGATTATCGGAATACCCTCACAGGGTAAAATGACTGATTTGCCCTTGTAGGTAAATGATTGGCTGGTGCTATGAGATGACCGATTTCACTGTGATTAGTATGATTTTATGTATTCTGTTTAACAGTTTATGATAGTAATTTATTTCATACATCATTTGATATGTGCTTTGCATATATGACATCCTGCATGGGATTGGGATTATGTAATTAGAGGAACTGATAGATCTGTTAGGGTCGCACGGGTTGCTCGAGACGACTGTGGACCTACCAATTTGACTTTTAGGGTCGTACGGGTCACCCGAGACGACTGTGGACCCACCGATTTGACTTTTAGGGTTGCACGGGTCACCCACGACAAATGTGGACCCACTGATTTGACTTTTAGGGTCGCACGGGTCGCTCGAGACGATTGTGGACCCACCGATTTGATTGTTAGGGTCACACGGGTCGCCCAAGACGACTGTGGACCTAACGACAGCTTAAAGCCGCTTATTTTCTTGCAGCTAGGCTGTGATCTTGGTGTGTAGGGCTGAGTGGGTTAACTTGGTCCCCACAGGTGTGTAGGGTTGGTACGAGGGTGTGTTTTATTGGATTGGGTTGGGCTGTATCCTCTGTTTCCATTATCATGTTCATAGGGCTAAGGCCCAGCTTGTTACTGAATAGGGTTTCGGCCCAGTCTACTTCTGTATGGGCTTCGACCCGATTTGCTTCTATTTGGGCTCAGGCCTAATTAATGACCGACTAAGGGATTACACACTGAGTTCTTGTAACTCACCCCGTTGTTTTAACCTTGCAGTGATCCCCAGCATTAGTGGATTTGGAGCTGTGGAGAACTCTGTGGTGGCCATACATCGGGAATATTTACCATGAACTTAGTAAATTTTCATTTTGCTTTATTTTAGTTTTATTTTATTTTAGGTTAATTTTTTTTGTAATAAGGCCGTTGGTTTATTTTCTTTAAGTTTTCATTAATAAGTGTTAAATTTGTAAATACGTGGTTTCCTCAAAACGGCAATAACTGTTTTCAAAATATCACGTTTCCGCAACTCATTGAATCTGATTTCTCTATAAACAAATTTTTTGAAAATAATAATAACAACATTTTCAAAAGAAAACCTTAAAAGTGAATCTGAAATTTCACAAACAATAAGGCCCGAAGTTTCAAAAAAAATACGATTTTTTTAAAGAACGCGCAGTTTTTAAATTACCCTTTCCATGTGACATGCCGGATCCAGTCATAACATCTTGGCTGGGTTTAGGGTGTTACAAATTTTGTGGATTGCCTACAGAGGATCCAAGGTGGCACTTAAGACTCTTTTTGGAAGTCTGCGATTCATTCAGATACTAGGGTGTTCCTGAAGATGCCTTGAAACTGATGTTATTCCCTAACTCATTGCAAGAGCATGCCAGAGCAGGGTTAAGTGCATTACAAGAGCATGAACTTTTTCAAAGGTTTCTACTGAGATATAATCCTCCTAACATGAATCCCAAACTGAGCATTGATATCACATCCTTTCGATAATCTGAGGATCAAACATTATACGAAACATCAAACCAGTTCAAGGAGTTAATTAGAAAATGCCCAATGCGTGGTTTTCAACATTAGACATAAATGGAAATGTATTACAATTGATTAAAAGCACATACAAGGGTGGTGGTTGACGCATCTGCCAATGGGACTTTGTTCGATAAATCATACAATGAAGCAAATGAAGTTCTGGAGGGGATAGTAGACAATGACTATAATTCCCCCACTAGCATAGTAGGGAATGGTAAAAGAGCTTCTGGAGCAACAGAACTTGATGCGATCACTTCCCTAATAACTCAGGTATCATCTTTAACGAATATAATAAAAACACCAAAAAGACCAGTTGTAGTCCAGGAAAGAAAAGCAACCGAGTTAGCGTGTGTTTGATGCGAAGAAGATCATGTTTTTTTATGAATGCCTATTGAATCCAACCATAGTTTATTATATGAGAAATTTTAATCTTAGCAACAACAACCCATATTCCAACACATATAATCCAGGGTGCAAGTAACATCCCAACCTCAGTTGGAGTAATCAAGGGGGAAATTCTAGCAATGTTGTTTGACTGTATGTTGTTGGTGCACCATCTGGATACAATCGACTCATGCCACGGCAAAATGTTCAGCAAAATTTAGCTTCGAGTTCTTTATTGATTGAAGATGTATTGAAGGAATACATGTCTAAGAATGATGCTATCGTTCAAAGTCAAGCAGCATCATTAAGAGCTTTAGAGAATCAAGTGGGGAAAATTGCCAAAGCATTAAGTTGAAGACCGCAAGGAGCACTACAGAGTGATACCAAAAATTTATGATCTCAAGGAAAGGAACAGTGTAAGCCTATTACGCTTAGAAGTGGTACACAGCTATCAGGAGTTATTAATGACATTACTATTGAAGAAAGTAGTTCAAATTTCACAAATAAGATGAACTTAGAACCAATAGCAGAGCAGGCTACAAGGAAAAGAGCAACTAGAAAAATGTTGAAGCAGATTCATCTTGCATTGCCAATAAAAATGCCATGGCAAAACAACCTCAACAAATGGAATGAAGGTCACTGTCATGTTTTTATTCAACGCTTCTAAAAATCTAAGAAAGATTTTCAATTCAAGAAATTCTTGGATGTCTTGAAGCAATTACATATCAACGTTGTAACACCCCTAACCCATATCCATCAGCAGAATAGGGTTACAAAACATTATCGAAATTTACATTTCAACTATCAAAAATTTTAAATCATATACTTCACATCATCAATCATAACAAAACTAGTCAATAACATACATACTGCCCCTTATACGAGCCTTCAAGGCCCTAAAAACACATTAGAAACCAGTCGAGACTAAATCAGAAACATATAATTTTTTAGAAAAAATTAAAAATTTCAAATATACAGGGGTTACATGGCCGTGTGGCTCACACAGCTGAAAGACACGCCTGTGTCTCAGACTGTATGAACATTCGAAGTAGGGACACACGGTCGTGTCCCAGCTCGTGTTCATGTCCGTGTAACTCTCTGAATTAGGTCACACGACCAAGCCACATGACCGTGTGCCAGGCCATGTACCCTTCGAAATAGCCTCACATGCCCGTGTGCCATGTTGTGTGCTAAGTCGTGTAACTGCCTGACTTGTAACCCTTTCAAAACTATAGGAAACACACAACAATCAAACTTGACTATACATTTGATAAGTTTAGCCATAAATCAACCAGCCATTGGAATTAATTATAGACTAACATTTACCACAATGTTCACATACCAATCATACTCAATACTCACTACCAATTTCCATATCAAACCATACCTCATTGACAACCTTCAAGCATATCAAAACAACATTTCATAGCATGCATTTAACTTACCATTCCATCATTCACCATTTAAGCACCAAAATGTCAACAATTATAACATCACATTTACATGCCAACATGCCAACATATTCATCAATCAAAGTCCCAAATTTACAAGTCATATATATAATGACCATTTCATAAAACACAAAACACCTATACATGCCACTATAACCATGACTCAAAATCATCAAAATCTATCGATATAGCCGATGGATAGTGTGATGGATCTCTGACTAGCTTCCAACCCGGTTGAACTTCCGATAATCTATAAGGTAAAAGAGAAACTACGTAAACAATGAATGCTTAGTAAGCTCATATAAACTTTAAGCATAATGTTCCATTTCAATCATAAACTTTATAGAATAAACATAAATCTATGCCAATACTCTAAGATTCAGAAATCGATATGATCATCAACTCACAAATGAGTAAGTTTATTAGTGTCGCATCTTTATTGGCCATTCATAACATGATAGGATTTCATGAGACCTAATATATATAATCATCAACCTTTTATAAGATTATATATCTTTCTATTTGCTTACTTTCCATTCCGTCCCTAATGCTTATCATAAGCATAAACAACATTATTTACTCTCAATTCAATGTATTTCTCCATGGCATAGGTGTATTCATTCATGGCGTAAGCAAATTGCTCACTATAATACATCCCAATTACATACTTATCGTTCCATTCCCTTTTCTAACCCATTTCGTATGCATAGAAAAAGCATAATCATAAACATAAATCATATCCACAAATTTGGCATAAGCCCTAGCTCATCAACAACACATGTTAGTTCATTTAAACATGATTCATATGAATTTGACATGGATAAACATTATACTTGAGTATGATTCAATTAGATTTATCATCCATCATAACATATCATGTTTTTCCATGTATCACCATTCCATTGAGTTTCAAATAAACATGTCTTAGTTCTTATTGAAAGCTTACCATTTCATTTGCATACACATAAGACCCACAAGCTAGTGATTAAACACATAACTTAGCAATATCATCACATGGTAAGATAAGGTACATAACATAGCATCTCTAATATCATACGTTTCATAAACATGAATATTCATACTTTGATCATTGGTACATCATACCTTTCCATATTTATCGTAGTGAAGTCAATAAGAATCCTTACTGGAGCTCACACAAAATGTGCTAAACGATGGTTGTAACCGTCCCTTTTCATATTTGATGGTCGAAACCATCCCTTTTTATTAATCGATGGTCTTCACCATCCCTTTTCGTAGTTGATGGTCGTCACCATCCCTTTTCATAATCGATAGCCGAAGTTATCCCTTTTCACATGTGATAGCCGAAGCTATTCCTTTTCATATTCGATGGTCGTCACCATCCCTTTTCATAGTTGATGGTCATCACGATCCCTTTTCATATTCGATAGCTGAAGCTATCCCTTTCCATAATCGATGGTGAAACACCCCAAACCCGGCCCACGAGCTTTGACCAGATTTGGTATGTTCCTCAAGTAAACCGGTTCAAAGTTCTTTTGTTACTTTGGGGAAAATAGTGTGTTTTGAAAGAAATATTGTTTTGGGTTGGGCTCGAGTAGAAAACAAAATCGTTTTATAATGAAAACCCTTTTAAATTTTAGGTGATAAAACATATAGAATACATTTAAAGCAAATTACTTAATCTTTAACTTAATAAAAATTTCGTAACATAATAAATAAAAACAGAAATAAAATAGTGCACTATGGCCTTATGGACTTATTACATCAAGTAAATCCAAATAATTCGAGTACTTAAAAATTAATAGTCCATAAAAATAAAAACTTCATGTTGAGCATGGCCACCACAAGTTCTGTGCTCGGTCCATTCTTGCTTCATCACCAAACATGGTCCCTCAACGGGGTGAGTCAACAGACTCAATGTGTACACAACACTAAATCATAATAGAATCAGGCATAACAAATATTACACATTCATATCATAGCATACAAATTATGATGCATTCCCAAACCCAAACCTAACAAGCCATCCGCTACACTCCCCGTACCAACTTTGTACACCCATGGGGACTACTAAGTCGACCCTCCTTCCGCTACACTCCATATCGCGGTCTTAGGTCACCGCATTTGTGGTTTTAGGTCACCACATTCGAGATATCGCGGTCTTAGGTCATCGCATTCAGATTCTCGTGGTCTTAGGTCACCACATTCGAGATACCACGGTCTTAGGTCACCGTGTTTGTGGTCTTAGGTCACCACATTCGAGATATCACGGTCTTAGGTCACCGCATTCGATTCTCGTGGTCTTAGGTCACCACATTCGAGATACCACGGTCTTAGGTCACCGTGTTCGTGGTCTTAGGTCACCACATTCACTTCCCCTTTCAATAACCCATATGCCCCATTTTGTAATATGCATTAATATGCCAAAGTTCACATTCTTATTCTCATGTTACAAATAACATATTTCATATTCCTAGTAGGAGTAGGAAACGTGCACAGTACTTAGTACCATAACATGGTACCTTAGCCACTTTCTTATTCTTAATATCACATATTTTAATTAGACATAGCCATAAAACTTATTAAGAATTAGTCCAGGGGTACACACACGATTAGCTTAACGAATTCCTTTAAATCTCGAAAAATCGATCTATCGCTTTAGATCCTAAATCCTACATTTGGCCACACTTAGTATTTTAGGAAAAAGCCTATTCACTAATTTAATCAAATCCCAAGGATTATCGTATCCACTTTCTTACCTTCTTGCCGAGTTGATAATTAATCAAATCCCGAAAACTTGTATTCTTCCCCTTTGAAATCGGCTAATCACTAGATCCCTTGAATCGGTTAGTTTTTGGCTTAAAACACATAAAAAGAGATCTAACTACTAAAATAGGCCTTGGCCGAATATTCATAGTCACTTACCTTAAGGATCTTAAATCCTAAATTATCCCTTGGTTATAGCTTACATCGAAATCCCTAAAACCACATGTTAGATCAACTTCTAACCTTTAATCACAATCAATGACCCTTGGTCGAATGTCAGATATGACTTACCTTGATGGTCAAATCCCGAAGATCTTTTCCTTTATAGTCGACTATGGCAAAAATCCCGAAAGAATCCTTCCAAATTTTGGCAAATAAGAATATTGATGGGATTAGTCCTAGATTTCGACAAATCTAAAAGGAAAGAATAGAAATCAAAACTTGTTCTTACCCTTTCTTGAAGAAATCGACAGCACCTATGCTTGAAGCCCTTCAAAGATTTGGCTTTTGATGGATTGGAAAGAAAAGAAATTGGCTAATGGTGATATCTTGAATTTTCGGCTTTGGCTAACAAAAAGAAGAAGAACAAATGCTCTAGGAAATTCGGCAAAGAGAAGGGTTGAGAGAAAGAATGATGAATGGCCCTCTTTTTCTTATATAGCTGAATTTACTAACTTAGAATCCCTTACTTGGCCATCACTCTTCTATTTTGATAGCTTTATCTCTTTAATTATCTCATAAAATAAAAGATAATTCAGCAACTATCCTTACTTAGCCGAAATTATTAAACTCAAAGTCCCTTACTTGGCCATCACTTCTCCCTTATTTTCCTAATTAAAGAATAATTCCTCATTTATCTCTTGAAAATAATCTAAAATAAATCCATTATTTATCCCTTATTTATCCACTATTTATCTCTTAAAAACAAAAGAATAAAGGCTCCTAAATTATAGCCTTGTGCCGTCCCTTGCTGCTAGTCTCTGCTGCAAAATAAAACTTTTTATTTTGCTTCCCATGCAGCTCGAACCTTGGCCCAATACCCCAGTATGTGGCGCAATTTCCTGAGGCCCTAAGTGGCATCTTCAAGCCACTTTTCCAAGCCCGTTTGTGTGTCATATTTCACATACATTTTCTCTTAAGACCACCTTGCTTCATATCCCTCTTTTAAACTTTAAACTTGACATTTCTAAAGCATTTCCTTACATTTCTAAGACATTTCCTTACATTTCCAAGACATTTCTTTACATTTCCAAGACAAGACATTTCCTTACATTTCCAAGTCATTTCCTTACATTTCCAAGATAAGACATTTCCTTCCATTTCCAAGTCATTTCCTTACATTTCCAAGACTAGACATTTCCTTACATTTCCAAGTCATTTCCTTACATTTCCAAGACAAGACATTTCCTTCCATTTTCAAGTCATTTCCTTACATTTCCAAATTTCCAAAAATGTTCACCATACATTCATAACACATAAGACATGCCATTTCGTATAATTAAATCAAAAATGCATAGGCCCATTTCCAGGATGTTACAGATGGTCAAAGCTATCCCTTTTCATATTTGATAGTTGAAGCTATCCCTTTTCATTGGTCAATGATTTTCGATACGTCGTTGGAATTTTCTGCCGAGACATAATTTGATATTATAAAATGGTAGCATTTAAAACATAATTTAAAATGCTATTTAAACGTACGAACTTACCTAGCTAAATTGCAGAAACGTCTAAGTATAAGGGCAATTTTAGTAATTTTCCATTCTTCTCGAATTTCCACCCAGTCTTTATCTAAATTAACAATTTCATTCAATCTATTAATTTAGACAGTAAACAATGTATTTTATGAAATTTAGTAATTTTTATATTTTTAAAAAATTACCCTAAAGTTTTACTTTTATTCAATTTAGTCCCCGAGCCTAAAACATGCAATTTAACCATTTTAACCTAAAATTTAGCCTAGCCGAATGCTTATGGTATTAAATACAACCCATTTATGCAATAAATTCACAACAAATCCTTGTATTTTTATTATTTTAACAATTTAATACCTAATCGAATAATTCATCAAAAATCACTTAACAAAATACTTTTCAATACCAACTAATATTTCAGATTCATCATTTAAAATAAAAAACACTAGATTCATCAATGGAAATACTCAAAATCTTTAACAGTTTCAAAATTGAAGGTACGGGCTAGCTGGACCTAGTTGTAACGATCTCAAAAACATAAAAATTATTAAAAACGGGTAAAGTTTGCTTGCCAAATCACCAAGCCAAAGTTGGCTGAATTTTAAGCCCTAGCTATGCCTTCCTTCTTCAACAAATTTTGGTGGAATCAAAGTTAAAGAAAATGATGCCATCTTTTATTTGTTTTAGTTTTCTTTTAATAAATAAATTACTAATTTAACCTTTGTTATAATATCAAAATTCACCTATTTAATGTCCACCTTTTTCCATTATTTATAATGATGATCTAATTACCATCTAGGTCCCTTTTCTTTTATTCAATAAGCCATTTAATCACTCTAATCAAATAGTGATCAAATTTTAAACTTTTTACAAGTTAGTTCTTTTTAATTAATTAACTATCGAAATGTTAAAATTTTTCAACGAAACTTTAATACCTCCTTAATGACACTCTGCAAATATTTATAAAAATGTTTACGGCTCGATTTATAAAAATGAGGTCCTGATACCTTATTTTCAAAAATCAATTGACCTTAAAGTCTTACCACTCAAACTTAATAAATCGCTTAAATAACATAAATAGTCAAATCAAAAACCTTTTCAAAGTCACAATTAACTCATAAATATTAAATAATAATATTTACGAACTTACTCGTCAGATTTGGTGGGCCCAAAACACTATTTGTGACACCACTGTAAAACGGGCAATTACAAACATACTGTTGGTGGAAGCATTGGAACAAATGCCTAACTATTTGAAATTCATGAATTATATCTTATCAAAGAATAGAAGGTTTGAATAATTCAAAAATGCTGCCCTCACTGAAGGATGCAGAGTAATGCTAAGAAACAAAATGCTACCAAAACTGAAGGATCTAGGGAGTTTTACGATACCTTGCTCTATTAGAACCCATTATGTTGGAAAAGTACTATGCAATTTAGGTGCGACTATAAATTTAATGCATATGTCTATTTTCAGGAAGTTAGAAATATGGAAGGCAAGACCTAAAGCTGTCACTTTATAACTAGTTGATCGTTCAAATACACATCCAAAAGGTAAAATAGAAGACGGGTTGGTAAGAGTTGACAAATTTATTTTCCAACAGATTTTATTATTCTAGAGTGAGAGGCTGATAAAGAGGTACAAATCATACTTGGGGGACATTTTCTAGCAACTGCTAGAACATTAATTGATGTTCAAAAAGGTGAATTAACTATGAGAGTTAATTATCAGTAGATAACTTTTATTATTTTCAATACTATGAAGTGTGCAGATACAGATGAAGAATGTTACGCTGTGGAGATTGTTGACACAATAGTTCAGGAAGAAATTTTAGATTTTTATCATAATAAATGTAATTATGATGCATATCTAATTGAGTTGATTGAAGCAAAAATGATTGGAGAGCTTGGCGAATTGATGGATGTTAAGTAAATAAAGAATGGAGTGAGGAGAAGCTTTGAATCATTAAATTTATCGAATCGTTTTCTTAAACCTCCTCAACCATCCATAGAAGATCCTGCTATGTTGGAATTGAAGCTTTTGCCTGCAATTTGAAATATGCTTACTTGGGAGACAACAACACATTGCTAGTAATTATTTTTGTGGCATTGACGTTAGATCAAGAAGCTCAATTATTGAAAGTTTTAAACAAATCTAAGAAAGTATTGGGATGGACAATCACAGATATCAAAATAATCACTCCAGCAACCTGCATGCACAAAATATTATTGGAGGATTAGCATGGAAAATCTATCGAGTAGTAGAGAAGACTGAAACCCATTATGAAAGAAGTAGTCAAAATGAAGACTATCAAATGGCTGGATGCTGGAACCATATACCCAAATTTGGATAGTTCTTTAGTGAGCCCTGTTCAATATGTACCTAAAAAAGCGGGTGTCACCATTGTAAGCAATGATAATAACAAACTCATTCCTACTCGTACTATCAAGAAATGAAAGGTTTGTATAGACTATTAGAAGCTCAACAAAACAACAAGGAATGACCATTTTCCTCTTCCATTTATCGGTCAGATGTTAGATAGATTAGTAGGGAAAACCTTCTATTATTTTCTAGATGGTTGTTTGGGTATAACCAGATTGCCTAACTCCTACTAATCAGGAGAAGACCACATTCACATGACCTTACGGAACTTTTGTGTTCCGACGAATACTATTTGGACTGTGCAATGCCCCTGTAATATTTTAGCGTTGTATGATGGTAGTATTTTTGGATATGTTGGAGAAGTTTTTAGAAGTTTTGATGGAAGACCTCTCGATGTTTGGAGATACTTTTGAAGATTGTTTAAAAAAATCTGGAGTTAGTTCTTTGTTGGTGTGAGAAACAAACCTTGTTTTCAATTGAGAGAAATGTCACTTCAGGGTCTGTGAAGGCATTATTGTGGGACATAAAATTTCACAGCAAGGGGTTGTTGTCAACAAAGCAAAAATCAAAGTTATTGAGAAATTTCCACCACCCTCCACAATTAAAGATATTCGCAGTTTTCTTGGCCATGTAGGATTCTATTGATGATTCATCAATGATTTTTCAAAAATTTTAAAACTGCTATGTACATGTAAGAGTATGCCCAAAGATCAATCATGAGATGGTTGTAATAACATACTTGATTTACCATGTTTATTAATATAAAGCATTGTCATTATCATTTCAGTTTTTTTTTGTGTACAAATAAACTATTTTATAATAATGTCCTGAGAATAATATGATTATTCCTAAAATATCCTTAGTAAAGTATTATTGTTGACTAGGACAACAATAATGCATTTAGACTAACATGTAGTTGATTGATGATAAAGGGTTGTCATTGTTATGGAGTGTCAAAATCATTGCATGAATATTTATGTTAGAGAACAACATATTGGACTGACCCGCTATGAGTATGTTTCTTGGATTATTATGTAATTGTCACAACATTACTCATAGTGATTAATATGTATAAGATCCTCAGACTTGAGATCATCATTATCCCAACATCGTGAGTTGTATATTTTGATACAGTCAAACGTACACTGTAACTAGCTGTTCTATAAAGGTTGATGTTGGATGTACCACAATCTATGTAGAGGGATATAGTTGATCAATATAGGTTAAGTCTCTCCTACATAATGGGAGTAATATCTTAGGCCACTTGATTGAGTGAAACTAGAAATGCATGGCCATGCTCAAATAAGTTGATATGAGATGTCATACTAATTTGTATATCATAGTCTACTCAACATATCAAGAAACATGGGATGGACTATGCAAGTGTGACTATTCCATGACTTGTGTTCATTCCAGAGATAAAGGACTTAAGGATTAATGCATGAAAGGTTAATTACAAAAGGTTATGTCGAATCATGACTTCTTGGAACTTAGGTAGCAATGATGCATTGCTAGATGCCACTCATTGTTTGTAACATTAGAAACGTTCTAGTATTACTGCTAACGTTACAAGAACCTACAGGGTCACACCCTATGGTTTAAATGAACAGAATATAACATAGTTTGTATTGTGTTTGGTTGTCACATGAATTAAATTAATTATAGATTTAATTTAATTAGGCAATCAAATATTGAACATATTAAATGTACAAGGATGTTGTACACATAATGAGAACATAGTTCTATTAATATATGAATTTGGTTCGTATATAAATTTAAATAAATATAGTTTACAGAAATCTTTGTTATAATTAATGTAATTATAATTTTCAGTTAAAACATTATTATATTTATTTATTTTTAATTATGATTCATATATAAATACAAATTATAAAAGTTAAGAAGGGTAAAGAGTTTAATTTTAAGAAACCCTAAAATTGTTTGTGAGGTCTAGTAGCCGTCAAGCAAAGAAACCTCCAAAAACAGTTTTGGAGACTTCTCCCGTTCATCGTCAAACCGGGTGTATTACTTAGAGGCTGAAATCAGAAAAGGCTGCGACTTGGTTCGATAGTAGATCAGAATTTTCGTTTTTGAGGCGTCGCTGTCTACTCAGATTGAAGTTTCGGTACTTTTGAAACCATTATATCACCTCGATTCGGTCCTCACACATGGATCCATGGTTTGGATCACTGGAATTATTTTTTTTTTTGCTACGCCATGTGGGTACCGGCAATCCAACAGTACATTATTAGAACAAAACAAATCTTTCAATTTTGATGATCAGTGCTTACAAGCATTTTAGGAGTTGAAAATGTGGCTAGTCATAGCAACAAATTGGACTCTATCTTTCGAACTTATGTGCGATGCCAATAATTTTGTCGTAGGGATAGAGAATGAACAAAGTATTTCATGCTATCTACTACACAAGCTATACGTTGACTGATTCACAGCTAAATTATACTACCACTTTGAAGGAGCTGTTAGTTGTGGCATTTGCCTTCGACAAATTCAAAGCATATTTAGTAGCCCCCCATAGTTACAATTTATACGGACCACTCTGTTATTAACTACTTGATGGTGAAGAAAGACGCCAAGCCTAGGTTGATTCGATGGATATTGTTATTGTAGGAATTTGATATGGAAATTAGAGATAGGAAAGGCACAGAAAATCAAGTGGTTGATCACTTGTCTCGAATTGAAGTAGGAAATTAATACAGTCATATTCAGCGTATTCAAGATGATTTTCCAAATGAGCAATTGTTAATTTCCATGGCATTACGATGGTATGTTGTTTTTGTAAATTATTTGGTTAGTGGGCTGCTGCCACCTAACCTCACAAATCAAAGATGGAAAAAATTTCTCAACGATGCCAAGTAGTATTACTGGGATGAGCCATTTTTATTGAAACATTGTGCAAACTAGATAATTCAAAGGTGTGTTCTAGATGATGAGATTCAAAGTATTTTATTTCATTGTCATTTAGCACCATCTGGATGGCACTTTAGGGGCATGAGAACTACGACTAAAGTTCTCCAATCAGGTTTTTATTGGCCAACCATGTTTCAAGATGCTCATGAGTTCTGCCAAGTTTGCTGTCACTGTGAAAGAATTGGAAATCTGCCAAGGATGTAACACCCCTAAACCGGGCCTAGAAGTTAGGCCCGAATCCAGCGTGTCAAATTAGAGTGCTTTTTGAAACCCAGGTTTTCATTGAACAACCCTTCTTACAATTTAAACTTTTTTTCTAGAAAAACCTCAGATTTTGTTTGCTTGTTTCTAAAACGTGGTTTATTAAAAGTCATTCTCTTGTAAAATGTTATTACATTTAAAACCTTATTTGCAGTGGAATCTTAATTTAAAACTATTGCGGAGACGTGATATTTTGAAAAACAGTTGTTATTTTGGTGTTCTACTTCTAGTAATTATAAACCTATAAATAAGATTCCAAATTTAAAACCCAGAATTTAGAAAGGCCTTATTACAACCCAAAAATAATAAATAAGGTAAATAAAATCCAAAGCAAGTTTAAATGTGTGGCCAGCACCAAGTCCCTCGCAGCTCTGAACCATCTATGAATGGGGATTACCTGCACAGTTAAAAAGTTAGTTGAGTATGCGAAAACTTAATGTGCACCCCAAATAAAACAGCGATCAATCAGAACAGTTTAGGCCTGGGCCCATCTCAGAAGTAGTGCCCAACGGGGCCTAAGCCCATTATAGATCAGATGCAGTGTGGGCCTTAGCCCTATACAAAACAGATTTAGAATAATTAAGCATGCAATAACCCTATCCATCCAGAATCTACACACTAGCTCCGTCCAACCGTACACACCATGTAGGGATATAGTATAAACCCACCCATCCCTACACACCACATAATAGTATCGATGTGGCACTAAACAGAATTTACAGGAAAGCTACCAGAACGGTAGGCTAAAAGCCATCAGAGATATACAGTAGTGCTGCTAGAACAGAATACTTCCTCCAATCACATAACCCAACCCCATATAATGCAGCATACACCAGTGGCATACTTAAATTTTAACATGCATGTAAATAGAACAATATACATATACAAATCATCTCATGGCATACATAGTCATCTCTATATCCCATAGAGTCAAAACATACATTTTACCCATGATGGGTGTTTTGGACATTTTTACCAGTTCAGGCCCATATACGTTTAAGCCCATCAGTAAGACCACAATCGTCTCGAGCAACTCGTGTGGCCAAAGTAATGCAATCAGTAGTAA
The DNA here is from genome assembly GCA_025503065.1 of Gossypium bickii. Classification (NCBI taxonomy): domain Eukaryota; kingdom Viridiplantae; phylum Streptophyta; class Magnoliopsida; order Malvales; family Malvaceae; genus Gossypium; species Gossypium bickii. The sequence continues at coordinate 50,294,936 of CP106714.1, forward strand.
TGGGCCTATGCCCAATGAGAAGGCCCATGTACGCGACATTGCCAGTCCAGTTCTACCTAGTTCACGGTAAGATTTAATCGCATGGGCCCACAGGCCCATTTCGGCTCTACTTGGCTAAAAACGGCCTAAGCCCATGAGAACACTCATGGTGGCCTCTACTATCGTGTTGGATTCTCCACACGTGTGTTCGTGCACTCGTGTGGCAACTGTTGTCGTACTTTTGACTTTTCAGCATTCTAACATTCCGACATTTGCCGATCTATGATTTGGATGGTATGTGTGTACACCTATTACGAAGCGCACTACGAATCCCTAGCACCACACCTCAATCAAACTAGCTTTGCTAAGTCCTCCTCAACTGTTAGCGACAATTAACCCTCTTGTCGAATTCTGAGTTAAACAAACTTTATTAAAAGAGATAGTAACTATATAGTTAAAACCATACTTGACAGTTAACAGGGCCATCAGGAATATTCAGCCTCTAACCAACACAAGGTAAGAACACTTACTTTAGTGGAGAACCGAAAGTAGCATGTCGATTGCTTCAAGTCACTTGCCTCTCTATCAATCCTTGAGGAACCCTAAGTACCAATCACCATCAGACTAAGAGAAAAAAGGGGAGATTCGGCAGAAAGGAAAGGAATAATCCCAGTAACGAAAACTAAATAAAAAGAATCACTATTACCTACTCTCGATCTCGGCAAACAGAGAAGAAAAAACTGCAACTTTATGAAAGGAGAAAAAAAAAAGAACAAATTCGACAATAGTTGATAGCAAGAGAGTAGGCGTATTCGACTTCTGCACACCTTACGACTAAAAGAAACTAGTAATGGGGAAAAAGGTAGTTCGACTCAGAAGAGGATAGTATTGAGTAAATAGAAAATTCAGCTATGAAGGATTAATGGGGAAAGTAGCAGAGAGAAAAAAGAGAGCCACCATTTAAAAGAGAAAAGAGGAACAATTTTCTATACAAGAAAGAAGAAAAGAGGGGAAGAGTGAAATCGGCCAAAGATGAATAAAGCATCCCAACGTGGAAATGCCCGAATGGTCACAAAAATATTCGGCTACCCCATAAATACGAATGAACAAAACCCGAGCCAAATAAAACAAGCTTACAAAGATAGTAGAAAGAGAAATAGAAGACCCTAAATACCCCTTAAAAATGGCTACCGTAAGAAAATGCCAAATCGAAATAGCACAAGGAAATTTGGCACTACCCTCTACACCACCCAAAACCGAAATCTATGCATTCCTAGAGTCCCATTTTGGCTCCAACCTCCTAACAACTCAATCCCCTTGATTTTCTCCAATTATCCCTCTATAATCAGCTCCTTAAATCACTCTCTTGACCAATTCAAACCTTCTTCACCAGAGTTCAATTCCAACTCAACTACTAGCTAAGCAAAGGAGTAAAATAAATACCCCTTTGAGCAGGGAGTGATCCGAACCTAGGCCAAATGCATAATCCTAACGCCACCTTGCCACCAGACCACATGCTTCCTTGTGTCACATTTTAGCCTCAATTATTTAAAAGGCTTGTTACCCGAAATTAGGATTCCCCTAATGCTAAAACAAAAATTTTCCATATAACAAGGCTTAAAACCCAGGACTTCACCAAGACCCCAAACACTCTAATAGTGCTAACCCAACAATACTAACATGGATTTTGCCGCTTTCTTGCTCTCAAGGATCTTAGGCGCTCCCAAGCCCAAGGCTCAATTCTTCTAGGCCCAAAATTTGGGGCATTACAAAGGAGGTATGAGATGCACTTACAAACTATTTTAGAAGTGTAACTATTTGATGTTTGAGGAATTGATTTTATGAGACCATTCCCACCTTCTTAGGGCAATGCATACATACTTTTCGCTATTGATTATGTCTCCAAGTGGGTTGAAGTTCTTATTTTACCAATAAATGATGCCAAATCAGTACTGAAATTTCTCCATAAGAATACTTTTACCAAGTTTGGTACTCCCCGTGCTCTAATTAGTGATGAGGGTTTACACTTTCATTGCAAATAAGTTGGTAATGTTCTAAAGAGGTATGGTGTTAAACATAAAATTGCCATGGTATACCATCCCTGACATGATGGGGCGGTGGAAGTCTCTAATAGAGAGATTAAATTTTTTTGGAGAAGGTAGTTAATCCCAATTGGAAAGATTGGTCGGCTAGATTGGATGAAGCTTTATGGCATATCGCACTGCGTTCAAGACACCATTGGGGATGTCGCCCTTCAAGCTTGTTTATGGGAAACCTTATCATTTGGCTGTTAAGCTTGAACATAAGACATATTGGGCAATTAAGAAATTGAGTATGGATTGGAGTGCTCCTAGTACCCACAATCTTTTGGAGTTGAATGAGATGGAAGAATTTTGAACACAAGCCTATGAGAAGACCAATGTAACGCCCCAAAAATCTCGAAACTCTAAATTTTTATGCACTGAAGTTGGTATGTATGAGTAGCACTTAGAATATTAATTTTAAGGTATTATCGGAATTATTTGAAGTCTTAGAGATAGGGAAGACCATGGGAATTTTTTTTTTTTTTTGCTTTAGTGGACCCTAGTCTCAGGCATGAGGCCTCTTAAGCAGATTAAGGGGAAAATAGGACACAAGTGGGCCTGTGGTCCAGTGGCAAGTGGCGTCATTTGGGGAGCTATAAGGTGGCGTGATTGTCAGCTGAGGAGGTCCAAGGTTCGAGGCTTAGGAGTGGTAATTTGTGGAGTGTTTATTTTATAGTGTGGACGGCCAGAGTTGTGTTGGTTTTTAACTCTTGCCGTAGAGAGTTTGAAGTGATCTGGTGTGTTGGATGTGGAAGGAATTTTGGATAAGATTAAGGTGTTATCAGGGAGAAAAGTTAGGAGATGAGGAGTGTGAGGAATTGGTGTCGAATGGGACTTTGGGGAAAGATGTATTCAGCTTGTGGCTATAAAAGGAGAGGGCCGAATGCATTGAAAGGTTCTTTGAGTTCCATTAGTCTTTTCTTTTCTTCCCTCAATCGGCTTCTCCCATAGCCAAATTCTCCAATTACCGAAACCTCCTATAGTCGAATCCCTTTTTGTCGAATTCTCTCATAGCCAAACTCTTCTATTGTCGAATTACCATCATCTTCTCTTCCTGAAATCTCTATTAGTGTCGAATCTTTGTTGTTGTTCCTTCATCACAAATCAATTGTTACATACTCTCAGTCAAGGTTCAAAGCTGAATCTTGTTCAGTAGCTATCTAGGCCGCAGGATCAAAAGTGGATTCGGTAAGTATTCAGTTAACCCCTTAGTGTGTTTTGTTTAAAGACGAAGGGCTATCTAACTTCTCATTGTCATTAATCTTGTATTAACAAGGGTAAGGTTCAGAGATCGCAAACGTGATAAGGATCATTAGCAAAGTCTAAGTGTACTCAACTCGATTATGGTTTAAGTAAATGGCCGAATGTGAGTATGATCTATAGGGGTGACTTCTGTAGAGTATGAGTCACTCAAATTTTGATGATATATGTTTGGGTGTAGATCTAGGGATATTCGTGAATAGTATCTAAGAAAGGGCTACGAGAATGTGTGGCACACGGAAAGGTTAGGGTGAGGTTTCTATTTTTGATAAAGTGTGTATTAAGCCAAGATTAATCGTTGAGTGATGACTAATGTAGGTTCGTTATTAAGGGATTTGCAGTACGAGTTGTTACCAGGTGTATACAAACACTACACACATGATATCGGCAATGTCGGAAAGCCAAAAAGCTGAAAGTGGCTAAATGGGCCCGGTGGGCCCTGAGGCTAAGTTTTGCGAAATTATTGATTTGGTTATATGAATTGAGTTGGTCATGCATGTTACATGCCCTGGAATTGATTTGGGCCCAATGGGCCATATGGATGTGATTTGGGCCTAATGGGCTATATGAATGAGATTTGGGCCTAATGGGCCATATAGATGATATTTGGGCCTAATGGGCCATATGAATGGGATTGGGCTTAGTGGGTCGTTTGCATGTATGTAGGCTTATTTGGGCTTTGTATATGGGTTTGATCTTAGTATCTGATAACTATTAAAACATACATAAAACTTAAAAACAAAATTGCAATCGTGGACAAGTCATAAGGTTGAAGTGTGGTAATAGGTATATGCATGTCTAGGATTGGATCAAGAGAGAGCTTGGTACTTAAGCGGTCTCAATGACCCACCTCCTCTTCTCTGGAATCCTACCTGGTGCATAGTACCTGTTCACTTTCACCAATAGGGACTTGTTGACTGGCCCAGGTAGGTACTGAATCCAGAAAACTTAAGAATGATCGAAATGCCCCTAAGGGCAAAATGACTAAAATACACCTAGTTTGCAAAATTACCAAAGTACCCCTAGTTTGTAAAGTTACCAAAATACCTTTAGTTTGCAAAATTACCAAAATACCCCTAGTTTGTAAAATTACAAAATACCCTCGATTCGTAAAATTACCAAAGTACCTATAACACCCCAAACCCGGCCTAGAAGTTAGGACAGAATCTGGTGTGTCACACTGAAGTGTTCCTCAAAAATCGTGTTTTCATTTGCGTTCGTTTATTTTCAAAACGTAGTTTCAAAAAGAACCATTCCCTTTTCAAAATGTTATTAATTACTTAGTAAAATATTATTCAATTGCAGAAGCTTAAATAAAATAAATGATTTATGGAAACATGATATCTAAAAATTGGGTTGTGGAAACATAGTGGTTGAAAGTAGTTATTGTTTTGGAAAAATCGTGTCCTACTTCTAGCAGATATTAAACATGCTTAAGTAAATATCCCAAATAAAAGTTAAAAATAGCGAGGCCTTATTACAACCCAACTCAAAAACTGAAGTACTTAAATAAGTGAACAAAATAGAAAAAACATGTGTGGCTGTGTGGTCGTCTCCGAGTCCCTCGCAGCACCGATCCTCATAATGTTGGGGATGACCTGCACAGTTAAAAATAGGGTGAGTTTACGAAAACTTTATGCGTAATCCCCGTACTAGAGTAACAGTTAGTATACAAAAACAGAACCCGAAATAGTCTAGGCCAAAGCCTTTTAACAGTAACAGTACAGTCCAGTTCAGAGCATACATGGGTCAAAGCCCACTACAATATCATTTGGGTCACAGCCCATAACAGAATCAATTCCATATGCATAATGTGTGATGCATGCTAACCCATCCCATCCAACCCTGCACTTGCCTCCGTCCAACCCTGCACTACCTGTTCAGAATAAATCACCCATGCCATCCCTACACTTACAGTGTTAGCACCGGTTGCAGCACTAATCGAAATCGCAGCAAATCTGCTAGTATATATATGCGGCTCGAAGCCTTCAATAGCGGTATTATGATTGGCACAAAGCCATCAGTAACTGTATTATGTTTGGCACATAGCGCTCAGCAACGGTAATAAAATCAGCACACAGCCTTGGGTAAATATGATCGACACAGTATCGTCGATATATATGTTAGGCACATAGTCACGAGAAAATACGATTGGCACAAAGCCATAATCAAGATGGCATAGAGCCATATTTAGGTTGGCACAGAGCCATAATCAGATTACGCGGCTTTAAGCCGTCCGTTGGTCCACAATCGTCATGCGACCCGTGCGACATCAACAGATCAATACTGGATCCACAGTCGTCATGCGACCCTATCAGATCAATACTGGATCAACAGTCGTCATGCAACCCGTGCGACCCTATCAGATCAATACTGGATCAACAGTTGTCATGTGACCCGTGTGGCCCTATCAGATCAATACTAGATCCACAGTCGTCAGGCGACCCGTGCAGCCCTATCAGAACTTGCTTCGTATCAATGTCCCAACCCCATGCAATATGTCGTGTATGTCATGCCCAATCATTACACGTGCATGCAAAACGGCCATGCTTAGTAACAGTCATTTCAACACATATTAACAGTATATCAGTCGCACGCCCATAGTCAAGTCAGTTAAAACACAGTCATACGATCACAGTTAAATCAGTCAAATCATAGTACAAGTCAGTCATTTACCCACAAGGGCAAAATAGTCATTTACCCTATAAAGGTATTTCGGTAATCCTACCTTTCAAGGTATTTTGGTATTTCTACCCTACAGGGGTAATTCAGTAATTCTACCTTACAAGGGTATTTCGGTAATATTACAAATCGAGGGTATTTCGATAATTTACAAATCAAGGGTATTTCGGTAATTTTACAAATCGAGGGTATTTCGATAATTTTACAATTCAGGGGTATTTCGGTAATTTTACAAATTGGGGTATTTTGGTAATTTTGTCAATCGCGGGTAAATTAGTAATTTTGAAAATCGAGGATATTTTAGTAATTTTGCAAATTAGGGGTATTTCAATAATTATGCAATCCGAGGGTATTTTGGTAATTTCACAAATCAAGGGTATTTCGGTAATTTTGCAATCTGGGGTATTTCGGTAATTTTACAAATCAAGGGTATTTTGGTAATTTTACAATCCAGGGTTATTTCGGTAATTTCACAAACTGAGGTATTTCAGTAATTTCGCAAACCAAAGCATTCTAATCCAAGATAACGATGCAAATGGGCCTAGGGCCCATTCTCGACCCAAATGGGCCTACATGCTCGTGTGGCCAATTTAGCCCAAATCTAGCCACACATATGAGATTCACATAGACCAGTCCAATATCTACTACACAATCATATAATTTATTCATACGCATTGGCCCCACATGGCCCCATTCGGCCCATCGTGGCCCAAATAGCCTAAACCCTCAAGAACCCTCATGATGGCCTCAACTATCGCGCTGAAGCTGCCACACGTGCGTTCGCACGCTCGTGTGGCTACCATCACCGTGTGACCGACATTTCGGCCATTGCCGCTTTACAGCTAGAGTAGTGCAAAATACACACCTGATAGGAATCTGGAGTTAATCCGCACTCCGAACACTCCTATGCCCACATGCCAACCAAGGTATGCTTACTCTCCCCATAGATAGCTCTATTTAAAGCCAGCTTCCCGCCTACTCTCCTGCTAGCTTCCCGATGTGGGATTTCACCTTCAGCAGAGTTTAATTCCATCACAACCACCTGCCGTCCCAACTTAGCAAAATAAATATCCCTTTTTAATTGCAATGGGATTCGAACCCTTGCCTTCTCCTATGCTCCAGACGCTACATGCCACCACAACACAAGCTCCTTTTGTGACTTAAAACATGCGCAACAAACTATAAGTCTATAGGCCAAAGTCTATGTTCATTTAAAAGGAAATCAGTATGAATTGCAAGCGCCAAGACTTGAACCCATGCTCCCTTGCAACCTTAATGATGCCTTGTCACTAGACCACTCACTTCATTGTGTCATTTTTTCCCACAATTTATTCTAAAAGCCTACTTACTTACTCCAAGGGTTTTATTCACCTAAAACCAAAATTTTTCCTAAAGCCCATGTTTGAACCTAGAACTTCATGGAAGCCCCCTAACCTTCCAAAATCACTCACCTAATAGGTCCAACTTGCATTAGTGTCGTTCTCTTGTTCTCAAAAATTTTAAACGCTCCCATGCCCAAGGCCCAACAGGCCCAATTCTACTAGGCCCAAAAATTTTGGGGGTTGCAATTCTGCCTCCCCTAAAGAAGTTTCGTCCTCGAAATTTCCAACTATATAATAGCCACACAACACAGGTTACACCACTACGCTGCCGCTGCGTACTCTAATTCTAATATCCCTATCATATTTTAACTAGAATTTGTAACTCCCTACACCTACTCAAAACAACTTACCATTGAAGAAGACAGATATCTCATACGCAACCAATTTCTATATCCAAACATCACATCAAAACAAAACACACACAAAATTAATACAAAAATTACAGTCCAATATCTAAAGAAACCACCGTATTTCTAACTCACTGTATTTAAATTTCTAAACAGACAAAAGTATTCAGAAAACTTACGGATTTGGCACCTGAGACTCGGTGTACCACGCTTTCAGAAAACAGTCAATACCAAATTTCAGAACTTCAAATCTTTTCAAGCCTTTTTGAAACAACACTTTCGGAAATTTAATTTTGAAAACCCAATTCATAGCCGAGTTTTGCAACCCGGGCTATGATACCACTAAATGTAACACCCCAAATCCGGCCTAGAAGTTAGGCCCAAATCTGGCGTGTCATATTGAAGTGTTCCTCGAAAACCTTGATTTCATTTGCGTTCGTTTATTTTCAAAACGTGGTTTAAAAAAAGACTATTCCCTTTTCAAAATGTTATTATTCACTTAGTAAAATCTTATTCAATTGCAGAAGCTTAATTAAAACAAATGATTTATGGAAACATGATATCTAAAAATTGGGTTGCGGAAACGTAGTAGTTGAAAGTAGTTATTGTTTTGGAAAAATTGTGTCCTACTTCTAGCAGATATTAAACATGATTAAGTAAATATCCTAAATAAAAGTTAAAAATAACGAGGCCTTATTACAACCCAACTCAAAAACCGAAGTGATTAAATAAGTGAACAGAATAGAAAAACATGTGTTGCTGTGTGGTCGTCTCCGAGTCCCTCGCAGCACCGATCTTCCTAATTTTGGGGATTACCTGCACAGTTAAAAATAGGGTGAGTTTACGAAAACTCTATGTGTAACCCCCTTACTAGAGCAACAGTCAGTATATAGAAACAGAACCCGAAATAGTCTGGGCCAAAGCCATTTAATTGTAACAGTACTGTCCAGTTCAGAGCATACGTGGGTCAAAGCCCACTACAATATCATTTGGTCACAGCCCATAACAGAATCAATTGGACCTAGCCCATTTTAGAATCAATTCCATATGCATAATGTGTGATGCATGCTAACCCATCCCATCCAACCCTGCACTTGCCTCCGTCCAATCCTGCACTACCTACGGGGAATAAATCACCCACGCCATCCCTCCACTTACAGTGTTAGCACCGGTTGTAGCACTAACCGAAATCGCAGCAAATCTGCTAGTATATATATGCGGCTCTAAGCCTTCAGTAGCGGTATTATAATTGGCACAAAGCCATCAGTAACTGTATTATGCTTAGCACATAACCCTCAGCGACAGTAATATAATTAGCACACAGCCTTGGGTAAATATGATCAACACAGAGTCGTCGATATATATGTTAGGCACATAACCACGAGTAAATACGATTGGCACAAAGGCATAATCAAGATGGCACAGAGCCATATTTAGGTTGGCACAGAGCCATAATCAGATTATGCGGCTTTAAGCCGTCCGTTGGTCCACAGTCGTCATCCAACCCATGCGACCTCAGCAGATCAATACTTGATCCACAGTCGTCATGGGACCCGTGCAACCCTATCAGATTAATACTAGATCCATAGTCGTCATGTGACCCGTGCGACCCTATCAGATCAATATTGGATCCACAGTCGTCAGGCGACCCGTGCGGCCCTATCAGAACTTCCTCCATATCAATGTCCCAACCCCATGCAATATGTCGTGTATGTCATGCTCAATCATTACACGTGTATGCAAAATGGCCATGCTTAGTAACAATCATTTCAACACTTATTAACAGCATATCAGTCACAAGCCCACAGTCAAGTTAGTTAAAACACAGTCATACGATCACAGTGAAATCAGTCAAATCATAGTACAAGTCAGTCATTTACCCACAAGGGCAAAACAGTCATTTACCCTATAAGGGTATTTCAGTAATTCTACCCTTTAGGGGTATATTGGTAATTCTACCCTGTCAGTCATTTACCCAGAAGGGCAAAACAGTCATTTACCCTATAAGGGTATTTCGGTAATTCTACCCTTCAGGGGTATTACAGTAATTCTACCCTACAGGGGTAATTAAGTAATTCTACCCTACAGGGGCATTTCGGTAATTTTACAAATCGAAGGTATTTCGGTAATTTTACAAATAAGGGTATTTCGATAATTTTACAAATCGAGGGTATTTTGGTAATTTTACAAATCAGGGGTATTTTGATAATTTTACAATCCAAGGGTATTTCAGTAATTTCACAAATTAGGGTATTCCTGTAATTTTGCAAATCGAGGGTATTTTAGTAATTTTACAAATTAGGGATATTTTAGTAATTTTACAAATCAGGGGTATTTTAGTAATTTTACAAATAGGGGTATTTTGGTAATTATACAAACCAGGGGTATTTTGGTAATTTTACAATCTAGGGGTATTTCGGTAATTTTACAAATCAAGGGTACTTTGGTAATTTTGCAATCCAGGGGTATTTCGGTAATTTCACAAACTGGGGTATTTCGGTAATTTTACAAACCAAAGCATTCTAATCAAAGATAACGATGCGAATGGGCCTATGGCCCATTCTCGACCCAAATGAGCCCACACGCTCGTGTAGCCCATTTAGCCCAAATATAGCCACATATATGAGATTCACATAGACCAATCCAATATCTACTACACAATCATAAAATCTATTCATATGGGCCCACGGGCCCATTGGCCCCACATGGCCCCTTTCGGCCCATCATTGCCCAAATAGCCTAAACCCTCAAGAACACTCATGATGGCCTCAACTATTGCGTCGAAGCCCCCACACGTGTGCTCCCACGCTCGTGTGGCTACCATCGTCGTGTGACCAGTATTTCAACATTTGCCGCTCTACAGCTAGAGTAGTGCGAAATACACACCTGATAGGAATATGGAGTTAATCTGTTCTCTAAACACTCCTATGCCTACACGCCAACCAAGTAATGCTTACTCTCCCCATAGATCGCTCTATTTAAAGCCAGCTTCTCGCCTACACTCTTACTAGCTTCCCGATGTGGGATTTCTCCTTCAGCAGAGTTTAATTCCATCACAACCATCTGCCGTCCCAACTTAGCAAAATAAATATCCCTTTTTGTTTGCAATGGGATTCGAACCCTTGCCTTCTCCTATGATCCAGACGCTACATGCCACCACAACACAAGCTCCTTTTGTGACTTAAAACATGCGCAACTAAATATAAGTCTATGGGCCAAAGTCTAAGTTCATTTAAAAGGAAATCGAAATGAATTGCAAGCACCAACACTTGAACCCATGCTCCCTTTCAACCTTAATGACGCCTTGCCACTAGACCACTCACTTCCTTGTGTCCTTTTTTTCCCAAAATTTATTCTTAAAGCCTACTTACTTACTCCAAGGGTTTTATTCACCTAAAACCAAAATTTTTCCTAAAGCCCAGGTTTGAACCCGGGACTTCATAGAAGCCCCTTAGCCTTCCAAAATCACTCACCTAATAGGTCCAACTTGCATTAGTTCCGTTCTTTTGTTCTCAAAAATTTTAAACGCTTCCATGCCCAAGGCCCAATAGGCCCAATTCTACTAGGCCTAAAAAAAATTTGGGGCGTTACAATTCTACCTCCCTTAAAGAAATTTCGTCCTCAAAATTTCCAACTATATAATAGCCGCACAACACAGGTTACACCACTACACTGCCACTGCTTACTCTAATTCTAATATCCCTATCATATTTTAACTAGAATTTGGAACTCCCTACATGTACTCAAAACAACTTACCATTGAAGCAGACGATATCTCATACGCAACCAATTTCTATATCCAAACATCACATCCAAACAAAGCACACACATAATAAATACAAAATATACAGTCCAATATCTAAAGAAACCACCATATTTCTAACTCACTGTATTTAAATTTCTAAACAGACAAAAGTATTTAGAAAACTTACAGATTCGACGCTGGAGACTCGGTGTACCACACTTTCAGAAAATAGTCAATACCACATTTCAGAACTTCAAATCTTTTCAAGCTTTTTTGAAACAACACTTTCGAAAATTTAATTTTGAAAACCCAATCCACAGCCGAGTTTTGCAACCCGGGTTCTGATACTACTAAAAGTAACACCCCAAACTCGGCTTAAAAGTTAGGCCTAAATCTGACTTGTCACATTGAAGTGTTTCTCGAAAACCGTGTTTTCATTTGCGTTCGTTTATTTTCAAAACATGGTTTAAAAAAAGACCATTCCCTTTTCAAAATGTTATTAATCACTTAGTAAAATCTTTTTCAATTGCAGAAGCTTAATTAAAATAAATGATTTATGGAAACATGATATCTAAAAATAGGGTTTCGGAAACGTAATGGTTGAAAGCAGTTATTGTTTTGAGAAAATCGTGTCCTACTTCTAGTAGATATTAAACATGCTTAAGTACATATCCTAAATAAAAGTTAAAAATAACGAGGCCTTATTACAACCCAACTTAAAACCCGAAGTGCTTAAATAAGTAAACAAAATAGAAAAACATTTATGGCTGTGTGGTCGTCTCTGAGTCCCTCGCAGCACTGATACTCCTAATGTTGGGGATTACCTGCACAATTAAAAACAGGATGAGTTTCTGAAAACTCAGTGTGTAATCCCATTACTAGAGTAACAGTCAGTATAAAGAAATAGAACCCGAAACAATCTGGGCCAAAGCCATTTAACAATAACAGTACAGTCCAGTTCAGAGCATATGTGGGTCAAATCCCACTACAATATCATTTGGGTCACAGCCCATAACAAAATCAATTGGGCCTAGCCCATTTCAGAATCAATTCCATATGCATAATGTGTGATGCATGCTAACCTAGCCCATCCAACCATGCACTTGCCTCCGTCCAACCCTACACTACCTGCGAGGAATAAATCACCCACGCCATCCCTACACTTACAGTGTTAGCACCGGTTGCAGCACAAACCGAAATCGCAGCAAATCTCCTAGTATATATATGTGGCTCTCAGCCTTCAGCAGCGGTATTATGATTGGCACAAAGCCATCAGTAACTATATTATGTTTGGCACATAGCCCTCAGCGATGGTAATATAATCGGCACAGAGCCTTGGGTAAATATGATTGACACAGAGTCGTTGATATTTATTTTAGGCACATAGCCACGAGTAAATACGATTGGCACAAAGCCATAATCAAGATGATACAGAGCCATATTTAGGTTGGCACAGAGCCATAATCAAATTATGCGGCTTGAAGTCGTCCATTGGTCTATAGTCGTCATGCGACTCGTGCGACCCTATCAGATCAATGCTGGATTGTAACACCCCTAACCCATACCCGTCGCCGGACTAAGGTTATGAGGCATTACCGAACTAAACTTAGTTCCATATTGACATTCATTTGAATTCAAGCGTAAATATTGCAATCGTTTCCATTTCGTATAACATTACAACTTATTAATTTAAATAATGTATAATGAGTTTATTTACAGATACTTAATAAATGTCAATGTCCGAACTACATGAATTAAACTGTCATGAAATTTATTCACTAAAAAAATATCTCATCTTGTATCGTAATATATCATAAATTGGACATAAATCAAATCACATATAACATGAGCTAGGTTTCATTCGAATTATTCAATACATGAGCATAATAAGCTTGCCGACTATTCATACCATTTTATAATCAGATGCATATGCAAACATAGTAGCATTATATCATGACCGAACATACTAATTTACTTTCCATTAAAATTTATACCTAAACATTTACATAACATATTCGTTTCCTATCAATAACAATCAAGCCTATTTAGCCAACTGTCTTATGCATGCTTCATTATAAAAATGTAAACATCACATAACCAAAATCATTTAAATATAACATTGATCCAATATAGCCGATTTTACAATATGAAAGACCTATTCAAGCACATTATGTATCAATCATTTTATCTAACTAATATATTGCATACTATATCTTATCAAAACATCCATCATTTTTCCATATTGCCAATTCACCTAGCTAAACATGGTAACACACATATATATATTATCACTTTATATATATATATATTCATACTATGATCGAATTTACACATCCATTAGCAATATATTCAAATAGTTATATTGAAAGCATACTTAACCAAAGGATTAAGCCATTTTCGCATGGCTATTATATAAACATAATAAAGTTTTCAACTTAACAAGATCATTGCCTTTTCTATACATGCCATTATCCGAATACCAAAAGTTAAGTGTTCCAACTTAAGTTGATAGTGTGGATGACTTTCTTGACGATCCCTTTGAGCTCGTAGCCTTAACCGAATCTATAAAATAGAGGAGAACATATCACACAAGTAAGCTCACTAGCTTAGAAAGTCTTAATCATTTACGAAACAATAATCAAACATTCCACCATGTAGCACATATATATATATATATACATATATAAATCAAATTATTCATGACTTTAAAATCCAAGTAATTTAACTAATAATTTCATTATGGCCGAACAGCCGTTTCTGTAACTTAGCATCTATTATTTCCCTCATCGAAGGTATACAATCCTCAAAGCACTTTAAGACTTAAGTATTCGCATTTTCCATCATTAACAAGTATAACATATATCTCAACTATATACAATTAATCATATATACATATATGCATCTTCGATAACTTTCACCTTTAACATTTGTACATTTGACCGAATCTCAAAGATATTACCAAGCTTATATTTCAATATACATATCACACTCATTAATGAATAAATCAAATGCACATAGCATAAAAACTCATTACCAAAAAGCTTAACCATTCTACCACTTATGTAATTCAAAAGGAAAGATAATCACTTACCTTGTTCCTTGCATCTATAAACCTTTATATTTACCTGGGCATTTTGTTTATTGAAGTATTTACATTCCACCTTGTAAAGGATTCATAATACATCACCGACATTAAGCCTGCTAGACCCGAGGTCTAAATTTGATCACCCGCATTTAGCCTGCTAGGCAATAAGCCTGATATACATCACCGGCACAAGGCCTGCTAGGCTCATAGCCCAAATTACATCACCGGCACAAGGCCTGCTAGGCATTTAGCCTGATAAATAACACCGACACGAGGCCTGCTAGGCTTAAAGCCTGATATAACAAACAACTCATATAGCTCATATTACCTTCACATACCAACCCGAACATACTTATACACTTTTTGTTTTACAAAGTAATTTCAGTTCAATACCATACTTCTACATCCGGCAATTACCTATAAATATACTTTAAATGTTCAAGTTTCATTATTCATCATAATCATAAATAATTCTTTAACGTATATTTGCTTAAGGACTTACCTCGACTTTCGACGGACCGTGTAAACCGATTATTCGAGAACCTTCGTCTTTCCCGGATCCAAATCCGTTTTTCTTTGTTCTAGATCTAAACACATTAAAATTCAGCTTATTCAAGTACATTTCATTTCAATTTAGTGCCACAACACATAAATATGCAAATTACCATTTTACCCCTAAGGTTTCACATTTTTACAATTTAGTCCTAACTGCACAAAACACAAAATACACAAAATTTCACTACAACATTCAAGGGCCGAATATGCATAGGGACTATATAAGTCCATTTCTTTCATTTACTTTGCAAATAACCACCTCTAAAAATTTATTTTTGCAATTTAGCCCAAATACTCAAATTTACTAAAATTTTTAATACAAAACATACTAATCCTAAACATATCTTTAATTTAAAATCATCAAACACCAAAAACCACATGAACACATCAATGGCCTAACCTCATATACACATAAATCTCAAAAATTCTAGCATGGATCGGGTAATATACGAAGCAACGATCTCAAAAACGTTAAAATTATCAAAAACCGACTAAAAACTCACCTTGGATTTTAGCCTAGAAATGCCGAAAATCAAAAGGATTCAAAGCTTCTTTCTTTCTTCAACATTCGGCCAAGCAAGAATTAAAAGATGATAGCTTATTTTTTTATGTTATTTTAACATATAACATGTTATTTAGTTTATTACTTATTTAGCCTTATAAAATAAAATTTCATAACATATAACTTAAGGGTAGTTTAGACATATGCCGCCCACTACATCTAAAAATGGGCTAATTACTCTTTTAATACCCCACTTTAAAAAGCCATCATCAAATAGGCACTTTTCACTATAGTTTGCTACTTTTGCAACTTACGCGATTAAGTCCTTTTTATCGAATTAAGCACACAAATGATTAAATTTTTCTATGAAACTTTCACACACATTAATTCACATATCATAAACAAAGAATAGATCATTTAAAAATATTTCAAACTCGAATTTGTGGTCCCGAAACCACCGTTCCGACTAGGGTCAAATTCGGACTGTTACAACTCCCCCCTTAGGGATTTTCGTCCCCGAAAATCTCACCGTTAAACAGAATAGGATGTTGTTGCCTCATTGAATCTTCAGGCTCCCACGTAGCCTCTTCAACTCCGTGCTGATTCCATAAAACTTTCACTAATGGAATTCTCTTGTTTCTTAATTCTTTCATTTCTCGAGCTAGAATACGAATTGGTTCTTCCTCGTACGACATATCGGATAGAATTTCAACCTCTGACGGAGTGATCACATGTGACGGATCTGATCTATACTTACGAAGCATCGAAACGTGAAATACGTCATGTATCTTTTCTAATTCAGAGGGCAACTTCAATCTTTAAGCAACAGGCCCGATACGTTCGATGATTTCATACGGTCCAATAAATCTTGGACTCAGTTTGCCTTTTCGACCAAATCGGAGCACTCTCTTCCACGGAGAAACTTTCAAGAATACCCGATCTCCGACCTGAAATTCAATGCCTTTACGTTTCAAATCAGCGTAAGACTTTTGACGATCTGATGTAGCTTTCAAACTATCTTTGATTATAGCCACTTTTTGTTCAGTCTATTTAATCAAATCAACCCCGTGTATCTTATTCTCATTGAGCTCGGTCCAGTACAACGGTGTACGACATTTGCGACCATATAGAGCTTCGTAAGGTGCCATTTTGATACTCGATTGAAAACTGTTATTGTAAACGAATTCAATTAGAGGTAAGTATCTTTCCCACGTACCATCAAACTCAAGAATGCAACATCTCAACATGTCCTCAAGTATCTGAATGGTTTGTTCCGATCGACCGCCTCTGTCATGGTGAAAAAGTCAGACTAAAATGAAGTTTAGTACCTAAAGCATCTTGCAACTTCTTCCAAAACCGCGATGTGAATCTCGGGTCTCTGTCTGAAACAATAGAACTCGGCATACCATGCAACCTCAAAAATATGTGATACATACAATTTAGCAAGTTTATCGAGTGAATAGTCTTACAAACTGACACAGAGTGAGCTTATTTAGTCAGTCTATCTACTATAACCCAGACTGCATCTTTCTTACTCGCTGTCGTAGGCAAACCGGATACAAAATCCATTGCAATTCTATCCCATTTCCATTCAGGTATCATAATTGGCTGAAGTAATCCAGAAGGCACCTGTTGCTCGGCTTTGACTTGTTGACATATTAAACATTTGGAAACAAATTCAGATATATCCCTTTTCATGCCAGGCCACCAGTAAAACTGTCTAAAATCATTATACATCTTCGCGCTACCCGGATGTATCGACATTTGACTATTATGAGCCTCATTCAAAAGCCTCTGAATCAAATCTGCATTTCTCGGTACACACATTCGGCCTTTGTAGTTCAAACAGACATTTTTATCGATTCGAAACTCTGACCCTGTATCATTTTCACACTGAGCTCGTCTAGCAGTCATATCTATATCGACTTTCTGTGCATGACTAATTTGCTGAATAAATAATGGTCTAGCCTTCAACTCGGCTATGATCGGACTATCACCAGTCATAACCATATGTGCGTTCAACACACGAAGAACAAATAGTGGTTTTCGGCTTAAAGCATCTGCAACAACGTTAGTTTTCCCCGGATGGTAGTCAATCACCAATTCATAATCTTTTAGCAATTCTAACCATCTACGTTGTCTCAAGTTCAGGTCTTTCTGAGTCATCAAATACTTCAGACTTTTATGATCTGAATAAACATGACATTTCTCACCGAATAGATAATGACGCTAAATCTTCAGTGCGAACACAATGGCTGCGAGCTCTAAATCATGCGTCGGGTAATTTCTTTCATGCGGCTTCAATTGTCTCGAAGCGTAGGCTACGACTTTGCCTTCTTGTATCAAAACGCAGCCCAAACCATTTAAAGAAGCATCAGAATACACGACAAATTCTTTACCTGATTCAGGCTGAGCTAACACTGGAGCTTCTGTCAAAAGGGCTTTCAACTGATGGAAACTTTTCTGACACTTTACCGACCACTCGAGCTTGACATCTTTCTATAGTAGCTTTGTCAAAGGTGTAGCTATCACAGAAAAATCTTTTACAAACCGTCTATAGTATCCCGCAAGTCCCATAAAGCTTCGAATCTCAGAAACATTCTTTGGTGGTTTCCAATTAAATATAGCGATATTTTGTTTGGATCAACCTGAATACCTGAAGCTGAAACAACATGACCCAGGAAGCTCGGTTTCATCTTTGGAGTAGATCAGTATATCATCAATAAACACTACTATAAACCGATCCAAAAACTGTCTAAAAACCCGATTCATCAAATCCATAAAAACAGCAGGTACATTAGTAAGTCCAAAAGGCATAACCAGAAACTCAAAATGTCCGTATTTTGTCCGTAATGCGCAGCTTTGGCACATCCGTATCTCGACCCACAATCGATAATAATAACCCGATCTCAGATTTATCTTCGAAAATACTGAAGCTCCTTTCATCTGATCAAACAAGTCATCAATCCGAGGTAACGGGTACTTATTCTTTATAGTCACCTTATTCAGCTGTCGATAATCAATACACATTCGCATCGTTCCATCTTTCTTTTTCACAAAAAGAACTGGTGCACCCTAAGGAGAGAAGCTCGGTTGTGCAAAGCCTCTATCTGTTAACTCTTGCAACTGTGCTTTTAACTCTTTCAACTCAGTAGGTGCCATCCGATATGGGGCTATCGAGATCGGATTTGTCCTCGGTACTAATTCAATGCCAAACTCAATCTCTTGCACTGGTCGTAAACCCAGTAATTCTTCACGAAATACATCTGGGTATTCACACACAACCGGTATAGATTCAATCTATTTTTTAGACACTTTATTATCCAGTACATAGGCCAAATAAGCTTCACATCCTTTTCTCATATACTTTCGGGCTAGCATCGAGGATATTACTGTAGGTAACCCATTTAAATTACTGGATTCAACTCGGATAATCTCACCATTCTGACATCTCAAATCAATAATCTTTCTTTTACAATTCACTACTGCATCGTGCAAAGTTAACCAGTCCATTCCCAAAATTGTATCGAACTCGTCGAAAGGCAACAACATTAAGTCCGCTGGAAAGTAGGAATCCCGAATCATCAACGGACAACCTTTACACACTTTATCAACAAGTACACATCTACCCAAAGGGTTGGAGACACGGATCACAAACTCAGTAGACTAGACTAGCAGAGCCTTATTGGATACTAGAGTTTCACACACATATGAATGAGCCGAACTAGGATCAATCAATGCAATCACAGTAGTATCATAAAGTGTGAAAGTACCAGTAATGACATCTGGGGAAGAAGCATCCTCTCTGGCTCGTATAGCATAAGCTCTAGCTGAAGCTCTAGCCTCTGATCGAACTGCAGTGTCCTTCGTCCCTATCTGACTGCCACCTACATTACCTGAATGTCTGGGTGGTCTGCCCCGTATAGGCACGTTGCTCGGTCTAGTGTTCTGAGCCATACTTTGCTCGGTTAGCATCGGGCACTCTCGAATGAAATGGTCCGATAATCCATTAAAGCAGTACTGATCACAAACTCTACAACTCCCAGAATGCCATTTCCCACAATGTTTGCACTCAGCCCGGTTCTGCGGAACATTACCAACACTAGCCATCGAAGTAGCTCGGGAACTCACTGGAGGTCGATCATGTTTAGGCAAGTCTGAAGTAGCTTTATGTCGGCTGGAGTCATCTCTGAACTTCTTATGCACTGAATGGAAAATCTTACTCGATGATCTTTTACGAGTATCTCTAGCTTCTATTTCAGCTTTTCTTTTCTCTTTTCCTAGCTCTTCAGCTTTGCAAGCTCGCTCGACTAGTACTACGGACTCTTTGATTTCAAGAATGCCAACAAGCAACTTTATATCTTCATTCAATCCATCTTCAAATCTCTTACACATGATGGCTTCAGTTGATATACACTCTCGAGCATATCGGCTCAATCTAACAAATTTTCGCTCATATTCTGTCACAGTCATGCAGCCCTATTTTAGCTCCAGAAATTCTTTCCTTTTCTGATCAATGAACCTCTGGCTAATATATTTCTTACAGAACTCAGTCTGGAAGAAATCCCACGTCACTTTTTCTTTTGGAACCATTGATACTAGTGTCATCCACCAATGATATGCAGTGTCCCATTATAGAGATATAGCACATTTCAGGCATTCATCTGGAGTACAAGATAGCTCATCAAGTACCCGAATAGTATTGTCAAGCCATATCTCAGCCCGCTCCGCATCATCATCATCATTAGCTTTAAATTTTTCAGCCCCATATTTTCTGATTTTATTGACAGGAGGCCTACTAGATCTCATCGGATCCATCATCGGAGGTGCTGTGGGTACCGGAGTTGGATTATTCGGGGGTGGAGGTTGTTGTACAGCCCGGTTATTCTGAACAAACTGGGTAAACCATTCATTCATCATCTGGTAGAAGGCTTGTTTAGCCTCCCCCTCCTAGCTACCCGAAACTGGTCGAAAGTCTATCAGCGCTGATCCGCATGCGCGATCAGGCGCTACACTCTCTACATCATCTGCTACAGCTCTGTCAGGATCGGAATCCATTTACTATATAAAACACAACTCAGAATGTCAGAAGTCACCACACTATCAAATATATTATAAAGGCATGTATAGCTAGACTCTCACGCGCTACGGTAGTCCTAGAATCGACTAAACCGTAAGCTCTGATACCAATCAAATGTAACACCCCTAACCCATACCCGTCGCCGGACTAAGGTTATGAGGCATTACCGAACTAAACTCAATTCCATATTGACATTGATTTGAATTCAAGCATAAACAATGCAATCGTTTCTATTTCATATAACATTACAACTTTTTAATTTAAATAATGTATAATAAGTTTATTTACAGATACTTAATAAATGTCAATGTTCGAACTCCATGAATTAAACTTTCATGAATATTTATTCACTAAAAAAAAAATAACTTGTATCGTAATATATCATAAATTGGACATAAATCAAATCACATATAACATGAGCTAGGTTTCATTCGAATTATTCAATACATGAGCATAATAAGCTTGCCGACTACTCATACCATTTTATAATCAGATGCATATGCAAACATAGTAGCATTATATCATGACCGAACATACTAATTTACTTTCCATTAAAATTTATACCTAAACACTTACATAACATATTCGTTTCCTATCAATAGCAATCAAGCCTATTAAGCCAACTCTCTTATACATGCTTCATTATAAAAATGTAAACAATACATAACCAAAATCATTTAAATATAACATTGATCCAATATAGCTAATTTTACAATATGAAAGACTTCAAGCACATTCTGTATCAATCATTTTATCTAACTAATATATTGCATACTATATCTTATTAAAACATCCATCATTTTTCCATATTGCCAATTCACCTAGCTAAACATAGTAACACACATATATATATTATCACTTTATATATATATTCATACTATGATCTAATTTATAGTTATATCGAAAGCATACTTAACCAAAGGATTAAGCCATTTTCGCATGGCTATTATATAAACAAAACAAAGTTTTCAACTTAACAAGATCATAGCCTTTTTTATACATGCCTTTATCCGAATACCAAAATTTAAGAGTACCAACTTCAGTTGATAGTGTGGATCACTTTCTTGACGATCTCTTTGAGCTCGTAGCCTTAACAGAATCTATAAAATAGAGGAGAACATATCACACAAGTAAGCTCACTAGCTTAGTAAGTCTTAAGCATTTACAAAACAATAATCAAACATTCCAACATTTAGCACACATATATATATACACATATAAATCAAATTATTCATGACTTTAAAATCCAAGTAATTTAACTAATAATTTCATTATGGCCGAATCATTGCTTCAGAACTTAGCATCTATTATTTCCCTCATCAAAGGTATACAATCCTCCAAGCACTTTAAGCCTTAAGTATTCGCATATTCCATCATTAACAAGTATAACATATATCTCAATTATATATAATTAATCATTTATACATATATGCATCTTCGATAACTTTCACCTTTAACATTTGTACATTTGACCGAATCTCAGATATTACCAAGCTTATATTTCAATATACATATCACACTCTATCAAATGCACATATCATAAAAACTCATTACCAAAAACCTTAACCATTCAACCACTTATGTAATTCGAAAGGAAAGATAATCACTTACCTTGTTCCTTGCATCTATAAACCTTTATATTTACCCGAGCATTTTGTTTATTGAAGCATTTACATTCCACCTTGTAAAGGATTCATAATACATCACCGGCATTAAGCCTGCTAGACCCGAGGTCTGAATTTGATCACCGACATTTAGCTTGCTAGGCAATAAGCCTGATATACTTCATCGGCACAAGGCCTGCTAGGCTCATAACGCGAATTACATCACCGGCACAAGGCCTGCTAGGCATTTAGCCCGATAAATAACACCGGCACGAGGCCTGCTAGGCTTAAAGCCCGATATAGATATAATCATTAATTCAATACTCATTTCATAATACCAACAATACAAACAACTCATATAGCTCATATTACCTTCACATACCAACCCGAACATACTTATACACTTTTCGTTTTACAAAGTAAGTTCAGTTCAATACCATACTTCTACATCCGGCAATTACCTATAAATATACTTTAAATATTCAAGTTTCATTATTCATCATAATCATAAAGAATTCTTTAACGATATTTGCTTAAGGACTTACTCGATCGTCGACGAACCGTAAAACCAGCTTATTCGAGAACGTTCGTCTTTCCCCGATCCAAATCTGCTTTTTCTTTGTTCTAGATCTAAACACATTAAAATTCAACTCATTCAAGTACATTTCATTTCAATTTAGTGCCACAACACATAAATATGCAAATTACCATTTTACCCCTAAGGTTTCACATTTTTACAATTTAGTCCTAACTGCACAAAACACAAAATACACAAAATTTCATTATAACATTCTGGGGCCAAATATGCATAGGGACTATATAAGTCCATTTCTTTCATTTATTTTGCAAATAACCACCTCTAAAAATTTATTTTTGCAATTTAGCCCAAATACTCAAATTTACTAAAATTTCTAATGCAAAACATACTAATCCTAAACATATCTTTAATTTGAAATCATCAAACACCAAAAACCACATGAACACATCAATGGCCGAACCTCATATACACATAAATCTCAAAAATTCTAGCATGGGTCGGGTAATATACGAAGCAACGATCTCAAAAACGTAAAAATTATCAAAATCCGACTAAACACTCACCTTGAATTTTAGCCTAGAAATGCTGAAAATCAAAAGGATCCAAGGCTTCTTTCTTTCTTCAACATTCGGCCAAGGGAGAATTAAAAGATGATAGCTTATTTTTTTATGTTATTTTAACATATAGCATGTTATTTAGTTTCTTACTTATTTAACCTTATAATATAAAATTTCATAACATATAACTTAAGGGTAGTTTAGACATATGCCGCCCACTACATCTAAAAATGGGCTAATTACTCTTTTAATACCCCACTTTAAAAAGCCATCATCAAATAGGCACTTTTCACTATAGTTTGCTACTTTTGCAACTTACGCGATTAAGTCCTTTTTATCGAATTAAGCACACAAATGATTAAATATTTCTACGCAACTTTCACACACATTAATTCACATATCATAAACACAGAATAAATCATTTAAAAATATTTCAGTAATTTTAAAAATCAAGGGTATTTCAGTAAATTTGCAATCCGAGGGTGTTTCGGTAATTTCACAAATTGGGGTGTTTTGGTAATTTTGCAAACTGAGGGTATTTTAGTTGTTTTGCAAATCGGGGATATTTTAGTAATTTTGCAAATAGAGGGTATTTTAGTAATTTTGCAAATCAAGGGTATTTCACTAATTATGCAAACTGAGGGTATTTTGGTAATTTCACAAATTAGGGTTATTTCAGTAATTTTACAAATCAAGGGTATTTTGGTAATTTTGTAATTTAGGGTATTTTGGTAATTTCGCAAACCAAAGCATTCTAATCAAAGATAACGATGCGAATGGGCCTAGGGGCCATTCTCGACCAAATGGGCCCACACACTTGTGTGGCCCATTTATCCCAAATATACCCACAGATATGAGATTCACATAGACCAGTCCAATATCTACTACACAATCATACAATTTATTCAGATAGGCCCACGAGCCCATTGGCCCCACATGGCCCATTTCGGCCCATCGTGGCCCAAACAGTCTAAACCCTTAAGAACAGTCATCATGGCCTCAACTATCGCGTTGAAGCTCCCACACATGCGCTCGCATGCTCGTGTGGCTACCATCGCCGTGTGACCGGTATTTCGGCATTTACCGCTCTACAGCTAGAGTAGTGCGAAATACATACCTAATAGGAATCTGGAGTTAATCCGCGCTCTGAACACTCCTATGCCCACATGCCATCCAACTCTCCCCATAGATCGCACTATTTAAAGCCAGCTTCTCGCCTGCTCTCCTACTAGCTTACCGATGTGGGATTTAACCTTCACCAGGGTTTAATTCCATCACAACCACCTGTCATCCCAACTTAGCAAAATAAATATCCCTTTTTGCTTGCAATGAGATTTGAACCCTTGTCTTCTCCTATGCTCCAGACGCTACATGCCACCACAACACAAGCTCCTTTTGTGACTTAAAACATGCAAAACTAAATATAAGTCTATGGGCCAAAGTCTAAGTTTATTTAAAAGGAAATCAAAATGAATTGCAAGCGCCAAGACTTGAACCCATGCTCACTTGCAACCTCAATGACGCCTTGCCACTAGACCACTCACTTCCTTTGTCATTTTTTTCCCACAATTTATTCTTAAAGCCTGTTTATTCACTCCCAGGGTTTTATTCACCTAAAACCAAAATTTTTCCTAAAGCCCAGGTTGAACCCGCGACTTCATAGAAGCCCCCTAACCTTCCAAAATCACTCACCTAATAGGTCCAACTTGCATTAGTGCTATTCTCTTGTTTTTAAAAAAATTAAACGCTCCCATGCCCAAGGCCCAATAGGCCCAATTCTAATAGGCCCAAAAATTTGAGGTGTTACAGTACCCCTAGTTTGCAAAGTTACCAAAGTACCCCTCATTTACAAAATTACCAAAATACCCCTAATTTGGAAATTTACGAAAATACCCCTATAGGGTAGAATTACGAAAAATACCCCT
Organism: Gossypium bickii; assembly: GCA_025503065.1. Taxonomy (NCBI): domain Eukaryota; kingdom Viridiplantae; phylum Streptophyta; class Magnoliopsida; order Malvales; family Malvaceae; genus Gossypium; species Gossypium bickii. The sequence goes on from CP106714.1 coordinate 50,320,261, forward strand.
ATGTAGTGAAATGACTAAAATACCCCTAAGTGCTTAATGTGTGAAAATGTGTGTTGCATTCATAAAATATATGTTGCACTTGGGTGGGTTTGATGATACGGAGGAAGGTATGTGAGGATCGCATAGTCGCTTGACGACCGTGGATCCACTGGTGGCTTTAAGCCCATTATATAATTAGCAACCTTGCTGCAATGTGAGTAGTGCCGCTGTTGGTGCTACCTGCGGAGTGTATGGATGGGTTGGTTGATGAACGCCCCGAATTTGGGCCTAGAAGAATTGGGCCTATTGGGCTTTGGGTCTCAGAAAAATTTTAAGTGAGCGAGAAAATGACAATCGGCATGTGGGCTTTGAGGGTTAATGAATTTGGAGTGTCTAGGGGTTTTAGAGATGTCCTAGGATTAAGTAAGGGTATAGGAAAAATTTTGGTTTAAGCCCAAAGGAATTGTGACTTCAGTTACTAGGCCTTTTAAATAAATGAAGAAGAATAATGACACAAATGGGCTTGTGGTCCAGTGGCAAGTGGCATCACTTGGGGAGCTATAAGGTGACGTGATGGTCAGCTAAGGAGGTCCAAGGTTCGAGCATTAGGAGTGGTATTTTTCGAAGTGTTTTATTTTGCATAGGTGGATGGCCAGAGTTGTGTTGAATATGAACTCTTGCGTTAGAGTGTTTGAGTGGTAAGGGGAACTGACAATGGAGGAAAAATTCGGATAAGGCTAAGGTGTGATCAGGAGAAAAGTTAGGAGATGAGGAGAGGGAGGAATTGGTGCCAAATGGGACTGTGAGGGAAGAAGTATTCGGTTGGTGGCTATAAAAAGAGAGGCCGAATGCTTTGAAAGGTTCTTTGAGCTTTCATTAGTCTTTCTTTTCTTCCCTTAATCGGGTTTCCCATAGCCAAATTCTCCAATTGCCGAAATCTCCTATAGCCGAATCCTTTTTGCCAAATTCTCTCATAGCCAAACTTTTCTATTGCCAAATTACCACCATCTTTTTCCTTGCTAAAATTCCTATTTGTGCCAAACCCTTGTTGTTTTCCTCCATCACAGATCGATTATTATCTATTATCAGTCAAGTGTTGAAAGCCGGATCTAGTTAATAGCTGTCTAGGCGGCAGGATCGAAAGGGGATTTGATAAGTATTCGATTAACCTCTTTTGTACGTTTTGCTAAAAGTTGAAAGGCTATCTAACTGTCCTATCGTTAACTCTATGATAACAAGGATAAGGTTCAAAGATTGCAAGCGTGGTAGGATCGTTAGCAAGGGTAAGTGTACTCAACTCGATTGTGGTCTAAGTGAATAGCCGAATGTGTGTATGATCTATAGGGGTGACTTGTGTGGATTATGAGTCACTCAGATTTTGATGGTGTATGTGTGAGTGCAGATCTAGGGAATACTTCTGATAAGTAGCTAAGGAAGGGCTACTAGAACCCAGCGGCACACTGTAAGGTTACGGTAAGGTTTCGGCTTTTGGTAAATATTTTGATTTAGTAATTGATTGAAGGTTGGTTGGTTGTAGGTTCAAGGCTAAGGATAGAATAGCACGTCAAGTAACCAGGTGTGTATGAACACTACACACACGATATCGACAATGCCAAAAAGCTGAAAAGTCGAAAGTGGTTAAATGGGCCCGGTGGGTGTAATATACTAGATTTAGGGGTTATGCGTTTATGCATAATTCAAGTGATAGTGAGCTTAGTGTGTGTTTGGATATGTTTTAAGGGTTTTTATAATTTTAGAATGTAAGGGAATGCCTTAGAAAAATATTAGATTTTTATTCTTAGAAGGGGAGCTAAGCAAAATTGGCCTTAAGAAAATTAGTTTGAGGTTTTAATCACAATGAGTCAATTGGTAAAGTGGCAAGTGGAGTGTGGAGTGTATTAATGGTCTTAGGTTCGAATCCCATGGATGACATTAAGGTGACTTTTAATTTTTGTATGGCATGTGTTGGTCAAATTTTACTTATGGTAAGGATGGACTTTGTTATTTATGGATAGTAGACTAAGGAATAAGGCAAGTACTTATTTATGATATGGTATCAAGGAATTATGGTATAATAAGGGGACAAAAGGCATGGATTATGGAGTGTTGTTTTGGAAACTCTTCTATGGCATTTTGTCCATGAACATGGATGGTTTCATGGACTAGGGGGAGTTGGCCGAATTTTTGGAAGGAATAGGATTAGGAGGAAATAAAGAGGAAATTGTGGGATTTGTGATGAATATGTGAGTTGGATGGCCAAGAGGGATTTCTTTGATGACCATTTCAGTTTTGTGAGTAGAGGGGAGTAGCCGAATTTCTCTTAAGGAGTTTAGATGTTTTCTTTTCAGGTTTATTCTTCTTTCTTCTTTCTCTAGTGTGGTGCTAAAATCCTAATGCCATCAAAGTGCAGTTTTTGTGCATAAGCCATTTAGTTTCGGTTTCCCTTCTCTTTGTTTTGTGTTTGAAACTTCAAAGATCATTAAGGTCACTAGCATTTTCTTCTTCTCTCTATTTGCTAGTTTGGCCGAATCTATCTCCTTTCCCAAACTCCTTCTTTTCCTTTTGATAGCCGAGTATGTCATCACCATTGGTAAGGCTTGGCTGAACCCTATAGCCTCTCTCTCTCTTGTCTTTGCTTGAAAGTTTAAGAAACACCATAGCCGAATCCTCTTAGCATTCAACTCCCTCCACTTTGGTGTTATCTCTCTCTTCACCATTCAAGTGCCGAAATCTTTCTCTTTGGGACTTGAAGTCGATTCTCTGAGGGTGATACCATCGATCTCTTGCTCTTAGTTTCATTTTAAAGTGTCAAGTGCTCGCATAGAGGAGTCTTTTGGATTCGATTCTTCAAGGTAAGTAAGTGTAGCATTCGGCCAAGGGCCATTCTTATGGATTATTACTTAAAGCCGATTCTAACTTAGGTTGTGTAGGAAGGAGTTCAACAATCGTAGGAGTGCAAGTCGTTAGACGTGGGTTTCGGGATTTGATTGATTGTGCCAAAGCAGGTGCGTGGTTATCGCACTATTCTCTTGTTATTTGTGTATATTGATATATATATATATCTCTGTGTGTGTGTGTATGTTAGCCGAAAATAATGGCTAAGAAGGTGGATACCCGTAGTGGGTAATCAATTAATCAGGTCAGTGCTCTACTTTGCCTATGATATATGTGTGATATTTGTGGTGAGCATGTGATGAATATTTACTCTAAATGTTAATCTGACATGGTACACATATATGCATAGGACTTGGGATGTGAAAATCGAAGGAAAGGGTGTACACATTTATGTACGTGGTCTAATGTTAGCCTTGTGCTGCATTAGCGCTTGATGTTAGCTATGTGCTTCATCAAGGAGGTGTTGGCTAGGTGCCCATCTCGGTTGATAGTGTGTGCATCACCGTGGATTAATTGATATGTGGGATCACTTATGTGATCGGTGGCTTAGCCACGGCCTTGGGCGGCAAGTCTGCCAAGGTGAGATATGTGGGATCACTTAGGTGATCGGTGGATTAGCCACGGCCTTAGGCAGCAGGTGTGCCGAGGTAGGTGTAATGAATGGACACTAGGTTGGGTTGGGCTTCATACTTGCATAATTTTGTATGTGGACTGTGTGGATATGGGCCAAGCCCATATGTGGGGACATGTGAGATAACTATGCACTGAGTCTGTGTGACTCACCCAATTTTTCTCAAACCTTACAGGTGATGCATAAAGCTTGGACCGGGTTGGAGTGGATACGAGGTGGCCCATGCAGAAGATATTTTATTTGTTTTACACATTTTATTTATGAAAGGTTATTTATTGTAATAAGGGCCACTTTAAGTATTTAAGGATTTTTATTATGTTTTAAGTTGGATTGTCGATTATATCATTATTTGAAAATGTTTTATATTTTCAAATTATGTTTAAAGTTTTCAAGTCAGAAATTTTGTAACAACTTAATTTTATTTGGAATTTTAATTATACAATGTTTTAGTAAAGACAATAAATTTTATGTTTTCACTCTAAGTCAAAATATTTTTCAAACGTTTTCCGCAGTGGCATTCTAAATTCGACCGTGGCGTATGGGCCGGGTTTGGGGTGTTACAGTGGGCCTTGAGGCTAAGTTTGATGAAATTGTTTGGTTGGTTATACGAATTTAGTTAGTCATGCATGTTACATGATTTCTGGAATTGATTTAGGCCTAATAGGCCATATGGATGAGATTTAGGCCTAATGGGCCGTAAGGATGTGATTGGGCTTGATGGGCTTTATGGGGACGTAGACAAGTATGCTAGGGTTTAATAGACTTTAGGCCTAGTTCTGAATAACTCTTAAACCGCATAAGACTTAATCTAATAATTAAACATGTCCGTGAACAATTTGCTAGGTTAGAGTGTGGCAACGGATATATGCATGTCTATGATTGAATCTAGGGAGAGCTTGGTACTTAAGCGGTCCTAGTGGTCCACCTCCTCTTCTTTGGAATCCTACTTGGTGCATAGTGTCTGTTCACTTTAGCCGCAAGGACTTGTTAATGTGCCAAAGTTCATAACTAAAACCCGAGAGGGACCGAATACCCCTGATTTGAAAATTACCCAAAATATCCTTAGATTTGTAAAATTACTAAAATACCCTTGATTTGAAAATTACCCAAAATATCTTTAGATTTGTAAAATTACCACCTGATTTATAAAATTTCCAAATTACTTCTGTTTTGCAAAATTACCTAAATACCCCTATAGGATAGAATTATGAAAATACCCCTATGTAGTGAAATGACTAAAATACCCCTAACTGTTTAATGTATGAAAATTTGTGTTGCATTCACAAAATATATGTTGCACTTGGGTGGGTTTTGATGATACAGAGGAAGATATGTGAGGATCGCATAGTCGCTTGACGATCGTGGATCCACCGGTGGCTTTGAGCCCATTATAGCAGCTTTGTTGCAACGTTTGAGTAGTGCCGCTGTGTACCAGCCAGATTTAGGGCCTCGTCGGAATAGTGGGGCGAGCCACGAAACCAAAATGAATTCATGAGTTTTTAAGGTTTATGTCATGCTTGCATGCTAGTATGAAAGTTTCATGAAGCAATTTTGCTAAATTGTGGATGAATGGTCCAAAAGGACTAAATTGCAAAAGTTGCAAAATGTGAGTTTCTAGAAGCTTTTTGTATGAAATAGCTTTAGAATAGTAATTAGAAGTCCTTAAATAGTAATTTTTCAAAAAATATAATTTTGGACAAAATTGGTCATGAGATGGTGTTATAGAAATTTTTAGTGATAAGGGCATTTTGGTCATTTGTTTAATAAGTGATTAAAATAGGAAAAAGATGATAAAAAGAAATCTCATCATCTTCTTCCCCCATTGCCGAAAATTGAAGGAAGCCATAGCTAGAGTTCTTCAATTTTTCAAGCTTGCTAGTAAGTGCTCCTAAGCTCGGTTTTTGATATTCTTCGTATTTTCGAAGTTCTCGTATTATAAATTAGCCATTTTTAGATATTAAATGAGCTAAAATGCATATCCAAAAATTTACCCATGAATGACATGTATGCTAAATGATGTTTTATGGGAGTTTATGAGAGTTTGATGTTAGATAAACATCTTTTCTTTAATGAATTTCATGAAACATGATAGTATGGACCATTTTGTAAAAGTTATAAAATTGGTCATACCTACTAGAAATAGAGAGAATTGATGATTGCTATAGTAGAAGTGTTTCAACTAAGCATGTAGTTTAAGAAAGTTGCATGAAAATCATTTTACGAGCCTTGGGGCAAAAGTGCGAATATAAGAAAGTATAGGGGCAAATTAGTAATTTTGCCAAACTATGAGTTATGAGTCAGGTTAGTCAATATGTTTATTAAATGATCTATTTATTACTATAGATCAAGAGAAATAAAGCCCGGATCAAAACTGAGGCAAGAACAAAGTCGAGGACTAAATTGCCTATGTACCTACATTTTGTATTTTGTGGTAAGTTTGTATGATATCTAAACTTTATGATAATTATCATTTGATTGCTGTGTGTAATGTACACTATTATCATGGAAAATTTAATGCTATGTTAAACAAAGAGATCAAAAAGATTAAGCATGAGAAAGACCTGATTGAAAACGAACTACCAGGATACTCGATCTACCTCATGAAAGGAGAAAGTCCGTGTAAGACCATGTTGGAACATGGCATCGGCATGGAAACAAGTTATCATGTAAGTCCAAGGACTCAAGCTTGGCATTGAACAAGTTATCATGTAAGTCCATGGACTCAAGCTTGGCATTGAACAAGTTATCATGTAAGTCCAAGGACTCAAGCTTGGCATTGATCAAGTTATCAAGCAAGTTACCATGTAAGTCCAAGGTAAGCATGGTACTGATTCAAGAAGAGATATTCCATGTAAGTCCACATCTAGAATATGGCTTTGGCATGAAGTTCGTGGCAAGAGATTTAGTATCCTCGGTTATTCGCAGAAATTCATCGGGCAAGTGAGTAAAGTTAAAATGAGATAACAAGAAAGCATAGAAAGTAAAGCTATCATCAAGTTGAAATTGAGTATTATTAAGTTTTGCATGAAGAATTAGAGATCTTGTTTATTGTATTAAAGTATGCTGATCAATGTGATCAAGTGTTACAGGTACCTTGTTTACCTTACAAGTATGAGAATATTAAGTATCATGAGACAAGTAAGAATCGTGTACGAATAAGTAAGCTTTATAGCTGAAATTGTGACACCATTGCAATGTTAAATGGTTTATATTAAGCAAGTGTGTTGATATGTATTTTACATGCAAACTTACTAAGTTAAGTGCTTACGTCTTTAATTCTTTCTTCTATGTAGACCCGCCAAGCTAACTTGTGGATCATCAGAGTCATAGTTCGTAGCACATTATCAATCCTTATTTTGGTATAGCCAAATTATTTTATTAAGTATGGCATGTATAGGAAACATTCATTTTGAGAACATGTTTTACGAAAAGCCTTTGTATAGACTATCAAGTTATTATTCTATTGTATATGGCTAAGTGATTGGCCAAATTGACCATGTATGTTTATTGAAGTCAATGAAGTATGTAGTATTGATATTGAGAATGTATTGGCTGATCTTAGTTTCAGGGTGGCAAATGGCTTGGTAAATAGCCTTTAAGTGCCCACACGGTTAGACACACAGGCGTGTGTCTAGGCCGTGTATACCCTGCACATTATTGTTTTAAAATAAGATAGGCCACGGTTACTCCCCACGGCTATTTGTATGAGCCGTGTGGGACACACAGTTTGGACATGGACGTGTGCTCAAGCCGTGTGGAACAAGTCAGTAGCTTCACACGATCAGTAGACACAGGCGTGTCAAGGTCGTGTAAAAATAGTCAGTAACTCCCTTCTATGTGATAAATCTACTACACCTACAGACACCACCACTACAGTGACCACTGCACCTATGACTAAATAAGAACGTGCAGTTCATCAACTAATTGATGATCTCACGAAGTTAGTCACTATTGACGAAGAAGGGGTGTGTATTAACCAGCTAAAATAGAAGCGCTATATGAGAGCTACTGGAAAATCCGTTCAAGTTGATGCTGGTGAAGTAAAAATGTAATATCCTAAAATTTGGCTTGTGCATTTTTGCTTAATTTCATGAAATAGCATGTCTTATGTGTTATGGATATGTTGTGTGCATTTTAGAACCTTGGAAATGTAAGGAAATGCCTTAGAAAATAGTAAGTTTTAAGTAGTAAAAAAAAAAAGGGAAACTAAAGCAAGGTGGCCTTAAGAGAATTAGTAGGGAGAATATGACACACAAACGGGCTTGGAAAAGTGGCTTGGAGGCGCCACTTAGGGCCTCTGGAAATGACGCCACATGCAGCGGTAAATGGGCCAAGGTTAGAGTCGCGTGGGGAGCCAAATGAAAGTTTTATTTTTTCGGCAATAAGGAAGGGTAATGGACGGCAATGGGAGTCTGAGGGAGGAGTTTTAGATAGGCTTAAATTCTCTTGTAAATTTCGGCTAGCAAGGGATAATTATTGGATTAAATTTTTATTAATTTGAATAGGTGATTATTGAAGAGATAAAGCTATCAGAATAGGAGAGTTGGCCGAATAAGGGTCTCTAAGTAGACTAATTTCGGCAGAAAGGGGAAAAGGGTGGCTATTCTTCATTCTTTCTTTCTTCTTTTCCCTCTGCCGAATTCTCTAGCCATATTTTCTTTTTTCTTTTATTTTTGCCAAGCCGAAATAACTTGTGTTCTAGCCGAGTTTCCATCCTAAATCTTTTCTCCTTCTTCTCCCAAGTTCATAAAAGTCGAAACTAAATACTTGCTAGACCCTAGCCGATTGTTCATTGAATCCCAAAGCCGAATCTTCTGTGGTGTCAGACAAGGGTGTTGTCGATTTCTTCAAGTAAGGGTAAGATTAAAATTTGGTTTCCATTCTTTTACTTTTAGACTTGTCGAAATCAAGGTATTAATCCTATTAGTGATCTTTGGCCGTAACTTGAAGGGTTCTCCGGGATTTCTACTATTGTCGACATCTCCATAGTCAAGTGGTGTTTTCGGATTTTAGATTCGCAAAGGTAAGTGTATCTACCCATTAGGCCAAGGCCTATTTAGCAACTTAGATCTATTTCCTACTTATTCAAAAGCCGAAAATTAACCAAGTCAGGTGTTTAAAGGTTAGCCGATTGCAAGGAGGGAAGACTACAAGTTTTCGGGATTTGATCAGTAGACAAATCGGCAGCAAGGTAAGAAAGTGGTTACGTTAATCTTTCAGGATTTGGTTTCATAGCCGAATGGCTTTTCACTAACATGTTCTGGGTTGGCCGAATATAGGGATTAAAGATCTTAATTCGTAGATCAGGTTTTCGGGATTTGTAGTAAACTTGCTAAGTAAATCAGGTGTGTACCCTTCCCTAAGACTTATTAGATTTAAGGCATTAAATTTAATATAAGTGTTATAATGATGTGAAAGTTATGGCTAAGGTACCATGTTATGGTACAAAAGTACTCAGGTGCGTTTTCCTACTCCTACTAGGATTATAATAAGATCTGTTATGGTACATATGTGAATCTTTAAGAATGTGAATAAGAAATATGACTTGGTTTATGCATGACACAGGGCATATGGGATATTATGAAAGGGGAAGTGAATGTGGTGGTTTTATACCACGATATCTGAATGTGGTGACTTCGGTCACATTATCTGAATGTGGTGTCTCATGACACGAAATATTATCTGCTGGCTATGCCACAATATTTATAAGGGCGATGAGCACGTCGACTACAGCGATTGCCTTCGATGGTGTGTAGCGGATGGAGGGTTGACTTAGTAGTCCCCACGGTGTACAGGTTGGTACGGGTGATGTGTAGCGGATGGTACCTAGGTTTGGGTTCGGGTTGCATCATTACTTTTTATTTGTTATATATTTGTATAGTACGATATGACATGCCTGAATCTGTTGGGACTTAGTGTTATGGTTACACATTGAGTCTGTTTGACTTACCCCGTTGTGGGATTATTTTTCAGGTGACGATCAGTGATGGACCGGGTCGGTATAAGCTTAGGGGTGGACATGCTCGGCAGGGAATTTATTTTATTTGGACTTCTTATTTTAAGTACTTTGAATTTAATTTTGGGTTTTGCTTTGATGTAATAAGGCCGTAAGTATTGAACTGTTTTATGTTGGTTTAGATGTTTTTATCACGATAGTATTATTGTTAAATTAAAGACTAAGCAACTCATTTAAAAAGGAATGTTAAACATTTTGACACTCAAACACAAATGTTTTATAATGTATAAATAAAACTAAAAATCAAATTCGGCATGTACTATATATCTATAAAAACAAGGTTTTCAATTAAACCCAACACACACTAAAGTTTTTTTCAAGAAAAATCCCAGAGTTTTTCAAAAAGATAAACAAGTTTTTAACCGTTTTACTCTAGGAACATACCAGATCCGGTCAAGGCTCGTGGGCTGGGTTTGGGGTGTTTCAGCTTGGTATCAGAGCCCAGTTTTAAACTCTCGGCCTTGGGTTTAAAGCCCATAACATTTTTAAAATAAGGCCCAAACAAGTTTTGAGAAAAACTTTTTATGAAAAGAGTAGGTTTTCTGGCATGGCACCTAAGTCTCCGACCCGAAGTCCACCAGGTAAGTACCCCTATTCATTTGTGTGATTTATAAGTATGAACTGTAGAAGGGTAGAAATGGAATGTAGAATAGTATAATAGGTACTTGAACCATAGGACTAGTTACCCCAACAATTACATAATACTTAATGCCTAAACAAACCTGTGGTTAAGTCGCTGAGTTAAGGTGTGGCAACCTTGGTGCGCATGTCTAGGATTGGATCCGGAAGAGCCTAGTACTTAAGCAGTCCTAGTGGCTCACCTCCTCTTCGCTGGAATCCTACCTGGTGCGTAGCTTCGGTTCACCCTAACCAAGAGGACTCAGTCACAGGCTAAACACAATAACTAAAACCCGAAAGGGATTAGCCGTATTTTTTTATGGAAACCCTAGTTTTAAAATCAACAAATTACCCCTTTAAATAGTAGTAAAAACTTATTTTGGGAAAAAAAAAATTCAAAGAATTTTCAATTTCCAAAATTACCTAAATACCCCTGGTTGTAAAACTACAAAAAATGCCCTTGGTTTATAAAATGTCCAAACTACCCACGGTTCTTATCAAAATTTCCTTACTTATAAAATGTCCAAAAACCCAAATTTGCAAAATATCAAAACACCTTGATTTGGGAAAATTTACTAAAATACCCCTAGTGGTAAAATTACTAAAATGTCCCTGGTTTTGAAAATTTCCAATTTTACCCCGATTTCAATAACATTTTTCTGATTTTGTAAAAATATCCCAAAACTTTACCGTTACAAAATACTAAGACACCTTGATTTGGAAATTTACGAGATTACCCTTGTTTCACAAAATTACCAAAATGACCCCCGATCTTCAAAATTTCTGCAACATCACCAAATCAAAATACCTTTGATTTATTAAGATTTTCAACTTGACCCCGATTTATTACCAAAATACCCCTATAGGACAAATGACGAAAAAACCCCTGGGATAGGAATAGACAAAATTATAGAAATGGTGAATGTGTGTGATGGATGCCACTGAATGAATGTTTGAATGAATTTGCCCCTCTGAACTAGGATAGAACACTTGAAACTTTGATTGATCGAAAGAACTACTATTAAATTCCTTTCATAATTTTTTTTTTTGCGAATAATCAGTGAAACAATGACTAATGCATAAAATTTCTTAATCATATTAAAGAACGAACGTAGACATGAGCTCTAGGAGACATGGACATAATGTGCGAGGATGCGGTAGGGGTAGGATGACCGTGTCGGAACCCATTAGGTCAGGTCAAGGATCTGAGAACGAGGTACTGCCACCACCATCACCACCAATTGGTGCCGAACAAAGCAATATCGACGACGAGGCGATGTTGTATCGCAGTGTCGTGGCCGCGAGTTCTTGAGTTGGTGGTCGGTGCGATAGAAATTCGGCTTCGAAAGTCCGTGCCGAGCGACTCTGAGCTAACGGAGCTGAGGTGTTCCATGGTGTATCGGGTGTAGCACCCAGTACGGCTGAATATTGGTTGGAGGCAATCGAGCAAATTATGGATGAGCTCGATCTGACCCCTGAGGAGAAATTGAAAGGAATGGTGGCGCTGCTACGCGATGAAGCGTACCAGTGGTGGCTCACAGTTCGGGATGGTGCCACGGTTGAGGATCTAACCTGGGAGTATGTTAAGGCGGCATATCAGAAGAAGTACGTTGGTACGCGTTATACTGATGAGCAGAGAAAGGCGTTTCTAGGGCTGGTTCAAGGGAACAAGTCCGTAGCAGAGTACGAAGCTGAATTTCTAAGGTTAAGTCAGTATGCTCGTGGAGTAGTGGCTACGGAGCATGAGCGATGTGTCCGATTTGAGGATGGACTAAGGGATGATCTGAGATTATTAATAGCTCCACACCAGGAGCGGGAGTTTTCTACATTAGTAGAAAAAAGCTAAAGTGGCTGCAGGGATTAAGGATTCAGTGAGGCAGAATACGGATCGGAATAGGCCAAAGAGAGGTTTTGGGCCGTCAGGATCATCTGGGAATGTCTAAAAGAGGCCTAGAGTTGATGGGCTGCGAGGTCAGCAAGCTACTACAGGAGGGCAGTATCGTACTTGTGATCAATGTGGGAAGAAACACTTAGGGGAGTGTTGGAAGAAGACAGGAGGATGTTTCAAGTGTGGGTCCAAGGATCATATGATTAAGGACTGTCCTATGAAACCGAAAGGGAGTCGACCAGCAGCTCAGAATGTTAATCAGGCTGGTAGAGGTGGACAGCAGCTTCAGCGAGGTCGTGGTCCGAATAACAGAGGAAATGGTACTGGCAGAGGACGTGGAACACCGGGCAGAGGTGTTGCTAATACTGAGGCAAGGCAGCCGGGTTTGGTTTATGCGGTTCGCCGGAGGGAGGATGGAGACGCACTGAACGTTCCTTATTTATGGCAAGCCTTATGTTGCTTTAATTGATGTGGGCTCGACCCATTGTTATGTTGCATATAGAGTAGTTGAAACTCTAGACATAGCCTCTGAACTTTCTGATAGGGAGATGACTGTAGTAAGCCCACTAGGTCAAACTGTAGTGGTGAATAAGATCTTTCAGAGTATACCTTTAGAAATTCAAGGCGTAGTATTTTCTGCCGACTTGATGGAACTTTCCTTCGGAGAATTTGATCTCATACTTGGTATGGACTGGCTAGTGGAACATCGGGCTGTGTTGGACTGTGCAGCTAAACGAATGAAGTTAAGGACCCTAGAGGATGAGGTGGTCATTATGATAGGAGAAAGAAGAAACTACTTGTCTAATGTAGTTTCGGCACTAAAGGCTGAAAAGATGGTTCGGAAAGGGTGCAAGGCGCTTTTAGCCTTCGTAAGTGCATTAGGTGGAAAAGAAGAAGGTGTTAGTGGAGTTAGAACGGTAAGGGATTTTGAAGATGTCTTTCTGGAGGAATTGCCTGGAATACCCCCAGATAGGGAGGTGGAGTTTGGAATTGACTTGCTACAGGGAACAGCTCCTGTGTCAATTGCCCCATATCGAATGGCACCAAAGGAGTTGGTTGAGCTCAAGGCTCAAATCCAAGAGTTGCTGGATCATGGGTTTATTCGACCCAGTGTGTCTCCGTGGGGAGCACCGGTCCTATTTGTGAAGAAGAAGGATAGAACTACGCGTATGTGCATAGACTATCGTCAGTTGAATAAGCTGACCATCAAGAACAAGTATCCTTTGCCACGGATAGATGACTTGTTCGATCAACTTAAGGGGGCCGCGGTATTTTCAAAGATCGACTTAAGGTCAGGATATCATCAGTTGAAGGTGAAGGAGGCAGATATCAATAAGACAGCCTTTAGGACGAGGTACGACTATTATGAGTTCTTAGTAATGCCGTTTGGATTGACCAATGCCCCAGCCACGTTTATGGATATGATGAACTGGGTTTTTCAACCCTATTTGGATAGATTCGTCGTTGTGTTTATCGACGACATCCTAGTGTACTCTAAGTCTGAAGAGGAGCATGATGAGCATCTTCGGATTGTGTTACAGGTGCTAAGGGAGAAGAAGCTCTATGCCAAATTCAGCAAGTGTGAATTTTGGCTGAAGGAAGTTGCGATTTTGGGACATGTGGTATCCGCAGAAGGAATAAGGGTGGATCCTAGGAAGATCGAGGCAGTGTTAGATTGGAAACCACCTAAGTCGGTGGCTAGGATTCATAGTTTCTTGGGTTTTGCAGGCTACTACAGAAGGTTTGTGGAAGGACTCTCATCGATAGCCGCGCCATTGACAAAGTTATTGAGGAAGGAAGTGCCTTTCGTATGGACAGAGAAGCAACAAGAAAGCTTTGAGAAGCTTAAGAAAGTATTGACGGAAGCTCCGGTGTTGATCCAGTCTGAGGCAGGGAAGGATTTTGTGGTGTACTGTGATACTTCACACACGGGGTTAGGGTGTGTTCTAATGCAGGACGGGAAAGTAGTCGCTTATGCGTCTTGGCAGTTAAGGCCACATGAAGTTAACTACCCGACTCCTGACTTGGAATTGGCGGCAGTGGTCTTTGCTCTTAAGGTATGGAGGCACTATCTTTATGGTGAAAGGTCGATAATCTACACAGATCACAAGAGCCTTAAGTATTTGCTGACTTAGAAGGAGTTAAACCTGAGACAGCGAAGGTGGGTGGAGTTACTAAAGGATTATGATTGTTCGATAGAGTATCATCCGGGCAAGGCGAATGTAGTGGCTGATGCCCTAAGTCGGAAGGTTGTGTCAGATCTGAGGGCGATGTTTGCACATCTGAGCTTGTATGATGATGGAAGTCTGCTGGTAGAGCTGCAAGTTAAGTCGACGTGGTTGAATGAGGTGAAAGAGGGACAGTTTGCTGATGAGGACCTAAGTGTTAAGCTATAGCAAGTACAGAATGGAGTGTTGAAGGATTACGATATTAATGGCGATGGAGTGTTGTGTTTTAAGGATAAGATCTGTATGCCTAAGGAAAAGGACCTAAGACAGAGGATTCTTCAGGAATCGCATAGTAGCCTCTATGCTATGCATCCTGGAGGCACTAAGTTGTACAGAGATCTAAGGGAACAGTTTTGGTGGCCTGGTCTGAAGAGAGAAGTTACAAAATTTGTCGGCAAGTGCTTAACGTGTCAGAAAGTTAAGGCTGAACACCAAGTTCCGTCAGGATTGCTTCAACCGATAATGATTCCGCAGTGGAAGTGGGAGAGAATTACCATGGACTTCGTTAGTGGGCTTCCTCTTATGCCTACTAAGAAGGACTCAGTATAGGTAATAGTGGATCGGTTGACAAAGTCCGCGCATTTCATTTCGGTAAGGGTTGATTACTCTTTGCAGAAGTTGGCAAAGTTGTATGTGGCGGAAATTGTAAAGTTGCATGGAGTGCCGGTGTCGATTATCTCAGATAGGGACCCAAGATTTACCTCTCGGTTTTGGAAGGCTCTACATCAAGCTTTAGGCACTAAGTTGGATTTCACTACGGCTTTTCATCCGCGATCGAACAGGCGATCGAAATGGTAATCCAAGTGTTAGAAGATATGTTGAGGGGTCAGTGATGGACTTGAGAGGAAGTTGGGAGGAATATTTGCCTTTAGCAGAATTTGCCTACAACAACAAATTATCAAAGCTAGTATACGGATGGCACCGTATAAAGCGTTGTATGGACGGAAGTGTCGTACTCCTACATGTTGGACGGAATTAGGGGAACGTTGAGTTTTGGGTCCAGAGATTGTGGCGGAATCCAAGGAGAAGGTTGAGACAATTCGTGCACGGTTGAAGGAAGCATCCGATAGACAGAAGTCATACGCAGATCTCAAACGGAAGGAGATAGAATTTGATGTGGGAGATCATGTGTTTCTTAAAGTCTCGCCTTGGAAGAAGGTGATGAGATTTGGTCGGAAAGGAAAGTTAAGTCCAAGGTTTGTAGGACCTTATCGGGTGTTGCAGCGAGTTGGACCAGTGGCATACAAGTTAGAGTTGCCCTCGGAATTGAAGCAGATGTACAACGTATTCCATGTGTCCATGCTACGTCATTATTGATCGGATCCATCTCATGCGGTACCGGTTGAAGAGGTAGAGTTAAGGCCAGATCTGTCCTACGAGGAAGAGCCGATTCAGATTTTGGAACGAGATGTGAAAGTCTTATGAAGGAAGTCAGTTCCTCTAGTCAAAGTATTATGGCGAAATCATGGATCGGAGAAAGCTTCGTGGGAGCCAGAAGAGGCAATGAGACAACAATACCCTCACTTATTTCAGTCAGGTAATTTCGAGGATGAAATTATTTTAAGGGGGTAAAACTGTAATATCCTAAAATTTGGCTTGTGCATTTTTGCTTAATTTTATGAAGTAGCATGTCTTATGTGTTATGGATGTGTTGTGTGCATTTTAGAACCTTGGAAATGTAAGGAAATGCCTTAGAAAATAGTAAGTTTTAAGTAGTAAAAAAAAAGGGGAACTAAAGCAAGGTGGCCTTAAGAGAATTAGTAGGGAGAATATGACACACAAACGGGCTTGGAAAAGTGGCTTGGAGGCGCCACTTAGGGCCTCTGGAAATGACGCCACATGCAGGGGTAAATGGGCCAAGGTTAGAGTCGCATGGGGAGCCAAATGAAAGTTTTATTTTTTGGGCAATAAGGAAGGGTAATGGACGGCAATGGGAGTCTGAGGGAGGAGTTTTAGGTAGGCTTAAATTCTTTTGTAAATTTCGGCTAGCAAGGGATAATTATTGGATTAAATTTTTATTAATTTGAATAGGTGATAATTGAAGAGATAAAGCTATCAGAATAGGAGAGTTGGCCGAATAAGGGTCTCTAGGTAGACTAATTTCGGCAGAAAGGGGAAAAGGGTGGCTATTCTTCATTCTTTCTTTCTTCTTTTCCCTCTGCCGAATTCTCTAGCCATATTTTCTTTTCTCTTTTATTTTTCCCAAGCCGAAATAACTTGTGTTCTAGCCGAGTTTCCATCATAAATCTTTTCTCCTTCTTCTCGCAAGTTCATAAAAGCCGAAACTAAATACTTGGTAGACCCTAGCCGATTGTGACGTTTCCTTACATTTCCAAGTCATTTCCTTACATTTCCAAGTTTCCAAAAATGTTCACCATACATTCATAACACATAAGACATGCCATTTCGTATAATTAAAACAAAAATGCATAGGCCCATTTCCAGGATGTTACAATTGCTATGAATGGAGGTATTAAATATACTTCATATGGTTCAACTGTGCTAATGGTAACTGTGTGTTTTGGCAAATATTCAAACATTCATGCTTACTCATACATATTTTACTTCAGGACAAGCAATAATTCAGGTTTGGGGGTGTGATAACTCTTGAAAAGAGTTATATTTCAAGCTTCTAGATTGAACTATTTGTTTGTAATTAAGTAAATATGTTTGCATTTTTAGATTTTTTTAGAACATTACATAATAAAGCTTGTATTTTTCTATACATGTTATGATTTATTACTTCTATTATTGGGGAAGAAAGGTGTTGTTTGTGGTTGGCAGCAAGTACAAGATAAAGAAGAGAAGAGAAAGTGAGTAGGAAAATAAAGGAAGTCAAATTTTTCCATGACAAAATATTGGTTAGATTGCCAATATGAATTGCATGGAAATTCCAGGAATATGACACAGCACTCAGTCCACATCACTCTTAGCCAGCTGTACTTGTACCAGATAAACCAACCTGAAAAGAAGAAGCATGTAACACTCCAAACCTGGCCTAGAAGTTAGGCCCGAATCTGGCGTGTGACATGGAAGTGTTTTTGAAAACCCTGTTTCTTGTTGGTAAAACTTGTTTGAGAGTTAAAGCCTCTTCGTTAAAACTCAAAACACTTAAGCAAATGCTATCCACTCATGCTTTTGGATGATTTAAGCCCTGAATTATGTAATTTGGTGCTCTTAATCCTTTTTTTTTCATGTTTTATACTCAGGAAAGCACCAGAGGACGAAAAGAATAGAAAACGGGCCCAAAACGGAGTAAATGGGCCATATCACAAAATCCACACGGCCTGGGCCCAAGATCACACGGCCGTGCCCCATTCAACATGTTCGAACACGGCCTGGCCACGACTTACATGGGCGTGTGCCATTGGCGTGTCCCTGTCGCAGGAAAGAAGAGTTTCACTCTGTAACACCCCAAACCCGGCCTATACGCCACGGCCGAATTTAGAATGCCATTGCGGAAAACGTTTGAAAAATATTTTGACTTAAAGTGAAGACATAAAAATTTATTGTCTTTACTAAAACATTGTATAATTAAAATTCTAAATAAAATTAAGTTGTTACAAAATTTCCTACTTGAAAATTTTAATATAGACTTTTAAAACATAAGTTGCTAAAAATAAAACATTTTCAAATAATAATATAATCGACAATCCAACTTAAAACATAATGAAAATCCTTAAATACTTAAAGTGGCCCTTATTACAATAAATAACCTTTCATAAATAAAATGTGTAAAACAAATAAAATATCTTCTGCATGGGCCACCTCGTATCCACTCCAACTCGGTCCAAGCTTTATGCATCACCTGTAAGGTTTGAGAAAAATTTGGGTGAGTCACATAGACTCAGTGCATAGTTATTTCACATGTCCCCACATATGGAATTGGCCCATATCCACACAGTCCACATACAAAATTATGCAAGTATGAAGCCCAACCCAACCTAGTGCCCATCCATTACACCTACCTCGGCACACCTGCTACCCAAGGCCGTGGCTAATCCACCGATCACCTAAGTGATCCCACATATCTCACCTTGGCAGACTTGCCACCCAAGGCCGTGGCTAAGCCACCGATCACATAAGTGATCGCACATATCAATTAATCCACGGTGATGCACACAGCTATAAACCGCCGAGATGGGCACCTAGCCAACACCTCCCTTGATGAAGCACATAGCTAACATCAAGCGCTAATGTAGCACAAGGCTAACATTAGACCATGTACATAAATATGTACACCCTTTCATTCGATTTTCACATCCCAAGTCCCATGCATATATGTGTACCATGTCAGATTAACATTTAGAGTAAATATTCATCACATGCTCACCACAAATATCACACATATATCATAGGCAAAATAGAGCACTGACCTGATTAATTGATTACCCACTACGGGTATCCACCTTCTTAGCCATTATTTTCGGCTATCATACACACATATATATATACATCAATATACATAAATAACAGGAGAATAGTGCGATAACTACGCACCTTTTTCGGTGCAGTCGACTAAATCTCGAAATCGTCACTTGCTTATGAACTCTGTCAAAATTCCTATATGGTACATACTAGAATTAGATTTAATTGAACAAGATCTACTGAAATGGCCCTTGGCCAATTACTATACTTGCTTACCTTGAGTTAATCGAATCTGAGAAACTCCTTTAAGGCTCCTTAACGTTGACTACACAAAAGAAACACATAACATTGCTTAAAAAAATATTCGGCCATCCCTAAACCAAGGCCTAAACACTTGATTCGGTTCACCCAAGAAGAAAGATCAAATCGATCATTAGAGAAGAAGTTTCTTACCACCAACCCACAAGTAGTCCACTAGTTCTAAATGTCGACGAGAGGAAAGGGATGTTGACTTTCGGCTTATGATAGATTGATGAAAGAATAAGATGAGGGAAAGAAAGTTACGGCTATGGTGTTTTGGTTTTAGTGATTTGCCAAAAGAAAGAAAAGAGAGAATGATGGCTATAAGTTTTGGCCAAGGTTAACCAAAAGAGAAAGAAAGTTGATCACCAAAGAATTTCGGTAGGAAAGAATAGAATGAGAATAGGTAAATTAAACCAAAATGGTCAAAATGGAATGACCAATAAAAAATAAAATAAAAGGTGCTTACCTAATGTTAAAAATGCATACGGCTAGGAGAGGAAAAGTGGAGAGAAAAAACATTTGCTTTAGAGAAAACACAAAATAACCCAATTGTCAAAATGACCAACTAGCTACCAACCTACCAAAACCTTCAACAAAATTCGGTCACCCCTTAGCCCACTATACCGTCCCACATTCATGGTCAAAAGGCCATAGAAAAATTTCCAAAACATCACTCCATACTTCAAGCCTTATGTCCCCTTATCCTACCATAACTCCTTAATTCCATACCTTAACTAATAACTTGCCTTATTCCTTAGTCTACTATCCATAAAAGACAATAGTCCAACCTTACCTTAATTAGAGTTGACCAACACATGCCATACAATGCAAAAATAAAAGACACCTTATTGTCATCCATGGGATTCGAACCTCTTCCCTCATACAATTACTCATGCGCCAACACCACTTAACTACTTGCTCACTTATGCTAACATTAAACACTTAAATTAACTTAAGCGTCATAATCACTTGATCCACTTCACTAAATTCTCCATACTAAAAATTATTCTAAACCAATTAATTCCAAGCCTTCACAAGACTATATTAAGCACATAATAAAATCATACCTGAATTAACACAAGCAACAAGATGATACTCAAATTTTTCATAAAGCCCAAGGCCCAATCGGCCCAATCTTACTAGGCCCAATTTCGGGATGTTACACACTCGGATTTGGATACTTAGGGGCAAAGAAACATATTCAAAAGCCTATATAAACACCCTAAGTATGACCAGAAAAGGGGGGACCCAAGGCTTTAGTTAGGGGGCATCCGACTAGGCCAGAGAAGGCAGATTTGTGGAGATTTACTCGAAGATAGCCAGTTGATCCATCTCAAGAAGCCAGAATCATACCCAAGACGGAGGATCTCTCCTTCAATTCTTTCAGGAGGTTTTAGGGATTTCTTATGTTTTTTTTTATCTTTTCTTCTGAGATGTTTTCTTTTATTTTTGTGAACTAAACCCTCAGATACCTGAGGAGGATGAAACCTAAGATGAATCTTGTTATCGTTTGCTGAACTATATGATAAATATTTGGCTTGTTCTTAATTATGTGTTCTTAATTCTGGTTTTGATATTTCTGGGATATTAATTCAAGTATGATATGCCTAGATGGAGGAGCAAAAGTCCCTGCCTAAGAGTAGATCTAGCGTAATTAAGCGGAGTTGATCTCGCACCTAGAGATAAGGTGACGAGATTTTTTCGGATTAAGGTGAAACCTAATATGAGAGTCCATAGAACGAGTTAATGCGATTCTAGCGGTTTTAATTAGAAAGAGATTTCAATTAATCAACCTAAGGTTAGACGTTGGTCACCTTGAGAGAGGGAGTAATATAACTTAGGGAATCTTACGGATCAAGTCAAGTGAATAAATCTTCTAGTTTAGAATTAGATAACAAGTGAAGTCTAGGTGGATTCTTCCTTGGGTGTCGTCTTAATCAATTATTTTCCCAAAATCATTCTTCTTTGTCTTAGAGTCTTTAGATTAGTTGTTAGTTAATTTTAGATTAGATAAAATTCACTTTAATTCTTAGGCTATATAATAAAAAGAGAGTTAGTATTAGTACTTTTGTTTCCTTTGGGTTCGACATTCCGGTCTTGCCTTAACTATACTATTGTTCGATATGTACGCTGGCCTCAAATCATTGTCATAGTTAGTTTCCAGGTTTGATCATTCTTTTTATAATTTTTAAGACTTTGACATCGCAAAAACAACGATCAAGTTTTTGGCGCCGTTGCCAGGAAACTAAAATATTAAGAGAAAGCTTAATTTTTATTACTTTAGCCATATTTATTTTTATTTTATTTTTGCAATTAATTTTATTATTATTTTTCTAAGTTTTCTTTCTTTCTTTTGTTCCTTTCAGGTACCTCTAGTTTATGACTAGAAGGAACCCGACAGGACCCCTACTTTACGACAGTGATATTGAAGGTACCATTCGAAGAAATCACTGAGAAATAAGGTGAAGCTTAAACTACATAAACAAAGAGCAAGAAGCCGAAATAAATACCACGAAAGAGATGGGTGAAAATAATCCACCACCTCCAGAAATGGCCAAACATCATGCTCCACGCACTATGTATGATTATGCTAAACCTAGTTTAACAGGAACTGAGTCAAGTATTGTTAGGCCTACTATTGCTGCAAATAGTTTGAACTGAAACCTAATACTATACAAATGATACAACAGTTTGTTTAGTTTGATGGTTTGCAGGATGAGGATCCTAACACACACTTAGCAAATTTTCTAGAATTATGTGATACCTTCAAGATAAATGGCATTTCTGATGATGCCATCTGTCTTCGGTTATTTCCCTTTTCTCTGAGAAATAAATCCAAACAGTGGTTGCATTCTCTTCCACGAGGGTCAATCACTACATGGGATCAAATGACCAATAAATTTTTATTAAAATATTTCAAACGGCCAAAACGGCCAAATTAAGGAATGATATCTCTTCTTTTGTGCAGATAGATTCAGAGACACTTTACGATGCATAGGAGAGATACAAAGACTTGTTAAGGAGGTGCCCACACCACGGATTACCTTTGTGGCTACAGGTCCAGACTTTTTACAATGGTGTGAACCCTTCAACACAAAGAACTAATCGATTCACCGCCGGTGGAACCCCGAACAAGACTCTCAAGCTTTATGAGTTTATAGAGGAGATGTCACTGAATAACTATCAGTGGCAATTTACAAGGACAAGGCTAGCCAAAGCAGCCAGAGTTTTCAACCTCGATGCAGTAATCGCACTATCAAACTAGGTAGAATTGCTACATAAAAAATTTGATGGTTTATATAGTTCTTCGCAGGCACATCCAGTTATGCTGTGCGACGCAAGTGAAAGAGTGGTGAATCCTGAGTACCCACCCTACAGACAGGGCATGGAAAACGAACAAATGAACTATATGGGTAATAATTTCTGATCTAACAATAACCCTTATAGTAATACTTATAATCCAGGTTAAAAGAACCACCCTAATTTCTCATGGGGCGGTCAAAGAAATCAAAGGCAACAACCATCCCAAAACTTCCAACAACAGCCCTACCTACAGGAAAAGAAGTCGAACCTTGAAGAGATGCTAACAAACTTCATAGCAGCCTCAAAAATACAGTCTCAAAATACAGAAACACACTTCTGACAGATAGAAACAAAACTTGACACATTAACACAAGAGTTCAAGGAATTTGGGCAACTTGTAAAGCAAATGCCTGAGAGACCACAGGGAAGACTACCGAGCAAAACCAAGACTAACCCAAGGGATCAAGTTCAAGCCATAACAGATCAAGATAGTGAAGGGTTAGACACGCCTAATTCAAAACAAAAGAAGGTGGTAGAAGAAAATACGGTTGAGACCAATAACAAGCCGAAACCGGTAATCAAATAGTACAAACCTCGCATACCATATCCCCAAGCAATAACAAAAGACGATACAGAGGAACAGTTTGGTAAGTTTCTTAAACTTTTAAAGAAATTACATATTAATTTACCGTTTCTTGAAGCTCTTTCGTAGATGCCAGATTCCAGGAAATAAAATACGAGGAATCACAAATAAGCGAAAGATAGACGAGGAATCACAAGTGGAATTGAACGCAGTATGCTCAGCAATGTTGCAAAATAAAATACCACCGAAATTAAAAGGTCCAGGGAGTTTTACAATTCCATGCTTAATAGGTAGTTTATCTATTGATAATGCGTTAGCTGACTTAGGGGCAAGCATAAATGTCATGCCTTATAAATTGTTTAAACAACTAGGTCTAGAGAAACCCAAACAAACTAGGATGACCATTCAATTAGCTGATAAAACTATTAGAGTTCCTAGGGGTATAATTGAAGATGTACTTGTGAAGATTGATAAATTCGTATTCCCAGTAGACTTCGTCGTTTTAGACATGGATGAGGACAACACTATCCCTCTAATTTTAGGGTGAGCATTTTTAGCAACTGCCAGGACTAAAATTGAAGTCGACGTAGGTGAACTCATACTCTGTGTAGGTGAAGAGACAGTCACTCTTCAAGCCCTTGATTCAGCTAGAACATCGAATAGCCAAGGTGAGAAAGTAAATTCTATTGATAACCATTCGGGTAACCCTTCTTTTCAGGAAACACCACAGCATGATCCCGATCCTAAACCCTGTGCCAATAAAGAAATAACTCATGAGGAACAAAGGATTCAGATTGATGAACTAGAAGAGTGGAAAAGCATCTCGAAGAAAAACTAGGGATACAAGAAGCAGAACCAGGGCCACCCTACGAGGCAGACAGGTTCAAAATCGAAGATCAGGTACTATTAGACAAAGCAGACCTACGAGTGTCCCCTCCTGATCCTAACACCAGCAAGGAAATACCTTTCAACGTAATCGATGTTTTTTCATACGGAACAGTCGAGGTAAGTAACCCTATTTTTGGTACTTTGAAAATAAATGCTACTCGTCTTAAACTCTATCATGATAATGGAACTGCCAGCACGAGGAAAGACTTTCAACTCCTCAAACCACCATGAATATACAAAGGAGAGGAGATTCTAGCTTAAGACTATAAACGAGCGCTTCTCGGGAGGCAACCTGAGTACTAACCCTATTGACTTCTGCATTTTTCATCTTATTTATTTCATTTTGTTCATTCTTTATAACACCTAACTATAAACTAACCAAAAGTACAGAATTCCAAGCCACACGGCCTTGCACACGGCCGTGGTCGTGGCTGTGTAGGTACACCGAATCTCCTTACGGACAGGGCAGGGATGGTACGAGTTAGAACAAATAAAATCTTGGAGTCACGGACTCTAACCACCACCCCATGGGCACCGACAAAAACCCCACGATCATGCGATTCGACCGTGGTCGACACTGTTAAATCACACATGGGCATGGCGACCTGAGCACGAGCGTGAGAGAAACAAACGAAGCCCACCACGGCCATACAATATGGCCATGTGAGATGCCACGCCCCCGATAAACGGGCATGTGAATGTACCTAACTTGAAATTTCTATTTAAACCACCCACCCCTCCCTCTTTTCACCCATTCAACCTATTTAGTTTTTCTTTTCTTTCTCAACCCTCTCCCTACTTTTCATCCCTAATCTCTTCACACAACCATCAAGCTACACCTCATCTTTGTCGACGAAGCGAAAGGATCCTAGCACAGTCTCCCTCATAGAGACTGACCTACATAAATTCATGCCGGTCGCTTCATCCACTCGACAAGCCAAGGATCTTTGAGACCATTTATCTGTTGTTTTACTTTTATTTTTTCCTTTATTTTCCTTCTCTTTGACTATCTTAAGCTTAATTTAGTTTATTTTCTTTTAGTTTCTTAGTGTCGGGTTCAACAGGCTACTAGGGAATCACACCGGAACCACAACCACTGCCTCAATGCAGCCTTCAAAGTTCTAAAGGCTGCTTGGGAATCACACCACTTTCGCAGCCTTAGAAGTCACACCCACCTCGAGAACCATCCAACAATAAGGACTCTTCGGTCCATTCATCTTTCATTTTAATTTTATCTACATTTCTATTTTCTTTATCTTCATCTTTCTTGTCATTAATTATATATTTAGTTTATTTTAAATGTATCTTAATAATTCCTGGCTAATTCTCTACGAGCTCCCCAATTTCTTCATTTAATGTAGAGGACGGTAGCAGCCACCATCCCTATCGACTTCCAACTCCGGGAACCATCCAAATTCAGCAAGTTTCACCTCTCCCTCTCTCTTAAATTGCATATACATGTTTTTACATTGAGGACAATGTACACCTTAAGTGTGGAGGGTGAATAGTTATTTCCAGAAAGTGCCTAACTTTCTTCATTATTCTAAAATCCCTGAATTATACCTTGTCTTGAAGTAATTTTATCATATTATGATTAGAATGAACTTCCTTTGATTTATGATTTTTATTGATATGTTTTGAATTAAGTCATTGATAATTATGCATTAATAATTAAATTTGAAGAATACTAGAGAATCAAGTATGATAAGTCTAATTTTTATTTAATTAAAAATTCTTCTAGGTTATCTACCTAAATCTAATTATTACCTTGAAGTTAGAAATTTACAAGGTTGACATCAAAAACCCATAATATTTGTGAGATTTTGAGCCTTTTTAGAGCATATATTCTTTTTCTTGCTCACTTTATTGATTATGAGTGTGTCAACATTGATCTGTTATTCTAGAACTTGCATTGTTTATACATGTCGAGACTACACCTTTGATTTGATATATAGAGATGATAAAGGCACCTAGAATTTAACCCACTCACTCCATTAAAAGCCTACCTTCATAATTATCCCCTAGTGAACCTATTTGATCCTAACAACCCTTTTTATTAACTTACCCACTAATATTAAACCAAAACCCTTTGTATTTGTTATCACCATTCCATTTGACTACCCTTATATCGGGATTTGATTTGATTGGTGGCCAAATTATTTTATTTTAGTAGTAAATTCATCATTTGACTTGTTCTTAAAAAATAAAAAAAATCGAAGTATATTCATTATTAGTTCTATGATAGCTGAGCTTATACATGTAAATTTAAAATCTCGAAAAAAAGCTCTTATTATTAGTTTTCAATTGATGTAATTATTTAAGATTAGTTTATTTTTCTAGTTAGGTAATTTCTCAAGTCAGTCTCGATTCTAACCCTCTAATTCGGCCTTTATCCACACCTTTAACCCAAGCCTCGTTACAACCCTATCAAAAACCTTTTGATTTGTGTATCATCTCATATTATAGTGGTGGAGATTTGATTTTCATGCAAGCCTATGGGATTAACTCTTCATGTTTGACTATTGAGTGCTTAATTCTGAACCTTAAACACTTCGAGTGATTTGAGTGAATCTTTAGTGAGGATGTCAATTCTTGTCAATTTTGAATCAAAGGCAATTATTTAGATAAGGGGAAACACCTATGTTTTCGTGCTACAAATGTATGACTTTGATTGCTTAAATCTCTAGGACTCTTTGAGTTGAATTATCCATGTATGAATTATCTTTGAATTATGATGAAATATTATTGATAAATATTATGGATCAAGGAAGTTCATTTTAATTATGAGTCGAGAGTTTTGCTTGAGGACAAGCAAAAACTTAAGTGTAGGTGTATTTGATAAACCGTAAAAGTAACATATTTAGCATGCTTTTGGATGATTTAAGCCCTGAATTATGTAATTTGGTGCTCTTACTCCTTTGTTTTCATGTTTTATACTCAGGAGAGCACCGGAGGACGAAAATAACGAAAAACGGGCCAAAAACAGAATAAATGGGCCATATCACGAAATCCACACGGCCTGGGCCCAAGATTACACGGCCGTTCCCATTCAACATGTTCGAACACGGCCTAGCCATGACTTACACGGGTCTGTGCCATGGGCGTGTCCCTGTCGCAGGAAAGAAGAGTTTCACTCGGATTTGGATACTTAGGGGCAAAGAAACATATTCAAAAGCCTATATAAACCCTAAGTATGACCAGAAAACGGGGGACCCAAGGCTTTAGTCAGGGGGCGTCCGACTAGGCCAGAGAAGGCAGATTTGTGGAGATTTACTCGAAGATAGCCAGTTTATCCATCTAAAGAAGCCGAAATCATACTCAAGACGGAGGATCTCTTCTTTAATTCCTTCAGGGGTTTTAAAGATTTCTTAGGTTTTTTTTTTATCTTTTCTTCTGAGATGTTTTCTTTTATTGTTATGAACTGAACCCTCAGATACCTGAGGGGGATGAAACCTAAGATGAATCTTGTTATTGTTTGCTGAACTATATGATAAATATTTAACTTGTTCTTAATTATGTGTTCTTAATTCTTGTTTTGATATTTCCGGGATATTAATTCAAGTATGATGTGCTTAGGTGGAGGAGCAAAAGTCCCTGTCTAAGAGTAGATCTAGTATAATTAAGTGGAGTTGATCTCGCGCCTAGAGATAGGGTGACGAGATTTTTTCCGGATTAGGGTGAAACCTAATATGGGAGTCCATGGAACGAGTTAATTCGATTCTAGGGGTTTTAATTAGAAAGAGATTTTAATTAATCAACCTACGGTTAGACGTTGGTTGCCTCGTGAGAGGCATTAATATAACTTTGGGAATCTTACGAATCAAGTCAAGTGAATAAATCTTCAAGTTCAGAATTAGATAACAAGTGAAGTCTAGGTGGATTCTTCCTTGGGTGTCGTCTTAATCAATTGGTTTTTCTTCCAAGTTATTTTCCCAAAATCATTCTTCTTTGTCTTAGAGTCTTTAGATTAGTTGTTAGTTAATTGTAGATTAGATAAAATTCACTTTAATTCTTAGGCTATATAATAAAAAGAGAGTTAGTATTAGTACTTTTGGTTCCTTTGGGTTCGACATTCCGGTCTTGCCTTAACTATACTATTGTTCGATCGGTACGCTTGCCTCAAATCGTTGTCATAGTTAGTTTCCAGGTTTGATCATTCTTTTTATAAATTTTAAGACTTTGATTGAAACACCCCAAACCCGGCCCATGAGCCTTGACCGAATCTGGTATGTTCCTGGAGTAAAACATTTTCAAATTCGTTTGTTGCTTTGGAAAACTTGGGTGGTTTTAAAGAAAGTTTGATTTAGGTTGGGTTTAATCGAAAACTTTGTTAATTTAGAAATCAGGGATTTATTAAAACTTTGTTTATATATTCTGAAACCGCAAGTTAAAAAGAGTCGTCGAATTTAAAGGTTCTCTTTTAATTTTGGGAAATCATGTATACTTAAGTGTCAAAACATTTAGGAATGTATTTTTGTAAGATAAGTTACTTTAAACTGTAATTTGCTGAAAATCATATCGTACTAGAATAATTAAAATGCATGCGTAACAGTTCATACTATAGCCTTATTACATAGGAAACAAAACCAAAATACTTATAAATATGATAAGTCCAAAATAAATAAATAAAAAAAACCGAACTGAGCATGGCCACCACTAAGCTCCTGCCGACCCGGTGCATCACTGTGCGTCACCTGAAAAAAAATGTCCCACAATGGGGTGAGTGAACAGACTCAATGTGTAACCACAACACTAAGTCCTAACAAATTCAGGCGTATCAAATCATACATGTACATATAGCATTTAAATAATATGATGCAAACCCGAACCCAAACCTAGATAGCCATCCGCTACACATCACCTGTACCAACCTGCACACCATGAGGACTACTAAGTCAACCCTCCATCCGCTACACATCATCGAAGGCAGTCGTTGCAGTCGACGTGCTTATTGCCCTTATAAAATTCGTGGCATAGCCACCAGATAATATTTTGTGTCATGAGACACCGCATTTAGATAATTGTGACCGAAGTCACCACATTCAGATAACGTGGTATTAACCACCAGATCACTTCCCCTTTCATAATCACCCATATGCCCATGTCATACAAATCACACAATTACAATGCCGTATGCATTATTTCACATTCTTATCGATATTCACATACATGACATATTCGAAGTATTCATATCTTATATTAACTTAAGGTTAAAGTTACATACCTGAGTACTTTGTACCTTTGCTTGGTACCTTTGGCTATATTCACATTATCATAGACATACATATTAACTTTACCATAAATCTATTAAGAACTAGTGAGGGGTACACACCTGATATGCTTAATGAATTCCTTGGAATCCCGAAAATCCAGATCTAGCGTCCTAGATCCTTAGTTCCTATATTCGGCCAATTCTAAACATGTTAGCAACAAGCCTTTCGGCTAAATAATCAATTCTCGAAGGTTCATGGTAACCGAAACCCTTACCTTGTTTGTCGATTTGATTGCTAGTCAAATCCTGAGACCTTGTGATGCACCCTTTTGCAATTGATCCACTACTTGTTAGTTTTCGACTTTTGAACAGAGTAAGAAATAGATCTAAGCCACTAAATAGGCCTTGGCCGAATGTATATGTGTACTTACCTTGTGTTTCAAATCCTGAAGGTAATCTTTTGACTATGAAGATGTCGAAATCCTACATAGCATATGTTAGATCCAGTCTAACATTTAAATAGATGGCCTTCGGCCTAATCTCACACCTTGCTTACCTCAAATCTGAGATCCCGTGGGTCTTCCTCTTGTAGTCGACAGTAGCAGACAAATCCCGAAACCTCCTTTATTATTTCGGCCAATGAGACATCAAGGGATTAGTTCCTAGATTTTCAGCTAAAAGAGATTGAACACCAAAAATAAATTGCTCTTACCTTAGTACCACAGTAGACAGCACCCTTGCTTAAGACCACAGAGATTCGGCTTTTGCTTAACCGTAATGGTGATGAGAAAGAGATGAAAAGAATATTATGGAGGCTCAAGTATGAATCGACTAGAGGGGAAAAGAAAGAAATAATTGAGAGAATTGGGGAAGAGGATTTTCGGTTTTATCAAACAAAAAAGAAAAGAGAGGATTTGCTTAGAGAATTGGGCAGAGGCTCAAAAGAGAGAAAAAAAAAATGAAGAATGGCCTCTCTTTTCCTCTTTCAGCCGAAATTACTACCCCAAGAATCCCTTATTCGGCCAACACTATCGAATTCCTTGCTTTTCTCTTATCTTTTTCTTTAAAATTAATAATAATAATCCATCATTTATCTTTTACCCTACTTAATTATCACCATTTATCTCTTAAAAATAAAAGGATTAAAGCTCCTAAAATATAGCCTTGGTGCCGTCCCTTGCTGCTAATCTCTGCTGCAAAATAAAACTTTTATTTTGCTTCCCCTGCAGCTCGAACCTTGGCCCTGCACCGCTATGGCGTCATTTCTAGAGGCCTTAAGTGGCGCCTCAAGCCACTTTTCCAAGCCCGCTTGTGTGTCATATTTCCCTTACAATTTTTCTTAAGGTCACCCTGCTTAGCTTCCTCTTTTAAAACTTTAAAATCGAATAATTTCTAAGGCATTCACTACACTCTAGGGTTTACAAAATTCACAAAACACATTATAACACACAAAGGCATGCTATTTCATATAATTAAGCAAAAATGCACAAGCCCAATTTCAGGATATTACATTGACATCACGAAAACAACTATCAATTTTAAAACCTTATCTATTTAAAATAAACAATTTACGAAAATATGATGTTTAGGAATAGAGTTGCAGAAGCATTTTGAAAATGTTGCGGAAATGTAGTGTTTTGAAAACAGTTACCGTTTTGGAAATCGTATTCCACCTTTAGCGGTTAGAAAACATCATAAATAAATATAAGAAATAATAAGTTAAAAATAAAGAGGCCTTATTACAAAATTATTAACGCAATAAATTAAAAGAAAATGAAATAAAGTCATTACTTTAACTTTAAAGCATATCTGACGTGTGGCCACCTCCGAGTCCCTCGCAGCTCCGAACCGTCTAAGACTTGGGATTACCTGCACAGTTAAAAATGGGGTGAGTTTACGAAAACTCAGTGTGTAATCCCCTTACTAGAGTACCGATCAAGATATGAAAATGCGAATGCGAATGCGGACCAAAGCCCTTTAACAAGAATATGCAGATAAATTCATTCAAAGCATACATAGGCCATATCCCACTAGCATATCATTTGGGTCACAGCCCATATAGAATCAATTGGGCCTACCCCAAACCAATAACAGAACAAGTGGGCCTAAGCCCAAGATGCAATGATGTGATCTCATAAAGGATATGTAACGGTATGAGGATGCATCCCACCCCGATCCAAACAACACACCACCCGTACCAACCAACACACCATGTGGGGATAAAATCGACCTAGCCAGCCAACACACCAAGCTTAGCACCGATTGCGGCACTAAGTCAACGAACGACTTCGGCGCTATAGATAGAACGTCGCCTAAAAGCCATAAATATCATAGCAACGCGCCGCTTAACGAAACGTACTAAAAGCGTCAGAAATGAATGGTTATAAACCATAATTAGGATGGCACAGAGCCATAATCAGGATGGCACAAAGCTATCGGTGACTGTAATAAGTTTGGCACATAGCCATCAGCGATGGTAATATAATCGGTACACAACCACGGGTAATTATGATCGACACAGAGTCATCAATATATATGTTAGGCACATAGCCATGGGTAAATACGGTTGGCAAAAAGCCATAATCAAGATGGCACAAAGCCATATTTATCGCAGAAAGGCTGGCCTTGTACAGAATGGCAATGGGCCGTACACTTCCTCTGTAACTTTGTCCCAACCCCATGCAATATGTCGTGTATGTCATGCTCAATCATCAAAGGTGTATGCAGAATGATCGTATTCAGTAACAATCATTTAAACAAGTAATAAAAGCATATCAGTCATACAACCACAATCAAATTAGTTAAAACACAGTCATACGATCACAGACAAGTCATGGCACAAAATCAGTCTTTTACCCTCAGGGGCAAAATAGTCATTTACCCTGTAAGGGTATTTCGGTAATCCTACCCTACAGGGGTAATTTGGTAATTCTACTCATAACTAATCCATGTATGCAGTGCATCTCAAACATAATCAATTATACAATTAACACATTCAATACTAGTACTACCACGAAGGTACAACGGTCATTTAATCGGTTAGGGGTAAAATGGTCATTTCGCCTCGTAAGGGCATCTCGATAATTTTACCCGATAAGGTATTTCAATAACTTTACCCATAAAGGGTACTTCGGTAACTTTACCCATAGAGGGTATTTTAGTAATTTCACAAACCAGGGGTATTTTGGTAATTTTACAAATCGAGGTATTTCAATAATTCTGTAAACCAGGGGTATTTCGGTAATTTCACAAATCAGAGATATTTTGGTAATTTTACAATCCGAGGCTATTTCTGTAATTTCACAAATCAGGGGTATTTCTATAATTTAGCAATCTGAGGGTATTTCGATAATTTTACAAATCAGGGGTATTTTGGTAATTTCACAAATCAGGGGTATTTTGGTAATTTTGCAAACTAGGGGTATTTCGGTAATTTTGTAAACCAAGGGTATTCTAAACAAAGATAATGATGCGAATGGGCCTAGCCCAAATCCAGTCCAATATTTACTACACAATCATACAACTTATCCGATCGTGGCCCAAACAGCCTAAACCTTAAAGAACACTCATGATGGCCTCAACTATCGCGTCGAAGCTCCCACACGTGCGCTCGCACGCTCGTGTGGCTACCATCGTCATGTGACTAGCATTCCAGCATTTGTCACTCTACAGCTAGAGTAGTGCGAAATACACACCTGATAGGAATCTAGAGTTAATTCGCGCTCCGAACACTCCTATGCCCAAACGCCATCCAAGGTATGCTTACTCTACTCATAGATCTCTCTATTTAAAGCCAGCTTCTCACCTACTCTCATGCTAGCTTCCCGATGTGGGATCCCTCCTTTAGCATAGTTTAATTCCATCACAACCACCTGCCGTCCCAACTTAGCAAAATAAATATCCCTTTTTGCTTGCAATGGGATTCGAACCCTTGCCCTCTCCTATGCTCCAAACCCTACATGCCACCACAACACAAGCTCCTTTTGTGACTTAAAACATGCGTAACTAAATATAAGCCTATGGGCCAAAGTCTATGTTCATTTAAAAGGAAAAAAATTGAATTGCAAGCGCCAAGACTTGAACCCAAGCTCTCCCTTACACCCTTACTGATGCCTTGCCACTAGACCATTCTCTTGTGTCATTTTTTCCCACATTTTATTCTTAAAGCCTACTTACTTACTCCCAAGGTTTTATTCACCTAAAACCAAAATTTTTCCTAAAGCCCAGGTTTGAACCCGGGAATTCATGGAAGCCCCCTAACCTTCCAAAATCACTCACCTAACAGACCCAACATGCATTTGTGTCATTCTCTTGTTCTCAAAAATTTTAAACGCTCCCATGCCCAAGGCCCAATAGGCCCAATTCTTCTAAGCCCAAATTCAGTGTGTTACAGAACCTTGAGAAGGAGGCAAAAAGAATTGCGAGAAATGGAAAGAATTAGAAATGATCAGGTTAGAAAAAATTCATTACATCAGGAAGGAAGGAATGCTGATATTTCTCGAATAATAGATAATAGAGATAGACACATCAGAGAACATGTAGTGCCAATATTAGATGATTTGAATCCGGTAATTGTCAAGTCACATATTCAGGCTCATCATTTAGAGTTAAAGCTGGCGATGTTTCAAATGTTACAAACAGTAGGGCAATTTTGTAACACCCCAAACCCGACCTAGAAGTTAGGCCCGAGTCCGGCATGTCACATTGAAGTGTTTTTGTGAAAACCTTGTTTTTATTGAAAACCCTTCTAAAGAAAAGTTCAGTAAAATCCAGCTTGCTTCCAAAACAAGGTGTATGCAAAAAACCATTTCCTTCTTACTGTGTAAAAAAAAAAATCCTTTGACAGCGGAAGCTCGTTCTTAAAACACAATTTTTTTCAAAACTTGAAATATGATTAAAAGAAATAAATCTAGGTTCCGTTTCAAAATTTCAATGCCTAGTAGAAGTAATGGAATAATTACTAGAGGGAAAGCCTTATTACGATTCGAAATAAAATAACTTAAAATATAGAATTTAGATATTATGAAAAACAGTTCTAATCGTCTTACTAGTTGGCCACCTCTGAGTCCCTCCATTCGTCAAACCGCCTACTGAGGATCACTTGAGAAAAATAAAAGAGGCAGCAAGTTTTCGAAAACTTAGTGTGTACGACCCTCGTCAAACTAATAGCATACATATCATATTATTAACATAGTAATATCATACATGCAATGCAGTGCAAACCCTCCCCAAATAATCCATCCGGTACATATCGCTTCAGTCCAACCGAAACACTTCTGTGGGGATTTCTAAATCGACCCACCCATCCGATACACTTCAAGGGTAGCCCGGTTGCGGTACTACCTAACGTTGCAACAAAGCTGCTAATCATATAATGGGCTTAAAAAGCCATCGGTGGATTCATGGTCGTCAAGCAACAATGCGATCCTCATATACTTCCTCCGTTCCATAATTTCCCAACCCATATGCAACCTAAACAGAATATCATATGAATGCATCAAATGTACATGTAACATCCATAAATCTTAAATTCAACACATAGGGGCATTTTAGTCATTTTCACCCTTAGGGGCATTTCGGTTATTTCTCATTGTTACGGGTTTATTACTTACCTTGTCCCGTTATCAAGTCCTCGTTGGCTAAAGTGATAGATACTATGCACCAGGTAGGATTCCAGAGAAGAGGAGGTGAGTCATTAAGACCGCTTACGTACCAAGCTCTCCCTAGATCCAATCTTAGACATGCATATACCCATTGCCACACCTTAACCTTACGACTTGTCCACGGTCATAATTAATTAATTATTAAAGTTTTATTCAAGGTTAAGCAATTTACCAAATATTAAGCCCAAGAACCCTTACAAAACCCAAACAAATTCACATACGTTCATATGGCCCACCAAGCCCAATCTCATTCGTATGGCCCATTAGGCCCAAATCACATTCATATGGCCCATCTGGCCCAATCACATCATATGGCTCATCTGGCCCAAATCAATTCTGAGCCATGTAACCAGCATGACTAGTTCATCACTTATTACCAAATCATCAAATTTGCCTATTTTGAGCCTACGGCCCATCCGGCCCATTTTGCCCATTTTGGCCCAGTTGGCCACAACACGACCCAAATCCATGAGATCGCTCATGGGATATTTGTTATCCATTCCATTTCCCTCATACGAGTGTTCGCACACTCGCAAGGCTATCGAAGCCAAACTTTTGAGATTTTGGGATTTTCCAATCCATTGTTTGTGTATAGTTTATGTACACACCTGATAACCAAAACGCGTTGTGATCTCCTTAGCCACAATCCTACAAACGATGTCACTAAATGATTAATCACATATACTTATCGAATACTTTACTAAAAGTTAAAGTCTCACCTTAACCTTACTTGAAACACCAAGCCTTAATAGCTTTTCCTCGATCACTAATCACGAGTACTTCCTAAATATGCATCAATCTTAATTATTAAAAAATGAACCATAAGTGACTTATATCCATCTTGAGTCAGCCTTACATTACTTACGACCCTTCGGCCAACCTTTAAAACCAAAATACTTACCCAAATCCCGAAACGCATAAAGAGTAACTTGTTAGAGATTTGAATAACAGAGATTCGGCATCAATCCCCTACCAAAAGTCAATTTAGAAAGAGTGAGGGAGAGGAGAAGTCGGTTTAGCAAGACCAATTGAAAAAAAGGACTTACCCAAGAATCGGCTAGGTTTAAGAAATAGTGACGGCAAAAAAAGAATTTCGGCAAAGGGAGGGCGGAATTATTCAGTTTAGAGGGTTTGGAAAAGATAACAAGAAGAAAAGAAAAAGATCAAATGTGCTTGTATGAGGGTAACTACAGGATATTTAGTAAAGAAAGAAAGACTGACCTATTTGCAAAACTCTCCGAATGCCGAAATCCACAATGAAAATTCGTAATACCCCCTAAAAGACCCAAAAACAACACTCATCTACCCTCCTAAGCCAAATTTATACACTTCCCACTTCCCAAAACGGCACCAACTCTTTACACTTCTCAGCTCCTAACTTTTCTCCCTGATAACTCCTCAATCTCATCCTAAATTTTCTCCAAGATAAGCTCATACAATCTGTCCATGACCATTTCAAACCTCTCATCCATCAGACTTTTACTGCAACACAAACTCTAGCCGTCCTGACAGCAAAATAAATACCCCAATAAAATACCATGCCACTACTCGAACCTTGGACTCCCTTGCCTGCTAATGACGCCACCTCCCTGCTTCTTAAGTGGTGCCACTTTGCCACTACACCACAGGCTCTTTTGTGTCATTTTTCTTCTTCATTTATTTAAATGGCCTACTAACCGAAGTTACAGTTCCCTTGGGCTAAAACCAAAATTTTTCCTATACCCGTACTTGATCCCAAGACATCTCCAACACCCCTAGACACTCCAAATTCATTAACCCTCAAAGCCCATATGCCAATTGCCATTTTCTTTTCACTTAAAAAATTTCTAAGACCTAAAGCCCAAAGCCCAATTCATCAAGGCCCAAAAATTCGGGGCGTTAAAAATTTAGTGGATTGCCTACTGAGGATCGAAGGTTGCACTTAAGACTTTTTTTTAGAAGTCTGCAATTTATTACGAGATCATGCCAGAGCATGGTTAAATGCATTGTCATCATGTATTGTGGCATTTTGGAATAAACTTTATCAAAGGTTTCTACTGAGAAACAATCCTCCGAACATGAATGCCAAACTGATGAACGATATCACATCCTTTAGGTAATCTGAGGACGAAACATTATATGAAGCATCTGAACGATTCAATGAGATAATTAGAAAATCCTTGATGCATGGTTTCTAACATTGGACACAAATGAAAATGTATTACAATGGATTAAATGCACATAAAAGGATGGTGCTTGACGCATCTGCTAATAGGACTTTACTCGATAAATCATATAAAGAAGCATATGATATTCTCAAGAGGATAGCAAACAATGACTATCAATACCCACTACCAAACCAGGGACTGGCAAAAGAGTTTCTAGAGCAATGGAACTTGATGTGATCACTTACTAAAGAGCTCAGGTATCATTTTTAACTAATATGATTAATACACTGAAAAGACCAACTGTAGTGCAGGAAATAAAAGTAGTCAAGTTAATGTGTGTTTACTATGAATAAAATCATATTTTTTATGATGCCCATCGAATCCAGCCTCAGTTTATTATATGGAATATTTTAATCGTAGCAACAACTACCCATATTGTAACACCCCTTACCCGTGTTCAATGCTAGAACATGGTACAAGGCGTTACCGGAAAATAACACTTGCAACTGAACAAATTCAAGGCATAAATTTTTCGTTTAAAATTTAAAACTTTTATCTTATAGCAGCAAGTCCCTAAAATGGCCCTACGAGGCCCAAAACATGCTTTAGGAGCGATTCGGGACTAAACCAAGAACTTTTAAAACTATGGGAACATTTAGAAAATTTCCTTATTTTGGAGAGTCACACGTCCGTGTGGGCAAGCTGTGTCCTCCACACGGCTGAGACACACAGCCATGTCTCTGCCTGTGTGGCCAAGAAGTTGGCTATTTTCCAAGTAAATTTCTACCCTATCATGCCCATACTTGAGTATAACTTGAATGACACATTTCATGACATATTAAAGCTACCAAAACATCCACCACACATACACACGTAACAACTCATAACATACAATGTACTCAACCATGGAATGCATCATCATGAATTTATTGCATAACCAATTTATTGGCCACATTAAATGGCCTTTGTAACGCCCCAAATTTTTGGGCCTAGTAGAATTAGGCTTATTGGGCCTTGAGCAGGGGAGCGTTTAAAATTTTTGAGAACAAGAGAACAGAACTAATGCAAGTTGGACCTATTAGGTGAGCGATTTTAGAAGGTTGGGGGCTTCCATGAAGTCCCGGGATCAAACCTGGGCTTTAGGAAAATTTTTTGTTTTAGGTGAATAAAATCGTGGGAGTAAGTAAGTAGGCTTGAAGAATAAAATGTGGGAAAAATGACACAAAAAGGAGTTGTAGTCTAGTGGCAAATGGCGCCACATGGTAGATAAGGAAGTGACATTATAGAGGAAGCAAGAGGTCCAAGGTTCTTGTCTTGGCACTTGCAATTCTTTTTGATTTCTTTTTAAATGAACTTAGACTTTGGCCCATAGGCTTATATTTAGTTGTGCATGTTTTAAGACACAAAAGGAGCTTGTGTTGTGGTGGCATGTAGCGTCTTGAGCATAGGAGAGCACAAGAGTTCGAATCTCATTGCAAGCAAAAAGGGATATTTATTTGTTAAGTTGGGGCGACAGGTGGTTGTGTTGGAATTAAACTCTGCTGAAGGGGGGATCCCACATCGGGAAGCTAGCATGAGAGTAGGCAAGAAGCTGGCTTTAATTAGAATGATCTATGAGGAGAGTAAGCATACCTTGGTTGGCGTTTAGGCAGAGGAGTGTTCAGAGTGCGGATTAGCTTCAGATTCCTATCAGGTGTGTATTTCGCACTACTCTAGCTGTAGAGTGAAAAATGCTGGAATGCCGGTCACATGACGATGGTAGCCACACGAGCGTGCAAGCGCACGTGTGGGAGCTTCGACGCGATAGTTGACGCCATCATGAGTGTTCTTTTGGGTTTAGGCTGTTTGGGCCACGATCGGATAAGTTGTATGATTGTGTAGTAAATATTGGACTGGACTATGTGAATCTCATATCTATGGCTAGATTTGGGCTAGATGGGCCACAAGAGCATGTGGGCCCATTTGGGCCGAGAATGGGCCCTAGGCTCATTCGCATCGTTATCTCTATTTAGAATACCCTCGGTTTGTGAAATTACCGAAAGACCCTTGATTTGTGAAATTATCGAAACACTCTCGAATTGCAAAATTACCAAAAAACCCCTAATTTGTGAAATTATCGAAATACCCTCGGATTGCAAAATTACCGAAATACCCCTAATATGTGAAATTACCAAAATACCCTCAAATTGTAAAATTACTGAAATATCGCTAATTTGTGAAATTACTGAAATACCTTTAGTTTGCAAAATTACAGAAATATCCTCAATTTGCAAAATTACCGAAATACCCCTGTAGGGTAGAATTACCGAAACTACCCCTAGAGGGTCGGATTACCAAAATACCCTTATAGGGTAAGATGACTATGTTGCCCTTTTGGGTAAATGACTGACTTAGAGTATGAGTTGACTAATTTGACTATGGTTG
Organism: Gossypium bickii; assembly: GCA_025503065.1. NCBI lineage: Eukaryota > Viridiplantae > Streptophyta > Magnoliopsida > Malvales > Malvaceae > Gossypium > Gossypium bickii. The sequence goes on from CP106714.1 coordinate 50,359,407, forward strand.
TATGACTGATATGCTTGTAATATATGTAAAATGACAGTTACTGAGTATGGTTATTTTACATACACCTATGATGATTGAGCATGACATACACGACATGTTACATGGGGTTGGGACAAAGTTATGGAGGAAGTGTATGGCCCATTGTCGTTATGTACAAGGCTTTTAGCCTTTCTGTGACAACTATGGTTTCTGATCGTTACACCGGCAAGCGGTGATCTTTGCGATATTTATGGCTTTTAGCCGTTCGCATCTCACGGTGCCCAAGCCGCTCGTTGACTTAGTGCATAGCAACCGGCATAAGCTTGGTGTCTTGGCTGGGTGGGTCGATTTTATCCCCACATGGTGAATTGGTTGGATTGGGCTGGATTTATGTCTGCATATCTGCATCTGATATTGATTCTGTAATGGGCTTAGGTCCAACTGGTTCTCTTATGGGCTAAGACCCACCTGATTCTGTGTCGGTGATGGGCTCAGGCCCAGTTTGTTTCTGCATACCGTATATCTGACTGTTTGTATTATAAGGGATTACACACTGAGTTTTCGTAAACTCACCCTTCTGTCTAACTGTACAGGTAATCCCCAGACTTAGTGGATTTGGAGCTGCGAGGGACTCAGAGGTGGCCACAGTACTGCTCTTGTTTACGTTTACTTAGATTTTATTTATTATTAGTTTTTGTCTGGACCTTTTTTTTTATATTTGTAATAAGGCCTCTCCAATTTTATAGTTTTCAATCTGAGGTTTTAATCATTCCAGAGCATGGTTAAATGCATTGTCATCATGTATTGTGGCATTTTGGAATAAACTTTATCAAAGGTTTCTGCTGAGAAACAATCCTCCAAACATGAATGCCAAACTGATGAATGATATCACATCCTTTAGGCAATCTGAGGACGAAACATTATATGAATCATCTGAACGATTCAATGAGATAATTAGAAAATCCTTGATGCATGGTTTCTAACATTGGACACAAATGAAAATGTATTACAATGGATTAAATGCACATAAAAGGATGGTGCTTGACGCATCTGCCAATAGGACTTTACTCGATAAATCATATAAAGAAGCATATGATATTCTCAACAGGATAGCAAACAATGACTATCAATACCCACTACCAAACCAGGGACTGGCAAAAGAGTTTCTAGAGCAATGGAACTTGATGTGATCAATTACTAAAGAGCTCAGGTATCATTTTTAACTAATATGATTAATACACTGAAAAGACCAACTGTAGTGCAGGAAATAAAAGTAGTCAAGTTAATGTGTGTTTACTACGAATAAAATCATATTTTTTATGATGCCCATCGAATCCAGCCTCAGTTTATTATATGGAATATTTTAATCGTAGCAACAACTGCCCATATTGTAACACCCCTTACCCGTGTTCAATGCTAGAACATGGTACAAGGCGTTACCGGACAATAACACTTGCAACTGAACAAATTCAAGGCATAAATTTTTCGTTTAAAATTTAAAACTTTTATCTTATAGCAGCAAGTCCCTAAAATGGCCCTACGAGGCCCAAAACATGCTTTAGGAGCGATTCGGGACTAAACCAAGAACTTTTAAAACTATGGGAACATTTAGAAAATTTCCTTATTTTGGAGAGTCACACGCCCGTGTGGGCAAGCCGTGTCCTCCACACGGCTGAGACACACAGCCGTGTCTCTGCCTGTGTGGCCAAGAAGTTGGCTATTTTCCATGTAAATTTCTACCCTATCATGCCCATACTTGAGTATAACTTGAATGACACATTTCATGACATATTAAAGCTACCAAAACATCCACCACACACACACACACGTAACAACTCATAGCATACAATGTACACAACCATGGAATGCATCATCATGATTTTATTGCATAACCAATTTATTGGCCACATTAAATGGCCTTTGTAACGCCCCAAATTTTTGGGCCTAGTAGAATTGGGCCTATTGGGCCTTGGGCAGGGGAGTGTTTAAAATTTTTGAGAACAAGAGAACAGAACTAATGCAAGTTGGACCTATTAGGTGAGCGATTTTAGAAGGTTAGGGGGCTTCCATGAAGTCCCGGGATCAAACCTGGGCTTTAGGAAAATTTTTGGTTTTAGGTGAATAAAACCGTGGGAGTAAGTAAGTAGGCTTGAAGAATAAAATGTGGGAAAAATGACACAAAAAGGAGTTATAGTCTAGTGGCAAATGGCGCCACATGGTAGATAAGGAAGTTACGTCAAAGAGGAAGCAAGGGGTCCAAGGTTCTTGTCTTGGCACTTGCAATTCTTTTTGATTTCTTTTTAAATGAACTTAGACTTTGGCCCATAGCCTTATATTTAGTTGTGCATGTTTTAAGATACAAAAGGAGCTTGTGTTGTGGTGGCATATAGCGTCTTGAGCATAGGAGAGCACAAGAGTTCGAATCCCATTGCACGCAAAAAGGGATATTTATTTGCTAAGTTGGGGCGACAGGTGGTTGTGTTGGAATTAAACTCTGCTGAATGAGGGATCCCACATCGGGAAGCTAGCATGAGAGTAGGCAAGAAGCTAGCTTTAATTAGAGCGATCTATGAGGAGAGTAAGCATACCTTGGTTGGCGTTTAGGCATAGGAGTGTTCGGAGCGCGGATTAGCTTCAGATTCCTATCAGGTGTGTATTTCGCACTACTCTAGCTGTAGAGTGAAAAATGCTGGAATGCCAGTCACATGACGATGGTAGCCACACGAGCGTGCAAGCGCACGTGTGGGAGCTTCGACGCGATAGTTGACGCCATCATGAGTGTTCTTTTGGGTTTAGGCTGTTTGGGCCACGATCGGATAAGTTGTATGATTGTGTAGTAAATATTGGACTGGACTATGTGAATCTCATATCTGTGGCTAGATTTGGGCTAGATGGGCCACAAGAGCATGTGGGCCCATTTGGGCCGAGAATGGGTCCTAGGCTCATTCGCATCGTTATCTCTATTTAGAATACCCTCGGTTTGTGAAATTACCGAAAGACCCTTGATTTGCGAAATTATCGAAATACCCTCGAATTGCAAAATTACCAAAAAACCCCTGATTTGTGAAATTATCGAAATACCCTCGGATTGCAAAATTACCGAAATACCCCTAATATGTGAAATTACCGAAATACCCTCAAATTGTAAAATTACTGAAATATCGCTAATTTGTGAAATTACTGAAATACCTTTAGTTGGCAAAATTACAGAAATATCCTCAATTTGTAAAATTACTGAAATACCCCTGTAGGGTAGAATTACCTAAAATACCCCTAGAGGGTAGGATTACCAAAATACCCTTATAGGGTAAGATGACTATGTTGCCCTTGTGGGTAAATGACTGACTTAGAGTATGAGTTGACTAATTTGACTATGGTTGTATGACTGATATGCTTGTAATATCTGAGTATGGTTATTCTGCATACATCTATGATGATTGAGCATGACATACACGACATGTTGCATGGGGTTGGGACAAAGTTATGGAGGAAGTGTATGGCCCATTGCCGTTATGTACAAGGCTTTTAGCCTTTCTGTGACAACTATGGTTTACAGTCGTTCTGTTAACCGACAGCGATGCTGCGATATTTATGGCTTTTAGCCGTTTTATCTACGACGCCAAGCCGTTCTGTTGACTTAGTGCCGCAACCGGTGCTAAGCTTGGTGTGTTGGCTGGGTGGGTCGATTTTATCCCCACATGGTGAATTTGTTGGATTGGGCTGGATATATGTCTGCATATCTGCATCTGATATTGATTCTGTAATGGGCTTAGGTCCACCTGGTTTTGTTATGGGCTAAGACCCACCTGATTCTGTGTCTGTGATGGGCTCAGGCCCAGTCTGTTTCTGCATACCGTATATCTGACTGTTTGTATTATAAGGGATTACACACTGAGTTTTCACAAACTCACCTTTCTGTCTAACTGTACAGGTAATCCCCAGACTTAGTGGATTTGGAGCTGCGAGGGACTCAGAGGTGGCCATAGTACTGCTCTTTTTTTCGTTTACTTGGATTTTATTTATTATTAGTTTTTTTCTGGATTTTTTTTTATATTTGTAATAAGGCCTCTCCAATTTTATAGTTTTCAATCTGAGGTTTTAATCATTATGATTTATACATGTTAGCTATTTTCAAAACACTATGTTTCCGTAACGAATTTTAAGCTTCCACAAACAAACAAGGTTTTAGAAGTAATGATGTTTTAAATTGATTAACATAATGCTGGTTTAACATGAGTTCTATGAAGAGGCTTTAACTCTCAAACAAGTTTTAACAACAAGAAATATGGTTTCGAAAAAAAACACTACCATGTGACACGCCAAATTCGGGCCTAACTTCTAGGCCGGGTTTTGGGTGTTACAGCCTTATACAACAATGAACTCCGAGTGTCATGGGTCATTATTCTAGGACAACTCATAGTAACATATACACGTGACCAAGTTCGCTATACATGCCATAACCTTAAGTATAAAATCATCGATACCTAAATTGTAAGCTTGATAGTGCGATAGGTTGTCCGGCGACTTCCAACCCGAGCTAACCTGAGTACATTATAAACACGGAAAACAACGGAGTAAGCCATAAAGCTTGGTAAGTACGTATGTAAATAATAAACAATTGATTACTATGCTTTTAACAATCCTCATTGTAAGCTCTCTAGATGATACCATCATTATTGCATAAAATTTCACAATTCATTTATGTTCATCTTGAGTTGTTTACTCGAGTTACAGTCTCTAAATTATTTTTATCTGGAGTTACGGAACTCCAAATTAATATCTGTTAATTTTCCCTGAAAATAGACTCACATATCTTCTTACCATAAACTTTCTAGAATTTTATGGTTCAACCAATGAGTACATTTTATTTAATAAAATCTCCCCTGTTTCGCTGTGTGATAGTTCCGACCCCTCTTCACTAAAAATTAATTATCTCATTGTATAGAACTTGAATGATGTTCCCGTTTGTTTCTCTTGAAAATAGACTTATTAAGAAATTCAATCATATAAAATTTATCCCGTGATTATTTTTATGTAATTGTTAATAAATTTTCCAAGTTAGAACAAAGGATTCTAAAATCATTCAGACTCTATCTCACTAAAATCCAAATATCTCACCATATGAAAATATTTTGCTTATTCTGTTTCTTTTATGTAGAAATAAACTCAATAAGCTTTAGTTTCATATCTCATTCGACCTCTAACTCAATTTCCACCATTTTTTGGTAATTTTTCAATGTCACACAACTTCTGTTGTCCAAACTGTTTTATTACTAATTTTACTCTTTCATGTTTCCTTTATATTAATTTTCATTTACACACATATAACACCAAAGTATATCCATGGTTAGCCATTCCAATAACTAGTCATTATCAAATATTTACAAGCCATTCATTGGCCAATTTAACCTATACATCAACAACAAAGACTTAAACATATCATTTCTCAATTTAGTTTGGCCTAAAAGCCTCACACATGATCATCAATCATATTTACCACATATTCATAGATCATAAGTATGGACTTATAATCACATGGTCATTCTCATAGGTATACTTACTTTTTTACATTCTTACCAAAATTCAATCACATACCTAGCACATTGCTCATGGGTGTATACATACATATACCTGCACTTGATCGTCACATATTCATATTCATTTACACTTTAGCCATTTTCCCGTTGAACACATCGGAATATTAACGGATACTCGAATCACTTGCACATACGTGCCACATAAATGTATTTGAAGCTACCTCTTATCACATTTTACATATATGCTCGTTTTTGAGCTATTCACATTTACATTCTCGGTTCTGCTCACACAAGCTGTCGGTCATACGTAACTACTCAGTGCTGATCCCACAAGCTGTTAGGTATCTGCAACACATGCTGGATTACCCAGCCACTGGTAGAACATATAAGGCCAGCACCCGAATCACTTAACATTCACGGGTCTGCTCACACAAGTTGTAGGTCAGACGTAGCTACACAGTGCTACTCACACAAGCTGTCAGGTATCCTCAACATATGCAGGACTACCTAGCCACTTATAGACGTACAAGACTAGCACCAAGACATCACATAATCACAATACACACATAGGCTTATTCTCAAGCTATTCACATTTACATTCTCGGGTCTGCTCACACAAGTCATCCAGTCATACGTAACTACTCAAGTCTTTGCTCACACAAAGTCATCGGTGTCATCATGATATCTTGGAATACCCATCTGTTGGTAGGGTATACCGAAATTTAAGAACACAACTCCTACCAAATGATAAATACCTCAACAAGGTCTCAGAGTAATTTCAAAAGAAACATCACTCATCCACACTACAATCAATTGTAACAGAAGCAACACAATCTTCTTGTACACTAAACAGAACAATGACTTGTAGGAACCGGATACCATCATCACACAAATTCTGTCATCATCTTTTCTTTAATAAAAGAAATGAAATACAAATGAAATATTGGAAAATCCCGAACATAATCCAAACAGGTCAACAAGACCTTCACCCACCTGTATCTTTTGCTATTGTACCCATTGCGATAAAATATTTAATTGAAAATAAATAACCTCATATACCTCTGAGATTTATCAAACACATAATATACCCAGAAGGAACTAAGGTAGGTTACTCAACTATAATCACTGCACTTAGCTATCGATACAATTTGAAAATTATCTCACTGTCTAATTCTATCATCATTAGGTTTATATTATTCCATCCACTATCATAAACCAACTCAGAAAAACTTCCAATTAGTACATTCTTTAGGTATCATACCTGTATGTTTTGTTTCATCGAAGTTGACTTATTTCACCTTAGCCTTGCATAATCCGAATGATCTTCAAAATGATTGAATATCTCTTTTAGTTCTATCCTTACTTATCGACTGATTCTTTAATCTGGCTACCATAATAGTTGATCCACTACTAAATTCTTTAGTCTTTCATTTGTGAGTTCATTCAACATAAATCTCATAAAATTTCATCATAACACACCAGTTGTTTTAGGTAAATTCAACATACATATTCATGTTACACAAATTTTATGATTATTTTATTTGAACAGACGCGTTTATATATACATTCCATAAATTTTGAAAATTTTTCTTATCTCATTCACCTAATCATACAAGTTAGGCACATTACATCATGTGAATGCCAAACAAACATGAATGCTTCTCATAATATAAACCTTCATTTAGTTTCACTTTCCAATATTAATTTCTACATCAATTATTGAACTTTAAGTATCCATTTAAAAACATGTAATTTACTATCATATCCTACCATACACAATATTTCTTTAATAAAATCAGTCATTCAAGCTCAATTTCATGTTCATAACAAATTTATCCTTTAAATCCTTGTACACTTTCATTTACTACTCTTGGTCAAATTAGAGAACGTCTTACAAAATTCGGTACTTCGTTTTGCACAATATTGTAGTTCAACTATGGTCTTTCACATATACACATATTACACACCGAAGCCATAGCCCAACTATGGTCTTATATGGAAATCACATAGTCGCATTTTTCACATGCTGCCATGGTCAACCCATGGTCTTTATCATCAATTCATAACATGTCTCTAAACGAAAGTACCCGTTCCAAACGTTCTACTCGGTTTATACATTTAATTCCTTTTTCATAACTTCTCAACATTTATAACATTTTCTCTATTGCATAAAATCACCATAATTCATTGAAATACGACATTTAACTAGGACAATAACATTGTACCCAAAATTCTCAAATTATAGTTATTTCATTTCATACATCATCACATTCATATTATGAACTCTTATTCGTAACTTACCACATTTCAACTTATCACAAACATATTTTCAAGCATCTCAGTGTCAATGTCAGCATTTTCGAAAATATCTCGGTTGGAAAGCACCTCTGTCTCAACAAAACAATTTCGTTAGAGCCCGGGGATATCACACTATCACGATCCACATATGGCATGTATAGCTAGACACTTACTCATGCTAGGTTAGTCTGAGAACTGAATAAATTATAGCTCTGATACCACTAAATGTAACACCCCTTACTCGTGTTCAACGCCGGAACAGGGTACGAGGCGTTACTAGACAATAACACTTGCAACTGAACAAATTCAAGGCATAAATTTTCATTTAAAATTTAAAACTTTTATCTTATATCATCAAGTCCTTAAAACGGGCCTACGATGCCCAAAACATGCTTTGGGAGTGATTTGGGACTAAACCGAAAACTTTTAAAACTAATGGAACATTTAGAAAATTTCCATGTTTTGGAGAGTCACACGCCCATGTGGGCAGGCCGTGTCATCCACACAGCAGAGACACACAGCCGTGTCTCTGCCTGTATGGCCAAGAAGTTGGCTATTTTCCAAGCCAATTTCTACCCTGTCATGCCCATACTTGAGTATAACTTGAATGACACATTTCATGACATATTAAAGATACCAAAACATCCACCACACACACACGTAACAAGTCATAGTAGACAATTTACTTAACCATGGAATGCATCATCATGAGTTTATAGCATAACCAATTTATTGGCCACATTAAATGCCCTTATACAAAAATGAACTTCGAATATCATGGGTCATTATTCTAGGAAAACTCATAGTAACATATACACATGACCAAGTTCCCTATACATACCATAACCTTAAGTATAAAATCGTCGATACCTAAATTGTAAGCCTGATAGTGTGATAGGTTGTCCAGCGACTTCCAACCCAAGCTAACCTGAGTACATTATAAACATGGAAAACAACGGAGTAAGCTATAAAGCTTAGTAAGTACGTATGTAAATAATAAATAATTGATTACCATGCTTTTTACCTAAAACTAGACTCACATATCTTCTTACCATAAAATTTCTAGAATTTTTGGTTCAATAAATCAGTACAGTTTAGTCTTTAAAGTCTCCCCTATTTTGCTGTCTGATAGTTTCGACCCCTCTTCACTAAAAATTAATCATCTCGTTGTACAAAACTGGAATGATGTTTTTGTTTGTTTCTATCAAAAATAGACTCATTAAGAAATTCAATCATATAAATTTATCCAAATATTATTTTTTAAAATTTTTAATGAATTTCCCAAATCAGAACAGGGGATTCCGAAATCATTCTGACCTCGTCTCACTAAAATCCAAATATCGCACCATATGAAATTCTTTTGCTTATTCTGTTTCTTTATGTAGAAATAGACCCAATAAGCTTTAATTTCTATCTTATTCAACCTCTAACTCAATTTCCACCATTTTTTGGTGATTTTTCAATGCGACACAACTACTGCTGTCCAAACTGTTTTATTGCTAATTTTACTCTTTCATATTTCCTTTATATTAATTTTCATTTACACACATATAACACCAAAGTATATCAATGGTTAGCCATTCCAATAACTAGTCATTATCAAATATTTACAGGCCATTCATTGGCCAATTTAACCTATACATCAACAACAAATACATGAACATATCATTTCTCAATTTAATTTAGCCTAAAACCCTCACACAAGATCATCAATCACATTTACCACATATTCAGACATAATAAGCATGGACTTATAATCACAAGGTCATTCTCATAGATATAACTTACTCGTTTACATTCTTACCAAAATTCAATCACATACCAAGCACATTGCTCATGAGGGTGTATACATACATATACCTGCACTTGATCGTCACATATTCACATTCATTTACACTTTAGTCATTTTCCCGTTGTACACATCAGAATATTAATGGATACTCGGAATGCTTACACATATGTGCCACATATATGTAGCCGAAGCTACCTCTTATCACATTTCACATATATGCTCGTTCTCAAGCTATTCACATTTACATTCCCAGGTCTGCTCACACAAGCTGTTAGGTATCCGCAACACATGCTAGATTACCCAACCACTAGTAGAACATATAAGGCCAGCACCTGAATCAGTTAACATTCACGTGTCTGCTCACACAAGCAGTCAGTCAAACGTAGCTACACAGTGCTGCTCACACAAGCTGTCCAGTATCCGTAACTTATGCAGGACTTCCTAGCCACTGATAGACATACAAGACCAACACCAGGACATCACATAATCACAATATACACATAGGCTCATTCTTCAGCTATTCACATTTACATTCTCGGGTCTGCTCACACAAGTTGTCGGTCATACGGAACTACTCAGTGCTGCTCACACAAGCTATCAGGTATCCGCAATATACCGAAATACCCAGCCACTAGTAGGACGTACTAGACTAGCACCTGGATTCACTTAGTCACAGTTTCACATAATTTTTAAATTGTCACACTATGCCATGATTCGTCCATAGTCTTTTCTGTCAAATTATCATTTAGCACTGAACAGAATAGTTCAACCCTGCGTTTACTTGTTCGAACATTAGTTTCCAATTTCAACAAATAATACGAGTAATTTCATAAATTATTCCTCAATCTAACAAATAAACATTAATTTTTACCATATGAACTTACCTCGACTTACAAAGGCGAAAGGGACCGAGTCATCCAATATTCGTCTTCCCTCCATTCCAAGTCTGAAACTCGTTTTTCTTTATAATCGAGCTTGGAAGCTTGAAAAACCCTAGCCATGGTTTCTCCATGCAAGTTTTGGCCACAGGTTGAAGATGGACAAAAATTTGGCTTTTAATTTTTTTAATTCATTTTAATTACTAAATGACCAAAATGCCGCTAACTTAAAAATATTCTATTTCACCTATTTCATGTCCAATTTTATCCAACAAATTAACCAATGGTCTAATTATCATTTAAGGATTTCAAATTTAAAATTTCATAACAATTGGACACCTCTAACATGTAGAACTCAACTTTTGCACTTTTTTATAATATAGTTCTTTTGACTAAATTGAGTGCCCAATCATCGAAATTTTCACGAAATCATTTCGTGAAATCGTAGACCATAAAAATGTAATAAAAATAATTTTTTTCTCATCGAATTTATGGTCCCGAAACCACTATTCCGACTAGGCCTAAAATCGGGCTGTACACATATTCCAACACATATAATCTAGGGTGGAAGCAACATCCCAACTTCAATAGGAGTAATTCAGGGGGGAAATTCTAGCAATGATATTCAACAGAATGTTGTTGGTGTACCACATGGATATAATCAACTCATGCCACGGCAAAATGTTCAGCGAAATTTAACTTCAAGTTCTTCATCGATGGAAGATCTATTGAAGGAATACTTGGCGAAGAATGATGCTATCATTTAAAGCCAAGCTGCATCTTTAAAAGCTTTAGAGAATCAAGTGGGGCAAATTGCCAAAGTATTAAGGTCAAGACCGCAAGGAGAACTACTGAGTGATACCAAAAATTTATGATTTCAAGGAAAGGAACAGTGTAAAGCTATTATGTTCAGAAGTCGTATGCAGCTATCCAGGGTTATTAATGACACCACTATGAAAGAAAGTAGTTCAGATTTCACAAATAAGAAGAACTCAGAACCATTGGTAGAGCAGGCTACAAAGGAAAGAGTAACCAGAAAAATGTTAAAGCAATTCACCTTGCATTTCTAATAAAAATGCCACGACCAAACAACCTCAACAAATAGAAGAAGGCCATCGCCATCTTTTCTTAAGTGTTTCCAAAAATCTAAGCAAGATTTTCAATTTAAGAAATTCTTGGATGCCCTGAAGCAATTATATCAACATACACTAGTGGAAGCATTGGAACAAATGCCTAACTATTTGAAATTCTTGAAGATATCTTATCAAAGAAGACAAGGTTGGGAGAATTCAGAACTGTTGCCCTCAATGAAGGATTCACAGCAATGCTGAGAAAAAAATTGCCACCAAAATTGAAGGGTCTAAGGAGTTTTACTATACATTGCTTTATTAGAACCCATTATGTTTGCAAAGCACTATGCGATTTATGTGCGAGAATAAATTTACTGCCTATGTATATTTTCAAGAAGCTGGGAATAAGGAAGGCAAGACCTACAGCTATCACTTTGCAACTAGTTGGTTGTTCAAATGCACATCCAGAAGGTAAAATAGAAGTCGTGTTGGCAAGAGTTGACAAATTTATTTTTCCAGTAGGTTTTATTATTCTGGAGTGTGAGGCTAATAAAGAGGTACCAATCATACCTGGGAAACCTTTTCTATGAACTTCCAGAACATTAATTGATGCTCAAAAAGGTGAATTAACTATGAGAGTTAATGACTAGTAGATAACTTTTATTGTTTTCGATGCTACGAAGTGTGCAGATACAGATGTAGAATGTCACACTGTGGAGATTGTTGACACATTAGTTCAGGTGGAAATTGCAGATTTTTATCACAATAAATGTAATGATAATGCAAATCTAATTAAGTTACGCAAATCGAGAATGAAGCGAGGAGAAGTTTCGAATCATTAAATTTATCGGACCATTCCTTTAAACCTCCTTGTCCATCCATAGAAGATCATTCTATGTTCAAATTGAAGCCTTTGCTAACACATCTGAAGTATGCTTACTTGGAAGACAACAACAGATTGCCAATAATTATATTTATGGCATTAACATTAGATCAAGAATCTCAATTATTGAGAGTTTTGAAGAAATCTAAGAAAGCATTGGGATGGACGATCGTGGATATCAAAAGAATTAATCCAGCAACCTGCATGCACAAAATATTACTGGAGGATTGCCATGGCAAATATATCTAGCAGTAGAGAAGACTGAATCCCACTATGAAGGAAGTTGTCAAAAAGGAGATTATCAAATGGGTGGATGCTGGAATCATATACCCAGTTTTGGATAGTTCTTGGGTGAGCTCTGTTCAATATGTACATACAAAAGGGGGTGTCACCGTGGTAAGCAATGATAATAAAAAACTCATTCCTACTTGTACTGTCATGGGATGGAGGGTTTGTATCAACTATCGGAAGCTCAAGAAAATAACAAGGAATGACCATTTTCCTCTACCATTTATCGATCAGATGTTAGATAGATTAGCGAGGAAAGCCTTCTATTATTTTCTAGATGGTTATTCGGGGTATAACCAGATTTCCATAACTCCTACTAATTAGGGGAAGACCACATTCATATGTCCTTATGGAACTTTTGCATTCCGACGAATTCTGTTTGGACTATGCAATGCCCCTACAACAGTTCAGCGTTGTATGGTGGCAATATTTTCGGATATGGTGGAGAAATTTTTAGAAGTTTTTATGGATGACTTCTCGATGTTTGGAGATACTTTTGAAGATTGTTTAAAAAATCTAGAGTTAGTTCTCTATTATTGTGACGAAACCAACCTTGTCCTTAATTGGGAGAAATGTCCCTTCATGGTCTGTGAAGGCATTGTTCTGGGACATAAAATTTCACAGGAAGGGATTGCCATCGACAAAACAAAAATTTAAGTTATTGAGAAATTGCCACCACCCTCCATAGTTAAAGACATTTGCAATTTTCTTGGCCATGTAGGATTCTATATAAGATTCATTAAAGATTTTTCAAAAATATTAAAATCGTTGTGTACATTGTTAGAACACAACAAATCTTTATTTAATTACAATCATGTTCTGAAAGCATTTGTAGTATATCTCTTACAATCATGATATAGTATTCACGTGAAGTAATAGGGCCTAGGTCAGTTTGAAACTATTTAATCACAGAAACCTAAAAGCCAAGCAAGGTAATAAAGCCCGGTCAAGTTATTATGAACTTTAATTTATTCTGGGTCAGACATAAAATAAGTATGCACATTTTAGTTACTGTATCTATTACTCGTCATCTGGTTAGGATCATTGAGCTAATTCTAGTGCATCAAATCATGTGTGAATGAAATACATGCTTCAGTTTAATTCAAAACATGGCCGATTGAGGTAGAAACATGATAAACATGATTTAAACAAACTTCGTTGAATTAATGCAATCATCCTAGCAAAACAAATTTAAAGCTACCATTGTTGATGACAAGATAACAAAGCACATTGCAAACATGATTAAATTAAAATAATAAAGTAAGGGAAGAATAAAATATGTCGAATCAGCAGTCTCGTGACTCTGATTGAAGATGTTCTCCTTCGATCCTTATGTCACTCTTTTGCTAATGGATCCTTAAGATGGCCAACCAAGAGATGATCTTCTCAAGGTTTTGCTAGCTAAGGGAGAATGGAAATATGGGATGCTATGCGTGGGAATGAAGAGAGGAAAGAATGAGAGGAAGAATGCTTAGGAAATAAGAGATGTGGGAAATGATTAAGGGATGTTTGAAATAAGGAATGAGTGGGGGCATTTATACTTGATGTAGATGATAGAGTATACTAAAACTAGGGATTGGAATCCTTCCATTTTCTCCATTGCTTGGCCAGACATATTTTGTGGAAGAAGGTGGATGATGGTTCCTTTATTTGAGCCTAGAATCATGCTAAATTTAGGCATGGTTTGGACAGTTTCAAGGGCAATTTTTGTGTGCTAATTTCCAATGATTCTCCAAATGTAGGGACCTCAAAATAATTTTCTGAAAAGTTGATTCTTAGTTTTCCAACTCTCTTTTTCAAGTTTGGGCCTCTCTTCTCTTGGGTATGATGGTTTCACGACCCACTGAACTTGTCAAACTTGTCCATCATGTATCATCCTTTTTTGTTTGGGTAAAAGTAACATCTTGATGACCCATTTAACATGGTTTTGTCGTCCAATATAAGAATAAATAGCTCATGTTTATGCAACATTATAATAGGCTCTTTATCAAATTTACTTCATGGTCCCTCACATAATAAAGTATAACACATTAATAAATAACATGAAATAATACAATTTATACACCAAAAAAATACAATTAAGCTGATATTTGCATTTGTTTTTGTAAATTCATGGCCATCATCGGAATACAAATAAAATTCACTTAATTAATTAACAAATACTCAGTATTAGTATTATTTTTAACTTAAAAAGTGGTAAAAACGTCTAGAAAAAACCTATACAATATTGAGTTTACACACCCCCAAACTTAATCCATTGCTCATCTCGAGTAATGTTGTAACAGCCCGGTTTAGACCCTATTCGGAATATTGGTTTTGAGACAACAAATCCAAGGTCAAAAAATATTTTAATATTATTTTTTATGTTTATAATATGTGATTGAGCATGTGTGAAATTTTGGTGTGAAAATTTTTTCATTTGTGTGCCGAATTATGAAAAAGGACTTAATCGCATAAAATGCAAAAGTTGTGTGCTGATTGTTTAAGTGCCTAATTGTTGTTGTCTTTGTAATTAGGAGGTTTTATGATGCAATTAGCCCACTATTAAGGTTAGTGGTGGTAATGGACAAAATAACCTTAATGAATAAATGTTTTATATGTTTAATAAAAGGGTAAATTGGTAAACTGTAAATTAAGTTGATAATAAATAAAACAAAGCCAAAAATGCTCATCTTTTTCATGCATATTTCCACCAAAATTAAAGAGAAAGAAAGGTTTAAGAGCTTTGAAGGTTTCGACAAGCTCAAGCTTAAATTGGTATGTGTTTTTAGCTCGGTTTTTAATAATTTCTACATTTTTGTAATCGTTTCTTAGTGCTCTTCAAAACCCATGCTTCAATTTTGTTAATTGATGACGAAATTGAAATGTGCCATTGATGATTTTGCAAGCTTTGTGATGATTGAGGATGAAATATGAAAGTTATGTGATAGATTAACATATTTTGTCTTTGAATTTTTGGTGAAATTGAGTAAGTTGGACTAAATTGTGAAAATAATATTTTGAGGGACTAAAATGTGACATAAATGAAATATATTGGCTTGTATTAGCATGGGGAAAATTTGGCTAGGCATAAGTGAAGAAAAATTTTGTGTATTTTGTGATTTTGCGAGATAGGGACTAAAGTGTCAAAATGTGAAAATGTGAGGGCTATTTTGTAAAATGCCCTAATTATGTGTGTTTGGATTAAATTGAATGAATTGGTGATTGAATGAGATAAATTTGAATATGTATAGACCAAGAAAGGAGAGAGTCGGATCAAGATCGAGGCAAAGATAAAGTACTCGATTAATCGGCTAGTTTCCATATTTCGACATCCGAGGTAAGTTCGGATATAATACAAAGTGTTAAATTATATCTATGTGATGTTAATTGAATGAATGTATAATTATTGAATTAGAAATGTTATATGTATGAGATTGAGAATTGTGGCTGTAACACCCCAAACCCGGTCCAAACACCATGACCGAATCTGGCATGTTACGGGAAAAACGAGTTTGAAAATTTCGAATTTGTACCAAATAGACTTGATAAAAACTTTGTTCCTTTTTGAAACCAAGTTGTTTAATGATGTTACTAAAACATTTAGACTTAGTAAACATTTACCTTTAAGTTTGAAAACAATTGATTTTCGTAAACTTATAAAATCAGTGCGAATACCGATGGTATAGTTGAAAACATATCGTTAAAGTTTTGAAATCGTTGTTGTGTCATGTTTTAGCAAATTAACCCAATCAGTCTATTAAAGCATATTAAAATCAAACTTAAAACATAAAAATAAAAGGCATAATTTAAAGGCTTTTACAAGTCCGAAATAAAACCCAAACGAAATTAAATAAACTAAAGTACTCAAATGCAAATGGTCGAGTAAACTTTTTACTAGAGCATGGCATGCGCACTTTGAGTCCATCCCGGCTCCATGTCCGCGTCTACGAGTCACTGAAATGTCAAAGGAGAGGGTGAGTCGAGTGACTCGATGTGTAAATCCGCTCCCGATGAAACAACATGCTAACACACATCATACATAGCAATCATAATCAATGCAACCCGATCCTAACCATCCATACTCCTTCCTACCCCGTGTGGTACCAAACCACTTTGGTGACATACTGATCCACGATGTGTTACCAAAACACCGTGTCCCAAAGACACAATATCCATCAATGTGGTCCCAAACCACTTTGGTGTCCCAAAGACACAATCTGTGCTACTACCAAAGCACCGGTGACCAAGTCACAATTCCAATGATGATGGGGCCAACCCATCGTGTGTTACCAAAACACTAGCGAGGCGATCCGTATCTCAAGTGGGGCCAACCCACGGTGGTCAAACCACGGGGACAAGTCGCAATGTGGTGCCAAACCACTTTGGTGTCCCAAAGACACAATGTGCTACCAAAGCAGCGGTGACCGTAGTCACAAATCGTTGATGGGGCCAACCCATCGTGTGTTACCAAAACACTCGGCGTCAATCCAAAGATAATCATCCGTGGGGCCAACCCACTTGTGGTGCTGAGCCAGCGGGACGAGACGCCGAGGTACCAAACCTCTGGAGGTGCCAAACCTCTGGTGACCCAAAGTCACAAAGTGTGCTACCAAAGCACTTTGGTGCTCGTCGAAGACAAAATATCACCGCTCCCTCATCACATATCCCCATCAATATGCCATACTCATGTAATCATGCATCTCATGCAAGTCATGCATATCATGCCACCATACCAAGCGCTCTCATAACATACATACAAAACATAGGTCATGCTATTATACTTTATTAATAGTGCTCATAATAGAACAACTTACCCGAATCGTCCACATACCCCATTTTGGGTATTCACTAACCATCATCATCATTACGATTTTTAACAGGCAAACAGGTTATTAATAACATTACTAAGTATTAGTGTGCTAGTTTACACACACGATAATCTGAGCCTAGAAATCCAACGAGAACAAAGCTAAGCCCCTCGAGTATTGACTCCTACAACCGGCCAAACATTAGGGTTAGGCCTCTATGATATTCGGCCAACACCATCAAGACCAACAAGGATTGTCGAATCACCCTTACC
Organism: Gossypium bickii; assembly: GCA_025503065.1. Classification (NCBI taxonomy): domain Eukaryota; kingdom Viridiplantae; phylum Streptophyta; class Magnoliopsida; order Malvales; family Malvaceae; genus Gossypium; species Gossypium bickii. Next base: position 50,377,194 of record CP106714.1, read on the forward strand.
TTACTATTGGTTCGGTTTCTTAGCAACCCGAATCACAATGATTCCTCCTCCAACAATCAAGACCCTAACAAACCAATAGTTAAACACTACTCATCTTAAACTTAGACTTAACCGAGATCAAGCGATCAAAAATATACCAACCGCTTACCCCTTCACTTACCAATCGGTCACTTGCGGTCAAGGCTTCAATTGATTGCCTCACCTAATCACCACCACGATCAAAAGACCTATCACAAGATAATTATCAAAAGCTTAATATCCTCCAACCACAACCAACAAAGAAACAACGAGAGGAGTTATGGCCATTCGGCCTTGCACTTACCAACACCCAACACCAATATTCGGCCAACCTAACACCGGGGAAGAGAGGAGGTTCACCAAGGCTTCAAAAGAAAAGGATTCGGTCAAGATGAAAACACAATCTAGAGGGAAATTTCGGCAATCACCAAGGGAGGGTTCGGCTAGTATCTTGAAAGTGAAGCAAAAGTAAGATGTGTTTCAAGAAGAAGAAGAGAATCGGCCAATGGTCTTGAGAAGAGAAGAAAATGGAAGAAGGATAGGTGCTTTTCGGTTTTGGAGAAGAAGGAAATAGAGAAAGTATTTGGAACAGGAGGTTTCGGCTACAATGTTTAAGCAAGAAAGAAGAAAATGAATATGACAAGGGATGATAGAAGTTTGGTTTACTTAGCGAAGGAGGAGGAGAGAGAGAGCATACGGCTACCAAAATAATTGAGAGCACAAAATCAACAAAGTTGCTGGACTTTCGGTTTGTGAAAGAAATGATGGAGAACACACTTGGACTTTCGGTTTAACAAATGAAGAAAAACGAGAGAAAAATGGACACTTTTGCTTACCAAAAGAAGACCGAAAATGTACCCAAAGCCAAAATACATTCGGCCTCCCCTTCCCTACACTATGCCGTCCCTCCCCCACTCCAACACCCCACAAAAATCGGCCAAGAATCCCCAAAACTCTCCCCACCAATCCTTCAAACGGCTTGACTTGACCAAGTCCACCTCCCAATTTACTCTCCACCTTCCATTTGAATGGTATGACCAAGTCAATGGCGAGTTTGAACCGCACACTACTACTCCTCCTCCATGCCGTAAAAATGGAAGCAAAAATGTGGGATTTCTGCAGCTTGAACATAGGACCTCCTTCCCCTGCAAGTGACGCTAAACACAAGCCCCAAGTGACGCATGGTTTGCCACTTTACTAGCTCAACTCTTGTGCTAAAAATCACCAACAAATAATTGTAAACCCCACTCAACACTCCTCATACCCAAAGTTTAAAACTAAAATTTTCCTACCTACTCAGGCTTACTTCTAGCCTACAATTAAACCCCTAAAACACCGAAATAACAACACAGCACACCAACACATGCGATATCATGCAACACAAAAATTAGCCCCTAACCCGGATATTACGGTTCTACCCCTTAAGAAAAATTTCGGCCTCGAAATTACTGGTCAAAAGAGTTGCGGGTATTCTTTGTCTCATCGTATCCTCGGGTTCCCATGTGGCTTCCTCCACACCATGATTCCGCCAAAGTACCTTAACCAAAGGCACGACTTTCTACGCAGAACTTTCACATCCCGATCTAGAATCGCCTTTGGGTTCTTCCTCTATGGTCATATCTGGATTCACCTCGATCTCCTCCATTTGCCACAACATGCGATGGATCTCAACGTACCAAAGCATCGAAGCGTGAAAAACATCGTGAATCGGCTAAGCTCTGCTGGCAACTCCAAATGATACGCCATCGGTCCAACTCGTCTCAATACCTTATACGGCCCAATGAATCTCGGACTAAGCTTGCCTTTTACGCCAAACCTCGGCACCTTCTTCCAAGGCGAGACCTTTAAGAAAACTGATCTCCCACAAATAACTCTATATCTCTTACGCTTAAGATCGGCATAAGACTTTTTGCCGGTCCAAGCTTCCTTTAAACGAGGCCCGAATCAACTTAACCTTGTCCTCGGTCTCGGCAACCAACTCGAGTCCCAACAAGCGGCGTTCACCTAACTCGATCCAACATGTAGGTGGCGACACTTCCTACCATCTGACGCCTCATATGGTGCCATCTTGATGCTTGCTTGGTAATCGTTGTTATAGGCGAACTTCGGCCAACGGCGTAAACTCATCCCAACCGCCTCAAATCCGAACACAACCTCTCAACATGTCTTCTAAGATCTGAATAACTCTCGATTGATTGCCCGTCGATTTGCGGGTGAAAAGCGTCTTTGAAATCCAAACGAGTACCCAATGCTTGATGCAACGCTCTCGAACCTCGGCGTGAACCTCGGATCCCTATCCGAGATTATCGAAACGGAACACCGTGTAGCCTCACTATCTCTCGACACATAAAGTTTCGCCAATCTCACGAAGTGAATAGTCCACTCTCACTGGAATGAAATGGTGACTTAGTCGAGACGGTCCACGATAACCCAAACTGAATCTTTCTTGCTTGGCGTAAGCGGTAATCCACTGACGAAATCCATAGTTATCCTTTCCCATTTCCACTGAGGAATTTTCACAGGCTGAAGCAAACCCGACGGCAACTGATGTTCCGCTTTGACTTGTTGACACGTCGGACATTTTCCAACAAACTCATCACCTCTTTCTTCAAGCCAGCCACCAAAATCGCTCTTTAAGATCCCTATACATTTTACTACCTCCGGGATGCATAGCATAAGGACTGCTATGTGGGTCCTGAAGAATCTTCCGCCTCAGCTCAATATTTTTAGGCATACAAGCCTTACCTTGGAAACACAGAACCTCATCACTAGATAAGCTGTAACCCTCCAAACCACCATTCTGCACTTGTAACCTTTGCGCACTCAGCACCTCATCCTCCAACTGTTTCTCTTTGATCTGCTCAACCCAAGTAGGCTTAACCTGCAGCTCTGCCAAAATACTCCCGTCGTCATACAAGCTCAAATGGGCAAACAAAGCTCTTAAATGCGAAACAACCTACGGCTCAACGCGTGCGCCACCACGTTAGCCTTGCCCGGATGATATTCAATCGAACAGTCGTAGTCCTTAAGCAATTCAACCCATCTACGCTGCCTCAAATTCAGATCCTTCTGGGTCAGTAAGTACTTCAAACTCTTATGATCTGTGTAGACGATTGACTTCTCCCCGTACAAGTAGTGCCTCCAGATTTTTAGAGCGAAGACTACAGCTGCCAGCTCCAAGTCGTGCGTCGGATAGTTGACCTCGTGTGGCCTCAGCTGCCGAGAAGCGTAAGCCACAACCTTACCCTCCTGCATCAGCACACAACCCAAGCCCGTGTGTGATGCATCGCAGTAGACCGTGAAATCCTTACCAGCCTCAGGTTGAATTAAAACAGGAGCCTCAGTCAAGATCTTCTTCAACTTATCAAAACTCTCCTGCTGCTTCTCAGTCCAAACGAACGGAACTCCCTTCCTTAACAGCTTAGTCATCGGTGCTGCAATTAACGAGAAACCCTCCACAAATCTTCGATAGTATCCTGCCAAACCCAGGAAACTCCGAATCTCGTGGCCCGACTTAGGAGGCTTCCAATCCAAAACCGCCTCAACCTTTCGAGGATCTACTCTAATCCCCTCGGTGATACTACATGACCCAAAAACGTCACTTCACTAAGCGAAACTCACACTTACCGAACTTAGCATAGAGTTGCTTCTCCTCAAAATCGCAACACCACCCTTAAGTGTGCATCATGCTCTTCCTCCGACCTTGAATAGACCAAGATATCGTCAATAAAAACCACGACGAACCGATCCGGATCTTCTTTGAAACACCCTATTCATCATATCCATAAAAATCTGCCGGGGCGTTAGTCAACCCGAACGGCATTACGAGAATTCGTAGTGCGTCACAGTCGAGTCCAAACGCCGTCTTATGGATATCCGCTTCCTTAACTTTCAAGCGATGGTACCCGGACCTCAAATCGATCTTGAAAACACGATGCACCTTTGGTTTGGTCAAACAAGTCATCTATCCGTGGTAACGGATACTTGTTTTTAATCGTCGACTTATTCGGTTGGCGGTGAGTCGATACACATCCGCATCGAACCGTCCTTCTTCTTGACGAATAACACCGCGCTCCCCACGGCGAAACACTTGGCCTAATGAAGCCTCGATCCAACAACTCTGAATCGAGCCTTAAGCTCCACCAATTCCTTTGGTGCCATCCTATATGGAGCAATAGACACCGCGCAGTCCACGGTAGCGAGATCTATCCCAAACTCTACCTCACGATCCGGTGGCAAACCGGAAGCTCCTCCGAAACACATCGACAAATTCCTTAACAAGATGCGAACCTTCTCAACAAAGAGACTCCTTAGCCTCTAAGGCATACACATGAACCACATACGCTTCGCGACCGCTTCCCGACCATCTTTACCGCTTTTAAAGCCGATACCACATTGGATAAGTAATTTCTCCTATTACCTATCATACTCACTTCATCTCCCTTATCCGTCGATAGAACCATGCGCTTAGCCGCGCAATCCACCTTGGCACGGTACTTCACCACCGGTCCATCCCGAGAATCGGTCGAACTCCTCAAGCGGCGGTTCCATCGGATCGAAGAAAAACTACCCCTTGGAGTTCTAGGGGTACATCCTTATACAACTTATCTACCACTACTGAGTGACCTGTAGGGCTAAATGCGGTCATCCGCCTAGAAGATATCTCGAATCTAAGTCCATGGTCTCAACTATACTACTAGCAACATACGAATCGTGGAACCCAAATCAATTAAAGCGATATAGGAGAACCAAAAATCAAAAGCGTCTGGGTGATTACGTCCCGGTCGTCGCCCTCTCTCTCGCGGCGCCTAGCTGCATACACCAAACCAGTGTGCGTGCCTCGAACTACCGCGCCCCCTCTCGGTGCTCCACGACCTCGACCAAATCCATTACCACCTCTGCCATTACCACGGCCCCTCGTGGTGGCGGTCCATTACCTCTGAATCGGTTACGGCCGACTCTCGGGATCAATCTCGCCAACCTACGCGGGCGATCCCCGATGCGATGATCCGAGAACCACACTCGAAGCAACCCTTACCTCCCGTCCAACAACCACCCCAATGAGTTTTACCACACTGATTACACTGCGGCGGTCCTTGCCTAGCAGCACCAAATCTAGCAGACTGATTCTGCCCACTCGGTCTAGCCCTCTTCTGCGGGTTACCCGACGATCCCGAAGACCCAAAGCTCCTCTTAAGCCTACTCCTGCCCATGTTCTGTCTTACCGACTCCTTAACACCTTCGGCTACCTTAGCCTTCTCGACTAAGACAACAAACTCGCGCTCTGGCGTGGAGCAATCAGCGACCTCAACTCGTCTCGCAGACCATCCTCGAAACGAACACACCTCTCATGCTCAGTGGCTACAATGCCCCTGGCATACCTACTCAGCTTCAGGAACTCAGCCTCGTATTCAGCAACAGATTTACTCCCCTGAACAAGCCTCAGAAATGCCTTTCTCTGGGAGTCGATGTAGCTAGCCCCGATGTACTTCTTTTGGTATGCAGCTCTGAAATAATCCCATGTCAGATCCTCAGCTGCCACACTGTCCCGAACCGTGAGCCACCACTGATATGACTCATCCCGGAGAAGCGATACAATCCCCTTAAGTTTCTCCTCATTCGTCAAGTCCAGATCGTCCATGATCCGCTCCGTTGCCTCCAGCCAATACTCAGCAGTGCTAGGAGCAACACCCGATACACCCCGGAAAAACTCGGCCCCGTTAGCCCGAGCCTCTCGAAACGCAGATTTCCTAACTCCCGCACCACCACCTACACCAGCTACCCCTTTCCAACACCGCGCAACGATCGCTGTGACACTGCTGCGTCATCTCGATCCGATCTTGGAACTCACCACCTCGGTGGTGGCGGGCCCGCATCTCATTTTACGAACCACGCCCGGATCCTACGGGCTCGAAAACCGTCATTCTACCCCTACCTCTACCATGAGTATTACGACCACGTCCGCCTCGAGTGCTCATGTCTAAACGATCTACGTGTCGATTAAAAGAATTTTTATGCATTAGTATAGTTCCACTTTCTTAACCGCAAAGAAATTTTATGAATGGAGTTTATTCGGGGTTCTTTCGAGCAATCAAGGTTTCAATCTTCTATCCTATTCACGCAAAAAGAGATTATACATTCATTCCTTAACCCTTTCCATACCTATTCACTCATCGGACATTCTTTGCCCATTCTAGCCCAAGTATATTTTCGTCATTTTTCCCTACGAGGTATTTTCAGTAATAAAAGATATTTTAAACTTTCGTAACACTGGTCAATTTGAAATTCCAAAAATTTGAGAGTGTTCTTTGAAAATTTTGTAAAATACTTTGTTTTGGAAACCAGGGGTATTTTAGTAATTTTCACAAACTGAGGGCGTTTTTGTAAATTTCAAAATCCAAATTTTCGATTGATACTTTGTAAAACAGAGTATTTGAATTTACGTAAATATCATTGGAATTTTGGGGCAAAATCATTGAGTTGCTATTTTATAAACCGAGGGCATTTTAGTAAATTTACCCCTAAGGGCATTTTTGTAATTTTCCATAAATCAGGTTTTTCAAGAAAATTGTTGTAAATGTGACATTTTCGGTTTTGAAAGAGTTTATTGCAAAAGAATTTGAAAACATTAGGGTTGTATTTTTGAAAACATGGCTAATTCCCTTTTCGGGTTTTAGTCGTTAGGTTAAGTCTATGACCGAGCCTTTTTGGTCAGGGTGAACTCGAGCTACGCACCAGGTGGGATACCTGCGAAGAGGAGGTGAGTCACGAGGATCTGCTTAAATACCAAGCTCTTCCTTTCCTCTCCTGACATGCGTCTGGGAGTTACCACACCCTAAACCCGTGGTTGAGTCACAGATTGGTTTAGTGCTTTAAGTCTTATGCTTCAGTTCAAGTGTTTGAGTAATCTAATCCTAGGGTTCCAGTCCTATAAATCTAACTACGTTCCACATCACCTACCCTTCTACAAGTAGAAATTCACGGAAAGAATTAGAGTTACTTACAGGCGGCTCAGTGCAGGAGACTCGGTGCCATGCCTTGTAAACCATGTATTCCATCACAAAAACACTTAAAACAAACTTTTGAAAACAGTTTTGGGCCTCAAGCCACAAAGAGAGCTTTTGAACTTAGCTCGATACCACAATTGTAACACCCCAAACCGGTCCAAACACCATGACCGAATCGGCATGTTACGGAAAAAAGCGAGTTTGAAAATTTCAATTTGTACCAAATAGACTTGATAAAAACTTTGTTCCTTTTTGAAACCAAGTTGTTTAATGATGTTACTAAAACATTTAGACTTAGTAAACATTTACCTTTAAGTTTGAAAACAATTGATTTTCGTAAACTTATAAAATCAGTGCGATACCCGATGGTATAGTTGAAAACATATCGTTAAAGTTTTGAAATCGTTGTTGTGTCATGTTTTAGCAAATTAACCCAATCAGTCTATTAAAGCATATTAAAATCAAACTTAAAACATAAAAATAAAAGGCATAATTTAAAGGCTTTTTACAAGTCCGAAATAAAACCCAAACGAAATTAAATAAACTAAAGTACTCAAATGCAAATGGCTGAGTAAACTTTTTATTAGAGCATGGCATGCGCACCCCGAGTCCATCCCGGCTCCATGTCCGCGTCTACGAGTCACCTGAAATGTCAAAGGAGAGGGTGAGTCGAGTGACTCAGTGTGTAAATCCCGCTCCCGATGAAACAACATGCTAACACACATCATACATAGCAATCATAATCAATGCAACCCGATCCTAACCATCCATACTCCTTCCTACCCCGTGTGGTACCAAACCACTGGTGACATACAGTCACGATGTGTTACCAAAACACTGGTGTCCCAAAGACACAATATCCATCAATGTGGTCCCAAACCACTGGTGTCCCAAAGACACAACTGTGCTACCAAAGCACTGGTGACCGAAGTCACAATTCCAATGATGATGGGGCCAACCCATCGTGTGTTACCAAAACACTAGCGAGGCGATCCGTATCTCAAGTGGGGCCAACCCACGGTGGTCAAACCACGAGGACAAGTCGCAATGTGGTGCCAAACCACTGGTGTCCCAAAGACACAATGTGCTACCAAAGCACGGTGGCCGTAGTCACAAATCGTTGATGGGGCCAACCCATCGTGTGTTACCAAAACACCGGCGTCAATCCGTGATAATCATCCGTGGGGCCAACCCATTTGTGGTGCTTGAGCCACCGGGACGAGGCGAGGTACCAAACCTCTGGAGGTGCCAAACCTCTGGTGACCCAAAGTCACAAAGTGTGCTACCAAAGCACCGGTGCTCGTCGGCACAAAATATCACCGCTCCTCATCACATATCCCCATCAATATGCCATACTCATGTAATCATGCATCTCATGCAAGTCATGCATATCATGCCACCATACCAAGCGATCTCTCATAACATACATACAAAACATAGGTCATGCTATTATACTTTATTAATAGTGCTCATAATAGAACAACTTACCCGAATCGTCCACATACCCCATTTTGGGTATTCACTAACCATCATCTTTATTACGATTTTTAACAGAAAAACAGGTTATTAATAACATTACTAAGTATTAGTGTGCTAGTTTACACACACGATAATCTGAGCCTAGAAATCCAACGAGCGAAAGCTAAGCCCCTCGAGTATTGACTCCTGTAACCGGCCAAACATTGGGGTTAGGCCTCTATGATATTCGGCCAACACCATCAAGACCAACAAGGATTGTCGAATCACCCTTACCTTACTATTGGTTCGGTTTCTTAGCAACCCGAATCACAATGATTCCTCCTCCAACAATCACACCCTAACAAACCAATAGTTAAACACTACTCATCTTAAACTTAGACTTAACCGAGATCAACTGATCAAAAATATACCAACCGCTACTTACCCTTCACTTACCAATCGGTCACTTGCAGTCAAGGCTTCAATTGATCGCCTCACCTAATCACCACCACGATCAAAAGACCCTATCACAAGATAATTATCAAAAGCTTAATATCCTCCAACCACAACCAACAAAGAAACAACGAGGAGTTATGGCCATTCGGCCTTGCACTTACCAACACCCAACACCAATATTATTCGGCTAACCTAACACCGGGGAAGAGAGGAGGTTCGGCCAAGGCTTCCAAAGAAAAGGATTCGGTCAAGATGAAAACACAATCTAGAGGGAAATTTCGGCAATCACCAAGGGAGGTTCTGGCTAGTATCTTGAAAGTGAAGCAAAAGTAAGATGTGTTTCAAGAAGAAGAAGAGAATCGGCCAATGGTCTTGAGAAGAGAAGAAAATGGAAGAAGGATAGGTGCTTTTGGTTTTGGAGAAGAAGGAAATAGAGAAAGTATTTGGAACAGAGAGGTTTCGGCTACAATGTTTAAGCAAGAAAGAAGAAAATGAATATGACAAGGGATGATAGAAGTTTCGGTTTACTTAATCAAGGAGGAGGGAGAGAGAGCATACGGCTACCAAAATAATTGAGAGCACAAAATCAACAAAGTTGCTGGACTTTCGGTTTGTGAAAGAAATGATGGAGAACACACTTGGACTTTCGGTTTTAACAAATGAAGAAAAACGAGAAAAAATGGACACTTTTGCTTACCAAAAGAAGACCGAAAATGTACCCAAAGCCAAAATACATTCGGCCTCCCCTTCCCTACACTATGCCGTCCACTCCCCACTCCAACACCCCACAAAAATCGGCCAAGAATCCCACAAAACTCTCCCCACCAATCCTTCAAACGGCTTGACCAAGTCCACCTCCCCAATTTACTCTCCACCTTCCATTTGAATGGTATGACCAAGTCAATGGCGAGTTTGAACCGCACACTACTACTCCTCCTCCATGCCAGTAAAAATGGAAGCAAAAATGTGGGATTTCTGCAGCTTGAACATAGGACCTCCTTCCCCGCAAGTGACGCTAAACACAAGCCCCAAGTGACGCATGGTTTGCCACTTTACTAGCTCAACTCTTGTGCTAAAAATCACCAACAAATAATTGTAAACCCAGCTCAACGACTCCTCATACCCAAAGTTTAAAACTAAAATTTTCCTACCTACTCAGGCTTACTTCTAGCCTACAATTAAACCCCTAAAACACCGAAATAACAACACAGCACACCAACACATGCGATATCATGCAACACAAAAATTAGCCCCTAACCCGGGATATTACAGTGGCACTAAGTGTGGGTAATTGAAATCGAGACAGAATTGAATAGCACTGTGTGTGCGAGGTAAAGGAAGCTTCGGCTTTACTGATTGGCACTGTGTGTGCGATACCGAATTGAGTTCAGTTTATATTGAGGCACTAAGTGTGTGATGAGAATTTAGTTTCGTCTACGAATTGGCATTAAGTGTGCGATGAAATCAAAGAGATAAAGAAGATTGATCAAAATGAAGTATCGAGCATTGAATGGTAAAAATTGGTTGTAAACTAGGTGTTGGAAAAGGTATGTATGAAACCTATGTGGTTGGTGAATTTGAAAGTAGATGAATGGATGGCTATGTGAGTATTGGATATAGTTGAGTTTGTCTATCATTGGTAAATTATTTATGTGATGGTTCAATTTGTAGATTGGTTTGATTCAATAAGTTAATTGTATTATATTACAAACTTACTAAGCTTTGAAAGCTTACTGTGTGATTTGTTTCTCTGTTTTACAATGTCAGTAAAGCTAGCTCGGATTCGGGGATTGTTAGAGACTTAATCACACTTTCAGCAATTGATGTTGGTACTTTTGAAATATGTGTATATGTGGTATATGGCATGTATATGCTATCAAATGTGGCATGTTTTGAGTTGTGTACATATTTCCAGGAGACATGGTTTAAAGGTTGAATGATGTAGTAATATATGTGTGGGATAAGTATATGATAAATATGGTATATTTCATGCTTGAATTGATTGATGAGAATGGCATTTTAAGTGTGAATTTGTGGTATGCTTAGATGATGCTTAGTTATAGGATTTGAGTTGTGAATATGGTGTTTTGGAATGAACTTATTTGAGTAGAAATTGAGTATAAGAATAGATGTCATAGTAGATGATTAATTCGAGTTTGTATTAGTATGTTTGAATGCATTTTGAGGTATCAATTGGTATTGGTTTGAAGCTTGTAGGTGATTCAATGTGTGGGAGGCAAATTTGGCTTTGAAAATGGCTTAAAACTTCCCACACGGTTAAGCACACAGGCATGTGGCTCGACGTGTCTTTCAAATTTGTAATTTGATTTAGGTCAGACTATACAACGGGCTGGACATACGGGCGTGTGACTGGCCGTGTGATGCAAGTCAGTGTCGACCACGAGTGAGGCACACGGGCGTGTCTCAGGCTGTGTGGATAAGCCAGTAAGTATACCCTGTTTTGCCAAAGCTTGGACACATGGGCGTGTCCGAGGCCGTGTGAGACACATGACCTACCCACACTGGTGTGTGACCTTTGTAACATAGAAAAATGTTTGAATTTCAAAAATTTTTGTATCTGTTCGGATTTTAGTCCTGACCCTTTTCTAACATATGTTTAAGGTATTGTAGACCTCATTAAGGGACTCATTAAATGTGAACTGTTATGTTTGGATATGGAATGATATGAAATGTTCGGAAATGATCGGTAATGCCTCTTAATACTATTTTAGCGACGGATCTCGGGTTAGGGATGTTAAATTTTATTGGTATCAGAGTTACGATTTAGTCGATTCTAAGACTAATGTAACGTGTATGAGTCTAGCTATACATGCCATATATTTATAATTGCGATAGTGTGATAAATCTTGATAGTTAAAAATGTGTTTTCATATAGCAAATGATCCTGATCGAGCAACTACTGACGATGTTGAGAGTAATGTGCCTGCTCCCGCTCAAGGGATAGTGCCGGCCACATCTAGGCCAAATGATAGTAGCCAAAAGGGAGAGGTTAAGCAAGCCTTTTTCTGAATGATGAGTAAGTGGTTCTCGGAGTTCGTTGATGATGATGATGATGCCGAGCAAACTGAGTTTTGGCTCGAGAATACCACTCAAGTGTTTGATGAGATATCGTTGCCTCCTGATGAATGCATTAAATGTGCAGTTTCCTTGTTGAGAGATACGTCATATAACTGGTGGAAGACATTGATATTTGTGATTCCGAGAGAAAGAGTTACCTGGGACTTCTTTCAAGTTAAATTCAGAAAGAAATATATTAGTCAATGTTTCATTGATCGAAAACGTAAAGAGTTTCTAGAGTTGAAACAAGGTTGTATGTCAGTTATTGAGTATGAATGGGAGTTTGTGAGACTGAGCCAATATGCACGGGAATGTATTTCGACAGAAGCTATTATCTGCAAACATTTCATTGAAGGGTTGAATGAAGACATTAAATTATTGGTTGGAATACTTGACATAAATGAATTTGTTGTGTTAGTGGAAAGATCCTGCAAAGCCAAGGAGCTTAGCAAAGAAAAGAAGAAAGCAGATTCTGAGGCTAGAGACGAAAGAAAAAGATCAAGGAGTAAGTTTTCTCAACCTTTTACAAAGAGATTTAGAGATGCAAGCGATTGTTCAAATGCTTCGTTTGGACATTCGGGTAGAGATCGAGTGAGACAAAGTGTTGGTCCAAGAACTCAAGCTCTAATTAAATCATGTGTTGGAAGTGTCAAAAGCAACAAGCCTGAATGTAGACGATGTGGGAGACGACACGTTGGAGAATGCTGGGGAAAATACAATACAAATATGTATCACAAGATCACTTCATTCGAGACTGCCTAGAGTTAGCTCAGAAAAACAATGTTCAGAATTCAAGATCAAGTAACATAACGGCTAGGGGTAGACCTCCCAGAAACCTCGAAAATGTGAGTGGTAGTCAGAAAGGGACGACAGATACAGCTGTGAGATCCGAGGCGAGAGCACCAACTCGAGCTTATGCTATACGTGTACGAGAAGAAGTATCATCTTTAGATGTCATTACTGGTACTTTCACTCTATTTGATACTGATGTGATTGCATCAATAGATCCAGGTTCTACTCATTCCTATGTAACACCCCAAACCCGGCCCAAACGCTACGACCAGATCTAGTATCCTACGGGGTTTAGCGTTAAAAACTTCACTTGAATAATTTTGGAAATTCAGTTTGCTTATTTAGGTATTTGCTAAAATAAGTGATATTTGAAGAAACCCTTTGCTTTTTCTTTGAACGTGTTTGAAAATCTCGTATTATTACTTCTTATAGATAAGTCTTTGAATATAAAATTTAAATTTTAAACCAAAATAGAATAGAGACATTAACAAATATAATTTAAACCTAAGTTATGGAGCCTTATTACATAAATAGTCCCAAAATTAAAAACATAAAGGAAAACTGAAAATAGTTTACGGAAAAAAAGAACTTGATGCCCCTCGAGTTTGCCTCGGCTCCCATGTCCACGATCTAGTGCTCATCTGAAAAGTCAGGGAAAATAAGGGGGTGAGTCACCAAGACTCATTGTGCAAATCCCAAAAACACATAAAAGGCTTGAGGCCCACAAACACATTATGGGCCTTGGCCCATACACAATAGCAACAGAATATTTACATGCAACATGGCCCAACCCAACCTAAAAGTCCATCCTCTACACACCAGCCCATACCAGCCATCATACCTCGGGGATTTCTACAATCAACCCACCAACTACTACACACCATATTGACAATCATGCTGTTAGTTAAAATGCCGATCACCGTGTGACCTTATAATCCACTGTGGCAGAGCCACCGATCACTGTGTGACCTTATAATCAAGTGTGGCAGAGCCACCGATCACTATCTTGACCTAAATGTACATATCGTGGTTTAACCACCGATCACTAAGTGACCTTTTAACATGTTCTTCCCCTTCATCATATCAATCCCATCCCATACATACATCCATGCAAAAGCAACACAATATACTACCCAAATGATCATAGTTTATCACATACATCGATACACATAGAGAAGTTTCTATGATTACGTACCTGGCATCCCTTGCCTACCCTTTTCGGGTAATACAACTGTCCATACAGCCTTTTTTCGGCTTTTAGCCCATAACATATAACATATATAGTACAGATAAATTAGTGTGTTAGAGATCTACACACCTGATTATAGTCAAGACGAGACCTTCTATGTCGACACAATCAGAAGCCGATACGACTGCTAACTGTCTAAGAATTTGTTCCGAAGTCGGTCCACAACCCGGTGGCCAATCTCGAACTGCCGACACTGTTCGCTTCTTAAACTTAGTGATTGGTTTAACAGATCCAATCCCCTTCTTCGCCTGATCGGTATTTGATTCCATCAAAAGACCTTATCAGTTGCTACCATCAGAACATATGGTTAAGATCACAATCACGATAGTGAATCTAACGAGGATCTAAAGAGAACCCCTTACCTTGAAATCCCTAAAAGAGAGATATGAGGTTCAGAGACTAGCGGTTCCGGCTTTTAGATCTAAGCGATCTACTTTAATTCTCAAATGTTGCCCAATACGTAAACACAAGAAACCATCAATCCTTTAGCCTTTCGGCTTTGTCTTCTACAAACCGAAAGAGAAAAAGAATAGATCAGAAGAAATCGGCACCTACCTTTACAGAGAATTCGACAACTCCTAGAAGATTTTGTCTTTTAAGAAGATCAAAAAGAGAAGATGATAGGAAGAAATCTATGTAGATTCGACTTTTAGTGAAGAGATCGGCAAAAGAAAAAGAATGGACAAGGGTATTCAGCTATGGAGATGAAAGCAGAGAAAAACAATGGAATTTCGGCTTTTGCATAAAAGGGGGAATGAGAGAAAAGAATGAGAGAAAAACCTAAAAGCCAGAATTGAAGAAGAGAATAGAAGAATAAATCCCTAATGCCGAAAATAAAAAGATATCCCCCCACTTAAGCACAAAATTTTGGCAACTACCTCTCCAAAACCGAAAATGCCCCTTTTGATAACTTAAAATTGATTGACTAATAAAGGAAACTTCGGAACCCCCTATAGTATACCAAAAACGATTTCTTCCCCCCTCCGTGAGATGGAAATTCGGCCACCACTATTGATCAGTAGATAATTTCTAAACTCTCTCCCTTATCCTTACCTGATTTCTCATCCACAAGTGACCCAGATAACACCACCTCTTCTTCCTTTTATCTGCCACATTATCCACATTATCCAAACACATAAATCTCCAATTTCCAAGCATCCTAGCGGCCTCCAACTCTCCTCTCTTTTGATGCCAAAAACATTTAAAATAAGTGGGTAATGCGACTCGAACCTTGGACCTCCTTATTGCTTATCACGCCACCTCAAAGCCCCTAAGTAACGCCACTGACCCCTGGGCCACAAGCCCATTTGTGTGTCTTAATTTACAGATAATATCTTTTAAGCCCTATCCTAACTGGCTTTCCACTAGAGTGCCCAAACAAAAAATTTGACTAAGGCCTCAGCCCAATTCCTGAGTCCAATCAGAACCCCTTAAACACCCTAATTAACACCTTAAGCATAACATCACATCACCACACATCAAATGCAAAGCCCCACAAATTCAGGATGTTACATCCTATGTGTGTGTGAATTTAGTATCAAGTAAGACTCTACCTGTTGAGTCTATTGAATTTGTGATTAGAGTATTGAACCCCTTAGGCAAATGTGTCTTGGTGGATAAAGTGTGCAAGAATTGTCCATTGATGTTTCGATGTTGCTTCCTTTTGATGAATTTGATATCATTCTGGTATGGATTGGCTCACTTTGCATAATGCTATTGTAAATTGTAAATGAAAAAGTATTGATTTAAGAAGTCAGAATGATGAGATAGTTCGAATTGAATCCAGTGAGTTGAATGGGCTACCAGCTGTTATATCATCTATGAAAGCTTTAAACTATGTAAGAAAGGGTTACGAAGCTTATTTGGTATATGTGATTGATACAAAAGTGACAAAAGAAAGGTGAATCTATACCTGTGGTTTGTGAATTCCCTGATGTGTTTCCTGAAGAATTGCCAAGGTTACCTCTAAAACGAGAAGTTGAGTTTGGTATTGAATTAGTGCTTGGAACAACTCCTATCTCAATAGATCCGTATAGAATGGCACCGACAAAATTAAAAGAGTTAAAGTTACAGTTGCAAGAGTTGACAGATAGAGGATTCGCATGATCGAGTTTCTCGCCCTGGGGTGCTCCTGTATTGTTTGTAAAAAAGAAAGATGGCACTATGAGAATGTGTATTGACTACCGACTGTTGAACAAAGTGACAAGAAAGAATAAATATTCGTTGCCTCGTATTGATGATTTGTTTGATCAGCTAAAAGGAGCTACAGTGTTTTCAAAAATAGATTTGAGATCAGGCTATTATCAGTTGAGAGTTAAAGAATCAGATGTACCGAAGACTGCTTTCAGAACGAGGTATGAACAATATGAATTCTTGGTTATGCCATTTGGACTAACGAATGATCCTACAGTGTTTATGGATTTGATGAATCGGATATTCAGACCATACATAGATCGCTTTGTTGTGGTGTTCATTGATGATATTCTAATTTATTCCTGTAATGGGATGCAACATGCCGAGCATTTGAGAAATGTGTTACAGACCCTGCGTGAGAAAAAATTGTATGCGAAATTTAGCAAATGTGAGTTTTGGTTGCGTGAGGTTGGTTTTCTGGGGCATATTGTATCAGCTACAGGAATACGAGTTGATCCGAATAAGATATCAGCAATTTTAGAATAGAAGCCTCCGAGAAATGTGTTCGAAGTCCATAGTTTTCTAGGACTAGCGGGATATTATAGGCGATTTGTGAAAGGCTTCTCGATGATTGTGACTCCGTTGACGAGGTTGCTACAGAAAGATGTTAAATTCGAGTGGTCAGAACAAGGCCAACAGAGTTTTGAGCAGTTGAAAGCATTGTTGACAGAGGTGCCAGTGTTAGTTCAACCTGAATCGGGTAAAGAGTTTATAGTTTACAGTGATTCATCGTTGAATGGTTTGGTCTATGTGTTGATGCAAAAAGGCAAAGTCATTGCTTATGCTTCAGGGTATTTAAAGCCATATGAAAAAAATTATCCTACGCATGATCTTGAATTAGCCACGATTGTATTCGCATTGAAAATTTGGCGTCACTACTTATTTGGCAAAAAATGCCATGTTTATACTAATCATAAGAGTTTGAAATACTTGATGACTCAAAAAGAACTGAACTTACGACAAAGAATATGTTTAGAATGTAACAGTTTGGTTTAGACCCTAGTCAGAATAGTGGTTTTGGGACCACAAATTTGAGTTAAAAAATATTTTAATATTATTTTCCGTGCCTATGATATGTGAATTAGCATGTGTGAAAGTTTTGTAAATTAATTTGTCAGTTTGTGTGCTTAAATTGAGAAAATGGCTTAATCGCATAAAATGAAAATTCGATGGTTAAATGTGTAAGTGTTAATTTGCTAATGTCTTTATAATGTGAAGTACTTAATAGGCAATTAGCCTATTAGTGAAGTTAGTGAATGACAAAGGACAAGTATGCCCTTAATGTTTATAAGTTCATATGTTTAGTAACAAGGTCAATTTAGTAAATATATTAATAATATGCTAGTTAATAAAAAAAAATGAAAATTTTAGTGGATGTGTTCATCCTTTTTAGCTGAATTTGAAGAAAAGAAAAGAAAGAAGAATAAGCAAGGTTTCAGCCAGTTTTTGATTTGATTCAAGGTATGTTTTCAATCGATTTTTGGTAATTTCTACGTTTTTTGTTATCGTTGCTTTGAGTACTTTGAAACCCATGCTTCAATTTTGTGAATTGATGAATATTTTGTAATGTGCCATTGATGAACATGTGAGTTTTTGGATGTTTGATGGTGAAATATGAATTATATGTGATATAATAACATAGTTTGTCTTTAGAGTTTTGATAATTTTGAGTAATTTGGATTAAATTGAAAGAATAATATTTTGAGGGACTGAATTATTAAATAAATGAAATGTGTGGACTTGTATGAGCATGGGTGATATTCGGCTAAGCATGAGTAACTTGAAATTATGTGTACTTTGTGATTTTATGAAATAAGGACTAAAATGTCAACATGTGAAAATCTGAGGGCTAATTTGCAAATTGCCCTAAATATGTGTTTTTGGATTGAATTGAATGTTTTAGTGAATAAAAGGGTTAAGTTTGAATATGTTTAAATCAAGAACCGAAGAACACGGACTTAGATTGTGGGAAATCAAAAATAGTTGAATAGCCGTCCATTTCTGTTCCTCCTATACGAGGTAAGTTGATATACAAATAAATGTATTTGAATTGAATTATTTGTGCATATATGAAATTTGGATTGCTATGAATATCAATTGAGATTGAATGTATGTGAAATCTGAGAATATATTTATATTGACAAGTTGATAATGTTCGAGAAGTCCCGTTTGAGCTTAGGGATATATATGATTGTATTCTCAGAACTTAGGGATGTTGGCATCGATATGAGATTTACGTGTGAGACCATGTCTGGGACATTGGCATCGTATTGATTCGTGTAAGACCCTGTCTGGGGCAGTGGCATTGATATCTGGTTACATGTAAGACCACGTCTGGGACGTTGGCATTGTACGAGTATTCCGAGTATTCCGAGTAAACTATTAGATTCCGAACAGATCAACGGGCATATCTGAGAAATGAATGTCTATGTGAAATGTATAAATGATTCAGGTACATTGGAAAGGTAAGTGTTCAAACGAGCTTGCTAGTGTGAATGTGTGTATAAATTTGATGAGATAATATGTGATTCAAGCTTGAATGAGCTTTGAGTAATGTGATACTTTGAGCTATGGAATGTGGGTAAGTAATGGCTAAACAAATAAACCAAAGGATATGTTATAAATTTGTATATGAGAAGCATTAATGTTGTTGTATCAAAGTGGCTAAGTGCATTTTATGCTAAGTTTATTTGTATATGGCTTACTAAGCTTTTGAAAGCTTACTTTGTGTGTGATTTCTCTGTTTTATATGAAACACCCCACACCCGGCCCACGAGCCTGGACCGGATCTGGTATGTTCCTCAAGTAAACCGATTCAAATTCTTTCGTTACTTTGTGAAAAACTTGTGTGATTTTAAAAAAAATTGTTTGGGTTGGGCTTGTGTTAAAAATAGATTTGATTTTTATATTAGAAAACCTTTTTTTTATTTTAAGTAATAAATATATCGAGTATATTTTAAAATAAAATACTTAGTCTTTAACTTAATCAAAATTTGTAACACAATAAAACAACAAGTAGAAATAAAATCGTTCATCATGGCCTTATGGCCTTATTACATCAATAATTTCCAAACTTAAAACTTAAAGAACTTTATAAAAATAAAGGTCCAATTCGTAAATATTTTCTTTGCTACGCATGGCCACCTTTAGCTCCTGCCGGCCGGTCCATTCTTGCTCATCACACGAAAAATGGTCCTCAAAGGGTGAGTCAACAGACTCAATGTGTACACCAACTAACAAACAATATTTGAGGCATACATATTCATATCAGAACATATACATATCAAAATGATGCAACCCAAACCCAAGCCTAATTATCCATCCGCTACACACCACCCGTACCTGCCAATCACACCGTGGGGACTACTAAGTCAACCCTCCTTCCGCTACACACCATCGAAGGCAGTCACTGCAGTCGACGTGCTCATCGCCCATATACGTTGTGTCATTAGACACTATATTCAAATAATGTAACCGGTTTACCAATTTGAGATAATGTAACCGGTTTACCATATTCAAATAATGTGACCGTAGTCACCATATTTCGTTGGTGAGACCGAAGTCAACACCTTCGTTGGTAAGACCAAAGTTAACACCTACTCTTCCCCTTTCACAAATATCCCATATGCCCCATATATTTATACATATCTTATTTCTCATTCATATTACATATTCAAAATATATATATATATAACATATTCGTAATCCTATCGAAAGTAGGAAACGTACCTGGGTACTTTTACCACATTTGTGGCACTTAGCCACATTCTTATTCGCATGCACATTTATATATATATAAAAATAATTGCCGTAATATATTGAGAGTTAGTGTGGGTACACACACGATTAAACTTAAGGTTTCCAATCCAAATCCCAAAAAGCTTGATCTAATGCCTTAGATCTTAATTCTCTACATTCAATCATTTAATACTTAGTAAAGAGCCATTCGGCTATAAATCCAAATCCTAGTAGGATTAGTATACTTAAAACTTACCTTGAAACTCTCAAATCCCAAAATCCTTGTATCCTCTCATTCCAAATCCCTATAACTACATGTTAGGTCAATTTCTAACATTTATTCACAACAAATAACCCTTAGCCGAATGTTAAATATGATTTACCTTAGATTCTTAAATCCAGAAATTCACCGAATAACTAGGGAACACGCGCCTATGGTGTACCTTCTAGGAAAAGAACTTCTCCTTCCTTGTAGTCGACACTTAGTAAATCCCGAAAGATCTCTTCAAGGTTTCGGCAACCATGAACATTAATGGAATTAGCCCTAGATTTCGATAAGTCTAAAGTATAAAAGAATGGAAACCAAACTTGGATCTTACCCTTATTTGAAGAAATCGATTGCACCTTCACTTCAACCTTCGGCTATGGCCTTGATCTTAGCAAGCTTTCGGCTTTTGGAATATTGAGAGGAGTAGAATGAAGAAGAAAAGAATAGGGGTTGCAGAGAAAATTCGGCAGAGGTTATCAAGGAAGAGTAAATAATGCTGAATGGCCTCTCTTTTCCTTTTATAGCCAAATTTACTAGGCTAGAGTCCCTTACTTGGCCACCACTCTTCTATTTTGATAACTTTATCCTTTAATTATCATAAATAAAAGAGTTTAATCCAACATTTATCTCTTTAAAATAATCCAATTTAAAAATCCTTTATTTATCACCTTTTTAATCGAATATTTATGAAAATAAAACACCTCCTTTCTAGAAGCATGTGCCGTCGACCTCGAGTCTTACGAAGCAAAAATAAAACCTCCTTATTTGCTTCCCAAGTGACTTGAACCAGGCCCATTCCTCTTGCATATGGCGCCATTTCCATAGGCCCTAAGTGACATCTTCAGCCACATTTCCAAGCTTTGTTTGTGTGTCAAATTTCACCAACTTTTTCTTTAAGGCCACCTTGCCTTAATTTCCTATTTTAAACTTTAAAACTTGACATTTCTAAGCCATTTCTAAGTTTCCTAAAATTTTCGATCGGCTCTGTAAACTTGCCATTTTCTTACATTTCCAAGTTTCCAAATGTTCACTTTCCATTTTGAATCATTTCCTTACATTTCCTAGTTTCCATAAATGTTCACTTTCCTCTTTATTCCTTTACATTTTCAGGACATTTCCTACATTTCCAAGACAAGACATTTCCTTACATTTCCTTGCATTTCCTTACATTTCCATACATTTCCTCACATTTCCTTACATTTCCTTACATTTCCATACATTTCCATACATTTCCTTACATTTCCTTACATTTTCTTACATTTCCTACATTGCCTTACATTTCCATACATTTCCACACATTTCCACACATTTCCATACACTTCCATACATTTCCATATATTTCCTTACATTTCCATACATTTCCTTACATTTCCTTACATTTCCATACATTTCCTTACATTTCCTTCCATTTCCATACGTTTCCTTACATTTCCTTACATTTCCATATTTCCTTACATTTCCATACATTTCCTTATTTCTAGAATTCACATAACACATTCATAATTCATAAAACATGCCATTTTACCACATGGTTTCTTGTGTCATGCTTCACACGGAGTTTCTTTTCAAGCCTCATTTACCTAGCTCCCCTTTTTACTTAAAACCAATAATTTTCCAAAGCTTTCTTCTTCCATCCTAAAATTCTAAAAACCCTTAATACACTTCCAACACTGCCAAAACCTACTAACTCATGAATTATGCACAAACGCATAACCCCTAATCTAGGATGTTACAGTTCTACCCTCCTTAAAAATAATTTCGTCCTCGAAATTACTTACTAACAGTCGTACTATCCTTCTCACCGCACTATGCTTACGCTGCGCACTCTGATCTTAATAGAACCATCATACTTTCTAGGCACAATCTCTAAGTTCACATCCCCTAGAACTTATTTCTAACGTTGCGATTTAATCTGATTTAACAGAATTTTATGAATTAGTCTTTATTCCACTGATTACCCGCGAAAATGTTTTATGAAGAAGAATTTAAGAGTGGTTCTTTCGTATTCATACAAACATATAGTCTTTCCATTCATTCATTCATCCATCAAACAAATATGAACTTTCGTTCATCCAAAGAAACGTTGAAATTTTCATTGTTGTTGTTTTTCCGCTACCCAGGGGTATTTTCGTAATTTTGTCCTACAGGGGCATTTTCGTAAATTTTTCAAAATGAAAAATTCCTTGATGATTTTGACGGAAGTATTTTGGTACTTTTAAGGTTCCGGGGAAGTTTTGGAAGAGTTTTGAAATCCAGGGGTATTTCGGTAATTTTTGACCTCAGGGGTATTTTGGTAAATTTTCACAAATCAGGGTAAATTTGTAAAATTTAATAAATCAGGGATATTTCAAAAGTTGTAAAACTTTGTGGGTTCTTTTTGAGTATTGTTCCTTCCAAAATGGAGATGTTGCAAAAATTTTAGGAATCAGGGTCATTTTGGTAATTTTGTAAGTTAGGGGCAATTTTGTAATTTTCCAAAAATCAAGGTATTTTGATGTTTTACAAATTAGGGTTTTTGAACATTTATAAAATAATGAAGCTTTGGCAAAACCATTGAAAAGTTTGACATTTGTGGATCTGAGGCATTTTGGTAATTTTGCCACTAAGGGCATTTTTGTAGTTTTCACAAATTAGAAATTTTTTTTCAGAAAAATTTTGTAAAGATGGTTTTCGAAAATTTAGTAAAGTAATTTTAAGAGTTTTGAAAACTAGGGTTTGTTGTCTTTTTTTTTTTTTTTTAAACATGGCTAGTTCCCTTTCGGGTTTTAATCATTATGTTTAGCCTATGACCGAGCCCCCTTTGGTCAGGGTGAACCAAAGCTACGCACTGAGCGAGGATTCAAATGGAGAGGAGGTGAGTCACACGATCGCTTAAATACCAAGCTCCCATCGAAACCATTCCTAGACATGCGTGCAGGTTGCCACACCAGAGCCCTCTGAGTTAGGGTGAACCGAAGCTACGCACCAGGTAGGATTCCTGCGAAGAGGAGGTGAGTCACTAGGACTGCTTAAATACCAGGCTCTTCCGGATCCAATCCTAGACATGCGCACAGGGGTTACCACACCCTTAGCTCAATGATAGCCATAGGGTTGTTTAGTGCATTAAGTCTTATGTGTTTGTGTTTGAGTAGACTAGTCCTAGGGTTCACGTTCCTATCATACTATTCTACGTTCCATGCCTTTTCTACCCTTATACAGTTCATAAATCACAGAATCACACATAAAGTTAGGGGTACTTACCTGGTGGACTACGGGTCGGAGACTCAGGTGCCATGCCCGAAACCTGCTTATTTTCACAGAAAATCATTTGGGCTCGAATTAAAAAATGTTTTGGGCCTTAGCCCACAGGCCGAGAGTTTAAAATCGGGCTCGATATGCAAGTCAAACACACCCACACCCTACCCACGAGCCCGGGCCGGATCTGTATGTTCCTCAAGTAAACCGATTCAAATTCTTTCGTTACTTTGTGAAAAAACTTGTGTGATTTTAAAAAAAATTGTTTGGGTTGGGCTTGTGTTAAAAACAGATTTGATTTTTATATTAGAAAACCTCTTTTTTTATTTTAAGTAATAAATATATCGAGTATATTTTAAAATAAAATACTTAGTCTTTAACTTAATCAAAATTTGTAACACAATAAAACAACAAGTAGAAATAAAATCGTTCATCATGGCCTTATGGCCTTATTACATCAATAATTTCCAAACTTAAAACTTAAAGAACTTTATAAAAATAAAGGTCCAATTCAGAAATATTTTCTTTGCTACGCATGGCCACCTTTAGCTCCTGCCAGGCCGGTCCATTACTTTGCTCATCACACGAAAAATGGTCCTCAAAGGGGTGAGTCAACAGACTCAATGTGTACACCAACTAACAAACAATATTTGAGGCATACATATTCATATCAGAACATATACATATCAAAATGATGCAACCCAAACCCAAGCCTAATTATCCATCCGCTACACACCACCCGCACCGCCAATCACACCGTGGGGACTACTAAGTCAACCCTCCTTCCGCTACACACCATCGAAGGCGATCGCCATTGCGACGGCGTGCTCATCGCCCATATACGTTGTGTCATTAGACACTATATTCAAATAATGTAACCGGTTACCAATTTGAGATAATGTAACCGGTTACCATATTCAAATAATGTGACCGTAGTCACCATATTTCGTTAATGAGACCGTCAACACCTTCGTTGGTGAGGCCAAGTCAACACCTACTCTTCCCCTTTCATAAATATCCCATATGCCCCAAATATTTGTACATATCTTATTTCTTATTCATATGACATATTCAAAATATATATATAACATATTCGTAATCCTATCGAAAGTAGGAAACGTGCACTGGTACTTTTTTACCACATTTGTGGCACTTAGCCACATTCTTATTCGCATGCACATTTATATATATATATAAATAATTGCCGTAATATATTGAGAGTTAGTGTGGGTACACACCTGATTCGCTTAAGGTTTCCAATCCAAATCCCGAAAAGCTTGATCTAATGCCTTAGATCTTAATTCTCTACATTCAATCATTTAATACTTAGTAAAGAGCCATTCGGCTATAAATCCAAATCCTAGTAGTATTAGTATACTTAAAACTTACCTTGAAACTCTCAAATCCAAAATCCTTGTATCCTCTCTCCATTAAATCCCTATAACTACATGTTAGGTCAATATCTAACATTTATTCACAACAAATAACCCTTAGCCGAATGTTAAATATGATTTACCTTAGATTCTTAAATCCCGAAATTCACCGAATAACTAGGGAACACGCGGCCTATGGTGTACCTTCGAGAAAAGAACTTCTCCTTCCTTGTAGTCGACATTTAGTAAATCCCGAAAGATCTCTTCAAGGTTTCTAAACCATGAACATTAATGGAATTAGCCCTAGATTTCGATAAGTCTAAAGTATAAAAGAATGGAAACTAAACTTGGATCTTACCCTTATTTGAAGAAATCGATTGCACCTTCACTTCAACCTTCGGCGATGGCCTTGATCTTAGCAAGCTTTCGGCTTTTGGAATATCGAGAGGAGTAGAATGAAGAAGAAAAGAATAGGGGTTGCAGAGAAAATTCGGCAGAGGTTATCAAGGAAGAGTAAATAATGCTGAATGGCCTCTCTTTTCCTTTTATAGCCAAATTTACTAGGCTAGAGTCCCTTACTTGGCCACCACTCTTCTATTTTGATAACTTTATCCTTTAATTATCATAAATAAAAGAGTTTAATCCAACATTTATCTCTTCAAAATAATGCAATTTAAAAATCCTTTATTTATCACCTTTTTAATCAAATATTTATGAAAATAAAACACCTCCTTTCTAGAAGCATGTGCCGTCCACCTCAGTCTTTTGTAAGCAAAAATAAAACCTCCCTTATTTGCTTCCCAAGTGACTCGAACCCAGGCCCATTCCTCTTGCATATGGCGCTATTTCCATAGGCCCTAAGTGACATCTTCAGGCCACTTTTCCAAGCCTGTTTGTGTGTCAAATTTCACCAACTTTTTTCTTTTAAGGCCACCTTGCCTTAATTTCCTATTTTAAACTTTAAAACTTGACATTTCTAAGCCATTTCTAAGTTTCCTAAAATTTTCGATCGGCTCTGTAAACTTGCCATTTTCTTACATTTCCAAGTTTCCAGAAATGTTCACTTTCCATTTTTGAATCATTTCCTTACATTTCCTAGTTTCCATAAATGTTCACTTTCCTCTTTATTCCTTTACATTTTCAGGACATTTCCCTACATTTCCAAGACAAGACATTTCCTTACATTTCCTTGCATTTCCTTACATTTCCATACATTTCCTCACATTTCCTTACATTTCCTTACATTTCCATACATTTCCATACATTTCCTTACATTTCCTTACATTTTCTTACATTTCCCTATATTGCCTTACATTTCCATACATTTCCACACATTTCCACACATTTCCATACACTTCCATACATTTCCATATATTTCCTTACATTTCCATACATTTCCTTACATTTCCTTACATTTCCATACATTTCCTTACATTTCCTTACATTTCCATACGTTTCCTTACATTTCCTTACATTTCCATATTTCCTTACATTTCCATACATTTCCTTATTTCTAGAATTCACATAACACATTCATAATTCATAAAACATGCCATTTTACCACATGGTTTCTTGTGTCATGCTTCACACGGAGTTTCTTTTCAAGCCTCATTTACCTAGCTCCCCTTTTTACTTAAAACCAATAATTTTCCAAAGCTTTCTTCTTCCATCCTAAAATTCTAAAAACCCTTAAGTTATGTTTTGAAATGTCTGTAAAAGTTTCCAATTGTCTGGTAATGCCTCTTAACCCTAGACCGGCGACGATTACGTGTTAGGGGTGTTACATTCCAAATGTAACACCCTAATCCGTAATCGTCGCCGGTCTAGGGTTAAGGGCATTACTTTACCAACCACAAGTCAAAGTACCTTATAAAAACTACTTCATAAATAGATGCGTACCAATCCATACTAACACTATTAAACATGTATAACCCTTCTAATATCAATACATTAACAAACATATTACAATTCATATCATTAACATCTGCCAAAACTAATTACATTCAATTAGCAAACACTATTCATTTGGTCATTTTACATCTTATGGCTGAATAAGTTTATTACCCCTATTCAACTTATACAAATCAAATAACTATAATAAATCAATCATATGCTTACCATATCTAATTGTTCACAACATTAGCTTATCCTTTTTAAACATCTTAACCGATTGTAAGTAACATCCAAAGAATAATATGAATTCCAAATTAAATCAATATCATGGCCGAATGTTTGCAAGTGGGCATACTTTAACTTGTTCACAAATATAATGCACATAACAAAATTTGAAATAACTTCTAAATTAAGATTATAATGTATCCGAACATACCCAAATATTAAACCAAAATCAAACATGATTAAGCCATATTCAAGTAAATAAATTAATATCAATTTGCATTTACTTCAGTCATGAGGCAATCATTCGAAATGTAAAAATAAAATACCCTTTTAGAAATTCACAAAGCATACATACCAAAACATGCTTTTATCAAGATTGAAAAATGCACAAACATATATATATATCACCTCAAGCATAAACAAGTCAACCCAAGCATAGTAGTGAAGCCATATTCGCATGGCCTTTATATACATGATGTACAAAAAAACTCCAAAGAGAAAATATTCCAAATGTTCAACTTAACAAAAAGGTACCAAAGATAGATGATAGTGTGATTGACTTTGACGATGATCCCCGAGCTCGAGCTTCGACTTCAATATCTGTAAAATAGTTAAATAAACACATACAGTAAGCTAACATAGCTTAGTAAGTTTTAAGCATTGGTTAAAATATATAACTAGTCACTATACAATTTAATCAACCCAATATGATCATTAACTAATCCATAAACACAAATAATCATAACTTGTCACCATTCAACAATCACCATTTCTAATAGATCTTAAAACCGAACATTCACATGCCATTTATCCATTTCGAATCAAGCTAAAAAATAAATGATTATATCACATTTCTATAATTTCATATACAAGAATAACTTACCTCAATAGTACTAAGTTATTCAATTATCATGCATTACTTACCTACGTGTCACTTCTCGGTTATCTCAATACTTTAACTTATGTCCTTGAAATGTCCAAAAATCCGCACACATATTGCAACCCATGTAACGTATCGCACACTTAATGCCGTTACTTGAAAAAGAGCACACATAGTGCTATATACTAGTAATGTATCGCAAACTTAGTGCTATTTCTTATTTTTCCGCACACAAAGTGCCATTCGACCGATTTCGCACACACAGTGCTCAGTTTTTCAAACTCGCACACATAGTGCCCCTTGACCGATCCTTCCTTTATCCATAAGAACACTTATAATTCCATTTCATTCATACATACACATACTTAAATGGTCACCACCACTCAATTTTCCTATCACATACCATCACATTCGACACACCCATTATACATGTAAACTTATGTCCACCAATTTAAAACAATCATCTCTCTCATTTCATTTTCACATTTAACCATCTCTTAATCCTTACATCTATATTAAAACAGCTCAATTAATCAAGGTTTATTTATACATATACCAAATCTTACATTCGGCCAACTCATACTAATTCATTAACACATTCGGCACTATGATATTTAACATACCTACCATCATTTAACATATGCATATAATATAGAATAAAATTCAATTTAATCCAATTGCTTAAAAACTTACCTAGGAAATCGGCGGATTTGATTTTCCCGGCTATTCGTTCAACTTTGTTTTTCCCCGATCCAATCTCGATTCTTTTTGTTCTTGATCTATATAATTTCAAATTAAGCTCATTCAAATATATTTTCATTCAATTTAATCCAAAAATACATAATTATACAAATTACCATTTTACCTCTAGCATTTATAATTTTTACCATTTAGTCCCTATTACACAACTCACAAAATACTCAAAATTTGGCAACCATTCTTTAGAGCCAAATTTCCATCCCCCATTTCAAGTCTATACAACTCATTTATTTCACATTCTAACCTCTAGAAATTTTATTTTTATAATTAAATCCAAATTACCTAATTTTATAAAAAAAATCAAGAACAACGTTTGTTAATCTAACACATACAACCAATATTTCACCATTAATCAACAAAAACATCGAACTCCCTTCAATGGCATCACATGAAAAACACAACCATTTCAAAAATTTACACATGGGCTAACTAAAACTCAAAGCAACAATCTAAAAAACGTAAAAATTATCAAAAACTAAAACTAAATCATACATTAATCAAGCTTAAGAAATGCCGAAACCCTTTGAAGCTTTTCCTCTTCTTTTCTCTTTTTTAGTTTCGGTCAAATGTGTAGAAAGATGAACATGCAATTCTTTTCTCTTTTTCTTTTATTATAATATGATTATAATATACATTTTATCATTATTATATTGTTTTAACATATAAAACAAACTTATAATACATAATATAAAGACATATTGCCGTCCGCTATACTTGTAAAAGGTCAATTTGCAACTTAAATACTCATACAAAAGAAGACAAATCAATTTAGCCACTTAATTTAATAAATGGCTATTTTTATCACTTACGCGATTTAGTCCTTTTCTTTCAATTAAACACACAAACGATCAATTTAATTCACGAAAATTTTTACACATGCACACTCATAAATCATAGACACCATATATAATATATAATTATTCTACCGACTCGGATTTGTGGTCTTGAAACCACTGTTTCTGGTTAGGGTCAAAATTGGACTGTTACAACTCTCCCCCTTTAAGGGATTTTTGTCCCCGAAAAATCTTACTGATGAATAAATGTGGGTAGCGTTCTTTCATTGAATCTTCGAGTTCCCAGGTTGCTTCTTCAATCCCGTGCTTATGCTGCATAACTTTAACCAACGAAATTTTCTTATTTCGTAACTCTTTCACTTTACGGGTTAAGATACGAATCGATTCTTCCTCATACGTCAAGTTAGGCTGAATCTCAATCTCTGCCGGGCTAATCACATGAGAAGGATCGGATCTGTATCGTCGAAGCATCAATATATGAAAAACATTATGAATCTTGTCTAGCTCAGATGGCAACATAAGTCTGTAAGCAACCGGCCCAATACGCTCAATAACTTCGTCCGGCCCAATAAATCTCGGACTCAGTTTTCCTTTACGACCAAATCTAAGTATCTTTTTCCACGGCAAGACTTTCAAAATACTCGGTCACCCACTTGAAATTCTATATCTCTACGTTTCAAGTCCGCATATGACTTCTGTCGATCTGACACGGCTTTCAAACTTTCTCGGATTACTATTACTTTCTGCTCAGTCTATCTAATTAAATCAACTCCGTGTATCTTGCTTTCACTTAGCTCGGTCCAATATAGAGGTGTATGACATTTACGATCATATAAAGCTTCATAAGGTGCCATTTTGATACTCGATTGAAAACTTTTGTTGTATGCAAATTCAATCAAAGGCAAGTATCATTCCCACGTACCCTCAAACTCAAGAACGCAACATCTCAACATATCCTCAAGTATTTGAATAACACGTTTGGATTGACCATCGACTGAGGGTGAAAAGCAGTACTGAAGTGCAATTTGGTACCTAAAGCATCTTGCAGTTTCTTCCAAAACCGCAATGTAAACCTCGGATCTCTATCCGAAACAATAGAAATAGGTACTCCACGCAATCGTACAATCTGAGATATGTACAACTCAGCTAACTTATCAAGTAAGAAATCTGTACGTACCGGAATAAAATGAGTTGATTTCGTCAATCTATCAACAATAACCCAGATTGCGTCTTTCTTACTTGGTGTCAAAGGTAATCCAGATACAAAATCCATCGTTACTCGGTCCCACTTCCATTCAGGTATCATTGTCGATTGAAGTAATCCCGATGGTACCTGATGCTCCGCTTTCACTTGTTGACATATTAAACACCTCGATACATAGTCTAAAATATCTCGCTTCATACCATGCCACCAGTAATGCTGTCTCAGGTCGTATACATCTTCGTACTACCTGGGTGAATTGACAACATACTATTATGAGCTTCATCACAGATCATTCAGAACAATTCAGGATTCTTAGGCACACATATTCGGTTTCTAAATCGTAAACATCCTTCAGCATCTAACTAAAAATCTGAATCAATTCTCGAGCCACAATGACTCCTTTTTGCTATTAAATCATTATCAACCTCGAGCTTCACGTATCTGTTGTACGAACAGTGGTCTCGCTTTCAATTCTGCAATAATCACACCATCATTAGTCATAGCTATATTCGCATTCATTTCATGTAGAGCAAATCGTGATTTTCAGCTTAGTGCATCCGCAACCACATTAGCCTTCCCCGGTTGATAATCAATCACAAGCTCGTAGTCTTTTAACAGTTCCAACCATCGTCGCTACCTCATATTCAGATCCTTCTGAGTCATTAAATACCGAATAGACATGGCAATTTTCACTGAATAGATAGTGACGCCATATTTTCAAAGCGAAAACTATAGCAGCCAATTCAAGATCGTGAGTCGGATAGTTCTTTTCGTGTGGCTTTAACTGTATCGAGGCGTAAGCTACAACTTTACCCTCCTGCATCAAAACATAGCCTAAACCATTTAAGGATGCATCGCTAAAGACAACAAACACCTTACCCGACTCTGGCAGAACAAGCACTAGAGCTTCCGCTAACAAGGTTTTTAGCTGATCAAAACTCTTCTAGCACCGTTTGGACCACTCAAATTTAACGTCTTTCTACAACAACTTTGTCAACGGATCTGTAGTCATAGAAAACCCTTTCAGAAAGTGTCTTTAGTACCCGTCAAGTCCTAGAAAACTACGAACTTTAGAAACATTCTGCGGAGGTTTCCAATCAAGTATTGCTGAAACTTTACTCGGGTCAACATGAATGCCCGACTTTGGAATGACATGCCCCAGAAAACTAACTTCATTCAACCAAAACTCACATTTGCTAAATTTCGCGTACAACTTCTTATCACGCAAAATCTGTAACACAAGTCTCAAGTGTTCGAGATGTTCAATTTCGTCACGCGAATAGATTAAAATGTCATCTATGAATACAACCACAAACCGATCTAGATATGATCTGAATACATGATTCATCAGATCCATGAAAATAGCAGGGGCATTAGTGAGTCCGAACGGCATCACTAAAAACTCGTAATGGTCGTATCTCGTCCGAAAAGCAGTCTTTGGTACATCCAAGTCTCTAACTCGCTGCTGATAATAACCTGACCTCAGATCGATCTTTGAGAATACCGAAGCTCCCTTAAGCTGATCAAATAAATCATCGATACATGGCAACGGATATTTATTCTTTATAGTTACTTTATTGAGTTGTTGGTAATCGATGCATATTCTTAAAGTTCTGTCTTTCTTTTTCACAAATAGGACTGGCGCACTCCAGCAGTCGAGCAAAACCTCTATCTGTCAATTATTGCAACTAAGTTTTCAATTCTTTTAATTCGGTTGGTGCCATTCTATACGGAGCTATCAAGATCGAAGTTGTCCCTGGCACTAATTCAATCCCAAACTCTACTTCCCGAATAGGTGGCAATCTCGGTAATTCCTCCGGGAACACATCCAGATACTCATAAACAACTGGTATAGATTCAATCTTCTTTTCGCTTACTTTACTATCAGTTACATAAGCAAAGTAAGCTTTGTAACCCTTTCTCAAATACTGTCGAGCAAACATCGAAGATATCACTACTAGTAGTCCATTCAAATCCATAGATTCAATTCGAATTATCTCGTTATTCTGACACCGCAAACTAATAGTCTTTCGTCTGTAATTCACTACTGTATCGTGTACTGTTAGCCAATCCATACCAAGGATAATATTGAACTCATCAAATGGTAACAACATCAAATCAGCCGAAAAACACGAATCTCGAATCATTAAAGGGCAATTCTTTCACACTCTATCAACTAACACACACTGGCCCAGGGGGTTCAAAACCCGAATCACAAACTCAGTAGACTCAACAGGTAGAGTCTTGCTGGTACTAATGTTTCACATACATAAGAATAGGTTGAACCAGGATCAATCAGGGCAATTACACTAATATCAAAGAGAGTGAATATCCCGGTGATGAAATCAAGAGATGAAGCCTCCTCTCTAGCACGAATGGCATAGGCTCTAGCCGGCACACAGGCCTCTGATCGAATAGCTGCATCTGATCGTTCTTTTCGCAATGTTAAAGTCTTAAAATTTATAAAAAAGAATAATCAAACCTGGAAACTAACTATGACAACAATTTGAGGCAAGCGTACCTATCGAACAGTAGTATAGTTAAGGCAAGACTGGAATGTCGAATCCAAAGGAACCAAAAGTACTAATACTAACACTCTTTTTATTATTTAGCCTAAGAATTAAGTGAATTGTTTATCTAAACTAAAATTAATTAACTACTAAACTAAAGACTCTAAGACAAAGAAGAATGGAATTGTGAAAATAACTTGAGGAAAAACCAATTGATTAAAACGACACCCAAAGAAGAATCCATCTAGACTTCACTTGTTATCTAACTCTGAACCAGATGATTTATTCATTTGACTTGGCCCATAAGATTCCCTAGGTTATATTAATCCCTCTCTCGAGGCGACTAACGTCTAACTCTAGGTTGATTAATTGAAATCTCTTTCTAATTAAAACCCTTAGAATCATATTAACTCGTTCTATGGACTCCCATATTAGGTTTCACCCTAATTCAGCAAAATCTCGTCACCCTATCTCTAGGTGCGCGATCAACTCCACTTAATTATGCTAGATCTACTCTTAGGTAGGGACTTTTGCTCCCCCACCTAAGCACATCACACTTGAATTAATATCCCAGAAATATCAACACAAGAATTAAGAACACATAATTAGGAACAAGTCAAATATTTATCATATAGTTTAGCAAACAATAACAAGATTCATCTTAGGTTTTATCACTCTTAGGTATCTGAGGGTTTAGTTCATAACAATAAAAGAAAACATCTCAGAAGAAAAGATAAAACAAAACATAAAAAATCCTTAAAACCCCTTGAAGGAATTGAAGGAGAGATCCTCTGTCTTGAGTATAATTCTGGATTCTTGAAATGGATCAACTGGCTATCTTCGAGTAATTCTCCATAAATCTACCTTCTTTGGCCTAATCGGATAGCCCTTGACTAAGGCATTGGGTTCCCCCTTTTCTGGTCACACTTAGGGTGTTTATATAGGCTTTTGAATATGTTTTTTTACCGCTACGTATCCAAATCCGAGTGAAACTCTTTTTTCCTAAGACGGGGACACGCCCATGGCACACGCCCGTGTAAGTTGTGGCCAGGCTGTGTTTGAACCTATTGAATGGGGCACGACCGTGTGATCTTGGGCCCAGGCCGTGTGGATTTCGTGATATGTTCTATTTACTCAGTTCTGGGCCTGTTTTTCATTCTTTTCGTCCTCCGGTGCTCTCCTGAGTATAAAACATGAAAACAAAGGATTAAGAGCACCAAATTACATAATTTAGGGCTTAGATCATCCAAAAGCATGCTAAATGTGGGCTTAAAATATGTTACTTTTACGGTTTATCAAATACCCCCACACTTAAGCTTTTGCTTGTCCTCAAGCAAAATTCTTAACTCATAATTAAAATGAACTTCCTTGATTCATAATATTGATCAATAATGTGTCATCATACTTCAAAGATAATTCAACTCAAAGAGTCCTGAAGATTCAGACAATCAAAGTCATACATTTATATCACAAAACATAGGTGTTTCTCCTTATCTAAATAATTACCTTTGATTCAAAACTGACAAGGGTTGACATCATCACTAAAGCTTCGCTCAAATCACTCGAAGTGTTTAAGGTTCAGAATTAAGCACTCAAAAGTCAAACATGAAGAGTTAATCCCTTAGGCTTGCATGAAAATCAAATCTCCACCACTATAATATGAGACGATACACAAATCAAAAGGACTTTAAAAGGGTTGTCACGGGGCTTAGGTTAATGGTGTGGATATAGGCTGAATTAGAGGGTTAGAATCGAGATTGACCTGACAATTTACCTAACTATGAACTAATCTTAAATAATAAAATCCATTGAAAACTAATAATACGAGCTTTTTCTTCAGGATTTGAAATTTACATGCATAAGCTCACCTAACATAGGACTAATGGTGAATATACTTCGATTTTTTTTTGGGTTTCAAGTTAAATGATGAATTTACTACTGAAATATAATAATAAGGCAACCGATCAAACCAAATCTTGATATAGGGTAGTAAAAAAGAATGGTGATAACAAATACAAAGGGTTTTGGGTTTAT
This sequence comes from Gossypium bickii, assembly GCA_025503065.1. NCBI lineage: Eukaryota > Viridiplantae > Streptophyta > Magnoliopsida > Malvales > Malvaceae > Gossypium > Gossypium bickii. Next base: position 50,412,357 of record CP106714.1, read on the forward strand.
ATTAATAGGTGAGTCAATAAAAAGGGTTGTTAGGATCAACGGGGTTCACTAGGGGTTAATTATGAAGGTAGACTTTTTTGATGGAGTAAGTGGGTTAAAACCTAGGTGCCTTTATCATCTCGGTATATCAAATCATAGGTGTGGTCTCGACATGTATAATCAATGCAAGTTCTAGAATAATAGATTAATGTTGACACACTTAAAAAATAATATATGCTCTATAAGGTTCAAAAGCTCACAGAAATTATGTGTTTCTGATGTCAACCTTGTAAATTTCAAATTTCAAGATATCATTCAGATTCAGGTAGATAACCTAAAACATTTTTAAATTCTGAAAAATAAACTTATCATGCCTGATTCCCTAGTATCATTCAAATTTAGTCATCAATGCATAATTATAAATGACTTAATCTAAAAGATTTCAATAAAAATCATAAATCAAAGGAAATTTCATCCGAATTATAATATGAAAAACTTACTTCAAGATAAGGCATAATTCATGGATTTTGGGAATAATGCAGAAAGTTAGGCACTTTCTCGAAATAACTATTCACCCCCTACACTTAAGATGTACATTGCCCTCAATGTACAAAGATAGATGTTAATATATAGTAATTAAAATCAAAGGAGAAGGGGAGAAGTAACACTTCCTGAATTTTTTATGGATTCCTTGAGTTGTAGGATGATTAGTGATGATGTTGTTAGGCATAGGTGAAAGTGGTTGTGACTACTCCTAGTGATGTATCCATCTTTGTGTTTTTGGAGTGCCAAATTGAACCTTTGTAAAACTACGAAGTTATTAGTTAGGTGTTCAGGTAGAACTATAAGTGTTGTTAGAGATACTCGATGGTTAGATAGCTGGTGATAAAGCAATTAAACTGTAATAAAAATTTAAGCATGAAAGTTAAAAGGTCTTAATTAATATGAAAATAAACTGAAATAAAAATAAAGATAAAATGCAAAATAAAGATAACGGGCGTGGCTTCGTTTTTGTATGGGTCTTTGAAAGGAAGGGAGCTGAGGGGGTTATGGGAGTGAAATGGGGGTGATTTTTGTTGATGGTGGCCGAATTAGGGGGTAGTTTTTGAGGCAGAACGGCTAGGGTTGGGGTTTGGGAAGAAATTTGGGGAAAACGGGGCTGTGTTTCTTTAAATAAGAAAGGTGACACGGGAAGAGGCCACGCCCGTGTGTTTGTTATTCAGCCCGTGTCTTTCGCGATTTTCAAATTTGGGCGCGTTTGCGATGTTGCCCACGCCCGTGTTCCCTGGGCATGTGCTATTATGTTCGCTTCTCCCACGCTCGTGCTTTAGGTCGCCACACCCGTGTATATATAGTCAGTGTCTCACACGGTTTGTAGGCACAGGCGTGGCTCATGCCCGTCCTTAGTTACTCACGATAGACCATGGTCGCATTGCATGGCCGTGGTCTTTTTTTCACAGCCCGTGTTGGGGAAAATTTTTTCTTCTTCTTCTCACACGTCTACCTCCACACCCGTTTTTTATCCCATGTTGACCACATGGCTATGGGCATGCCCATGTGTAAGGTCGTGTGGTAGAAAACCTGTGCTTTACTGAATCAGTTAGTTTGATTTAGGTGCTAAAAGGAAAAAATTAAAATTAAAATGTGAAAAATTAATGGGGTTAGTGAAGTTAGTGCTCGGGTTGCCTCTCGAGGAGCTCTAGTTTAAAGTCTTAAGCTAGACTCACCCTATTTTCATTCCTGAAAGAAGGTTCATGGAGCTGAAGCTCCTCTCTCAATTCCTTGAAATCTTCACCATTATAAAGTTTCAGTTGATGGCCATTTACCTTGAATGTTCCTTGAGTTGGATGGCTTACCTCAACTATGTCGTAAAGAAAAATAGATTTTATCACGAATGGGCCTAACCACCTTGATTTCAGCTTTCCAGGAAATAGTTTGAGCCTTGAATTATACAGAAGGACTAAGTCTCCTACTTCGAATTTCTTTGATTGTTTTAAACGAGCATCATGGCGTCGTTTTGTTGCCTCCTTATATATTCGTGAATTCTCATAGGCCTCAGATCGCCATTTGTCTAGTTCGTTTAACTGCATCATCCTCTTCTCACCTGCAGTTTTAAGATCGTAATTCAAGAATTTTATAGCCCAGTAGAGTTTATGTTCTAACTCAAATGGTAGATGACAACTCTTTCCGTAAACAAGTTTGTACGGGGATGTCCATAAAGGGGTTCTAAATGCTGTTCTATAGGCTCATAAAGCATCATCTACTTTTACTGCCCAATCTTTCCTATTTGATTCAACTATTTTTTCTAGGATTCGCATAAGCTCTCGGTTTGCCACTTCCACTTGCCCACTGGTTTGAGGATGATAAGGGGTAGATGTTGTGGTGTACTCCATATTTTCTTAAGACTCTTTCAAATTGAGTATTGCAGAAGTAAGTGCCCCAACCGCTGATGATTGCTCTGGGTGTTCCAAAACAAGAGAAAATTTTCTGAAGAAACTTCACTACAGCTCTAGCATCGTTAGTAGGTAAAGCTTGGGCTTCCACCCATTTTGACATGTTATCTACTGCTACTAAGATGTATTTATTTCCGAATGAACTAGGGAGTGGACCCATAAAATCAATACCCTATACATCAAGTATCTCACATGGTAACATATATGTCTGAGGCATTTCATCGCGTTTAGAGATATTGCCTGTTCTTTGGCATTTATCACACGAAGCGACATACCTGTTGGCATCTTTGAAAAGAGTTGGCCAGTAGAATCCTGATTCAAGCGTTTTGTGTGCTGTCGTAATCCCACTGTAATGTCCTCCTGAAGGTCCTGAATGGCAATGTTCTAGGATCTTACTTGCTTCTGCCTTTGTAACGAATCTTCGAATTACTTGATTTGCACATATACAGAAAAGAAAGGGATCTTCTCAAAAATAGTTTTTCGCATCAGCAAAGAATCGCTTCTTTTGGTGATGTGTTAATCTTTTTGGCAAGATGCTAGTAGCTAAATAATTCGTAATATCTGTAAACCATGGTACCTCAGAGTTGCTTATAGAAAAAAGTTGTTCTTCGGGAAACGAGTCGTTTATTTCACTTTTGTCGAGCTCTTCGATATGTGGGTTCTCAAGTCCAGAGAGGTGATATGCTGCAAGATTCTTAGCTCCTTTCTTATCTTGTACTTCCAAATCAAATTCCTGTAAGAGTAAAATCCATCGTATGAGTCGAGGTTTTGAATCAGATTTAGTTAAAAGATAACGAAGAGTTGAATGGTCAGTGTAAATGACAACTTTAGATAATATTAAATACTGCCTAAATTTGTCAAAAGTAAAAACTACAGCTAGGAATTCTTTCCCTGTGGTGGTGTAGTTTTCTTGTACGGGTGTCAATGTTCTGCTAGCATAATAAATTGGCTGAAAATGCTTATCTCTTTGTTGTCCCAGAACTGCACCTACTGCAAAGTCACTCGCATCACATATTAGTTCAAAGGGTAAATTCCAATCAGGTGCAATTATAATCAGAACATTTATTAGTTTATCTTTGAGGATATTAAATGCGTCTAAACATTCCTGATCGAAATTTAAATGAACATCTTTTTCTAATAGTTTTGTTAAAGGCTTAGCTATTTTAGAGAAATCTTTAATGAATCTTCTATAGAATCCAGCTTGTCCTAAAAAGCTTCTAATAGCCTTATAACTAGGGGGAGGTAATTTTTCTATGGTTTCAATCTTTGCTTGATCTACCTCAATCCCTTTACTAGAAATCTTATGTCCTAACACAATCCCTTCTCTAACCATAAAGTAACATTTTTCCCAATTTGAGACAAGATTCGTTTCTTCACATCTTATTAGCACTCGTTCTAAATTTTTAAGGCAAAGGTGGAAAGAATTACCGAATACCGAGAAGTCGTCCATAAATACCTCCATAATGTCTTCCATGAGTTCATCAAAGATGGCCAACATACAACACTGAAAAGTAGCAGGAGCATTACATAATCCAAAAGGCATTCTATGATAAGCAAATGTACCGTATGGGCATGTAAATGTTGTCTTCTCTTGATCTTCAGGAGCTATTGGGATTTGGAAGTAACCAAAGAGTCCTTCCAAGAAGCAGTAGTACATATGCCCAGATAATCTTTCTAACATCTGATCTATAAAGGGTAGAGGGAAGTGATCTTTTCTGGTGGCGTCGTTCAGCTTCTTGTAGTCTATACAGACTCTTCAACCTGTGACTGTTCTTGTGGGAATTAATTCATTCTTTTTATTGGTTACCACAATCATGCCTCCTTTCTTCGAAACTACCTGCACAGGACTTACCCAAGTGCTGTCAGAAATAGGATAAATTATTCCTGCATCTAGAAGTTTAATTACCTCAGCTTTGACAACTTCTTTCATATTAGGGTTTAACCATCTCTGAGGTTGCACACACGGTTTATACTCATCTTCCATTAAAATTTTGTGGGTGCAAAATGATGGGCTTATTCCTTTAATGTCTGACATTTTCCATGCTATGGCCTTTTTGTGCTTCCTTAGTACCCTTAGCAACTCTTCTTTCTCCTTGGGTTCTAGTTCCGAAGAGATGATTACTTGTAGCATATAATTATCCCCCAGGAATGCATATTCTAAATGCTTTGGTAATTGTTTTAGTTCTAGCTTGGGCGGCTCATCAATAGAGGGTTTTTGTTTTAGTTCATCATTAATCTTGATGTCCTCTATTTTCATCTATCTAGAAGATGATGCATTAGAATTCTCTTCATTGGTATTGTCATCTTTCCCCTTACCTTGTGAAAGACACAGTTCTATCGTGTCGCTGTGCATGATTTCCTGCAAAGATTCTTGAAAAATGTGATTAGTGGCATCAACAAAGTAACAAGAATCATCTTGTTCTCTAGAATATCACATGGCATCATAAATTTTGAAAACAATTTCCACATCTCCTACCCTTAATCCCAGTTTACCCTCACCAACATTAATAACAGCCCTAGCAGTAGCTAGAAACGGTAGACCCAAAATTAAAGGTACCTCTACGTCCCCATTCATGTCAAGCACAACAAAATCAACAGGGAATATAAATATATCTACTTTTACCAGAACATCTTCAATAATTCCCCTAGGATACTTAACAGATCGGTCAGCTAGCTGAATACTCATCCTAGTGGGTGTTGGTTCCCCGAGACCTAGTTGCTTAAACATTTTATAAGGCATTAGATTAATACTGGCACCTAGATCAGCTAATGCTTTTTCTATGCTCAAACTACCAATTAAATAAGGAATAGTGAAACTTCTTGGATCTTTCAATTTGGTTGGTAGCTTGTTTTGGATGATAGCTGAGCATTCTTTATTAAGCTCCACTATTGAAATTTCCTCGAACTTCCTTTTATTTGTTAGAAGCTCCTTTAAAAATTTTGCATATGTTGGCATCTGTGAAATAGCTTCAACAAAAGGTAAGTTAATATGTAACTGTTTGAAAAGTTCAAGAAATTTACCATATTGTGCGTCTAAGCGGTCTTTCTTCATCTTTGCTGAATATGGGATTGTTGGTTTGATCTTCTCATGGGTTGGTGTTATCTTTGCCTTCTCGCTTTCATGTGGTGCCTCTTTATTCGTTTCGATTAATTCCCTTCAACTTCTTAATGTTACGGCCTGTACCTGCTCTATTTCCCTCGATAAGCTTTCTGATCGTGTTTCAGAGATTAACTTAGTAAGTTGCCTGATTTGATCCGTGAACACTTGTGTCAATGCCTTAAGTTTTGTTTCCACCTTCTGGAAACGTGTTTCTGAGGCTGCTATGAAGTTTATCAGCACCTTTTCAAGGTTCATCTTCTTTTCCTGTGGGTAGGGCTGTTGTTGGAAATTTTGGGATGGTTGTTGCCTTTGATTTCTTTGACCACCCCATGAGAAATTGGGGTGGTTCTTCCAACCTGGATTATAAGTATTACTATAAGGGTTATTGTTAGATCAGAAATTGTTACCCATATAGTTCATTTGTTTGCTCTCCAGGCTCTGTCGTAGGGTGGGTACACAGGATTCACCACTCCTTCACTTATGTAGCACTGCATAACTAGATGTGCCTGTGAAGAACCATAGAAACTATCAAATTTTTTATGTATAAACTCTACCTAATTTGGTAGCGTGGTTACTGTGTCGAGGTTGAAAACTCTGGCTGCTTTGGGTGGCCTTGTCCTTGTAACTTGCCACTGATAGATATTTAGTGACATCTCTTCTATAAACTCATATGCTGCTTTAGGCGTTTTGTTGTTCAGGGTTCCACCGGCAGCTGAATCAATTAGTTGACTTGTTGAAGGGCTCACACCATTGTAAAAAGTTTGGACCTGTAGCCACAAAGGTAATCCATGGTGTGGACACCTTCTCAACAAATCCTTGTATCTCTCCCATGCATCGTAAAGTGTCTCTGAATCTATCTGCACAAAAGAAGAGATACCATTCCTTAATTTGGCTGTTTTGGCCGGTGGGAAATATTTTAATAAAATTTTTTCGGTCATTTGGTCCCATGTAGTGATTGACCCTTGTGGAAGAGAATGCAACCACTGTTTGGCTTTATTTCTTAAAGAAAAGGGAAATAATCGAATACGGATGGCATCATCAGAAACGCCATTTATTTTGAAGGTATCACAGAATTCTAGAAAATTCGCTAAGTGTGTGTTAGGATCTTCATCCTGCAAACTATCAAACTGAACAAACTGTTGTATCATCTGTATAGTGTTAGGTTTCAGTTCAAAATTATTTGCAGCAATAGTAGGCCTAACAATACTAGACTCAGTTCCTGTTAAACTAGGTTTAGCATAATCATACACAGTACATGGAGCATGATGTTCGACCATCTCTAGAGGTGGCAGATCATTTTCAGCCATCTCTTCTGTGGTATTTATTTCGGCTTCTTTCTCTTCGTGTATGTAGTTTAAGCTTCGCCTTATCTCTCTGCGATTTCTGCGAACGGTGCCTTTAATATCATTGTTGTAGAATAGGGGTCCTGACGGGTTCCTTCTAGTCATAAACTAGAGGTACCTGAAAGGAACAAAAGAAAGAAAGAAAATTTAGAAAAATAAAAATGAAATTTAATTGCAAAAATAAAAAATAAATAAATATGGCTAAACTAATAAAAATTAAGTTTTCTTAATATTTTAGTTCCCCGGCAACTACGCCAAAAACTTGATCATTGTTTTCGCGATGTCAAAGTCTTAAAATTTATAAAAAGAATAATCAAACCTAGGAACTAACTATGACAACGATTTGAGGCAAGCGTGCATATCGAACAGTAGTATAGTTAAGGCAAGACCGGAATGTCGAACCCAAAGGAACCAAAAGTACTAATACTAACTCTCTTTTTATTATTTAGCCTAAAAATTAAGTGAATTGTTTATCTCAACTAAAATTAACTAACTACTAAACTAAAGACTCTAAGACAAAGAAGAATGACATTGTGAAAATAACTTGAGGAAAAACCAATTGATTAAAATGAGACCCAAGGAAGAATCCACCTAGGCTTCACCTGTTATCTAACTCTGAACCAGACGATTTACTCATTTGACTTGATCCGTAAGATTCCCTGAGTTATATTAATCCCTCTCTCGAGGCGACTAACGTCTAACTCTAGGTTGATTAATTGAAATCTCTTTCTAATTAAAACCCCTAGAATAGCATTAACTCGTTCTATGGACTCCCATATTATGTTTCACCCTAATCAGGCAAAATCTCGTCACCCTATAGGCGCGCGATCAACTCCACTTAATTATGCTAGATCTACTCTTAGGCAGGGACTTTTGCTCCTCCACCTAAGCACATCACACTTGAATTAATATCCCGAAAATATCAACACAAGAATTAAGAACACATAATTAAGAACAAGTCAAATATTTATCATATAGTTCAGCAAACGATAACAAGATTCATCTTAGGTTTCATCCTCCTCAGGTATCTAAGGGTTTAGTTCATAACAATAAAAGAAAACACCTGAGAAGAAAGATAAAACAAAACATAAGAAATCCCTAAAACCCCCTGAAGGAATTAAAGGAGAGATCCTCTATCATGAGTAAAATTCTGGCTTCTTAAGATGGATCAACTGGCTATGTTCGAGTAATTCTCCACAAATCTACCTTTTCTGGCCTAATCGGACAGCCCTTGACTAAGGCATTGGGTTCCCCCTTTTCTGGTAATACTTAGGGGTTTATATAGGCTTTTGAATATGTTTCTTTGCCTCTTAGTATCCAAATCCGAGTGAAACTCTTCTTTCCTGCGACAGGGACACGCCCATGGCACACGCCCGTGTAAGTCGTGGCCAGACCGTGTTTGAACCTGTTGAATGGGGCACGGCCGTGTGATCTTGGGCCTAGGCCGTGTGGATTTCGTGGTATGGACCATTTACTCCGTTTTGGGCCCGTTTTTCGTTCTTTTCGTCATCCAATGCTCTCCTGAGTATAAAACATGAAAACAAAGGATTAAGAGCACCAAATTACATAAATTAGGGCTTAAATAATCCAAAAGCATGCTAAATATGGGCTTAAAATATGTTACTTTTACGGTTTATTAGCATCTGAAGTCCTTCTCTGAGTGCCGCTCCTATCTCCCACATTACGAGATGGTCTACCTCTAGCTGTAGTGTTGCTCGGTCTCGTAATCTGAGCAATATCCTTTTTAGCTGTCTCTGGGCAATCCTGAATAAAATGATCATGCGAACCACACTTGTAGCAAGTGCGATTATTAGATTTTCTCCAACATTCACCAAAATTTCATCTGCCACAGTGTTGACACTCGGGCTTATTCGGTCGAGTATTGCCAACACTAGCAATCGAGGTAGCACGTGAACTCAGTGGTGGTCGTTCTCGTATAGAGATCCCTGTGTTAGCTTTGGATCGACTACTATCATTCTTGAACTTCTTGGATGACGTTTGAGGAAATTTACCCGCTGATCTCTTTCGAAGTCTCTAGCTTCAAACTCAGCTCTTCGTTTTTCTTTCCCCAGCTCTTCAGCTTTACAAGCTCGCTCAACAAGTACCACGACCTCATTTATTTCATGTATGCCAACCAGTAATTTTATGTCTTCGTTTAGCCCTTCTTCGAATCTTTGGCACATAGCAGCCTCGAATGAAACACACTTACGAGCATAGCGACTAAGTCTTACAAACTTGCGCTCGTACTCAGATATGGTCGTACGACACTGTTTAAGCTCGAGAAATTCCTTGCGTTTCGAATTTATGAATCGCTGGCTGGTGTATTTCTTTCGAAACTCTTTCTGAAAGAAGTCCCAAGTAACTCGTTCATTAAGAACAACCGATACAAGAGTATTCCACCAATAGTAGGCAAAATCTCGTAACAAAGATATGGCGCACTTCAGGCACTCATCAGGTGTGCAAGATAGTTCATCGAAAACACGAAAAGTATTATTGAGCCAAAATTCAGCTCGCTCATCATCATCATCATCTTCGGCTCTGAACTCTTGAGCCCTGTGTTTTCTAATTCTGTCCATTGGAGGCTTGCTTACTCTTTCAGGATTAATGATTGGGGTACCACCGGTACTACATGGGGAGTATTCAGATTCAGGGGTTGTTGAATAGCCGGATTAGCCCAGATATATTGCTTGAACCAATTATTCATCATGCTATAGAAGGCTTGTTTAGCCCCCTCATCGGGATTACTCGCAGCTGGTCAAGATTCATCCGGCGCGATCCCTTGCGTGGGAGCGGGTGCCACACTCTCGACATCATCAGCTATAGCTCGCTCGGGATCAGGATCAATTTACTATATGAAAGAAGAAAACACATTTCACTGTCAAAAGTCATCACACTATCACATTATAAATTATGGTATGTATAGCTAAACCCAACACGTGCTACGTTAGTCCGAGAACTGACTAAACTGTATCTCTGATACCAATCAAATGTAACACCCCTAACCCGTATTCCTCGCTGGAATAGGGTTACGGGCATTACTTTACCAACCACAAGTCAAAGCACCTTATAAAAACTACTTCATTAATAGATGCGTACCAATCCATACTAACACTATTAAACATGTATAACCCTTCTAATATCAATACATTAATAAACATATTACAATTCATATCATTAACATCTACCAAAACTAATTACATTCAATTAGCAAACACTATTCATTTGGTCACTTTACATCTTATGGCCGAATAAGTATATTACCCCTATTCAACTTATACAAATCAAATAACTATAACAAATCAATCATATGCATACCATATCTAATTGTTCACAACATTAGCTTATTCTTTTTAAACATCTTAACCGATTGTAAGTAACATCTAAAGAATAATATGAATTCCAAATTAAATCAATATCATGGCCAAATGTTTGCAAGTGAGCATACTTTAACTTGTTCACAAATATAATGCACATAACAAAATTTGAAATAACTTCTAAATTAAGATTATAATGTATCCGAACATACCCAAATATTAAACCAAAATCAAACATAATTAAGCCATATTCAAGTAAATAAATTAATATCAACTTGCATTTACTTCAGTCATGAGGCATTCATTCGAAATGTAAAACTAAAATACCCTTTTAGAAATTCACAAAGCATACATACCAAAACATGCTTTTATCAAGATTGAAAAATGCCCAAACATACATATATATATATATCACCTCAAGCATAAACAAGTCAACCCAAGCATAGTAGTGAAGCCATATTCGCATAGCCTTTATATACATGATGTACAAAATAAACTCCAAAGAGAAAATAGCCTATACATGCCATAGTTTCCAAATGTTCAACTTAACAAAAAGGTACCAAAGATAGATGATAGTGTGATTGACTTTGACGATGATCCCCGAGCTCGAGCTTCGACTTCAATATCTATAAAATAGGTAAATAAACACATACAGTAAGCTAACATAGCTTAGTAAGTTTTAAGCATTGGTTAAAATATACAACTAGTCAATATACAATTTAATCAACCCAACATGATCATTAACTAATCCATAAACACAAATAAGCATAACTTGTCATCATTCAACAATCACCATTTCTAATATATCTTAAAACCGAACATTCACATGCCATTTGTCCATTTCGAATCAAGCTCAAAAATAAATGATTACATCACATTTCTATAATTTCATATACAAGAATAACTTACCTCAATAGTACTAAGTTATTCAATTATCATGCATTACTTACCTACGTGTCACTTCTCGGTTATCTCCATACTTTTAACTTATGTCCTTGAAATGTTTGAAAATCCGCACACACAGTGCAACCCATGTAACGTATTGCACATTTAGTGCCGTTACTTGAAAAAGAGCAAACATAGTGCCATATACTAGTAATGTATCGCAAACCTAGTGCTATTACTTATTTTTCCGCACACAAAGTGCCATTCGAACGATTTCGCACACACAGTGCTCGATTTTTCAAACTCGCACACATAGTGCCCCTTGACCGAACCTTCCTTTATTCATAAGAACACTTATAATTCTATTCCAATCATACATACACATACTTAAACGGTCACCACCACTCAATTTTCCTATCACGTACCATCACATTCGGCACACCCATTATACATGTAAACTTATGTCCACCAATTTAAAACAATCATCTCTCTCACTTCATTTTCACAGTTAACTATCTCTTAACCCTTATATATATACTCAAACAACTCAATTAATCAAGGTTTATTTATACATATACCAAATCTTACATTTGGCCAACTCATTTTAATTCATTAAAACATTCGACACTATGATATTTAACATACCTACCATCATTTAACATATGCATATAATATAGAATAAAATTCAATTTAATCCAATTGCTTAAAAACTTACCTAGGAAATCGACGGATTTGATTTTCCTGGCTATTCGTTCAATTTTGTTTTCCTCCAATCCAATCCCGATTCTTTTTATTCTTGATGTATATAATTTCAAATTAAGCTCATTCAAATATATTTTCATTCAATTTAATCCAAAAACACATAATTATACAAATTACCATTTTACCCCTAGTATTTACCATTTGTACTATTTAGTCCCTATTACACAACTCACAAAATACTCAAAATTTGGCCACCATTCTTTAGAGCCGAATTTCCATCCTCCTATTCCAAGTCTATACAACTCATTTATTTCACATTCTAACCTCTAAAAATTTAATTTTTATAATTAAATCCAAATTACCTAATTTTATCAAAAAAATCAACAACATTTGTTAATCTAACACATACAACCAACATTTCACCATTAATCAACAAAAACAAATGGCATCACACGATAAACACAACCATTTCAAAAATTTACACATGGGCTAACTAAAACTCAAAGCAACGATCTCAAAAACGTAAAAATTATCAAAAACTAAAACTAAATCATACCTTAATCAAGCTTAAGAAATGTGTCCGATATGTGATATCATGTAAGACCACGTCTGGGATGTTGGCATTGATTCGAGATTTCGTGTAAGACCACGTCTTGGACGTTGGCATCGATATGAGATTTATATGTAAGACCATGTCAGGGACATTGGCATCGTATTGATTCGTGGAAGACCTTGTGTAACATCCCCAAACCCGGCCCATTCACTACGACCGAATCTGGTTATGTTATTGCGAAAAGACGGTTGAAAAACCTCGTTAACTTAGCATAAAGCATGAAAGAATTCAATTTTGAAAACTATATCAGATATGTGAGTAAAACGAATTCCTCTTACTTAAAACTCATGTAATTTCTTTTGTTGTGTGAAAACATTTTTGAGTTAATAAGAATTTAAAATAACAAAACCATAATCAAGTAATACCAAATAATAAAATGGCCTTTATTACAACCCAATAATTCAAATAAAGTACTTATATCAAAACCAAACATAAAATATTAAATCATCATCTTCTAAGATAGGCCACCTTGTCCTCTCCGATCCCTGGTCCCAATTTCTTTATGCAATACTCGAAAATGGTTAAAGGAAAAAGGTGAGTCACCAAGACTCAGTGTGCCACCCTTTTTCCCTGATTAGCAAAATATCATATGCAACATAAACATAACCATCATGCATCCAATCAATATGCACCCAATCCTAACCATCCATACACCTTTTCTACCCCGTGTGGTACCAAACCACTGGTGGTGCCAAACCACCGTGACATATAGTCACAATGTGTTACCAAAACACCGGTGTCCCAAAGACACGATATCCAGTCAATGTGGTGCCAAACCACCGGTGTCTCAAAGACACGCTTGTGATACCAAATCACCGGTGACCGAAGTCACAAATCCGATGATGGGGCCAACCCATCGTGTGATACCAAATCACTAGCGACAATCCCGTATCTCTCAAGTGGGGCCAACCCACGGTGGTGTCCAACCACAGGGACGAGTCGCAATAAGGTGCCAAACCTCTCGGTGTCCCAAAGACACAAATGTGGTACCAAACCACTGGTGACCGAAGTCACAAATCCGATGATGGGGCCAACCCATCGTGTGATACCAAATCACCGGCGCCAATCCTCAATACCGCTTTGTGGGGCCAACCCACCGTGGTGCGAAACCACGGGGGCGACGCGAGGTGCCAAACCTCTGAGGTGCCAAACCTCGTAACCCAAAGTCACAAAGTTGTGTTACCAAAACACTGGTGCTCGCCGGCCACAAAATATCACCGCCCCTCCTCTCATATCACCCATCATTATACCAACTCATGTATAGTATTCAAATCATGCAAACATGTTTAACGTTGCATCTCATACATCATAAATCATGACATCATGTATCAATAATAATTACTCATAATGAAACGGACTTACTCGAATCCGCACACATACCCCATAGGGTATCATATCACTCAACCATACTGTTTCGATTTTACCAATCAATTGTAACACCCCAAACCCGGTCCAAACACCATGACCGAATCTGGCATGTTACGGGAAAAACGAGTTTGAAAATTTCGAATTTGTACCAAATAGACTTGATAAAAACTTTGTTCCTTTTTGAAACCAAGTTGTTTAATGATGTTACTAAAACATTTAGACTTAGTAAACATTTACCTTTAAGTTTGAAAACAATTGATTTTCGTAAACTTATAAAATCGATCATGATACCCGATGGTATAGTTGAAAACATATCGTTAAAGTTTTGAAATCGTTGTTGTGTCATGTTTTAGCAAATTAACCCAATCTCAGTCTATTAAAGCATATTAAAATCAAACTTAAAACATAAAAATAAAAGGCATAATTTAAAGGCTTTTACAAGTCCAAATAAAACCCAAACGAAATTAAATAAACTAAAGTACTCAAATGCAAATGGTGAGTAAACTTTTTATTAGAGCATGGCATGCGCACTCGAGAGTCCATCCCGGCTCCATGTCCGCGTCTCACGAGTCACCGAAATGTCAAAGGAGAGGGTGAGTCGAGTGACTCGATGTGTAAATCCCGCCCCCGATGAAACAACATGCTAACACACATCATACATAGCAATCATAATCAATGCAACCCGATCCTAACCATCCATACTCCTTCCTACCCCGTGTGGTACCAAACCACTGGTGACATACAGTCACGATGTGTTACCAAAACACTGGTGTCCCAAAGACACAATATCCATCAATGTGGTCCCAAACCACTGGTGTCCCAAAGACACAATCTGTGGCACCAAAGCACCGTGACCGAAGTCACAATTCCAATGATGATGGGGCCAACCCATCGTGTGTTACCAAAACACTAGCGAGACGATCCATCCCGATCTCAAGTGGGGCCAACCCACGGTGGTCAAACCACAGGGACAAGTCGCAATGTGGTGCCAAACCACTGGTGTCCCAAAGACACAATGTGCTACCAAAGCACTGGTGACCGTAGTCACAAATCTGTTGATGGGGCCAACCCATCGTGTGTTACCAAAACACTGGCGTCAATCCCGTATAATCATCCGTGGGGCCAACCCACTGTGGTACTGAGCCACTGGGACGAGACGCTGAGGTACCAAACCTCTGGAGGTGCCAAACCTCTGGTGACCCAAAGTCACAAAGTGTGCTACCAAAGCACTGGTGCTCGTCAGCACAAAATATCACCGCTCCCTCATCACATATCCCCCATCAATATGCCATACTCATGTAATCATGCATCTCATGCAAGTCATGCATATCATGCCACCATACCAAGCAGTCTCTCATAACATACATACAAAACATAGGTCATGCTATTATACTTTATTAATAGTGCTCATAATAGAACAACTTACCCGAATCGTCCACATACCCCATTTTGGGTATTCACTAACCATCATATCATTACGATTTTTAACAGCAAACAAAGTTATTAATAACATTACTAAGTATTAGTGTGCTAGTTTACACACCGATAATACGAGCCTAGAAATCCAACGAGAACGAAAAGCTAAGCCCCTCGAGTATTGACTCCTACAACCGCCAAACATTAGGGGTTAGGCCTCTATGATATTCGGCCAACACCATCAAGACCAACAAGGATTGTCGAATCACCCTTACCTTACTATTGGTTCGGCTTCTTAGCAACCCAATCACAATGATTCCTCCTCCAACAATCAAGACCCTAACAAACCAATAGTTAAACACTACTCATCTTAAACTTAGACTTAACCGAGATCAACTGATCAAAAATATACCAACTCGCTTACCCTTCACTTACCAATCGGTCACTTGCGGTCAAGGCTTCAATTGATCGCCTCACCTAATCACCACCACGATCAAAAGACCCTATCACAAGATAATTATCAAAAGCTTAATATCCTCCAACCACAACCAACAAAGAAACAACAGAGGAGTTATGGCCATTCGGCCTTGCACTTACCAACACCCAACACCAATATTCGCCAACCTAACACCGTGGAAGAGAGGAGGTTCGGCCAAGGCTTCAAAAGAAAAGGATTCGGTCAAGATGAAAACACAATCTAGAGGGAAATTTCTAATCACCAAGGGAGGGTTCGGCTAGTATCTTGAAAGTGAAGCAAAAGTAAGATGTGTTTCAAGAAGAAGAAGAGAATCGGCCAATGGTCTTGAGAAGAGAAGAAAATGGAAGAAGGATAGGTGCTTTTCGGTTTTGGAGAAGAAGGAAATAGAGAAAGTATTTGGAACAGGAGGTTTCGCCTACAATGTTTAAGCAAGAAAGAAGAAAATGAATATGACAAGGGATGATAGAAGTTTCGGTTTACTTAATCAAGGAGGAGGAGAGAGAGCATACGGCTACCAAAATAATTGAGAGCACAAAATCAACAAAGTTGCTGGACTTTCGGTTTGTGAAAGAAATGATGGAGAACACACTTGGACTTTCGGTTTTAACAAATGAAGAAAAACGAGAGAAAAATGGACACTTTTGCTTACCAAAAGAAGACCGAAAATGTACCCAAAGCCAAAATACATTCGGCCTCCCTTCCCTACACTATGCCGCCCACTCCCCCACTCCAACACCCCACAAAAATCGCCAAGAATCCCCAAAACTCTCCCCACCAATCCTTCAAACGGCTTGACCAAGTCCACCTCCCCAATTTACTCTCCACCTTCCATTTGAATGGTATGACCAAGTCAATGGCGAGTTTGAACCGCACACTACTACTCCTCCTCCATGCCGTAAAAATGGAAGCAAAAATGTGGGATTTCTCGCAGCTTGAACATAGGACCTCCTTCCCCCCGCAAGTGACGCTAAACACAAGCCCCAAGTGACGCATGGTTTGCCACTTTACTAGCTCAACTCTTGTGCTAAAAATCACCAACAAATAATTGTAAACCCTACTCCAACAACTCCTCATACCCAAAGTTTAAAACTAAAATTTTCCTACCTACTCAAAGCTTACTTCTAGCCTACAATTAAACCCCTAAAACACCGAAATAACAACACAAAGACACCAACACATGCGATATCATGCAACACAAAAATTAGCCCCTAACCCGGATATTACGCTTCTACCCCTTAAGAAAAATTTCGCCTCGAAATTACCTCGTCAAAAGAGTTGCGGGTATTGCTTTGCCTCATCGTATCCTCGGGTTCCCATGTGGCTTCCTCCACACCATGATTCCGCCAAAGTACCTTAACCAAAGGCACGACTTTCTACGCAGAACTTTCACATCCCGATCTAGAATCGCAGACCGGTTCTTCCTCTATGGTCATATCTCGATTCACCTCGATCTCTCCACTTTGCCACAACATGCGATGGATCTGAACGGTACCTCCGCATCGAAACGTGAAAAACATCGTGAATCGCTAAGCTCACTGGCAACTCAACCGATACGCCATCGTCCAACTCGCCTCAATACCTTATACGCCCAATGAATCTCGGACTAAGCTTGCCTTTTCGCCAAACCTCCTCAAGACCTTCTTCCAAGGCGAGACCTTTAAGAAAACTCCGATCTCCCACAAATAACTCTATATCTCTTCGCTTAAGATCGGCATAAGACTTTTTGCGGCCTCAAGCTTCCTTTAAACGAGATCAATCAACTTAACCTTGTCCTCGGTCTCAAGAAACCAACTCAGTCCCAACAATCGACGTTCACCTAACTCACCCAACATGTAGGTGAGCGACACTTCCTACCATACAAATACCTCATATGGTGCCATCTTGATGCTTGCTTGGTAATCGTTGTTATAGGCGAACTCGCCAACGGCGTAAACTCATCCCAACCGCCTCAAATCCGAACACAACCTCTCAACATGTCTTCTAAGATCTCGAATAACTCTCTCGATTGCCCGCCGATCATGGGTGAAAAGCCGTCTTTGAAATCCAAACGAGTACCCAATGCTTGATGCAACGCTCTCGTAACCTCGACGTGAACCTCGGATCCCTATCCGAGATTATCGAAATCGAACACCGTGTAGCCTCACTATCTCGACACATAAAGTTTCGCCAATCTCAAGTGAATAGTCCACTCTCACCGAATGAAATGGGCCGACTTAGTCGACGGTCCACGATAACCCAAATCGAATCTTTCTTGCTTGGCGTAGCGGTAATCCACCGACGAAATCCATAGTTATCCTTTCCCATTTCCATCGAGGAATTTTCACAGTGAAGCAAACCCGACGGCAATCGATGTTCCGCTTTGACTGGCGACACGCCGACATTTTCCAACAAACTCGCTACACTCTTTCTTCAAGCCGTGCCACCAAAATCGCTCTTTAAGATCCCTATACATTTTACTACCTCCGGGATGCATAGCATAAGGATCTGCTATGTGCGTCTCAAGAATCTTCCGCTCACCAATATTTTTAGGCATACAAGCCTTACCTTGGAAACACAGAACCTCATCACTAGATAAGTCAGAACCTCCAAACCACCATTCTCGCACTTGTAACCTTTGCGCACTCAAGACTCTCATCCTCCAATCTGCTTTCTCTTTGATCTGCTCAACCCAAGTAGGCTTAACTCGCAGCTCTCGCCAAAATACTCCCGTCGCCATACAAGCTCAAATGGGCAAACAAAGCTCTTAAGTCCGAAACAACCCTACGGCTCAACGCGTCGCCACCACGTTAGCCTTGCCCGATGATATTCAATCGAATAATCGTAGTCCTTAAGCAATTCAACCCATCTACGCCGCCTCAAATTCGATCCTTCGGGTCGGTAAAGTACTTCAAACTCTTATGATCCGTAGACGATTGACTTCTCCCCGCACAAGTAGTGCCTCCAGATTTTTAGAGCGAAGACTACACCGCCACTCCAAGTCGTAAGTCCTGATAGTTGACCTCGTGTGGCCTCAACGGGCCGAGAAGCGTAAGCCACAACCTTACCCTCTCCTCATCGCAAGACACAACCTAAGCCCGTGTGTGATGCATCGCAATGAACCGTGAAATCCTTACCAAACCTCAAAGTTGAATTAAAACAGAGCCTCACCAAGATCTTCTTCAACTTATCAAAACTCTCCCCGCGCTTCTCTCGGTCAAACGAACGGAACTCCCTTCCTAATAAATTAGTCATCTGTCTGTGCAATTAACGAGAAACCTCCACAAATCTTCGATAGTATCCTCGCCAAACCCGTGAAACTCCGAATCTCAAATGACTGACTTAGGAGGCTTCCAATCCAAAACCGCCTCAACCTTTCGAGGATCTACTCTAATCCTCACCGATACTACATGACCCAAAAACGTCCACTTCACTAAGCCGTAACTCACACTTACCGAACTTAGCATAGAGTTGCTTCTCCTCAAAATCGCAACACCACCCTTAAGTGTGCATCATGCTCTTCCTCCGACCTTGAATAGACCAAGATATCGCCAATAAAAACCACGACGAACCGATCCAGATCTTCACTTTGAAACACCCTATTCATCATATCCATAAAGTCGCCGAGCGTTAGTCAACCCGAACGGCATTACCAGAATTCGTAGTGCCGCATCGAGTCCAAACGCCGTCTTATGGATATCCGCTTCCTTAACTTTCAACCGATGGTACCTGCACCTCAAATCGATCTTCAAAACACCGATGCACCTTTCACCGGTCAAACAAGTCATCTATCCGTGGTAACGGATACTTGTTTTTAATCGTCGCTTTATTCGGTTGGCGGTAGTCGATACACATCCGCATCGAACCGCCCTTCTTCTTGACGAATAACACCGGCGCTCCCACTACGGCGAAACACTTGGCCTAATGAAGCCTCGATCCAACAACTCCCGAATCCGAGCCTTAAGCTCCACCAATTCCTTTGGTGCCATCCTATATGGAGCAATAGACACCGGCGCGATCCCGGTAGCAGATCTATCCCAAACTCTACCTCACGATCCGGTGGCAAACCCTAAGCTCCTCCGAAACACATCGACAAATTCCTTAACATGCATTTAACCTTCTCAACAAAGAGACTTTAGCCTCTAAGGCATACACATGAACCACATACGCTTCAGCAAATTCTTCCCGACCATCTTTACCGCTTTTAAAGCCGATACCACATTGGATAAGTAATTTCTCCTATTACCTATCATACTCACTTCATCTCCCTTATCCGTCGATAGAACCACGCGCTTAGCCGCGCAATCCACCTTGGCCTGGTACTTCACCACCCACCCATCCCGAGAATCGATCGAACTCCTCAAACGGCGCTCCATCGGATCAAGAAGAAAAAACTACCCCTTGGAGTTCTAGGGGTACATCCTTATACAACTTATCTACCACTACAGAGTGACCTAGAGGGCTAAGTACAGTCATCTGCCTAGAAGATATCTCAGAATCTAAGTCCATGGTCTCAACTATACTACTAGCAACATACGAATGCGTGGAACCCAAATCAATTAAAGCAAGATAGGAGAACCAAAAATCAAAAACGCACGGTGATTACGTCCGCGTCGCCCTCCTCGCGGCGCCTAGTGCATACACCAAACCAGCCGCCGTGCCTCGTAACTACCGCGCACCTCGCTTCGGTGCTCCACGACCTCGACCAACCATTACCACCTCTCGCCATTACCACGGCCCTCTGTGGTGGCGGTCCATTACCTCTCGAATCGTTACGCCCCGACTCTCGATCAATCTCGCCAACCTACGCGGACAAATCCCCGATGCGATGATCCGAGAACCACACTCGAAGCAACCCTTACCTCCCGTCCAACAACCACCCCAATGAGTTTTACCACACCGACATACATCTGCGGCGGTCCCCGCCTAGCAAAGACCAAATCTAGCAGATCGATTCGCCCCACTTGCCTAGCCCTCTTCTCGCGGGTTACCCGACGATCCCAAGACCCAAAGCTCCTCTTAAGCCTACTCCCGCCCATGTTCTGTCTTACCGACTCCTTAACACCTTCGCTACCTTAGCCTTCTCGACTAAGACAAAAACTCGCGCTCTCGCCGTGGAGCAATCAGCACCTCAACTCGCCTCGCACCATCCTCGAAACGAACACACCTCTCATGCTCGGTGGCTACAATGCCCTCGGCATACCTACTCACCTGTCAGAACTCGGCCTCGTATTCGACAATGATTTACTCCCCCGAACAAGCCTCGAAATGCCTTTCTCTCGGGAGTCGATGTAGCTAGCCCCGATGTACTTCTTTTTGGTATGCGGCTCAAAAATAATCCCATGTCGGATCCTCACCGCCACACTGTCCCGAACCGTGAGCCACCACCGATATGACTCATCCCGAGAAGCGATACAATCCCTTAAGTTTCTCTCATTCGTCAAGTCCGGATCGCCCATGATCCGCTCCGTTGCCTCCACCAATACTCAGCAGCGTGCTAGGAGCAACACCCGATACACCCTGGAAAAACTCGGCCGGGTAGCCCGGAGCCTCTCGAGAACAGATTTCCTAACTCCCGCACCACCACCTACACCACCTACCCTTTCCAACACCCGCAAAGATCGCTCGTGACATCACTGCGTCATCTCGGTCGATCTTGGAACTCACCACCTCCACCGGTGGCGAATCCCATCTCATTTTCTCGAACCCCGCCTGGATCCTACGGCTCTCGTAAACCGTCATTCTACCCCTACCTCTACCACGAGTATTACGACCACGTCCGCCTCGAGTGCTCATGTCTAAACGATCTACGATCTCGATTAAAAGAATTTTTATGCATTAGTATAGTTCCACTTTCTTAACCGCAAAGAAATTTTATGAATGGAGTTTATTCAGGGTTCTTTCGAGCAATCAAGGTTTCAATCTTCTATCCTATTCACGCAAAAGAGATTATACATTCATTCCTTAACCCTTTCCATACCTATTCACTCATCTGGACATTCTTTGCCATTCTAGCCCAAGGGTATTTTCGTCATTTTTCCCTACAGGTATTTTTCGTAATAAAAGATATTTTAAACTTTCAGAACAACGGTCAATTTGAAATTCCAAAAATTTGAGAGTGTTCTTTGAAAATTTTGTAAAATACTTTGTTTTGGAAACTGTGGGTATTTTAGTAATTTTCACAAACGAGATGCGTTTTTGTAAATTTCAAAATCCAAATTTTCGATTGATACTTTGTAAAACAGAGTATTTGAATTTCGTAACATCATTGGAATTTTGGGGCAAAATCATTGAGTTGCTATTTTATAAACCGAGGGCATTTTAGTAAATTTACCCCTAAGGGCATTTTTGTAATTTTCCATAAATCAGGTTTTTCAAGAAAATTGTTGTAAATGTGACATTTTCGGTTTTGAAAGAGTTTATTGCAAAAGAATTTGAAAACATTAGGGTTGTATTTTTGAAAACATGGCTAATTCCCTTTTCGGGTTTTAGTCGTTAGGTTAAGTCTATGACCGAGCCTTTTTGGTCAGGGTGAACTCGAGCTACGCACCAGGTGGGATACCTGCGAAGAGGAGGTGAGTCACGAGGACTGCTTAAATACCAAGCTCTTCCTGCCTCTCTCTAGACATGCGTACAGGAGTTACCACACCCTAGCCCCGTGGCTGAGTCACAGATTGGTTTAGTGCTTTAAGTCTTATGCTTCAGTTCAAGTGTTTGAGTAATCTAATCCTAGGGTTCCAGTCCTATAAATCTAACTACGCCCACACATCACCTACCCTTCTACAAGTAGAAATTCACGGAAGAAATTAGAGTTACTTACCCGCGGCGAATCAGTGCCGAGACTCGGTGCCATGCCTTGTAAACCATGTATTCCATCACAAAAATCGTAATAAAGATGATGGTTAGTGAATACCCAAAATGGGGTATGTGGACGATTCGGTAAGTTGTTCTATTATGAGCACTATTAATAAAGTATAATAGCATGACCTATGTTTTGTATGTATGTTATGAGAGACTCGCTTGTATGGTGGCATGATATGCATGACTTGCATGAGATGCATGATTACATGAGTATGGCATATTGATGGGGATATGTGTGATGAGGAGCGGTGATATTTTGTGCCGACGAGCACCAAAGCTTTTGGTAGCACACTTTGTGACTTTGGGTCACCAGAGGTTTGGCACCTCCAGAGGTTTGGTACCTCAAACGCCTCGTCCCCAAGTGGCTCAAGTACCACGATGGGTTGGCCCCACGGATGATTATACGATTGACGCCGTTGTTTTGGTAACACACGATGGGTTGGCCCCATCAACGATTTGTGACTACGGTCACCGCGCTGCTTTGTAGCACATTGTGTCTTTGGGACACCAAAGTTTTTGGCACCACATTGCGACTTGTCCCCGTGGTTTGACCACCGTGGGTTGGCCCCACTTGAGATACGGGATCGCCTCACTAGTGTTTTGGTAACACACGATGGGTTGGCCCCATCATCATTGGAATTGTGACTTCGGTCACCAGTGCTTTGGTAGCACAAGTTGTGTCTTTGGGACACCAAAGTGGTTTGGACCACATTGATGGATATTGTGTCTTTGGGACACCAAAGTGTTTTGGTAACACATCGTGATCAGTATGTCACCAAAGGTGGTTTGGTACCACACGGGGTAGGAAGGAGTATGGATGGTTAGGATCGGGTTGCATTGATTATGATTGCTATGTATGATGTGTGTTAGCATGTTGTTTCATCGGGAGCGGGATTTACACATCGAGTCACTCGACTCACCCTCTCCTTTGACATTTCAGTGACTCGTGAGACGCGGACATGGAGCCGGGATGGACTCGAGTGCGCGCATGCCATGCTCTAATAAAAAGTTTACTCACCCATTTGCATTTGAGTACTTTAGTTTATTTAATTTCGTTTGGGTTTTATTTGGACTTGTAAAAGCCTTTAAATTATGCCTTTTATTTTTATGTTTTAAGTTTGATTTTAATATGCTTTAATAGACTGATTGGGTTAATTTGCTAAAACATGACACAACAACGATTTCAAAACTTTAACGATATGTTTTCAACTATACCATCGGTATCGTGATCGATTTTATAAGTTTACGAAAATCAATTGTTTTCAAACTTAAAGGTAAATGTTTACTAAGTCTAAATGTTTTAGTAACATCATTAAACAACTTGGTTTCAAAAAGGAACAAAGTTTTTTATCAAGTCTATTTGGTACAAATTCGAAATTTTCAAACTCGTTTTTCCCGTAACATGCCAGATTCGGTCATGGTGTTTGGACCGGGTTTGGGGTGTTACACCTTGTTTGGGACAGTGGCATAGATATCTGGTTACATGTAAGACCACGTCTAGGACGTTGGCATTGTACGACTATTTCGAGTATACCGAGTAAACTATTAGATTCCGAACAGTTTAACGGGCAAATCTGAGAAATGAATGTCTATGTGAAATGTATAAATGATTCAGGTACGTTGGAAAGGTAAGTGTTCAAATGAGCTTGCTATTGTGAATGTGTGTATAGATTTGAGGAGATAATATGTGATTCAAGCTTGAATGAGCTTTGAGTAATATGATACTTTGAGCTATGGAATGTGGGTAAGTAATGGCTAAATAAATGAGCCAAAGGATATGTTATAAATTTGCATATGAGAACCATTAATGTTGTTGTATCAATGTGGCTAAGTGCATTTTATGCTATGTTTATTTGTATATGGCTTACTAAGCTTTTGAAAGCTTACTTTGTGTGTGATTTCTCTGTTTTATAGATCGTTAAAGCTACTGAAGGCTCGGGGATCATCGAGGATCATCACCACACTATCAAACTTTACTTTGGTACTTTTGAATGTGTATATAGTTAAATATGGCATGTATAGCCTAGTTGTTTTGGGATATGTTGATATATGTAAGTGGCCATGTGATATGGCTAGATACATGGTTATGTCATGAATGAATAAGATGCAAGTTTTGATATAGCTTGTTAGCAAATGAACTGGTTAATGATTGATAAGCATATATGAGATGAGTGAATTGGTCAAGGAAATGGTAAGTTTGTTGATGCAATGTTGAAATATCATTGATGAGATAATGCTTTAGTATTGTGGTATGATATGAATGAATTATGTTTGAATATTCTTGTGAAATGGTTGAACCAAATGGTTTATAAGTTAGCATGCTTAGAGATGAGATTGAATATGATGATATGATGAACATTTTGATGTGTTTTGGTTGCCAATGATACATGAAAAGATGCTTAATTGTGCTTGTAGGGATGACCTATTGTGTGGGTGGCAATTTGGCCTTCAAAATGGCCTATAATTTCCCACACGGTTGAGCACACGGGTGTGTGGCTCTATCGTGTCCGTCATGGTTGAAATTCAAAACAAGCCAGGCTTGACCACAGGTAAGACATACGGGCGTGTGACTTGCCGTGTGGTGCAAGTCAGTAGCGACCACGGGTGAGGCACACGGGCGTGTCCACGACCGTGTGGACAAGTCAGTATGTATGCCCTGTTTTGACATGGCTTAGACACACGGGCATGTCTGAGGCCGTGTGAGACACACGGCCTGCCCACACGAGCGTTTGACCCCTGTAACTTTGAAAAATTTTTAAATTTCTCAGAATTTTTGAATGTGTTCGGTTTAGTCCCGGCCCTATTCTAAAGCATGTTTAAGGTCTCGAAGACATATTTAAGGGACCCTTTGATGTGATTTGTTAAGTTATGTTTTGAAATGTCCGTAAAAGTTTCTAATTGTCTGGTAATGCCTCTTAACCTTAGACCGGCGACGGTTACGGGTTAGGGGTGTTACATAGAATTGTTGAAAGATTATGAACTTGTGATTGATTATCATCTGGGTAAAGCTAATGTTGAAAGATTATGAACTTGTGATTGATTATCATCTGGGTAAAGCTAATGTTGTTGCTGATGCTTTGAGTCGAAAGTCTTTATGTGCTTTGCGTGCTATGAGTACTCAGATAGATATATGTGATGATGGTTCAATTTTGGCTGAGTTGAAAGTAAAGCTGATGTTTATACATCAGACTTGTGATGCTTAGAAAAGTGATGCTGAAATGATGATAAAATGAGCTCAATGTGGTTTGAATTCTGAGTCAGAATTTCGAGTCGATAACGATGATTGTTTGAGATTTAGAAATCAAATTTGTGTTTCAAAGAATTCAGAGTTAATTTAGTTGATTTTGAACGAAGCTCGAAGTAGTCGTTTGGTAGTTCACCCAGGAAGTACGAAAATGTATAATGATTTGAAACAGTTTTATTGGTGGCATGGTATGAAACGAGATATCTCTGAGTTTGTCTCGAGATATTTGGTTTGTCAACAAGTTGAAGCTGAACATCAGCTTCCATCCGGCTTATTACAACCAATTATGATTCCTAAGTGGAAATGGGAGAGAATCACGATGGACATTGTGTTGGGATTGCCTTTATCTCTGAGAAAGAAAGATGCGGTCTGGGTAATAGTTGATAGATTGACGAAATCAACTCATTTTGTTCCAGTGAGAACAAATTATTAACTTGATAAGTTAGCTGAATTGTATATCTCTGAGATTGTGAGATTGCACGGGTGCCACTATCTATTATATCCGACAGAGATCCGAGATTTACCTTGCGATTTTGGAAGAAATTACAAGAGGCTTTAGGCACGAAGCTGCATTTCAGTACTGCATTTCATCCGCAAATGGTTGGACAATCCGAGTGAATCACTCAGATTCTTAAAGATATATTTAGATGTTGCATTCTTGAGTTTGAAAATACGTGGGATAAGCATTTACCGTTGATTGAATTCGCATACAATAACAGTTTTCAATCTACCATTAAAATGGCACCGTATGAAGCTTTTTATGGTCTGAAATGTCGAACTCCATTGTATTGGACTGAGCTGAGTGAGAATAATATTCACGGGATTAATTTGATAAAAGAGACTGAACAGAAAGTGAAAGTGATTCGTGACAGTTTGAAAGCAGCATTAGATCGTCAAAAGTCTTATGCAAATTTGAAATGGAAAGATATCGAATTTGAGGTTGGTGATAAAGTGTTTTTGAAAGTATCCCCGTGGAAAAATGTACTCCGATTTGGCCAAAAAGGCAAGCTGAGTCCGAGGTTCATGTATGAGATCGTTGAAAGAATTGGGCCAGTTGTTTATAAATTTTTTGTTGCCACTGAATTAGAGAAAATTCATAATGTATTTCACGTATCAATGCTTCGACGATATAGATCTGATCCATCGCATGTAATTGTTCCTACTGAGGTGGAGATTCAGTCAGATTTGTCGTATAGTGAAGAACCGATTCAAATTTTAGCACGTGAGATCAAAGAGTTGAGAAATAAAAGAATTTCCTTAGTGAAAATACTATGGTACAAACACGGAGTTGAAGAGGCTACGTGGGAACCTGAATATGTTATAAGAGAGCAATATCCAAACCTATTCATTGGTAAGATTTTCGGGGACGAAAATCCCTAAGAAGGGTGAGTTGTAGTAGCCCGGTTTATACCCTAGTCAGAACAGTGGTTTCGAGACCACAAATTCGAGGTCAAAAAATATTTTAATATTATTTTTTATGTTTATAATATGTGATTGAGCATCTGTGAAAATTTGGTGTGAAAATTTTATTGTTTGTGTGCCGAATTATGAAAAAGTACTTAATCGCATAAAATGCAAAAGCTGTGTGCTGATTGTTTAAGTGCCTAATTGTTGTTGTCTTTGTAATTGGGAGGTTTTATGATGCAATTAACCCACTATTAAGGTTAGTGGGTGGTAATGGACAAAATAACCTTAATGAATAAATGTTTTATATGTTTAATAAAAGAGTAAATTGGTAAAATGTAAATTAAGTTGATAATAAATAAAACAAAGCCAAAAATGCTCATCTTTTTCATGCATATTTCCATCGAAATTAAAAGAGAAAGAAAGGTTTAAGAGCTTTGAAGGCAGCAAGCTCATGCTTAAATTGGTTTTTAGCTCGGTTTTTAATAATTTCTACGTTTTTGTAATCGTTGCTTAGTGCTCTTCAAAACCCATGCTTCAGTTGTTTCGAATTGATGATGAAATTGAAATGTGCCATTGATAATTTTGCAAGCTTTGTGATGATTGAGGATAAAATATGAAAGTTATGTGATAGATTAACATATTTTATCTTTGAATTTTTGGTGAAATTGAGTAATTTGGACTAAATTGTGAAAATAATATTTTGAGCGACTAAAATGTGAAAGAAATGAAATATATGGGCTTGTATTAGCTTGGGGAAAATTCGGCTAGGCATAAGTGAAGAAACATTTTGTGTATTTCGTGATTTTGTGAAATAGGGACTAAAGTGATGAAATGTGAAAATGTGAGGGCTATTTTGTAAAATGCCTTAAATATGTGTGTGTGGATTAAATTGAACGAATTGGTGATTGAATGAGCTAAATTTGAATATGTATACACTAAGAAATGAGAGATTTGGATCGAGATCGAGGCAACGACAAAGTACTCGATTAATCAACTAGTTTCGATATTTCGACGTCCGAGGTAAGTTCGAATATAATACTAATTGTTAAATTATATCTATGTGATGTTAATTGAATGAATGTGTAACGCCCCCAATTTTTGGGCCTAGTAGAATTGGGCCTATTGGACTTTGGGCTTTGGGTCTCAGAAAATTTTTAAGTGAGCGAGAAAATGACAATTGGCATGTGGGCTTTGAGGGTTAATGAATTTGGAGTGTCTAGGGGTGTTGGAGATGTCCTGGGATCAAGTAAGGGTATAGGAAAAATTTTGGTTTTAGCCCTAAGGGAACTGTGACTTCAGTTAGTAGGCCTTTTAAATAAATGAAGAAGAAAAATGACACAAAAGAGCTTGTGGTGTAGTGGCAAAGTGGCGCCACTTAGGGAGCAGGGAGGTGGCGTCATTAGCAGGCAAGGGAGTCCAAGGTTCGAGTAGTGGCATGGTATTTTATTGGGGTATTTATTTTGCTGTCAAGACTGCTAGAGTTTGTGTTGTAGTTAAAGTCTGATGGATGAGAGGTTTGAAATGGTCATGGAGAGATTGTAGGAGCTTATCTTGGAGAAAATTTAGGATGAGATTGAGGAGTTATCACGGAGAAAAGTTAGGAGCTGAGCAGTGTGAAGAGTTGGTGTCATTTTGGGAAGTGGAAAGTGTATAAATTCGGCTTAGGAGTGTAGATGAGTGCCATTTTTGGGTCTTTTAGGGGGTATTATGAATTTTCATTGTGGCTTTCGGCATTTGGAGAGTTTTGCAAATAGGTCAGTCTTTCTATCTTTACCGAATATCCTGTAGTTACCCTTACACAAGCACATTTGATCATTTTCTTTTCTTCTTGTTACCCTTTCCAAACCCTCTAAAGCCAAATAATTCCACCCTCCCTGTAAGCACTAAATTTTGTCCGGCTTTATTTATGTTTAATTAAAAAATTATTAAAAACTTGAAAAATACCAAAAAATCAAAATTACATTTTAACCCACAACTTTTCTAAATTTACACTGACCCCTAACTTTTCTAAAATTACAATTTGACCCTTAAACTTTTCCTAAATTACATTTTGACCCCAAACTTTTCTCAAATTACATTTTGACCCTAATACTTTCTTGAAATTATGTTTTGACCCTAAAATTTTTGTTGCCATTGCAGTCTGGTCCTTCTGGCAGATTACATGATTTAGGACACCTAATTCCCGGATTTTCCGGCCACCAGCATGGGTGGCCACTCCCTTCCCCAACTGCTACCTGCAAAAACATGAAAAAAAGACAAAGAAACAAGTTTAAAAGAGAGAAAAACACATCAAAAGAAACCCCCAACATTTTGGCAAAAAAAGAACACATACTAAAAAGAAAAAAGAGAGAAGACTCTCCTTTTTTTCTGTTTTCTCTCTAAGTAATATATGGGTCTTTGATTAGGAATGAAAAAAAAAGCATTTTGAAATAACCCATTTTCATGATTCACTGCCATTTAAAAAAAACGAAAGAGAAAATTTCGGTATTATCCCTTTTCCTTGTTGTTTAATGGATACCTTTGGCCAAGAAACAATGTTTTTTACCTGTCTGATGTGTGAGCCTTTACTCCTTTGCTTAGTTCTCCTTGATTTTTAGTAAACCTTGTTCGAATCTACACCACCGTACGAACCCCCATCACTACCGTACGAACTATAGCCGGCGCCAACACTACGGCTACCAACGACTGCTGCTCTTTCCCTCACTCTCTTCTGCACATTATTGAGACCAAAAAAAAGAGAAAGAAGAAGAAGTAAAAAGACCCATTTAAAAATACTTACCAGCCCAAAGAAAAATTGCAAGTTGGCCTACATTTCCCCCAAGCATCAGCCCACCAAGTAGCAGCCTATTTTCCCAAGCACCAACCCACCAAGCAGCAGCCAGTCTCCAAGCAGCAGCCCACTAGTAGCCGGACCTGGCCCAGCGCCCTTGGCAGCCCATATTTTTGGACATTGGTAAAATTTTAACCTTTTATTTGTTTATTGGGCCATGTCTCTATTTTATTTCATTAATATTATGTTAATTTTATATTTTCCTTATTTTTTTAAGCATTATGATTTTATTTATTGATTTTAAATTTTTAATAAATCCATTGTCAAGGCAACTCATTGATTTAACATTAAGTCGTTGATTTCATTGCTATGTTGGGTGAATACCTTTGGCTCGTGTTAAAAATAGGATGCCTTTCTAAAAATAAAAATAAAAAATCAACAAATTTAAAAGTTCTCGTGTTTTGAAATAAAATATTTATATTTTTGTGATTATTGGTAAGCGATCAAAATTTTATTTTTAAATTGTAGATAATGATACGTAATTTATCAAAATCTTAGTATTTCAAAATTTTCGTGTTTTCAAAAATTCTCGTGTTTCAAAAAATTTTCGTGCTTCAAAATTCGCTTGTTTCAAAATTTTCGTGATTTAAAAATTTTTGTGTTTTCAAAAATTCTCGGTTTTTTAGAAAAATTAAAATAAAAAATTCTCCAATTTCCAAATTTTCGTGTTTTTTTTTAAAAATTCCGTGTTTCACTCAGATCACGATTAATATTAAATTGAATTCGTATTTTTGAAAATTAAGACAACACGCGTTTAACGAGATACCAATTTTGGGCGTCGCGAGGGTGCTAATACCTTCCTCGCGCGTAACTGACTCCCAAACCTTGTTTTTCTCTGGAATTTTGACGTATACCTAAACTTCGCCTTTTTTTAAAAAAAAATTAAAATAATTTTTCTTAAAAAAATAGGATTTATTAGGTGTCCAATCACACCTAGAAAAAGGATCGGTGGCGACTCCTTTCTTTTTTAAATGAAATCGAAACTCTATTTTCTCCATTAGCGCCTTGTTTAAAGTTTAGGTCGCTACAGCTAGCGACTCCACTGGGGACATTTTTGTGAGAGTCGAGTCTGGAATTAAACGCGTGTTGTTAAAATTTTCAAAATTCCTCGTTCAAAATAATTTTTAATCGTGATCCTTAAATGTTGTCTTTTTTAAAAAAAAAAAAAAGTCATGCATTTGCATCATGTTGTAAATATTTTTCTAACTTGTTTTATCTTATTATTTTTTAGCTCTAAGTTTTTACGATTTTAGTTTTTCTAGTTTTAAAATAAAAACGAAAAGGTTTGCGAGTTTCTCCCCACACACCGTGCACTTGCATTTTTGCATAACATGAGCTCTCTACCCGAGCTCCGTCCGCTTAAGTGGAAGTAAACGCTATGCCTTCGTGAGTTAACTCGTCCCTCCGTATATGCTAGTGAATACTTCTGGGTTACATATGACTTATGCTTTCGTGAGTTAACTCGTCCCTCCGCATAGGCATAATTAAATGTAATCCCTCGAATTGAGCTCGCGAGCCTATGATGGGCGATAACCGAGGCTCCATACTAGCCTTAGTAGGCGACAGTATGGACAATTCGAGTACCTTTTAGAACCGAAACCGCATATAGTGAACTGTATGAGCCACTCGATTAGAGCCATGCCGAACCTCCGTCCGTTAATAATCACCAAAATATGTACATGGGAGAAACGCCTCTTACCTTTTATTTCTTTTACAGTTACACTTTTTATGCAAGGAAATCGGGTCCGTTTAATAATTTAGAATGGGTAGATTATCTGATGAGAATGTGGGGTAAGTTTATTTTGTAAATATGATGGGGTTAAAAAAAGTAGGTCAGTTTCACCAAAATGCACAATTAAATAGCTTAATTTGTTAGATTTTCCATAGTTTTTCTCCGTTTATAATTGTTGTAATTACTAACCAAGGTTATTTGTCTTCATTTTTATTTTTCATCATGCATCATAGGCATCTTGTTAGGAAGGTGTTGATTAGAGATTGGTTGCCAAAAACGGGTTTCTGATGGAGTAAATTACACAAGTGACCGAGAAAAATGCCATGGTTCGAGACTGGTCTTTGAAAACCCAAAAAGCAAAAGGGGACAGTTTAAAGGAAGGATGTATCACCAATCTTCCGGAACATGTGACTTCGAACGCTCGTCAGAATAACCTCGAAGACTTAGCTAGGATCTGGAAACAGTGGGACTTAGACACTAGGGCCATCTTCACTGAAAAGTACGGGGATATAGCTCACTTGATCGCTGTCAACATAGATGAACAGTTGATTCAAGCCATGGTTCGATTCTGGGACCCAGCTTACCAATGTTTCACTTTCAATCAAGAAGATATGACTCCGACCATAGAAGAGTATGTCACCTTACTTTGCGTTGACAGTGCACAATTCAGCAAGATATATGTGAAAGAGCCCAAACCAATGACCTTCAAGAAAAAGCTAATGAAATTGATGGGAATGACTGATACATGGGCTAAAAAACAGATAAAGAAAAAGAATGAAGTCAGTTGTGTTCCGTGGTTTTCTCTACGAGACTTAGTTCAAAACCATCCAGATATTATGAAGAGAGTAGATCTGTTTGCTTTTGCCATTTACGGGTTAATTGTCTTCCCAAAGGTTCTTGGGCATATAGAAGTTCCGGTAGTGGATTTCTTTGAAAAGTTGAGGCACGGAATCAACCCCGTCCCAACTATCTTAGTCGAGACTTTTATATCTCTAAGTAGTTGTAGGAGGAAAGGGGAAGGACGTTTTATCGGATGTGCATAGTTACTTAATGTTTGGATTATGAGCCACTTCTGGAAAGTGGAGCGCACACCTTTCCACATGTTTTCAAAAACATTCGCTCCATTTGAAGCTTACCTTGGGAAGGATTGGCCGAAGGATGTCACCGAACAACACTGGGTTTTGGTTTTTCAGAACATCCAAGCTGAAGATATAACTTGGAGAGCACCATGGATCTGTCCTTCGATTCTGTTATAAAAATGCGGAAGCCAAGATTTGGTACCTTTACTCGGATTATGGGGAGGAGTTGGATATGCTCCGTTAATGGTTCAAAGGCAGTTTGCTTCACGACAGTTCATACAGTCGGAGTTTGCTTTTACAGGCAAAGGTTACATGAAAAAAGTCTGAGATACTGCAAAGTCTTGGAAAGAAATTTACCTAATGGAGTTAGCTTTGTATGCTGATACTATCACTCAAGATTATGACATATGGAGACAACAATGAGTGAATAGTCAACAAATCTCACCGACAGATTATATTTTTCAAAATTCTTTCTTAGAAGAAATGCCGAAATGGCAAGACATGAATTTGAACTTGAAAAGGCCAAGCTGTTACGGGATATTAGTTCTCTTCAAGAGGAAAACTACCAGCTGAAAATCGATGTTCAAATTGAAAAATCCAGAAAGGAGAAAATCCAGAAAGAAGTCGAGACCATGAGAAATGATCTAAGGGATCTTCATTTAGAAAATAAGAAATTAAGAAACACCATAAAGAATAGTGAGCTGGGCAAATCATCGACGGAATGGAAAGAAGAATTAAGCACCATCAAAGGTGGGATGGAATTTTGGAGAGGGAAAGCGAAGAAGGAAGAGGAAAAAGCTGTACATTATATGATAGAGTTAAGAAAGAAGAATGTTGAATACAAAACCGTGTCTGCAGAATTAATGACTAGTAAGTCTGAACGTCAAGAGCTAAGAAGGAAAATACGAGATTTAGAAAGTACGTTGCAAGCTCATCAGTAACATTTGGATACTCTCTTAAAAACCCTAGAAGAAAAGAATGGCCAGCATGACAGAGACATTCGTGCCTACGAAAGAGCTCTCTAAGCAAAAGATATGTATCTTGGCAGTTTGATCAATGAAATTCGCAAGGCAGCTGTGCAAATTGTGCAATTATTAGATGAAGCCGAAGCTCTCAGTTACCAATTCCCTCCGAGATAAGGATCAAGCATGTCAGAGTTCCTAGAACGAGTGAAGAAACAAGGCGATGTGGCTAGGAAATTTGTGTAACTGTTAAATCGGAGATAGCAAAATGTTTTGTAATAGACTCTTTTGATTAATGAAATGCCTAAGTATGGGGCTATCTTGAAATCAACACCAAATTCTTGCATATTTATTCATAATTAACATTCATTTGTCATTTATTCATTCATCCCTTCATTGCATACGCATATCACTCTAATCATTCACTGAGGCTGAAACCGTATAATCCACAGTTGCGACACTATGAATCTGGAATCACGTCATTCTTATAGGACACGTCTAAGAGCTAGAGCTATGGATGCTGAACTCAATGAAAGAATTGAAAGAACCTAAAGAGAGTTGCAAGAATAGTTGGCTAAGTCACAACAGGAAGCAAGAGATCTGATGGTAAGATCTCGAGAGGAATCGCTCGAGCAAAGGGATCAGATGGCCAAAATGATGGAGATGATGACAGCTTTGGTCAAAGGAAAAGGACCCATATAGAGCCCTAACATCACAGAGCCCCACTCAAGAGCTAATTAGGATCAACTCTATCCCCCAGGATTCACTCCACCCCATGCCTATGCAATGCAAAGAGGATATCCTCAAGGGGAACCTGCAGGCCTAGAGCAACGACCTGCACCACCTGCTCATCTAGGGCAAGGTTTATTCGTATCGAACCCTGGAGCTAATGCTGCTGACCCGATTGTTCAAGATTTAGATGATCCGGTAGAAATAGCCAGGTTGAAAATGGATGATCATGATGCTCAGGATAAGTATAAGAGCCTAGAAGAAAGACTCAAGGCGATAGAAGGTACTGAAGTCTTCTCTGCACTGAGTGCCAAAGAGCTCAGTTTGGTGCCCGATTTGGTTCTACCTCCAAAATTTAAAGTGCCAGATTTTGAAAAATATGATGGACAGAGATGTCTAAAGGCGCATCGTATCATGTTTTGTTGAAAGATGACTTGTTACGTGAATGAGGATAATTTGCTAATACACTGTTTCCAAGATAGCTTGGTCGGATCGGCTCTTCGATGGTATAATCAAGTCAGTAGAGAAAGGATCCGATCATGGAAGGACTTAGCATCAGCATTTTGTGAACAATACAAACATGTATCCGACATGGTGCCTGATCGACTAACCCTGCAAATGATGGAAAAGAAGTCGACAGAGACTTTTAGGCAATATGCGCAAAGGTGGAGGGATATCTCGGCCCAAGTAGAACCCCCATTAAGTAAAACTGAGATAACGGTCCTCTTTATCAACACTTTGAAAGCGCCATTTTATGATAAGTTGGTAGGAAGCGCCACGAAAGACTTTGCAGATGTTGTAATATCTGGGGAACTTATAGAGAATGCCATCAAGAGTGGAATGATGGAAGGCCCCGAGAGTTTGAAAAGGGTAGTACCCATAAAGAAAAAAGAGGCAGAAACCTATATGGTGGGAACCGAGAGCCACTACACTTCTAATCCATACCCAACCCAATCACGACCTCGATATCACCCACCTCCAAATTTCTATTTTCCTTCCCAAAGCCCTTACTATCAGGCACCTCCTCCTTACCCCGTCTACTCCACAAATAACCAAAGACCATTCACCATGTTTCCACCAAATAACATGCTTGCTCAAAGCCAACCAAAAAATGAACAAAACCCGGTAAGACCCAATCTTCAAAAACCTCAATTCACCCCTATTCCCGTATCGTACGGAAAGCTGTGCCCGAATTTATTGGAAAAACAATTAATATCCCCATATTATATGGCACCCCTGAAGCCTTCATACCCAAAATGGTACGATCCTAATGCTAGTTGCATGTACCATGCTGGAAACCAGGGGCATTCTACAGAAAATTGTCTAGCTTTCAAAAGAAGGGTTCAAGGTCTTATTGATGCAGGCATTTTACGATTTGATGGTGCTAGTAATATGGCTGGAAATCCGCTCCCTAACCATACTGAAGGAAACGTGAGCACGGTGACAAAGGAAGACATGCGACAAGCTAAAAGTTACGTTTCTGAAATAAAGACACCTTTGCGGAAGGTTTGGGAGGTAATGGTTAAAAAGGGGCCATTTTGTTATCCCAACAGAATTTTCAAAGAAGGAAACACATAAAGTAAATGTTTTTGTCATTTTCATGGTATCGAAGAGCATGACATCCAATCTTGTGAGGGATTCAGAAAGTTACTTCAGGACATGATGGATAACAAGGAGGTCAAGATCTTTGATATAATGGATGAGACCAAGGAAAGAGAAATATGCGCCTCTAATAATCAACCATCAGCCATCCCTTATAGTGCCGATCAGCCTCTGGTGATTTATTATGAGGCCAAGAAGAAAGAAGTCAAACCAACGGTTGTGATTAAAGTACCATATCCTTTCCCTTACAAAGACAACAAGGCGGTACCATGGAAATATGATGTCAACATTATCATAACCGAAGGTAAAAAATCCAAAGCTACGACTGGAAGTGTTAGTGAAGTAGGACACTTTACTCACAGTGGGAGATGTTATTCTCCTAAGGTGGTTGAACCAAGGAAGAAGAATGGTGATTCGAACAAAAAATGAAAGGATCCAATGCATGATGCTGAGGTTGATGTTGAAATACAGTCTGAGCAAGAAAAAAAAAGTCCTGTGAATGAGGATAAAGCACATGAATTCTCGAAATTCATTAAGCACAGTGAATATAACATCGTGGAGCAGTTGAACAAACAACCGGTGCAAATCTCAGTATTACCCCTACTGTTGAATTCAGAACTACATCAGAATGCTTTGCTGAAAGTGTTAAATCAAGCTTATGTGGCGAGCAATGTATCTGTTGAAAAGCTTGATAGGTGGGTGAACAACTTGAATGCGAATAATTTCATCTCTTTTTGTGATGACGAAATACCGCCAAATGGTAGGGGCTCCGTAAAAGCATTGCACATCACAACCAGTTGCAAGGGTTATATAATACCGAATGTGATCATTAACAACGAGTCTGCATTTAATGTCATGCCTTTGGCCATGCTTTCTAGGATGCCAATTGATATTTCTTATCTGAGGCCTTGTCATTCCACAGTAAGGGCATTTGATGGGACACGACGAGATGTCATGGGAAAGATTAAAATTCCTATAGAAGTGGGCCCACGTATATATGATATCGAGTTCCAGGTTATGGCCATCACGCCTTCGTATAATTGCCTATTAGGGAGGCCTTGGATCCATTCTGTTGGGGCAGTTCCTTCATCTCTCCATCAAAATGTAAAGTTTATCATGGATAGCCACTTGATCACGGTTGCTGGTGAATAAGATATTGTTGCATCTATCTCTACTGATGCACCCTACGTCGAAGTAAACAAAGATGCAGTAGAATGTTCCTTCCGTTCCTTCGAATTTATCAATGCTACATTCGTTGCTGAAGGAAATAGCATTCCTATACCCAAGCTGT
Source organism: Gossypium bickii (assembly GCA_025503065.1). Classification (NCBI taxonomy): domain Eukaryota; kingdom Viridiplantae; phylum Streptophyta; class Magnoliopsida; order Malvales; family Malvaceae; genus Gossypium; species Gossypium bickii. The sequence goes on from CP106714.1 coordinate 50,449,721, forward strand.
CAAGGAATACCAATATGAGAATTAAGCTGACTGTGGGAAAGGGAGCCCGAGCGAAGAAAGGTTTGGGAAGAAATCAGCAAGGGATAATTAGAGCACTAAAACCAGTACATCACAAGGCTCGATGCGGTTTAGGATTCAAGCCGGATATGCAACAAAGAAGAAAACAGTTACAGAAGGATCAAGAAAGAAGGGTTGCAAAAGCCTCAGGTCGGGAATTGGAATGGGATCCCATAGCGTATCCTCCTTTGTCAAAAATATTTACATCTACAGGAATGATGTACCCAGGGCGAGATAATTCACGAAGTACGTTGTTATTAATTGAAAGGGGTCTTCAGAATGTCAGTATAAATGTTATTGAAAAAGGAGATGATGCAATTGAAGATGTTTCAATGATACACCCTTGTCCTCCTGCATTCATTTTGAACAATTAGACTGCTGTGGATCTTCTTGTAGTTTCTAAGTCCTCTCCAGAGTAATGCTCAATGTTAACTCTTTTTTTTTTGTGCCCCTAAGTAATAGTGGGATTCTTTTGTAAGAGGTTATGTTTGCTCTTTATTATTTAAATGAACATTAATGGAGACGCATTTTGACATGGCCTTTTCGTTCTCATTAACTTCATAATTATTCCCTTTTTCTCACAGCCTGTCCTTACATGTATCTCATATCATGCCATAACATTATGTTTGTTGATTCCCATACCTTGATGCTCCTCTATAGTCTTCTTTTCCATTCCCTTTTTAGGTGTTCAGATATTAACGACATGAGCAATTCCGTTACAAGTCCTGAAATTGATATCGAGAGCTATTTGTTTAGGAGAATTTGAAGCTGAGGAAAATGCTGAAGATTATGTCTCGTCTCCTGACTTACTAAGAATGATAGAACAAGAAGATAAATAGATTCTACCCCATCAAGAATCTGTTGAGACAGTAAACTTGGGAAATGAAGAAAAGAGGCAAGAAGTGAAGATTGGGACCTCCATTTCAGAGAATACCAAACATGATTTGATCTCCTTGCTTCGTGACTAAAAAGATGTATTTGCATGGTCGTATCAGGGCATGCTAAGGTTGAACGAGGAGGTAGTGGTCCATAGACTACCACTGAAACCAGAATGCAAACCCATTCAACAGAAGCTAAGACGAATGAGACCTGAAATGCTGTTAAAGACAAAAGAAGAACTCAAGAAACAATTTGATGCTGGCTTCTTACAAGTCTCTAAATATCCAGAATGGGTAGCTAATATAGTCTCGGTACCGAAGAAAGATGGAAAGGTGCGAATGTGCGTAGATTATCGCGATCTGAATCGAGCAAGCCCTAAGGATAATTTTCCTTTGCCACACATTGACACACTGGTGGATAATACAGCAAAACATTCTTTATTTTCTTTCATGGATGGTTTCTCAGGTTATAATCAGATAAAGATGGCTCCCGAGGATACGGAGAAAACTACTTTCGTAATGATGTGGGGAACATTCTACTACAAGGTGATGCCGTTCGGATTAAAAATTGCCGGGGCAATATATCAGAGGGGCATGGTGATGTTGTTCCATTACATGATGCACAAAGAAATAGAAGTCTACGTTGATGATATGATTGCCAAATCTCGGGGGGAAAAAGAGCATGTGGGGAACCTCAAGAAGTTGTTTGAAAGACTAAAAAAGTTCCAGCTGAAGCTTAATCCAGCCAAGTGTACGTTTAGGGCTACCTCGGGAAAATTACTAGGATTCATTGTCAGTGAGAGAGGTATTGAGGTTGATCCAGATAAGATAAAAGCCATAAAAGAACTACCACCTCCGCGCACCCAAAAAGAAGTCAGAGGTTTTTTAGGGAGGTTGAACTACATCGCTCGATTCATTGCTCAACTTACCAACCGGTGTAACCCAATATTTTGACTCCTTTGAAAACATAATCCAGGAGAATGGAACGAGGAGTGCCAAGTGGCCTTTGACAAGATAAAACAGTATTTGTCTAATCATCCAGTGCTAGTACCGCTAACTTCTGGGAGACCGTTAATATTGTATCTGACTGTGTTCAAAAACTCAATGGGTTGCGTACTGGGGCAACATGATGAGTTAGGAAAAAGAGAAAGGGTGATTTACTACATCAGCAGGAAGTTCACAGAGTATGAAACAAAGTACCCGTCAATTGAAAAATTCTGTTGTGCTTTAGTCTGGGTAGTTCGAAGGCTCAGACAATATATGTTGTATCATACGACGTGGTTAATTTCAAAGCTAGACTTAATAAAGTACATGATGGAATCACCTGCATTCTCAAGAAGAATGGCACGATGGCAGATCCTACTATCAGAGTATGACATCATATATGTAAGTCAAAAGTCGATAAAAGGGAGAGCGATAGCTAACTTCTTAGCAACTTGAAGAACGGTGGAATACGAGCCATTGAGATTTGATTTCCTAAATAAAGATTTGATGTGCATTACAGAAAAAGAGTGTGAGTCGTCAAAAGAGAAATCATGGAAGATGAGCTTTGATGGTGCATCGAATGTATTGGGGCATGGGATTGGAGCAGTCTTAGTGTCACCAGAAGGAAACCATTATCCACCCATTGCTAGATTAAATTTCTTCTGTACCAATAGCATAGCGAAATATGAGGCTTGCATCATGGGACTTCATGCAGCTATTGAACGAAACATCGAAATCTTAGAGGTGTATGGGGACTCAGTGTTGGTGATTTACCAAATCCGTGGAGATTGGGAAGTGAGAGATTCGAAATTGGTCAAATTTCACGATCTCGTGGTGAAGCTGGTCAAAGAATTCAAAGAAGTGACTTTTAATTACTTCCTACGAAAATAAAACCAATTGGCTAATGCCCTGGCCACTTTGGCTTCAATGTTCAAAGCAGACAGAGAAACGAAAATAATGCCTCTCTAAATGAGCGTATATGAGACAGATGGACGACTATGGTTCCATGATATCTTAAAATATGTCAAGAATCAAAGGTATCTCGAGCAAGCAAATGAGAACGACAAAAGAACAATCAGAAGAATGGCGGTGGGATTTGTTCTTGATGGGGACATCCTGTACAAAAGAGGAAAAGATCAAATGCTCTTGAGATGCGTAGATGCCGTTGAAGCCAAGAAAATACTTGAAGATGTCAATGAAGGAATTTGTGGGACTCATGCTAATGGTTTCACCATGGCTAGGCAGATTATGAGACTCGGTTATTACTGGCTGACGATGGAAAATGACTGCATCAGTTATGCACGAAAGTGCCACAAATGTCAAATTTATGGCGATAAAATTCATGCAGCTCCTTCGCCCCTTCATGTCATGACTTCTCCGTGGCTTTTTTCTATGTGGGGCATGGATGTTATAGGGCCAATTTCCCCAAAAGCTTCTAAGGCATCGATTCATTTTTGTGGTTATAGATTACCTCACCAAATGGGTAGAAGCCGCTTCATTTGCTAATGTGACGAAGACCGCAGTTTGTAGGTTCTTAAAAAAGGAAATCATATGTCGATACGGTTTGCCTGAGAGAATTATTTCAGATAACGCTTTAAATCTGAACAATAAGATGATGAAAGAAGTGTGCGAGAAATTCCAAATAAAGCATCATAATTCCTCACCATATCGCCCAAAGATGAACGGAGCAGTAGAAGCGGCCAATAAAAATATTAAGAGGATTATTGGGAAAATGACCGGGACATATAAAGACTAGCACGAGAAGCTACCATTCGCTTTGTACGCATATTACACATCTGTGCAAACATCTACAGGGGCAACTCCTTTCTCTCTGGTCTATGGAATAGAAGCCGTGCTGCCCATCGAAGTTGAGATCCCCTCTCTACGAGTCTTAATGGAGTCGAAACTAGAAGAATCAGAATGGGTTCGAGCTCGATATGACCAGCTTAATCTTATCGTAGAAAAACGCTTGAAGGCAATTTGTCATGGACAGATGTACCAGAAGAGAATGATCGCGGCCCATGACAAGAAGGTGCGGCCAAGAGAATTCCGCGAAGGAGAACTCGTGTTGAGAAAGATTCTCCCAATACAAAAAGACTTTCAAGGAAAATTGGCACCAAAATTGGGAAGTTCCATACGTCGTAAAGAAGGCTTTCTCGGGTGGAGCTTTGATTCTCACTGAGATGGATGGGAGGGAGGTACCAAATCCAGTGAACTCAGATGCTGTGAAGAAATATTATGCCTAAAAAAAGATCAAGATGAAAACCCGAAAAGGGCATCTTGATTAAAAAAAGAGAAAAAAAAAAGAAAAAATATCAAGATGAAAACCCGAAAAGGGCGTCTTGATAAACGAAAATGATTAGGATGAAAACCTTAAAGGGCGTCCTAATGAAGGGGGTTCAGACATAAGGAGCAAGACATTTTGAACGTGTAGTCAAAGGATGAAGTTACAATATTTAAAGCATTCTCAGAAGCTCGAAATCTTCTACACAAGAAGCCGTGCTCGAAAGATCCAGGATGAAGACATGTGGAGAAGTTCATGTGTTGGATATCTAGAACATTTGTGACAACTGAATCTGCTTTCCTTTCTTTATAATGTTTTCTTTATTGAAATATTCCTTGTCTTTCTTTTGAAATAAATATGAATGTGAGATATCTCTTTCATACCTACTTTCTCATTTTCATGCATCTCATGTATGGTTTGTTTAAACGATAAATAGTGAAATGACATACTCTAGACAAAAGGAACGTTGAGCATTACCAGATGAGAATTTGGTAAATACAAGAGCCTCAAAGCAAGGACAATGTTCAACAGAGGGCAAAAGGGTGATATACAAGAAACGCAGATTACTCGTAAAGCTTGAGGACGGATACAAAACCTGAAAGGAAAGTCAAGATTCGAAGGAATGAATGCAGGTCATCATGAAAATCGTAACGAAAAGGGATATATGACAAACAAGCCTAATGCGCATGGCATAATCATGTAGGCATGAAAGCATTTAAGATAAACACCTGCATATCATGATAACATCATGCATGGCATATACAGGTACTCCAGTAGAGCAAGAGGTTTTGATGATAGCTGTACTAAATCAAGGAAAAAGAAGACAGCCGAGTTCCACCAGATGATGTATTTTGAAATTTTGATTTTTTTAAAATTATTTCTTTTCCGTTTTTCAAAAGAAATCAACTCATATTGCTAGAGGTGAGTTGAGCCTTGGGTCACACGCTGAGGTATTTTTCAATTTCTGTTTTTCAATAAAATCAACTCATATTGCTAGAAGTGAGTTGAGCCTCAGGTCACACACTGAGGTATTTTCAATTTCTGCTTTTATCAAAAAAATCAACTAATATTGCTAGAAGTGAGTTGAGCCTCGGGTCACACGCTGAGGTATTTTCAATTTCTGCTTTTTTCAAAAAAAAATCAACTCATATTGCGAGAGGTGAGTTGAGCCTCAGGTCACACACTAAGGCATTTTTAATTTCTATTTTTTTTTCAAAGATCAACTCATAATCTGAAAAGTGAGTTGAGCCTCGGGTCACATGCTGAGGTATTTTCAATGTCTGTTTGTCAAAAAAAAAAATAAACACATATTGCGAGAGGTGAGTTGAGCCTCAGGTCACACGTTGAGGTATTTTCAATTTCTATTTTTTCAAAGATCAACTCATAATCCGAGAGGTGAGTTGAGCTTCGGGTCGCATGCCAAGCTATTTCGAATTCTATTTTTTGATAAAGAATATAGATTGGACAATCGAACAAAATTTAGTGTTTTTTTTAAGTCTTTGCTCTATCCCTATTTCATAGCGATGAGCAAAGAGGGGCAGCTGTAAGCACTAAATTTTGTCCGGCTTGATTTATGTTTAATTAAAAAAATTATAAAAATTGAAAAATACCAAAAAAATCAAAATTACATGTTGACCCCCAACTTTCCCAAAATTACACTTTGACCCTAACTTTCTAAAATTACACTTTGACCCCTAAACTTTTCCTAAATTACATTTCAACCACAAAACTTTTCTAAAATTACATTTTGACACTAATAGTTTCTTAAAATTACATTTTGACCCCAAAAGTTTTGTTACCATTGCAGTCTGGTCCTTCTGGCAGATTATATGATTTAGGACACCTAATTCCCGGATTTTTCGGCCACCAGCATGGGTGGCCACTCCCTCCCCCAACTGCTACCTACAAAAACATGAAAAAAAAAAGACAAAGAAACAAGTTTAAAAGAGAGAAAAACACATCAAAAAAAACCCCCAACATTTTGGCAAAAAAAGAAAAAAAAAAGAATACATACTAAAAAGAAAAAAGAGAGAAGACTCTCCTTTTTTTCTGTTTTCTCTCTAAGTAAAATATGGGTTTTTGATTAGGAATGAAAAAGAAACCATTTTGAAATAACCCATTTTCATGATTCGCTGCCATTTTTTAAAAAAAAAATGAAAGAGAAAATTTCGGTATTATCCCTTTTCCTTGTTGTTTAATAGATACCTTTGGGCAAGAAACAATGTTTTTTACCTGTCTGAAGTGTGAGCCTTTACTCCTTTGCTTAGTTCCCCTTGATTTTTGTTAAATCTTGTTCGAATCTACACCACTCATTCGAATCAAAATTCCCCTACAAACCCCCATCACTACCATACGAACTATAGCCGGCGCCAACACTACAGCTACCAACGACTGCTGCTCTTTCCCTCACTTTCTTTTGCACATTATTGAGACCAAAAGAAAAAAAAGAGAAAGAAGAAGAAGAAAAAAGACCCATTTAAAAATACTTACCAGCCCAAAGAAAAATTGCAAGTTGGCCCACATTTCCCCCAAGCATTAGCCCACCAAGTAGCAGCCTATTTTCCCAAGCACCAACCCACCAAGCAGCAGCCCGTCTCCAAGCAGCAGCCCACTAATAGCCGGACCTGGCCTAGCGCCCTTGGCAGCCCATATTTTTGGACATTGGTAAAATTTTAACCTTTTATTGGTTTATTGGGCCATGTCTCTATTTTATTTCATTAATATTATGTTAATTTTATTTTTTCCTTATTTTTTTAAGCATTATGATTTTATTTATTGATTTTAAATTTTTAATAAATCCATTGTCAAGGCAACTCATTGATTTAACATTAAGTCGTTGATTTCATCGCTATGTTGGGTGAATATCTTTGGCTCGTGTTAAAAATGGGACGCCTTTCTAAAAATAAAAATAAAAAATCAACAAATTTAAAAGTTCTCCTGTTTTGAAATAAAATATTTATTTTTTTGGGATTATTGGTAAGCGATCAAAATTTTATTTTTAAAGTGTAGATAATGATACGTAATTTATCAAAATCCTAGTATTTCAATATTTTCGTGTTTCCAAAAATTCTCGTGTTTCAAAAAATTTTCGTGTTTCAAAATTCGCTTGTTTCAAAATTTTCGTGATTTAAAAATTTTCGTGTTTTCAAAAATTCTCGGTTTTTTTTAAAAAATAAAAATAAAAATTTCTCCAATTTCAAAATTTTTGTGTTTTTTTAAAAAATTCTGTGTTTCACTCAGATCACGATTAATATTAAATTGAATCCGCATTTTTGAAAATTAAGACAACACGCGTTTAACGAGATACCAATTTTGGGCGTCGTGAGGGTGCTAATACCTTCCTTGCGCATAACTGACTCCCGAACCTTATTTTTCGCTGGAATTTTGACGTATACCTAAACTCGGCCTTTTTTTTAAAGAAATTAAAATAATTTTTCTTAAAAAAAAAATAAGGATTTATTAGGTGTCTGGTCACATCTAGAAAAAAGGATCGGTGGCGACTCCCTTCTTTTTAAAATAAAATCGAAACTCTATTTTCTCCATTAGCGCCTTGTTTAAAGTTTAGGTCGCTACACTCCTTCTGCCGAAATTCTTTTTGTGCCGTCACCATTTCTTTAACCTACCCGATTCCTGTGTAAATACTTTACTCTTTCAATTGATCTAGCTAGAACCGACTTCTCCTCTCCCTCACTCTTTCTAAATCGATTTTGGTAGGGGATTGATATCGAATCTCCATTCTTCAGATCTCTGCCGAATTACTCTTTATGCGTTTCGGGGTTTGGGTAAGTATTCTTCACTTTTGGTTTTGAAGGTTGGTCGAATGGTCGTAAGTAGTGTAAGGGTGACTTAAGATGGATATAAGTCACTTATGTTTCATTTTTTAATAATTTAGATTGATGCAGATTTAGGAAGTACTCATGATTAATGATCGAGGAAAGGCTATCAAGGTTTAGTGTTTCAAGTAAGGTTAAGGTGAGACTTGGGCTTTTAGTAAAGTATTCAATAAGTGTATGTGATTAATCATTGAGTGACATCGTTTGTAGGATCGTGGCTAAGAAGATTGCAACGCATTTTGTTATCAGGTGTGTAAATACACTATACACACACAATGGATTGGGAAATCTCGAAATCCCGAAAGTTTGGCTTCGGTAGTCTTGCGAGTGTGTGAACACTCGTATGACGGAAATGGAATCGATAGTAGAGACCCCATGAGCAATCTCATGAAATTGGGCCGTGTTTTGGCCAATCGGGCCAGAATGGGCAAAATGGGCCTGATGGGCCGTAGGCTCAAAATAGGCGAATTTGACGATTTGCTAATAAGTGATGAACTAGTCATACTGGTTACATGGCTTGGAATTGATTTGGGTCAGATGGGTCATATGAATGTGATTTGAGCCAAATGGGCCATATGAATGTGATTGGGCTAGATGGGCCATATGAATGTGATTTGGGCCTAATGGGCCATACGAATGAGATTGGGCCTATTGGGCCATACGAACGTATGTGAATTTGTTTGGGCTTTGTAAGGGGTCTTGGGCTTAGTATTTGGTAAATTGTTTAACCTTACATAAAACTTTAATAATTAACTAATTGTGACCGTGGACAAGTCATAAGGTTAAGGTGTGGCAAAGGGTATATACATGTCTAGGATTGGATCTAGGGAGAGCTTAGTACTTAAGCGGTCTTAATGACTCACCTCCTCTTTTTGGAATCCTACCTGGTGCATAGTATCTATTCACTTTAGCCAACGAGGACTTGATAACGGGCCAAGGTAAGTAACAGACCCCATAACAATGAGAAATGACCGAAATGCCCCTAAGGGCGAAACTGACAAATGCCCCTATGTGTTGAATGTAAGCTTTATGGATGTTACATGTACATTTGCTGTATTCATATGATATTCTATTTAGATTGCATATGGGTTGGGAATTATGGAACGAAAGAAGTATATGAGGATCGCATGGTTGCTTGACGACCGTGGATCCAACGATGGCTTTTTAAGCCCATTATATGATTAGCAGCTTTGCTGCAACATTAGGTAGTACCGCAACTGGGCTACCCTTGAAGTGTATCAGATTGGTGGCTCGATTTAGAAATCCCTACAGAAGTGTTTTGGTTGGACGGAGACGAAGTGTACCGGATGGATTATTTGGGGAGGGTTCGCGCTGCATTGCATGTATGATATTACTATGTTAATAATAATATGTATGCTATTTGTTTTGACGAGGGTCGTACACACTGAGTTTTTGAAAACTCACTCCCTCTTTTATTTTTCTCAGGTGATCCTTAGTAGGCAGTTCGACGGATGGAGGGACTCAAAGGTTGCCAACTAGAAAGAAGATTAGACCTATTTTTCTTAATATCTAAATTCTAGAGTTTAAGTTATTTTATTTTGGATTATAATAAGGATTTCCCTCTAGTTATTAATCCATTACTTCCACTATGCATTGGAATTTTGAAACGAAACTTGGATTTATTTCTTTTAAGCATACTTCAAGTTTTTGAAAATAATTGTGTTTTAAGAATGAGCTTCCACTGTCAAAGGAGTTTTCTTTTACATAGTAACAAGGAGAAGGGTTTTTTTTTTTGGATACACCTCGTTTTGAAAGCAAACTAGATTTTACTTAACTTTTCTTAAGAAGGGATTTCACTGAAAATAAGGTTTTCGTAAAAACACTTCAATGTGACATGCAGGACTCAGGCCTAACTTCTAGGTCGAGTTTGGGGTGTTACATAATGTATAATTATTGAATTAGAAATGTTATATGTATGAGATTGAGAAATGTGGCACTAAGTGTGCGTAATTGAAATCGAGACAGAGTTGAATAGCACTTTGTGTGCAAAGTAAAGGAAGCTTCAGCTTTACTGATTGGCACTGTGTGTGCGATACCAAATTGAGTTCGGTTTATATTTAGGCACTAAATGTACGATAAAAATTTAGTTTCGGCTATGAATTGGCAGTAAGTGTGCGATGAAATCAAAGAGATAAAGAATATTGATCGAAATGAACTATCGAGCATTGAATGGTAAAAAATGGTTGTAAACTAGGTGTTGGCAAAGGTATGTATGAAACCTATGTGGTTGGTAAATTTTAAAGTAGATGAATGGATGGCTATGTGAGTATTGGATATAGTTGAGTTTGTCTATCATTGGTAAATTATCTATGTGATGGTTCAATTTGTAGATTGGTTTGATTCAATAAGTTATTTGTATTATATTACTAACTTACTAATATTTGAAAGCTTACTGTGTGATTTGTTTCTCTGTTTTACAGTGTTAGTAAAGCTAGCTCAGATTTGGGAACCGTCAGAGACTTAATCACACTATCGGCAATCGATGTTGGTAATTTTGAAATACGTGTATATGTGGTATATGACATGTATATGCTATCAAACATGGCATGTTTTGAGTTGTGTAAATATTGCCATGAGACATGGTTTAAAGGTTGAATGATGTAGTAATATATGTGTGGGATAAGTGTATGATAAATATGGTATATTTCATGCTTGAATTGATTGATGAGAATGGCATTTTAAGTGTGAATTTGTGGTATGATTAGATGATGCTTAATTATAGGATTTGAGTTGTGAATATGGTGTTTTGGAATGAACTTATTTGAGTAGAAATTGAGTACAAGAATAGATGTCATAGTAGATGATTAATTGGAGTTTGTATTAGTATGTTTGAATGCATTTTGAGGTATGAATTGGTACTGGTTTGAAGCTTATAGGTGATTCAATGTATGGGAGGCAAATTTGGCTTTGAAAATGGCTTATAATTGCCCAAACAGTTGAGGACACGGGCATGTGGCTCGACCGTGTCTTTCGAATTTGTAATTTGATTTAAGTCAGACTCGACCACGGGCTGGACACACCGGTGTGTGACTGACGGTGTGATGCAAGTCAGTGTCGACCACGGGTGAGGCACACGGGCTTGTCTCAGGCAGTGTGGACAAGTCAGTAGGTATGCCCTGTTTTGCCACAGCTTGGACACATAGGCGTGTTTGAGGCCATGTGAGACACACAGCCTACCCACACGGGCGTGTGACCTCTGTAACCTAGAAAAATGTTTGAATTTCAAAAATTTTCGTATGTGTTCAGTTTAGTCCCAACCCTTTTCTAACATATGTTTAAGGTCTCGTAGACCTCATTAAGGGACTCATTGAATGTGAATTGTTATGTTTGGATGTGGAATGATATGAAATGTTCAGACATGATCGGTAATGCCTCTTAACCCTATTCCAGCGACGGATCTCGGATTAGGGGTGTTACAAATGTTTCATGTAAAGCACAAATTTTGCTAAGGAAAATTTTACGATAAGTTTAAACAGCATCAATCTTTGCACATAAAACATGTATAAAAAAAATCATGCTTACAAACTCTTTTTTTTATTGTTAAGTTGCTCATATGCAAACATTATTTCAAAATTTTATTATAAGTGCGGAAAAATGCTAGCGTAAGTCATAGAGTGTATGTTTTTCAACATCATACATAACATTCACCATTCTACCAATGTTTCCTTATCAATCAACAACGCAATCGCAAGGTTTAATTTAATGGTCCTCATATGTTGAACTTAGCAATTCCTCTCCACTAATGTAGTCAACATAATCATCCAAACCAATAGGTCTTTCATAAGGGTGTAATAGGGCTAGGCTTAAGGTAGGAATGAAAAGAAATGAACTTTTAGGTTTAATAATCTTAATCCTAACTTTGCCTTGGATATTTTTGAGGTACATTCTTCCTACTAATGGTTCTTCACCCCCAAAACATAATTCTGAAGCATACGCCCAATATTTCTCTATATTTTAAGTATTTATTTTGCCTTTTTTTTTTCTTGAAATTTGAATAAAGATTTTTTTTATTAAAACATACGAAGAACATGTACATCCTTTTGAATTTTTCCACGATCTTTGCTCACCAAGACAAGTATAGTTAAGATAGGTGCAAAAATAAGATAAACTTAAAAAAGATGGTAACATGGCTTATGATGTAGGTAAATAACAATAAAATAGGCTTTAAGGCTCAAATTAAGGTTTCAAGGGTCAAATACATATGGTAGGCTCGAAAGGCTCAAATGATCCAAAGAAAATGTGCCTAAATCATGTTTAGATTCTTATGCCTACTAGGGTTTCATCTTAAGAAAGTTACTAAGTCAATTCTAAGATCTGAAACCTTAATACATGTCTATTTCTAAGGGAGTTTTATTTCCATGGAAAAAGGGCATATAAGATCTAAGAACATACAAGCATTTCAGAACTCAGGATAACATATAAAAACTCAAATAAAATTAGAAATCATACTTGCATTTGAGCTGACTTATGAACAAAATTTTTCCCTAAATATCATTTTATTTCAGCATACTTATGTGAAAAGATTGAAACATACTTGAAATTTTTAAAAATTTATGCAATAATTGTCTTACCCCATTCTAAAAAGAAGTAATATCCTCATTATGAAAACAAAAATAATGGATGAAAAATATGAAAAATAGAACGTCGGTAATGACAATGTATCACAAAGAAAAAAGAGAAAGTAAAATAAAGAACATAGATTTTTACGTTGAAACCCTTTCAGGGAAAAACCACGATCAGAGAAGAAGATAATTCACTATGTCGAATTCAAATGATTGCAAGAAGCGTAGACTATGCCTATTTATAGGCTTGTAAAACCATTTCTAATAGAAGGGGTGTAGTAAGATTGAAACACCTTATTCTAATCAATATCAAATAAATGGAGTTTAATAAGGTTAAAAAATCTTATTTTAAAATAAAATAAAAGAAGTGTAGTTCTATATGTATTTTACCTCTATATTTTATTTAAATAAGGATTCGAGTCACTCAATTCTAACAATCTCCAGCTTGACACGAATTCTCAATGAACAAGTTCTTCATCACGAACTCTCAACGAACAAGTTCTCCACCTCTTCCATAAAACCCCTTAAGGGCTTAACTTCAACAATGAACACCAATCAAGTCTAAGCAATGCTCAAACTTTTTTATAGGAAGTGACTTAGTCATCATAATTGCAGGATTTTCATGAGTACTAATTTTGATCACAACAATATCACCATGAGTAATAATATCACGAATAAAATGATACCAAACATAAATGTGTTTTATTCTCTCATGAAACATTTGATCTTTTGTAAGGAAGATGACACTCTGACTGTTACAAAATACTGTACTGATTTGAAAGTCTTTCTTGAGTTCACTAAACAGTCCTTCAACCAAATGGTTTCTTCACTAGCCTTACTAATCGCCATGTATTCAACTTCAGTGGTAGACAAAGCGACTGTAGTTTGCAAAGTGACATTCCAACTAATTGCACAACCTCTGATTATAAAGACATAACCTGTGAGAAATCTTCTTCTATCAAGGTCTCCAGCAAAATCAGTATCAACATACCCAATGACTCCATCTCTATTTCTTCCAAACTATACGCAAACATTAGTAGTAGCTCGTAAGCATCTTAAAATCCATTGAACTGCTTTCCAGTGTTCTTTACCAGGATTCACTATGTATCTACTAACAGCACTGACTGCATCTGATAAACCTGGACGTGAACAAACCATAGCATACATAAGAGATCCCACTGCACTAGGATATAGAATAGGTGGCATGTTCTCAATCTCATCATCTGATTGTGGAGACAAAGCCGATGAAAGTCTGAAATGGGCCGCTAAAGGAGTACTAACAGGTTTATCACTATACATATTGAACCTGCAAAGAACTTTCTCAATGTACCCCTTCTGACTTAGGTATAATTTACTTGCTTTTCTATCTTTGAAAATCTCCATACCAAGTCTCTTCTTTGCTAATCCCAAATATTTCATCACAAATTCTTCACTTAGTTGGGCTTTGACCATTCTTATCTCTCATTTATCTTTTGTTTTTGTCAACATGTCATCCACATAAAGGAGTTGATGGTCTCAAAACTAACTAAAAATTCGATAAAGGCAAGCGCACCTATCGAACAGTAGTATAGCTATGGTAAGTCTGGAATATCGTATCCATGAGGACTAAAAGTACTAGTAATTATTATCTTTTTATTATTTAACCTAAAAATTAGGGAAGTGTTTAATCTAAAATTGAACTAACTAATTAACTATGAGCACGACAGAGATAAAATTGGGAAAATATTCGAAGAAAACTAATGAGAGAGACAATAACCAAGAAGAAATCCACCTAGATTTCACTTATTATTATGATTCCGAATTAAATGATTTATTCGCTTGCATTGATCCGTAGAAATCCATAAATTATGTTAATATCTCTTTCGAGACTAAGAACAACTAACTCTAGGTTGATTAATTGAAATCTCTTTCTAATTAAAACCCCTACTGTCGTATTAACTCGATCTATGGATTCCCTTATTAGATTTGACTCTAATCCTGCAGATTTATGTCTTCCTATTTCTATGATTGCAATCAACTACGCTTAATTATGCTAGATCTACTCTTAAGCAGGGGCTTTTGCTCCACTGATTAAGCACATAAAACTTGGATTAATATCCTGAAAATATTAAAGTAAGGGTTAAGAACACATAATTAAGAACATGAACAAGTATTTATCATGTAATTCAGATAATTAAATAATAAGATTCATCATAGGTTTCATCCTCCCTAGGTATTTAGGGAGTTTAGTTCATACTCATAGAGGAAAACATCTCAAAATAAGGAAAACAACAAGACATAAAGAACCCAAAAACTTCTAAGGAACTTGATGGAGATCTTCAATCTTGAATGAAATACTGCTTCTAAATTGATTTCAACAGCTTCCTTCGAGTAATTTCTTTGTTCTACTCTGCGTGCCTCCTTTAGGTCTTCTTCTGGTTTGTATTTATAGACTTTACAATGCTCAGAAACCCTAAAAATTGTCTTTTTGCCCGTGAAAATGAAACAGGGTGCGATAGGGACATGGGCGTGTGATCAGATTATGTGATAATGCCCAGGCCGTGTGCAAATTTGCATGGATCGTGACCGACACGGGCGTGTGTCCAGCCCGTGTGGTTCACACGGGCGTGTGCTCAGCCCGTGTGGTACTGGCTTGGCCGTGTGGATCCTTAAGATGGCCTGTTCTGTCCGATTTTGGCCCGTTTTCTACTCATTTCACTTTCCTATGCTCTTCTAAGTATAGAAACATGAATTTAAAGGATTTAGGAATATTGAATTCACAAAATTGTATAATAAAACATCCAAAAACACACTAAGCATGGTATTAAAATGTGTTACTTTTATGGTTTATCAAATATCCCCACACTTACGCGTTTGCTTGTCCTCAAGAAAAATCCTCAACTGACAATTAAAATTAAACTTCTCAATTCATAATTCTCATCAAGAATGTCTTATCATAATTCACAAATAATCAGACATTGATAATTTAACTAAGAGAGCACTAAAGATTCAAACAATCCAAGTCACACATTTTTCATAACATCCACTTATCTAAATAATTTCCTTTAATTCAAACCAACAAGATTTGACATCCTCACTAAAGATTCGCTCAAATAACTCAAAGTGTTTAAGGTTCAAAAATTAAGCACTCAAAAGTCAAACATGAAAAGTTATTACCATAGGCTTGCATGAAAATCAAATCTCCACCACTATACAATGAGATGATACACAAATCAAAAGGTCTTTAAGGGGTTGTAATGGGGCTTGGTTTAAAGGTGTGGATAAATGCTGAAAAAAATGTTAGGATCGAGATCGAATTGATAAATTACCTACTAGAAAAATTGAACTAATACTGAAAAAGTACATCAATGAAATTAAAGGAAATGACGAGCTTCTTTGCATAAAATGAAATTAATTACTTAAGCTCAAACTTAAAGAACTAGTAATAATCAACATAAATGAATTTATATATTTCCACTTTTTTTTTCAAGAACAATAAGAAATAATTTAACAACTGAAACAAAAGAACATAGTTAGGCAACTAACCAAATCAAATCTCGACAAAAAGGGAGTCAATGAAATGGGAATAACGAATCAAAAAAATAAGTTTTGGGTTAATATTAATGAGTAAGTCATGAAACGATTTATTAGGCTCAAAGGGGTTCACTAAGAGTTAATTATGAAGGTAGGCTTTTAATGGAATAAGTGGGTTACAACCTAGGTGCCTTTATCATCTCAGTATATCAAATCAAAGGTGTGGTCTCGACATGCATAATCGAAGCAAGTTCTAGAATAACAAATCAAGATCGACACACTCATAACCAATAATAAAGTGAGCAAGAAAAGTGTATGCTCTAAAAGGCTCAAAATCTCACAATAATTATGGTTTTTGATGTCAATCTTGCAAGTTTCAAACATCAAGGTAGTATTTATATTTAGGGAAAACAACCTAACAAATTTTAATTTTGAAAATAGACCTATCATGCATGATTCTCTAATGTCTTAAAGTTTAAACAATCAATGCACAATTACCTATGAATTAATCCAAAACATACCAATAAAAATCATAAGTCAATAGAAATTTATTTTAATAGTAATATGAGAAAATTACTTAAGAACAAGACACAATTCAGGGATTTTCTAATAATGATATAATTAACCTCCCCAAACTTAATATGTACATTGTCCTTAATGTACCAAAATAGATAATAACAATATAATGGAAATATCATAAGAAAGGGAGAGTAGTGAAGCTTCTTAAATTTTGGATGAAATCTGTGTAATAGTGAACACGGAATTGTGGATATAGCAAAGTAAAGTGCATGGTTCTGAGAAACTATCAAGAAAATAAACACAACTGTGGAAGAAGATTAAGGGATTACTCGATTAGGAATAATCATAAAAACTAAAATAGAGTTCAAAAGATAAAAGACAAGTCTTTGAAAAGATGATAATAAAAATAAAAGGAAAATAGACTAAAAATAAAAATAAAAATAAAAATAAAGATAAACATAAAAATAAAATAAATGGACTCAAAGGTCTTCGTCGGCGCCGAAGATGAAATATGGAGATGGTGGCAGATCTGCTGCAGTGTAGCCTCGAGACTGTCGAACCACTGAAAGCACTGCTGCTCGAAGCGAGTGAGACACTCGGATATGTCTGTCAAAGTGGTAGCAGACGAAGGAGGTCGATGACTCGGAGGTGGAGGATGAGGTGGGTCTTTGTGAGAGAGAGCAGCATCATCAGTGATGTCGTCAGGATCATCCTGATCATCAGAACGAGACAATCGGCACTGGGGAGGATCAAATCCATGATGACGCTCGATCATCCTCATGTGTAGCATGCTAGAGATGCCCTGTGGGGACATCTGGCCGACATGTGTGAGTGTGGACGACTGCTCTGGTGTGTCGAGGAGACTGAAATGTTAAGCGAGGTGAGTCACGTAAGGGCCTAAGCAGATGGGGGCCTTCCTGTGGCAGTCAGTCTGATGGCGGAAGGATAAATTGATGAAGTACACCAGATCAAATATATGGTCATGTGCCATGATCCATAGAAAGTATGCGTCATGAGTGGTGATGACTCCGGTGCTCTCTCTTCATCCTGTCAAAGTATGAGCTAAAAGGGCGTGAATATATCGTAGGGCTGGAGAGAGAGAAGCCGTCTTCGAGCGACTAGCGTCATAGGTTGTTAGGCCACCCGTGAGATCAGTCCAACCACGCGAAGGTGAGTGATGAATATGTCGATGAAGCTGAAAGAAGTTCTTGGCCCTGATGAACTCCTTTGTGTAGAGTCCCAAAGCAGCACCGAATTCTAGGACGCTCATATGACGCACCAAACCACCAAGGCGAAAAGTGATGGTGCCTGGCTCGTCATGGACCGACATAATGCGCTGAAGGTGAAGCGTCGAGCAAAACTCCAAGGTAAGCTCCATATATGTAGGCCCGACGATACTAAAGAAACGGTGGTCCCATGGGGTTTGGATGATGAAAGCGCGAACCTCATCAGTGAGGTGGACCTGCTCCAACGCAGCCCAATCAATGCATCGGCCCAAACGTAGTGGTCATACACGAAGGAGCTGAAATAATTCCTCCAGTGGGTCCGCGAAAAATCTAAGGTAAGGATGGCGAACTTCAGCGATGGCGCTTGAGGAGGTCGCACCAGGACCCTTCACTTTTTTGAAGCGGGAACAACGACTTCGGTTTTACCATGAGTATTTTTCATGGTGTACCTAAAAAAGTAAAAGCATGTATCAATAAGGCATCACCAAATAAAATCCAAGTAGTCCTAAGAAATTACTCCTAAACTAATGTATTTGAATATCAAATTAAAAAGATTGTAGCTATCAAGAATCATAGTGGTGAAAACACTAGGAGAATAAAATCAAATAACAACGTCATAACTAAAAGTTAGATTCTAAAAGTAAGAATAAAGAAATAAGTATTAATAGTACTAAATCAAAGAATAATAGTAAGTGGGACAATGAGCAAAGTAGTCAATATAAGAACTAGTATCAAATTATAATAATATCAGTAAATAAATATGACAAACATAAAATAATAGAACTAAAAAATAATATATAATAGATAAGAAATAAAGAAAATAAAATAACTAATAATAATAATGAATGATAAATAACAAAAAAATAAAAAAATAAAAAAATAAAAAAATAAAAAAATAAAGAAAATAGGAAAAATAGGCAAAAAAGGAAGAAGAATGACCGACGGTGGCAAGGGTGGTGGCTGGAGTGAGGCGCGACTGGCAGTCGACGGGCGTGGCGTGGGATGGGTGTTCGATAGGGTAGGGATTGGGTTGAGGGGCTGGGGCGTAACGAGGGTGAGATGAAGAGAATGGAAAAGGGGGTTGTGGTCGAGGTTGGAGTGAGGAGAGTTGCAGCGGTAGGGGCTTAAACAAGAGGGGAAGGAGGGAAAAAGAAAAAGAAAGGAGGGAATGGAAGAAAAGGGAAGAGGGTTTCGGGTTGGGGAAGAAGAGAAAAATAGAAGCAAAGGGAGGAGTGATAGAGGTGGCGGACAGTGCGACGAAGCTGGGGTGGGAGGCGGTGGCTAGGGTTTAGGGGGTTTGTGGAAAAAAAAGAGAAGAGAATAAAAGGAAAGGGGTTTTAAATAGGTGACACGATCGTGTAACGGCCCGTGTTGGTTCATACGGCCGTGTCACATGCCCGTGTGGTTTATCCCTAGCCCATGTTCGTCGTGAGATGTTTGAGCCTATTCTTCACACGGCCGCGTCGCATGCTCGTGTGCGATGTCCTTCGCTTCTTCCACGCCCGTGTGGAATTCCACATGCTTGTGTGACCTCACACATGGCCGTGTGTAATGCCCGTGGAGCCCTCTGGCTTGTTTGAAATTTTAAAAATTGAAAATTTAAGCTCTAGTTTTCACACGGCTTAGGACATGCCCGTGTGGTCCACAAAGCCGTGTCGCACGCCCGTGTGGACTATATTCATGTTGTGTCTCTGTCAATTTTTGGGAATTTTTAAGCTCTAGGATCCACACGGCCAAGGACATGCCCGTGTGTCCAAGCCGTGGGGGTGACAGGACCATGTCGCCAGGCCGTGTAGCCCTCTATCAATTATTTAAAATTTTAAAAACTAAGTCCCAGGGTCCACACGGCCAAGGACATGCCCATGTGTCCAGGTCGTGTGGGTTTTAGAATATCATTTTTTTAATTAATTTTGAAAATATCATAGAATATAATTAGTAAATTAGGCATGTTAATGCTCGGGCTGCCTCCCGAGAAACGCTTGTTTAGAGTCTAAGCTCGACTTTCCTTGTTTTGGTTACGGTGGTTCGTGGAGTTGAAACTCCTCTTTCTCGCTATCAATTTTATTATCAACATACGGTTTGAGTCGAGTAGTATTTACTTTAAAAGTGCCAAAATTAGAATGAGTTACCTCGATTGTTCCGTATGGGAAGACATTGAGTACTGGAAAAGGAGTCGCTCCGTTTGCATTAAGCTCTAAAATGGTTATTCGAGGGCCAGTTTCATCTAACAGTACCTAGTCCCCAACCTTGAAGTGGTTCGTTCCATCCTTAAGCTCATCATGGAGTTGTTTCAGTTTTGCTTTGTGTATTCTCAGTTTCTCCGTGCCATATGTCCTCCATTCGTCTAGTTCATCGATCTGAAGCCTTCGCTCCTTATGAGTTGTTCTGTATTTGCCACATAGGATAGAATGTGGCTCCATCACTTTCTTCCTAGAGATTTCTTGCAAAGAATGTTGAGCCATAACGTTACTCACATTAACAGAACTCGTAATATTATCTCGATCACTAGATATTCTAACAGAATCATGACCTTGGAGTTTAATCGTGTCGTCACCTACACGAAGTATCAATGCACCTATGCCAACATCAATGATAGTTCTAGCAGTTGCTAAAAAGAGTCGTCCTAAGATTAAAGGTGCATCACTGTCCTCATCCATGTCTAAAATAACAAAGTCAACTGGGACTATAAATTTATCGATTTTTACAAGCACATCCTCACCAATACCCCTAGGTAATCTAATAGTTTGATCTGCCAGTTGAATGCTTATCCTAGTTTGTTTAGGTTTCCCTAAACCTAGTTGCTTAAACATTTTATAGGGCATGACATTAATACTTGCCCCTAAATCAGTCAAGGTATTATTAACATCTAAACTACCAATTAGACAAGGAATAGTAAAACTTCCTAGATCCTTTAGTTTGTTGGGTAGTTTATTCTTTAAAATGGCTGAGCAGACTACATTTAGCTCCACGTGCGATGCATCATCTAACTTTCGTTTGTTTGCTAAAAGCTCTTTTAAAAATTTGACTGAATTAGGCATCTGTGAAAGAGCTTCAATAAATGGTAAGTTAATATGCAACTTTTTCAACAGTTTAAGGAATTTACCGAATTGTTCATTTGTGTGGTCCTTCCTAGTCGCATTTGGATATGGCACACAAGGCTTATATTCCTTACCGACTGAATCTTGCTTATTTTGGCTTACCTCAACCTTACCAACCCTTACCATAGTTTCTTGCCTTAGTTCTGGTTCGGTTATACTAACCCTTCTTCGTCACGCACAGTGATGGCATGGAGTTGCTACCTTGTGGTCATTCTGAAATCAACTTCGCAAGCTTACCTATTTGGTTCTCGAGCCCTTGAATCGACACTTGCTGATTTTCAAGTGCTGTTTCAATGTTTTGAAAATGGGTTTCTAACACCAAGATGAATTATTTAGCATCTCTTCAAGGTTCGACTTCTTCTCCTGTTGGTAGGGTTGTTGTTGAAAGCTTGGAGGGGGTTGTGGTCTCTGATTTCCTTGACCACCCCATGAGAAATTGGGATGGTTCCTCCATCCTGCATTGTAAGTGTTACTATAGGGATTATTCTGAGGTCTAGAATTGTTACTCATATAGTGAACTTGTTCATTCTCTGTGCTCGGGTTGTAAGATGGATAATTTGTGGTGTTCATCCCTCCTCCGTTTGTGTCACATTGCATCATCAGATGTACCGGCATTGAAATACATAAACTATCAATCTTTTTATTTAAGAGTTCTACCTAGATTGATAACATGGTGACCGCGTCAAGGTTGAAAATACCAGCAGCTTTTGTCGGCTTTATCCTCATGACTTTCAACTAATAATTATTTAGTGACATCTCCTCTATGAACTCATAAGCCTCCTCAGGTGTTTTATTATTTAGGGTACCACCGGCGGCTGCATCAATCAGTTGCCTAGTTGAGGGGTTCAAACCGTTGTAGAAGGTTTGAACCTGTAACCATAGAGGTAACCCATGGTGAGGGCACCTTCTCAATAAATCTTTATATCTCTCCCATGCATCGTAAAGAGTTTCTAAATCTATCTGCACAGAAGAAGGGATATCATTCCCCAACTTTGTCGTTTTAGCCGGCAGAAAATGTTTTAATAAAAATTTCTCGGTCATCTATTCCCAAGTAGTGATGGAGCCTCGTGGTAATGAGTTCAACCACTGTTTAGCTTTATTTCTTAAGGAAAAAGGGAACAACCGAAGGCGAATGGCATCATCAGAAACGCCATTAATTTTGAAAGTGATGCAAAATTCTAGGAAGTTGGCTAAATGTGTATTTGGATCCTCATCCTGTAACCCATCGAACTGAACACATTGTTGGATCATTTGAATAGTGTTCGGCTTCAGCTTGAAGTTATTTGCAGCAACAAAAGGCCTCACAATACTCGATTCAGCCCTAGTGAAATTAGGCTTGGCAACATCGTACATAGTACGAGGAGCAGGATTTTGATTCACTGGATTCGCAGCAACCACAGGAGGTAGCGGATTATTATAAGCCATATCCTCGATAATAGTGGTATTGTCCTATTGCTCTTCCTCTATATACTGTAGACTTCACCTTACTTCTCTACTGTTTCTGCGAGGGGTACTTTCAATCTCACTGTCAAAAAGCAATGGTCCTGACGGGTTCATTCTAGTCATAAACTAAAAATACCTGTCAGGAAGCAAATAAAAGAAAAGTTAGTAAATTAAAATAAAAACACAAATAAATTGCAATAACAATAAAAATGGCTAAAGTAATAAAAATTAAGCTTTCCTAATATCTTAGTCCCCGGCAACGGCGCCAAAAACTTGATGGTCCCAAAACTAACTAAAAATTTGACAAAGGCAAGCGCACTTATCGAACAGTAGTATAGCTATGGTGAATCCAGAATATCGTATCCACGAGGACTAAAAGTACTAGTAATTACTATCTTTTTATTATTTAGCCTAAAAATTAAGGAAGTGTTTAATCTAAAATTGAACTAACTAATTAACTATGAGCACGACAGATATAAAATTGGGAAAATATTCGAAGAAAACTAATGAGAGAGACAATACCCAAGGAGAAATCCACCTAGATTTCACTCATTATTATGATTCCGAATTAAATGATTTATTCACTTTCCTTGATCCGTAGAAATCCCTAAATTATGTTAATATCTCTTTCGA
The DNA here is from genome assembly GCA_025503065.1 of Gossypium bickii. Lineage (NCBI taxonomy): Eukaryota > Viridiplantae > Streptophyta > Magnoliopsida > Malvales > Malvaceae > Gossypium > Gossypium bickii. The sequence continues at coordinate 50,472,772 of CP106714.1, forward strand.
GACTAAGAACAACTGACTCTAAGTTGATTAATTGAAATCTCTTTCTAATTAAAACCCCTATTGTCACATTAACTTGATCTATGGATTCCCTTATTAGATTTGACTCTAATCCGGCAGATTTATGTCCTCCTATTTCTAGGATTGAATCAACTCCACTTAATTATGCTAGATTTACTCTTAAGTAGGGACTTTTGCTCTATTAATTAAGTACATAAAACTTGGATTAATATCCTGAAAATATTAAAGCAAAGGTTAAGAACACAAAATTAAGAACAAGAACAAGTATTTATCATTTAATTCAGATAATTAAATAATAAAATTCATCATAGTTTTCATCCTCCCTAGGTATTTAGGGTGTTTAGTTCATACTCATAGAGGAAAACATCTCAAAATAAGGAAAACAGTAAGACATAATGAACCCAAAAACTTCTAGGGAACTTGATGGAGATCTTCAATCTTGAAGGAAATTCTACTTCTGAATTGATTTCGACGACTTCCTTCGAGTAATTTCTTCATTCTACTATGCATGCCTCCTTTAGGTCTTCTTCTGGTGTGTATTTATAGACTTTAGAATGCTCAGAAACCCTAAAAATTGGCTTTTTCCGCGTGAAAATGAAACAGGGTGCGATAGGGACACGAGCCTATGATCAGCCTGTGTGATAATGCCCGAGCCATGTGCAAATTTACATGGCTCACGATCGACACGGGCTGGCATGCGGGAATGTGCTCAGCCCGTGTGGTACTAGCTTGGCCTTGTAGATCCTTAAGATGGCTCATTTGTCCAATTTTGGCCCATTCTCTGCTCCTTTCGAATCATGAGAAGTCATAAAGGAATCAAACCTCTTGTACCACTATCTTGGTGACTGTTTCAAACTGTAAAGGGATTTCTTTAGCAAGAAAACATAGTCTTCTTTTTCTGAGACTGTAAAACCCTCTAGTTGTTGCATGTAAATATCCTCCTCAAGTTCTCCATGCAAAAGTGCAATTTTTACATCTAATTGCTCAATCTTCAAATCATGCATAGTCACAAAACCGAGCAAAGCTCGAATCTAACTATGGTTCACAACTGAAGAGAACACATCTGTGAAGTCCACTCTTTGAATTTGACCATAACCCTTTGCTACAAGCCTTGCTTTATATCTGGATTCTTCAACTCTTAGTGTCCTTTCTTTCTTTTTAAGCACCCATTTACAACGAACAACCTTTTTATCTTTAGGAAGTTTCACAAGATACCATGTTCTATTTTTTTGTAGTGATCCCATCTCCTCTTGCATAGCAACCATCCACTTCTCTGAGTCTTCACAGCTAACCGCCTGAGAATAATTAGATGTCTCTTGGTTTGCATCTATGTCTTCAACCACATTTAAAGCATAAGAAACTAGATCATCCTCGGCATACTTCTTTGGAGGTTTAATTTCTCTTTTAGTTCTATTTTTAGCGATAGAGTGTTATGGTGAAGAAGCAACTCTATTCTGAATTTCTATACTGGCTTGAGGAGTTGACTCTATTATAGATTCTGATTTTATTTGATGCTCCATCTGCTTTTGATGTTCTTTATTGGAAGAGTCTTTAAGAGATAAGTTAGGTAGCATAATAGTTTTATAAAAAACAACATCTCTGCTAATCACAACTTTTCTATTTTCAGGACACCATAACTTATACCCTTTTACACCAGCTTTATAACCAAGAAAAAACATATTTAATGGATCTCAATTCTAATTTTCCATTATCAACATGAGCATACACAAGACACCCAAAGATTTTTAAATCAGAATAATCAGCAGGATTACCAGACCATACCTCTTGTGGAGTCTTTTTCTCAATGGTAATGGATGGAGATTGGTTGATAAAAAAAACATGCAGTAGAGGCTGCTTCGGCCCAAAATGACTTCAGTAAGTCAGCATTCGACAACATACATCAAACTCTCTCTATGGTCGTTCTGTTCATTCATTCTGCAACAACGTTTTGTTGTTGAGTATGACGAACTGTCAAGTGTCTCACGATCCCTTCTGACTTGCATAGTTCATTAAACTCATTAGAATAGAACTCTAAGCGATTGTCTGCATGGATGTGTTTTATTTGTTTTCCTGTCTATTTTTCAATCATAGTTTTCCAAGACTTAAATATGGAAAACATATCGCTTTTCTGATTCAGGAAGAACGCCCAAACTTTTCTATAAAAATCATCAATAAAAGTTAACATATAATTAGCTCCACCTCTCGAAAACACTCTAGATGGCCTCCACAGATCAGAATGAATATACTCTAATGTTCCCTTCATGTTATGGATTTCTCTAGTGAATCAAACTCTATTTCGCTTTCCAAAAACATAGTGCTCACAGAACTTTAGTTTGCAAATTCCTTGCCCATCAAGAAGTCCTCTTTTGCTCAATTCTGTTATGCCATTCTTACTCATATGCCCTAGACGCATATCCCAAAGTCTAGTAACATCATTATCTGACAAGGAAGAGGAAGCGACTGTTGCATCACTAGTAACAATAGAACCCTACAAAACATATAACTTGGTAGTCTTTCTCTACCTTTTCATAACAACAAGGGAACCTTTGGAAATCTTCAAAATCCACTTTCACTTGTGTATTTCTACCCTTTTGAATCAAGAATACTCAACGAAATCAAATTTCTCTTCAATTCTGAAACATGTCGCACGTCACTAAGTGCTCTAACAACTCCATCAAACATCTTAACTTTAATTGTTCCAATACCTGTAATTTTACACGAAGCATTATTTCCCATCAAAACAACACCTTCAGACACTGTTTCGCATGTTGCAAACAAATTTCGATTGGGACTTATGTGGAAGGTGCAGTCCTAATTAAGAATCCACTCCTCGCTCACTTTAGAATTGTTGACAGAAGTGACTAGAAGTTCACCATCCCTGTAGTCTTCTACAACTTCAACTTCACCGAATTTTTTTGGTTATTTTCCCTTTTGATTCGTAGCCTCCCTTTTGATCTTTTTCTGTAGCTTATAACACTCAGATTAATGTGCCCTTTATTCTTTCAGAAGTTACAAGTTTTACCTCTGTTTGAAGACTTCTATCTACGCTTAGATTTACCGGGAGGATTCCATTCATGTGTCCTTCAACGATCATCATCAGCATTTCGATCTTGCCTCCCGCGAAAAATGAGACCCTCTCCTTGAGAGTCAAGTTTAACCACAAGATGCTTCATCTTATCATATGAGGTCAAAGAATCATAAACCTCGTAAACTGTGAGAGGCTAGCAGCTATATAAAATCGTGTCTCTAAAGGTTGAATAAGATGGAGACAACAAACAAAGTAGAATCAACCCTAGATCTTCCTTATCATACTGAACCTGCATGGCCTCCAAGTTTGAGAGAATTTCTTTAAACACTATTAAGTGTTCGTGCATCGACACACCTTTCTCCAAACGACGAGCATAAAGACACTGCTTCATATGCAGTTTGCTGGTTAGAGTTTTCAACATACATATTTGTTTCAGCCTCTTACATAATGCAATGGCGGTCTTCTCCTTCATCACATCCTGCAAAATTTCGTTAGACAAATGCAAATATACCTGTTTTAACACCTTTCGATCTTTATGCTTTTTCTTTTTCCTCCGTCAATGTTGAAGGCATCTTATCTATCCCTAGCTGGGCATCCTCTAAGTCTATCTGTACAAGAATTGCCTGCATCTTTATCCGCCACAACGCAAATCTGGTGTTGCAATTCAACAACGGAATTTGATACTTCAAATATGCCATTATCGTGATTGAGATGAACAACCTGGAAGCTCTGATACCAATTTGTGAAAAATAGAACATCGGTAATGACAATGTATCGCAAAGAAAAAAGAGAAAGAAAAATAAAGAACAGAGATTTTTACATGGAAGCCCTTTCGGGAAAAAAACACGGGTAGAGGAGAAGATAATTCACTATATCAAATTTAAATGATTACAAGAAGAGTAGACTATATCTATTTATAGGCTTGTAAAATCATATTCTAATAGAAGGATTGTAGTAAGATTGAAACATCTTATTCTAATCAATATCAAATAGATGGAGTTTAATAAAGTTTAAAAACCTTATTCTAAAATAAAATAAAATAAGTGTAGTTCTATATGAATTTTACTTTTATTTTATTTTACCACTGTATTTTATTTAAATAAAGGCTCGAGTCACTTAATTCTGTCAAAAAACTAAACACCAAGTACGGTGGGCATTTAAGTACAATCATGTTCCGGAATCATTGAACTTCAAAGGGATCACTTTCTTCCTCTTAATGGTATATGTCTTACTTTCTTTAGTACCAAGCTCCTTCATTAATTTAAGTATCCGGAAGCATCTTAATACAAATTTCGACATTCTCATAATTTCCTTATACATCACAAGAAGTCGAAAGCACATGAATCCGTCTCTAAACTTGATTCATCTCAAAGTGACTGAAACAATTACCAAATATTTTCTCCTTGCCATTGTTCGCCTATTCAGGTGTTTAGAAGACCCTTATTAGCATATCGGTTCATTTCAAGGATTTCGATCCAGAAAACGTGTTTAACTAAGTAATGAAATATATGCACATACATAAAAAATATAAATATAGTGTGTTTTATGTGCTACTAAAAAAGTTCAGTTCTGATGATTAATGAGAAACCAAAATCTCTACTAACTTTAAAATTCGGCTGGTAAACATAGAAATGATGATAAAAAAAAAGTGCTTGTCAGTAACACTGCTCCATTCTTCTAATAAAATTTCAACTCTGACGACGCAGACATTCTTTTCCTGCCATCATACTTGCATACATTCCTTTCACATTCTTTTTTTCGTTTTGGTATTATTATCTACCAAACAATTGCAAAAATACCTAACATTAGATATGGGTTCAAGGCCATGACATGACTTGTTATCCAGAATTATTAGTTTCCTTAAATATATGTTTACCTATTTTCTTTTCCGTCCCTTTTCCCTGTTCGATTTACAAAATGTATAATAATTGAATATAGTATAATATGAAACGTATAAAAACATGATTTATTAGCCACATACAAGTTAGTTTATGAGACAAGGTGGCCAGTAACCTCCTGGTAGGAATACTGTTTTATATGTGTCATTATCAGTATGTTCAATATTTCTTAAAATATATTTATAATTCTTTTTAGCGTAAATGGTAAACTTCGGAATCCAACTAATTTCGTAATAATATATATTAGATATACATAAAATCACACCCCAATTACATACATAAAAAATATGTATACGTGAAAATATAAATTTTAAAATTATTATTTAGTTTCAGTAACTTATTTTAGCGATTATATTTTACTTTTAAAGTAATAATAAAAAATGTCAAATTACTCAACTTGTGAAATTAATCCCTGCACCTTAATTTTAGTAGATGTAGTCCTCAATATCAATATCCTATCAATGAGTGAAAATTTTGAGTTGTAACACCCCTTACCCGTGTTCAACGCCAGAATAGGGTACGAGGTGTTACCGGACAATAACGCTTGCAACTGAACAAATTCAAGGCATAAATTTTCGTTTAAAATTTAAAACTTTTATCTTATATCATCAAGTCCCTAAAATAGGCCTACGAAACCCATAACATGCTTTGGGAGCGATTCGGGACTAAATCGAGAACTTTTAAAACTATTGGAACATTTAGAAACTTTCCTTGTTTTGGAGAGTCACACGCCCCTGTGGGCAGGCTGTAACACCCCTCACCCGTATCCAACTCCGGGATAGGGTTCGAGGCGTTACCGGACTTAAACATTCACAATCATACAAAACCGGGTTACCAAATTTCACCCAAAATTACAACTTTTCAAATACATGCATTTGACCTTGTCATCTATTTAATCACTTATACCACATAACAAGACATTAACACATACCATGGACAAATAGGCTTACAAGCCAAAATCATCATAAGCCACATCTCATGGCTATAATAAACAAATCAATATAAGCCAATACATTTGACTAATCACAACAACATCCATCATAGAAAAATTAAGTCCCTATACATGCCACTCACTTGAAAACATTTAACATACATATGCCAATACTCCAAGGATAATGGCACGATAGTGTGATGCTGCCTCCGACGATCTCCAACCCTGAGCTGACCTGACAAAACTAAAAGAAATAGAAAGGAGGGAGTAAGCTTTACGGTTAGTAACCTCGCTTGAAAATAATAAGCAATGCGATAACATGCTATTTTCATATTCTTTCTATTTATTCAAATTCCAATTAAGCTATTTTCTTGAGTCAAAGTCATAAATTATTTTCAATGAAACTAGACTCATATATCATCTTACCATAAAATTTTCAGAATTTTTGATTCAGCCAATTAGTATAGTTTATTCTTTAAAGTCTCCCCTGTTTCATTGTTCGACTATTCTGACCTCGCTTCACTACGAATCAATTTTCTCCTTGTACAGAGTTAATATGACCTTATTATTTAGTTCATTTGAAAATAGACTCATTTAGGATTTCAGGCATATAAATTATACCCTGCAATTATTTTTGTACAATTTTTAGTGATTTTTCAAAGGTAGAACAGGGGATCACGTTTGTTTGCTATTCTGAACCAGTCTCACAGAAATTCAAATATCTAAACATATACGAATCATTTGTTTGATATGTTTGTTTTATATGAAAATAGACTCAATAAGCTTTAAATAAATATCTCATCCAACTTATAATTCAATTTCACCTATTTTTGGTGATTTTTCAAACTCATGGCACTGCTGCTGTCCAAACCGTTTTATTGTAAATTTTTGCTCTCTCTTTCACTTTAGTTGTGTTCATCACTTGCCTATACCAATCTTTCCAATTTCTGATTACATATCGAACATATTGTTCATACGTACATTTTCCACATTTCTCAATTGGTCACATTCACACTTGTACTTATTCATAACATGATCGTATTCAAATACACTTAGTCGTTACACAATCACATGTATTTTCACTTAGTCAACTTCCCGTTGAACTCATCGGAATAATAACAGATACACGATGGACTACACATAGTACCACCCTTGTAGTAGAAGCTATCTAGAACACATAGTGGCCTGCACTTAGTATTACAAATGTGACCAAAACCATCACTTGCACATAGTGGCCTGCAATTAGTACCACACATGTGATCGAAACTATCAGGTATGCATAGTAGCCTGCACTTAGTACTAAACATGCGACCTATCTGTCTGGTACACGTAGTAGCCTGCACTTAGTACTACACACGTGAGCTAAAACCACCTCATAGCTCTATTGTACACATAGTAGCCTACACTTAGTACCACACACTTGACCTAGCTACCTCATTCGTATCTTTTCTATTCCGAAGGTTCAACCCGGAATTCTCACTTTTCAACATTTTACCAATTCATAAATTTTCATGCCATCATTTTATACAACTATCATACATTTATAAAACATGCAATTAGACATATTATGGGTTTACTTTAGGTTATTCGAAGTTACTTGTCAAAATCTCGTCAGGTACAATCGTGTAGCAACTCATACAATCCATGTAATATTAATTTAACATCCAATTCATGTAACATTAATTTGCAATTCAATTTCACATAACACAACAAACATCACATTTTCCATACCATACATCAGCTTCTCATAAACATATTAAATCATACAATTTATGTCATATCAATAGAGAATTACAATTCAAGCATGGTGTTGCATTATTATTAACACACGAACTTACGTCGGATCCAGAAACGATAATTTACCATTTTAATTCATAACCTTGTATTTTCTCGATTTAAGCCCGAATCTCGATTTCCTTGATCTATATCACATTTAGCATACTAATTAGTCACATTATTCATATGGGTTCAAAAATCATATTTTTTACAAATTACACTTTGACCCCTAAACTTTCACATATTTGCACTTTTGCCCCAATGCTCGTAAATTAAACTTCAGCCCTTATTATTATGTTCTATAACATGCAACATCAAGTATTTATATACATCAAATTCTTGCTCTAAAATGCATTTATATACATTAAGTATTTTAGCCGATTATGTCATTTTACTCGTTTTCACTTAAAATCGCTTAGTAAAAGTTGTTTAACATAATTCTAAGCTTCATATCCTACCATAAAACATCAAAATAAACACATTTCACCTGTGGGTATTTTTTCAAGTATGAACCCTAGGTTAAATTATTGCTAGAAGAAGCTAAATCAAGTTACCGGGACTCCATAAACGTAAAGAACATGAAAAACGGGGCTAGAATGGACTTACCATGAAGCTTGGAAAGCTTGAAAACCCTATCCATGGCTTCCCACATGTTAAATTCGGCCTAAGCTTGAAGATGGACAAATTTGGCATTTAAATTTTGTTTTTAATTCATTTAATTCACTAAATTACCAAAATGCCTTTTAAAAAATCATTTGAAACATACCCATCCATGTCCATTTTTGTCCACCAACTTAACCAATGGTCTAATTATTATTTAAGGACCTCCAATTTAAAATTTCATAACAATTGGACACCTCTAACATGTAGAACTCAACTTTTGCACTTTTTACAATTTAGTCCTTTTGACTAAATTGAGTGCCCAAACGTCAAAATTTTCGAATGAGATTTTCACGAAATCATTCCGTGAAATTGTAGACCATAAAAATATAATAAAAATAATTTTTTTCTCGTTGAATTTATGATCTCGAACCACTGTTCCGACTAGGCCCTAATTCGGGATGTTACATTTCTCCCCCCTTTAAGGATTTTCGTCCTCAAAAATCTTACCAGAAGAGCGGTTTAGTTCCTTGTAATCTTTACTATCTCATAAATAGTTCTAAAAAAAACTTTTATTTTAGCCTTCATTAAAATCCAGGGTCTTATTTAGCTGAAGATAACAAAAATGCTTCAATTGAATGCATTAACTTTTATTAACTTACTCGAGGAAAGGAATCCACCATACAAATTGAAACTGAAATTCCATCATTTATGCCTTTATCGATATCAGTTCTTTACATGAAGATTTAGAGAAATCCAAATACGGGGGTCATCATGTTACTATAATCAATCCAGAAGCATATTCATAATCGACATAGTCATCATAAGTTGAAAAACATACCTTGGATACGAGCGATCATTAGTAATTTATGAGATAAAGATAACAAGAAAACCAGAATAAAGAAATCCAAGACAGTGGAATCCAAGATAAATATATCCAAGTTACAGAAATCCAAGATACCATATTATAAAGAAAGACCCAGAAAAATGTTCATAAGAAAAATATGAAGGATCTTGATAATTCTTCAGAGAAAAGAAGTCCAGAAGAATACATCAATCCAAGCCACTGGGATTAAATGCGATAAGGATAATATGCCTTCCCATATACGTATATTGAATAGAGCATCAATTAGGAGAAACAAATTTATATCATCATGCGTATTATTTCATAAAGTCCCATTAGATGGAATGTAATGAAATGCCAAAGAGACATAGAGCAATACAGATTATGTACTAGTCGGGCTATCAATACTTTCGTCTATACATCGTGATTAGAAAGCACTCCCATAAAACAAGGATTTTATCAGTGGGGTAGTAGCCGAAAAAAATATTTTCGAGAACAGTTAAACATATAGAATACCACGAAAAAGACTGCCATAATATGGTATCTTACCTTTCAACATTATTCCTTCAATTACTTCTACTATCGTAAATCTCACATTATGCTTTTCATTAAAGAATTTCAGTTTAGAAGAAATTTCCAATTAATACATTTCCCAACATCTTACCTTACTAGTCCTATCGTTACTTATCAATCCAATTTAATCTCTGATCATGTTCATAATCATTCTATAGTTGAACCCTTTTGGTATCATAATTGTGAACTTATTCAATACGAATCTCGTGAAATTCCTTCACAAAACATCACTCTGGTAAGGGGGTGGGGTCGTAAGATCCCTGACTCGTCTCTCATACACATGTACATGTGACACTATTTCATCATTATTGTCATATAACTCAGTTCAATCAATTTAGCACATTTATTTAAGCTATGCGAGTTTTCCAATCATACTTATTCAAACAAGCATACGTAGACATTTGTTCTGTCAATGTTTATGATAAGTCACCCAAACATATGCATTCGTTCAAGTAAATCAATCATATGCATCATGAAATCATCGTTTAAACATATGCAAGCTCATCATAGTATAATTCTTTATTTACACCTTTGTGGATTTCTATTTATCACATTCACTTAATCAAGTCAAGTGTACAACATCATATGAGCATCAAACAAGATTGAGATTCAACGCAACGTGAACTTCTATTTCACATGTTATCACGTATATCATGAACTTTTATTCATAATTTTCTGAATCCAGGCTTATCATAACTATACTTTACCTGAATACCTTAGCATCACATTTAACATGGTTGGTGTAGCTCGGTTGGACAGTACCTCTGTCCAAACAATATGGTTCTCATTTGCGTCAGAAGACATCACACTATCACGAATTAGTGGCATGTATAGCTAGAGTCTCATTCATGCTAGGTTAGTCCGAGAACTGATTAAACCATAGCTCTGATACCACTAAATGTAACACCCCTCACTCATATCCAACTTCGGGATAGGGTTCGAGGTGTTACCGAACTTAAACATTCACAATCATACAAAACCGGTTACCAAATTTCACCCAAAATTACAACTTTTCAAATACATGCATTTGACCTTGTCATCTATTTAATCACTTATACCACATAACAAGACATTAACACATGCCATGGACAAATAGGCTTACAAGCCAAAATCATCATAAGCCACATCTCACGGCTATAATCAATAAATCAATATAAGCCAATACATTTGACTAATCACAACAACATCCATCATAGAAAAATTAAGTCCCTATACATGCCACTCACTTTTAAACATTTAACATACATATGCCAATACTCCAAGGATAATGGCTCGATAGTGTGATGCTGCCTCCGACAATTTCCAACCCTGAGCTGACCTGACAAAACTAAAAGAAATAGAAAGGAGGGAGTAAGCTTTACTCTTAGTAAGCTCGCATGAAAATAATAAGCAATGCGATAACATGCTATTTTCATATTCTTTCTATTTATTCAAATTCCAGTTAAGTTGTTTTCTCAAATCACACTCATTAAATTATTTATATCTAGAGCTACGGTACTCCAAATTAAGATTTGTTAATTTTCCATGAAACTAGACTCACATATCCTCTTACCATAAAAGTTTCAAAATTTTTGATTTAGCCAATTAGTACAGTTTATTCGTTAAAGACTCCCTTATTTCACTATTTAACTATTCTGACCTCTCTTCACTACAAATCAATGTTCTCCTCATACAGAGTTAATATGACCTTCCTATTTAGTTCATTTGAAAATAGACTCATTCAGGATTTCAGGCATATAAATTATATCACACAATTATTTTTATACAATTTTTAATGATTTTTCAAAGGCAGAACAGGGGATCACGTTTGTTTGCTATTCTGAACCAGTCTCACAGAAATTCAAATATCTAAACATATACGAATCATTTGTTTGATATGTTTGTTTTAAATGAAAATAGACTCAATATGCTTTAAATAAATATCTTATCCAACTTATAATTCAATTTCACCTATTTTTGGTGATTTTTCAAACTCATGTCACTGCTGCTGTCCAAACCGTTTTATTGTAAATTTTTGCTCTCTCTTTCACTTTAGTTGTGTTCATCACTTGCCTATACCAATCTTTCCAATTTTTGATTACATATCGAACATATTGTTCACACGTACATTTGCCACATTTCTTAATTGGTCACATTCACACTTGTACTTATTCATAACATGATCGTATTCAATTACACTTAGTCGTTACACAATCACATGTATTTTCACTTAGTTAACTTCCCGTTGAACTCATCGGAATAATAACAGATACACGGTGGCCTACACATAGTACCACCCTTGTAGCCGAAGCTATCTGGTACATATAGTAGCCTGCACTTAGTACTACACATGCAACCTATCCGTCTGGTACACATAGTAGCCTGCACTTAGTACTACACACGTGATCTAAAACCATTTCGTAGCTCTCTTGTACACATAGTGGCCTACACTTAGTACCACACAAGTGACCTAGCTACCTCATTCGTATCTTTTCTATTCCGAAGGTTCAACCCGAAATTCTCACTTTTCAACATTTTACCAATTGATAAATTTTCATGCCATCATTTTATACAACTATCATACATTCATAAAACATGCAATTAGGCATATTATGGGTTTACTTTAGGTTATTTGAAATTACTTGTCGAAATCTCGTCAGGTACAACCGTGTAGCAACTCATACAACCCATGTAATATTAATTTAACATTCAATTCATGTAACATTAATTTGCCATTCAATTTCAAATAACACAACAAACATCACATTTTCTATACCATACACCAACTTCTCATAAACATATTAAATCATACAATTTATGTCATCTCAATAAAGAATTACAATTCAAGCATGGTGTTTCATTATTATTAACACACGAACTTACGTCGGATCCAGAAACGGCAATTTACCATTTTAATCCATAACCTTGTATTTTCTCGATTTAAGCCTGAATCTCGATTTCCTTGATCTATATCACATTTAGCCTACTAATTAGTCACATTATTCATATGGGTCCAAAAAGCATATGTTTTACAAATTACACTTTGACCCCTAAACTTTCACATATTTGCACTTTTCCCCAATGCTCATAAATTAAACTTCATCCCTTATTCTTATGTCCTATAACATGCTGATCATTTTTCTCTTCTATGGCAACATCAAATTCTTGCTCTAACATGCATTTATGTACATTAGGTATTTTTGTCGATTAGGTCGTTTTACTCGTTTTCACTTAAAATCGCTTAGTAAAACTTGTTTAACATAATTCTAAGCTTCATATTCTACCATAAAACATCAAAATAAACACATTTCACCTATGGATATTTTTCCAAATATGAACCCTAGGTTAAATTATTGCTAGAATAAGCTAAATCAAGTTACCAGGACTCCAAAAACGTAAAGAACATGAAAAATGGGGCTAGAATGGACTTAGCATGAAGCTTGGAAAGTTTGAAAACCCTATCCATGGCTTCCCACATGTTAAATTCGGCTTAAGCTTGAAGATAGACAAATTTGGCATTTAAATTTTGTTTTTAATTCATTTAATTCACTAAATTACAAAAATGCCCCTCAAAAAATCATTTGAAACATACCCATCCATGTCCATTTTTGTCCACCAACTTACCCAATGGTCTAATTATTATTTAAGGACCTCCAGTTTAAAATTTCATAACAATTGGACACCTCTAACATGTAGAACTCAACTTTTGCACTTTTTACAATTTAGTCCTTTTGACTAAATTGAGTGCCCAAATGTCAAAATTTTCGAATGAGATTTTCACGAAATCATTTCGTGAAATTTTAGACCACAAAAATATAATAAAAATAAAATTCTCCTCGTCGGATTTGTGATCTCGAAACCACTGTTCTGATTAGGCCCTAATTCGGGATGTTACACAGACTGTTTGGTTACACCCTCCCGTGTGGCCTAGGACACGCCTGTGTCCTCCACCCATGTAACTCTCTGTTTATGATGTGATAATTTGTTTTGGATCACACGACCAAGTCACACCCCCGTGTGCTAGACCGTGTCCTCCACACGACTGAGACACACGGCCGTGTCTCTACCTGTGTGGTCAAGAAGTTGGCTATTTCCCAAGCCAATTTCTACCCTATCCTACCCATACTTGAGTATAACTTGAATGACACATTTCATGACATATTAAAGCTACAAAAGCATCCACCACACACACGTAATAAGTCATAGCATACAATTTCTCAACCATGGAATGCATCATCATGAGTTTATAGCATAACCAACTTATTGGCCACATTAAATGGCTTATACAACAATGAACTCCGAATATCATGGGTTATTATTCTAGGACAACGCATAGTAACATATACACATGACCAAGTTCCCTATACATGCCATAACCTTAAGTATAAAATCATCGATACCTAAACTGTAAGATTAATAGTGTGATAGGTTCTCCGGTGACTTCCAACCCGAGCTAACTTGGGTGCATTATAAACACGAAAAACAACGGAGTAAGCTATAAAGCTTAGTAAGTACATATGAAAATAATAACCAATTGACTACCATGCTTTTAACAATCCTCATTATAAGGTCTCAAGATAATACCATCATTATTGCATAAAATTTCACAATTCATTTATATTCATCTAGAGCTATTTACTCGAGTTTTAGTCACTGAATTATTTTTATCTAGAGTTATGGAACTCCAAATTAAGCTTTGATAATTTTACCTGAAACTATACTCACATATCTTCTTACCATAAAATTTACAAAATTTTTGGTTTACCCAATAAGTACAGTTTATTCTTTAAAGTCTCTGTAACACCCCAAACCTGGTCAACACACCACGACCGAATCTGGCATGTTACAGAGTGAAAACATTTAGAAAGAACCAAGTTACCGGTTTATTTCCATTGAAAACTCTTTTATCGCTTTGTGTTTGGAGAAATCCTATGTATGTATAGTTGAAAATGTTATGTTACCTTGAAAACCCGGAAATCTCCTTTTAAAAAAAAAAAAACACTTGTTTGTCATTCTTAACCTTAGTAAAACATTCACGTCTATTAAAAACCCGAGTGAATTGAACATAGTTAGTTAAAACCGTTTGTATTTGAGCTTGGAACACTTAGATTTTGAAAATCATTTAAGTTAACTTTGTTATCATCTTGTTAATATTGTTACCCGATGGTAAGGTTTAGAAAACTCGTTGCGTAGTGTAGTTTAGAAAACTTTGATTTTCAAGTTATTAAAACATGTCAAGTAGTTTACTTAGCAATATTTGAAAACTTAAAGCAGATAAAATAAAACCCAAAATAAAAATAGTTAATGGCCTTATTACAATCCCAAATAAAACCGAAATTTAAAATAAAGTACCCAAGTCGAAAGTCAATGTAAAACCAAAACTATTTCGCATGGCCACCTCGAGTCTACCCGGCTCCTCATCCACGATCTACGAGTCACCTGAAAAAGATAAGGGAAGAGGTGAGTCACCAAGACTCAGTGCTTAATCCCCCTCCCGATTATAGCAACATTCTTACCCAATTCATAATCAAGCAAACATATCATGCACCCAAACCTAGCCATCCCCAACTCTATTCTCTACCCCGTGTGGTACCAAACCACTGATGGTGCCAAACCACTGGTGACCCAAAGTCACTGATATCAATATAAATGTGGTACCAAACCACTAGTGACCTAAAGTCACGAGTAATCCATATTGGATCCAACCCACGTTGTGATACCAAATCACTGGCGACAATCCCTTTTTATCAAATGTGGGGCCAACCCACTATGGTACTAAGCCACTGGGACGAGTCGCTAAATCGAATGTGGTGCCAAACCACTGGTGACCAAAAGTCACGATTATCAACTGTGGTACCAAACCACTGGTGGTGCCAAACCACTGGTGACCCAAAGTCACAGATATCAAATCTTCCCCCTCCTCTCATATCACCCACAATAATGCACATGCATATACATATCATGCCAACATGCGTAATCATAAAACATATATCGAACATAACGTAGATAATAGCATCAGAAATCATGCATCTTAAACTCATCAAAACGGACTTACCAGAAATCCTTGCTCATACCCATAAGGGTACCTTATCGAAATCTACATAGTTTTCGGCGTTTAACATAGTTTAGGTTATTAGCACATTTACATAGATTATGAAGTGTGTAAGATACACACCTGGTTACTAACACGACTATCGAACCCCATAGATCAAGATCTAACGCACAAGATCCCCCTTCCTACATTCGGTCAATATCAAATCTATTCGCAAAAAGGCCATTCGGCTATAGCTATAAATCCCGAAGAGTTAACGCACAGAACCACAATCCTTACCTTGACTCATTTCGTACTTTAAGCAAATCCCGAAGCACACGATGACAAGCCTCCCCTACAATCGGCTAAGAACTTTAAACAACATAACTAATAGCCTTCGGCTTTTCAAAAGAATAAGAGAAAGGTTAAATTGATATGTAACCTTACCACAGTCTTTAACGAAACCGATTGATAGAGAGTAGATAACCACGATCCATTGCTTCAAAATCCCGAAGAACCTAAGAGATTCCGATTTCATAAATGATTAAAAATCATGAAAAATGCTGAAATTCAGCCTTTGTTCCATATGAGTCGACAGAGAAAGAAAAGAAGTGATAATAGAGATTCGGCCAACAACAACTTACCTACTCCAAAACGGATTAGAGAAGAAGACAAGAGAGATCTACGCTTGATTGATGTTCGGCCAAAAAGTTAGAACAAGAAGAGGAGAGTAGAGAGAGATTTCAGAAAGAGAACAACCACTAAGGGGGTTCGGCTAATCAACCAAGATGGAAATAAAAAAAACAAAAGACGAGTAATGGATGGGAGTTTCGGTTCTTAAAGTTTCGGCAATGGAGGTGAGGTGATCAAGATGGATTCGGCTTAACACTTTGAGAAGAAAAAGAAAAAGAAGGGCACTAAGGAAGTTTAGATGGGCATTCGGCTAAGAGTATTTGAGAGAAAAGAAATAGAACCAAAGATGCAAAAATGACCAAGAGTGATAGGGATTTTGGCACAACAAGAATAAAAAAAAACCGAGGTTCCATAAGGGTGAGAAACATATTCCAAATGCGGAAAACAATGCACCAAAGCAATCCAATTTTGGCACACCAACCACACCCAAAACTGAATACCTCAAACTCTTCTAGCCCCTCCCACAATTCGGCTAACCCTCCAAGACACATTCGGCCACCCCATGCAAGCACCCATAACCGGTTGCTCCTTCCACCTTAGAGTTCAAACTTCGGCAAACTCTTCAAACTCCTCATAGCCAACCATTCAAATCAGTTTGAATTGCTCAAACTCCTAAATTCTCTCTTCTCCACCCGTTTAAATATGTTAACTTATTCAACAGTTATCCACCAGAGTTTCAGCTGAGCACAATTCTTCCCCTCTCTAGCGTAAAAAAGAAATTCCCAAAGAGGGATTCCTGCAGCTCGAACCTCAGCTCTCTTCCTCTGCTTGTGGCGTCACTTCTCAAGGCCCTAAGTGGCACCTTCTGCCACTTTACCACTGGGTTATTTGTGCTAAAGTTTACCACATAATACACTTAACCCCTAGCTCCTTCAGCTCCCCTTAACCAAAGCTTAAAATCAAAAATTTTCCTATAGCTCGGGCTTACCCTTGGCTCCTACCTAGACCCGAAGACACCTCAATTAATAACGCAATCAAGCCATACACATGCAAACAGTTCAAACATAATAGCCCGTATTTAAGGATGTTACAGTTCTACCCCTTTAAAAATAATTTCGGCCTCGAAATTAAAAGATTTGAGGGTATTGCTGCCGCATCACCTCCTCTGGTTCCCACGTAGCCTCTTCCAGGCCATGGTTTCGCCATAACACCTTTACTAATGGAACTGACTTCTTGCGCAAAACCTTCACGTCCCGATCTAGAATCTGCACTGGTTTCTCTTCCATGGTCAAATCTGGGCTCACCTCAATTTCCTCCACCGATACAACATGCGATGGATCTGAATGGTAGCGCCTAAGCGTAGAGATGTGGAACACATCATGTATCTGACTCAGTTCTGCTGGCAACTAGAGCTGATAAGCTACTGGTCCCACTCGTTTCAACACCTTATATGGCCCAATAAACCTTGGGCTTAGCTTGCCTTTACTTCTAAATCTCAGCACTTTCTTCCACGGCGAGACCTTCAAGAAAACTCTGTCACCCACTGCAAACTCTATATCTCTTTGCTTAAGATCGGCATAGGACTTTTGCCTGTCCAAAGCTTCCTTTAGACGAGCTCGGATCAACTTGACCTTATCCTCAGTTTCAGCAACCAACTTTGGGCCCAACATTTGACGCTCACCTAACTCTGTCCAGCATGTAGGTGTACGACACATCCTACCATACAATGCCTCATATGGTGCCATCTTGATGCTTGCCTAGTAACTATTGTTGTATGCGAATTCAGCTAACGGTAGAAATTCTTTCCAGCTGCCTCTGAAGTCCAAAACACAGCCCCTCAGCATATCTTCCAAGATTTGTATAACCCTTTCTGACTGTCCGTCTGCCTGCAGATGAAATGCCGTACTAAAATCTAACCGCAAACCCAATACCTGATGCAACGCTTTCCAAAACCTCGACGTGAACCTGGGATCCCTATCCTAGATAATCGATACTGGCACACCGTGCAACCTCACTATCTCTGCCACATACAGCTTGGCTAACTTTTGAAGTGAGTAATCAACCCTTACCGGTATGAAATGAGCTGATTTCGTCAAACGATCCACAATCACCCAGACTGAGTCCTTCTTACTAAACGTAAGAGGTAGCCCACTGACAAAGTCCATAGCAATCCTTACCCACTTCCACTGTGGAATCTTTACCGGTTGAAGTAAACCCGACGGCAACTGATGTTCAGCTTTGACCTGTTGACACGTCAAACACTTACCCACAAACTCGGTTACCTCCCATTTCAGACCTGGCCACCAAAACTACTCTCGCAAATCCCGGTACATCTTGCTACCTCCAGGATGCATAGCGTATGGGCTGCTATGTGCTTCTCGAAGAATCCTCTGCCTTAACTCAATGTCCTTCGGCATACAAGCTTTCCCTTGGAAACACAACACTCCATCATTGGCCAAGCTGTAACCTTCCTAACCACCACTCTATACTCGCAACCTCCAAGCAGTCAAACCCTCATGCACTAACTGTTTCTCTTTAATCTACTCCACCCAGGTCGGCTTAACCTGCAATTCTGCTAATAAACTCCCGTCGTCATACAAGCTAAGATGAGCAAATATCGCTCTCAAGTCCAACACTACTTTACGGCTCAACGCGTCTGCCACCACGTTAGACTTGCCCGGATGATACTTAATTGAATAGTCGTAGTCCTTCAACAGTTCAATCCATCTCCGCTGCCTCAAATTCAAGTCTTTCTGAGTCAGGAGGTACTTCAGACTCTTGTGATCCATGTAGACTATTGACTTCTCTTTGTACAAATGGTGCCTCTATATCTTCAGAGCGAAAACCAATGCAGCCAATTCCAAGTCATGTGTCGGGTAGTTACCCTCATGTGGTCTCAGCTGTCGAGACGCATATGCCACTATTTTCCCTTCCTGCATCAGCACACATCCCAAGCTAGTATGCAATGCATCACAATATACCGTGAACTCCTTTCCTGCTTCTGGCTGAATCAAAATCGGAGCTTCCGTCAGAATATTCTTTAACTTGTCGAAACTTTCCTGTTGCTTATCGGACAACACGAATGGAACTCCTTTCCTCAGTAACTTGGTCAACGACGCTGCCATCAAAGAGAAGCCTTCCACGAACCTTCTGTAATATCCTCCCAAACCCAAAAAACTCCGAATCTCTGTAACCGACTTAGGTGGTTTCCAATCTAACACTGCTTCGATCTTACGAGGATCCACCCTAATCCCCTCAGCTGACACTACGTGACCCAAGAAAGTTACCTCCCTAAGCCAGAACTATCACTTACTAAATTTGGCGAATAACTGCTTCTCCCTCAGAATCTGCAAAACTACTCGTAAATGCGCATCATGATCCTCCTCAGACCTTGAGTACACCAATATGTCATCTATAAACACCACAACAAACTGGTCCAAATACTGTTGGAACACCCGGTTCATCATATCCATGAATGATACTGGTGCGCTAGTCAACCTAAACGGCATTACCAGAAACTTGTAGTGCCCATACCGAGTGCGAAACACCGTCTTGTGGATAACAGCCTCTTTCACCTTGAGCTGATGATACCTCAACCTTAAATCGATCTTCGAGAAAACTGATGCCCCATTGAGCTGATCAAACAAGTCGTCTATTCTTGGTAATGGATACTTGTTCTTGATCGTCAGCTTGTTCAACTGGCGGTAGTCTATACACATCCGCATTGTACCATCCTTCTTTTTGACAAAAAGCACAGGCACACCCCAAGGCGAAACACTTGGCCGGATAAAACCCCGGTCCAACGACTCCTAAATTTGTGCCTTTAGTTCCACCAATTCCTTTGGCGCCATCCTATACGGGGCAATAGACACTGGCGCAGTTGCGGGTAATAGATCTATACCAAATTCAACTTCACGATCTGGAGGTAGACCCATAAGTTCTTCTGGAAACACGTCAACAAATTCTTTCATCGTTCGGACATTCTTTACAGCTGACTCCTTGGCCTCCAAAGCACACACATGAACCATGAACGCCTTACAACCCTTCCTGACCATCTTCTCAGCTTTCAGAGCAGACACAACATTAGAGAGATAATCCCTTCTATTACCTATCATTACCACTTCTTCACCTTCAACTATTTTCAAAACCATGCGCTTAGCCGCGCAGTCCAAACTCGCTTGGTACTTCACCAGCCAGTCCATCCCAAGAATCAAATCGAACTCCCCAAACGGCAGTTCCATTAGATCATCCACAAACACTACCCCTTGGAGTTCTAGGGGTACATCCTTATACAGTTTATTTACTTCTACAGAGTGACCTAGAGGGCTAATTACTGTCATTTCCCTAGAAGTAATCTCAAAGTCTAGGTTCATGGTTCCTACTATGCTACTAGCAACATACGAATGCGTCGAACCAATATCTATCAAAGCAGTATATGGTAATCCAAAGATTAAGAACGTACCGATTATGACGTTTGGTGCATTGCCCTCCTCTCAACGCCTCGCCGCATATACCAACCCAGGCTATCTTGCTTCAGTGTTGCCTGCACCTCTGCCCGGTGCTTCGCGGCCCCGACCAGAACCATTACTACCTTTACCAGAGCCATGACCCCTCTGCGGTTGCTGTCCACCATTCCTAAACTGAGCATGGCTCTGATCCTCAGACTGTATCCTGGCTAGCTTGCGTGGACAGTCCCTCACGCGATGATCCAGTGAACCACATTCAAAGCATCCTTTGCCAATGGTCAAACATTCTCCCCAATGAGATTTTCCATACTGAGTACACTACGCTAGTCCCTGAGTAGTAGTAACAGGCCTCCCAGCTTGATTCGGCCCAGCATGCCTGGCCCTTTTCTGCGAATTTCCGGCCGATCCAGATGATCCAAAACCTCTCTTATGTCTATTCCTATCCAGATTCTGTTTCACAGATTCCTTTACCCCTTCGGCTATCTTAGCCTTCTCTACCAACACAGCAAACTCCCACTCCTGCTGTGGAGCAATCAGTAATCTCAACTCATCCCTCAATCCGTCCTCAAACCTGACACAGCGTTCATGCTCTGTTGCCACAATACCTCGAGCGTACCGGCTCAACCTTAAAAATTTCGCCTCGTACTCCGCTACGGACTTACTTCCCTGAACCAATCTCAGAAACGCCTTCCGCTGCGCATCAATATAACTAGACCCAATATATTTCTTTTGATAAGCTACCTTAGAATAATCCCAAGTGAGATCATCTGCTGCAGCACCATCCCGTACCGCGAGCCACCACTGGTATGACTCGTCCCGGAGAAGCGACACTATCCCTTTCAATTTCTCCCCAGCAGTAAGGTCCAAATCATCCATGATACGCTCCGTCGCCTCCAACCAATATTCAGCCGTATTGGGAGCCACACCAGAAACACCTCGGAATACCTCGGCTCCATTGGCTCGAAATCGCTCAGATACAGATTTCCGAGCTCCCGCACCTCCACCTGCTCCAGCTACTCTCTCAAGAACCCGCAGCATTGCCTGTGATACTGCGTCATCACCCGTCTGATCCTGAAACTCACCACCCGCAGCTGGTGGTGGTGGTGGTATCTCATTTTCTGACCCCTGACCAGACCCCACTGGTTCAGACACAGTCATCCAACCCCGACCGCGTCCACGTGTATTATGACCACGACCTCGAGTGCTCATGTCTAATGTTCTCGACTTATCTGATTTAAAAGTTTTATGCGCCAGTCTTTATTCCACTGTTATTGAAGCACAGTCTTATGAACAGTTTTTTTTATAGAGTTTTGTTTTCGCGAGTTCAATGAGTCCTATAGGTTTTAGTCTCTAGGGTAGTCCACTAATACTATTCATTCATATCATATATCATCAAAACCATTTGCAAACAACAGTTAGGGGCACTTACCGGGCGGATTGGTGCCGGAGACTTGGTGCCATGCTTTTCAGACCATGTATTTTTCGAACAACCTTTTCAAAATCCCATATTAAATCATTTTGGGCCTTGGGCCCACAGCCGAGCTTTTGAACCTAGCTTTGATACCAAAAATTGTAACACCCCAAACCCGATCAACACACCACGACCAAATCTGGCATGTTACAGAGTGAAAACATTTAGAAAAGAACAAGTTACTGGTTTATTTCCGTTGAAAACTCTTTTATCGCTTTGTGTTTGGAGAAATCCTATGTATGTATAGTTGAAAATGTTATGTTACCTTGAAAACCCGGAAATCTCCTTTTGTTTTTTTAAAAAAAAAACTCGTTTGTCATTCTTAACCTTAGTAAAACATTCACGTCTATTAAAAACCCGAGTGAATTGAACATAGTTAGTTAAAACCGTTTGTATTTGAGCTTGGAACACTTAGATTTTGAAAATCATTTAAGTTAACTTTGTTATCATCTTGTTAATATTGTTACCCGATGGTAAGGTTCATAAAACTCGTCGCGTAGTGTAATTGAGAAAACTTTGATTTTTAGGTTATTAAAACATGTCAAGTAGTTTACTTAGTAATATTTGAAAACTTAAAGCAGATAAAATAAAACCCAAAATAAAAATAATTAATGGCCTTATTAAAAACCCAAATAAAACCAAAATTTAAAATAAAGTACCCAAGTCGAAAGTCAATGTAAAACCAAACCTATTTCGCATGGCCACCTCGAGTCCACTCGGCTCCTCATTCGCGATCTACGAGTCACTTGAAAAAGATAAGGGAAGAGGTGAGTCACCAAGACTCAGTGCTTAACCCCCCTCCCGATTATAGCAACATTCTTACCCAATTCATAATCAAGCAAACATATCATGCACCCAAACCTAGCCATCCCCAACTCCTTTCTCTACCCCGTGTGGTATCAAACCACTGGTGGTACCAAACCACTGGTGACCCAAAGTCACTGATATCAATATAAATGTGGTACCAAACCACTTGTGACCCAAAGTCCCGAGTGATCCATATATGGGGCCAACCCACGTTGTGATACCAAATGACTGGCGACAATCCCTTTTTATCAAATGTGGGGCCAACCCACTGTGGTACTAAGCCACTGGGACGAGTCGCTAAATCGAATATGGTGCCAAACCACTGGTGACCCAAAGTCACGATTATCAACTATGGTACCAAACCACTGGTGGTGCCAAACCACTGGTGACCCAAAGTCACAGATATCAAATCTTCCCCCTCCTCTCATATCACCTACAATAATGCACATGCATATACATATCATGCCAACATGCGTAATCATTAAACATATATCGAACATAACATAGATAATAGTATCAGAAATCATGCATCTTAAACTCATTAAAACGGACTTACCCGAAATCCTTACTGATACCCATAAGGGTACCGTATCGAAATCTACATAGTTTTGGCTTTTAACATAGTTTAGGTTATTAGCACATTTACATAGATTATGGAGTGTGGAAGATACACACCTGGTTACTAATGTGACTACCGAACCCCGTAGATCAAGATCTAACGCACAAGATCCTCCTTCCTACATTCCGTCAATATCAAATCTATTAGCAAAAGGCTATTCAGCTACACCTATAAATCCCAAAGAGTTAACGCACAGAACCACAATCCTTACCTTGACTCTTTTCGTACTTTAAGCAAATCCCGAAGCACACGATGACGAGCCTCTCCTACAATCGGCTAAGAACTTTAAACAATATAACTAATAGCCTTCTGCTTTTCAAAAGAATAAGAGAAAGGTTAAATCGATATGTAACCTCACCATAGTCTTTAACGAAACCGATTGATAGAGAGTAGATGACCATGATCCACTGCTTCAAAATCCCGAAGAACATAAGAGAATCCGATTTCATAGATGATTAAGAATCATGACAAATGCCGAAATTTAGCTTTTGTTCCATATGAGTCAACAGAGAAAGAAAAGAAGTGATAATAGAGATTCGGTCAAGAACAACTTACCTACTCCAAAACCGATTAGAGAAGAAGACAAGAGAGATCTATGCTTGATTGATGTTCGGCCAATAAGTT
Organism: Gossypium bickii; assembly: GCA_025503065.1. Classification (NCBI taxonomy): domain Eukaryota; kingdom Viridiplantae; phylum Streptophyta; class Magnoliopsida; order Malvales; family Malvaceae; genus Gossypium; species Gossypium bickii. The sequence continues at coordinate 50,497,070 of CP106714.1, forward strand.
AGAACAAGAAGAGGAGAGTAGAGAGAGATTTCGGCAAGAGAACAACCACTAAGGAGGTTCGGCTAATCAACCAAGATGGAAATAAGAAAAAAACAAAAGACGAGCAATGGATGGGAGTTTCAGTTCTTAAAGCTTCGGCAATGGAGGTGAGGTGATCAAAATGGATTCGACTAAACACTTTGAGAAAAAAAAGAAAAAGAAGGGCACTAAGGAAGTTTAGATGGGCATTCAGCTAAGAGTATTTGAGAGAAAAGAAATAGAACCAAATATGCAAAAATGACCAAGAGTGATAGGGATTTCGGTACAGCAAGAATAAAAGAAAACTAAGGTTCCAGAAGGGTGAGAAACATATTCCAAATGCCTAAAACAATACCCTAAAGCAACCCCATTTCGGCACACCAACCACACCCAAAACCGAATACCTCAAACTCTCCTAGCCAACTCCTAAATTCTCTCTTCTCTACCCGTTTAAATCTGTTGACTTATTCAACAGTTATCCACCAGAGCTTTGGCTGAGCACAACTCTTCCCCTCTCTGGCGTCAAAAAGAAATTCCCAAAGAGGGATTCCTGCAGCTCGAACCTCAGCTCCCTTCCTCTGCTTGTGGCGTCACTTCTCAAAGCCCTAAATGGTGCCTTCTGCCACTTTGTCACTGGGTTATTTGTGCTAAAGTTTACCACATAATACACTTAACCCCTAGCTCCTTCAGCTCCCCTTAACCAAAGCTTAAAATTAAAAATTTTCCTATAGCTCGGGCTTACCCTTGGCTCCTACCTAGACCCTAAGACACCTCAATTAATAACGCAATCAAGCCATACACATGCAAATAGTTCAAACATAATAGCCCCTATTTAAGGATGTTACAGTCTCCATTGTTTCGTTGTCTGACAGTTCCGACCCCTCTTCACTAAAAATTAATTAACTTGTTCTACAGAACTCGAATGACGTTACTGTTTGTTTCTCTTGAAAATATACTCATTAATAATTTTAAGCATATAAATTTTATCCCATTATTATTTTTGTACAATTTTTATTGAATTTCCAAGTCAGAATAGGGGATTCTGAAATCATTCTGACTCTGTCTCGCTAAAATCCAATTATCTCACCATATGAAATTATTTTGCTTATTCTGTTTCTTTTATGTAGAAATAGACTCAATAAGATTTAATTTCATATCTCATTCAATCTCAAATTGGATTTCCTACATTTTTGGTGATTTTTCAAAGTTACACAACTGCTGCTGTCCAAAACTATTTTATTTGAAATTTCACTCTTTCATGAAACATCATAACAATATGCTCACATTCAATAACATAATTTGATTAGTATGAATAATACAAAACTTTATCACTTCACTTACTCATTTTAATCTTCACCAAAATTCATTACATATCAAATTCATTGCTCACATGAAATTCCACTTAGTCGAATTTTCCCGATGAACACTTCGAATTAATTACATATACATGGTAGTTTCGCACATAGCCCACCCATAATAACAGATACATGGTGGTTTCGTACACAGTCCACCAATAACAACAGATTCATAGTGGTATCGCACACAGCCCACCAAAAATAATAGATGCTATCTGGTGTACATAGTAGCCTACACTTAGTACTACACATGTGACCATAGCTATTTTATTCCATAATCTCACATAGAATCATATCTCGATGCCATAGTCTAACTATGGTCTTACATGATTTCACTTAGTCACACTTTGCCATGATTCATTCATGGTCTTTTCCGTCAATTCATCTTTTAGTACCGAACGAAAGTGTTCAACTTTAGTTCGCTAGTCTCGAACATCAAATTTTCATTGTACAGCAAATAATATAATTAGATTCACAAAATTTTTATCAATTTATCAAATAAACATTTATGATTAACATACGAACTTACCTCTGTATGAAACGACGAAATAAGTCAATTACTCGATTATCTTGCTTTTTCCCCCTATCTAATTCCGAATCTCATCTTCCTTGATCTATAACAACACATTTATTTTATTTTTTTCACCATGCTACTCAAATTAGCCAATTTCACATTTTTGGTAAATTACATTTTTACCCCTAAACTTTGTCATATTTACACTTTTGCCCCTAGGCTCGTTAAATTAAATGTGTTCAATTTCTTTACTACCCATGCATAGCCAAACCTTTTTCATGCTTATAGCAGCCCACATTTTCCATTATTTCATACATTTACTACCTATTTTGCAACTTTTACAAATGGTCCATTTTAGGTGTTTCCGTGAAAATTAGTTAACAAAAGTTTTTTATTTAACAACCAAGATTCATTTTCTTCCATAAAAATACAGGAAACAACATGAATATTCTCATGGAAAAACCCTAGACTTTCAACCATTTTGCAAAATAGTCCCCTCATTAGCTAGATTAAGCTATAAGGGTTCCAAAAAATACAAAAATCATAAAAAATGACCATCAAAATCACTTACTTGTGAGAGTTAGAAGTTGCTGGAATTTTCAAGCTTCCATGTCCATTTCCTTGGGTAAGAATCGGTGGAGAAGAAAGAGAAATAAAAAAGATGGTAGCTTTTTGCTATTTTGTCTTATTACACCTTTTAATAACTTCACCAAATTCACCTACTACATATCCATCCTTGTCTCCTCACTTTTGTATTGGTATAATTACCATACAAGTGCTCATACTTTTCAATTCTATAGCTATTTAGTGACTTTATCAATTAGACCTCAAGTTTTGCACCTTACGCGATTTAGTCCTTTTTATCAAATTGAGCACTAAAACGAGGAAATTTCTTTATGAAAATTCCACACAACTTTAGTATCATACTGTAGACATCCAAATAGTAATAAAATAAATTTTTCAATGTCAGATTTGTGGTCCTACAACCACTGTTCCGACTAGGCCCAAAATTAGAATGTTACATGAGTTCTTATTAGTATAAAATATAAAAAGTGATACATTAATTTTTTTTTCAAAAAATTATAGGTTTAATGTATTTAATACAGTAATTCATCACTCTTTTTTTTTCTATTATATTTTATATAAATATTTTATGAAACATCTTAGATTATTGTTACATTTTATTTGAAAATTTTAACAACAGTCTTTATTTCAATAATAATAAAATGATTATTTTGGTATTGTCATCAATTGTGAGTTGGTGTTTAGTTGGCATATGACACCAACTCAATTCACAACATTATTAACAGATACAACTGATAGATATAATAAATTGTATATTGTAATAGCCCGATTTTGGGGCTAATCGGAACAGTGGTTTCGGAACAACTAATCCAAGACCAAAGAAAATTTTTTTAATATTATTATGTGTGTTATATAATGATTATATGAGTACATGAAAATTTTGGTGCATTAATTTTGGTGATTGCATGCTCAATTACGAAAAAGGACCAAATCGCATAAAGTGCAAAAGTTTTATTTTACAAGCTAGATGTATCTAATAGCTACAGAATACTAAATTGAATGTTCTTAATGTGCAATTAGGCCATTGGGGAAGTGATGGCCGGCCATAGGGACAAGAAAATTTAACGGGTCAATGGTTAGGTGAGTTTTGTTGACTTAATAAAAAAAATAAGAGAAAAATAAAGAAAGAAAAGATATCATCTTTTTCTCATTCCCTACCACCAAATATTTCAGCAAGAGAAGGGGTTTAAAAGCTTTAAAATTTTTAGCCACTTTAACCTTTACAAATCAAGAAGAACGTGGAATCAACCTTGATCAGAGAAAAGGCAAGGTTTCAGACTAGACCTCAAATTGACATATTTCGTATCGAGGTAAGTTTATGTGTAAACGATACATTCTTATTACATATGTTTTTACCTATTAATGCATTGTGTGGATGTAAATGCTTAATGTGAGACTTATTGAAAATGATAGAAAATGGGAAATTCTCAGATGAACTTCGGAATAGAAATATGGGTACGGATAAACATCCGTAAATATGTAATTATTGGTGGGCTGTGTGCGATACCATCGTATTTATTACCATTTTGGTGGGCTGTGTGTGATACCGCCGTAATTATCATTGTTGGTGGGATGTGTGCGATACCACCCTATTGTTGATTACTGGTGGGCTACGTGCGAAACCACCGGGTATCTTGAATTATTCCGAAATGTTCATCAATAAACTTTTCTAGGTGAAATTACATGTGAATTTGGGGTGATAAGTGTAGGGTATAAGTGCAAGTAAATGTGAGCAATGTATATGATATCTGTATGACATATGGTGAGGTTGGAAATGAGTAAGTATGGTTAAGGGGACTTGGATTGTCTTTATTTAGTAAGTAATGTTCTTGACTGATAAATATGTGTTATGATGTATATTGTTTACATATAGACTTACTAAGCCTAAAGCTTACTCCCTTCTCTTTTCCCTTGTTTTATAGTGTCGAAGAGCGAGCTCGGGATATGGAGATAAGAAAAGGATCACCCACACTATCAGCACATCTTGGTATAGTTAGATTTAGCATTTTGAGTATGGCATGTATATAGACTAGACTTAGTTGAATTTCATATTATTTTGGCCAAATGTGTTGGCTCATTTCAAAGATGAACTCTTTTGTATAAGGCCATAGTTGATGGTTCTTTCTTATTAATTTAAGAAAATATGAGGTTATTCGTGAATGTGCAAGTTACATGGTTGAATTACTTGGTTTAATTATGCATGAATAGGTTGATGGTTTGATGTGATATATGTTTGTATGAGTTGGGGTCATAAAAAGAGCTTGGCAAATAGACTTGTCCTTGTCCACACGAGTAGACACACGGGCGTGTGTCTAGGCTGTATGTGACACACGGTCAGCCTCATGGGCGTGTGGTGAGGCCGTGTGCCCCCTTGCATGCTAGGTTGGCAAGTCAGTATACTCAGTAGTAACCACACGGGCAGACACGGCCGTGTGTCTCAATCGTGTGGAAGACACAGCCATAGGACATGGCCATGTGCCAAGGCCATGTGAAGTCTGCACCTGAATTAAGAATTTAATTTGCCACACGGTCGAAGGACACGGGCATGTGCCTTGGCCATGTGACATTTATGGGGTGATGACGTTAGAAACAAAATGCCAAGGTTTTTACACACGGGCTAAGACACGGGCGTGTCGTGGCCATGTAAAGGACACAAGCTAGGGACACGGGCGTGTGTCCAGCCGTATGAAAACCCTATATGTTTGAATTGGGAAATAATTCTACACAGGTGTTGATCAAGGGCATGTGATATGCCACACGGGCGTGTCTCTTTGATAAACCGTAAAAGTAACATATTTTAAGCCTACATTTAGCATGCTTTTGGATGATTTAAGCCTTGAATTATGTAATTTGGTGCTCTTAATCCTTTGTTTTCATGTTTTATACTCATAAGAGCATAGGATGACGAAAAGAATGGAAAACGAGCCCAAAACGGAGTAAATGGGCCATATCATGAAATCCATAAGGCCTGGGCCCAAGACCACACGGCCGTGCCTCATTCAACAGTCTCGAACACGGCCTGGCTACAATTCACACGGGCGTGTGCCATGGGCGTGTCCCTGCTACGACCAAGAGGAGTTTTACTCGGAATAGGATACTTGGAGGCAAAGAAACACATTCCAAAGCCTATTTAAACACCCTAGTAGGAATTCTACTTGGATTAGGATACTTAGGGGCTAAGTAAGGCATCTCAAAGCCTATATAAACACCGGAGGGGGCAAGCTAAAGAGGAGTTCGGCAGAAGTCGGAACCCAAGACTTTAGTTAGGGGGTCCAGCTAGGCCAAAGAGGGCAGATTTGTGGGGATTTACTCGAAGATAGCTGGTTGATTCATCTCAAGAAGCCTGAATCATACTCAAGACGGAGGATCTCTCTTTCAATTCCTTCAGGGGGTTTTAGGGATTTCTTATGTTTTGTTTTATCTTTTCTTCTGATATGTTTTCTATTATAATTATGAACTAAACCCTCAGATACCTGAGGGGGATGAAACCTAGGATGAATCTTGTTATCATTTGCTGAACTATATGATAAATATTTGACTTGCTCTTAATTATGTGTTCTTAATTCTTGTGTTGATATTTTCGGGATATTAATTCAAGTATGATGTGCTTAAGTAGAGGAGCAAAAGTCCCTGCCTAAGAGTAGATCTAGCATAATTAAGCGGAGTTTATCACACGCCTAGAGATAGGGTGACGAGATTTTGCCAGATTAGGGTGAAACCTAATATAGGAGTCCATAGATCGAGTTAATGCAATTCTAGGGGTTTTAATTAGAAAAAGAGTTCAATTAATCAACCTAGGGTTAGACGTTAGTCGCCTCGAGAGAGGGATTAATTAGGGAATCTTACGGATCAAGTCAAATGAATAAATCGTCTAGTTCAGAGTTAGATAACAAGTGAAGTCTAGGTGGATTCTTTCTTGGGTGTCGTCTTAATCAATTGGTTTTTCCTCAAAGCTATTTTCCCAATTTCATTATTCTTTGTCTTAGAGTCTTTAGTTTAGTTTAGTAGATAGTTAATTTTAGATTAGATAAAAATCCACTTAATCCTTAGGCTAAATAATAAAAAGAGAGTTAGTATTAGTACTTTTGGTTCCTTTGGGTTCGACAGTCCGGTCTTGCCTTAACTATACTACTATTCGATAGGGGCACTTGCCTCAAATCATTGTCATAGTTAGTTTCCAGGTTCGATCATTCTTTATAAAAATTTTAAGACTTTGACATCGCAAAAACAATGATCACCCTTCCTCCACATGGCAGTGTGGACTGTTTAATGAGGATTTTCTAAGTCTTTCTAGAGATCTTTAAAAGAGTTCAATTTGATCCTGAATCATTCCTAATGTGTGATTTAGGCCTCGTAGACTTGTTTAAGAGGTGCTACGAAAAGTTTTAAATTTGAGTGGAAAGTCAGGTCTCAGTATTGTATGATTGACTGCATATAAGTCTAGTAATGCCTTGTACCCTGTTATGACGTTGAATACGGGTAAGGGGTATTACATTTAGTGGTATCATAGCTATGGTTTAGTCGGTTCTCGAACTACTGTAGCGTGTGTGAGAGTCTAGCTATACATGCCATAAATATATTGATAGTGTGGTGACTCTTGATAATTTTAAACTGTGTTTTCGTATAGTAAATGGATCCTGACCGAGCTGCTGTTGATGACGATATTACTAAAGCGCTGACTCCTGTGCAAGGGACTGCGCTTGTAGAAAGTAGACCCGAGACTTTGGGTCAAGGAAAAGAGGCTCAGGAAGCCTTTCTCCATATGATAAGTAACTGGTACACTATGTTTGTACGAGCAAATCCTAATGCTCAACCTCTTCCACCCCCACCTATACCTCAGCCAGTCCCTGTGGCTCCTCAAGGTATAGATTTGGTAAGAATGATCAAACCCTCAGTCGATAAGATTCAAAAACAAGGGGTCGAGGAATTTAGAGCCAACATAGATGATGACCCTGAGAAAGCGGAGTTCTAGCTCGAAAATTCTATGAGGGTGTTTGATGAACTTTCTTGCACACCTGAGGAAAGCCTAAAATGTGCTGTGTCATTACTGAGGGACTCGGCATACCACTGGTGGAGAACATTAACATTTGTAGTTCTAAGGGAGAGAGTGACATGGGACTTCTTCTTAGAAGATTTTCGAAAAAAGTACATAAGTCAGTAATTTATTGACCAGAAACGGAAAGAGTTTCTTGAATTGAAGCAAGGCAAAATGAATGTGGCAGAGTATGAACGTGAATTCATCAGACTTAGTAAGTACACACAAGAGTGTGTGTTTACAGAAGCTATTATGTGCAAGAGGTTTAAAGATGGGCTGAATGAGAATATTAGGTTGCTAGTTGGGATCTTGGAATTGAAGGAATTCGTAGTATTGGTTGATAGAGCTTGCAAGGCTGAAGAGTTGAATAAGGAAAAGAGAAAAGCTATGATTGAGGCCCGAGATGTAAGAAAGAGGCCGATGAGTAAGTCGTTCCAAACCCAATTAAAGGGATCCAAAGAAGTGAACCCTAGAACGACTACTTCAGCTGGTATTCACATCGAGATTATGGTAACATATATTCAGGCTCGAGAGTTCAAGCCACCTCGATAGCAAGCATGGGCAATGTAAAATTAAATAAATCAGAGTGTCCAAATTGTGGTAGACAACATACTGGGGAGTGTTGCGGAAACAATTGAACTTGCTACAAGTGTTGTTCACCAGACCACTTCATTCGAAACTGTCTAGAGAGGGATGGGAAAGATAGAAAACAAGAAGTAAGAGTGAGCAATGTACCTTCGAGGGGTAGACCACAAAGGAACCCGGGAAGTGGAACTAGTAGTAGAGGTGCGCCTAGAAAATCTACTGTGAGATTAGAGGGTAAAGCACCTGTAAGGACTTATGCCATTCGCAATCGTGAAGAGGCATCATCTCCAGATGTGATAACGAGTACTTTTTCTCTTTATGATATCTCTGTTATTGCTTTGATTGATTCAGCGTCTACCCATTCCTATATTTGCATAAAATTGGTATCTATCATGAATATGATTACCGAGTCTATAGAATTTGTAATAAAATTGTCAAACCCATTAGACAAACATGTGCTAGCTGACAAACTGTGTAGAAATTGTCCCTTGACAATTAGAGGTCATTGTTTTCCGGCTAATCTCATGTTGTTGCGCTTTTGAAGAATTTGACCTGATTCTTGGTATGGATTGGTTGACTGCTTATAATATTTTAGAAAACTGTGGTAGTAAGTTTATTGAATTGAGATGTGTAAATGGAGATATCATTCGGGTTGAATTAGGTAAATTAGATAGTTTGCCTGTAATGATTTCGTCTATTGTAGCTGAGAAATACATGAGAAAAGGGTATGAGTCCTATCTCGCATTTGTGTTAAATACCCAATAGTCTCTGAAAGAGTTACCTGGATTGCCTCCAGTCAGAGAGGTCAAGTTTGGCATTGAGTTAGTTCCGGGTACAGCACCTATTTCGGTTGCCCCATATAGGATGGCACCATTAGAGTTAAAAGAGTTGAAGGTTCAGTTGCAAGAGTTAATGGATAAGGATTTTGCAAGACCGAGCTATTCACCGTGGGGTGCTCTGGTACTTTTTGTGAAGAAGAAAGACGGGTCGATAAGATTGTGTATAGACTACAAACGACTCAACAAGGTGACAGTGAAGAATAAGTATCCATTTCCAAGGATAGATGATTTGTTCGACCAATTGAAGGGAGCTACGGTGTTTTCTAAGATAGAGCTAAGGTCTGGCTATTACCAGTTGAGAGTTAAAGAGCAAGATGTGCCAAAAACTGCATTTTGGACGAGGTATGGCCATTATGAGTTCCTTGTCATGCCCTTTGGCTTAATGAATGCTCCTGCGATATTTATGGACTTAATGAACCATATTTTCTGACCGTACTTGCATAAATTTGTAGTTGTTTTTATCGATGACATACTAATTTATTCTCGGGATGAGAGTAAGCACGCGGAGCACTTGAGAATTGTTTTGCAGACTCTAAGAGACAAGGAGTTGTATGCTAAGTTTAGCAAGGGTGAGTTTTGGCTCTGAGAGGTCGGATTCTTAGGACACATTGTGTCAAGTGATGGAATTAGAGTTGATCCGAGTAAGATCTTGGCTATTGTTGAGTCGAAACTGTCGACGAATGTGTCAGAGATTAGGAGCTTTTTGGGCTTAGCGGGTTACTACAGATGATTTTTCAAAGGATTTTCCATGATAGCTACTCCAATGACGAGGCAATTGCATAAAGATGTCAAGTTTGAATGGACCGAAAGGTGCCAACAGAGTTTTAAGAAACTAAAAGCTTTGTTGACTGAAGCACAGTTTTAATACCAGAGTCGAGAAAGGAGTTTGTAATCTATAGTGGCGCGTCAATGAATGGTCTTGGTTATGTGCTGATGCAATAGGGTAAAGTAGTAGCTTATGCCTCGAGACAACTAAAACCATATAAAAAGAATTATCCAACTCACGATTTGGAGTTGGCTGCTATCATTTTTGCTTCAAAGATTTGGCATCATTATTTCTTTGATGATAAGTGTCGAATCTTTACCGATCAGAAAATTTTGAAGTACCTAATAAACCAAAAGGATTTGAATTTACAATAGCGGCGGTGGCCCAAATTATTGAAGGATTATGAGCTAGTAATCGATTACCATCCGGGGAAAGCGTATGTGGTTGCGGATTCCTTGAGCAGAAAATCCTTGTATGCTTTGAGAGCTATGAGTACAAGTTTAGCATTGTCTGAGGATGTTGCTATATTGGCCGAGTTGACGGCTAGACCATTATTTCTTCAGTAGATACGTGAAGCTCAAAAGAATGATAGTGAAATGCAAGTTAAAAGAGCTCAGTACGAATCAGGAAAAGACTCTAATTTTCGGGTTGGTTTAGATGATTGTTTGATGTTTCATGAAAGAGTTTGTGTACCTAAAGATGATGAGTTGATTCGGAAAACTTTACATGAGGCACACAATGGTTGTTTGTCAGTACATCCGGGCAGCACAAAAATGTATAACGATTTTAAGAAGTTGTATTGGTGGCCGGGTATGAAAAGAGATATCTCCGAGTTTGTTACAAAGTGTTTGATCTGTCAACAAGTGAAAGTTGAGCACCAAGTACCTTTGGGATTACTTCAACTAGTGATGGTTCCTGAGTGAAAGTGGGACCGAATCATGTGGATTTCATAACGGGGTTACCTACAACTCCGAAAAGGAAAGATGTTGTGTGGGTCATCGTCGATAGATTAATGAATTCGGCTCACTTTATACCGGTGCGCGTTGATTACTCACTTGACAAGTTGGCTGAGCTGTATATTGCCGAAATTGTGAGATTACATGGGGTGGCAATGTCTATTATCTCGAATAGAGATCCAAGGTTTACTTCGAGCTTTTGGAAAAAGTTGCAAGAAGCCTTGTATACAAAATTAAATTTCAGTACCGCGTTCCATCCACAAACCGATGGCCAATCTGAAAGAGTGATTCAAGTTCTCGAGGATATGCTTCGATGCTGTGTTTTAAAGTTGGAAGGCAGTTGGGAAAGATATCTACCTTTGGTTGAATTTGCCTACAACAATAGTTATCAGTCGAGTATATGGATCGCACCGTATGAAGCATTATATGGTCGCAAGTGCCGGACACCTCTGTATTGGACCGAGCTTAGTAAGAAGCAAATTCACGGGGTTGATCTAGTTAGAGAAACTGATGAGAAAGTGAAAGTGATCCGTGATAGTCTGAAAGATGCTTTAGATCGACAAAAGTCATATGCGGATTTGAAAAGGAAGGAAATTGAGTTTCAGGTGGGTGATAAAGTATTCCTGAAAGTATCCCCGTGGAAGAATGTATTGAGATTTGGTCGAAAGGGTAAATTGAGTCAATTCATAGGGCCGTATGAGGTTATTGAAAGGATTGGACCAGTAGCTTACCAGTTGGCTTTGCCAGTAGAGTTAGAGAGAATACAGAACGTGTTTCATGTGTCAATGCTGCGACGATATTGTTTCAATCCTTCGCATGTGATTCATCTGACTGAAATTGAGATACAACCAGATATGACCTATGAAGAGGAACCGATTAAGATTTTGGCTCGAGAGGTTAAACAGTTGAGAAACAAAAGTGTAGCCTTAGTGAAAGTGTTGTGGCAAAAACACGGTGTAGAAGAGGCTACGTGGGAACTGGAAAAAGCCATGAGAGAACAGTACCCAAACCTCATTACAGTAAAATTTTCGGGGATGAAAATCTCTAAAGGGGGAGAGTTGTAACTGCCCGATTTTGGGGCTAGTCAAAACAATGGTTTCAAAACCACTAATTTCAGACTAGAGAAATTGTTTTTAATATTATTAAATGTGTTATATCATGATTATATGATTGCATGAAAATTTTGGTGCATTAATTTTGGTGATTGCATGCTCAATTGCGAAAAAAGACCAAATCCCATACTGAGCGAAATTTTTATTTTACAAGATAGAGGTGTCTAATAGCTATATAATACTAAATTGGAGGTCCTTAATGTGCAATTAGGCCATTGGGGAAGTGATGGCCGGCCATAGGGACAAGAAAAATTAATGGGTCAATGGTTACGTGAGTTTTGGTGACTTAATGAATAAAATAAGAGAAAAATAAAGAAAGAAAAGAAATCATCTTTTTCTCATTCTCCCTACCACCGAAAATTTCAGCAAGAGAAGGGGTTTAGAAGCTTGAAAATTTTCAGCCACTTCAATCTTTACAAATCATGAAAAACGTGTAATCAACCTTGACCGGGGAAAAGGCAAGGTTTCAGACTAAACCTCAAATTGACATGTTTTGTATCAAGGTAAGTTTATGTGTAAACGATACATTCTTATTACATAAGTTTTTACCTATTTGTGTGGATGTAAATTCTTATTAATGAGACTTATTGAAAATGATAGACAATGGGAAATTCTTGGATGAACCTTCGGAATAGAAATATGGGTACGGATAAATATCCGTAAATATGTAATTATTGATGGGCTGTGCCGAATACCACGTTGTTATTTATTAACGATGGGCTGTGTGCGATACCATCATATTTATTACCATTTTGGTGGGTTGTGTGCGGTACCACCTTAATTATCATTGTTGGTGGGCTGTGTGCGATACCACCCTATTATTGATTAATGGTGGGCTGTGTGCGAAACCACCGGGTATCTTGAATTATTCTGAAGTGTTCATCTAGAAACTTGTCTAAGTAAAATTACATGTGGCTGTATGGTGATAAGTGCAGGGTATAAGTGCATGTAAATGTGAGCAATGTATATGATATATGTATGGGATATGGTGAGGTTTGAAATGAGTAAGTATGGTTAAAGGGACTTTGATTGTCTTTATTTAGTAAGTAATGTTCTTGATTGATAAAGATGTGTTATGATGTATATTGTTTACATATAGACTTGCTAAGCTTAAAGCTTACTCCCTTCTTTTTTTCCCTTGTTTTATAGTGTCGAAGAGCCAGCTCGAGATACAGAGATAAGCAAAGGATCACTCACACTATCAGCACATCTTGGTATAGCAGGGTTTAGCATTTTGAGTATGGCATGTAACACCCTGAATTAATGGGTCTATACGTTTAGTATAGGAATATGTTTAATATGTTAACTTAGGTAAAAGGGGTCTAAATTTGGGCTTAGAATTAGGCAAAGTCCCAGATTAAATTATTTTAAGGTGGCATCATTAACAATTAAAAAGGAACAAGTTTTGGGTCGCAGGGAGCCCATGTTTTTAGGCCAATTTCAGCACTTTAAATGAAGATAAGGGTGACACCACACACAAGGAATTAGGGGCCCAAATATTAAGTTTAATGAGGCCCAAATCTTTTAATTTAAGTGAGTTAAATTTCGGCACTAGGGTTAGTAGAGGTGGATGACTACAAGGCTCAAAAATAGAAGAAATTATGTGGATTTTATAGGTGATAATATCATTAATAAAAAGGAGAAAAGTTAGGAGCTTATCTTCAACGGAAGTATTGGCCAAAAATCCACCACCTATAGGAGTGTAAAATTCGGATACTGCATGAAAAAGTGGGTACCGAATTTCCCCTCTCTTTTAGCTTGAATTGTAAGGGCATTTTTTGGTTTTTAGCAGTAGGGGCGGCTAGCTCCTTGATTCTGACACTAAAAACCCTAAATTCCTCTCCCATTGTGCTGAAATTCCCTAGCCTCTCCCTCTCCAATTTCTTCAAAAGTCGAAACTCTTCTCCACTTCTTCCTCCTTGTGCTGATTTCTCTAAAAAGCCGAAGCATCCATAGTCTTTTCTTCTATTCATCCTATTTGAGAATTAGGTCTACACTTTTGGCATTTAAATCTTCCATTGGTATTGCTGAATCCTCTCTCTAGTGCTAGCCGAATCTCTTATGACTAAGGTAAGTGTCGATTTTTGATTAGTTTTCATGATCTATTCTCGGTTTTTGAAAAGCAAAAGCCGAAAGCTAATAGTTTAATGGTTTTATGATGGGTGGCAATTTAGGATTTGAAGGAAGCTTGGTCAATTAGATCTAAAAGCCGAAAATAGCTAGTCTCCACTTTCGGGATTTTTAAGGTAAGAAGATTTTCCTAGATTTCTATTAGATTTCATCATTATATACAAGATCTTAATGTTATAATGAGGATTAACGATTAAATATTGTGATAGTACTTCTGATAAGGACTTGTGTTGGAATTAAATATGGATCAGGCAAAGGAGAAAATTGCTAAGTTTAAGAAAAGAGCAGTATTTGCCATTCGAGATTGGCCACTTGGTTGTGGACCGGCTTCTGAACAACACCTTAGGCAGGTAGCAGTTGTGTCGACTAAGGATAGCGTCAATATAGAAAGCATCATTTTATCGGTAATCAAGTGTGTAGATCTCTAACACACTACTAATAAACCTGTATGTATGACTATTTTTAAATGTTTTGGGCTAAAAAGCCGGAATGAGGCTGTATAGACAGTCGAATGGAACCCTAAAAGGGGTTAGGCAAGGATGCCAGGTACGTAAACATAGAACTCCCTATGTGTATCGAAAAATATATAAGTTTGCATGATGTTTTCTTATGTATGTATGCATGGGGTGGGAATGATGATATTGAAGGGGAAGTATATGATAGGTCACTTGGTGATCGGTGGTAGAAAACCCACATAATTTAATTGTAAGGTCACATGGTGATCGATGGCTAAGCCACGTTTAATGATTCCTGAATAATAGGAGTAGGCAGTTCGGCTGTCGTTATACTGTGTAGCGGATGGAGGGTTGATTGTAGAAATCCCCACGGTGTGATGGTTGGTACTGGTTGGTGTGTAGAGGATGGAACCCTAGGATGGGATGGGTTATTAATCATTTATTATTTTGATGTGTGATTATGATTGATGCCTTATGGGCCAGGGCCCATAATGTGTTTGTGGGCTCAGGTCGTTGTGTGCTTTGAGATTTATACACTGAGTCTTGGTGACTCACCCTTTCATTTTCCTCTCCTCATTTAGATGAGCAGTAGATCGTGGACATGGGAGCCGAGACGGACTCGAGGAGCCATCAAGTTTTAATTCCTATAGATTATTTTCGGTTTTCTTTAATTTTTTCTTTCTTTCGGGAATATTTATGTAATAAGGCCCTGTAGTTTAAATTTATCTAAGTAGTTTTTAATATTTGCAACTTATGAAATTATGTCAAAGGTTTAATAATACGAAATAATAATAATAAAAGGTTTCCTTTTCAAATGTCACTTATTTATTCAAATATTTTCTAATTAACTTACGATTTCCAAAAACCAACAAAGCAAAAGTTTTCAATGTACAACCCGTAGCATACCAGATCTGGTCGAAGCTTATGGGCCGGGTTTGGGGTGTTACATGGCATGTATAGGGACAAGACTTAGTTAAATGTCATATTGTTTTGGCCAAATGTGTTGGCTCATTTCAAAGATGAACTCTTTTGTATAAGGCCATAGTTGATGGCTTTTTCTTATTAATCTAAGAAAAGATGAGGTTATTCATGAATGTGCAAGTTGCATGGTTGAATTACTTGGTTTAATTATGCATGAATGGGTTGATGGTTTAATGTGATATATGTTTGTATGAGTTAGGGTGATAAAAAGAGCTTGGCAAATAGCCTTGTTCTTTTCCACACGAGTAGACACACGGGCATGTGTCTATGCTGTGTATCACACACGGTCAGCCTCATGGGCGTGTGGTTAGGTCCTATGTCCCCTTGCATGCTAGGTTGGCAATTCAGTATGCTTAGTAGTAACCAAACACGCAGAGACATGGCAGTGTGTCTCAACCGTGTAGATGACACGACCATAGGACATGGGCATGTGCCCAGGCCGTGTGAAGTCTGCACCTAAATTAGGAATTCAATTCACCACATGGTTGAAGGACACGGGCGTGTGCCTTGGCCGTGTAACATTTATGGGGTGATGATGTCAAAAATAGAATGCCAAGGTTTTTACACACTGGCTAAGACACGGGTGTGTCGTGGTCGTGTGAGGGACACGGGCGTACGTCCGGCCGAGTGAAAACCCCTATAGGTTCAAATTGGGAAATAATTCTACACGAGTGTGGAACATGGGCATGTGATATGCCACACGGGTGTATCCCTTCCTCCACACGGGTGTGTGGATTGTTTAGTGAGGATTTTCTAAGTCTTTCTGGAGATCTTTAAAAGAGTTTGATTGATTCCGAATCATTTCTAATGTGTCATTTAGGCCTCGTAGACTTGTTTAGGAGGTGCTACGAAAAGTTTTAAATTTGAGTGGAAAGTTAGGTCTCGGTATTGTATGATTCATTGTGTATAAGTCTAGTAATGCCTCGTACCCTGTTCCAGCGTTGACTACGGGTAAGGGGTGTTACATATATGTTTTAAAAAAAGGAATAAAACACATTAAAATAAAGTTTTAGTTAAGTCATAAATTTAAGGTTTTATTAATCTAATTGATACACGTTCAAATCCCATCATATGCATATTTTTAGTGGTTTTAGTTACAATGGAAAAACTAACATACCCTCGAATAATATCATTTATTTTAATTAAAGAAGGACGTTTTCTTAATTTTCTTTATTAAATTGGTGCCCGGTTGATTTGTGACAGAATCTTAGTCAGGAACTTAATAATAGTAAGTACAAAAACAAAAATTTGGTGAGAGAAAATATTTTATCTTAAAAGTTAATTCTTTTTAAGTTCACCTAAGAACTATTACTGGTGTAGTGGTAAATAATTTATTTATAAATCTATTAAGCAATGGTTCAATCTTTAGACATTTTGATTTTAGTTCTTTATATTAGTCATTTCCTAACTAACTTGGTACTCTGATAACTCGTGATACCAGCTTAGTCAGATGGTTTATTAATAGTATAAAAGTATATATATAACTGATTGAGGTAATAAAGTGTGCATAATAAAATTATCAAGATAAATGTTTAGTTGAGTGGTAAATTAAATGATTTATTAATGTAATCGGTGCGTATTTGAATCTCAATATACGTATATTTTCAATGGTTTTTGAGTGGAAAGACTACAATATCCTTGAACAATATTTTATTTAAATTAAAAAAGAGTATTTTTGTAATTTTCTAAGCAAGGTGGTGCCTGATTGACTTGTTACACCAACTCAATTAAAGTTTAAATACTAGTATAAATATATTAATATTGAAACAAGTTTATAAGTCTCAATCCAACCATTAACCCATTAACTTAGGCTAAAAAATGAATAAAATTGGGTAGTAATCTCACTTGGGCTCCTAATTTTAAAACTAATTTGGAGCTTCATAAAAAGCTTGGTTTAATGAAATTTATTTGGGTCTAGAATTAATAGAACTAATTTCCAATGTGATTATTTCTGAATGGATATTGTTCAAGGATATCGTAGTATTTTTTAATTTTCGATCTTATAGTTAAATGGACAACGATTTAATCTTAAAATCAAAATAATCACATTCAGAGAACAAGAATTAATAGAATTAATAGCCCATAAATCCATTTGAGACTCAAAAATGAATCATAGGCCCTAGAAAAAATCAAGTGTATATAGTAGGTAATCTAAATGTTTATAGTCTAATGAATCGAAAATGAGCATATCGATTCAAGGACTATTGTGTCGTCTATCAACTCTAATTAAAAAGATACATTATTTTAGGTATCAAAGTAAATGACTCCTAGAAGATAGAAATATAAGTGTGATTGTATGAATTTATCCTAGAAGACCCAAGTTGAATTTATCGTAGATCCATTTATGAATTTATTCACTTGTGACATTTATAAGATGACTTACCTCAATCCTGAATAAGTGACTGATTATGTGTGCATGACTTATACACTTTGATGTATTGACAGCCTGAATTCAATTGCTAATAGAATCAAAAGCTGTTATGTTGGGTATATGACTTCTACACTCCATGACTTCGTTTACAATTGCAGAATTCATAGCCCTTAAAAGTGACCACGCCACAACATATCTGCACCAAGGCTTAGAAATATGTAATTGAATGTGGAAATAAAGTCTAGTATCTACAAGTGAACATGTTAAATTGTAATATGGATTTTGTTTACAATGAAACACGTAAATATTTTCTTGTCACACCCAAATTTGCAAAATACTCAAACCCAAGTAATAGTCAGGGAGTTGATTGATTAGTAATGGAAGTCGGGATGAACTACCGAGAAATTTAGAAAATTAAATGGCTAGTTAAGAGAAAGTTAGACTCCTATCCTTGTTGGTTAGATTGGGACCTGATAGTTATAAAGTGGGAAAAATAATAATTAAGATTGTGTGGCGGTGACAATCTGTGAAGATCGTGCCATGAGGATATATATAGATAGGAGGATGAGAGAGAAGAAAAAGGGGGATTCCTTATTCTCGTTTACACATTCTTCTCTTCAGGAATTATCATCTTCTTCTTTAGCCATCTTGAAGAAGAAGAGGTTGTAACTGTGGGAGACTCTGCATATTGCAGTAGTTGTAGGCATGGATGTCTAGGAGAAGAAACTAATTTAGGAAAATTTGTTTGGCCTAAGGAAACACTAGCATTCAGCCAATCTATAGAGACAATAATATAGGAACAAAGTGAGTTTTTGCACCCTACTTCCAAGTATGAAATGAGGATATATTACTTGCATGAACTAGGAAATGCATTAATAATGTTGTTGAGTCATGACAAGCTAATTGTTATTGCTTTAAGATAGATGATGATAAATGCAAGTATTGCATGATAAGTAGGGATAAACCTATATGGGATAGATGAAGTTAGGATGGGAAAGGGGGAGTAAACCTTTAGTTACAGCCTCAAACGAAGCTCCAGACCTTGTGGAGGGAATACTGCGATGTTCAAGCATCAAGGTTAGGTGGTGTAAAAGAGATAATATGAGGAAGATTCAGAAAAGGAAATCATGGAATGGTATTTACCGCAAGGCGATATCGACTTGCCCTTTATGGCGAGACCGTGGAAACGATATATGGCGTAAGACCATAAATGAAAGACACTATGGAAGTCTGGTATGACGCACGTAGCATATGACTATGGATGAAAGATGTCATGGCAGCATCGTACATGGGAAAATGCATATGGCATAAAACCATGGATGAAAGATGTCATGGCGACCCAGTATAAGGTATAACGTGCAAGACCGTAGATGAAAGATGCTATGGAAACTAGGTATGATAAGTTAGACCATGAATGGAATACTCCATGGTATCATAAGATATTACACTAGTATGGCAGATTAATGTAACACAATGGGAGAGAGGCTTCATGAAACCACCTGAACAGTAAACATGGGGAGGTTACATTATGGAAATAGGTGTAAGACCTTAGCTCAGCTAAGGAACCCAAAGGATTTTTTTGGTAAGGGAGAACATATACTCTGCCAAGATGTTAAACATGGGGGGTTAAGTTGAGTCAAACCGTGGTGGTATGGCATTTTGAAATATCAGAATGTTTGCCAGAATAACAAAGCGAAAAGGTCCGACAAGATGTATGGTGTGTGACCTCAATGGGAAAACTTGCCACACAAGAGGTACGTCATGGATTAAGAACTAAAAACAACATGAATGACATGAAAAATTGTAGGTATGCATAAACAAGGTTCACCCAAGGGCATGAATCTCCAAATTAATAAAGGAATTCACCATGGGAAAATGCAAAGTGGAGCCAACAGTATGAAATTAAGTCTGCTAGAGAAGCAACGATTCTTATGAGGATAAAGATCAGCAGGTGAGGGTCCACAAGGATGGAATAAGTCCATTTACACCTTGAAGATAATAGTTCACCCTGAGTAATGGAGAACAAATAAAAAGGTGAGTCTAGGATAAGGGAAAGTTAGGTCTGCACTATCTGATGAATTATATTATGAAAGAATGCAATTGTACTCATAACAAGATTGAGTTGGGACAACAAGAAGCTACAAAAGAAATGGACAGATAAACACAAGTTTAGTAAAATCTGTGATACATCAAAAGGTGAAAGAGAGTCTAATTTTCTGCCCAACCTTTTTTCTTTTTGTACTTTTGCAAGTTGACTATATTATATTGTTTAGTAGATTCTGACAAAGTTGTTTAGAACTTATAAAGCTACTTACTCGTAGGATAAAACGTGACAAGAAAATCGAGTGCAAGGAAAAAGCCAACCATCGCCTAATCCATGTAGCGTAGTAGTGTATTAGTGGGGCACTCGTAGAGGCCTCGCCTCGAGGATTAAGGCAAATGAAAGGAAACAGAATCATATATTGGAACACTATAATAGTACACCAAAACTAAAGGCATAGGAAATTATTATGAATTTTCTTTAGTGTATGTTTTAGTGGCGATTAGGCCCAAGCTAATAAGTTATTTTATATGTAAATTTAATTATGTATGCATGGTAAATTTTGACGGGTTCTTATAGTATCCAGTACCTGGGCACGATGATTGGATCAGGTATTAGGTGTTACAATTTAGTGGTATTAGAGCTTCGATTAACCGATCCTCTAGACGCATGAAGTTGGAAAATAGCCCTTATATAGACGATATAGTGGTGATGGCTTAGTCCCTCAAGATTTATGATAAATAATAGCTATAACAAGAATGAGTGCAATATTTGCATATCATGGCCAGATCATTGATTGGTGAAGTATAGAACATAAGTAGGAAAGTGAAAATCTTTCATTAAGATAAGAAAATGAATATGAAAAGAAGAAAAAATTAGACATCATCCCCAGCAAGCAGATCATTCGTCTCCTTAATAGCTAAATGTACAAGGGAAGTTTTTGTAACACCCCAAACCCGGTCCAAACACCACGACCGAATCTGGTATGCTACGAGGGAAAACGTATTTGAAAATTTCGAATTTGTACTAAATAGACTTGATAAAACTTTGTTTCTTTTTGAAAACGAGTGGTTGAATATTAAGTCTTAGAAAAATTTTGGTTTCAAGTTTGAGTCTGATTGTTTTTCATTCAATTATGAAAACGGTGTGATACCCGATGGTATAGTTCCAAAAACATATCGCTTTGTTGGTTTGAAAACGTCGTCTTTCCAAATTTTAATCAAAATTCGCACCAAGTTATTTTTGTTACAGCATATTAAAATCTAATGTAAAAATATTAACATCATAAAGCACATCTTAGAAAGCTTTTACAAATCCAAGATAAACCCAAATAAAGATAAATAAACTAAAGTACCCAAATGCAATAAACTGAGCAAAACTTTTATTAGAGCATGGCATGTGCACCCCGAGTCCATCCTTTACTCCAAGTCCGCGTCTCACGAGTCACTGAAATGTCAAAGGAGAGGGTGAGTCGAGTGACTCAATGTGTAAACCCCGCTCCGATAAAACAACATGCTAACACACATCATACATAGCAACATAATTAATGCAACCCGATCCTAACCATCCATACACCTTTTCTACCCCGTGTGGTACCAAACCACTGGTGGTGCCAAACCACCGGTGACGTATAGTCACAATGTGTTACCAAAACACTGTGTCCCAAAGACACATTATCCATCTATGTGGTCCTAAAACCACCGGTGTCCCAAAGACACAATTGTGCTACCAAAGCACCGGTGACCAAAGTCACAAATCCAAAGATGGGGCCAACCCATCGTGTGTTACCAAAACACTAGCGAGACGATCCCATATCTCAAGTGGGGCCAACCCACGGTGGTTAAACCACGGGGACAAGTCGCAATGAGGTGCCAAACCTCCGTGTCCCAAAGACACAATGTGCTACCAAAGCAATTGGTGACCGTAGTCACAAATCGGGTGATGGGGCCAACCCATCGTGTGTTACCAAAACACCGGCGTCAATCCCAGTATAATCATCTCAGTGGGGCCAACCCACCGTGGGTCAAACCATCGGGACGAGAGCCGAGGTACCAAACCTCTGGAGGTGCCAAACCTCTGTGACCCAAAGTCACAAAGTGTGCTACCAAAGCACTGGTGCTCGTCGGCACAAAATATCACTTTGCTCCTCCT
Organism: Gossypium bickii; assembly: GCA_025503065.1. Lineage (NCBI taxonomy): Eukaryota > Viridiplantae > Streptophyta > Magnoliopsida > Malvales > Malvaceae > Gossypium > Gossypium bickii. The sequence goes on from CP106714.1 coordinate 50,518,964, forward strand.
CTCATATCACCCATACATGACATACTTGACTCATGTACCATATGCAAATCATGTAACTCATGCAACCATGTCCAACATAGCATCTCATAGCATATACATATATATATAGCATAGATCATCATACCCAAAGTATCCGTAATAGGACTGGTAATAAAATAGACTTACCTTGGATCCGTACACATACCCCATTTGGGTATCCCATCATCCATCATAATGTTATGGTTTTTAACAGCAAAGCGAGTTTAATTAACAACATTACCAAGTATTAGTGTGTTAGTTTACACACCGATAACTACGAGCCTAGAAATCCCAACGAGACGAATGCTAAGCCCTCGATTATTGACTCCTACAATCGACCAAACATAGGGTTAGGCCTCCAAGACATTCGGCCATCAACAAATAACCGTAGGGGTTAATATCGAACCCTTACCTTGTACACGTTTGGTTTCCTACCAAACCCGAACCACAATGGTTCCTTCTTTGTCAAAGAATCGGCTACACCTTAAAAGAGAATAATCATAGTCCCTTATCACCCCGACTTAGTCAAAACCAAGATTAAACTAGCAACAACCAATCACTTACCCTTACTTACTTACCAACCAAGATTCGCCAACCACACTAGGAGAGAACCACAAGAGATTCGGCCAAGACTTGTACCAAAAGAAAAATAAAAGATTCGGTCAAGGTCTTAAGAAGAGAAGAAAGAAAAATGGAAAAAAATGGTAGGTGCTTGAGATGAAAAGATACCGGATGAAATGAATAGGAATTTTCGGTTTAGGCAAGGTAAATTTCGGCTTTAGTGTTTCAAAAGGAAAGGAAAAAATATGAGATATGAGAAGACTAGTTTCGGCTTAGCTCCAAAAGAAGATAAGAAGGAGAAATGGAATGATGATTCGGCCAAAAGGGACAAAAAGAGGTACTAGCTTGAGGCTCAAGAACTTTCTTTACAAACACTTTAGGAGACAAGAAATAAAATGAAACTTTCTAATCCCTTTTGAGTTTTGGTCTTACGGTTCCAAGAGTAAAAGAATGAGAGAAATTCTCTTGAAAACTCAATGACAAAAGAAAGAAAGAATAGTCTTCCAACTTGACCGAAAATGCCTCAAAATTCCAATTGAATTTCGGCATTACCCACTACAACACACCACCAAGCCGTCCCACCCACTCCACAACTCCCCAACATTCGGCCAAATCCCCTATTCACTCCCAACCACCATTTCAAATAAGTTTGAACAAGTCCCCTCCACCAATTTCTCTCCACCATCCAAGTCACCCTTGACCAAGTCCAAGGTGGAGTTTAAATCACACACAACTCCTCCCTCCTATGCCGTCCAAAAAAGAAAGCAAAATGTGGCCACTTTGCGCCTTGAACACAGACCACACCCCTGCAAGTGGCGTCACATTCACAAGCCCTTAGTGGCGCCTACAATGCCACTCCACCAACTTGTTTATTGTGCTAACAACCACCAAAAATAAGTTTAAAAGCCCCACTTCCTCACTCCTAATAATACCTTAGCTCAAAAACTAAAATTTTCCTATACACTCGAGCATTCACCTATGCTACAATTAAGCCCCTAAAACACCGAAATAGCAACACAGCGCACTAACACATGCAATAACATGCAACAACAAAATAGCCCCTAACTCGGGATATTACAGCTCTACCCCCCTTAAAAATAATTTCGGCCTCGAAATTACCTGGTCAAAAGAGTTGCGGGTATTGCTGTCTCATCGTATCCTCGGGTTCCCATGTGGCTTCTTCCACGCCATGGTTCCGCCAAAGAACCTTAACCAGAGGCACGGACTTTCTACGTAGAACCTTCACATCCCGATCAAGAATCTGTACTGGTTCTTCCTCTATGGACAAATCTGGATTTACCTCGATCTCCTCCACTGCTACTACATGAGATGGATCTGAACGATACCGCCGAAGCATCGAAACGTGAAAAATGTCGTGAATCTGACTAAGCTCTGCTGGCAACTCAAGCTGATACGCCACTGGTCCAACTCGTCTCAATACTTTATACGGCCCAATAAACCTCGGACTTAGCTTGCCTTTTCTGCCAAACCTCAACACCTTCTTCCAAGGCGAGACCTTTAAGAAAACTCCGATCTCCCACAAATAAACTCTATATCTCTTCGCTTAAGATCGGCATAAGACTTTTGCGGTCCAAGCTTCCTTCAAACGAGCTGAATCAACTTAACCTTGTCCTCGGTCTCGAAACCAACTCGGGTCCCAACAACGGACGTTCACCTAACTCGCCCAACAAGTAGGTGAGCGACACCTCTCCGCCATACAACGCCTCATACGGAGCCATCTTAATGCTCGCTTGGTAATCGTTGTTATAGGCGAACTCATAGCAACGGCAAAACTCATCCCAACCGCCTCAAATCCGAACACAACCTCTCAACATGTCTTCCAAGATCCGAATAACCCTTTTGATCGACCGCCGATCATGCGGGTGAAAAGCCGTCTTTGAAATCCAAACGAGTACCCGAGCTTTGATGCAACGCTCTCAAAACCTCGACGTAAACTCAGGATCCCTATCCGAGATAATCAAATCGGAACACCGTGTAGCCTTACTATCTCTCGACACATAAAGCTTCGCCAATCTCGAAGTGAATAGTCCACTCACCGAATGAAATGGGCCGACTTAGTCGAGACGGTCCACAATAACCAAATCGAATCTTTCTTGCTTGGCGTAAGCGGTAATCCACCGACGAAATCCATAGTTATCCTTTCCCATTTCCACCGAGGAATCTTCACAGTCAAGCAAACCCGACAGAATCGATGTTCACCTTGACTCAACGACAAGTCGACACTTCCCAACAAACTCGTCACTTCTTTCTTCAAGCCGTGCCACCAAAATCGCTCTTTAAGATCCCTATACATCTTGCTACCTCCAGGATGATGCATAGCATAAGGATCATGCTATGTGCGTCCCCAAGAATCTTCCGCCTCGACTCAACATCTTTGGGCATACAAGCCTTTCCTTGAAAACACAGAACCTCATCATTAGACAAGTCAGAACCCTCCAAACCACCATTCTGCACTTGTAACCTTCGCGCACTCAAAACCTCATCTTCCAACTGTTTCTCTTTGATCTGCTCAACCCAAGTAGGCTTAACTTGCGGCTCTGCGAGCAATACTCCCGTCGTCGTACAAACTCAAATGGGCAAACAAGGCTCTTAAGTCCGAAAACAACCTTACGGCTCAACGCGTGCTCGCCACTACGTTAGCCTTGCCCGGGTGATATTCGATCGAACAGTCGTAGTCCTTGAGCAACTCAACCCATCTACGCCGCCCTCAAATTCGGATCCTTCGAGTCAATAGGTACTTCAAACTCTTATGATCCGTGTAGACTATTGATCTCTCACCGTATAAGTAGTGCCTCCAGATTTTTAGAGCGAAGACTACAAATTGCTAGCTCCAAGTCGTGCGTCGGATAGTTGACCTCGTGTGGCCTCGGCCTACGAGAAGCGTAAGCCACAACCTTACCCTCCCGCGCATCAAAGACACAACCCAAACCCGTATGTGATGCGTCGCGATGACACTCGTGGAATTCCTTACCACCCTCGGGTTGAATTAGAACCGAGCCTCGGTCAAGATCTTCTTCACTTATCAAAACTCTCCTGCTGCTGCTTCCCACCCAAACGAACGGAACTCCCTTCCTTAATGACTTAGTCATCGGTGTTTGCAATTAACGAGAAACCTCAACAAACCTTCTTCTAGTATCCTCACAAACCCAGAAACTCCGAATCTCAAATGATCGACTTAGGAGGCTTCCAATCCAAAACCGCCTCAACCTTCCGAGGATCTACTCTAATCCCTTCACCGATACTACATAACCCAAAAACGTCACTTCACTAAGCCGAACTCACACTTACATCGAACTTAGCATAGAGTTGCTTCTCCTCAAAATTTGCAATACCACTCTCAAGTGTGCATCATGCTCTTCTTCCGACCTTGAGTAAACCAAGATGTCGCCAATAAAAACCACGACGAAAACTGTCCCGGATATCTTTGAAACACCCTATTCATCATATCCATAAAAGTCTGCCGAGCGTTAGTTAACCCGAACGGCATTACCAGAATTCGTAGTGCCCGTGCATCGAGTCCAAACGCCGTCTTATGGATATCCGCTTCCTAACTTTCAACCGATGGTACCTGCACCTCAAATCGATCTTTGAAAACACCGATGCACCTTCAAATGATCAAACAAGTCATCTATCCGTGGTAATGGATACTTGTTTTTAATCGTCGCCTTATTCATTGACGATAGTCTATACACATCCGCATCGTACCATCCTTCTTCTTGACGAATAATACCGGCGCTCCCCACGGCGAAACACTTGGCCTAATGAAGCCTCGATCCAACAGCTCCTGAATCTGAGCCTTAAGCTCCACCAATTCCTTTGGTGCCATCCTATATGGAGCAATAGACACTGGCGCAGTCCCTAGTAGCAGATCTATCCCAAACTCTACCTCGCGATCCGGTGGTAAACCCGGAAGCTCCTCTGGAAACACATCAACAAATTCCTTAACAGTACGAACCTTCTTAACAGCAGATTCCTTAGCCTCCAAGGCATACACATGAACCACATACGCTTCACAGCCCTTCCTGACCATCTTTACAGCTTTTAAGGCCGACACCACATTGGATAAGTAATCTCTCCTATTACCTAACCACATACACTTCATCTCCCTTATCCGTCGATAGAACCATGCGCTTAGCCGCGCAATCCACCTTGGCCTGGTATTTCACTAGCCAGTCCATCCCGAGAATCGGTCGAACTCCTCAAACGGCGGTTCCATCGGATCGGCAAAAAAATGACCCTTGGAGTTCTAGGGGTACATCCTTATACAACTTATCTCTACGACTACAGAGTGACCTAGAGGGCTAAGTATGCATCATCTGTCTAGAAGATATCTCGAGTCTAAGTCCATGGTCTCAACTATACTACTAGCAACATACGAATCGTGGAACCCAAATCAATTAAAGCGTTATAGGAGAACCAAAAATCAAAAACGTCACGGTGATTACGCCCAGTGCGTCGCCCTCCTCGCGGCGCCTAGCCGCATACACGGCACCAGTGCCGTCGTGCCTCGTAACTACCCGCACTCTCGCCTGCGGTGCTCCACGACCTCGACCAAATCCATTACCACCTCTCGCCATTACCACGGCCCCTCTGTGGTGGTGGCCGCCCATTACCTCTCATCGATCGACACGCCCCGACTCGATCGAATCCTGGCCATCCTACGCGGACAGTCCCTAATGCGATGATCCAGAGAACCACACTCGAAGCAACCTTTACCTCCACTCCAGCAACCACCCCAATGAGATTTCCCACATCGACATACAACTGCGGCGGTCCCCGCCTTAGTCCGCAACAAACCTAGCAGACTGATTCTGCCCACTCGGTCTAGCCCTCTTCTGCGGATTACCCGACGATCCAGAAGACCCAAAGCTCCTCTTAAGCCTACTCCTGTCCATGCTCTGTCTTACCGACTCTTTAACACCTTCGGCTACCTTAGCCTTCTCAACTAAGACAGCAAACTCGCGCTCCTGCTGTGGAGCAATCAGCAGCCTCAACTCGTCTCGCAGACCATCCTCGAACGAACACACCTCTCATGCTCGGTGGCTACAATGCCCGGCATACCTACTCACCTTCAGAACTCACCTCGTGTACTCGAGAATGATTTACTCCCCTGAACAAGCCTCAGAAATGCCTTTCGCTGGGAGTCGATGTAACTAGCCCCGATGTACTTCTTTTGATATGCAGCTCTGAAATAATCCCATGTCAAATCCTCACCGCCACACTCGTCCCCGAACCGTGAGCCACCATCGATATGACTCATCCCGAGAAGCGATACGATGCCCTTCAACTTCTCCTCACCAGTCAAGTCCGGATCGCCCATGATCCGCTCGGGGCTGCCTCCACCAATATTCAAAGATGCTAGGAGCAACACCCGATACACCTCGGAAGAACTCGGCCCCGTTAGCCCGGAGTCTCTCAGGAACAGATTTCCTAACTCATGCACCACCACTTACACCAGCTACTCTTTCCAACACCCGCAAAGATCGCTCGTGACACTGCATCGCCTCGGTCGATCTTGGAACTCACCACCTCCACCGGTGGCGAAATCAGCATCTCATTTTCTCAACCTCCCGCCTGGATCCTACGGGCTCAGAAACCGTCATTTTACCCCTACCTCTACCACGAGTATTACGACCACGTCCGCCTCGAGTGCTCATGTCTAATCTTCCAACGTATCTGATTAAAAAGATTTTTATGCATTAGTATCGTTCCACTTTCTTAACCGCAAAGAAATTTTATGAATAGAGTTTAATCAGGGGTTCTTTCGAGCAACCAAGGTTTCAATCTTCTATCCTATTCACGCAAAAGAGGTTATACATTCATTCCTTAATCCTTTCCATACCTATTCACTCTTCGGACATTGCTGCCCATTCTAGCCCAAGGGTATTTTCGTCATTTTCCCTACAGGGTATTTTCGTAATAAAAGATATTTTAAACTTTCGTAAAACCGGTCAATTTGAAATTCCAAAAATTTGAGAGTGTTCTTTGAAAATTTTGTAAAATACTTCGCTTTTGGAAACTGTGGGGTATTTTAGTAATTTTCACAAACCGAGGCGTTTTTAAGTAAATTTCCAAAATCAAAATTTTTCGATTGATATTTTGTAAAATGTAGAATGTTTGAGTTTCAGAACATCATTGAAATTTTGGGCAAAATCATTGAGTTGCTATTTTATAGGCCGAGGCATTTTAGTAAATTTACCCTAAGGGCATTTTTGTAATTTTCCATAAATCAGTTTTTCAAGAAAATTGTTGTAAATATGACATTTTCGGTTTTGAAAGAGTTTATTATGAAAAGTATAAAAACATTAGGGTTGTTGTTATATTTTCAAAACATGGTGATTCCCTTTTCGGGTTTTAGTCGTTAGGTTAAGTCTATGACCGAGCCTTCTTGGTCGTGGTGAACTCGAGCTACGCACTGTGGGATACTGCGAAGAGGAGGTGAGTCACGAGGATCGCTTAAATACCAAGCTCTTCCGTTCCTCTCTCCTAGACATGCGTGCACGGAGTTACTACACACACCCTAGCCCCGGGTGAGTCATAGATTGGTTTAGTGCTTTAAGTCTTATGCTTTAGTTCGAGTGTTTGAGTGATCTAATCCTAGGGTTCCAGTCCTATAAATCTAACTACGTTCCATATCACCTACCCTTCTACAAATAATAATTCACGAAAGAGTTTAGAGTTACTTACAGGCGAATCAGTGCCGAGACTCGGTGCCATGCCTTGTAAACCATGTATTCCATCCCAAAACACTTAAAACAAATCGTTGAAAACAATTTGGGCCTCAAGCCCACAGTAGAAGCTTTTGAACTTAGCTCTGATACCACAATTGTAACACCCCAAACCCGGTCCAAACACCACGACCGAATCTGGTATGCTACGAGGGAAAACGTATTTGAAAACTTCGAATTTGTACTAAATAGACTTGATAAAACTTTGTTTCTTTTTGAAAACGAGTGGTTGAATATTAAGTCTTAGAAAAATTTTGGTTTCAAGTTTGAGTCTGATTGTTTTTCATTCAATTATGAAAACGATGTGATACCCGATGGTATAGTTCCAAAAACATATCGCTTTGTTGGTTTGAAAACGTCGTCTTTCCAAATTTTAATCAAAATTCGCACCAAGTTATTTTTGTTACAGCATATTAAAATCTAATGTAAAAATATTAACATCATAAAGCACATCTTAGAAAGCTTTTACAAATCCAAGATAAACCCAAATAAAGATAAATAAACTAAAGTACCCAAATGCAATAAACTGAGCAAAACTTTTATTAGAGCATGGCATGTGCACCCCGAGTCCATCCCGGCTCCAAGTCCGCGTCTACGAGTCACTTGAAATGTCAAAGGAGAGGGTGAGTCGAGTGACTCAGTGTGTAAACCCCGCTCCCGATAAAACAACATGCTAACACACATCATACATAGCAACATAATTAATGCAACCCGATCCTAACCATCCATACACCTTTTCTACCCCGTGTGGTACCAAACCACTGGTGGTGCCAAACCACTGGTGATGTATAGTCACAATGTGTTACCAAAACACTGGTGTCCCAAAGACACATTATCCATCTATGTGGTCCCAAACCACTGGTGTCCCAAAGACACAATTGTGCTACCAAAGCACTGGTGACCGAAGTCACAAATCCAAAGATGGGGCCAACCCATCGTGTGTTACCAAAACACTAGCGAGATTTATCCCATATCTCAAGTGGGGCCAACCCACTTGGTGGTTAAACCACGGTGGACAAGTCGCAATGAGGTGCCAAACCTCTGGTGTCCCAAAGACACAATGTGCTACCAAAGCACGGTGACCGTAGTCACAAATCGTGATGGGGCCAACCCATCGTGTGTTACCAAAACACCGGGCGTCAATCCCGTATAATCATCTCGTAGGGCCAACCCATCGTGGTCAAACCATCGGGACGAGACGCAGAGGTACCAAACCTCTGGAGGTGCCAAACCTCTGGTGACCCAAAGTCACAAAGTGTGCTACCAAAGCACTGGTGCTCGTCAGCACAAAATATCACTGCTCCCTCCTCTCATATCACCCATACATGACATACTGACTCATGTACCATATGCAAATCATGTAACTCATGCAACCATGTCCAACATAGCATCTCATAGCATATACATATATATATAGCATAGATCATCATACCCAAAGTATCCGTAATAGGACTGGTAATAAAATAGACTTACCCGGATCCGTACACATACCCCATTTGGGTATCCCATCATCCATCATAATGTTATGGTTTTTAACAGGCAAACAGGTTTAATTAACAACATTACCAAGTATTAGTGTGTTAGTTTACACACCTGATAACTACGAGCCTAGAAATCCCAACGAGAACGAATGCTAAGCCCCTCGATTATTGACTCCTACAATCGGCCAAACATAGGGGTTAGGCCTCCAAGACATTCGGCCATCAACAAATAACCAGAGGGGTTAATATCGAACCCTTACCTTGTACACGTTTGGTTTCCTACCAAACCCGAACCACAATGGTTCCTTCTTTAATCAGCAATCGGCTACACCTTAAAAGAGAATAACTGTTAGTCCCTTATCACCCCTGACTTAGTCAAAACCAAGATTAAACTAGCAACAACCAATCACTTACCCCTTACTTACCAACCAAGATTCGGCCAACCACACTAGGAGAGAACCACAAGAGATTCAGCCAAGACTTGTACCAAAAGAAAAATAAAAGATTCGGTCAAGGTCTTAAGAAGAGAAGAAAGAAAAATGGAAAAAAATGGTAGGTGCTTGAGATGAAAAGATACGGATGAAATGAATAGGAATTTTCGGTTTAGGCAAGGTAAATTTCGGCTTTAGTGTTTCAAAAGGAAAGGAAAAATATGAGATATGAGAAGACTAGTTTCGGCTTAGCTCCAAAAGAAGATAAGAAGGAGAAATGGAATGATGATTCGGCCAAAAGGGACAAAAAGAGGTACTAGCTTGAGGCTCAAGAACTTTCGGCTACAAACACTTTAGGAGACAAGAAATAAAATGAAACTTTCTAAATCCCTTTTGAGTTTTGGTCTTACGGTTCCAAGAGTAAAAGAATGAGAGAAATTCTCTTGAAAACTCAATGACAAAAGAAAGAAAGAATAGTCTTCCAACTTGACCGAAAATGCCTCAAAATTCCAATTGAATTTCGGCATTACCCACTACAACACACCACTAAGCCGTCCCACCCACTCCACAACTCCCCAACATTCGGCCAAATCCCCCTATTCACTCCCAACCACCATTTCAAATAAGTTTGAACAAGTCCCCCCTCCACACATTTCTCTCCACCATCCAAGTCACCCTTGACCAAGTCCAAGGTGGAGTTTAAATCACACACAACTCCTCCTCCTATGCCGTCCAAAAAGAAAGCAAAATGTGGCCACTTTGCGGCTTGAACACACAGACCACACCCCTGCAAGTGGCGTCACATTCACAAGCCCTTAGTGGCGCCTACAATGCCACTCCACCAACTTGTTTATTGTGCTAACAACCACCAAAAATAAGTTTAAAAGCCCCAGCTTCCTCAGCTCCTAATACCTTAGCTCAAAAACTAAAATTTTCCTATACACTCGAGCATTCACCTATGCTACAATTAAGCCCCTAAAACACCGAAATAGCAACACAGCGCACTAACACATGCAATAACATGCAACAACAAAATAGCCCCTAACTCGGGATATTACAGTTTTGTTGAAATAAATTGAGACGATTCAAATCCTCGAACATAGTGGGTGACACCTATAAAAAGGGGAAAGGGTTTCCTTCTAAACCCCTCAATAATTTGGATAAGCGTGAATGTCCCCTAGAGTCAAACATTTATTAAGCATCTTCTACAAGTAATACACGTTCAATGAAAACTAGTCCCGTGACTTCGATGAAGTATACGCTAAATACTCTGTTAGAAAAGCCGAGAAATCACTTGTTGGTGGATGGCCTCTACTAATGAGAAGTCTTGATCTGCCACTCAGGTGGAGTGGTTTAAAATGTTGGAAACAAGCTAGACTACCAAGGTGAATAGGGATGTTAGCCTCTAATGTAACACCCCATACCCAGTCAAATCACTGAAGCTGAGCTATGGAATGCCATATTAGCCACCATAGTGTCTCTCTATAATCTCAACCTAACCTCCTTCAAACCACCATGTAAATATGAAATATATGCATAAGTTACTCGCATGCAGCTAAATATCATGAAGATAAAAGCACTTTAACCAAGTTTCATTTAGTCACACCTCGCAACAAATAAGAGTTCCCATACTTTTATGAGTAAGGTTTCACATAAGGGTTCACATGTTGCCTACTATGGAATTCGCTTAATGACTTTTCTATATGCAACATACTCAAAGATTCTTAAGTTTTTCTAAGCAGAGCTAGCTTTGTTAATAGAGTTTGCAAAAAAATAAGGTCTCAAAACAAAATATAGTTTACAACTCCCTCTAGTACTTAGATTCTACAAACTTGATTTGCCGGGCAAACCTGATTTGCGGGGCTCTCTGCTATGCAACATGGTAAGGGTATGCTGGATGTAGATTGCTATGTTTACGGTTCGCATACTAACACCAACATATATAACTTCTTTGAGAACTCTAGTAAGATAACCAAATTTCCTTTACATGTTATCGCGGATTCAGTTTCCTGTTCGTCAAATCTTAGGACTTTCCCCAATAGTGAGACCTTCAAGAACACTTACTCGCCTACTTGGTACTCTATGTTTCGTCTTTTCAAATTGTCAAAATACTGATGTTTGTCTGAAGCAGCTTTCAACCATTCGCATATCATTTTTTCTCTATCATTTGTTTCGCGAACTAGTTTTCACCCAACTACTCGTGTCTCATCTAATTCTGACCAACACAAGAATGTTCTTTGTAACACCCCTCACCCTTATTCACGGTCAGAATAGGGTTACAAGGAATTACCGACCAATACATATCATTTAACAAACATAACTCATACATTTATACATCCATTCTCAAACACCATTCAATCATATTCACACTGTCCCTTATAAGGGCCTACGAGGCCTTTGAACATGCTTTAGAAGTGGTTCAGGACTAATCCGATAACATATGAAAATTTTGGAAAACTAAGGAATTTTCAAACATACAAGGGTCACACGCCCATGTGAACAGGCTCACACGGCTCTAGACACGCCCGTGTCCTAGGCCATGTGAAAACAGGGCATACATACTGACTTGGGTCACACGGCCGACCACACGCCCATGTGTCTAGTCCATGTGCCCTTCGAAGTGGCCACACATGCCCGTGAGCTAGGCCATGTACTAGGTAGTGCCAATCGTGTAGGGTATACTGACTTATGCAACACGGCCAAGTCACACACCCGTGTGCTAGGCCATGTGCCATTTAGAGGGGTATACTGACTTGTGCCACATGACCAATCACACACCCGTGTGGAGCATACTGACTTCAATTCCATTTCAACACCAAGGGACACACGGCCGTGTTGCATGACTGTGTGTCGCACACGACTGAGACACACGCCAGTGTCTGTACCCGTGTGGACAAAAATCGGACATTTGTAAGGCCAATTTTCCACCCTTATTCATGCTTACCTAAACACCCAAAATGGTACCATTTCATTATACAATAGCAACCAAAATCATCATTAATATACACAAACCATACTATATATGTAACTGCCCGATTTAGGGGTTAGTTGAAACAGTGGTTTTAGAATCAGTAATCCAGGGTCGGAGAAAATTATTTTTATATCATTTTATGAGTTAGAGCATGATCATATAAGTGCATGAGATTAAGATTATTATGATATGAGAAAGGTAAGGTCCCGAATAAGACCATGTCTAGGACATGGCTTCAGCACCGACTGGAGATCCCGCATAAGACCATATCTGGGATATGGCATCAGCATCAAATATGAGAATCGATAAGACCATATCTGAGATATGGCATTGACAAATGATATGATATCCCGTATAAGACCATATCAGGGATATGGCATCGGTATCTAGAAGTGACTCCAAGTAAGACCACATCTGGGATGTGGCATTGGTATTGTAATTATGCGAATGAAGATGATTATGTAACCTTGAATACCTTAAGTAATTTCCATGTGGTAAATGGTTAAGATTATGCTAGAGATGAGATTAATGCTAATACCAAGTGATGAGGTGATACAGGTATATGTGAGTATTTCTTGAGAATGGTTCACGATATGAGGCATGTTATGTAATTGGGAAGAGTAAGTATGAGTAAGTTATGGAAATGAGCTTAAGAATTGTGTTTTATTCAATGAAATAAATGAATGACATTATGAGTTTTATGTTTCTATTCATTCATGCAAACTTACTAAGCTTTATGCTTACCCCTCTCATTTCCCTTTTCCTTGTAGTATTGCCAAGATAACTCAAGGATCGTGGGACGTCGGAGTTCGAAATCACACTATCGACATCTCTTTGGTATAACAAAGTTAGATTTATTTTGAGTATGGCATGTATAGGACTTGGATATTTTGTTATGTCATATTTGTTAACCAAAGTGTTGGCTATTTATGTTATCAAATTTATTTTGTAAGTGGCCATTGGAATTGGGCCAATACTTGACAAGTTTATATATATTGAATGATGATGAAATTATGAAGTTTATGCTTGTGCGGATGTTTTGATTTGAGTTCTCAGAAGTGCCATAGGGTCATGAGTTATGATGAATTAAGTATGGTTGCTATGTTGGGTGGTATTTGGCTTGAACTATAGCCTTTTTAATGTCCACACGGGTAGACACACAGGCGTATGTCTAGGCCGTGTGTGACACACGGTCAGCCCCACAGGAGTGTTGATCGGCCTCGTGTCCCTTTGCATGCTAGGTTTACAAGTCAGTATGCACAGTAGTAAACACAAGGGCAGAGACACGGTCGTGTGTCTCAGTCGTGCGGCAGGCAGTGCCAGGGACATGGGCGTGTGCCCAGGCTGTGTGAAGCCTACACCTAAAATTAGGAATTTAATTCGACACACGGTCTAAGGACACGGGCGTGTGTCTTGGCCGTGTGATCATAGTGAGGTGATGACATCATAAACAGAATGCCATGGTTTTGGCGCACGGGCTAAGACACGATTGTGTCAAGGCCGTGTGAGGGAGACGGGCTAGGGACATGGGCGTGTGTGACCACACGGCCTACCCACACGGGCGTGTCCCATTTGGCACGAGTGTGTGGCCCCTGTTTAGACAAAACTTTTAAGTGCACAAAAGTTTCTGGTTCAATTCTGAAACCCTCCGTATGCATGTTTGAGGCCTCGTAGGCCCATAATAAGGATGTTAAGCATATGAATGAGAAGTCTTATGTTGGAAATGAAATTTTAAAGCCCAAAGTTGTATGTTCAAGCAAGTTAAGTCCGGTAATACCTCGTACCCTATTTCAGAGTTGAATAAGGGTAACATTTAGTAGTATCAGAGCTACGGTTTAGTCGATTCTTGAACTAACGTAACGTAAGTATAAGTCTAGCTATATATGCCATACGTAAGAGTAATTGTGTAATGATAGTGTGACGGCTCCTGACGATTTGAATTGTGTTTTTATATAGTAAATGGACCCTGATCCCGATCTAGCTGCAACCGATGATGCTGCAAGTAATACGCCGGCTGCCGCGTAAGGGACCACTTCGGTAGAGAGTAGACCCGAGACTATGGGTCAAAGAGAAGAGGCTCGAGAAGCCTTTCTCCATATGGAGCAACTGGTACACCGAGTATATTCGAGCAAATCTTAATGCTCAACCCCCTCCACCCCTACATATTCCTCAACCCGCTTTTGTAGCTCCTCAAGTAGTAGAGGTAGTAAGAAGAGAAAGGCCTACGATTGATAAGATCCGGAATCAAGGAGCAAATGAATTTCAAGCTAGCAAAGACGATAACCCAGAAAGGGCAAAATTCTGGCTTGAGAATACCACCAGGGTATTTGATGAGTTCTCATGCACGTCTGATGAGTGTATGAAGTGTGTGGTATCTCTCTTGAGAGATTCGGCCTATCAGTGGTGGAATACCCTTGTATCGATGGTACCAAGGGAGAGAATTAACTGGGAATTCTTCCAAGAGGAATTCCGGAAGAAGTATATTAGTCAGAGATTCATCGACCAGAAAAGAATAAAGTTCTTAGAGTTAAAGCAGGGCCGCATAACGGTGACTCAATACGAACATGAATTTGTAAGGCTTAGTAAGTATGCCCGGGAATGTGTGTCTACCGAGGCTATCATGTGCAAAAGGTTCGAGGATGGGTTAAATAAACATATCCATTTATATGTTGGAGTCCTCAAACTAAAAGAATTTGTGGTGTTAGTAGATAGAGCCTGTAAGGCTGAGGAATTGGCCAAAGAGAAAAAGAAAGATGAGATTGAGTCTCGTGACTCGAAGAAGAGACAAATCGGCAAGTCATTCCAATCTTTATCCAAGAAGTCAAGAGATTTCTTTGCCCGGTCAGCCACCTCAGCTGGATTTTCAAGTAAAAGTAAAAGTAAACAGTTCTTGGGGTCTAAAGCTCAGACCACATCAATTGCAAGTGTTGGCAACACTCGACCAAGTAGACCGGAATGCCCGCAGTATGGCAGACATCATCCCGGTGAGTGTCGAGTAAGTGAGAAGGCTTGTTTCAAGTGTGGGTCTCTGGACCATTTTATCAGAGATTGTCCCGAGGTGGGTGAGAAAGAGAAGTCTCAGAATGTAAGACCGGGAAGTATTGCTAGAGAAAGACCATAGAGAAACTCGAGAAATGAAATGAGTAACAAGAATTCATCTAGAGAGCAGACTGCGAGAGCTAAGGGTAGAGCATCAGTGAGAACATATGCCATTCGTGCTCGAGAAGAGGTGTCCTCCTCTGACGTAATCATGGGTACATTTTTCCTCTATGATATTCATGTTGTAGCTTTAATTGATCTAGGGTCTACCCACTCGTACATTTGCATGAAATTAGTCTCTAATATGAACATGCCTATAGAATCTACTAAATTTGTGATAAGAGTGTCAAATCCCCTAGGCAAGTATATGTTGGTTGATAGAGTATGCGAAGGTTGCCCGTTGATGATTAGCGGACATTGTTTTCCTACGAATCTCATGTTATTAACTTTTGATGAGTTTGATGTCATCCTTAGGATGGATTGGTTAGTTATTCATGATGTAATAGTGAATTGTGGGAGAAAGTTTATTGAGTTAAAATGTGAAAATGGGGATCTTATTCGTGTTGAATCAGATGAGCAAGACAGATTGCCAGTAGTGATATATTCCTTGTTGACTCAGAAGTATTTAAGAAAAGGGTACGAAGCTTACCTTGCCTTTGTGATGAATACCAGAGATACTGAGTTGAGTATTGAATTAGTGCCCATAGTATGCGAGTATCTAGATGTTTTCCTGGAGGAATTAGGGTTACGTCCGGTTAGAGAAATCAAATTTGGGATTGAGTTAGTTCCTGGTACTACCCCATTTCTATTGCTTCATACAGAATGCCTCCAACCGAGCTAAAAGAATTGAAGGCACAGTTGCAAGAAATAACAGATAAAGGCTTCGCAAGACCGAGTTATTCTCCGTGGGGTGCTCCCGTATTATTTGTGAAGAAGAAAGATGGTTCCATGAGGTTATGTATAGATTATCGGTAACTCAACAAAGTAACTGCGAAAAACAAGTACCCTTTGCCAAGAACCAATGATTTATTTAATCAATTGAATGAAGCCACCGTATTTTCCAAAATAGACTTGAGGTCTGGTTATTATCAGTTGAGAGTCAAGGACTCAGATGTGCCGAAAACTGCATTTAGGATTAGGTATGGCCATTATGAATTTTTGGTCATTCCTTTTGGTTTAACAAATGCCCCTGTCATTTTCATGGATTTGATGAATCGCATTTTTAGGCTGTATTTGGACAAATTTGTGGTGGTCTTTATCGACGATATATTGTCTACTCTCGAGATGAGAATGAGCATGCCAAGCATTTGAGAATGGTTTTGCAAGTTTTGAGAGACAAATAATTATATGCCAAGTTCAGTAAAAGTGAATTTTGGCTTAAGGAAATTGGATTTTTGAGGCACATCGTCTCGAGAGATGGAATCAGAGTCGACCCGAGTAAGATCTTAGCAATTGTAGATTGGAAGTCACCAAGGAATGTGATCGAGGTTAGGAGTTTTCTAAGCCTAGCTAGATATTATAGACGTTTTGTCAAGGGATTTTCAACGATAGCTACTCCGATGACGAGGTTACTACAAAAAGATGTGAAGTTGATTGGATAGAAAAGTTCCAACAGAGTTTTGAGAAACTAAAGGCGTTATTGACAGAGGCTCCTGTTTTGGTGCAACCTAAGCCGGGAAGAGAATTTGTAGTTTACAGTGATGCATCCATGAATGGATTGGGTTGTGTACTTATGCAAGAGGGCAAGATGATTGCATATGCTTCTAGACAATTAAAGCCGCACGAGAAGAATTACCCGACCCATGATTTAGAGTTGGCTGCCATTGCATTTGCATTAAAAATATGGAGATACCATTTATATGGTGAAAGGTGTCAGATATTCACCGACCATAAAAGCCTAAAATACTTGATGACTCAAAAGGAATTGAATTTAAGGCAATGAAGATGGTTAGAGCTAATCCAGGATTATAAGTTAGTGATTGACTATCATCCAGAAAAGGCGAACGTGGTCGCCGATGCTTTGAGCAGAAAATCCTTGTTTGCCCTGAGAGCCATGAATACATGGATGGCTTTGTCAGATGATGGTTCTATTCTAGCTGAGTTCAGGGCTAGACCATTGTTTCTTCAAGAGATTTGTGAAGCTCAGAAAAGTGACAGCGACTTACAAGCCAAAAGAGTTCAATGTGAGTCAAATGTTGAGTCGGACTTTCGGGTAAGTCCTGACAGATGCATTATGTTTTGAAATAGGGTCTGTGTATCCAGAAATGTTGAGCTTATTCAGAAGATACTGCATGAAGCACATAGTGGATGATTGTCTGTACATCCAGGTAGCACGAAGATGTATAACGACTTGAGGAAGTGGTATTGGTGGCCGAGTATGAAGAAAGACATTTTTGAGTTTGTATTGAGATGCCTAATGTGTTATCAAGTGAAGGCTGAACACCAAGTACCTTCGGGTCTACTTCAACCTATTATGGTTCCCGAGTGGAAATGGGACCTTATTACTATAAACTTTGTGACGGGTTTACTGTTGTCACCGAGGAGGAATGATGTTGTGTGGGTCGTAGTCGATAGACTTGCGAAGTCAGCCCATTTCATACCAGTACGAGTCGATCATTCTCTTGACAAGTTGGTAGAATTGTATGTGTCAGAGATAGTGAGACTTCATGGAGTACCGTTGTCGATTATTTCAAATAGAGATCCAAGATTCATGTCACGATTTTGGAAAAAGTTGCAAGAGGCTTTAGGCACAAAATTAAGTTTTAGTTCATCTTTCCATCTGCAAACCGACAGGAAGTCGGAGAAAGTGATACAGATACTTGAAGACATGCTTCAATGTTGTGTTCTGGAATTCCAAGGTAATTGGGAAAGATACTTACCGTTGGTGGAATTCTCTTACAACAATAGTTTTCAGTCAAGTTTGAAAATGGTGCCTTATGAGGCATTATATGGGCGTAAGTGCCGAACGCCCTTGTATTGGACAGTACTCAGAGAGAATCAGATTCATGGGGTCGATTTGGTCAGGGAAACTGAAGAGAAAGTAAAGGTTATACATGAATGTCTAAAAGCAGCCTCAGATAGACAAAAGTCCTATTCAGATTTAAAAAGGAAAGAGATTGAGTTCCAAGTAAGTGATAAAGTGTTTTTGAATGTATCATCATGGAGAAAAGTCTTCAGATTTGGCCGGAAAGGCAAATTGGGTCCGCGTTTTATCTGACCTTATGAAGCTACAGGGAGGATAGGATCGGTAGCTTATCGTTTGGCCTTGCCACCTGAGCTAGAAAAGTTTCACGAAGTCTTCCATGTGTCCATGTTACGCCAATATCGTTCGGACCCCTCACATGTGATTGTACCATCAGAGGTAAAGATTCAACCGGACATAACTTATGGCGAAGAGCCAATTAAAATTTTGGCACGAGAGGTCAAACAGTTGAGAAAAAAAAAGTATAGCTTTTGTGAAAGTGATATGGCAAAGACAAGGGGCTATGTGGAAGCCTGAGAAGGCTATGAGAAACCAGTATCCCAACCTTTTCACCAATAAGATTTTCGAGGATGAAAACCCTTAAGGGGGAGAATTGTAATAGCCCGATTTAGGGGCTAGTCGGAACAGTGGTTTTGAAATTACTAATCTAAGATCGAAGAAACTTATTTTTATGTTATTTTATGAGTTAGAGCATGATTACATAAGTGCATGAAAATTTTGGTGCTTTAATTTTAGCGATTTCATGCTTAATTGCGAAAAATGACTAAATCGCATAAGGTGCAAAAGTTCTATTTTATAAGCTAAAGGTGCGTAATAGCCATTGAATATTAATTGGAGACCTTTAATGTGCAAATACACCCTTAGACAATTAGCCAAAGTTGGTACGGATTTGGTGACTAAATTGATTATTAAATAAAAGAATACCTTTACCAAAAATTCTGAATGAATTGCGTGTAAGAAATTAGGAAAGAATGACATGAACGATTCTCTGAAGGAAAAGTAAAGATGGGACTCTGAAGGTAAGGTAAGTGTAACAGATAATGTATGGACAAGTAGAAGAAACTAAGTATCCAGCAAACTCTGAAAGAAAGGCATTGTATGTAAATGATATGGCGAACCCAGCAAAATAACAATAAAAGAACAATGAAACTACAACACACCAGAATAAGTGGCACATTCGAGATATGTATTATAGGCATGTATAGATAGAACCTTAAAGTAAGGAAGATCTGGGTGAACTCTATGTTAAGTAGTGAGCGTAATCTACCTCACCTGGAAGTAGTGGAAAGGTCAGTAACTATGAATAAGATTTTAAGTCTGTGAATAAGGTTAAAAAAATGGTTAAGGACTATGTAAAGGTAAGATTTAAGAAGGGATATAGAAGGTTAAGAGATTTTAAGAATAGTACGTTCAAAGGAAAAAAAATTGTGCTTTGAGTTTGGACCCTAAATTTAGAGCCTAGAAGAGTGAAAATTTAATGAATATGAAAGGAAGAGAAGCCCTTAAATGTACTGCTCAAAAGACAAAGGTCTAAAATAAAAAGGTATAATTATAGTATGTTAAAGTAAATCTTTAGTGAAGTATCCAATAGAAGGAAAAAGGCAAAGTCTAAGGACAAATGTAGGACATGCAAAGCATCTATTATGATTAGATGTGATGAATTAGGTATTTAAGGTTTAACTCCCCAAGTTCTTA
The DNA here is from genome assembly GCA_025503065.1 of Gossypium bickii. NCBI lineage: Eukaryota > Viridiplantae > Streptophyta > Magnoliopsida > Malvales > Malvaceae > Gossypium > Gossypium bickii. The sequence continues at coordinate 50,538,892 of CP106714.1, forward strand.
TGAACTTAAGAAGGTTATTTCATGTTTCAGTTTGCAAGAAGTATGCGCTGGGAGGGACGATGCTAGGGCTACGCCAAATGAAAGTGGCACTATGTATTGTTATGCATACAGAGGAAGTTAAGTGGCGATTTCAAGTTAGAGCGTAAGTTGTTTAAGTAGCGTTCTAATGTGTTTACAGTAAACTGAGAGATACAATCGAAAATATTGAAATTTTATCATCATGAATTGTAAATGTAACCATACGATGTACATCCATAAGAGACTCATCGCATTCATACATAAAATTTTACATTGGAAAAATTTTAAGCTACATATGTTATAGGACATAACACTCAATACTCGAATTTGGTTCATCGGGTCGAGTGGAGGGTTACTAATATTGTAAACAAGCTGCTACTGTAACAGCCTATTTTCAGTGATATCGGAACAGTGGTTTCAGGACCACAATTCTGATGAGTAATTATTATTTTATTATTTATTTAGTGCCTACGAGATTTTACAAAGGCCGTATTAAAATTTCATTAAGAAATTTTAATGTTTAAATGCTTAACTAAGTGAAAAGGACTAAATTGTAAAAGGTGAAAAGTTGAGTTCTAATAGTCAAGAGAGTCAAATGGCTTTATAAATGAAAGGTAATGGACTTGAATGGTAGTTATACCATATATGTTGATAGTGGATACCTATTGAAATTTTGATAATTTTTAAAGGGAAAAAGGTAAATTAGTAAATAAAACTAAAATAACCTAATAAATCATGTTCATCTTCTTTATTTCATCCTATCTCCACCGAAAATCACCATTAATACAAGCTAGGGTATTCGTTCAAGCTTTATTTCATTGCATGTAAGTGTATTCAAGCCCCATTTTTAATGATTTTTATGTTTTCGATATTGTTGTAACTAGGTCCAGCTAGCCCGTACTTTCATTTTTGAATATGTTAAAAATTGTGGAAGTTAACATTAATAAATCTTGAATTTTATTGATGATAAACATGTATTTAAAGCTTTGATTGTGGTATTTGGTTGAATTATGAAATGATTTTTATTAGATTTTGATTTAAGGATTAAATTGCTAAAATGTCAAAATCTCAAGGTTTAATAGTGAATTTGATGTACAATAGGGACTGTTACAGGTCCTATAATATTCAAATATAACTGGATTCTAAGAAAATAGTCAATTTGATAATTTTCGGGTTATAGGACTAAATTGCAAAAATTGTAAAAGTTTAAGGAAAATGTGTAATTAATGAGAAGTTAAAGGTTATGTACATTGAATGGAATTTAAAATATGTGTGAGGTTAATATATTGTGTTTAATTATTATATAAATCAAAACTTGGATCAAAAAGACAATAACTGAGGAAAATGGAAAATAGTGAATTAGTCCTTGCGTGTTGATCGAAATTGAATAGTAAGGTAAGTTTATAGTGTTTCAATACGTAAATCAATTTCTACTTGTGTTCTTATAATATAGTTCTTTAATTAAATGTTCATAGTTAATTATTGAATGATTACACTCTCAAGCCCATATTTGTACTTCAGTACCCCTAATTACCCTCTCGTCCCCCTGTTTGTACTTCGGTGCCCCTGATTGCACATTCATGCCCCTGGTTATACTCTGGTACACCTGAATCAAATATTATATGAATTGTAGTTAATGGTATTTAGGTTAAGTGTTATACTATGTCATTACTAAGCTTTGTAAGCTTATAGATTTTTGTGGATTGTTTTATAGATTATCATCGCTGAGACTTTGCAAGGATCATTCAACTGGCTCACACTATCCATTCAAGTTGGTAGCTTTTGAGGCTCTTAGGGTAGTGGCATGTATATATATAGATGAATATGGGGTTGAAGGGCATTAGATGTTTTGTATTAGTTTAGGTATGTTTATGCTTTGAAAGTTATGGTTGGGTTGGTGTACTTTAATGTTTCACCAAGTATTATCCTTTTAGGCACTTCCAAATGCTTGTATATAAGGTTTCATGTTGGTATTTTATGATGTTGTGAAAATGGTTATTTGAGATAGGTTTTTGTAATAGTTTTGAATTCGATTATATGAATGAACTAAAGTGTTTTTGGCCTGTCTTGATATGTTGTGAAAATGGTTATTTGAGATAGGTTTTTGTAATAGTTTTGAATTCGATTATATGAATGAACTAAAGTGTTTTTGGCCTGTCTTGATATGTATGTTTGGATGTTAATTGGTTAGTTAAATTAGGATTCTTGAAATGGTATTTTGATTTATGTTTGAGTGATGTTAGGTCCCATTAAAGTGTGCTTAAATGTGTGTAAAGGTTATGCATGCATTGGTCTTAGAAATGGCTTTATTTTAGGTAATTTTAGGTCCACACGGTCTGAGACACGCATGTGTGACTCAACCGTGTGAGACAGGAGGCCTAGCGACATGGACGTGTGTCATATAATGATATCCTTAGGTTGCAAGTCAGCAAGTTACACGGCCTAACACATGTCTTGGAAAACGAGCGTGTGACACAGCCATGTGACCCTACTCAGAAAGTTACTTAGGTAAGGACACGAGCTGGGACATGACCATGTGTCCTTAGTTTGAAGGTTACACGGCTTGAGACATGGGCGTGTGACTCAGCCGTGTGAGGCACGAGGCCTGTGTAACGACCCGAATCTGGGCATAGTAGAATTGGGCCTATTGGGCCTTGGCCATAGGAGCATTTAAAATATTTGAGAACAAGAGAACGACACTAATGCAAGTTGGACCTATTAGGTGAGTGATTTTGGAAGGTCAGAGGGCTTCCATGAAGTCCCGGGATCAAACCTGAGCTTAGGAAAAATTTTGGTTTTAGGCGAATAAAACCCTGGGAGTTAGTAAGTAGGCTTTAAGAATAAAATGTGGAGAAAAATGACACAAAATGAGTTGTGGTCTAGTGGCCAATGACGCCACATAGGAGACAAGGAAGTGACGCCACACAAGGAAGCAAGGGGTCCAAGGTTCAAGTCTTGGCGCTTGCATTTCATTTTGATTTCTTTTTAAATGAACTTAGACTTTGGCCATAGACTTATATTTAGTTGCGCATGTTTTAAGACAAAAAGGAGCTAGTTGGTAAAGTGGCTAGCGGCATGGATTATGTTACAAGGGAGACTGAGTTCAAATCCCATTGCAAGCAAAAAGGGATATTTATTTTGCTAAGTTGGGACGGCAAGTGGTTGTGATGGATTTAAACTCTGCTGAAGGAGGGATCCCACATCAGGAAGCTAGCATGAGGGATACCTGGGTTGGCGTTTGGGCATAGGAGTGTTTGGAGCGCGAATCAACTCCAGATTCCTATCATGTGTATATTTCGCACTATTCTAGCTGTAGAGCGTGCTAGCGCACATGTAGGGGCTTCGACGCGATAGTTGAGGCCATCGTGAGTGTTCTTGAGGGTTTGGGTTGTTTGGGCCACGAAGGGCCGAAAGGGGCCATGTGGAGCCAATGGGCCTGGGGGCCCATATGAATAAGTTGTATGATTGTGTAGTAAATATTGGATTGGACTTTGTGAATCTTATATCTATGGCTAAATTTGGGCTAAATGGGCCACACGAGCGTGTGGGCCCATTTGGGCTGAAAATGAGCCCTAGGCCCATTCGCATCGTTATCTCTGTTTAGAATACCCTTGGTTTACAAATTACTGAAATACCTTCGAATTGCAAAATTACCAACATACCCCCGATTTGTAGAATTACCGAAATACTCCCGATTCGCAAAATTACCAAAATACCCATGATTTGTAAATTTACCGAAATACCCCTGGTTTGCAAAATTACTGAATACCCTCGGATTACAAAATTACCAAAATACCCCTGATTTGTGAAATTACCGAAATACCTTCGACGGGTAAAATTACTGAGATGCCCATACAGGGCGAAATGACCGTTTTACCCCTAACCGATTAAATGACCGTTGTACCCTCGTGGTAGTACTAGTGTTGTATATGTTAATTGTATGATTGATTATGTTTGAGATGCACTGCATACATGGATTAGTTATGAGTAGAATTACCGAATTACCCCTATAGTGTAGGTTTAACGGAATGCCCTTATAGGGTAGGGTAGGATTACCGGAATACTCTTATAAGGTAAAATGACTAATTTGCCCTTATGGGTAAATGATTGACTTGTGCTATGATTTGACCGATTTGACTGTGATTGTATGACTGTGTTTTAGCCGACTTGATTGTATGCGTGTGTCTGATTTGCTGTTAATATGTGTCGAAATGACTGTTACTAAGCATGGTCATTTTGCATACACGTGTAATGATTGAGCATGACATACACGACATATTGCATTGGGTTGGGTTGCTGATTTGAAGGAAGTACCGTTATAGTGGCATCGCCACACACTGCTATAGTGGCATCGGCACCTATTCTTATTTTAGTGGCTCAGCCACATATACTGTTATTAGCAGCAAGGCTGCATTATTGGAGAGCTTAACTCTGTGCCATCTTGATTATGGCTTTGTGCCAATCGTATTTACGCGTGGCTATGTGCCTAATAGATATCGATGACTCTGTGTCAATCATATTTATCCAAGGCTGTGTGCCAGTTATATTACCGTCGCTGATGGCTATATGCCAAACATAATACAGTTATTGATGGCTCTGTGCCAATTATAATACTGCTATTGGAGAGTTTTGGCTAGGTGGGTTGACATGGTCCCTACATGGTGTGCTGGTTGGTACAGGTGGAGAGTTAGTTGGTTGGATAGGATTGGGGTGGGTACATATCCATTGCATTGTTCTAATTTTGGGCTAAGGCCCAGCTTGTTACCGAATAGGGCTCAGGCCCACACTATGACCGTTATAGGGGATTACACACTAAGTTCTTGTAACTCACCCATTTCTTTTAACCGTGCAGGTAACCCCTAGCCTTAGAGGATTTGGAGCTGCGGAGGACTCGAAGGTGGCCACACGTCGAATATAGTTTAAAGATTAAACTTAACGATTTTAGTTTAACTTAGTTATTTTAAATTATTGGGTTAATAATTTTTGTAATAAGGCCATTGGGTTTTTTCTTTTTAACTTTTATTTGGTATTTCTTTAAATTACAACTGCTGGTCTGTTAAACACGGGTTTTTATAACTATAACATTGTTTTCAAAATATCATGTATTCGCAAATGTTTGAATCAAACTTCCGCAACAATCAAGGTTTTGAAAGTAACAATAAATTTGCAAGAGAATGACTTTTAATAAACTACGTTTTGAAGATAAGCAAGCTAAATTTGAGGTTTTACATGGCAGAAAGTTTTAAATTCTTTAAGAAGGGTTTCTAATGAAAGCATGGTTTTTGAAAAACTCTTCAATGCGACATGCCAGATTTGGGCCTAACTTCTAGGCCGGGTTTGGGTGTTACAGCCTGGGCACACGGGCATGTGACCTCTGTTTCCCAATTTTTGTGACTTTTTCCTAGGCTTTTCAAGTTGTTTCAAATTGATCTCGATTTACTCCTAAGATATTTTTAAGGCCTCGAGAGCTCGATTTAGGGATGATATGTATGTATTTGATTGGTTTATGATGTGTTTATATTGTTGAATGATATTTAATTTAATTGTTTTTTATTATTCAGTAATGCTCCATAACCCTAATTCGGCAACGGATACATGTTAGGGGTCTTATAACTAGTGTTAAAGAAAAGCCACCAGAAATGTAGATAAACTGCCAATAATTCCTCCTTACATAATTGTCCCAACCATAATACAGTATGACATTTTTTTTAATGATAACATAACAATACAATAAGCATGATTAAAACATGCAATCAGTATCAGAAATAGTAACCATGTTTTAGTCATGCGATCAATGACAAAAAAAGTGGCATGAAATATCATGCATTCGGTAAAACAGTACAATAGGCTTATTTAATGATGCTTTCAGTATTATCAATATCATAAACCACATTTTTAACATGTGACTAAAAATTCAGTAACAGTGTACATGATTTATCATGTAATCAGTCTCATTAACATATTAATAACATACTTTAATATCACATATTATACGAAACATCACCAAGTCATATTATATCATACATACATATATGGTATCACATATTTTTTAGATTAGAAGCAATTCTTGAAATCAATCCTAATAAATTATTCATTAACCACCAAGAATATTTAATTTTTTCATTTAGCCATATTTCAGAGCAAGTTTAACGGTAATTATAATTAAACATAATCATATAATATTTTTACGCCATCTACACAACTCCATCTTGTTAAAACCAACAACCGGAATAAAGGTCTCGTAACTCTAAATCTAATCCTCCACACTTCAGCATTACAGATCTAATTAGATTGCACTTGATCTGATTAAAGAATGATCGTACAACACCAAAGATACACATGAGTTAGGTTCAATCAAAATCCAATAAAATCTCTTATGAAATTAAATGAGAAACTTACCCTATAACCTTTTAGAGATCCAATCATTTCACTTGCTGTAACATAGATCTAATCGATTCATATTAGAACCTTTATTGGAAACAATATGTACATACCTATATGTTAGATTCAACCCTTAATAAAGAAAAGACTAGTCATGATGCAATCTCGGTCGCATCATGTTTTGACACAACTCGCCGACCTCAGAATTGGCCTAAACTTGAAGGGCCCAAGTGCAAGATGAAACATCTCATAGACCTGATAGATTATTGGGCCAATGTTTTAAGGACTTTTTAATTTAATATAGTTTTATTTAAATTAATAAGTTTGCATATTTTTTATTTTAGATTTGCATTTTGTGTGTTCTACATTTAATAAAGTCTTGCATTAAGTAACTCATTATTCATTTAGTTTGCATTTCAAACCATGCATTTAAGCATCTTAGTTTAATAAATGAGTTGTTGGACATTTATTCAACTCATCTTAGTTTAATTAATAAGTGTTTTTATTGAACTTTATTTAATAAGTGTTGCTCTTAATTAATCTAGTTCCTAGGATTATTTATTGATGCATGAGTTAAGTTCATTTAATTATGCTTCTTTAATTAACTAGTTGCTGGAATAATTGATGCATATGTTTTAGTTCTTTTACTTAAATGTGTGTTATGTTTAATAAGTGTTTACTTGTGCTTAATAAGCTCATTTGAATGTTTTTATTGCAAGAGTCTTTTCAAGTCATAACCGTTACATTTTAAGGCTATTACAACTTAATTGAAGTGACTTTTCAAGTGCTTTTTGGTTACAAAAGAAGGAGATGTTACAAAGGAGGTTTATACATCATTTAAGGAGGTTTTAAGGAGCATTTTATCATCCATTTAATTTTAGCAGCAATCTGTTCAACTACCAGCCCATTTCTGCCATTTCAAAGGTTAATTCAAGTATTCAAATACCATTATGGAGCTGGTTAATAAGTCGGTGTCTATTCGGCTGGCCAAGGGCTAACTCAAGAGTCATTTTTCAAGCAATTAAAGCCATTCATTCAACTGAATTGAAGTGAATTCAAGAATGGAGTTATTTGGCTCAAGAATGTTAAAAGACTTAGGTTTTATTTCAGCTTTTAAATGGCACATTAACTTGAATGTTTGTGACCATTCGGCTAGCCTATTCTAACACTATAAATAGGTGAAATCAGCCTTTGTAAAGAGACTTTTGAATTTTTTAACTTTGATAAAATTTTATGAACTTTTGTTCTTGTGAGGTTTTCCCTCTCATATTTCGTGTGAGTCTCGAATTGACTTACCTAACGTGCTAGTGGCGTCAACCGAACTCCTTCCAAACTTATCACCAACCTGGTGTGGCGTTCATCCATTCAATTATACCTTCGGTTCTTACTTCGCTAAGTAACTGGTCGAGGTCCATCAACTATTTCCATCCTTCCCCTTAAGCCATATAAGTACTGGGCTGACACTACGATATAGTATGGAATTGATCTTGCCGCTTAAGTCTGTTTTCCATATCCATCGTTCATCCCAAACTATCTATCTTTATTTTATTTTTTAAACCAAGCCTACTACATTTCATACTAATACCATCTTTCATCTCCAAACCACTTCTTTTGCTTCCGCATATTTTCCACCAAACATACAATTTCAATGCACAGAACAATCTCCTCGTCGACAATCGGGCAAACAAGTGAAAAGACTCGATTAACCCGGGTCGAATCACATCAAGTCATTACTTACACTACATTGGAATAGATCGGAGACTACAATTCAATCAGAAAATCTTGAAAAAGAATTGAAGGAGGGGCGACTATGGAGAAATCAAAACAATATATTAATGAGTATAACAATAATGTTATTAACTAAAAAAATTGATGAAAGAGTAATAAGAATTCAATTTTAACCAAATAGGTGAAGGGAAGATAAAATGAATGAAGAAAAATGGGTGGTCGCAATGACAGCAGTGTGACCGCAGCGGAGGTCCAGCGATGGTGCGATGGCGAGAAGGAAATGAATAGAGTGAAGGAATGAAAGTGTGGTGTTTTGGTGTTGCAATGGATGCTAATGGTGGTGATGTGTAAAAATAAACTTGAGATGGTGGTTCAATGTGATGGAAAAGAGGAAATAGGAGAGAAAAGAGAAAAGATGTGTCGTAAAATGAAAAATATGATAACTCTATGTTGTAGGAGTGGCACATGCAAGTCAAAAGGGGGGAATAGGAAAGGAGGAAAACAAGGGGAAGAAAAGGAAAGAAGGGGAACACATGGAGTGAAAAGGGGGATAAGAAAGGAAAGGAGGAGGAAGAAAAGGGAAGAAAGTTTTCAATGGGATGACAACCCATTTGGGCGGCAAAAGAGGTTGACCAAGAGTGGGGTGCCGAAATTAAAATAAAAAGAAGAGAGTCGACTCGAACTTAGGTCTCAAGGGAAGCTATGCTTATTCTTAACCACTAGGCTAGCACACATTCTTGTTCATAAACTAATAATATCTAAATAAAAAGGGAGCGTGACAATTCTACCTACCTTAAAAAATAAATTTTGTCCTCGAAATTTACCTAATCCGAATAGATGGGGATATTTTTGGCAAATCGAGTCCTCTGGCTTCCAAGTAGCCTCCTCAATGCCATGATTTCACCATAAAGATTTCACCAATGGAATCCACTTTTTCCTCAGTACCTTAACCTCATGCTCCAAGATCTAGGCCAATTTCTCCTCAAAAGTTAAATTAGGGATCACTTCTATCTCCTCAATTAGAACCATTTGAGACGGGTCAGATCGATACTGCCTCAACATAGACACATGGAACACATCATGGATAGGATCTAGCTTTAGAGATAATTCTAACTATAAGGCATTAATCCAATCCTTTTAATGATCCTATAAGGCCCAATAAACCTTAGGCCCAACTTGCCCTTTCGACAAAATCTCATAACCTTCTTCCATGGCAACACATTTAGAAATATCTAATCCCTGACACTAAACTGTATATCCTTTCTCTTAAAATCCGCATCGGATTTTTATCGATCTGATTCCATTCTCAATCTGTCCTGATTCAACTTAACAATACCCTCAGTCTCATTAACTAAATCTAGGCCTAACATTTTCTTCTCACCTAGCTCGGTCGGTTTCCGACACCTTTAACCATACAATGTATCATAGGGTGTCATCTGAATGCTCGACTGAAAGCTATTGTTATACACAAACTCTGCTAGTGAAAAATGCTCCTCCTAACTACCTCAAAAATTAATTACAAAACCCTTCAACATTACCCACTTAGTTTGTCCTTCATACTGTGGATGAACAGTCGTACTAAAGTCAAGTCGAGTACCAAGTGCCTCATGTAGATTCTTCTAAAACTGATATGTAAGATGAGGATCTCGATATGAATTAATCTATAGTGGTACCCCATGAAGTCTCATTATCTCAAAAATATACAATCTTGCCAACTTCTGCAATGTATAATCTATATTGACCGGTAGGAAGTGAGCTGACTTAGTTAGTCTATCCAAAACCACCCAAACTGAATCTTTCTTAGTAAGTGTTAAGGGCAACCCACTAACAAAATCCATAGTCACTCGCTCCTATTTCTACTGAGGGACCTTAATTGTAACACCCCTAACCCAAATCTGTAACACCCCAAACCCGGCCCAAAACACCACGACTGAATTCGGAATGTTATTGGGTAATACGTTTGGGAAAAAATTGATTTAAGGGTAAACACACGTGCTGAGTTTAAAATCAAAAATCCATAGTTTATAAAAGATAACTTGTTTACAAAATGTTTGTCGTTTTGAAAGTAGTTTGCCGAGGAGAACAAAAAATTTGAAGGTCGTGCGTAGTTTAAATCATTGTTCGTTTGAAAATTTAAGAAAAATCGAGTTGTTACGAGTATCTGGGTTTAAAACTTTAACTTAAGTCTTTAAGTTGTAAATTGTTTCCAAAACCATTTCCAGTTATTAATCCGATAGTCAATCTAACTTGAAACATAATAAAAATCCTCAAACACTTAAATGGCCTTGTTACAATAAATATTGTCCCAACATAATCAAAACTAAAGAAATGTACTTAGATAAACAAAATTACTTCTGCATGGCCATCTCAAATCCATTCTAGCTCGGTCCAAAACATCATGTATAACCTACATGTTTGGTGAAAATAGGGTGAGTCAAACCGACTCAGTGTATAATTAATCCACGTATTTCCACTGTTGGGCTTGGCCCAAAACAACACCAATCCACAATCACATATGACAATGCAAAATGTTACCCATCCCAGCCTAGTATCCATCCGCTACACACCCCCGTATCCAGCTACCACACACCAGGGGATTACTAGATCGACCCTCCATCCGCTACACACCAATTCGGCAATCAATGCTGTCCACTCAATGGTCTATCCACTGGTCCACGTGATTAAGGCTTCCTTTCGATGCCCGTTTGCCTCCAGTGTGGTGAGATTGGCCTAAATAATTGCTGCTCACTGCACTGCTGTGCTGTTTGGTTCACCGGTAAGGTTCAATGAAAATTCATCTCCACCGCACTGGTCTGCTGAAAATCAACTGGAGTGAAAGCAGCAATTAAAGGTCAGTGAGCAGTTGGTGTTTTCATCAGACAAAAATACCCATACTTTTATTTATGAAAGTTAAAATAATTTCTTTCCCAACCTTATATGTTTTCAGATTTGGGAAAAAATCAGTCGTTTCTCCCTTCTTTTTTGTAATGGAAGCAGCGATCAGTATACTGGTATAGTGCATGCTTTCTTTTATCTCTTTGCATTAGAACTGTTATAGGTTAGAACACATATTCGTACTGCAGTTTGATTTTCTTTAGCCTGCTCAACTGCTTCAATAATGTTATCTTTGATTTTCTTCTGTTCATATTGCTGTAGGGTAACTCTGGTACGGTAGTAAATTTCTAGTATCAGCTTTATGAATTATATCTTTTGTATCAAGTACTTGTTTATTTTCCTCTTGTTTTGGTTTATATTCTCAACAGGATCGATTGTTGTGATCTTTCCAAAGTTCGATTCTCGGTTGAAGCTAGCCTTTGTACTCTGCCGTGAGGTTCCCGTGCATTTTTTCAAAGGTTGAATTTTTATTATTATTCTGATCTATCTTATGCTTGCATAAGCTTACTTGACTCGTCTAGTTTATTTTATTAATTGTTAGTTCACATCGGTCTTGAAGATTGTTTTTTCTTTATCTCTGTTGTTGCCTTTCCTTCTAATGATTTCATTTGACATGTGAATCACGAATCGCTTCGGTTGTTGTCATATCTCTTTTCCATGAACAAGAATGCCGGTTTTTTTTTCTCGCTTCTTTCCTGCTTTGTTCTCAATCTCTCATCGATTGTTATTGCCGATTGGCCAAAAAAAACAACAACAAAATTTACAATCCATAATATTTTTAAGCTGAAAATTTTACACCTATATCGCTAATTTTGTTCACTTAATCGCTTTCAAAGATGCCAAATCGTCTTTTCAATCCCCTTAATAGAAAGGATTACTATAAGTGGTTGCCATATGTTTTAGTGATCATTACTAGTATTTATTGTTTCCAAAATGTTTGTTCCACAATTGACTAACAAAGACTGGAAGAATTGGTTCAATTGAGTTAGATTTTAATGCCTTTTGTTCGCTTAATTTGCGGGAAAGAAAAATCCCAAAGACAGCATGGACAATCCGTATTCTCATTCTTGGAACAAGTGAAGAATGCAACTGAAATGAAAATAGATAGGTAATATACCATTCAACAGCCGTCCGTCTCTTTGTTGTTATGAAGCTAATTAGAAACATAGACACACGCTTCTATTTACCTATCTTTTACGTCCTGATAAGCAAGCAAGTCATAGTGCTTTATATTAATTAAGGTTCAGGAAGGTGTGAGACTGTGCCTCCTCCTAAATGAATGAGATAGTTTTTGATTGCATTGGTTTGCTAGTTCACAGAACTTGATTACTGGAGATTGTTGTTGTGTTGCTAGTGCTACAGTTGTTAGTTAGCTTTATTATTGTTGTTTGCAATCTCCCTAAACTATTGTTTACTGGACCACTCAAAAATTTTCCACCAAACCATTTTCCTAATGGCTTTTGTCACACTTTAAGCTCTTACCCTTTTAGACTTCTCTTATAGTCCTCTCAAGCCTTAATGCTCTACACTGGTGTGCGGTGCTATGAGCTTGACAAGAAGTTCATGTCTGCAAGAACTTGTCTATATTTAAGATGAACATGGAAAGGATTTATTTCTTGTTGAAACTAGATTTAAATGATGGAGTCATTTATACTAGCATTTCTTCTTTTCCTTGCGCTTGATCTGGTTCACTTTTATCATGTTTGTAATGGAAAAGAAATTCAGTTGCTTATGTGTTGAAAGTTTTAATTTGCTTTAGATTATTAATAGTCTTAGGTAAATTTTATTTTAACTGCTGGACTGTGGCTTGATGTAAGAATCTGATTGTGGAATATCAGATCCAGTGGCACTAAGAAACTGGTCTTCCGTTTGAGACTGAACATTTTTCTGTGTTTAGTTTATTTTAACAAGTATGGTACAATTGAGTATATCATATTCACTATTTTCTCGATGAGCTTAATTTAGGACTAGTGCAACACTTAGAAATTTGATTTGTTCTTTTTGCCCCCTAATTAATTTACTTTTCCTAATTTTGTGATCTATAATAACATCAGACCAAATTACTGCATGATTTTCTTCTACTCTTAAGCATTTTTATTTGTTCTGTTCTTATTCTGTTTCTTTTGGTTAAATTGGAAAGTTTGCACATGCTCCAATGAATTTTAATTGTATGTGGAACATCTTGTTCACGGTGACGGACAATGAAATCATCTGTTGTTAACTTGCTAGTTTAATATGCTTGCTTGTAATGTTTCTTCTAAATACAGAACATTGAGCATGGAGATATAAATCCTGATAATTTGTTGATTACTAGCACGGGTACGGTGAAGATAGGAGATATAAATATACCCGACGTTCCAATCTCTTCAGGCCATTTTGATAGAGGTCAAGTTCTTCTAACAATGAAAGTGACCTTGAAATTACAATGTTAAGGGAAACCATTGCAAATAGTTTAATGAATCAACATTTGTAAAAACAATTTTGTATCATAACTTAATTTCTAGTAATAATGAAACTTGTTATGTCTTATGTTACTATATTTTTTTTTATTAAAAATCATTCGGTTAGATGCTTCAAAATTTGATCCAAGTATAATGTTACTATTTACGAAAATAATATTTATCATTGTTATAAAAAAATATTTAACTATAAAAAATTAAAAATAATTTTTATTTTATCTAATAAATAATTTAAATTGATTATATAATTCATTAAAATATTTATAATAAAATATTGGAAGATACATTTTAATATTTTATTAAATGAATTCATAAATTCACATACTTTAATAATTTTACATAAGTAAAATAATTTAAAAACAACTATTATATATCAATTCTAATATGATGTCCTTAATGGTCATTTTTTATTTCCACCTCACCGCTACAGCTGCGTTTGAATCCAAACACCCACTCCACCGCTATTTTTAATCTCACTGCTACAGTGTCCAATCCCACCGCTACAGTAACTAATCTCACCGCCACCGCTGTTTTTAACCTCACCGGAGGTAAACACACCGCCCATCCAAACTAGCCCTAAATCACAAAATCCACAATGTGACTCAAGGTCAACATCAATCCACGATGTAGCTCAAGGCTAACACCAATCCACGATGTGGCACATAGCCAACATCAAACCACGATGTGGCACATAGCCAACACCAACCCACCGTGAGGCTCGAGGCCATCACTAAACCACGTACATAAATGTACTCCTTGTCCTTCAATCGATATATATATCCCAACCCCATGCATATGCAACATATTATAACAATCTAGCAAAATAATGCATAACAGATTAAATAGGCATATGACATGCTGCGTGTATCCACAGTAATCAACCACAACCACACCATAAATGGGGTACTAACCTGGTTACCGAAATACCCATTAAGGGTAACAATTCCACCACAACCACTGTATCGGCTATCACACACATAACACATACAACTAATTAATTAACAGGGAAACAGCGAATTAACCACACACCTGATAACCCGAAGCACTAGACTCTCGATTTCCCTAGCGTCCTCACTCAAAGAAACAACAGCAATCTGTTTGTCACTTTTTGATGCTGGCCCACACCCTGGTGGCCAATCTTGAACTGCAAAAACCAAATGTTTCTTGAACTTAGGGGTAGGGACAACCCCTTTCTCTCCTTGACTGGTACTCGCATCCATTGAATAGCACTTAATCAGAAGACCAGGTTAAACGTTAACTCAAATCTAAACGAGACAAAACCAAAATTTAATCGAGTACTCTTAACGAATAGATACAAATCCCGAAGGCTCCTCCTTAACCTTTGTCGAAACCCCCTACATTATCCTAATTAGACTCGACTAACACCAATAGGTAAAAGAAATGGCCTTTGGCCGAATATCATAACCCTCTTACCTTGCTCGATCAAATCCCAAAAGCTTTTAGATATCCGCTAACGTTGGCTTCCAAAAAGAGTTACGAATCCAAGACCACAATATTGAAATCGGTTGGAAGAGATTGTACAAGATGGCCGACGACACCTCACTACAAGTCGTCTACCAAAATAAGTCTTTACTTCAAGGTATAATCGGCACTGGAAGATTCAGCTTGATGACAACCCTTGGGGATCAACATAATAGAAGAGAATGAAAGATGAGTGTAGATGAAAATAAAAGAAGAGAAAGAGAAAACAATGGATGGGAGGTTCGGCCAAGATACTATTCGGCCTTGAAGAAAAGCAAGGGAAGAAAAGAAACAATGATGAGGCTCAATAGAGGTTCGGCTATGATCTCTGCAATGGAATAAGTTCTTTCGGCTTTTGAAGATAGGAGAAACGGTGAAAAGAAGAAGAAAGGGTTGGAGTTTGTGAGGTTTCAGCTATGGTGAGAATAGAGGGTATATTTCAGCTTTCATGGAGTGAATAGAAAAGAGAAGAAATAGTTTGCTAAGATGAGAAAAAGTGCACGAATGGTTCTTCACTTTCGATTTTTGGTCAAGAGAAAAGAGAGCAAAACTTCGGCAAAAAGAACTAGAGAAGAGAAGAACTTTCAAAAGAGGGAAAAGAAATGGCCACCCACACTCCTTATTTTAGCACCTAAGCCCCCTAGCCGAACCACTCCCCTCTTGGCTGAAAATGCCACACCAGGAGCCCTTCATTCGGCGAACTCTTCTCCTCTCTCCCAAATCCTTTATTTTCCTCCACATTTTCCTCCCCTCCACTCATTCAAGTGAGTTTGAATGCTTCAAACCTCTATCTCCCCTCATAGCCACAAATTCAAAATAATTTGACTCAGTCAAATCCCACCTTCCAAGTGCCATAGCTGAATCCAACTCTTCACCCTCCCCGGGCACAAAAACAAATCCCCAAAACACTGCCAGCGCTGCTCGAACCAAGGCCCCCTTTCACTCCCTGAGGCGTCACCCACTTGCTCCTTAAGTGGCGCCTCCTTGCCACTTTACCAATTGAATTCTTGTGTCCCTAAACACTACCTTAAACCCCTTAAGGCCTAGCTCCCTTATCTCCCTCCCTAATCAGCTTAAACCAAAAAGTTTCACCAAGACTTCCACCTAACCCGAAAGTTTCCCGAAGCCCCAAACACAATCAAACAGCACATCGAGCATACACATACACATATATATGCAAAATGCGAGACCCCTAAATCCCGGATATTACAAAATTTGTAGCCGAAATACGGTTACGGAGCATTACCGAAGATTTCAAGGCAAACAAACAAAAATTTCAATCATGTCAGAACATATCAATATCCATATCAAACAAATTCAAAATATATATACTGTCCCTGATACGAGCCCTTGAGGTCCTAAATACGCATTCGAAGCAAGTTGGGACCAAATCAGAAACTTAGAGAATTTTTTGGAAAACATTAAAATTTTTCAGAGCTGCAAGGGTCACACGGCGGTGTGGCCAGGCCGTGTGACTCACACAGCCAAGAGATGCGTACCTGTCTTAGGCAGTGTGGGAATTCGAAATGGGGACACAGGGCTATGTCCCAAGCCATGTCCGAACCCATGTAACTCTCTGACTTGGTCACACGGCCAAGCCACAAGCCTGTGTGCTAGGCCGTGGACCCTTCGAAGTAACCTAACACGCCTGTGTGCCAGGCCATGTAACAGCCTAACTTGCAACCCTTTCAAAGCTACAGGGACACACATTTGTGTGTCACACACGGTTGAGACACATGCCTGTGTGGAAGAAAATTGGCCATTTTACAAGCCATATTTCTCACCCAAATTGGTAAAACCCTACACCCAAAAATGTACATAAACACAAGCTATAATAAGGCATCCAAAACAAGCATAATCAAGCCTTATACAAATGGTATAATCACATACAACCAATATGCCCTTAGGCACATCAAATGACAAATACAAACAAGTTTAACCATGTATTCAATATAACCAAATGTTCAACTAACTTATATGCATAATTGCATCATTACATATCATGTAGATCACTTTACCAAAACATACCAATTGAGGTTAAACATGCCCTTCAATTTCTAACTTAATTAGACATATATGTCTTACACAACAAGGTACCAATTCATCAACTCATAAAACACTTATACAAAATGCACATATAACTATCACTTTACCTTTCATCATTCAACCACAACCAAACCACACATCAACCAAATGAAGGCCACACATATACATACCAAAATATAACAAAACACAAGCCAACTCAAATGGCTATAATCATAACAAAACATATAGGCCAACATTAGCCAAAATAACCTATACATGCCATTATAACCAAACTTAAACCAACTAAAAGTACCAAAGGATCCAATGGATAATGTGATATAGTTCCGACAAGCTTCCAACCCGAACGAGCTTTTGTGTAATAGCCCGTTTTTAGTCAAATCAGAACAATGGTTTCGGGACCACAAATATAAGGTCAAAATATTTATTTTATTAATATTTTAATGTCAACAGCATGATAGTATGATTGTGTGAAAAATTTATTAAGAAATTTTATCATTTGGATGTTTAATTCGATAAAAAGGACTAAATCGTGTAAGGTACAAAACAAGAGTTCTATAAGTTAAAGGGTTATTATAGCTAGGAAATTAAATGTTTGGAGGGTTTATGTTGTAAGTAGACCATTAATAGCATGATTGGACAATTATGGCCATGTTATATGTGTTTTTCAAATATTATAATTATGGTTAAAATAGTAAAATAATAAATTAACTTAAAAATTAAAAGAAAGAAAATATGTATCATCTTCTCCATGCTATTTTCCACCAAAAATTAGAAACAAAGAAACTCCATTTTTATGCTTGAAGGTTCGGCCAAGTCTCCTTGTGCATGTAAGTGTGATTTCATCCCTTTTTTTATGATTTTTATGTTTTTGGAGTCGTTGTAGCTTAATCTAGCTAGCCCAGGGACTAATTTGCAAAATTGTTAAAGGTTTAGAGTTTTACCATTGATGAATATGTGTGTATTTTGATGTTTGATGATAGAAAATAAATGGTTGTTGTTAGATAAACAACATTTGTTAAGAGATTTTTTATAAAATTGCCAATTAGGGATTAAATTGAGAAATGTGAAAATTTTGTGGTAGAAATGTGAAATAAATGAAAAATATAGGTCACTATGATAATAAGGGAAATTCGGCTAGCATGGGTAGGGATTTAATTCTATGAAATTGTATTTTTTATGAGCTAAGGACTAAATTGTAGAGATTTGAAATATTTGGGGCAAAAGTGTAATTTTTCCATAATATGTATTTTGGGTTAAATTGAATAAATTGGTAATTGAATAAGTTAAATTTAATATTATATAGATCAAGAAAAATGAAGTTCGAATCTAGACAGAGGAAAACAAAGTATTGGACTAGTTGATCCATTTCGTCGTTTTTTGTGAATCGAGGTAAGTTCGTATGTTATAAGCATTAATATAACTGTGTTTTAAATGCTTTATATTTTTATTATGAGTACGACCTTACGAAAGTGTTCCACGAAGATTTGGCAATGTGAAAACCCAGTTGCACCTTAGGAATAGATTAGGATACAAATGACATGTCATTAGGGGTTATTGTGTTTTGGGTGCTAGTCCGTACGTCCTACCGATGGCTAAGTTATCCGACATGTGTTACGGATTCTCGTCAGCTTGTGTGAGCAGCACCATGTAGCTACATCTTGACCGTCAGCTTGTGTGAGCAGACCCGTTGATAGCTCGAGACTGAGCATTATATGAGTATGAGATTGAGATAGCTTCGGCTATGTATTAGCACTTAGGGTGCGAGATTCCCGAGTATCCGATATTATTCCAAGTGGTTCAACGGGTATATCAAGATTATGGATGAGTATGAAATTGATACGAGTTGATATAGGTATGTACATGAAACATATAAGCATTGAATCAAAGAAACTTCTGAATTTCATATCTAACCTTGTGAATGAATATGTGATAAGTTTGTGGGTCAATATGAGTTATATTATGATATGTTTAATTGCTTAAATTGTGTATATATGGTAAGTTGAGTTTATTACTATACTAACTTACTAAGCTTTATAGCTTACTTTGTTTACTTTTTCGTGTTTTATAGTGATTATCGAAGTCTCCTCGGATTTGGGAGTTGTTGGAGATCTCATCACAATACCAAGCTTTCATTTTAGTACTTTTGAACTTGTGTATTTGGTTATATGGCATGTATAGGATTTTTGGTTAATTTGGTCTATAGTTTGGTAATGGATTTAGCCATTTGATTTGGCTTGTAAATGCTGAATGCTTGGTTATGTGTATAGCCATGTAATTTGGCTTATTTTAGCATGCTTGGTGATGTAAATATGTATATGTGCAAATGGCCTTTGATTTGTTGTGTATAGTTGATTGGTGAATGCCATGTTGTAAATTGGTACCTTGTACAACAAATGGTTGGAATTGAGATGAGCTTATATGCTAAGTTAGGAACAAAGTCTATAATAAGTAATTGATCATTTAAGTGAATTGTGATTGTGAAATTGGTATGTTTTGAATAGGAAATTTATGGTGTTATGAACATTATTGGTTCTTGGTAGGGAATTAGCATGAATTAGGCTTGGTTTAGATTGGTTTGTATGCCTATTTATGCCATGTTATGCCATTTATTTTGTGTTGGTAAATGCAAGATTGGGTGAGAAATATCGCTTAGAAAATAGCCTTTTTTTTGTCTAGATGGGCAGAGAAACGGGCATGTGTCTCAGCTGTGTGTGACACACGGTTAGGTGACACGGTCGTGTGTCCCTGGGTGTTTAATTAGAAACCAAGTTAGTATGCTCCACATAACCCAACACATGAGCGTGTGACTTGGTCGTGTGGCAAAACTCAGTATACCCTACAGTTTTGGCGTGGCCTAGCACACGCCCGGCACACGGGCGTGTGTGGCCATTTCAAAGGGCACACGAGCTAGTCACACGAGCGTGTGTGTTGGCCGTGTGACCCAAGTCAGAGAGTTACACGAGGTCAGACACGGCCATGTGATCCCATTTTGAATGTCCACACGGCCTATGACTCACACGGACGTTTGTCCCCTGTATTTTGAAAAATTTTCTAAGTTTTCCAAAATTTCCTTAAGGTGTCGGTTAAGTCCCAAACCACTTCTAATGCATGATTCGGGCCTCGTAGGCTCGTATTAGGGACTATATGAATGATTGTGAATGACTTTTATTTGGAATTGGAAAATGTATGTGAAATGTATGATTATTTATGAAAAAAGTCCGGTAATGCCCTGTAACCCTATTCCGGCGACAGATTCGAGTTAGGGGTGTTACATTCCAATTCACTATAAAACATGAAAAATAACACAGAGGAAGCATTTAAGCTTAGTTCGTATAACATAGAATTTAACTTACCATTTAAGAACATATTAGGTAAGTAAACAATACATATACCAACACAACTTGGCCAAGTGCCTAAACACATTCACCAACATGTTAGCCACGTAAAATCACATACAATAGAAAATAAACATGGATGAACATAACCATTAAGCAAGTTTCATATACATGTATCATCCATTTCATGTTTCAATATATCAAGTAATATCATTTCCATATATTTCATGTATATACTTGTAATAGTTCGTATCGAACTCATATCATCTCATAACAGAACATTGCCTGTTGAACCATTTAGAATATCGTTGGATACTTAGGATAGCTCACACATAGTGTGCTAACCTGTAATCTGTCACTTCCTGTACATGTATGCTCATACGAGCTATGAATCGGTATGCTCTCACGAGCTGTAAATCGATAAGCTCATACAAGCTGAGAATTGGTAAGCTCTCATGAGGTGAAATCAGTAAGCTCATACGAGCTATGGTGTGTCCGCAACACATGCAGGACCACAACCAAATCAGTAACCCTAATAACATGTCATTTGTATCCTACGAATTCCTAAGCTTCAAATAGGACTCGGTGATAACATACTTTGTCAGATATACGATCAGTATTTATACATGGCAACTATATAAATCACACACATATAATTCAATTAAAACATATAAATACTCAATTTAAATATACGAACTTACCTCAACGAGTATATGTAGATACGGAGGCGATTAATTTGATACTTTCTGTTTGCCTGAATCTAACTCCGTATGAGGTCTAACTGGATCTATACGGATAAATTTAACTCAATTTTTAGTCCAACACATATTTTTGACAAAATTACCATTTTGTCGCTACACTTTTAATTTTTTTGCAAATAAGCCCCTAGGCTTGAAAAATGAAATTCATGCAATTTAACCCTTAGCCAAGCCTAGCAAATTTTTATACATATTAATAGCAGTCCATATATTTCATAAATTCACAATTTCTCCACACAATATTTTATATTTTTCAATTTATCCCCTAATTGATAATTTCATCAAAAATTCCTTTACAAAAGTTGTTTATCTAACAACCATTCATTTTCTATCACCAAACTTCAAAACTCATATATATTCATTAATAGTAAAACCCTAATAGTTTAACAGTTTCACAAATTAGTCCTTAGGCTAGCTACTTTAAGCTACAATGATCACGAAAACATAAAAATCATAAAAAATGGTACCATGCACCTAGAAAAGGACTAGCCGAATGTTAAATCTCCTCCAATGGCTTCGTAATCCTTATTTTTGGTTGATGATGAAATAAAAAGATGATAACTTTGCTTTATTTTGTTTAATTTGTCTTTAATTACTAATTTACTTTAATAACCTTTTACATTATTACTAATTACATAATTGCCAAGCCATTATCATCCACTAACATACAAATGGTCTAATTACCATATAAGGACCTCCACTTTAAAGTTCTATAGCTATTGAATACCTTTAGCTATTAGAATTCAACTTTTGCACTTTACATGATTTAGTCCTTTTTATCAAATTGAGCATGTAAACTGTAAAATTTCTTAATGAAATTTTTATACGATATTTCTATCATGCTATAAACGATAAAATAATAATAAATAAATTTTTTGACTTTAGATTTATGGTCCCGAAACCACTAATCCGATTTCACTAAAAATCAGACATTATAACTCCCCCTAAAGGGATTTTTGTCCCCAAAAATCTTACCATAAAAGAGGATTGGATATTGCTTTCTCATAGCTTCCTCGAGTTTCTAGGTGGTTTCTTCTATTCCGTGTCGCTGCCAGAGAACTTTTACTAAAGCTATGTTCTTGTTTCTCAATTCTTTCACTTCTCATGATAGAATTCTGATCGGTTCTTCACTGTACAACATATCGGGCTAAATCTCAACATCCATTGAGGAAATTACATGTGAAGGGTCAGATCAGTACTGTCATGACATAGATACATGAAAGACATTATGAATTCTTTCATGTTTTAAAGCTAATCAATATGCAACAGGTCCGATTCTTGTAGTAATCTCAAACGACCAGATAAATTGCGGACTCAGCTTCCCTTTGCAACCGAATCGAAGAACTTTCTTCTAGGGTGATACTTTCAAAAATACTCTGTCGCTGACTTGAAACTCTATGTCTTTACTTTTAAGATCGGCATATGATTTCTGACGATCTGAAGCTGCTTTTAAACTATCTTGGATCACTTTCACTTTTTCTTCAGTCTCATGAATCAAATCAACCTCGTGTATCTTTTTCTTACTGAGCTCGATCCAGTATAATAGAGTTCGGAATCTACGACCATACAGAGCCTCATACGGTGCCATCTTTATGCTCGATTGAAAATTGTTGTTATACACAAATTCAACCAATGGTAAGTATTTCTCCCAGTTGCCTTTAAACTCTAAAACACAACACCGAAGCATATCTTCAAGAATCTGGATCACACACTAGGACTGACCATCGGTCTGAGGGCGAAATGAGGTGCTAAAATGCAACCGTGTACCAAGAGTTTCCTATAACTTTCTCCAAAATCGCGATGTAAACCGAGGATCTCTATTCAAAATAATGGAGACTAGCACTCCATGCAATTTGACAATTTCGTAAACATATAACTCAGCCAATCTGTCAAGGGAGAAATCCGCATGTATTGGAATAAAATGTACAGACTTTGTCAAACGATCAACAATAACCCAAATGGCATCTTTCTTTCTCGGAGATAGGGGTAAACCCGAACAAAATCCATTGTAACTCTATCTCATTTCCACTCTAGTATCACCACTGGCTGTAACAGTCCCGAAGGTACCTGATGTTTAGTTTCAACTTGCTGACATATCAAACATCTCGATAAAAATTAGAAATCTCACGTTTCATTTGCAGCCGCCAGTACAACTGTCTCAAATCACTGTACATTTTACTACTTCTTGGATGAACAGATAAGCTACCACTATGAGCTTCGTGCAAAATTTTCTGTATAAGCTCTGAATTCTTTGGTGCACACACTCTACCTCTAAATAATAAACAATCATCAGGTCCTATCTGAAATTCTAAATCAAAAGTCAGTTCACACTGTACCTGTTTAGCTAGAAACTCGTTATCACATTTCTAAGCTTCACATATCTGCTGTAAAAACATCGGTTCAACTTTTAACTCGGCTAATGTAACACCCTTAACTTGAGGCCGTCGCCGAAATAGAGTTAAGAGGCATTACTGAACAACCACCATAATTCACATCCATTCCATGACACATAGTCTATCATCAATCATACATACTCAAATACGAACATACAGTCCCTCATCTAGGTCTACGAGACCTTAATCAAGTGTTAAAAAAGGATCGTGACTAAATCGAACACTAATGAAAGTTTTCAAAATTTCAATATTCTTTAATACTGTTGAGGTCACACACCTGTGCAATCAGGCCGTGTGCCTCACACGATCACCAGACAACCCATGTGTCCAGGCCGTGCCAAAACAGAGCATGTATTCTGACTTTTCCACACGGCCACCAGGCACGCCCGTGTGCTAAGGCCGTGTACTCTTAGGCAATATACTGACTTATTCACACGGCTACTAGGCACGCTCGTGTGTCATGGCCGTGCATACTTGGGCTAGCTACTGACTTTATCCCACGGTCATTAGGCACGCACGTGTGCCATAACCGTGTACAAAACAGGCCATTTGCAAGGCCAAATTGCCTCCCACAATAGGATCATACTGACAAGCATCAATACAATACCAATTCATGCTTTCAAATGCATTCAAACATACCATTTCATGTATTATTCAATCACCAACTAAACCATTTACTTCCATGCTCATTATCATCACAACTAAAGCCATTCAAAGTGACAAATATAATATATATATCAAAACATATGTAATTCAAATAACATGTAGTCTATATCAAAGTTCATCTTCAAACCACATATTTCCCAATCAACTAAGTCATGAAATATACCACATTCATAACTCATTCATCAATTCTACATCATTCAACTTCCAAGCCAAATCACATGGCAAGGATTAAACCTTTCAAAACATCTCATAACATCTAACCTATACATGCCATATTTCATCTATATACATCTTTCCAAAAGTACCAAAATAGATTGCCGATAGTGTGATAGAGATGTTGATGATTCCAGAATCCGAGCTAGCTTTACTGACACTACAAAGCAGAGAAACAAATCACACAGTAAGCTTTCCCAAAGCTTACTAAGTTCAAAATACAATACAGTTAAGTCATTGAATCAAATCAATATACACATTAAACCATCACATAGATAATTTATCATTGTTACATAAATTTGACCATATTTAATACTCACTTAGCATCCCATTCATCTACTTTAAATTCATCAACCACTTAGGTATCATACGTACCTTTGCCAACACATAGTTAGTCACCAACAATTATACTCACCACTCGACTTTACATTTCAATCAACCTTTGCTACTCTCTTGCTTATTTCGCACACTTAGTGCCAACTTATAGACAAACATAATTGTCATCGCACACTTAGTGCCAATTCATTAAATTGAACTTGTATCAGTATTGCACACACAGTGCGCATTCAATAAACCGAAGTTTCTATCATCTCGCAAACACAGTGCCAATCATCTCTATCCCGTTTCTAATATCGCACACTTAGTGCTCTCTAATTCAATTCAGCACATAGCATTTCTAATTTCATAGTTATATAGATAATCATTCAACTCACATCACATAGAACATAAATTAACAACTTGTACTATATCCGAACTTACCTCAGACGTCGAAATACCAAAACGGTCGATTAATAGAGCACTTTATCTTTGCCTTGATCTCGCTCCGAACCTCTTCTCTCTTGGTCTATACACATTCAAATTCAATCCATTCAATCACCAAATCATTCATTTTAGTCCAAACCCACATATTTAGGGCATTTTACATAATAGCCCTCACACTTACACGATTTGACACTTTAGTCCCTAATTCAAAAAATCACAAAATACACATAATTTCATTCCACCAATGCCTAGCCGAATTCTCTCTATACTCATACAAGTCCGCACATCTCATTTATTTCAGATTTTAGTCCTACTTCTCATTTTCTCAATTAAGCCCAAAATACTCGATTTCATTAAAAATCCCAATACAAACTATGTTAACCTAACACTAAGCTTTCATTTTCCACCATTAAACATTCAAGAACTCACATGTTCATCAATGGCACATCTCAAAAACATCATCAATTCACAAAATTTAAGCATGGGTTTGAAAGAGCACTAAGCAACGATCTCAAAAATATAAAAATCATTAAAAATCGATCAAAGAACATACGTCAATCAAGAGTAACAATGGCTGAATATCACAGAGCTTTTCCTTCTTCTTTTCTTTTACATTCTCGGTGGACTAAGATGAACATATTCATCTTATTTTAGTCTTTTATTTGTCTAATAAACATATTATTAATATATTTACTATATTATCCTTTTACTAAACATATATGTACATATAAACATTAAGGGCATACTTGTCCCTTGCCACCCACTAACCATATAAATGGGCTAATTGTATTTTAAGGGCTTCTCATTATAATGACATCAACAATTGAACACTTAAAATCAGCACATAGCATTTTACACTTTACGCGATTTAATCCTTTCTCTTAATTCGACACACAATCGATAAAAATTACCACACAGAATTTTCACACAGGCTATATATCACATATAATCAACACCAAAAATAACATTAAAATATTATTCCAACCTCAGATTTGTGGTCTCGAAACCACAGTTTCGACTAGGGTCTAAACCATGCTGTTACAGCTAAGATCAATCCATCATCAAATAATGTTAGTAGCATATTCATCGCGCACAGAGTAAACAAGGACTTTCTACTCAGGGTATATTTACTTTTCCTGGATGATAATCAAAGATCAACTCATAATCATTCAACAGTTTGAGCCATCTACGCTGTCTCAAATTTAGATCTTTTTGTGACATTAAATACTTTAAACTCTTGTGATTGGTAAATATGTGACATTTTTCGCCGAACAAATGGTGTTGCCAAATTTTCAATGCAAATACAATAGTTGCCAACTCTAGGACATGCGTCGGATAGTTCTTTTCATGCAGGTTTAACTGTCTGGAAGCATAAGCTATCATTTTGCCTTCCTGCATTAAAACAGAGCCTAAACCATTTAAAGATGCATCGCTAAAAATCACAAATTCTTTACCCGATTCATGCTGAACCAAAACTGGTGCTTCAATCAATAGTGCTTTCAACTAATTAAAACTTTGCTGACATTTTTTAGACCATTCAAATTTCACATCTTTCTGTAAAAGTCATGTCATCGATGAAGCTATCATGAGAACCCTTTAACAAACCTTCGCTAATAACCAGCTAATCCCAAAAAACTTCTGACTCCGGATACATTTTTTGGTGGTTTCTAATCAACAACTGTAGAAATTTTACTTAGATCAACTCTGATGCCTTCAGCCGACACTATATGTCCCAGAAAACTAACATCTCGAAGCCAGAAGTTGCATTTGCTAAATTTAGCAAACAATCATTTATCTTGTAGGGTTTACAAAACAATTATCAAGTGTTCAGCATGCTCGGACTCATCTTGAGAAATAAGAATGTCATCAATAAATACTACCACAAATCTATCTAAATACAGTCTGAATATTCTGTTCATCAAATCCATAAATACTGCAGGTGCATTAGTTAAACAAAACAGTATCACAAGAAATTCGTAGTGTCTGTACTTGGTTCTAAATGCAATTTTTGACATATTGGAATCTTTCACTCGTAGCTGGTAATAACCAGAACGAAGATCAATCTTCGAGAATATTTTCAACTGATCAAATAGATCGTCAATACGAGGTAGTGGTTATTTGTTCTTGATTGTTACTTTGTTGAACTGGCGGTAATCTATACACAATCTCGTCGATCCGTCTTTTTTCTTAACGAATAGAACTAGTACACCACAAGGTGAAAAGCTAGGTCAAGCAAAACCCTTATCTGTCAATTCTTGCAGCTGTGCTTTCAACTCTTTTAAATCGGTAGGAGCCATTCTGTAAGGTGCTATCGATATTGGTGATGTTCCCGGTACAAGTTCTACAGCAAACTCAACCTCTCTAACCGGCGATAACCCAGGTAACTCCTCTGGACACACATCGAGATACTCGCAAACCACTGGCACTGGTTCCAACTTCGATTCAGACGCTTTAGTATCCAGTACATAAGCAAGATAAGCATTACAACCTTTTTCTCACATATTTCTGTGCCGACAAAGCTGCTATAATAATAGTCAACCCACTCTGATTATCTGATTCAATACAAAGTGTCTCACTGTTCTGACACTTTAATACGATAAGCTTTAGTCTACAATTTACAACAGTGTCGTGTAGAGTTAGCCAATCCATACCTTGAATCACATCAAATTCATGAAATGGTAATAACATCAAATTAGCCGAAAAACTGAAACCTAAGTAATCAAAGGACAATTCTTGCAAAATTTATCAACTAGCACATACTGACCTAGGGGGTTCGATACTTTAACCACGAATTCAAAGGACTCAATAGGTAAAATTTTACTAGATGCTAAATTTGTGTAAACATATGAATGGGTTGATCTCGGATCAATCAAAGCAGTAACATCAGAATCATAAATAGAGAAAGTACGGCTAATAACAATTGGTGCAGAAGCATCCTCGTGAGCACGAATAGCATAAGCCCTAGCTGGTGTTCATGCCTCAAATCTCACAGCAAAGTCTTTTGTTACACCATGACTACCACTCACATTTCTAGGATTATGAGGTGGTCTACCTTGCACAGTAGTATTGCTCAGCCTCGTGGTCTGAGCTTTCTCTTTCTCAGATTTCTCTGGGCAATCTCTAATATAGTGGTCTAAGGAACCACACCTAAAACACGCTCCACTCTTTACTCGACACTCACCATAATGTGGTTTATTACAGTGCTTACACTTGGGTCTGGCATCTCTGAGACTACCTACACTCACTATAGATGTAGCCTGAGGTTTAGGACTGGAGCGTCGGGTACCTCTGTCTCTGCTAAAATATCCTACAAAAGCAGTATAATGGTTGTAATGTTCTTTTGATTTCTTTGATATCAATTGATAGGACTTCCCAGTCGACTCTTTCTTGAGTCTCTAGCTTCAAAATCAGCACGTCTTTTCTCTTTCTCAGTTATTCAGCCTTATGTGCCCAGTCAAATAGTACAACAAATTCTTTCAACTCAAGAATTCCAACCAAAAGCTTTATGTCTTTGTGTAACCCATCTTTGAATCTCTTACACATAGCAAAATCGGTTGAAATACACTCCCAAGCATATTTTCTCAATCTAAAAAATTCCCACTCTTACTCTGATACAGTCATACGACCCTGTTTAAGCTCCAGAAATTATTTACGCTTCTGATCTAGAAACCTCTAACTGATATATTTCTTTCGAAACTCCAGTCTGAAAAAATTCCCAAGTGATCCTCTATCTCGGTACAACAGAAGTCAATATGTTCCACCACTGGGAAACTGAATCTTTCAATAACAACACTACGCATTTAACGCACTCGACCGGTGAACTGGATAACTCATCAAAAACCTTAATTGTATTCTCTAGCCAAAATTCAGCTCTCTCGAGATTATACTCGGCATTAGCATGGAATTCTTCAACCTCGTACTTACTTATCTTATCAATAGGAGGCTTACTAATATGCATTGGTTCCATACCTTGAGGAATAAAGGGAACAGGATAGGGAGTAGGAGCGGGTGGAGATTGTTGAGCAGCCTGGTTCCTCGAAATTTACCTAATCTGAATAGATGGGGATATTTTTGGCAAATCAAGTCCTCCAGCTTCCAAGTAGCCACCTCAATGCCATGATTTCACTATAAAGATTTCACCAATGGAATCCGCTTTCCTTCAGTACCTTAACCTCATGCTCCAAGATCTAGACCAATTCCTCCTCAAAAGTTAAATCTGGTCTCACTTCTATCTCCTCAATTGGAACCACTTGAGATGGGTCAGATAGATTCTGCTTCAA
Source organism: Gossypium bickii (assembly GCA_025503065.1). Lineage (NCBI taxonomy): Eukaryota > Viridiplantae > Streptophyta > Magnoliopsida > Malvales > Malvaceae > Gossypium > Gossypium bickii. Next base: position 50,568,308 of record CP106714.1, read on the forward strand.
CATAGAGACATGGAACACATCATGGATACGGTCTAGCTTTAGAGGTAATTCTAACTGATAAGGCATTAATCCAATCCTTTTGAGGATCCTATAAGGCCTAATAAACCTTAGGCCTGACTTGCTATTTCGACAAAATCTCAGAACCTTCTTCCACGGCAACACATTTAGAAATATCTAATCCCTGACACTAAAATGTATATCCTTTCTCTTAAAATCTGCATAAGATTTTTATCGATTTGGTGCCACTCTCAATCTGTCCTGATTCAGCTTAACAATACCCTCAGTCTCCTTAACTAAATCTAGGCCCAACATTTTCTTCTGACCTAACTCAGTCCAACAAAAAGGTGTCCGACACATTCAACCATACCATGCCTCATAGGGTGTCATCTAAATGCTCGACTAAAAGATATTATTATACGTAAACTCCGCCAATGGAAAATGCTCCTCCTAACTACCTCGAAAATTGATTACAAAACCCCTCAGCATTTCCACAATGATCTAAATAACCCACTCAATTTGCTCTTCATACCGTGGATGAAAAGCCGTACTAAAGTCTAGTCGAATACTAAGTGCCTCATATAGCTTTTTCTAAAATTGATATGTAAAATGAGGATCTCGATACGAATTAATCTATAGTGGTACCACATGCAATCTCACTATCTCAAAAATATACAATCTGACCAACTTCTGCAAGTTATAATCTATATTGACAGTAGGAAGTGAGCTAACTTAGTCAGTCTATCCAAAATCACCCAAACTGAATCTTTCTAAGTAGGTGTCAAGGGCAACCAACTAACAAAATGCATAGTCACTCGTTCCCATTTCCACTGAGGGACCTTAATTGTAACACCCCTAACCTGAATCCGTTGCTGGAACAAGGTTACGGAGCATTACCAAAGATTTCAAGGCAAACAGACAGAAATTTCAATCATGTCATAACATATCAATATCTATATCAAAACCAATTCAAACAAATGTATTGTCCCTTACACGAGCACTTGAGGCCCTAAATACGCATTAGAAACAAGTTGGGACCAAATCAGAAACTCAAAGAATTTTTGAAAAACATTAAAATTTTTCAAAGCTGCAAGGGTCACATGCTCGTATAGCCAAGCCATGTGGCCATTCGAAATGGGGACACACGGTCGTGTCCCAACCCGTGTCCGAACACGCATAACTCTCTGACTTGGTCACACGGCCAAGCCACACGTCCGTGTGCTAGGTCATGTACCCTTCGAAGTAACCTCACACGCCCGTGTGCCAAGCCGTGTGCTAGGCCGTGTAACAGCCTGACTTACAACCCTTTCAAAGCCAAAGGGGACACATGGCCGTGTGTCATACATGGCTAAGACAGACACCCGTGTCTCTACCCGTGTGGACGAAAATAGGCCATTTTACAGGCCATATTTCTCACCGAAATAGGTATAACCCTACACCCAAAAAATGTACATAAACACATGCTATAATAAGGCATCCAAAACAAGCATAATCAAGCCTTATGCAAATGGTATGATCACATACAACCAATATGCCCTTAGGCACCTCAATGACAAATATAAACATGTTTAACCATGTATTCAATATACCTAAATGTTCAACAAACTTATATGCATAATTGCATTATTACATATCATGTAGATCACTTTACCAAAACATACCAATTGTGGTTAAACATGCCCTTCAATTTCTAACTTAATTAGACTATATATCTTACACAACAAGCGTAACAACCCGATTTAGGGGCTAGTCAGAATACTGATTCGGGATCACTAACCCAAGATCTAATAAAATTTCTTTCATGTTATATTATGATTTAGAACATGATAGCATATGTACATGAAATTTTTTGGTGCTTTAATTTTAGCGATTTCATGATTAATCGCAAAAAAGGACGAAATCGCATAAAGTGCAAAAGTTCCATTCTATAAGCTAAAAGTGCCAAATGGCCATAGATTGTTAATTGGAGGTCTTTAAAAGGCAATTAGACCCCCAAATTTAGCATGGTCGGCCATAGGAGACAATAATGGACAATGTTGGTCAAAGTTGGTGATAGTTGGTGACTTAATTGACTAATATTAATAAAATAAGGAGAGAAAAAGATATCATCTTTTCTCCTTTCATCTTCCACCAAAAAATAGTAGCAAATAGGTGTTTTTGAATGCTCAAAATTTCAGCAAGCTCTCATCCAAAAAATAGTAGCAAATAGTGTTCTAGTGAACTTTTCTTGAAAATAATTGTACTTTTGAGACCCCTAAAGCTTAAGCTTTCAAATGATGGGACTATTGTGCAATATGGTAAAGAGTTTAAAGAGTTGCCGGTGCTACCTCCTGATAGAGAGATTGAATTTTGGATTGAATTAGTTTCGGGTACTACCCCTATTTCTATTGCTCCATATAGAATGGCTCCAACCGAGCTAAAGGAACTGAAAGCACAATTGTAAGAATTAACGGATAAGGGTTTCACTAGGCCGAGTTTTTCTCCGTGGGGTGCTCCTGTCCTATTTGTGAAGAATAAAGATGGTTCCATGAGACTATGTATAGACTATTGGCAACTCAACAAGGTGACAGTGAAGAATAAATACCTGTTGCCGAGGATCGATGATCTATTTGATCAATTGAAGGGAGCTACAGTATTTTCCAATATAGATCTGAGGTCAGGGTACTATCAGCTAAGAGTCAAGGACTCGAATATGCCGAAAACTGCATTTAGAACTAGGTACGGCCACTATAAATTTTTGGTCATGCCTTTCGGTCAAACAAATGCCCCCACAATCTTTATGGATTTGATGAATCACATTTTTCGGCCGTACATGGATAGGTTTGTTGTGGTCTTTATCGACGACATACTGATATACTCTCGAGATGAGAACGATCATGCAGAGCATTTGAGTATGGTTCTACAAGTTTTGAGAGAAAAACAATTGTATGCCAAATTCAGTAAGAGTGAATTTTGGCTCAAAGAAGTGTGATTTTTGGGGCATGTTGTCTCTAGAGAAGGGATTAGAGTCGACCTGAGTAAGATTTCGGCAATTGTCGAATGGAAATCGCCGAGGAGCATAACTGAAGTGTGGAGTTTTCTAGGCCTAGTAGGCTATTATAGGCATTTTGTCAAAGGGTTTTCCATGATAGCTACCCCGATGACGAGACTTTTGTAGAAAGATGTAATGTTCGACTGGACGGAGAAGTGTCAGTAGAGTTTTGAGAAACTGAAGACACTGCTGACTGAAGCTCCTATTTTGGTGCAACCAGAACCAAGAAAAGAATTTTTGGTTCATAGTGATGCATCCTTGAATGGGTTGGGTTGTGTACTTATGCAAGAGGGTAAAGTGATTGCATATCCTCTAGACAATTGAAGCCGCATGAGAAGAACTACCCGACTCGTGATTTAGAATTGGCCGCAATTATGTTTGCGTTGAAAATTTGGAGACATCATTTATATGGTGAAAGGTGTCAGATTTTCACTGACCACAAAAGCCTAAAATATTTGATGACTCAAAAGGAATTGAATGAGGCAACGAAGGTGGTTAGAGCTGATCAAAGATTATGAGTTGGTAATTGACTACCATCCGGGAAAGGCAAATGTAGTCACTAACGCTTTAAGTAGAAAATCTTTGTTTGCACTAAAAGCCATGAATACTCAGATGACCTTGTTAGATGATGGTTCTGTTTTAGCTAAGTTGAAGGCGAAACCATTGTTTCTCCAAGAGATTTGTGAAGCTCAAAAGGATGATAGCAGTTTGCAAGCCAAGAGAGTTTTATGTAAGTCGAGCATTGAGACAGATTTTCGAGTAAATCGTGATGGATCTCTAATATTTTGAGATCGAGTCTGTGTACCCAGGAATGATGAACTTATTCACAAAATTTTGCATGAAGCACATAACGGATGTTTGAATGTACACACAAGCAGTACAAAGATATACCATGATTTGAAGAAATGGTACTGGTGGCTTGGTATGAAGAAAGATATTTCTGAGTTTGTATCGAAATGCCTGATTTGTCAACAAGTGAAGGCTGAACATCAAGTGCCTTCGGGTTTACTTTAGCCCATTATGGTTCCTAAGTGGAAGTAAGACCGTATTACTATGGACTTTGTGACAGGCTTACCCTGACTCCAAAGAGGAAAGATGCAGTATGGGTAGTGGTTGATAGACTCACAAAGTCAGCCCGCTTTATATCAGTACGAGTTGACTATTCGCTCGAAAAATTGGCGGATTTGTATATGTTTGAGATAGTAAGACTTCATGGTGTACCGTTGTCGATCATTTCAGATAGAGATTCAAGATTCACGTCACGGTTTTGGAAAAAGCTACAAGAAGCATTAGGCACGAAATTGAGTTTTAGTAGAGCTTTCCATCCACAAACTGACAGACAGTCAGAGAGGGTAATTCAGATACTAGAAGACATTCTTCGATGTTGTGTTCTGGAATTCCATGGTAATTGGGAGAAATACTTACCATTGGTGGAATTTGCCTACAACAACAGCTTTCAATCATGTTTGAAGATGGCACCTTATGAGGCATTGTATGGGCGTAAGTGTCGAACACCCTTGTATTGGTCAGAACTCAGAGAGAAACAGATACAAAGGGTTGACTTGGTTCAGGAAACTGAAGAGAAAGTAAAAGTGATACGTGACTGTTTGAAAGTCACCTCAGATAGACAGAATTCTTATTCAGATTTAAAAAGGAAAGAAATAGAATTCAAAGTTAGTGATAAAGTGTTCTAGAAAGTATCACCTTGGAGGAAAGTCCTCAGATTTGGCCAGAAGGGTGAATTGAGTCTGTGCTTTATCGAACCTTACGAAGTTACCGAAAGGATTAGACCGGTAGCTTATCAGTTAACCTTGCCACCTGAGTTAGAGAGTATTCATGACGTCTTTCATGTATCCATGTTATGTCGATACCCTTCAGACCCTTCACATGTTATAGAGCCGACAGAGGTGGAGATACAACCGGATTTGACATATAGAGAAGAACCAGTTAGAATTTTGGCTCGTGAAGTCAAACAGTTAAGGAACAAAAGCATTACCCTAGTGAAAGTCCTATGGCAAAGGCACGATATAGAAGAGGCTACATGAGAGTCTGAGGAAACGATGAGAAACCAATACCCCAATCTTTTCACCGGTAAGATTTTCGAGGACGAAAATCCTTAAGGGGGAGAACTGTAATAGCCCGATTTAGGGGCTAGTCAGAATAGTGATTCGGGATCACTAACCCGAGATCTGAGAAAATTTCTTTCCTGTTATATTATGAGTTAGAACATGATAGCATATGTACATGAAAATTTTTGGTGCTTTAATTTTAGCGATTTCATGTTTAATCGCGAAAAAGGACTAAATCGCATAAAGTGCGAAAGTTCCATTCTATAAGCTAAAAGTGCCAAATAGCCATAGATTGTTAATTGGAGGTCTTTAAAAGGCAATTAGACCCCCAAAATTTTGCATGGCCGACCATAGGAGACAATGATGGACAATGTTGGTCAAAGTTGATGATAGTTGGTGACTTAATTGACTAGTATTAATAAAATAAGGAGAGAAAAAGTTATCATCTTTTCTCCTTTCATCTTCCACCGAAAATTAGCAGCAAATAGGGGTTTTTGAATGCTCAAAATTTTAGCAAGCTCTCATCCATTCAAGTGTTCTAGTGAACTTTTTTTGAAAATAATTGTACTTTTGAGACCCCAAAGCTTAAGCTTTCAAATGAGGGGGCTATTGTGCAATATGGTAAAGAGTTTAAATTTTTGTCATGAGGGCTATTTTAGTTAATGCTGCATTTTTATGGAAGAAATTGAGTCTTAGTTGTTATATGAACAACTTTTGTGAAGAGTGTTAGCATGAAAACACCAATTAGGACCTTGATAAAAAGGTTACAAATTTGGTAGTAAGTATGTGAAATATTGATTTTTTATGATAGCTTTAAGAGCATTAAATTTTTATCTAGGCTTGTTGAAGGTAGAAATATGATTAGAATTTATTTCCGAGCCTAGGGGCAAAATGATCATTTTGCCAAAGTCTAGGGACAAAATGGTAATTTTGCTTAAGCATGATTATTGAAATGCTTATATTAATGTAGTGATAAAAATGAGCTACTTTTCTATTATAGATCAAGAGGAGACAAGAAACCGCCTCGATTAGGGAAAGAATAAAGTCTTGGACTGAACCGAAGAACTAGCTCATTTTGAAAACGAGGTAAGTTGTATGTGACTTAAGCAATATTCATAATAGCATGTTGAGAAATGCTTGGTGTTATATAATGCATTACTAAATTGAGTAGTTAATGTAAATGAAATGTTGGAGTCCTAATGAGCCATGTTGATTATAGAAATGTCATCATGGAAATATGAAATAAATAAGGTCCCGTATAAGACCATGTCCGGGACATGGCCTCGATACTGAGTTAAGATCCTGTATAAGACCATATCCGGGGTATGGCTTCGGTAATGAACATGGAAATCATATAAGACCATATCCGGGATATGGCGTCGTTACATGAAGGGTAATCCCATATAAGACCATATCCGGGATATGGCGTTGGCACCTAGAGGTAATCCCATAGAAGACCATATCCGGGATATGGCATTGGCACCTAGAGGTAATCCCATATAAGACCATGTCTGGGATATGGCATTGGTACCTAAAGAAGACTCCATGTAAGACCACCTCGAGGACGTGACATTGGCTTTATATTTATGGTAATGGCCATAAACACATGTCTTTGACTATCCCTTGTGAGTGGTGGGATAAGTAGATGAATTTAGAAGTAGAGATGTGAATGATATTTAAGTCATGTGAATGGGTGAATACAGGTACTCGTGAATGAGTCACGAAGAAATGGTTGCGATGTGTGGCACGGTATGTGCTAAATAAGGGCAATTGTAAATAAGTATGGTGAGAAGACTTGATTTGTGTATGGTTAGATAATACCATGGATGTATTATTTTTATGAGTATTATGATTGCTATTTATTTCCATGCAACTTACTAAGCTTTATGCTTACCCCTTTTTCATTGCCCTTCTTCCTTGTAGTATTGCCAGGGTAACTCGGGGATCGTGACTGCAGGAGTTCGAAAATCACACTATCGATAGCACTTTGGAATAACAATTTTAGACTTGTTTTGAGTATGGCATGTATAGGACTTGAGTATTTTGTCAAGTTGTAATTGTTAGTTAAAGTGTTGGCTATGTAAGTCATTTTGTAAATGGTCCTATGAATTAGACTAATACTTGGCAAACTCTTCTGTTTAATGAAGATGAAATTTATGAATTGTATGTTCGTTTCTATATTGTGTATGCTGGATGAGTTCTTAGACTTGCAAAAGGGTTATGAGTTGTATTGCTTTGAATAGAGGTATGTTTGTGTGCACACTTATGTGGAAATGGCTTGGTATATAGCCTACAATTTACCCACTTAGTTAGACACAGGGGCGTGGGTCTAAACCGTGTGGGAGGCACGGCTGGCCCATGGGCGTGTACCCAGGCCGTGTGAAGTCTGCACCTTGCTCATGAAATTGTAAATTTCGTACGGCCATGATACACGGGCTTGTGTATAGGCCGTGTGGTTAAGTCAAAATGCTAAGGTTTTACACACGGGCTAGGGCCACGGGCGTGCCATGGCCGTGTTATATTAGTCAGTGTTGACCACGGGCCCAAGATACGGGCATGTATTGGAGGAACACGGGCGTGTCCCAAGACCTACACGGGCGTATGGCCCCTGTTTTGTTCAAAAAGTTTCCTGAACTCGTGAAAGTTCCTAGAAAGACCCTGATACTTTCGGAAGTATTTTTAGGGCCTCCTGGGCCGAGCATGTGTGAGCAATGGGGGTTAAACGAAATTTTGTAACACTATTCTAGATGTTTATGCAAGATTATTTAGGTAATGCATTAAACCCTGTTCCGGCTTGAACATGGGCGAGGGGTGTTACAACAAGATACCAATTCATCAACTCACAAAACTCTTATACAAAATGCACATATAACTATCACTTTACCTTTCATCATTCAACCACCAATCAGACTACACATCAACCAAATTAAGGCCACATATATACATACCAAAATATAGCAAAACACAAGCCAACTCAAAAGGCTATAATCACAACAAAACATATAGGCCAACATTAGCCAAATTAACCTATACATGCCATTATAACCAAACTTAAACCAACTAAAAGTACGAAAATAGCCGATGGATAGTGTGATATAGTTCCGACAAGCTTCCAACCTGAACGAGCTTCCGATTCACTATAAAACATGAAAAATAACACAGAGTAAGCATTTAAGTTTAGTAAGTTCGTATAACATAGAATTTAGCTTACCATTTAAGCACGTATTAGGTAAGTAAACAATACATATACCAACACAACTTGGCCAAGTGCCTAAACACATATTCACCAACATGTTAGCCATGTAAAATCACATATAATAGCAAATAAACATTGATGAACATAACCATTAAGCAAGTTTCATTTACATGTATCATCCAAATCATGTTTCAATATATCATGTAATATCATTTCCATGTATTTCATGTATATACCTGTAATAGTTCGTATCAAACTCATATCATCTCGTAACAGAACATTGCCTATTGAACCATTTAGAATATCGTTGGATACTCGGGATAGCTCACACATAATGTGCTAAACTGTAATTCGTCAATTCCTATACATGTATGCTCATATGAGCTATGAATCGATATGCTCTCACAAGCTATAAATCGGTGAGCTCATACGAGCTGAGAATCGGTAAGCTCTCACAAGCTGAAATTGGTAAGCTCATACGACCTTTGGTGTGTTAGTAACACATGCAAGACGACAACCAAATCGGTAACCCTAATGACATGTCACTTGTATCCTACGAATTCCTAAGGTTCAAACGGGACTCGGTAATCAACATACGTCGTCGGATATACAATCGATATTTATACATGGAAATTATATAAATCACACACATATAATTCAATTAAAACATATAAATACTCAATTTAAATACACAAACTTACCTCAACGAGTATACGTAGATACGGAGGCGATTAATCTAATACTTTCTCTTTGCCCAGATCTAACTCCGTATGATATACGGATAAATTTAACTCAATTTAATATATTTCTCATTCAAATTAGTGCAACACATAATTTTTGGAAAAATTACCATTTCACCCCTATACTTTTAACTTGTTTACAAATAAGTCCCTAGGCTCGAAAAATTAAATTCATACAATTTAACCATTACCCAAGCCTAGCCAATTTTTATACATATTAGTAGCAGTCCATATATTTCATAAATTCACAATTTCACCACACAATATTTTTTTATTTTTTCAATTTAGCCCCTAATTGATAATTTCATCAAAAATTCCTTTACAAAAGTTTTTTATCTAAAAACAACCATTCATTTTCTATCATCAAACTTCAAAACTCATATATATTCATCAATAGTAAAACCCTAATAGTTTAATAGTTTCACATATTAGTCCCTGAGCTAGCTACATTAACCTACAACGATCCCGAAAACATAGAAATCATAAAAAAACAGGACTAAAATACATACCATGCACCTAGAAAAAGACTAGCCGAATGTTGAAGCTCCTCCAATGGCTTCCTAATATTTATTTTAGGTTGATGATGAAACAAAAAGATGATAACTTTGCTTTATTTCATTTAATTTGTCTTTAGTTACTAATTTACTTTAATAACCTTTTAAATTATTACTAATTACACAATTGCCAAGCCATTATCATCCACTAGCATACTAATGGTCTAATTACCATATAAGGACCTCCACTTTTGTAACAGCCCAAACCCAGCCCATGCGTTACGAGCGGATTTGGAATCTCACATGAAGAAAGTGTAAAACATCATGTATTTCTTACTAAAATAGGCGTTACTTGGTTGTGTTTAAATAAACAAGTTTTGTATGTAAATACTTGATAAAATACAGCTATTTTTGAAAGATCATTTGACGAGTTAAAAATCAAGGTAGTGAGCTTTAAAACCGTGACTTTTTAGAAATGTCATAGATGAATTTTGAAAGAAAATCCGAGTTAAATCATTTGTAAAAGTTTGCTATAAAATCCATTTAATAATCAATTTTTGAAACCATTATTTAAGTTTTTAGAAAATTCCCTTTTTAAACAATTTAAGAAAAATAATAAAAAATCCAATCATAAAGCAAAAATAAAAAAAAAATCCAGAGGCCTTATTACAACATTTAACCCAAAATAGTAAAGTAATAAAATAAAGAAGAAAGAAGTCTAAAGTCCAAATAAACCATTTCTGAAGTATGGCCTCCACCGAGTCATCCATGGCCCAAGTCCATATCACTGAGCATTACCTACAAGGGCTAAGAGAAGGGGGTGAGTTACAAGAACTCAGTGTGTAATCCCCTTACCGTTGTTCATTGGGCTCGAACCCGTTTAGCAAAAATTTGGGCCTGAGCCCATATAACATAATCTTGGGTGAAAGCCCATTTACAGAAAATAATATATCAAATGAATCAAATGAATGTAATGCAATTCCCAAACCAAACCTAGTAATCCAACCGCTACACACCACCCGTACCAACCAACACACCTGTGGGGATCAAGTCAACCCACCCCGCCAACACACCAATCGCAGGCATTAAGCCATTTATAACAAATTTAATTGTGGACAAGCCACCAGAATAACAGAACATACGTGGCATTGCCACTATACATATTTGTGACAGTGCCACCAAAATATGTGGCAGAGCCACCAGAACTTCTCTTCAATATCATCCCATCCCATGCAAAATCATGTATATAATGCATAACAAATCATGATTTTTACAATATAACAACAGTAATTCATTTGGATATTTATTACAAAAGTATGGTCCATTATAACAATTTATCAATAGGCCCAATAAGCAAAATATCAGATCGGCCCATTTAGCAAAATATCAGATCGGCCCATTTAGCCATAATATCAAATTGGCCCATCTAGCCATAATATCATATTGGCCCATTATTTAATATGCCCATTTGGCCCATTAAGGCAATCTATCAAATCGGCCTATTATGGCAATCTATCAAATCGGTCCATTAAGGCATTTCCATATTTCGGCCCTTTAGAGGCATTTCCATAATTCGGCCCATTAGGAGCATTTTTGGTAATTTCGCAATCCACACTTAACTACTAATTTGGGCATAACACATTAAATTGTCCATCTGCATCGTACTAACTAAATTGACTATAACATGGGTTAGGAATCTCAAAATCTAAATCCGTAAATTTTCCTTGAAACTAGACTCATATATCCTCTTACTAAAATTTTTCCAGAATTTTTGGCTTAACCATTTAGTACAGTTTATTCCTTAAAGTTTCCCTTGTTTCACTGTCCAATGATTCTAACCTCTCTTAACTTAATTTCAAATATTTCACTGTACGATTTTCATGTACTGCTCTCACTTGTTTCTAATGAAAATAGGCTCACTAAGGAATTCACACATATAAATTATAACCCATAATTCACTTTGTACAATTTTATATGATTTTTCCAAAACAGATCAAGAACCACGAAGTCAATCAGAACCAATCTCACTAAAATTAACATATCTTAGAATATAAAATCCCTTTTCCTTCTCTGTTTCTTCCATATTAATGTAGACACAGTATGCTTTAATTTGATATCTTATTCACTTTCTAATTCCCTTTCTCGTATTTTTCATGATTTTTCAAATACATATTGCTGCTATTAACCAAAACTGTTTCTTTGCAAAATATGGTTACCACTACGATCTTACGCACGCCTGGGTGATCACGGATGCCGATTTTCGGTTTTCTTTAGTATTTCGACCAAATCACAGAACATTTCATGCAAATTTTCAGAGAATTGTGAGATTACACACCATTTCAAACATGTATTCAGAAAGTACAGGATTACACACCTTATTGATTTCCTAAAGAACCACTCTTCGTTGACTCACTATAATCGTATGATCAACAAGTCGATCGATCGAGCGATTTAGTCCCTAAAAAATAATCGGTTAGTCACAACCACTATTATCTCGAAAATAACTTAAACGAATACAGAACGATTTCAAATAATCCATGAAGGATTTCTTACCTTATCAATATTGGATCCAATTTCCACCGTTTGACTTAGAGCTAGAACGATACACGGCCTCCCACTTAGAACACTACGAAAAGAAGGGTGATTAAGACATGAAGGAGTGGAAGATAACAACATTTCAGTTAAGATCTAGATTTACAACCGAATAGTGATAAATACCTATTCGACTAGGAAGAAAGAATATGAACATAGAAAAGAATTCACTTACCGATTTAATCGAAGAAAAGAGAGTATCAACCCAATTGAGAAAAATGACAAAGAAGAGATGAAGGTTTCAGCTAGGGAGGAAAAATGAGCAATAATAGTTTCGGCTACTTAGAGAAAAATAAGCAAGGAAGATTCGTTCTCCAAAATGGTCAACTAAAGAAAGAAGAGAAGAAGATTGAAGGAATGGTGAGAACAACAAAGGAAAAGATGACAATTTGGCTTGCTAGTTTCGGCAACACCAAAGGAAAAATGCACAATATTGGTTTAAAAGTTTCGGCAAGGTAGGGAAGAAAATTGGGGAAAAGAGCAAACTTAAAAATGCTAAAAAGAATAAGCCTCTCATGCACTGAAATTGCAAAATGCCTATAGGAATTCGGCTCCCCTCTCTCCCTAACAAAATCATTCATTCATCTTTACCAAAAAGATGAGTATTGACCAAAATTCTATCCTAGGCAACTCCTAGTTTTTGGCCAACATGTCCCCCAACGTTATCCCTTTCTTTGAATTCTTACCTTCTTTTTCCCTTATCTTCCTCCTTTCCATAATCTTTAGCCTCCTTTCCTTAAATAAAAAGTCTTACTTACCTTATTCAGAGCCTTGGCCAACACTTACCATCTTTCATAAGATGAGCAAAAAATTAAATCCCAAAAATTGCAATAGGTGGGATTTGAACCTCAGACCATTAGTACACTCCACACGCCACTTGCCACTTTACCAATAGACTCTTTGTGCTAGCAAAATGCATAATTATTTCCTTAAGCCTTAGTGTCATTTACCTTCTCTCCTTAAGATACCTAAACACAAAAATTTTCCTATAGCCTAACTTGAACCCGAGACTTCATAGGAACCCCGTAACTTTCCAAAAATCACCTTTCTAATAAGTCCAACTTGAAATAATGCTATTCTCTTGTTCTCAAAATTTTAAAACACTTCTACGCTCAAGGCACATTAGGCCTAATCCTACTAGGCCCAATTTCGGGATGCTACAATTCTACCTTCCTTAAAGAAATTTCGTCCTCGAAATTTCCATCCCACTACTAAACACATCGCTCAAATCACACCACTATGCTTTCACTACACACTCTGATCTTAATAACCACAATGTACTTTTAACATAATCTTGAATCCTCTTTCACACAACCAAACATCTAACCACCGAAGCAGGACGTTATCTACCACGTATACCTAAAATTTTCTATATTCAATCATCATGTCCAACTAAAACATACCTGACTTGATGGTGATGGAACAATCCCGAGCCTTATGCTCCTTAGACACGCATCTCAAACATGCTCCTGACCTCCTCCAGCATTCTCCTGGATGACGCCTTCTGCAATAATCGCAAGCCGGAAAGTTCAGACGTGCCTTAACACGCTTCACATAACGAGATTGTGACCCTAGAGAATCATGATCTCTTTTCTTCTTACAGTCCACAGACCCAACTCGAAGTTCTTCATCGATTCCTTTAACCTCCTTCAGTACCTCCTTAATTATCTAAGTCAACTCATCAATCCCAGCTCGATCATGAGATCCCATTTCAGCCACTGGCGATGCCAACGCCTCCCTTTCGAAAACATGCCTCGGTGCCGAAGATCTAGCCCTAGCACCTCGGCCTCTACCATGTTCATGTCTACTGCGTCCACATCTTCTAGCGTTCATGTTCACTAAGTCGATTTAATCTTATTACGAGTTTTATGAATCAGTATACTATTTCAGTGTTTATTAAACATGTTTTATGGAGTATAGGAAGTAAAGTTGTTTTCGTGGTAAGTATCTAAGGTCTCAATCTCTATAGTTTCAACTCCTAATGCTAACAGTTCTAGAGTATTCTATTTTGTGGAATTTTCTTACCACGGTACTAACACAATAATTATAAAATAAAAACAAATACTTACTTTACTTGGTGCCGGATGCCCGTGGTGCCATACTTCTTTTAGAACATGCATTTATAAATTTAAAATTCAACTAGCTTTGGAAAACGCTTTTGAACCCAAACCCCAACCGAGTTTTGCAACTGGGCTCTGATACCATAAAATGTAACACCCCAAACTCGACCCATGCGTTACGAGTGAATTTGGAATGTCACATGAAGAAAGTGTAAAACATCATGTGTTTCTTACTAAAATAGGCGTTACTTGGTTGTGTTTAAATAAACAAGTTTTGTATGTAAATATTTGATAAAATACAGCTATTTTTGAAAGATCGTTTGACGAGTCAAAAATCGAGGTAGTGAGCTTTAAAACCGTGACTTTTTAAAAATATCGTAGACGAATTTTGAAAGAGAATCTGAGTTAAATCATTTGTAAAAGTTTGCTATAAAATCCATTTAATAATCAATTTTGGAAACCATTATTTAAGTTTTTAGAAAATTCCTTTTTTAAACAATTTAAGAAAAATAATAAAAACATCCCAATCATAAAGCAAAAATAAAAAAAAATCCAGAGGCCTTATTACAACATTTAACCCAAAATAGTAAAGTAATAAAATAAACGAGAAAGAAGTCTAAAGTCCAAATAAACCATTTCTGAAGTATGGCCTCCACCGAGTCATCCATGGCCCAAGTCCACGTCGCTGAGCATTACCTACAAGGGTTAAGAGAAGGGGGTGAGTTACAAGAACTTAGTGTGTAATCCCCTTACCCTTGTTCATTGGGCTCAAACCCATTTAGCAAAAATTTGGGCCTGAGCCCATAGAACATAATCTTGAGCCAAAGCCCATTTATAGAACATAATATATCAAATGAATCAAATGAATGTAATGCAATTCCCAAACCAAACATAGTAATCCGTCCGCTACACACCACCCGTACCAACCAACACACCTGTGGGATCAAGTCAACCCACCCCGCCAACACACCAATCGCAGGCATTAAGCCATTTATAACAAATTTAATAGTGGAGAAGCCACCAGAATAACAGAATATACGTGGCATTGCCACTATACATGTTTGTGGCAGAGCAACCAAAATTTGTGGCAGAGCCACCGGAACTTCTCTTCAATATCATCCCATCCCATGCAAAATCATGTATATAATGCAGAACAAATCATGATTTTTACAATATAACAATAGTAATTCATTTGGATATTTATTATAAAAGTATGGTCCATTATAACAATTTATTAATAGGCCCAATAAGCAAAATATCAGATTGGCCCATTTAGCAAAATATCGGATCGACCCATTTAGCAAAAATATGAAATTGGCCCATCTAGCCATAATATCATATTGGCCCATTATTTAATATGCCCATTTGGCCCATTAAGGCAATCTATCAAATCGGCCTATTAAGGCAATCTATCAAATCGGTCCATTAAGGCATTTTCATATTTCGGCCCTTTAGAGGCAATTCCATAATTCGGCCCATTAGTGGCATTTTCGTAAGTCGGCAATTTACCCACTAAGGGTAATTCGATAATTTCGCAATCCAGACTTAACTACTAATTTGGGCATAACACTTTAAACTGTCCATCTGCGTCGTACTAACTAAATTGACTATAACTTGTGTTAGGAATCTGAAATCTAAATCCGTAAATTTACCTTGAAACTAGACTCATATATCTTCTTACTAAAATTTTTCCAGAATTTCTGGCTTAACCATTTAGTACAGTTTATTCCTTAAAGTTTCCCTTGTTTCACTGTCCAACGATTCTGACCTCTCTTACCTTAATTTCAAATATATCACTGTACGGTTTTCATATAATGCTCCCAATTGTTTCTAATGAAAATAGGCTCACTAAGGAATCCATACATATAAATAATAACTATCCTAGGAAAATCCTAGTTTTTGGCCAACATTTCCCCCAACGTTATCCCTTTCTTTGATTTCCTACCTTCTTTTTCCCTTATCTTCCTCCTTTCCATAATCCTTAGCCTCCTTTCCTTAAATAAAAAGTCTTACTTACCTTATTCAGAGCCTTGGCCAACACTTACCATCTTCCATAAAATGAGCATAAAATTAAATCCCAAAAATTGGAATAGGTGGGATTTGAACCTCAGACCATTAGTACACTCCACATGCCACTTGCCACTTTACCAATAGACTCTTTGTGCTAGCAAAATGCACAATTATTACCTTAAGCCTGAGTGCCATTTACCTTCTCTCCTTAAGGTACCTAAACACAAAAATTTTCCTATAGCCTAACTTGAACCCGAGACTTCATAGGAACCCCTTAACTTTCCAAAATCACCTTTCTAATAAGTCCTACTTGAAATAATGCTATTATCTTGTTCTCAAAAATTTAAAATGCTTCTACGCTCAAGGCCCATTGGGCCCCATCCTACTAGGCCCAATTTTGGGACATTACAACTTTAAAGTTCTATAGCTATTTAATACCTTTAGCTATTAGAACTCAACTTTTTCACTTTACGCAATTTAGTCCTTTTATCAAATTGAGCTTGTAAACGGTAAAATTTCTTAACAAAATTTTTCTACCGTATTTCTATCACACTGTAAACCATAAAATAATAATAAAATAAATTTTCTAACTTTCTATCACTAAAAACATGCTATTACATTAATAGGATGCAACAAGCCAAAAGGGAATCGGTGCTCAGCTTTCACTTCCTGGCACGTTAAACATTTAGCCACATACTCAGTTACCTTAAGCTTAAGAATCGACCGCCAATAAAGTTTTCTCAGGTCACAATACATCTTATTCCTTCCAAGATACCTAATGTACGGGGTACTATGGGCTTCCCGAAAGATAGACTGTCTCAGATCCAATTCATTTGACATACTATACCTCTCACGAAAACACAAGACACCATCAAAATTAAACCCAAAATATGTAGTCTTACCCTCCTCAATCTGCTTAATATAAGGAAAAAGAGATACATCTAAAGGTCGTTTCATATTAATCTCATTAACGAAAGTAGGCTTTACTTGGAACTCTATGAGTAAGCCATTATCCTTATACAAACTCATCTTAGCAAACATCGCTCTCAAAGCGGTCATCGACCTCCTACTCAGTGCATCTGCCACGATGTTAGCTTACCATAGATGGCACTTAATGGTACAAGAATAATACTGTAACATCCGGGATTTAGGGGTTTCACATTTACTTCGTATCTATGTGTTGGTATTCTGTGTATGATTATTTGAGTGAGTTTGGGGCTTCGAGAAACCTTGAGGTTAAGTCTGAGCCTTAGTGAAAATTTTTGGTTCTAAGCTGTTAGGAAAGATCTAGTGGAGCCAGGCTTTAAGGGATTAAAGTTCGTAGTTGTTGACACAAGGAAAGGGTTGGTGTAGTGGCAAGGAGGCGCCACTGTGGGAGCTTGGAAGTTGAGTCAGAGGGGAGTCACAAGGGGGGAGGAGTTTGAGCTGCAAGGATAGCATTTTTGGGGTTTTATTTTGCGCCTGGAAGGGTAAGTGATGGATTCGGCAAGGGCACTTGGAAGGGGGAGTGTTGAAAGGGTCAAACGATTCGAATGGACAGTGGAGAGTGATCGGGAGAGTTTGAACTATTCAAACTTGTTTGAATAGGTGGAGGAGAGAGAATCAAGGCATGTTGCAAGGGGACGGCATGGGAGGATTGGGGTGAGTGGTTGTTAGCCGAATTTTGAAGGTGTTGGGAGGGGGTGAGAATTTCGGTTGGTGTAGGAGGTGGTGTCGAAAGTGTGTGTGGTATAGTCACTTATAGGTTGAGTGGATGTTCTTTTCGGCATATGTGGGTAGTACATTAGAGGCAAATTGGTTCATTTTTCCTATAGGTAAGCCGAAATACCTTTTCCTCTTATTAGCATTTCCTTTGTGCCATGCAAGCTTAGTTGCCTTTCCAAAAGCCGAACCCTCTCTCACTCTTCTCTAATTATTCTCCCATTTCTTCTTTCATTTTTCACATTTACTTGGTGCTTCATAAACCGAACCTTACCTCTCTCTTCTTCTCGTTTGCACTTTATTAGCCTGAAGCATTTACTTCACTTTGAAAAGCCGAACAACCCTTTTCTTCTTGTGGCCGAATGTACTTTCCATTCAGTGAACCATAGCCAAATCTTCCAACCATCTCTACTCCTTCTCATTTTCTTCTTTTATTCGTTCATTGCACAAGCCCCATCTCTTGGCCGAATTCTCCCTACCCCTTTTCTTTTATTTCTCACCTCATCTAATCTAGAGGAAATCCACTCCCCTTTCATCTCTTAAAGTTACTCTCGTTTGCTATTCTCTTGAAGCCGAACCTCTCTAGTGTGGTGATTCTTTTCGGTTGTTAGATTGCTAGAGGAAGTGCCGTCACTCTTCTCCTCCCAATCCTCTCAATCAGTTCTTAGTGGTAATGGTAAGGGTTCTTTTCTCTATGAATCTTTCTCTTTTCTCTCTTTGGTTTGCCAAAACTGAAAGCTTGACTCTATTTCTTAGGTATTGGTCGTACTTTTAAGGGGTCTCGACTTCGTGTCTCGTTTACTTTTAGCCAACATGAAGGGTATTAGGGATCATTCAGTTTTCGATCAACCAAGGTAAGAGGGTTACAACCTTTGTTCGGCCGAAGGCCACTTCTTTTGGACCACAAGTCATTAGGCCGAATCTAATATGGGTTTATGTAGGGACTTTGACGATCTTTTAGCCCAAGCGTAGAACCTTCAGGATCTGTCGACTGTGGTAAGGGTTTATTCAATCACAGTATTTAGCTTCCCTATTATCTGATCCAACATTTTAACCGGGTCTTCTGACCAAGATCATATTTTATGGATTCGAGTACCAGTCAAGAGAAAGAAGGGGCTGGATACGTAGTCCCTACCCCTAAATTCAAGAAGCGAGCAGTTTTAGCAGTTCGAGATTGGCCACCGGGTTGTGGGCTAGCGTCTGAGAAGGACAAGCAGATCACTGTGATCTCTTCGAGTGAGGACGTTAGGGAGCTCGATAGTTTAGTTCTCCAAGTTTATAGGCGTGTAATTATCACACTATTCCCTTGATTTTGTATTGTATGTGTTATGCTTGAAAGCAGGGAATAGTGGCAGTGGTGGGTGAATTACCTATGTTGGGTAATCGGTAAACCAGGTTAGTATACTACCTTCATTAATAATCGTGGATATTCTGTTGTGGATGCATGTGAGTATGATATGTATGAGTTTTACCATGTTGCCTATCTGTCATATTATGTTGCATGTGCATGGGTTCTGGGTTATAAATGATGAAAAGGGGAAGTGTATATATGTGGGTGACTTTGTCACGGTTAATGATGGCATCTAGCCTCATTGTGGATTTTGTGATTTAATCACGTGTGGATTCAGTGGCTAGACCACTTATGTGGACTTTAAGTAGTGTGTCTGTCAGCATGACTGCCAAAGAGGTGTGTAGCAGATGGAGGGTTGATTGTAGAAATCCCCAGGTGTGTATGAGGATGGATGTACGGAGTGGTGTGTAGATGATGGATATTAGGTTGGGTTGGGCTACCATATTGAATATTTGTGCATGGTATGATGATTCGATGATGATTTGGAGCCCAAGCGCACTTGTGGAATTGTGTAGTGTAATTGCACACTGAGTCTGGTGACTCACCCTATTTTCATAACACATCGCAGGTAGCTCATGACTCTTTGGACTGGATTGGAACGGACTCGAGGTGGCCATGCAAGAATTGCTTTAGTAAAGTTTATTTTAAACTAGTGATTGTTATTTTCTTTTGGGGATATCTGGAATATGTAATAAGGCCACCATAAATTTGGTAAATTTTTTTATTTTTAAGTTGGTTTTATTATTTACTTTTTATCTAAGATATGACTTTACTATACTTTAACATGGAAGAAACAAAAATGGAGTTTTCAAAACATGGGTACATGAAAACAACCGATTTCTCTCAAGTACCAACAAGGATAACAAATAGAATTTAACTCAATTCGAAAATCTTCCTTCAACTTCAAACCACTGTTTTCAAAACCACACCTCAAGAGAAAAGTTTTCAAACTTACGGTATCAGAGCCCAGATTTTAAACTTGGCCTTAGGTTTTGAGGGTCACAACATTTTCAAATTATGTATTTAAGTTAGTCTAAAAGGAATTTTTCATGAAAAGGTCTTGTAAAGGAATGACACTCGAGTTTTAGGCACAGGTTCACCAGGTAAGTTTTTTGACTGTTAAATAAATTGTATGAGGTGGTTATATGATGCATTGTTGTGGATATTAGAATTTAGAATACTTACTGTAGAGACAAAACCCTTTAGGAATGTATGTGCTGTACGAAGGAACAACTTAAGAATTCTATGTCATAAAACTTTTCGTTAATAAACAAGTGGAAAGATATGCTGACTCATAAAATTTATAATCAGAGTAAGGGCAGAGTGTTAGCTATGAGCGGTAGAGGACGTGGACGTGTCATACGCGGCCGTGGAAAGGGGCCAGAATGGGGAAGCTGAATTCTCGAAAGCAAGGAATGAGCCTGAGGGCGAAGTGCCGGCATCACCTGTGGCGGAAGCAGGATCACGAGACCGAACTGGGGGAGATGATGCCCTATCGCAAGCAATGCTGCGTGTATTGGAGCGTGTGGCCAGGGCAAGCATTAGAACAGCAGCTCGAAAGTCCATCCCTGAACGACTCCGAGCGAATGGAGCCGAAATATTTAGGGGTATCTCTGGAGTAGCTCCAAACATGGCTAAGTATTGGTTAGAGGCGGTTGAGAAAATTATGGATGACTTGGACTGCACAGCTGTAGAGAAGCTGAAGGGCACGGTTTCTCTACTTCAGAATGAAGCATATCAGTGGTGGCTCACCGTCAGAGAGGGTACTCCGGCAAGCCGAGTGGATTGGGATCTCTTTAAGATAAAGTTCTAAGAAAGTACGTTGGGGCCAGTTATGTAGATGCTCAGAGGAAGGCATTCCTGAATTTAGTTCAAGGGGGTAAGTCGGTAGCTGAGTGTGAGGCAGAATTTTTGCGGTTAAGTTGGTACGCCTGAGGGATTGTTGCAACCGACTACGAGCGCTGTGTGAGATTCGAAGATGGGCTGCGAGACGAGGTGCGAGTGTTGATAGCTTCTCAGCTAGAGAGAAACTTTGCTATTTTGGTGGAAAAAGCTAAGATAGTTGAGGAAGTAAAGCGAACTAAGAAGCAAAATAGCGATAAGGACAGAGGCAGGAATAAAAGGAGTTATGGACTGTCAGGATCATCGGGAGGTTTTCAAAAAAGGCCTAGGGTTGATGGACCTGTTTGTGTTACTACGCCGGCTGCTGTTGGGCAATTTCGACAGTGTGCTCATTGTGGGAGGTTGCATGCAAGGGAGTGCTGGGGAAGAAATAAGGAGTGCTTCAGGTGTGGGTCAAAGGATCATCTGATTAAGAATTGTCCGCAAGACATAATCAGGGCTCGGATGGCAGGTCAGGGGTATGTGCAGCTGGGAAGGGGTGGTCAACAGGTGCCGAGAGGTCGTGGTCTAAATCGAGGAGGAAATGGTTTTGGCCGAGGTCGTGGAGCACTGGGCAGAGGAACAGGGGGTACTGAGGCAAGGCAGCCTGGGTTAGTTTACGCGGCCAGATGTCGTGAAGAGGGGGATGCACCAGACGTGATAACGGGTACGTTTCTCATTTTTGGGTTACCTTTTACTGCACTAATTGATATTGGGTTGACTCACTCCTATGTTGCTAGTATGGTGTCTGGAACTTTGAATATGAATCCTAAAACTGCCTCTAGGGAGATGACTGTACTTAGTCCTTTAGGGCAATCGGTAGTGGTAAATAAACTCTTTAGAAGTGTGCCTTTAGAAGTTGAAGGGTCAGTATTCCCTGCTGACTTAATAGAGCTACCATTTGGGGAATTTGACCTGGTCTTAGGCATGGATTAGTTAGTACGGTATCGTGCATACTTGGACTATGCTGCTAAGCGCATGATGTTAAAGACTCTCGAGGATGGTGAAGTCTTGGTGATAGGTGAGAGGAGAGACTACTTGTCTAATGTAGTGTCTGCTCTTAAGGCGGAAAGAATGGTGAAGAAAGGGTGCATAGCTTTCCTAACTTTTGTCAATGCCTTCGATGCGAAGGAAGCGACCGTGGAGGAGGTTAGAACAGTAAAGGAATTTGTAGATATTTTTCCGGAAGAGCTTCCAAGGTTGCCTCCAGATCGTGAGGTGGAGTTTGGAATCAAGCTTCTACCAGGTACGGCTCCGGTGTCCATCGCCCCTTATAGGATGGCACCGAAGGAGCTAGTTGAACATAAAGCCCAAATCCAAGAGTTGTTAGACCGCGATTTTATTCGACCCAGTATGTCTCCATGGGGAGTACCGGTGTTATTTGTAAAGAAGAAAGACGGATCTATACGTATGTGCATTGATTATCGCCAGTTGAATAAGCTGACGATTAAGAACAAGTACCCACTGCCGAAGATAGACAACCTCTTTGATCAGCTAAAAGGGGCTTCGATCTTTTCGAAAATAGATTTGAGGTCAGGATATCACCAGCTTAAGGTAAAGGAAGCAGATATTCATAAGACGACTTTCCGGACTCGCTACGGGCACTACGAATTTTTGGTAATGCCGTTTGGGTTGACAAACGCACCAACGGTGTTCATGGATATGATGAATCGGGTTTTTCAAACCTATTTGGACCAGTTCGTAGTAGTGTTCATAGATGACATTTTAGTATACTCCAAGTTAGAAGAGGAGCATAATTCACATCTTCGGGTAGTTTTAAAGATTTTAAGGGAGAAGAAATTGTACGCCAAATTTAGCAAGTGCGAATTTTGGTTAAGAGAAGTTACATTTCTGGGTCATGTGGTATCTACTGAAGGAATAGGAGTAGATCATTGGAAGATCGAGGCAGTGCTGGATTGGAAACCACCTAAGTCTGTGGCAGAGATTCGAAGTTTCTTAGGATTAGTGGGTTATTACAGAAGGTTTGTTGAGGGTTTTTTCTCAATTGCGGCACCCTTGACCAAGTTGTTGAGAAAGGAGGTACCTTTTGTGTAGACGGACAAGCAGCAAAAGAGTTTCGAGAAGCTAAAAATGATTTTGACAGAGGCTCCGGTCTTAATTTAGCCTGAGGCTGGGAGGATTTCGTAGTGTATTGTGATGCTTCTCACACGGGGTTAGGTTGTGTGCTGATGCAGGAGGGGAAGGTTGTTGCCTATGCATCTCAGCAATTAAGACCGCATGAGATTAACTATCCAACGCATGATCTGGAATTGGCTGCGGTGGTTTTTGCGTTAAAAGTGTAGAGACAAAGTCTGTTATCTACACCGACCACAAGAGTTTAAAGTATCTGTTGACTCAGAAGGAGCTAAACTTGAGATAGAGAAGGTGGGTAGAGCTGTTGAAGGATTATGACTGCTCGATTGAATATCATCCGGGTAAGGTGAATGTGGTGACAGATGCATTAAGCTGGAAGGTAATATCAGATTTGAGAGCGATATTCGCTCATCTTAGTCTATACAACAACGGGAGTTTATTAGCTGAGTTGCAAGTGAAGCCGACATGGGTGAGTCAGATTAAAGAGAAACAGTTGTTGGATAATGTTCTGAGTGCTCGACTTCTGCAAGGACAGGGTGGTGGAATAGAGGATTACAGTTTGAACAACGACGGAGTTTTGTGTTTCCGGGAGAAGGTTTACATGCCGAAGGATGTGGAGTTAAGACAGATGATTCTTTAGGAAGTGTAGCCCTTACGCTATGCATCCTAGAGGAAGTAAGATGTATCAAGATCTACGGAAGCAATTTTGGTGGCCTGGATTGAAGCGAGAAGTTACAGAATTTGTGGGAAAGTGTTTAACGTGTCAGCAGGTCAAAGCCGAACAGTAGTTGCCTTCGGAGTTGTTGCAGCCGGTGAAGATTCCACAGTGGAAGTGGGAGAGAATCATGATGGACTTTGTTAGTAGGCTACCCCTTACGCCTACTAAGAAAGACTCAGTATGGGTGATCGTGGATCGGTTGACAAAGTTCGCTCATTTCATACCTGTTCGTGTCGACTATTCTCTTTAAAGGTTGGCGAAGCTATATGTGGTAGAAATTGTGAGGCTGCATGGGGTACCAGTGTCAATCATATCAGATAGGGACCCTAGATTTACGTTGTGGTTTTAGAGGGCGTTGCATCAGGCTTTGGGCACAAGGCTAGACTTTAGCATGACGTTTCATCAGCAGACAGATGGCCAGTTTGAAAGGGTAATTCAGGTTTTGGAGGATATGTTGAAGGGGTGTGTCATCGATTTCAGAGGCAGTTAGGAAGAATTCTTACCGTTGGCGGAGTTTGCGTACAATAACAGTTACCAAGCTAGTATTCAGATAGCGCTGTATGAAACGTTGTATGGGTGGAACTGTCGCACTCCTACCTGTTGGACGGAATTGGGTGAACGCCATATTTTGGGTCCGGAAATGCTTGCAGAAACTGAGGAGAAGGTTAAGGTAATTCGAACTTGATTGAAGGAGGCGTCAGACAGACAAAAAATCGTATGTGAATTTAAAGCGAAAGGAGATAGAATTTGCAGTGGGTGATTGGGTCTTCTTGAAAGTTTCACCGTGGAAGAAGGTGATGAGATTTGGACGTAAGGGTAAGCTAAGTCCCAGATTTATAGGACCTTATCGGGTTTTGAAACAAGTGGGACCAGTAGCGTACCAGTTGGAGTTTCCGTCAGAGTTGAAGTAGATGCATGATGTGTTTCACATTTCGATGCTGAGACGTTACCATTCAGATCCGTCTCACGTGGTGCCGATCGAGGAAGTTGAAATAAGGCCAGACTTGTCTTATGAGGAGGAGCCAATCCAAATTTTGGAATGAGACGTCAAGGGGCTACGGAGGAAATCAGTTCCTTTGGTCAAAGTCTTGTGGTGGAACCATGGTTTGGAAGAAGCGTCGTGGGAGCCAGAGGAGGCGATACGACAGCAATACCCTCATCTCTTTTGACCAGGTAATTTCGAGGCCGAAATTTCTTTATGGGGGTAGAACTGTAACATCTGGGATTTAGGGGTTTCGCATTTACTTCGTATCTATGTGTTGGTATGCTGTGTTTGATTGTTTGAGTGAGTTTGGGGCTTCGGGAAACCTTGAGGTTAAGTCTGAGCCTTAGTGAAAATTTTTGGTTCTAAGCTGTTAGGAGAGATCTAGTGGAGCCAGGCTTTAAGGGATTAAAGTTCGTAGTTGTTGACACAAGGAAAGGGTTGGTGTAGTGGCAAGGAGGCACCACTATGGGAGCTTGGAAGTTGCGTCAGAGGGGAGTCACAAAGGGGAGGCGTTCGAGCTGCAAGGATAGCATTTTTTGGGTTTTATTTTGCGCCTGGAAGGGTAAGTGATGGATTCGGTAAGGGCACTTGGAAGGGGGAGTGTTGAAAGGGTCAAACAATTCAAATGGATGGTGGAGTGTGATCGGGGGAGTTTAAACTATTCAAACTTGTTTGAATAGATGGAGGAGAGGAATCAAGGCATAATGCAAGGGGACGGCATAGGAGGATTGGGGTGAGTGGTTGTTAGCCAAATTTTGAAGCTGTTGGGAGGGGGTGAGAATTTCGGTTGGTGTAGGAGGTAGTGCCGAAAGTGTGTGTGTTATAGTCACTTATAGGTTGAGTGGATGTTCTTTTCGGCATTTGTGGGTAGTACATTAGAGGCAAATTGGTCCATCTTTCCTATAGGTAAGCCGAAATACCTTTTCCTCTTATTAGCATTTTCTTTGTGCCATGCAAGCTTAGTTGCCTTTCCTAAAGCCGAACCCTCTCTCACTCTTCTCTCATTCTTCTCCCATTTCTTCTTTCATTTTTCACTTTTACTTGGTGCTTCATAAACCGAACCTTACCTCTCTCTTCTTCTCATTTGCACTTTTGTAGCCTGAAGCGTTTACTTCACTTTCAAAAGCCGAACAACCCTTTTCTTCTTGTGGCCGAATGTACTTTCCATGCAGTGAACCATAGCCGAATATTCCAACCATCTCTACTCCTTCTCTTTTTCTTCTTTTATTCGTTCATTGCACAAGCCCCATCTCTTGGCCGAATTCTACCTACCCCTTTTCTTTCGTTTCCCGCCTCATCTAATCTAGATGAAATCCACTCCCCTTTCATCTCTTAAAGTTCCTCTCGTTTGCTATTCACTTGAAGCCAAACCTCTCTAGTGTGGTGATTCTTTTCGATTGTTAGATTGCTAGAGGAAGTGCCGTCACTCTTCTCCTCCTAATCCTCTCAATTGATTCTTAATGGTAGTGGTAAGGGTTCTCTTCTCTATGAATCTTGCTCTTTTCTCTCTTTGGTTTGTCAAAACTGAAAGCTTAACTCTATTTCTTAGGTATTGGCCGTACTTTTGAAGGGTCCCGACTTCGTGTCTCGTTTCCTTTAAGCCAGTGTGAAGGGTATTAGAGATCATTCGATTTTCGATCAGCCAAGGTAAGAGGGTTACAACCTTCATTCGGCCGAAGGCCACTTCTTTTGGACCACAAGTCATTAGGCCAAATCTAATATGGGTTTATGTAGGGACTTTGATGATCTTTTAGCCCAAGTGTAGAACCTTCAGGATCTATCGACTGTGGTAAGGGTTTATTCAATCAAAGTATTTAGTTTTGCTATTATCTTATCCAATGTTTTAACCGGGTCTTCTGACCAAGATCATATTTTATGGATTCAAGTACCAGTCAAGTGAAAGAAGGGGTTGGACACGTAGTCCCTACCCCTAAATTTAAAAAGTGAGCAGTTTCAACAGTTCAAGATTGGCCACCGGGTTGTGGGCCAGCGTCTAAGAAGGATAAGCAGATCACTGTGATCTCTTTGAGTGAGGACGTTAGGGAGATCGATAGTTTAGTTCTCCAAGTTTACAGATGTGTAATTGTCACACTATTCCCTTGATTTTGTATTGTATGTGTTATGCTTGAAAGCCGGGAATAGTGGCAGTGGTGGATGAATTACCTATGTTGGGTAATCGGTAAACCAGGTTAATATACTACCTTCATTAATAATCGTGGATAGTCTCTTGTGGATGCATGTGAGTATGATATGTATGTGTCTTATCATGTTGCCTATCTGTCATATTATGTTGTATGTGCATGGGTTCTGGGTTATAAATGATGAAAAGGGGAATTGTATATATGTGGGTGAATTTGTCACGGTTAATGATGGCATCTAGCCTCAATGTGGATTTTGTGATTTAATCATGTGTGGATTCAGTGGCTAGATCACTTATGTAGACTTTGAGCAGTGTGTCTGTCAGCATGACTGCCAAGGATGGATGTACAGAGTGGTGTGTAGAGGATGGATATTAGGTTGGGTTGGGCTATCATATTGAATATTTGTGCATGGTATGATGATTCGATGATGATTTGGGGCCCAAGCCCACTTGTAGAATTGTGTAGTGTAATTGCACACTGAGTCTGGTGACTCACCCTATTTTCTTAACACATCGCAGATAGCTCATGACTCTTTAGACTGGGTTGGAACGGACTCGAGGTGGCCATGCAGGAATTACTTTAGTAAACTTTATTTTAAACTGGTGATTGCTATTTTCTTTTGGGGATATCTGGAATATGTAATAAGGCCACCATAAATTTGGTAAATTTTGGATTTTTAAGTTGGTTTTATTATTTACTTTTTATTTAAGATATGACTTTAGTATACTTTAACATGGAAGAAACAAAAAATGGAGTTTTCAAAACATAGGTACATGAAAACAACCGATTTCTCTCAAGTACCAACAAGGATATCATATAGAATTTAGCTCAATTTGGAAATCTTCCTTCAACTACAAACCACTGTTTTCAAAACCACACCTCAAGCGAAAAGTTTTCAAACTTACGGTACTTCCCTACATTCAGAATAAAATTCGTTTTACACCTTTTTCCTAGTAACATGCCAGATCAAGTCGTGGCATTTGGGCCGAGTTTGGGGTGTTACAAATCCTTAAACTATTCTATCCATCTTCTCTACCTTAAGTTCAACTCCTTTTGAGAGAGAAGGTACTTAAGGCTCTTGTGATTCGTATAAATGATACACTTCTTACTGTACAGATAGTGCCTCTAAATTTTCAGAGCAAAAACCATAACTACCAGCTCAAGATCATGAGTCAGGGAACTGCACTCATGTAGTTTAAGTTGCCTCGATGCATAACCCACAACCTTACCTTCTTACATTAGCACACTGTTGGACCGTCGAAACACCCCGTTGCGTAACGAAAAAATTATTTTGACGATCACTAGCCATGGATCCATGTACAAGAAATGAATCGAGTTGAAACAAGGCTCAAAAATATACCTTTGGAAATTGAAAAGCGACGTTTAAGGTTGATAGGATCCCTTTCAGAGGTGTTGATTCCAAGAAACAACAATAACGTCTTAGGCTCTACGTAATCGACCCAGTCAAATAATGAATAGGAAAATTCTCTTGAACTTTTTAAAGTGAATTTTCAAGAACAGTTGCTAAACCTTTTAAGTTGTGTGTTTGTGTTTTTAGTAACCCTAACACATCAGGGATTCATATTCTTTTCTCTTTTTTTTTGATATAACATATTAGGGAAAAATGAGATTAATACTTTATTTTTAGAGAAAAAATATAAAGTTGAAATAAAAAGTATATTATTTCCTAAAGAATATCAATTTTCATGTTCTTTTATATTTTGGCCGAAATTATTATAACTGTTTACATTAATAATTTTGGTAAAATATATTCAATTAATATTTTATATGAATCAAATTCATATATTAATTTTATTTATATTCTCTATATATATGTGCAACAAGCTTGTACATATAATGTGTTCAATATCTAACTATCAACTTAAATTAATTCAATAATTAATTTAATTCATGTGATAGCTAAATATGTCACATTCCATATATTTTTATTAAAATGTGCGTAAGAATGAGAATAAGGAAATATGTAGTTTAGTGGTTTAGTTCTTAGTTATTCTAAGGGTCCAAGGTTCAAGCCTTAATGTTCACACATTTCTATTTAATTTTTTTTACAATTTTTTCGTGTGACTTAAGTGCTTGTTGTCCACCCCCTTAGTTGCCTCAAAGAAGTTGAATCCCTTCCCCTTTTACGAGTCAAACTTGCCTTAACTTGGGAATCATGACCCCCCTTTATGCTCTTATGTTCCCTCTCTTTGCTTTCACTTCATTCTTGCCTCTTTGCTATGATCCAATGAACCTGGTCACAGTTGACCAAGCTTATCGCACATCCCTTGACGTCCATACCGCTCATTTGCTCCCATATTCTCTTTTTTTTTTTTCATTTCTCCTTTATCATTTTCACTTTTTTTTTTTTTGACAAACAACCACCACCTAAAATTCCTCCACCGCGAGTTATAGCTTCACCACCACCCAATATTCTCTTCTCCTCCTATTTTCTTTTGGACCACCGTCGAACTACTGTCTCCAACACCATTTTTTGTCAAGATTCAATTTCCCCCTATTTCTTTCCCTTTCGATCTCTCCCATCTTCTCTAAGGATTCAAGTATCCTATATAATTATTTTATGTTCAAGACTCATCGATCATATATTTTTGTAGATCACTAAACCTCTTCGCTCCTTCGTCAAGACTTATCAATGATCTCGTAGTATTGTTGAGTAGTGTAAGTGCATGAGGGTGTTAGGAACATTCTTTCCTCTCTATTGTTTTTCCTCATAGCCAAATGGTATTAAGACACATTTGTTTTTTATGTGTTAACATTTTGTTCCTATATTCTTTGAAGAACCAAACAACGCCAATCCAAGAGATCTTTAGTGTAATAACGAACGCATCGAATCTAAGTCACAATTTAAGGGTAAGTAATGGTTAGAATTATTTCAATGATTAATCTTTAAGTAATAAGACACATCCGATAGATCTATAACTAAAATATGTGTTTGATGCGATAGATACATCTACGGGGTTTAGATCCCAATGAAACCTCTTCTAATAGGATTCTAGCAATCAGATCTTCAATATAAAGTGTGGGATCTAGATCTTTGATTTGAGTATAAAATACTACTTTTATTTTTAATAAAATGCTGTTAAATAATTATTTAAGAGTGCACTAAGTACTCAAAGTGGAGTTGAAAAACTCAACATAGGGAAATTACAAGTAAGTGTTCATAAAATTATTAGATCATGAAAACTATGATTTGTGATGTGTTGATGATATGTGTGCAAATCTCATTTCTATGTTATGCGATACATGACTTAATTGATATGTGATGATCTAAATATGTGTTATATATATGTGTGTGATGAGATCCATGATTTAATATGAAAATATATTAAAGCATGCTAAAATGAATAAAAAGTGAATATAATGTGATATATGAAAATGTGAGCATGTTTTCATGCTAGTGTAAAATTGAGAAATGTGCAAATATGAGTATGACAACATGAGAAATGCGAAAAAGTGATTATATGTGTTAAATTTGAAAATGGTCATATCACATGGATGGGGTGGGTTTTGTGAAAGGTGGAAGTTATGTGGCAATTTATCTATGATTATGTGGTTGTTATCGGTAATTATATGGTGGCTTGTCCACAATGTGTTATGTTGTAACATCCTAGAATTTGAATTTTATATGTTGCATTATTTTAGGTGCTGAGGGTGTTAGACTATTCAATTGTGTGTGTTTAGGTAGTCCTGAGATGGCTCGGGATTTATTTGGATTTAGTAAAAACTTTTGGCAATTAGCACTTTAAGGAAATAGAGTAAGTGACCTTTAAGCTTAAGGTAATAAAGTGGTAAAAAGCTAGCATAATTGAGCTATCAGTGAAGAGGATACGGCACCATATGTGTTACCTTGAGGGAAGGATTTCGAATCCCTTTGTGTGCATATGTGAACTTTATTTTTTGCTTTCCTTCCTTATAGTGTCGGTCAAGCATGATCTTATGGTAAGTTGGACTTTTATTTTTATGGCAAGATGGCTAAGAGAAAAAGGCAAGATTGAAGTTAGGGAAAGGAATCAAATGGAAATGGCATGTAAAGGGAGCATAAGGCTTATTCCAAGGGTGATGTTTCGGAAAGTTTGGGTGGCCAAACTTTTGACCAATTGGCTATGCATTTGGACGATTTTTGGGGCTAGGGGGGATGGCCGAATTTTATTAGCACTTTGGTAAGGTTTAGGTGCTAGTTTTGGTCATTTTTCATTAGCAACTAGTGTATCAATTTTCTCTCCAAAACTCTTTTCCCTAGCCGAATGTGTCATTAGCAAAAGGTAAATTTTTGTTTGTTTTGGCCATTTCTTTTTGACCATTTTGGTATCATCTTCCATACTCCCCAAACTCTTTTCTTCTTTGTGCTAAAACCATACAACCTTGAAGGGCCATTGTCATTTCATTTCTTTTCTTCTCTTTGCCAAATGCATACCAACTTCAAGACCTTTTCCTTATTCAATTTTCCATCCTTGAAAACCGAAACTTAAACACCATATCTTCTACTTCTTTTTCTTCTTCTTTTCTTCTTGCCAAAACTTTCAAACATCACTCCCTCTCTAACATTTTTCACCCTAGCTGAATCTTCCACTTCTTATATATTTTCTTCTCAACCATTTTTCTACTCACACTTTGATCAATCTATAAGTGATTAATTACAACATCTTTGTATTTTTATCTTACCCTTTCTCTTAGTGCCGAACCTATACCTTGGTGTGGGATGGCCATTTCGATCGAGACCATCACTATACTATATCTCATGCGAAATCACTTTTCTTTGCCATAGAAAAATTAGTGGAAAGCCGAAGCTTGGAGTTTCTGAAGTCATCGTTTAATCGCTAGATTTCGGTCTAAAAATCTCTAAGGTAAGGATTCTTCGAGGATTATATAATCACTTTTTATTCGTTCAGATAGTGTTGATTAATCGATATTATTATAGGGACTCTATCGCTCGATCTTTCATCTTGAGATCGTATAGATTTTTGTGGTAAGCCGACTTTACTCTTAAGATCAATCGTTTGTAACAACGTAATATTAGTTTGGACTAATATTTATTTTTAATGGAGGCAAGCAAGATCGAATCAAAAGGGGTAGTGATTAGTGATCGAAAAAGGAACGCATTTACAGTCCCTACTCCTAAATTCAAAAGAAGGGTTGTTTCAGCGATTCGAGACTTTCCACCGGGTTGTGGACCCTCATCCGGTGAGAATCAACTATTCAAAGTTGTTCGCAATTGTGAGGCATCGGCGATTCGAGATTTTCCACCAGGTTGTGGACTGTCAACCGGGGAGAATCGGTAAATAGTAGTTATTCGCGATTTCGAGGGTAAAAACCTAGACCGTTTATCTTAGGGTAGATTTACTATATAGTGTACACGATCTAATCGAGTGTTAAAAATATTTTTAGGTGTCGACGATCATGAAAGTGTAATGCTTACCGTAATCAGGTGTGTAATCTCTCACCTTATTTCATGGGTTAGATAATTATGTCGTGTTAATTATAAATCGCTTGATTAAATCACATGTTAGTGAAATCGGTATTAAGACTGTGAAAATTTCTAAATTACCCTCAATAGGCCAAATCAATAAAATTGACTACATGGGCCAAATGTGATATTTGCTATATGGGCCAAAATGTGATATTTGCTATATGGGCCAAAATGTGATATTTACTATATGGGCCAAATGTGATATTTGCTATATGGGCCAAAATGTGATATTTGCTATATGGGCCAAAATGTGATATGGGCCAGATTGTGATAATAGTTATAATGGGCCATATTGTTCGTAATAAATATTTGAATGAATTGTTGTAAATGAATATGTATTATATACATGAATTGCATGGGATGGGATATTGATGAAGAGAAGTTCTGGTAGCTTTGCTACATAATTCTGGTGGCTCTCCCACAAATCTGAAAAATGGCAATGCCATGTAAACTCTGTGAATCTGGTGGCTTGTCCGCAAATTGATATAAACGGCTTAATGCCTATTTTGGTGTGTTGGCGGGGTGGGTGACTAAAGCTCCCTACAAGTGTGCTGGTTGGTACGGGTGGTGTGTAGCGAATGGAAACTAGGTTTGGTTTGGGAATTGCATATCTCATGCATATTATATACATGTTATTATGTTATAATTGTAAATGGGCTTTGTCCCAATAAATGCTTAATTGGATTTTGGGCCCAGTGGACAATGGTAAGTGGGTTACACACTGAGTTCTAGTAACACACCCCGTTTTCCTTACTCTTCTCAGGTAATGAACAGTGATGGGGACTTGGGCCGTGGACGACTCGGTGGAGGCCATACTATGAATAATGGGTTATTTAAATTTTGGATTTCTTTTAAGTACTTTTTATTGTTTTACTATTTTAAGTTAAGTTGTAATAAGGCCTCTGGATAAATTTTAATGTTGTTTTACGTTTGATGGATTTTATAATTTGCTTGAAAACTATAAGTGGGATTTTTCTAGAAATTGAAATAAATGTTTTCCTCAAATGGACATGGAAAAAAAAAAGTTTCATAATAACTTTCTTACATATTTTAACTCGGAAAATTTTCGGTTAACAATGTTCTTCAATTTTTTTTCAAAATTATTTTCAAACTCTTTTGAATATTCTCGAAATATTAATTTAAATTTTTCTAAGTTTCAATTTATAAATTCTTACGTCTCAAATTGTTTGATTTATCAATCAACCCTAGTTTTCAATAAACTCCACATCAAGATTTTTTTAAAACTCTGCTTTCTCTAAATCCTTAAGAGACTAGATGTATATTCATTCCATGTGACATGTCAAATCTGGTCTTAATGCATAGACCGGGTTTGGGGTGTTACATATGTGGTCGTTAATCGGCATTTATATGGTGGCTTGCCCATAAATGGTGTGTTTATGGATTGACGAGTTTTGGGGAACTCGATATTGGTGTGTAACGGAGATGGGTAGAAAATTCTTCAAAATGTGCATTATTTCATGAGCATGTCTCGATACATTCATGTATATGTGTTAACGATGATATGATATTTCTATGAAAATGGTTTACATATATAGAATTGGATGCGTTTATTTGATATGTGAAACGCATGTTATATATATATGTTGTAACATCCTGGAAATGGGCCTATGCATTTTTGATTTAATTATACAAAATTGCATGTCTTATGTGTTATGAATGTATAGTGAACATTTTTGGAAACTTGGAAATGTAAGGAAATGTCTTGTCTTGGAAATGTAAGGAAATGACTTGGAAATGGAAGGAAATGTCTTGTCTTGGAAATGTAAGGAAATGACTTGGAAATGGAAGGAAATGACTTGTCTTGGAAATGTAAGGAAATGACTTGGAAAGGTAAGGAAATGACCTGGAAATGTAAGGAAATGTCTTGTCTTGGAAATGTAAGGAAATGTCTTGGAAATGTAGGGAAATGTCTTAGAAATGTAAGGAAATGCTTTAGAAATGTCAAGTTTAAAGTTTAAAAGAGGAAATTAAGGCAAGATGGCCTTAAGAGAAAAAGTATGTGAAATTTGACACACAAACAGGCTTGGAAAAGTGGCCTGGAGATGCCACTTAGAGCCTCTGGAAATGGCGCCACATGCAAGGGGATTGGGCCTGAGTTCGAGTCACAGGGAAAGCAAATAAAAGAAATTTTATTTTGCTTCCAGAAGAAGTGAGGTGGACGGCACAAGGCTATAATTTACGAGCCTTTATGTAACATTCTGAAAAGGGCCTATGCATTTTCGATTTAATTGTATGAAATGACATGTCTTATGTGTTATGAACATTTTTGGAAACCTTGAAATGTATGGAAATGTTAGGTTTAAAAGAGGAAAGTGAACATTTTTGGAAGCTTGGAAATGTAAGGAAGTGATTTAGAAATGATTCAAAAGAGGAAAGTGAACATTTCTAGAAACTTGGAAATGTAAGGAAATGTCAAGTTTAAAGAGGCAAACGAAAATTTTTGGAAACTTAGAAATGACTTAGAAATGTCGAGTTTTAAAGTTTAAAAGAGGAAATTAAGGTAAGGTGGCCTTAAGGGAAAAAGTATGTGAAATTTGACACGCAAACAGGCTTGGAAAAGTGGCCTGGAGATGCCACTTAGGGCCTCTAAAAATGGCGCCACATGCAAGGGGATTGGGCCTGAGTTCGAGTCACAGGGAAAGCAAATAAAAGAAATTTTATTTTGCTTCCAGAAGAAGTGAGGTAGACGGCACAAGGCTATAATTTAGGAGCCTTTATTCTTTTACTTTTAAGAGATAAATAGTGGATAAATAAGGGATAAATAATGGATTTATTTTAGATTATTTTCAAGAGATAAATGAGGAATTATTCTTTAATTAGGAAAATAAGGGAGAAGTGATGGCCAAGTAAGGGACTTTGAGTTTAATAATTTCGGCTAAGTAAGGATAGTTGCTGAATTATCTTTTATTTTATGAGATAATTAAAGAGATAAAGCTATCAAAATAGAGGAGTGATGGCCAAGTAAGGGATTCTAAGTTAGTAACTTCTTATATAAGGAAAAGAGGGCCATTCATCATTCTTTCTCTCAACCCTTCTCTCTGCGAATTTCCTAGAGCATTTGTTCTTCTTCTTTTTGTTAGCCAAAGCCGAAAACTCAAGATATCACCATTAGCCAATTTCTTTTCTTTCCAATCCATCAAAAGCCGAATCTTTGAGGGGCTTCAAGCATAGTGTCTTTGTCGATTTCTTCAAGAAAGGGTAAGAACAAGTTTTGATTTCTATTCTTTTCTTTTAGATTTGTCGAAATCTAGGACTAATCCCATCAATATTCTTATTTGCCGAAATTTGGAAGGATTCTTTCGGATTTTTGCCATAGTCGACTATAAAGGAAAAGATCTTCGGGATTTGACCATCAAGGTAAGTCATATCTGACATTCGACCAAGGGCCATTGATTGTGATTAAAGGTTAGAAGTTGATCTAACATGTGGTTTTAGGGATTTTGACAGAAGCTATAACCAAGGGATAATTTCGGGATTTAAGATCCTTAAGGTAAGTGACTATGAATATTCGGCCAAGGCCTATTTTAGTAGTTAGATCTATTTTTATGTGTTTTAAGCCGAAAACTAACCGATTCAAGGGATCTAGTGATTAGTCGATTTCAAAGGGGAAGAATACAAGCTTCCGGGATTTGATTAATTATCAAATCGGCAACAAGGTAAGTTTTAGTATACTAATCCTACTAGGATTTGGATTTATGGCCGAATGGCTTTTTATTAAATTAGTAAGTGATTAATCAAATGTAGGGATTAAGGATTTAAGCGATAGATCAGATTTCAAGATCTCAAGGAATTTGCTATGCGAATCAGGTGTGTACCCCACACTATTTTATAATACGTTTTATGGCATGTTTAATTAAAATATGTGACATGAAGATTATGAAAGTGGCTAAGGTATCATGTTATGGTACTAAGTACTCAGGTACGTTTCCTACTCCTACTAGGATTATGAAATATGTTAGTTATAACATGAGAATAAGAATAAGAATGTGAACTCTGGCATATTTATGCATATTATTATTATATGGGGCATATGGGTTTTATTTTGAAAGGGAAGTGAAAAGTGGTGACCTAAGACCACGATGTCTGAAAGTGGTGACCTAAGACCACAGTAATCTGAAAGTGGTGACCTAAGACCACAGTAATCTAAACGTGGTGACCTAATACCACGAATGCGGTGACCTAAGACCGCAATTTGGTGTGTAGCGGAAGGAGGGTCGACTTAGTAGTCCCCATGGTGTGACTGGCAGGTACGGGGGTGTGTAGTGGATGGACAATTAGGTTTGGGTTTGGGAATGCATCATAACTTGTATTCATTGTTCTGAATGTGTAACTCTTGTATGCCTAATTCTATTA
This sequence comes from Gossypium bickii, assembly GCA_025503065.1. Taxonomy (NCBI): domain Eukaryota; kingdom Viridiplantae; phylum Streptophyta; class Magnoliopsida; order Malvales; family Malvaceae; genus Gossypium; species Gossypium bickii. The sequence goes on from CP106714.1 coordinate 50,605,230, forward strand.
TGATTTAGTGTCATGTACACATTGAGTCTGCTTTTGACTCACCCCGTTGTGGGACCATGTTTGGTGATGATGAGCGTGATGGACCGGACTCAGTAGAACTTGTGGTGGCCATGCTCAACATGAAGTCTTTATTTTTATGGAACTATTAGTTTTTTTTAAGTACTTGAATTATTTGGAAATTATTTGTTGTAATAAGGCCATAAGGCCATAGTTGAATCATTTTACATTTATTATTATTTATTATGTTTAGGAACCTTATTTATTAAAGTTTAAGTAAAAATTTCTTTAAACAAAATCCTAATTGTTTTATCACTTAATATTAAAAAGGGGTTTCCAAAAATAAAATCGAGTCTGTTTCAACACAAGCCCAACCCAAACAATATTTTTTTTAATCGCACAAGTTTTCTCTAAGTAACAAAAGAATTTGAAACCGGTTTTCTTGAGGAACATACCAGATCCGGTCAAGGCTCGTGGGCTAGGTATGGGGTGTTTCAGCTTGGTATCAGAGCCCAGTTTCAAACTCTCGGCCTAGGGGTTTAAGGCCCAAAACATTTTCAAAGCGAGCCCAAATGAGTTTTATGAAAATATTTTTGAAATAAGCAGGTTTCTGGCATGGCACCCAAGTCTCTGACCCGCAGTCCACCAGGTAAGTACTTCTATCCATTTGTGTGATTTATTGTATGATCTGTAGAAAGGTAGGAATGGAACGTAGAAATAGTATGATAGGTACTTGAACCCTAGGATTAGTTACCCCAACATTTACATAAGACTTAAGTGCCTAATTGAACAAACCTATGGCTAACTCGCCGATTTAGGGTGTGGCAACCCCTATGCTCATATCTAGGATTGGATCCGGAAGAGCCTGGTACTTAAGCAGTCCTAGTGACTCACCTCCTCTTCGCTGGAATCCTACCTGGTGCGTAGCTACGGTTTGCCCTAACCATGAGGACTTATTCATAGGCTAAACCCAATAACTAAAACCCGAAAGGGACTAGCCATGTTTTTATGGAAACCCTAGTTTTAAAATCCCCAAATTTACCCCTTTGAATAGTAACAAAAACTTATTTTTAGAAAGTTTTCAAAATATTCCCAATTTTCAAAATTACCAAAATGCCCCTAGTGGCGAAATTACAAAAATGCCCCTGGTTTCTAAAATTACCGTACTACCTCGATTTCAATAAAATTTTCCTTATTTTATGACAAGTCCAAAAACCCTAATTTGCAAAATATCAAAATACCTTGATTTTGGAAAAATTACGAAATTGCCCCTAACTTGCAAATTACCAAAATGACCCTAATTCCCAAAATTTTTGCAACATCACCGTTTTGGAAAACAAATTCTCAAAAAGAATCCTCACAGTTTTGCAAATTTTGAAATACCCCTGAATTATTAAGCTTTACCAATTTACCCTGGTTTATTACCAAAATACCCCTGAGTTTCAAAATTACCGAAATACCCTCAGATTTCAAAATTTCCAAAAATACCCCGGGAACGCAAAATTACCAAAATACCCTTATTGACAAAATTACCAAGGAACCTTATTTTGAAAAATTACGAAAATACCCCTATAGGACAAATTACTAAAAAAATACCTGCAGGATAGGAATAAGGCAAAGAGTGTTCGAATAGTGAATGTGGGTGGTAGATACCACTGAATAAATATGTCTATGTTGATGAATGAATGTGCCTCTATTGAGGAATGAAGGTGTCTCTGTTGATGAATGTGAATGTGATTATGTGAATTAGAGTAGTGAACTTGAACTGAAAATTTGTGTGATCGAAAGAACTAATTCTAAATATCTTTATTGCATAAAATTTGTTCGCGGATAAACAGTGGAACAAAATTTCTAATGCATAAAACTCTTTAATCAGATTAAATCGCGGCATTAGAAATGAGTTCTAGGGGACGTGAACTTAGAGATTGTGCCTAGGAAGTATGAGGGTTCTATTAAGATCAGAGTGCACAGCATAAGCGTAGTGCGGTGAGTTAAGATGTACGATTATTCGTTAATAAGTAATTTCGAGGACGAAATTATTTTTAAGGAGGGTAGAACTGTAACATTCTGAAAAGGGCCTATGCATTTTCAGTTTAGTTGTACGAAATGACATGTCTTATGTGTTATGAATATTTTTGAAAACCTGGAAATGTATGGAAATGTTAGGTTTAAAAGAGGAAAGTGAACATTTTTGGAAACTTGGAAATGTAAGAAAGTGATTTAGAAATGATTCAAAAGAGGAAAGTGAACATTTCTGGAAACTTGGAAATGTAAGGAAATGTCAAGTTTAAAGAGGCAAACAAAAATTTTTGGAAACTTAGAAATGACTTAGAAATGTCGAGTTTTAAAGTTTAAAAGAGGAAATTAAGGCAAGGTGGCCTTAAGAGAAAAAGTATGTGAAATTTGACACGCAAACAGGCTTGGAAAAGTGGCCTGGAGATGCCACTTAAGGCCTCTAGAAATGGCGCCACATGCAAGGGGATTGGGCCTGAGTTCGAGTCACAGGGAAAGCAAATAAAAGAAATTTTATTTTCCTTCCAGAAGAAGTGAGGTGGACGGCACAAGGCTATAATTTAGGAGCCTTTATTCTTTTATTTTTAAGAGATAAATAGTCGATAAATAAGGGATAAATAATGGATTTATTTTAGATTATTTTCAAGAGATAAATGAGGAATTATTCTTTAATTAGGAAAATAAGGGAGAAGTGATGGCCAAGTAAGGGACTTTGAGTTTTATAATTTTGGCTAAGTAAGGATAGTTGCTGAATTATCTTTTATTTTAGGAGATAATTAAAGAGATAAAGCTATCAAAATAGAGGAGTGATGGCCAAGTAAGGGATTCTAAGTTAGTAAATTCGGCTATATAAGGAAAAGAGGGCCATTCATCATTCTTTCTCTCAACCCTTCTCTCTGCTGAATTTCCTAGAGCATTTGTTCTTCTTCTTTTTGTTAGCCAAAGCCAAAAATTCAAGATATCACCATTAGCCAATTTCTTTTCTTTCCAATCCATCAAAAGCCGAATCTTTGAGGGGCTTCAAGCATAGGTGCTGTCGATTTCTTCAAGAAAGGATAAGAACAAGTTTTGATTTCTATTCTTTTCTTTTCGATTTGTCGAAATCTAGGACTAATCCCATCAATATTCATATTTGCCGAAATTTGGAAGGATTCTTTCGGGATTTTTGCCATAGTCGACTATAAAGGAAAAGATCTTCGGGATTTGACCATCAAGGTAAGTCATATCTGACATTCGACCAAGGGCCATTGATTGTGATTAAAGGTTAGAAGTTGATCTAACATATGGTTTTAGGGATTTCGACAGAAGCTATAACCAAGGGATAATTTCGGGATTTAAGATCCTTAAGGTAAGTGACTATGAATATTCGGCCAAGGCCTATTTTAGTAGTTAGATCTATTTTTATGTGTTTTAAGTTTAAAAACTAACCGATTCAAGGGATCTAGTGATTAGCCAATTTCAAAGGGGAAGAATACAAGTTTCCGGGATTTGATTAATTATCAAATCGGCAACAAGGTAAGTTTTAGTATACTAATCCTACTAGGATTTGGATTTATGGCCGAATGGCTTTTTATTAAATTAGTAAGTGATTAATCAAATGTAGGGATTAAGGATCTAAGCGATAGATCAGATTTCAAGATCTCAAGGAATTTGCTAAGCGAATCAGGTGTGTACCCCACACTATTTTATAATACATTTTATGGCATGTTTAATTAAAATATGTGACATGAAGAATATGAAAGTGGCTAAGGTATCATGTTATGGTACTAAGTACTCAGGTACGTTTCCTACTCCTACTAGGATTATGAAATATGTTAGTTATAACATGAGAATAAGAATAAGAATGTGAACTCTGGCATATTTATGCATATTATTATTATATGGGGCATATGGGTTTTATTTTGAAAGGGGAAGTGAAAAGTGGTGACCTAAGACCACAGTAATCTGAAAGTGGTGACCTAAGACCACAGTAATTTGAAAGTGGTGACTTAAGACCACAGTAATCTGAACGTGGTGACCTAAGACCACGAATGCGGTGACCTAAGACCGCAATTTGGTGTGTAGCGGAAGGAGGGTCGACTTAGTAGTCCCACGGTGTGGCAGGACCGCGGTGCACGGGATGTGTAGCGGATGGACAATTAGGTTTGGGTTTGGGAATGCATCATAACTTGTATTCATTGTTCTGAATGTGTAACTCTTGTATGCCTAATTCTATTATGATTTAGTGTCGTTTACATATTGAGTCTGTTTGACTCACCCCGTTGTGGGACCATGTTTCAGGTGATGAGCAGTGATGGACCGGGACGGTAGAACTTGTGGTGGCCATGCTCAACATGAAGTCTTTATTTTTATGGAACTATTAGTTTTTTTTTAAGTACTTGAATTATTTGGAAATTATTTGTTGTAATAAGGCCATAAGGCCATAGTTGAATCATTTTACATTTATTATTATTTATTATGTTTAGGAACCTTATTTATTAAAGTTTAAGTAAAAATTTCTTTAAACTAAATCCTAATTGTTTTATCACTTAATATTAAAAGGGTTTCCAAAAATAAAATCGAGTCTGTTTCAACACAAGCCCAACCCAAACAATATTTTTTTTTTAATCGTACAAGTTTTCTCTAAGTAACAAAAAAATTTGAAACCGGTTTTCTTGAGGAACATACCAGATCCGGTAAAGGCTCGTGGGCCGGGTATGGGGTGTTTCACTTTAGTCTTTTATTTTTAAGGGATAAATAGTGGATAAATAAGGGATAAATAATGGATTTATTTTAGATTATTTTCAAGAGATAAATGAGGAATTATTCTTTAATTAGGAAAATAAGGGAGAAGTGATGGCCAAGTAAGGGACTTTGAGTTTCATAATTTCGGCTAAGTAAGGATAGTTGCTGAATTATCTTTTATTTTTGGAGATAATTAAAGAGATAAAGCTATCAAAATAGAAGAGTGATAGCCAAGTAAGGGATTCAAGATATCACCATTAGCCAATTTCTTTTCTTTCCAAACCATCAAAAGCCGAATCTTTGAGGGGCTTCAAGCATAGGTGCTGTCGATTTCTTCGAGAAAGGGTAAGAACAAGTTCTGATTTCTATTCTTTTCTTTTAGATTTGTCAAAATCTAGGACTAATCCCATCAATATTCTTATTTGCCGAAATTTGGAAGGATTTTTTCGGGATTTAAGATCCTTAAGGTAAGTGACTATGAATATTCGGCCAAGGCCTATTTTAGTAGTTAGATCTATTTTTATGTGTTTTAAGCTGAAAACTAACCGATTCAAGGGATCTAGTGATTAGCCGATTTCAAAGGGGAAGAATACAAGTTTCTGGGATTTGATTAATTATCAAATCGGCAGCAAGGGATTTAGGATCTAAAGTGATAGATCGGTTTTTCGGGATTTCAAGGAATTCGTTAAGCTAATCAGGTGTGTACCACACACTATTTCTTAATAAGTTTTATGGCAATGTTTAAATATATGTATGTGATTTTAATAATGTGAAAAGTATGGCTAAGGTACCATACAATGGTACAAAGTACTCAGGTATGTTTCCTACTCCTACTAGAATTATGAAATATGTTATTTTTAACATGTGAAAAGTTATAAGAAAGTGAAAATTGGCATATTAATGCATAATATATGATTTGGGGCATATGGGTTATTCAAAGAGGAAGTGAATGTGGTGACCTAAGACCACGAACACGGTGACCTAAGACCGTGATATCTGAATGTGGTGACCTAAGACTACGAACACGGTGACCTAAGACCGTGGTATCTGAATGTGGTGACCTAAGACCACAGTAATCTGAATGCGGTGACCTAAGACCGCGATATATGAATGTGGTGACCTAAGCCACGAACACGGTGACCTAAGACCATGGTATCTGAATGTGGTGACCTAAGACCGTGGTATCTGAATGCGGTGACCTAAGACCGCGATATCTGAATGTGGTGACCTAAGACCACAAATGCGGTGACCTAAGACCGCGATATGGAATGTAGCGGAAGGAGGGTCGACTTAGTAGTCCCCACGGTGTACAAAGTTGGTGCGGGGAGTGTAGCGGATAGCTTATTAGGTTTGGGTTTGGGAATGCATCATAATATGTATGCTATGATATGAATGTGTAATATTTGTTATGCCTGATTCTATTATGATTTAGTGTTGTGTACACATTGAGTGCAGTTGACTCACCCCGTTGGGAATATTTTTTCAGTGATGATCGGTGATGGACCGGGTCGTGAGAAGCTTAGGGGTGGCCATGCGAAAATTCAGATTTTATTTTATTCCTGGACTTTCTTTTATTTCTAAGTACCTTGAATTTTATTTTGGGTTTTAATTTGATGTAATAAGGCCATAGTGCACTATTTTATTATCTTGTTTATTTATTATGTTACTGAAACTTTATTTATTAAAGATTAAGTTAATTTCATTTAAAATAAACTCCAAATATTTTGCCACCTGAAATAAATGGGTTTCCAATATAAAACAAGCTTGTTTTCAACTCGAGCCCAACCCACAAACAAACTTTCTTTAAAACACACAGTTTTTCCAAAGTAACAAAAGAATTTTGAATCGGTTTACTTCGGGGAACATACCAGATCCGGTCAAGGCTCGTGGGCCGGGTCTGGGGTGTTTCAATTTGGTATCAGAGCACGTTTCAAACTCTCGGCCTGAGGGTTAAGGCCCAAAACGTTTTCAAAGCGAGCCCAAATAAGTTTTATGAAAACATCTTTTTGAAATAAGCAAGTTTTGGCATGGCACCCAAGTCTCCGACCTGCAGTCCACCAGGTAAGTACTTCTATCCATTTGTGTGATTTATTGAATGATCTGTAGAAGGGTAGAAATGGAATGGAACGTAGATTAGCATGATAAGTACTTGAACCCTAGGATTAGTTTTCCCCAACACTTACATAAGACATAAGTGCCTAATTAAACAAACCTGTGGTTAAGTCGCCGAGTTAGGGTGTGGCAACCATGGTGCGCATGTCTAGGATTGGATCCTAAAGAGCACAGTACTTAGCGATCCTAGTGACTCACCTCCTCTTCACCGAATCCTACAGTGCGTAGCTTCGGTTCACCCTAACCAAGAGGACTCGATCACAAAGCTAAACCCAATAACTAAATCCCGAAAGGGAACTAGCTGTATTTTTATAAAAACCCTAGTTTTAAAACTCTTAAAATTACCCTTTTAGTTTGTGAGAACTATTTTTACAAAATTTTTCGAAAAATTTCCGATTTATAAAAATTACCTATATACCCCTGGTTTCTAAAAATTACCGTACTACCCTGATTTCAATAAAATTTTCCTTACTTTATAACAAGTCCAAAAAACCCTAATTTGCAAAATATCAAAATACCTTGATTTTGGAAAATTACGAAATTGCCCCTAACTTACAAAATTACCAAAATGACCCTGATTTTCAAAATTTTTGCAACACTACCAATTTGGAAAAACAATTTCTCAAAAAGAACCCCAAGTTTTACAAATTTTGAAATACCCTTGATTTATTAAGATTTACAAATTTACCCTGGTTTATTACCAAAATACCCCTGAGTTTCAAAATTATCGAAATACCCTCGAATTTTAGAATTTCCAAAAATACCCCGAGAACACAAAATTACCAAAATACCCTTATTGACAAAATTACCAAGGAACCTTATTTTGAAAAATTACGAAAATACCCCTGTAGGACAAATTACGAAAATACCCCTGGGATAAGAATAAGGCAAAGAGTGTTTGAATAGTGAATGTGGGTGGTAGATACCACTGAATAAATATGTCTATGTTTAGGGTGTTACATATGTGGTCGTTAATCGGCATTTATATGGTGGCTTGCCCATGAATGGTGTGTTTATGGATGGACGAGTTTTGGGGAACTCGATATTGGTGTGTAGTGGAGATGGGTAGAAAATTCTTCAAAATGTGCATTATTTCATGAGCATGTCTCGATACATTCATGTATATGTGTTAACGATGATATGATATTTCTATGAAAATGGTTTACATATATAGAATTGGATGCGTTTATTTGATGTGTGAAACGCATGTTATATATATATGTTGTAACATCCTGGAAATGGGCCTATGCATTTTTGATTTAATTATACAAAATGGCATGTCTTATGTGTTATGAATGTATAGTGAACATTTTTGGAAATGTCTTGTCTTGGAAATGTAAGGAAATGACTTGGAAATGGAAGGAAATGTCTTATCTTGGAAATGTAAGGAAATGACTTGGAAATGGAAGGAAATGACTTGTCTTGGAAATGTAAGGAAATGACTTGGAAAGGTAACGAAATGACCTGGAAATGTAAAGAAATGTCTTGTCTTGGAAATGTAAGGAAATGTCTTGGAAATGTAGGGAAATGTCTTAGAAATGTAAGGAAATGCTTTAGAAATGTCCAGTTTAAAGTTTAAAAGAGGAAATTAAGGCAAGGTGGCCTTAAAAGAAAAAGTATGTGAAATTTGACACACAAACAGGCTTGGAAAAGTTGCCTGGAGATGCCACTTAGGGCCTCTGGAAATGGCGCCACATGCAAGGGGATTGGGCCTGAGTTCGAGTCACAAGGAAAGCAAATAAAAGAAATTTTATTTTGCTTCCAAAAGAAGTGAGGTGGACGGCACAAGGCTATAATTTAGGAGCCTTTATTCTTTTATTTTTAAGAGATAAATAGTCGATAAATAAGGGATAAATAATGGATTTATTTTAGATTATTTTCAAGAGATAAATGAGGAATTATTCTTTAATTAGGAAAATAAGGAAGAAGTGATGCCCAAGTAAGGGACTTTGAGTTTAATAATTTCGGCTAAGTAAGGATAGTTGCTGAATTATCTTTTATTTTTGGAGATAATTAAAGAGATAAAGCTATCAAAATAGAAGAGTGATGGCCAAGTAAGGGATTCTAAGTTAGTAAATTCGGCTATATAAGGAAAAGAGGGCCATTCATCATTCTTTCTCTCAACCCTTCTCTCTCTGTAAATTTCCTAGAGCATTTGTTCTTCTTCTTTTTGTTAGCCAAAGCCGAAAATTCAAGATATCACCATTAGCCAATTTCTTTTCTTTCCAATCCATCAAAAGCCGAATCTTTGAGGGGCTTCAAGCATAGGTGCTGTTGATTTCTTCTTGACAGGGTAAGAACAAGTTTTAATTTCTATTCTTTTCTTTTAGATTTGTCGAAATCTAGGACTAATCCCATCAATATTCTTATTTGCCGAAATTTGGAAGGATTTTTTCGGGATTTAAGATCCTTAAGGTAAGTGACTATGAATATTCGGCCAAGGCCTATTTTAGTAGTTAGATCTATTTTTATGTGTTTTCAGCCGAAAACTAACCGATTCAAGGGATCTAGTGATTAGCCGATTTCAAAGGGGAAGAATACAAGTTTCCTGGATTTGATTAATTATCAAATCGGCAGCAAGAGATTTAGGATCTAAAGTGATAGATCGGTTTTTCGGGATTTCAAGGAATTCATTAAGCTAATCAGGTGTGTACCGCACACTATTTCTTAATAAGTTTTATGGCAATGTTTAAATATATGTATGTGATTTTAATAATGTGAAAAGTATGGCAAGGTACCATACAATGGTACAAAGTACTCAGGTACGTTTCCTACTCCTACTAGGATTATGAAATATGTTATTTTTAACATGTGAAAAGTTATAAGAATGTGAAAATTGGCATATTAATGCATAATATATGATTTGGGGCATATGGGTTATTCAAAGGGGAAGTGAATGTGGTGACCTAAGACCACGAACACAGTGACCTAAGACCGTGATATCTGAATGTGGTGACCTAAGACCACGAACACGGTGACCTAAGACCGTGGTATCTGAATGTGGTGACCTAAGACCACGATGTCAATGCGGTGACCTAAGACTGCGATATCTGAATGTGGTGACCTAAGACCACAAATACGGTGACCTAAGACCGCGATATGGAGTGTAACGGAAGGAGGGTCGACTTAGTAGTCCCCACGGTGTACAGGTTGGTACAGGGGAGTGTAGCGGATGGCTTATTAGGTTTGGGTTTGGGAATGCATCATAATATGTATGCTATGATATGAATGTGTAATATTTGTTATGCCTGATTCTATTATGATTTAGTGTAATGTACACATTGAGTCTGGTTGACTCTTGGGGAATATTTTTTTCAGGTGATGATCAGTGATTGACCGGGTCGGCAGAAGCTTAGGGGTGGCCATGCGAAAATTCAGATTTTATTTTATTCCAGACTTTCTTTTATTTCTAAGTACCTTGAATTTTATTTTGGGTTTTAATTTGATGTAATAAGGCCATAGTGCACTATTTTATTACTGTTTTATTTATTATGTTACGAAACTTTATTTATTAAAGATTAAGTTAGTTTCATTTAAAATAAACTCCAAATGTTTTACCACCTGAAATAAATGGGTTTACAATATAAAACAAGCTTGTTTTCAACTCGAGCCCAACCCACAAACATTCTTCAAAACACACAGTTTTTCCAAAGTAACAAAAGAATTTTGAATCGGTTTACTTCGGGGAACATACCAGATCCGGTCAAGGCTCGTGGGCCGGGTCTGGGGTGTTTCATATGTACTGATCTCACACTGAGCCTTTTAAAGCTCACTCACATTTCTTGTGTGTTTTAGGTAATCCTCATGGCTAGGACTCGGATTCGGTCATCGAAGAGGCTCTTGAAAAAATGGTTTTATAGTTATGGATTTTTAAGATGATTTGGGACTTTTATGGACTTTATGATTTTTATGGATCTAAATTGGGTTTGTTTTAATAACTTTTGGGGACTTTATTTTAAATTGTGGACTGTGGCATTGGAAATTTCTATTTTGATATTTTGGGAAAATATTGCATGGATTTTTTATATCTTATTTTTAAATGATCATTAAACGTTTTAAGAAAATTATTAGCAGCTGCAATTGTGTTTTAAAAACTAAGTTATAATACAAGTATTTTTAAATAAAAAGAACAAATAATTTTTTTATTGAAAAGATGATATTTTAAAAATAACATGTTTCAAGGGCAAAATGAATTTTTCATATGGAAATGTTTTGGCCATCTTCATGGCCCATGTAATTACTCAAATTGGGTCGTAACGTCTAGGCCCGGTTTGATGGGTTACAAAATATAATACCAAATGTATTTGGATTATGTTCGCTTCAACTATAGGGTGTGACCCTATAAGCTCTTGTAACGTTAGTAGTAATACTAGAACATTTCTAATATTACAAGCAATGAGTGGCATCTAGCAATACATCATTGCTACCCAAGTTACAAGAAGTCATGATTCAACGTAATCTTTCTGTGATAATCTTTTTCATTATTATATCCTTTTATCCTTAATATCTAGATTGGACACAAGTCATGGAATAGTCACACTAGTATAGTCCAATCTCTTATGAAAAATGTAAAGGACTCTTTGAGTCATTCTGTAGAGTTATAAGGAGATCCTCTTATCCAACAGTAAGTTAAGACAAGTGTTAAGAACATGTTTCATGTTCTTCAACTATTTTGATAAGACAAGTATAAGAACATGTTTCATGCTATATGAACAAGAATAAGTCAAGCTTTAAGTATGATTTTCAACAAGCACATTTGAAAATGTATACAAACTTATATGTTTTTTTGACAAGAAGGATCTGTGAACTGAGTCCCTCATCTTCACGCAAACCTAGCATACTCTGTATTTTAAAATCTGTATTTTAAGCATACTCTGATGTTTTAAAATATTCATTGAGTTCTCAATGAACTCACCCACTCTTATCTTACATTTCAAGTAAGTGGGTCGCGAATGACAATGGCGACGTAGATGACTTGGGTGAGGTTAATTCTTCAACAGATACCAGCGAACCCGGGAGAAAAGCGATAGGATTAATTATGTGGGCTTTTAGTCTTATTATAGTTGCTACTATTATTGAAATTTTTTTCTTAAGTTCAATTTATTTTATTTTTTGAAATCTTTAATTAAACCCATGTTGTTAATTTCTTCTGTAACACCCCTAAACCCGGCCTAGAAGTTATGGCCGAATCCAGGAATGTCACATCAAATGCATAATTCAAAATGATTTTTCTAAGTTAAAATTTAATGCCTAAAAGCCCAAAATCCTTGAATCTTGTTAAGTAATGATAAAAGCCCATATTTTTAGGTATTTCGAAAACCATGTTTAAGAAAAATTATTTAAGTTTAACAATTAAGTAAACAGTTGAATAATGATAACAAAACACAAAATCTAAAGTCAAATAGAAGTACAAGGCCTTATTACAACTAGCGAAAATAAAGTAATTAAAATCATGTCCTTTGAAACAAATAAACAAAACTCCTAAGTATCTTGTAGTGTGGCCATCTCCGAGTCCTCTCCTATGTCGAGCCGTCTACTGAGGGTCACCTGAAACATTTAATAAAAGGGTGTGATTTTCGAAACTCAGTGTGTACGACCCTTGGTAACCAATCAACATGCAAATATAACATTGGGCCTAAGCCCTATCAAATTCGGTGGTCTTGAGCCTTAGCCCGCAATGACCTCATCACATCAGTATCACATGAATGCAATGCACCCATCGCAAATCCAACCCTGCACTCCATTTCCCTTCCAATCCTACACTCATGTGGGGATATAAATATCAACCCACCCATCCCTACAATCCAAAGGTAGCACCAGCAGCGGCACTACTTAAACGTTGTAGTAAAGCTGCTATAATGGGCTTAAAGCCACCGGTGGATCCACGGCCGTCAAGCGACTATGCGATCCTCACATATCTTCCTCCGTATCATCAAACTCACCCAAATGCAACATATATTTCATCAATACAACATACACAATTTCACAAATTAAGCACTTAGGGGTATTTTAGTCATTTCACTACCTAGGGGTATTTTCGTAATTCTACCCTACAAGGGTATTTAGGTAATTTTGTAAAATAGAGGTATTTTGGAAATTTTGTAAATCAAGGATGTTTTGGTAATTCTGTAAATCAAGGGTATTCTGATAATTTTACAATTCGGGGGTATTTTAGTAATTTTGCAAATCTAAGGATATTTTGGTAATTTCTCAAACTAAGGGTATTTTGGTAATTTTCAAATCAGTGGTATTTTAATAATTTTACAAATCTAAGGGTATTTGGTAATTTTCAAATCAGGGGTATTTTAGTAACTTTACAAATCTAAGGGTATTTTGGTAATCTCCAAATTAAGGGTATTTTAGTAATTTTAAAAATATAAGGATATTTGGTCCCTCTCGGGTTTTAGTTATGAACTTTGGCCCATTAACAAGTCCTTGCAGCTAAAGTGAACAGACACTATGCACCAGGTAGGATTTCAGAGAAGAGGAGGTGGGCCACTAGGACCGTTTAAGTACCAAGCTCTCCCTAGATCCAATCCTAGACATGCATATGTACGTTGCCACAATCTAACCCAGCGACTTGTCCACAGACATGTTTAATTATTAGAAAGTTTTATGCGGTTTAAGAGTTGTTCATTACTAAGCCTAAAGTCCATAAAAGCCTAGCATACTAGTCTTCGTCCCCATAAAGCCCATCAACCCATTTCATGTTCATATAACCCATAATGGCCACATCACATTTTTATGGCCCATTAGGCCCAAATCTCAGTCATATGACCCATTAGGCCCAAAACAAATCCAAATCATGTAACATGCATGCCTAACCCAATTCATATAATCAAATTAATCCATTTCATCAAACTTAGCTGTCGAAACCATTTTTATATTCATGTTTTTTTTAAAACAAAAACGGGGATCGACTTTAAAATGACAAATGGAGTCGCCACCGATCCTTTATTCAAGGTGTGAACGGGTCACCTTGAGATGGATTATTTTAATAAGCATTTTAGATTTATTAAAACAATAATTCTGGTCTACGAAATCTAAGAAAATAGGTTCAAAAGTTAGTTACGTACAAGGAAGGATTAGCACCCTCGCAATCCCCAAAATTGGTACCAAATTGATTAATTGATGTCCTAATGTCAAAAATTTGAAACGGTTTTAGAATGCAATTTCATTTTAAAAAATTTAAATAACTTGAATTGGATATTGAGATTCTTTTGTTTCGAAGGAATAAAATATCACATCCAGCACGATAGGATATGACGTTTCAAACCCTCGATGCCAAGATCCTCTCATGATTTCCAAAGTTCATGCATTGAGATTTTTATAAGGATATCCGATTATTTGGACAAACGAAAAATCGAAGCCCAACACGATAGGTGTAACACCCCAAACTCAGCCCAAACACTACGACCTGATCTGGCATGTTACTTCGAAAGAATTTATACTACCCCGCGAACTTCAGAAAAATTTTAAGTCTTTTTTTTTTATTTTAAAACTCCAAGTTAGTTGTTTCATTAGAAACCCCGTTATTCATTTAAGGGAAAAATTTTAATTAGCCCAATACATATGTTTAGGTGACATTTGGAAACACATATTGTTATATTAGATCAATCTAGGAGTTTGTCGTAGAAACCTATTTATAAACTCGAGTAATTAAATCATAAGAAATCTTACTTTTGCATTTTGTAAAAAAAATCTTGTTGATGATTTGCAATTCAAAACGTCTAAAATTTAAATCGAAATTAAGCTAAGTTATTAGCGGTTTTATTACATAACAAAATCCCAAAAATTTAAGAGAAATAACGTTCTATTAAATAAACCGTGCATGGCCACCACGTAGTCCCCTCCAGCTCAGTCCACCGCACTATGTATTACCTGTAAAAATGTTAAACAACAGAATGTATCTAATGACTCAGTGTGCAATTTCCAAGCACCATCGCTGGGCCCCAAGCCCACTCAGAATTATACTGGGCCTTAGCCCCACAGTATAGAATAGCAGATGATCAGACATCAATGCAATGTGATGCAAAACCCAACCCCGCCTAAATTTTCATCCGCTACACACCACCCGTACCTACCAATCACACCAATGGGGATTTCTACAATCAACCCTCACCACTACACACCATCGATGGCAGTCATGCTGCAGTTAGCTGCTCATCGTCAGATTATGACAGAGTCACCATATATGTGGCGTGGCCACCAGAACAGAACATGGCAGAGCCACCAGAACAGATTGTGGCAAAAGCCACCAGAACAGAATGCTTCCCCTTTCATCAATATCATATGCCTATCCCCATGCAAACAGATAGTCATGATGTATGTATACAACAAGTTTTGGCATACATGTAATAGACATTCAGGTTGTGCATGTAAACATGTCATCATAAACACCCGTATAGCACAGTCAGAATCACTAACCTGGCATCTCATTTTTACCTTCCATGGGTAATCCAGCAGCCCATACCGAATTTCGGCATTTAACATAGCATATACATATAATGAACAGAAACAACCAGAAATGGTGTGAAAATTACACACCTGTAAACACACAGAACTACGCTATCGATCTCGCTGGCGCTCTTACTTGCAGGGATCACAACGATCTGCTTATCTCTCTTCGATGCCAGCCCATAACCCGGTGGCCAATCTTGAACCGCTGAAACTGCTCGCTTCTTGACTTTAGGGGTGGGGATTACGTGTCCAACCCCTTCCTTTACTTGACTGGTACTCGATTCCATAAAAATGATCTTGGTCAGAAGACCCGGTTAAATAGTTGAATAAGATAATAACGAAAAATAATCACTTTGAACGAATAAATCCTTACCGAAATCGACAGAAGCCAAAAGCTTCAGCTTGGTTCAAGAATTGAATGAATCCCTACAATGTTACTAGGTTAGAACCGATCCCTTTCATACATTAAATGAATGACCCTTCGGCCAACAAGCAAGAAGTAACCTTTTACCACCCTTCGGCTATGACTACTTACCACAAGTCCCTCAACCGCAGGCTAGATGTCGAAAGAGTGCGAACACAAAGCCCTTCTTACATTCGGCCAAAGCATTCAAATCACCAAGTAACCCCCTTCGATTAATATCTAGCAAAAGAATAAGGAAGAAACAAAAAATATGAAGACACTTACCACCCCAAATAGAAATCAATTGAGAAGAGAAGCGATGAAAATCTTCTGGCACAATCACGAATGAAGAAAGCACACCCAAGAGTGATTCGGCCGAAAGAGAAGAATAAACACACTCAATAAGAAAGAAGAAAGAAAAGGGTTTCGATTGTGAAGAACAAATAGAGGAAGTATGAGATAAGAAGAAGAAGAAAGTTGGGCAATAAGTATTTCAGCTTTGCAGGATTATAGCCCGAGACAAACGGTGACAAGGATGTGAAGCTCTAGGTTTCGGCAATGGAGAAGTACCAAAAGAGAGGATATAAGAAAATATGGCTAAAGAGATTTGGTCTTCAAGAAGCAAAAAAGAGGAAAGAAAAATGAAATAGAGAAAGCTATAGGAGGATTCGGCTAGGGGTTATGTCATGAAAGTGAATATGAACAAAAAGAAAGAAAGGGTTGCGGTCTCGACTTATGATAAATGAGAGCACACGTGATGCTTGCTAGGAAGAGGTCACTTGCCGAAAATGAAGAAAGAACTAAGAGCATTCGGCTCCTACAAAGTTTAAGCTGCTCAAAATGTACCCAAAACGGCACCTGACACTTTCCAAAACTGAAAATGGAAGAAAACCACAACTAAGTTTCGGCACACCCCTAGATACTACTAACCCGAAATCAATCCCCCTTCACAATCTTCCCCAACCGGCCAACATCCTCCCCAAGCTCAAATCCCACCTTTTCCTCCTACAATCGCTCTCCATCACCCATTCAAATAAGTTTGAATTATTCAAACTCCACAAATAGCTCTCCACCACTTGTTTGAATATCTTGACCAAGTCTTCCCTCTCTCCTCCAGAGTTCGATTACCATCCAACCACCTCCCTTGCCTGAGCCAAAAAAAATAATGCTTCCTTGCGCTACCTGAGACTCGAACTCTCTCCCTCAGCTTCCTTGTGGCGTCACACACCTGCTCCTCTTGTGGAGTCACTTGCCATTTTACCACTGTTCTTCTTGTGCCATCAAACCCCAAACTATAATACTTAAGACCCATGTGACCACTCTCCCCAAAATGCCCAGAATTGAAATTTTGACCAAGGCCTCGGCTTACACCCGAGCCTTCCCGGGGCCCCCAAACACAACCAAAATAATAGATATAACATACTAACACACATAAACATACGAAATGTAAAACCCCTAATTCTCGGATGTTACAATAGGGTACGATTTCTCAAATTTCCAAACACGAAATATTGCCTTATTTGGGAAAACTTTTGAATAAGATTTTAAAATTGACTCAAAATGCTTTTATTGAATCACTATTCGATAATTAGAAACAAAAATATAATATCGAGTATGGAATAATAATACATGAATACAACTTTGTACAAATGGATGACAAGAATAATAATAATAATATGAACATACAATTCAAAATATACAATAACGATAATTTCACAACACAACATATTCAAAACGATGTCATAGATCAATGTCGCATGACAAACTATAAAAATATAGAACAAACTTTTGAATGATAATAAATGGATTTAAAATAAAGAAAATGGGGTTTGAAATATTCAATTTGTGAAACCCTTTAAAATAGAATAATTTGTAAATGAGTTTATGAAATATATATAAAAAAAATTTGAAATGAATTATACAAAACAAAAAAACATAATATGTGAATTTAAATATATATAAAAACATATATAAGTAATAATATATAAAAATATCAAAAATAAGTTAAAATATACGATAAAATATGATCTTTTAAAGTGATAATTTTTGTATACTAAATTTAAAATAATATATATATAAGTAATTTTAAAAGAAACTAAATATACATATAAATAGATTTAAAAGGACTTATATACATAAGATAGTAATATATACATATTAAGGGAAAATTTGAGTGCAAACCTATATACATTTATGTGAATAAGTAATGTTTAAAATAGGCAAAAGATAACTTAAAATGAGGTATAATGATATATGTACATACAAATTTAAATGAAAATATATGAATATATGCTTAAAATAATATATACATGAAATGAAATCACATTGGTAAAATTTTATATGTAAACATTTATATATATAACATAATGATGTAAAAAATATTTATATTCGATATTATATCAATTTTGAATCATATTTATATATAGAAGTATATGTAAGTAATTTGAAACATATTTGAAACACCCCACACCCGGCCCACGAGCCTGAACCAGATCTGGTATGTTCTTTAAGAAAATCGGTTTCAAAATTTTGTTACTTAGAGAAAGTTTGTGTAATTTTTAAAAAATTATCGATTTGGGTTGGCTTAAGTTGGAAACCTATAAATTTTATTTGGAAATCCATTTAGTTAAAGGTGACAAAATAATTTGGGGTTTACTTAAAAAAAAATAATTTTACTTAAGCTTAAAATATAAAATAGTTCATAGCATAGTAGTTAAAGAAAATAAAAGTAACTAAATAAAACTATGGCCTTTTCGGCCTTATTACATCAATAATTCCCAAACTTAAAAACTTAAAATACTTAATAGAAATAAAGTCCTAAATATTAAAAATCCTTTCTTCTTTGTGCATGGCCACCTTTAGCTCCCCGCAGCCGCCCGGTCCATTAATGCTCATAACTTTGAAAAATAGTCCCACAAAGGTGAGTCAATGCAGACTCAATGTGTACACAAACTAACAATCAACCATTCAGGCATACATATTCATATCAAAGACATATTCATATAAAAATGATGCAACCCAAATCCAAGCCTAGTTATCCATCCGCTCACGCACCACCCAGTACCGCCAATCACACCGTGGGGACTACTAAGTCAACCTCTCCATCCGCTACACACCATCGAAGGCGATCATTGCGATCGACGTGCTCATCGCCCATATAATTTGTGTCATTAGACACCATATTCAGATAATGTAACCAAAGTTACCAAATTCAGATAATGTAACCGAAGTTACCATATTCAAATTATGTGACCGTAGTCACCATATTCCGTTTGTGAGACCGAAGTCAACACCTTCTTCCCCTTTTCACATATAACCCAAAATGCCACAAATATTATTATATCATGCATAACATACTTATTTCTCATTCATGTTACTATTCACATGTTCAAAATATATCATATTCGTAATCCTATCAGAAGTAGGAAACGTACCTGGGTACTCTTTACCACATTTGTGGTACTTATGCATATTAAAATAATTATTGCCATGATATATTGAAAGTTAGTGTGAGTACACACCTGATTTGCTTAATAGGTTCCTTGATATCCCGAAGAAATCGATCTGTTGCTTTAGATCTCAATCCCTATATTCGGCCAAATTATTTAAACACATAATGAAACACCCCACACCCGGCCCACGAGCCTGAACCGGATCTGGTATGTTCCTTAAGAAAATCGGCTTCAAATTCTTTTGTTACTTAGAAAATTTTTGTGAATTTTTAGAAAGATATTGGTTTTGGGTTGGGCTTAGGTTGGAAACCCATTTATTTAATTTAGAAAACATTTAATTTTGGTGACAAAACAATTTAGGGTTTATTTTTAAAATAAATTTAATTAAACTTAGTCAAAAATAATTCATAACATAACAACTGACAATAAAAGCAGGGAAATAAAACCATCCAACTTGGGCCTTATGGCCTTATTACATCATTCAAACCCAAAGATAAAATTGAAAATACTAAAATTGAGTAAAGTCCAAACTTCTAAATAAATTCTTCAAGTGATGCATGGCCACCTTTAGCTCCTGCCGACCCGGTCCATTACTACTCATTTCCTGAAAAATAGTCCCACAAAGGGTGAGTCAACGAGACTCAATGTGTACACAAACTAACAATCAACATTCCAGCATACATATTCATATCAAAGCATATTCAAATCAAATAATGATGCAACCCAACCCAAGCCTATTTGTCCATCCGCTACACACCACCCGTACCTGCCAATTACACCGTGGGGACTACTAAGTCAACCCTCCATCCGCTACACACCATCGAAGGCAGTCGCTGCAGTCGACGTGCTCATCGCCCACTTACGTTGTGTCATTAGACACTATATTCAGATAATGTAACCGAAGTTACCATATTCACGCAATGGGGCCGTAGCCACCATATTTCGTTGGTGAGGCCGAAACCAACACCTTCGTTGGTAAGACCAAAGTCAACACCTTCGTTGGTGAGACCAAGTCAACACCTTCACTTTCTTCCTTCACATATATCCCAAATGCCCCAATTATTTTATAACATATTCCACATACTTCATTTTCATTCATGTTACTAATCACATGTTCAAAGTATATCACATTCATAATCCTATCAAAAGTAGGAAACATACTGGGTACTCCTTACCACATTTTTGGTACTTAACCCCATTCAAAATTACATACTTGATACATATTCATATATTTAATAATTACCACGTAATTTATTGAAGGTTAGTAAGGGTACACACTGATTTGCTTAATGTGATTCCTTGAAATCCCGAAGAATGATCTACGATTTAGATCTCAAGTTCCTACATTTGATTAATCACTTACTATTTTAATAAAAACCATTCGCCATAAATCCAAATCCTAGTAGGATTAGTATACTTAAAACTTACCTTGAAATTCTCAAATCCAAAATCCTTGTATCCTCTCATTGTAAATCCCTATAACTACATGTTAGATCAATTTCTAACATTTATTCACAACAATTAACCCTTAGCCGAATGTTAAATATGACTTACCTTAGATTCTTAAATCCAAAATTCACCGAATAACTAGGGAACACGCGCCTATGGTGTACCTTCGGAAAAGAACTTCTCCTTCCTTGTAGTCGACACTTAGTAAATCCGGAAGATCTCTTCTACAATAGATATTAAGGGTATTAGAATCTTAATTTCGACAAACCTTAAAAGAAATAGAATGAGAATCTAACCTAATCTTACCCTTACTTGAAGAAATCAATTGCATCTTCACTTCAACCTTCAGAGATTCGGCTATGGCCTTGATCTTAGCAAGCTTTCTGGCTTTTGGAATATTGAGAGGAGAAGAATGAAGAAGAAAAGAAAAGAGAAAAAGAGAATAATGGTAGAGAAAATTCGGCAGAGAGAATAGGAGAAATTTTAGAGAATTTCGGCAAAGGTTTTCTTGAAGAGAAAAGAATGAATGAAGAATAGCCTTACTCTTCCTTTTATAGCCAAAATTACTAGCTAGAGTCCTTTACTTGGCCACCACTCTTCTATTTTGATAACTTTATCCTTTAATTATCATAAATAAAAGAGTTTAATCCAATATTTATCTCTTCTAAATAATCCAATTTAAAAATCCTTTATTTATCTCCTTTTTAATCGAATATTTATGAAAATAAAACACCTCCTTTCTAAAAGGCTTGTGCCGTCCACCTCAGTCTTCTGGAAACAAAAATAAAACCTTTATTTAATTGCTTCCCTTGTGACTTGAACCCAGGCCCATGCCTCTTGCACATGGCGCCATTTCCATAGGCCCTAAGTGGCATCTTCAGGCCACTTTTCCAAGCCTGTTTGTGTGTCAAATCTTACCATCTTTTTCTTTTAAGGCCCTCTAGCCCTTATTTCCTATTTTGAACTTTAAAACTCATCATTTCGGGGTCATTTCTAAGTTTCCTAAAATGTTCAGTTTCCAAAATGTTCAAGTTTCCAAAAATGTGTACTTTCCATATTTGAACCATTTCCTTACATTTCCTAGTTTCCATAAATGTTCACTTTCCTCTTTATTCCTTTACATTTTCAGGACATTTCCCTACATTTCCAAGACAAGACATTCCTTACATTTCCTTGCATTTCCTTACATTTCCATACATTTCCTCACATTTCCTTACATCTCCTTACATTTCCATACATTTCCTACATTTCCTTACATTTCCTTACATTTCCTTACATTTCCATACATTTCCATACATTTCCTTACATTTCCTTACATTTTCTTACATTTCCCTACATTGCCTTACATTTCCATACATTTCCACACATTTCCACACATTTCCATACACTTCCATACATTTCCATATATTTCCATACATTTCCTTATTTCTAGAATTCACATAACACATTCATAATTCATAAAACATGCCATTTTACCACATGGTTCCTTGTGTCATGCTTCACACGGAGTTTCTTTTAAAGCCTCATTTACCTAGCTCCCTTTTTACTTAAAACCAATAATTTTCCAAAGCTTTCTTCTTCCATCTTAAAATTCTAAAACCCTTAATACACTTCCAACACTTGCCAAAACCTACTAACTCATGAATTATGCACAAACGCATAACCCCTAATCTAGGATGTTACAGCTTCTACCCTCCTTAAAAATAATTTCGTCCTCAAAATTACTTATTAACATCGTACCATCCTTCTCACCGCACTATGCTTACGCTGCGCACTCGATCTTAATAGAACCATCATACTTTTTAGGCACAATCTCTAAGTTCACGTCCCTAGAACTTATTTCTAACGTCGCGATTTAATCGATTTAAGAGAATTTTATGAATTTGTCTTTATTCCACTGATTACATGAAGAAGTTTTATGGAAAGAATTTTAGGAGTGGTTCTTTCGTATTCATACATGCACACGCAGATCTTTACATTCATACATCCATCAATCAATTATGAACATTCGTTCATTCAGAGAAATCTTGTAGTTTTCATTGTTGTTGTTTTTCCACTACCTAGGGGTATTTTCGTAATTTTGTCCTACAGGGGTATTTTCGTAATTTGTCAAAAGAAAAAGTTCCTTGGTGATTTTGTCAAAAAGTATTTTGGTAATTTCAAAGTCCCGGAGTAATTTGGAAAAAAATTTGAAATCCGGAGGTCTTTTGGAAATTTTTGGCCTCAGGGGTATTTCGGTAATTTTTCACACAAATCAAAAATTTGTAAAAGTTAACAAATCAGGGATATTTTAGAAGTCGTAAAACTTTGAGGGTTCTTTTTGAGACTTTTATTTTCCAAAACGGTGATGTTGCAAAAATTTTAGAAATCAGGGTCATTTTGGTAATTTTGTAAGTTAGGGGCAATTTCGTAATTTTCCAAAATCAAGATATTTTTGATAGTTTGCAATTTGAACATTTATAAAATAATGAAGTTTTAGCAAGACCGTTGAAAAGTTTGACATTTTGTAAATCAAGGGCATTTTGGTAATTTTACCATTAACGGCATTTTTGTAATTTTCACAAATCAGAAATTTTTCGGGAAATTTTGTAAGGATAGTTTTTACAAATTTAAAAGAAAGTTTTAAGAATTTTAAAACTAGGGTTTCGTTGTTTTTTTATAAAAACACAGCTAGTTCCCTTTCGGGTTTTAGTTATTGTGTTTAGCCTATGACCGAGTCCTCTTGGTCAGGGTGAACCAAAGCTACGCACCAGGTAGGATTCCTGCGAAGAGGAGGTGAGTCACTAGGACTGCTTAAATACCAGGCTCTTCCGGATCCAATCCTAGACATGCGCACAGGGGTTACCACACCCTAACTTAGTGACTTAGCCATAGGTTTGTTAAGTGCATTAAGTCTTATGTATTTGTGTTTGAGTAGACTAGTCCTACGGTTCAATAGATCCTAGTTCACTAATCTACGTTTCCATAAAAGCCCATACAGATCACATATTCAAATCACTACAGAAGTCAGAAGTACTTACCTGGTGGACTGCGGGTCGGAGACTCAGGTGCCATGCCAGAGAACCTGTTTAATTTCAAAAAAAAAAATCATTTGGCTCGCTTTGAAAACGTTTTGGGCCTTAGCCCACAGGCCGAGAGTTTAAAACTGGGCTCTGATACCAAATGAAACACCCCACACCCGGCCCACGAGCCTGAACCGGATCTGGTATGTTCCTTAAGAAAATCGGCTTCAAATTCTTTTGTTACTTAGAAAATTTTTGTGAATTTTTAGAAAAATATTGGTTTTGGGTTGGGCTTAGGTTGGAAACCCATTTATTTAATTTAGAAAACATTTAATTTTGGTGACAAAACAATTTAGGGTTTATTTTTAAAATAAATTTAATTAAACTTAGTCAAAAATAATTCATAACATAACAACTGGACAATAAAAGCAGGAAATAAAACCATCCAACTTGGGCCTTATGGCCTTATTACATCATTCAAACCCAAAGATAAAATTGAAAATACTAAAATTGAGTAAAGTCCAAACTTCTAAATAAATTCTTCAAGTGATGCATGGCCACCTTTAGCTCCTGCCGACCCGGTCCATTACTACTCATTTCCTCAAAAATAGTCCCACAAAGGGGTGAGTCAACAGACTCAATGTGTACACAAACTAACAATCAACATTCCAGGCATACATATTCATATCAAAGCATATTCACATCAAATAATGATGCAACCCAACCCAAGCCTATTTGTCCATCCGCTACACACCACCCGTACCTGCCAATTACACCGTGGGGACTACTAAGTCAACCCTCCATCCGCTACACACCATCGAAGGCAGTCGCTGCAGTTGACGTGCTCATCGCCCACTTACGTTGTGTCATTAGACACTATATTCGAGATAATGTAACCGGTTACCATATTCACGCAATGGGGCCGTAGCCACCATATTTCGTTGGTGAGGCCGAAACCAACACCTTCGTTGGTGAGACCGAAGTCAACACCTTCGTTGGTGAGACCGAAGTCAACACCTTCACTTTCTTCCTTCACATATATCCCAAATGCCCCAATTATTTTATAACATATTCCACATACTTAATTTTCATTCATGTTACTAATCACATGTTCAAAGTATATCACATTCATAATCCTATCAAAAGTAGGAAACATACACTGGGTACTCCTTACCACATTTGTGGTACTTAACCACATTCACATTCACATACTGATACATATTCATATATTTAATAATTACCACGTAATTTATTGAAGGTTAGTAAGGGTACACACCTGATTTGCTTAACAGATTCCTTGAAATCCCGAAGAATGATCTACAGATTTAGATCTCAAGTTCCTACATTTGATTAATCACTTACTATTTTAATAAAAACCATTCGACCATAAATCCAAATCCTAGTAGGATTAGTATACTTAAAACTTACCTTGAAATTCTCAAATCCAAAATCCTTGTATCCTCTGTTTAAATCCCTATAACTACATGTTAGATCAATTTCTAACATTTATTCACAACAATTAACCCTTAGCCGAATGTTAAATATGACTTACCTTAGATTCTTAAATCCAAAATTCACCGAATAACTAGGGAACACGCGCCTATGGTGTACCTTCGGAAAAGAACTTCTCCTTCCTTGTAGTCGACACTTAATAAATCTCGGAAGATCTCTTCGACAATGAGATATTAAGGGTATTAGAATCTTAATTTCGATGACCTTTAAAAGAAATAGAATGAGAATCTAACCTAATCTTACCCTTACTTGAAGAAATCAATTGCATCTTCACTTCAACCTTCGAGATTTTGGCTATGGCCTTGATCTTAGCAAGCTTTCGGCTTTTGGAATATTGAGAGGAGAAGAATGAAGAAGAAAAGAAAAGAGAAAAAGAGAATAATGGTAGAGAAAATTCGGCAGAGAGAATAGGAGAAATTTTAGAGAATTTCGGCAGAGGTTTTCTTAAAGAGAAAAGAATGAATAAAGAATAGCCTTACTCTTCCTTTTATAGCCAAAATTACTAGCTAGAGTCCTTTACTTGGCCACCACTCTTCTATTTTGATAACTTTATCCTTTAATTATCATAAATAAAAGAGTTTAATCCAATATTTATCTCTTCTAAATAATCCAATTTAAAAATCCTTTATTTATCTCCTTTTTAATCGAATATTTATGAAAATAAAACACCTCCTTTCTAAAAGGCTTGTGCCGTCCACCTCAGTCTTCTGGAAACAAAAATAAAACCTTCATTTAATTGCTTCCCTTGTGACTTGAACCCAGGCCCATGCCTCTTGCACATGGCGCCATTTCCATAGGCCCTAAGTGGCACCTTCAGGCCACTTTTCCAAGCTTGTTTGTGTGTCAAATCTTACCATCTTTTTCTTTTAAGGCCCTCTAGCCCTTATTTCCTATTTTGAACTTTAAAACTCATCATTTCGGGGTCATTTCTAAGTTTCCTAAAATGTTCAGTTTCCAAAATGTTGAGTTTCCAAAAATGTGTACTTTCCATTTTTGAACCATTTCACTACATTTCCTAGTTTCCATAAATGTTCACTTTCCTCTTTATTCCTTTACATTTTCAGGACATTTCCTACATTTCCAAGACAAGACATTTCCTCATTTCCTTGCATTTCCTTACATTTCCATACATTTCCTCACATTTCCTTACATCTCCTTACATTTCCATACATTTCCTACATTTCCTTACATTTCCTTACATTTCCTTACATTTCCATACATTTCCATACATTTCCTTACATTTCCTTACATTTTCTTACATTTCCCTACATTGCCTTACATTTCCATACATTTCCACACATTTCCACACATTTCCATACACTTCCATACATTTCCATATATTTCCATACATTTCCTTATTTCTAGAATTCACATAACACATTCATAATTCATAAAACATGCCATTTTACCACATGGTTCCTTGTGTCATGCTTCACACAGAGTTTCTTTTAAAGCCTCATTTACCTAGCTCCCCTTTTTACTTAAAAACCAATAATTTTCCAAAGCTTTCTTCTTCCATCTTAAAATTCTAAAAACCCTTAATACACTTCCAACACTGCCAAAACCTACTAACTCATGAATTATGCACAAACGCATAACCCCTAATCTAGGATGTTACAGTTCTACCCTCCTTAAAAATAATTTCGTCCTCGAAATTACTTATTAACAGTCGTACCATCCTTCTCACCGCACTATGCTTACGCTGCGCACTCTGATCTTAATAGAACCATCATACTTTTTAGGCACAATCTCTAAGTTCACGTCCCCTAGAACTTATTTCTAACGTCGCGATTTAATCTGATTTAAGAGAATTTTATGAATTTGTCTTTATTCCACTGATTACCCGCGAAGAAGTTTTATGGAAAGAATTTTAGGAGTGGTTCTTTCGTATTCATACATGCACACAGTCTTTACATTCATACATCCATCAATCAATTATGAACATTCGTTCATTCAGAGAAATGCTGTAGTTTTCATTGTTGTTGTTTTTCCACTACCTGAGGTATTTTCGTAATTTTGTCCTACTGTGGTATTTTAAGTAATTTGTCAAAAGAAAAAGTTCCTTGGTGATTTTGTCAAAAGTATTTTGGTAATTTCAAAGTCCCGAGTAATTTGGAAAAAAATTTGAAATCCGGAGGTCTTTTGGAAATTTTTGGCCTCAGGGGTATTTCGGTAATTTTTCACAAACTGGGGTAAATTTGTAAAAGTTAACAAATCAGGGATATTTTAGAAGTCGTAAAACTTTGAGGGTTCTTTTTGAGACTTTTATTTTCCAAAACGGATGATGTTGCAAAATTTTAGAAATCGTGGTCATTTTGGTAATTTTGTAAGTTAGGGGCAATTTCGTAATTTTCCAAAATCAAGATATTTTTGATAGTTTGCAATTTGAACATTTATAAAATAATGAAGTTTTAGCAAGACCGTTGAAAAGTTTGACATTTTGTAAATCAAGGGCATTTTGGTAATTTTACCATTAACTTGGCATTTTTGTAATTTTCACAAATCGAGAAATTTTTCTGAAATTTTGTAAGGATAGTTTTTACAAATTTAAAAGAAAGTTTTAAGAATTTTAAAACTAGGGTTTCGTTTTTTTTAAAAACACAAATAGTTCCTTTTCGGGTTTTAGTTATTGTGTTTAGCCTATGACCGAGTCCTCTTGGTCGGGGTGAACCAAAGCTACGCACTGTAGGATTCTTGCGAAGAGGAGGTGAGTCACTAGGGATTTGCTTAAATACCGTGCTCTTCAGATCCAATCCTGAACATGCGCATGTGTGGGTTACCACACCCTAACTTAGTGACTTAGCCATAGGTTTGTTAAGTGCATTAAGTCTTATGTATTTGTGTTTGAGTAGACTAGTCCTACGGTTCAATAGATCCTAGTTCACTAATCTACGTTTCCATAAAAGCCCATACTGAGATCACATATTCAAATCACTACGAAGTCGGAAGTACTTACCGTGGATCATGGGTCTGAGAGACTCAGTGCCATGCCGAGAGAACTGCTTAATTTCAAAAAAAAATCATTTGGCTCGCTTTGAAAACGTTTTGGGCCTTAGCCCACAGTAGGAGTTTAAAATCGGGCTCGATATTAAAAATCAAACACCCCACACCCGCCCCACGAGCCCGAACCGGATCTCGTATGTTCCTTAAGAAAATCGGCTTCAAATTCTTTTGTTACTTAGAAAATTTTTGTGAATTTTTAGAAAGATATTGGTTTTGGGTTAGGCTTAGGTTGGAAACCCATTTATTTAATTTAGAAAACATTTAATTTTGGTGACAAAACAATTTAGGGTTTATTTTTAAAATAAATTTAATTAAACTTAGTCAAAAATAATTCATAACATAACAACTGACAATAAAAGCAGGGAAATAAAACCATCCAACTTGGGCCTTATGGCCTTATTACATCATTCAAACCCAAAGATAAAATTGAAAATACTAAAATTGAGTAAAGTCCAAACTTCTAAATAAATTCTTCAAGTGATGCATGGCCACCTTTAGCTCCTGCCGACCCGGTCCATTACTACTCATTTCCTGAAAAATAGTCCCACAAAGGGGTGAGTCAACAGACTCAATGTGTACACAAACTAACAATCAACATTCCAGGCATACATATTCATATCAAAGCATATTCAAATCAAATAATGATGCAACCCAACCCAAGCCTATTTGTCCATCCGCTACACACCACCCGTGCACGCCAATTACACCGTGGGGACTACTAAGTCAACCTCCATCCGCTACACACCATCGAAGCGCGATCAGCTGCGATCGACGTGCTCATCGCCCACTTACGTTGTGTCATTAGACACTATATTCAGATAATGTAACCGAAGTTACCATATTCACGCAATGGGGCCGTAGCCACCATATTTCGTTGGTGAGGCCGAAACCAACACCTTCGTTGGTGAGACCGAAGTCAACACCTTCGTTGGTGAGACCGAAGTCAACACCTTCACTTTCTTCCTTCACATATATCCCAAATGCCCCAATTATTTTATAACATATTCCACATACTTAATTTTCATTCATGTTACTAATCACATGTTCAAAGTATATCACATTCATAATCCTATCAAAAGTAGGAAACATACCTGGGTACTCCTTACCACATTTGTGGTACTTAACCATATTCACATTCACATACTGATACATATTCATATATTTAATAATTACCACGTAATTTATTGAAGGTTAGTAAGGGTACACACCTGATTTGCTTAACAGATTCCTTGAAATCCCGAAGAATGATCTACAGATTTAGATCTCAAGTTCCTACATTTGATTAATCACTTACTATTTTAATAAAAACCATTCGGCCATAAATCCAAATCCTAGTAGGATTAGTATACTTAAAACTTACCTTGAAATTCTCAAATCCCAAATCCTTGTATCCTCTCATTTAAATCCCTATAACTACATGTTAGATCAATTTCTAACATTTATTCACAACAATTAACCCTTAGCCGAATGTTAAATATGACTTACCTTAGATTCTTAAATCCTGAAATTCACCGAATAACTAGGGAACACGCGGCCTATGGTGTACCTTCGGGAAAAGAACTTCTCCTTCCTTGTAGTCGACACTTAATAAATCCCGGAAGATCTCTTCGGCAACAGATATTAAGGGTATTAGAATCTTAATTTCGACAGCCTTAAAAGAAATAGAATGAGAATCTAACCTAATCTTACCCTTACTTGAAGAAATCAATTGCATCTTCACTTCAACCTTCAGAGATTCGGCTATGGCCTTGATCTTAGCAAGCTTTCGGCTTTTGGAATATTGAGAGGAGAAGAATGAAGAAGAAAAGAAAAGAGAAAAAGAGAATAATGGTAGAGAAAATTCGGCAGAGAGAATAGGAGAAATTTTAGAGAATTTCGGCAGAGGTTTTCTTGAAGAGAAAAGAATGAATAAAGAATAGCCTTACTCTTCCTTTTATAGCCAAAATTACTAGCTAGAGTCCTTTACTTGGCCACCACTCTTCTATTTTGATAACTTTATCCTTTAATTATCATAAATAAAAGAGTTTAATCCAATATTTATCTTTTCTAAATAATCCAATTTAAAAATCCTTTATTTATCTCCTTTTTAATCGAATATTTATGAAAATAAAACACCTCCTTTCTAAAAGGCTTGTGCCGTCCACCTCAGTCTTCTGGAAACAAAAATAAAACCTTCATTTAATTGCTTCCCTTGTGACTTGAACCTGTGCCCATGCCTCTTGCACATGGCGCCATTTCCATAGGCCCTAAGTGGCATCTTGAGCCACTTTTCCAATCTGTTTGTGTGTCAAATCTTACCATCTTTTTCTTTTAAGGCCCTCTAGCCCTTATTTCCTATTTTGAACTTTAAAACTCATCATTTCGGGGTCATTTCTAAGTTTCCTAAAATGTTCGGGTTCCAAAATGTTCTGTGTTTCCAAAAATGTGTACTTTCCATTTTTGAACCATTTCACTACATTTCCTAGTTTCCATAAATGTTCACTTTCCTCTTTATTCCTTTACATTTTCAGGACATTTCCCTACATTTCCAAGACAAGACATTTCCTTACATTTCCTTGCATTTCCTTACATTTCCATACATTTCCTCACATTTCCTTACATCTCCTTACATTTCCATACATTTCCTACATTTCCTTACATTTCCTTACATTTCCTTACATTTCCATACATTTCCATACATTTCCTTACATTTCCTTACATTTTCTTATATTTCCCTACATTACCTTACATTTCCATACATTTCCACACATTTCCACACATTTCCATACACTTCCATACATTTCCATATATTTCCATACATTTCCTTATTTCTAGAATTCACATAACACATTCATAATTCATAAAACATGCCATTTTACCACATGGTTCCTTGTGTCATGCTTCACACGGAGTTTCTTTTAAAGCTTCATTTACCTAGCTCCCCTTTTTACTTAAAAACCAATAATTTTCCAAAGCTTTCTTCTTCCATCTTAAAATTCTAAAAACCCTTAATACACTTCCAACACTGCCAAAACCTACTAACTCATGAATTATGCACAAACGCATAACCCCTAATCTAGGATGTTACACATAAATAAACCTTTTTGACCTTAAAACCAAATCCTAGTAGGATTTGTATTTTTAAAGAATAAACCTTGGCCGATTGGATCTATGAACTTACCTTAAATTTTCCAAATCTCGAATGTAATCCTTGCCTTGTATGTCTGTCGAAATTCCTATAGTTTCATGTTAGATTTAAAATCTCACATATAATCCATAACTTTGACCAAATATGTGTAGATCTTACCTTAGATTCTTGAATCCCGGATGATCTCTTCCTTGTAGTCGATAGCACTAGAAATCCCGAAACACTCCTTATAGTTTCGGCCACAAAAATAATAACATTAGCCTCTATGTTTGACTTAAAGAGGAGAATAATCGATAACCACAAGATTCTTACCTTTTGAATTCGACAGATCTTTCCTGACACTGCTTCAGAGATTCGATCAAAAACTTGATGAACAATTGGCTATGAGCCTTCTTAGCATTCGGTTTCAAGGGTGAAGGAAAGAGAGGAATATTAAACTTAAGAACAATCGGCACTGATGGAATAGAGTGTATTTTTGGCTTGGAGAAAGAAAAGAGAAGAAAGAAAGTTGCTATGGAATTTTCGGCAGAGAGAGTTTCTGCTAGGGAATTTCGGCAATGCTAAGAAAAGATTAGAGAAAATCCTTCTTTAGCCGAAATTACTAGGCCAAGAGTCTTTGACTTGGCCACTACTCTTCCTTGTGATAATATCACCTATTTTATTTAAAATAAAAGAGTTTTAATCCATCTTTTATCTCCTCGAATAATCCAAATTAAAAAGCTTTTATTTATCACCTAATTAAGCAATATTAATGGAAATAAAACACCCCCCTTTTCTAGAAGCAATTGCTGTCCACCCCTTAGCCTAGGAAGCAAAAATAAAACTCCATTTATTTTCTTCCCTTGTGACTCGAACCCAGGCCCATGCCTCTTGCACATGGCGCCATTTCCATAGGCCCTAAGTGCCATCTTCAGGCCACTTTTCCTAGCCCGTTTGTGTGTCAAATTTTACCAACTTTTTCTTTTAAGGCCCTCTTGCCTTAATCTCCCATTTTAAACTTTAAAACTCATCATTTTAGGGTCATTTCCAAGTTTCCTAAAATTTTCGATCGGCTCTGTTTACTTGCCATTTTCTTACATTTCCAAGTTTCCCGAAATGTGTACTTTCCATTTTTGGATCATTTCCATTTTCATTTCTTAGTTTCCAAAAATGTGTACTTTCCATTTTTGAACCATTTCCTTACATTTCTGGGTTTCCTAAAATGTTCATGTCCTAATGCATTTCGTGTTTCCAAAATGTTCGAGTTTCCAGAAATGTTCATTTCCATTTCCATGCATTTTCATACATTTCTGAGTTTCCAAAAATATCAAAAATTTATTCATAATGCTTAAGACTTGTCATTTCATACAATTAAACCGAAAATGCATAGGCCCTTTCCAGGATGTTACAATATTAAAATTGATAAATTAATTCAATTTATTTAAAAAAACCAACGAGATCGATAAATTTAAAACAATAAAAGAATAGAAAAACCCAATTGAATTGAAGATAAAATTAAAAGGTTAATTTTTAAATAAATAAAATCATGAAAATAGAATTAGGGACTTAAATAAAATGTGCATAAATAAACGAGGATTAAAAATGCAATAAATTAAAAAAGAAAGAGCGGGCAGGGACCAAATTATAACACGCGAAAAATATTAAGGACTGAAATGAAAAAAAAAACCTGGCCTTTATATGCTGCGTTCATGGACCAAAATGGAACAATGTACAAATATAGGGTAAAATTAAAAAAAAAAGAACAAAGAAATAGGACCGAATTGAAACAATCCTTAAAAGCGGAGGGACCTCGCGCGCAAATAGCCCTTTATTGTAAAAACGCGCGGATCTTGAAGGAAGGTGGGTTGGGTCAGGCCCTAAATGATGTCGTTTTGCATCACTTATAAAGGCCAAAATTTTTCTTTATCCTTCATCCTTCATTTCTGCCGTTTTGTTTTAAAAAAAGGCAAAGAAGGGGGTGTTATTTTCTCTGCTAGGGTTTTGAGTCTTATTAAACCCTTCATGGTTTTTTTTTTTCGCCACCATCGTACCACCACCGGTCCAGGTGACCGACCACGCATAAAAACAGAAGGCCTTGTGCCCTCGTCCAAACCCACAAGATCAAAAGGAGAGGAAAAAGTGGCTTTCGACCGCGTTTCGGCTCGGTTCAGACGACGGATGAGGACTCCGACACCGTGACCAAACTGGTAAGCCCTTTTCTTTCCCTCCTTTCTTTTCTTCGTATTTCAAACACTAACCAAAAGAATAAAATCAAAAATAAGAAATCACTTTTTGAAAAAATGATTTCTGTTCTTTCGATTAATCGTGCGTGTATTCGTAAAAAATGTGAAGAGCTTTATAATCGTTTCTTTTGGTTTTTTATAACCGTATTCAAAATAAAATAAAATAAAAAT
The DNA here is from genome assembly GCA_025503065.1 of Gossypium bickii. Classification (NCBI taxonomy): domain Eukaryota; kingdom Viridiplantae; phylum Streptophyta; class Magnoliopsida; order Malvales; family Malvaceae; genus Gossypium; species Gossypium bickii. The sequence continues at coordinate 50,638,877 of CP106714.1, forward strand.
CCAAAATACAATCCTCTTTTTCTTTTTTTTGATGTGTTGTCTTTTGTCGTTGTTTTCGTAGGTACAAGGCCACGTACGGAGGCGTGGACATGGCACGTACGGAGGCGTGGACGTGGCACGTACGTAGGCTGTGTGCTGAAGCTTGCGGCGCTAGCGCGCGCGTGCGTGGGAGGTTGCTTGCGGCGCTGTTAGGCTGGCTAGGGTTTTGTTATGGGCTAGGGTTTGGTTTGGGCTAGGTTTAGTATTTTGGGTCTGTTTTAGGTATGACATTTGGGCTCGGGTTTAATTTGTGGGTTTGTAAAAAACTGTAAAAAGGGATTGTTTTGGACTTTTATTATTTGGTTTATTTTTTTTATTTTCTGTTTTCTTTGCTTTTTTGGTTTTATGGGCTCGGGCAAATTGGGCCATTTACATTAGCCTTAGGGCCCACCGGGCCCATTAGCCACTTTCAGCTTTTTGGCTTTTTGGCATTGCCGATTTCGTGTGTGCATAGTGTTTGTACACATCTGGTTACCGCGACGTGCTATTCTATCCTTAGCCTTGAACCTACAACCAACCAACCTTCAATCAACCACTCACACTTAATCAAAATATTTACTTAAAAGCCAAAGCCTTACCGTAACCTTACCGTGTGCCACCGGGTTCTAATAGCCTTTCCTTAGCTACTAATCACGAGTATCTCCTAGATCTGCAGTCACACATACACCATCAAACTTTGAGTGACTCATAATCCACACAAGTCACCCCTTTAGATCATACTCACATTCGGCCATTTACTTAAACCATAATCGAGTTGAGTACACTTACACTTTGCTAATGATCCTAACCATGCTTGCGATCTCTGAACCTTACCCTTGTTAATACAAGATTAATGATAATGAGAAGTTAGATAGCCCTTCGGCTTTTAACAAAACGCACTAAGGGGGTTAACAGAACACTTACCGAATCCAACCTTAGATCCTGCAGCCTAGATAGCTACTGAACAAGATTCGGCTTTTAAACTTGATTGAGAGTAGATACCAATCGATTTGTGATGGAGGAAAACAACACAGGTTTGGCACAAATAGGAATTTTGGCAAGGAAAGATGATGGTAATTCGGCAATAGAAGAATTTGGCTATGGAAAAATTTGGCAAAAAGGGAGGATGGTGATTCGGCAATGGAAGAAACTGATTGAGGGGAGAAAAAAAATGGAAACTCAAAGAATCTCTCAAGGGAATTCGGCAATGGGGAATTTGGCAATGGGAGAAAAGAATGAGGGGAAGAAAAAGAACAAATAATGGAACCCAAGGAACCTTTCAATGAATTCGGCACCCCCTTTTTATAGCCAAAGCCGAATCCTGCCTTCCCCCACAGTCCAATTCGGCACCAACACATCCACACCTCAATCCCCTATCTTTTCTCTCTTATCTTTACCTTAAATTTCTCTCCTGAACTCTCCCTTCCAGAGTTCACTCTATCACCACTACCTTCCTTTCATGTGCAAAAATAAAACCCCTTAATTTGCCACTCTTAAGCCTCGAACCTTGGACCTCCTCACTTGCTAGTAATACCACCTTATAGCTCCCCAAGTGACACCACCTTGCCACTGGACCACAGGCCCAATTGTGTCATTTTTCACTTATTTTTATTTAAAAGCCCACTACTCACCACCCTGATTCCTTAATTTATTAAGAATCCTCCACCACAAAACTCGAACCCAAAGCTTCTCCAACACACCTAGACACTCCAAATTCATTAAACCTTCAAAGTCGTCGTGTCATTTGTCATTTTCTCGCTCACTTAAAATTTTTCTGAGACCCAAAGCCCAAAGCCCAATAGGCCCAATTCTACTGGGCTCAAATTCGGGGCGTTACATCTTCTCTTTGGTATAAACAAAGTTTGATGTTTCCTTATTTCTTATTACATAATTTATTGTATTCTTTGAATTTTGATAGAATATGCCTTTTACCTTCGTACGAGCCAATTCTATTGTGACCTTTGTATATATGTGACCCCATTATGCATGTGAACCATTAGTTGTGATAACCCTATTATTTAGCGAACCCTATATAAATACAAGACCCCTGGATGAATGAACTATTTTGTATGCGAACTTACGTTGTATGCAAACCACTGAGATTATGCAAACCTGTATTTTTGTGCAAACTCATACTTTACATTGTTATGCGAAGTCATGTGTTACTTTGTTATGCTAACCTTTTTCTCTATTTTTTTGATAAGCTCACATGTTTTGCATTCTATGTATAATTTTATTCCATTGTTGTGTTATAACTTACCACATTATATGTTATATATACATGGTGTGTTGGAGGTTAGGTTGGGATAGAGAGTCACTTCGTGTAACACCCCAAACCCGGCCTAAACGTTACGACCGAATCTGGCATGTCACATAAAAGGGTTATTTAAAAACTGTGCGTTTGTTAAAAAGTTCGTATTCTTTTTGAAACTCCACATTTTGTGGTTTGTTTATAAAAGCCGATTCATTTAATGCCCACTTTACAAAGTTGTTATTAATTTGAATAAAATTGTATTTGTTGTGAAAATCGAGTTTAAGTAATTTTGAATAAAATAGTTTATTATCATTTCAGGAAAATCCCATATTGAACATTAAATAATAATCAGTAACCAAATTGAAAGCTAAAACCAAATAAAATACCAAAGGCCTTATTACATATCAAAATCCCAAAATTAAAAGTAAGTTTAAATATAAGAAACGAGTTTATGAGAAAACATTGTAGGGCCACCACAAATCTGCCTCGGCTCCCCAAATCCGCGGTCTAATGATTACCTGAAACATTTAAAAAGAGGGGGTGAGTTTACGAAAACTCAGTGTGTGTTTCCCCTTACGAGTGATAACTGGGCCTAAGCCCACAAAAGCAGATTGGGCCTTAGCCCTCACAATAACATACTTGGCCGAAGCACACATAAATCGAATCAAGCCGTAGCCCTAATATCACAGTATAGCAGATAACACATGCCAAATGATGCAAAACCCATTCTTTAGTCATATTCGGCCATAAGCCCATAACATAGCATATCGAACCATAGCATATTAAATCACATGTACATATAAGAATGACAATGCAGTCCCGAACCCACCTAGGTATCCATCCTCTACACACCACCCGTACCTGCCAATCACACCGTGGGGATTACTAAATCGACCCTCCATCCGCTACACACCATCGAAGGCGCCATTGCGATCAATCGCACATCGCCACTTATAATCGTGGCATAGCCACGAATAATGTGACAGAGTCACCGGATTCATAATATGTGACAAAAGTCACGGATACATAATATGTTACATAAGTCACCTGGATAATGTGGTAAAAACCACCGAACACTTCCCTTTATCAATATCACCCATATGCCCATGCAACATACATATTATTCAGATATTATGCAATGTGTCATGTATGCAAAACATATATCAAATATAAGAATAACATGAGTTACCATCATAATCAGATAGACATAAAATAACAAAATCAAGCTAATCAACCTCTAAAGGCATAATCGTAATTTTACCTACCAAGGGTATTTTCGTAATTTACCCACTAAGGGTATTTTCGTAATTTACCCACCAAGGGTATTTTCGTAAATTCGCACCTACAATGGCCTTTCTGAAGGCCTAATGTCGTCACTAGTGACTCAATTTACCATTTCCTGGTCAGATCTGGGACGTTTGAGCCTAAAACCCAATTTCGACCCATCCGGGCCCACACGCTCGTGTGGCCCACCCAGCACGAATCTAGCCACGTATATAAGTTCCACCTAGTCTAGTTCAACATATGCTAACCAATCATACAATTTACTCATATGGGCCCACCAGCCCATTGGGCCCACTTCGGCCCATCGAGGCCCAAGCAGCCCCAACCCGCACGAATACTACTGATGGCCTCAACTATCGCGTCGAAGCCCCACACGTGCGCTCGTACGCTCGTGTGGCTACTAATGCCATGTGACTGGCATTTCGGCATTTTGCCGCTCTACAGCTAGAGTAGAGAAGTACACACACTGTAACACCCCAAACCCGGTCCAAACACCATGACCGAATCTGGCATGTTACGGGAAAAACGAGTTTGAAAATTTCGAATTTGTACCAAATAGACTTGATAAAAACTTTGTTCCTTTTTGAAACCAAGTTGTTTAATGATGTTACTAAAACATTTAGACTTAGTAAACATTTACCTTTAAGTTTGAAAACAATTGATTTTCGTAAACTTATAAAATCGATCATATACGATGGTATAGTTGAAAACATATCGTTAAAGTTTTGAAATCGTTGTTGTGTCATGTTTTAGCAAATTAACCCAATCAGTCTATTAAAGCATATTAAAATCAAACTTAAAACATAAAAATAAAAGGCATAATTTAAAGGCTTTTACAAGTCCAAAATAAAACCCAAACGAAATTAAATAAACTAAAGTACTCAAATGCAAATGGTGAGTAAACTTTTTATTAGAGCATGGCATGCGCACCCGAGTCCATCCCGCTCCATGTCCGCGTCTCACGAGTCACTGAAATGTCAAAGGAGAGGGTGAGTCGAGTGACTCGATGTGTAAATCCCGCTCCCGATGAAACAACATGCTAACACACATCATACATAGCAATCATAATCAATGCAACCCGATCCTAACCATCCATACTCCTTCCTACCCCGTGTGGTACCAAACCACTGGTGACATACAGTCACGATGTGTTACCAAAACACTGGTGTCCCAAAGACACAATATCCATCAATGTGGTCCCAAACCACTGGTGTCCCAAAAGACACAATGTGCTACCAAAGCACTGGTGACCGAAGTCACAATTCCAATGATGATGGGGCCAACCCATCGTGTGTTACCAAAACACTAGCAGACGATCCCGTATCTCAAGTGGGGCCAACCCACGGTGGTCAAACCACAGGGACAAGTCGCAATGTGGTGCCAAACCACTGGTGTCCCAAAGACACAATGTGCTACCAAAGCACTGGTGACCGTAGTCACAAATCTGTTGATGGGGCCAACCCATCGTGTGTTACCAAAACACTGGCGTCAATCCCGTATAATCATCCGTGGGGCCAACCCACTGTGGTACTGAGCCATCGGGGGCGAGGCGCGAGGTACCAAACCTCTGGAGGTGCCAAACCTCTGGTGACCCAAAGTCACAAAGTGTGCTACCAAAGCACTGGTGCTCGTCAGCACAAAATATCACCGCTCCCTCATCACATATCCCCCATCAATATGCCATACTCATGTAATCATGCATCTCATGCAAGTCATGCATATCATGCCACCATACCAAGCAGTCTCTCATAACATACATACAAAACATAGGTCATGCTATTATACTTTATTAATAGTGCTCATAATAGAACAACTTACCCGAATCGTCCACATACCCCATTTTGGGTATTCACTAACCATCATACTGTTACGATTTTTAACAGGCAAACAGGTTATTAATAACATTACTAAGTATTAGTGTGCTAGTTTACACACCTGATAATACGAGCCTAGAAATCCAACGAGCAAAGCTAAGCCCCTCGAGTATTGACTCCTACAACCGGCCAAACATTAGGGGTTAGGCCTCTATGATATTCGGCCAACACCATCAAGACCAACAAGGATTGTCGAATCACCCTTACCTTACTATTGGTTCGGTTTCTTAGCAACCCGAATCACAATGATTCCTCCTCCAACAATCAGCACCCTAACAAACCAATAGTTAAACACTACTCATCTTAAACTTAGACTTAACCGAGATCAACTGATCAAAAATATACCAACTGCTTACCCCTTCACTTACCAATCGGTCACTTGCAGTCAAGGCTTCAATTGACTGCCTCACCTAATCACCACCACGATCAAAAGACCCTATCACAAGATAATTATCAAAAGCTTAATATCCTCCAACCACAACCAACAAAGAAACAACAGAGGGAGTTATGGCCATTCGGCCTTGCACTTACCAACACCCAACACCAATATTCGGCCAACCTAACACCAGGGAAGAGAGGAGGTTCGGCCAAGGCTTCAAAAGAAAAGGATTCGGTCAAGATGAAAACACAATCTAGAGGGAAATTTCGGCAATCACCAAGGGAGGGTTCGGCTAGTATCTTGAAAGTGAAGCAAAAGTAAGATGTGTTTCAAGAAGAAGAAGAGAATCGGCCAATGGTCTTGAGAAGAGAAGAAAATGGAAGAAGGATAGGTGCTTTTCGGTTTTGGAGAAGAAGGAAATAGAGAAAGTATTTGGAACAGGAGGTTTCGGCTACAATGTTTAAGCAAGAAAGAAGAAAATGAATATGACAAGGGATGATAGAAGTTTGGTTTACTTAATCAAGGAGGAGGGAGAGAGAGCATACGGCTACCAAAATAATTGAGAGCACAAAATCAACAAAGTTGCTGGACTTTCGGTTTGTGAAAGAAATGATGGAGAACACACTTGGACTTTCGGTTTTAACAAATGAAGAAAAACGAGAGAAAAATGGACACTTTTGCTTACCAAAAGAAGACCGAAAATGTACCCAAAGCCAAAATACATTCGGCCTCCCCTTCCCTACACTATGCCGCCCACTCCCCACTCCAACACCCCACAAAAATCGGCCAAGAATCCCCAAAACTCTCCCCACCAATCCTTCAAACGGCTTGACCAAGTCCACCTCCCCAATTTACTCTCCACCTTCCATTTGAATGGTATGACCAAGTCAATGGCGAGTTTGAACTCGCACACTACTACTCCTCCTCCATGCCGTAAAAATGGAAGCAAAAATGTGGGATTTCTGCAGCTTGAACATAGGACCTCCTTCCCTTGCAAGTGACGCTAAACACAAGCCCCAAGTGACGCATGGTTTGCCACTTTACTAGCTCAACTCTTGTGCTAAAAATCACCAACAAATAATTGTAAACCCCAGCTCCAACAGCTCCTCATACCCAAAGTTTAAAACTAAAATTTTCCTACCTACTCAAAGCTTACTTCTAGCCTACAATTAAACCCCTAAAACACTCAAATAACAACACAAAGACACCAACACATGCGATATCATGCAACACAAAAATTAGCCCCTAACCCGGATATTACGCTTTCTACCCCCTTAAGAAAAATTTCGGCCTCAAATTACAGTCAAAAGAGTTGCGGGTATTCTTGTCTCTCATCGTATCCTCGGGTTCCCATGTGGCTTCCTCCACACCATGATTCCGCCAAAGTACCTTAACCAAAGGCACAGGACTTTCTCTACGCAGAACTTTCACATCCCGATCTAGAATCGCCTTGGTTCTTCCTCTATGGTCATATCCGGATTCACCTCGATCTCCTCCATCGCCACAACATGCGATGGATCTGAACGGTACCTCCCAAAGCATCGAAGCGTGAAAAACATCGTGAATCGGCTAAGCTCTGCTCTGGCAACTCAGGTGATACGCCATCGTCCAACTCGTCTCAATACCTTATACGGCCCAATGAATCTCGGACTAAGCTTGCCTTTTACGCCAAACCTCGGCACCTTCTTCCAAGGCGAGACCTTTAAGAAAACCCGATCTCCCACAAATAACTCTATATCTCTTCGCTTAAGATCGGCATAAGACTTTTGCCGGTCCAAGCTTCCTTTAAACGAGATCGAATCAACTTAACCTTGTCCTCGGTCTGCCTCAAAGAACCAACTCGAGTCCCAACAACCGGCGTTCACCTAACTCGACCCAACATGTAGGTGAGCGACACTTCCTACCATACTGATACCTCATATGGTGCCATCTTGATGCTTGCTTGGTAATCAAGTGTTATAAAGGCGAACTCGCCAACGGCGAAACTCATCCCAACCGCCTCTGAAATCCGAACACAACCTCTCAACATGTCTTCTAAGATCCGAATAACTCTCTCTCGATTGCCCGCCGATCATGCGGGTGAAAAGCTTTGAAATCCAAACGAGTACCCAATGCTTGATGCAACGCTCTCGAACCTCGACGTGAACCTCGGATCCCTATCTCGAGATTATCGAAATCGAACACCGTGTAGCCTCACTATCTCGACACATAAAGTTTCGCCAATCTCGAGTGAATAGTCCACTCTCACCGGAATGAAATGGGTGACTTAGTCGACGGTCCACGATAACCCAAATCGAATCTTTCTTGCTTGGCGTAGCGGTAATCCATCGACGAAATCCATAGTTATCCTTTCCCATTTCCATCGAGGAATTTTCACAGTGAAGCAAACCCGACGGCAATCGATGTTCCGCTTTGACTGGCGACACGTCGGACATTTTCCAACAAACTCACACCTCTTTCTTCAAGCCGTGCCACCAAAATCGCTTCTTTAAGATCCCTATACATTTTACTACCTCCGGATGCATAGCATAAGGATCATGCATGTGCGTCTGAAGAATCTTCCGCCTCGGCTCAATATTTTTAGGCATACAAGCCTTACCTTGGAAACACGAGAACCTCATCACTAGATAAGTCAGAACCCTCCAAACCACCATTCTCGCACTTGTAACCTTTGCGCACTCGGACCTCATCCTCCAACTGCTTTCTCTTTGATCTCGCCAACCCAAGTAGGCTTAACTGCACTCTGCCAAAAAAATACTCCGTCGTCATACAAGCTCAAATGGGCAAACAAAGCTCTTAAGTGCGAAACAACCCTACGGCTCAACGCGTGCGCCACCACGTTAGCCTTGCCCGGATGATATTCAATCGAACAGTCGTAGTCCTTAAGCAATTCAACCCATCTACGCTGCCTCAAATTTAGATCCTTCTGGGTCAGTAAGTACTTCAAACTCTTATGATCTGTGTAGACGATTGACTTCTCCCCGTACAAGTAGTGCCTCCAGATTTTTAGAGCGAAGACTACAGCTGCCAGCTCCAAGTCGTGCGTCGGATAGTTGACCTCGTGTGGCCTCACCGCCGAAAGCGTAAGCCACAACCTTACCCTCTCGCATCGCGACACAACCCAAGCCCGTGTGTGATGCATCGCAGTAAGACCGTGAAATCCTTACCGGCCCTCGGTTGAATAAAAACAGAGCCTCAGTCAAGATCTTCTTCAACTTATCAAAACTCTCCTGCTTCTTCTCCCAAACGAACGGAACTCCCTTCCTTAATACGGCTTAGTCATCGGTCTTTGCAATTAACGAGAAACCTCCACAAATCTTTCGATAGTATCTGCCAAACCCAGAAACTCCGAATCTCAAATGATCCGACTTAGGAGGCTTCCAATCCAAAACCGCCTCAACCTTTCGAGGATCTACTCTAATCCCCTCACCGATACTACATGACCCAAAAACGTCACTTCACTAAGCGTAACTCACACTTACCGAACTTAGCATAGAGTTGCTTCTCCTCAAAATCGCAACACCACCCTTAAGTGTGCATCATGCTCTTCCTCCGACCTTGAATAGACCAAGATATCGTCAATAAAAACCACGACGAACCGATCCGACATCTTCTGCTTTGAAACACCCTATTCATCATATCCATAAAAGCTGCCGAGCGTTAGTCAACCCGAACGGCATTACCGAGAATTGTGAGTGCGTCATCGAGTCCAAACGCCGTCTTATGGATATCCGCTTCCTTAACTTTCAACCGATGGTACCTGGACCTCAAATCGATCTTCAAAACACCGATGCACCTTTCAATTTGGTCAAACAAGTCATCTATCCGTGGTAACGGATACTTGTTTTTAATCGTCGACTTATTCGGTTGGCGGTGATCGATACACATCCGCATCGAACCGTCCTTCTTCTTGACGAATAACACCGCGCTCCCCACGCGGCGAAACACTTGGCCTAATGAAGCCTCGATCCAACAACTCCTGAATCGAGCCTTAAGCTCCACCAATTCCTTTGGTGCCATCCTATATGGAGCAATAGACACCGCGCATCCACAGTAGCGAGATCTATCCCAAACTCTACCTCACGATCCGGTGGCAAACCCTAAGCTCCTCTGAAACACATCGACAAATTCCTTAACAAGATGCGACCTTTCTCAACAACGAGACTCCTTAGCCTCTAAGGCATACACATGAACCACATACGCTTCGCGACCGCTTCCCGACCATCTTTACCGCTTTTAAAGCCGATACCACATTGGATAAGTAATTTCTCCTATTACCTATCATACTCACTTCATCTCCTTATCCGTCGATAGAACCATGCGCTTAGCGCAAGAATCCACCTTGGCCTGGTACTTCACCACCAGTCCATCCATCGAGAATCGATCGAACTCCTCAAACGGCGCTTCCATCGGATCGAACAAAAACTACCCCTTGGAGTTCTAGGGGTACATCCTTATACAACTTATCTACCACTACTGAGTGACCTAGAGGGCTAAGTAATGCGGTCATCTTCCTAGAAGATATCTCGAATCTAAGTCCATGGTCTCAACTATACTACTAGCAACATACGAATCGTGGAACCCAAATCAATTAAAGCGGTATAGGAGAACCAAAAATCAAAAACGTCTGCGGTGATTACGTCCGGTCGTCGCCCCCTCGCGGCGCCTAGTTGCATACACCAAACCAGTGTCGTGTGCCTCGAAACTACCGCGCACCTGCTTCGGTGCTCCACGACCTCGACCAAATCCATTACCACCTCTGCCATTACCACGGCCCCTCGTGGTGGCGGTCCACCTCCTCTGAATCGGTTACGGCCCGACTCGGGATCGAATCTCGCCAACCTCGCGGGCGAGTCCGATGCGATGATCCGAGAGAACCACACTCGAAGCAACCCTTACCTCCCCGTCCAACAACCACCCCAATGAGTTTTACCACACTGACATCATGGCGGTCCTTGCCTAGCGCAGACACCAAATCTAGCGATGATTACGCCCCCCACTCGGTCTAGCCTCTCTTCTGCGGGTTACCCGACGATCCCGAAGACCCAAAGCTCCTCTTAAGCCTACTCCTGTCCATGTTCTGTCTTTTACCGACTCCTTAACACCTTCGGCTACCTTAGCCTTCTCGACTAAGACAACAAACTCGCTCTGGCTGCTGGAGCAATCAAGCGACCTCAACTCGTCTCGCACCATCCTCGAAACGAACACACCTCTCATGCTCGGTGGCTACAATGCCCACGGCATACCTACTCGACCGGGAACTCACCTCGTATTCAAAGACCATGATTTACTCCCCGAACAAGCCTCGAAAATGCCTTTCTCTGCGGGAGTCGATGTAGCTAGCCCCGATGTACTTCTTTTGGTATGCGGCTGCAAATAATCCCATGTCGGATCTCACCGCCACATCGTCCCGAACCGTGAGCCACCACCGATATGACTCATCCCGAGAAGCGATACAATCCCCTTAAGTTTCTCCTCGATCGTCAAGTCCGGATCGTCCCATGATCCGCCTCCGTTGCCTCCAAATGCAATACTCGCAGTGCTAGGAGCAACACCCGATACACCGGAAAAACTCGGCCCCGTTAGCCCGGAGCCTCTCGAGAACAGATTTCCTAACTCCCGCACCACCACCTACACCACCTACCCTTTTCCAACACCCGCAAAGACGCTGTGACCTTCGCGCGTCATCTCGATCGATCTTGGAACTCACCACCTCCACCGGGTGGTGGCGGGCAAGCATCTCATTTTCTCGAACCACCGCCAGATCCTACGGGCTCGAAAACCGTCATTCTACCCTACCTCTACCACGAGTATTACGACCACGTCCGCCTCGAGTGCTCATGTCTAAACGATCTACGTATCGATTAAAAGAATTTTTATGCATTAGTATAGTTCCACTTTCTTAACCGCAAAAAATTTTATGAATGGAGTTTATTCAGGGGTTCTTTCGAGCAATCAAGGTTTCAATCTTCTATCCTATTCACGCAAAAGAGATTATACATTCATTCCTTAACCCTTTCCATACCTATTCACTCATCGGACATTGCTGCCCATTCTAGCCCAAGGGTATTTTCGTCATTTTTCCCTACAGGGTATTTTCGTAATAAAAGATATTTTAAACTTTCGTAACACTGGTCAATTTGAAATTCCAAAAATTTGAGAGTGTTCTTTGAAAATTTTGTAAAATACTTTGTTTTGGAAACCAGGGGTATTTTAGTAATTTTCACAAACTGAGGGCGTTTTTGTAAATTTCAAAATCCAAATTTTCGATTGATACTTTGTAAAACAGAGTATTTGAATTTCGTAACATTATTGGAATTTTGGGGCAAAATCATTGAGTTGCTATTTTATAAACCGAGGGCATTTTAGTAAATTTACCCCTAAGGGCATTTTTGTAATTTTCCATAAATCAGGTTTTTCAAGAAAATTGTTGTAAATGTGACATTTTCGGTTTTGAAAGAGTTTATTGCAAAAGAATTTGAAAACATTAGGGTTGTATTTTTGAAAACATGGCTAATTCCCTTTTCGGGTTTTAGTCGTTAGGTTAAGTCTATGACCGAGCCTTTTTGGTCAGGGTGAACTCGAGCTACGCACTGTGGGATACTGCGAAGAGGAGGTGAGTCACGAGGGCTGCTTAAATACCAAGCTCTTCCTTCCTCTCCTAGACATGCGTCAGAGAGTTACCACACCCTAGCCCCGTGGCTGAGTCACAGATTGGTTTAGTGCTTTAAGTCTTATGCTTCAGTTCAAGTGTTTGAGTAATCTAATCCTAGGGTTCCAGTCCTATAAATCTAACTACGTTCCACATCACCTACCCTTCTACAAGTAGAAATTCACAGAAGAATTAGAGTTACTTACAGGCGAAACTCTGGTGCAGAGACTCGGGTGCCATGCCTTGTAAACCATGTATTCCATCACAAAAACACTTAAAACAAACTTTTGAAAACAGTTTGGGCCTCAAGCCCACAGCCGAGCTTTTGAACTTAGCTCTGATACCACAATTGTAACACCCCAAACCCGGTCCAAACACCATGACCGAATCTGGCATGTTACGGGAAAAACGAGTTTGAAAATTTCGAATTTGTACCAAATAGACTTGATAAAAACTTTGTTCCTTTTTGAAACCAAGTTGTTTAATGATGTTACTAAAACATTTAGACTTAGTAAACATTTACCTTTAAGTTTGAAAACAATTGATTTTCGTAAACTTATAAAATCGATCACGATACCGATGGTATAGTTGAAAACATATCGTTAAAGTTTTGAAATCGTTGTTGTGTCATGTTTTAGCAAATTAACCCAATCAGTCTATTAAAGCATATTAAAATCAAACTTAAAACATAAAAATAAAAGGCATAATTTAAAGGCTTTTTACAAGTCCGAAATAAAACCCAAACGAAATTAAATAAACTAAAGTACTCAAATGCAAATGGCTGAGTAAACTTTTATTAGAGCATGGCATGCGCACCCCGAGTCCATCCCGGCTCCATGTCCGCGTCTACGAGTCACCTGAAATGTCAAAGGAGAGGGTGAGTCGAGTGACTCAGTGTGTAAATCCCGCTCCCGATGAAACAACATGCTAACACACATCATACATAGCAATCATAATCAATGCAACCCGATCCTAACCATCCATACTCCTTCCTACCCCGTGTGGTACCAAACCACTGGTGACATACAAATCCACGATGTGTTACCAAAACACTTGGTGTCCCAAAGACACAATATCCATCAATGTGGTCCCAAACCACCGGTGTCCCAAAGACACAATCAGTGCTACTAAAGCACTGGTGACCGAAGTCACAATTCCAATGATGATGGGGCCAACCCATCGTGTGTTACCAAAACACTAGCAGACGATCCCGTATCTCAAGTGGGGCCAACCCACGGTGGTCAAACCACAGGGACAAGTCGCAATGTGGTGCCAAACCACTGGTGTCCCAAAGACACAATGTGCTACCAAAGCACCGTGACCGTAGTCACAAATCATTGATGGGGCCAACCCATCGTGTGTGTTACCAAAACACCGGCGTCAATCCCAGATATAATCATCCGTGGGGCCAACCCATCGTGGTGCTGAGCCACTGGGACGAGACGAGGTACCAAACCTCCGGAGGTGCCAAACCTCTGGTGACCCAAAGTCACAAAGTGTGCTACCAAAGCACTGGTGCTCGTCAGCACAAAATATCACCGCTCCCTCATCACATATCCCCCATCAATATGCCATACTCATGTAATCATGCATCTCATGCAAGTCATGCATATCATGCCACCATACCAAGCAGTCTCTCATAACATACATACAAAACATAGGTCATGCTATTATACTTTATTAATAGTGCTCATAATAGAACAACTTACCCGAATCGTCCACATACCCCATTTTGGGTATTCACTAACCATCATACATCTACTGTTACGATTTTTAACAGGCAAACAGGTTATTAATAACATTACTAAGTATTAGTGTGCTAGTTTACACACCTGATAATACGAGCCTAGAAATCCAACGAGAACGAAAGCTAAGCCCCTCGAGTATTGACTCCTACAACCGGCCAAACATTAGGGGTTAGGCCTCTATGATATTCGGCCAACACCATCAAGACCAACAAGGATTGTCGAATCACCCTTACCTTACTATTGGTTCGGTTTCTTAGCAACCCGAATCACAATGATTCCTCCTCCAACAATCAGGCACCTAACAAACCAATAGTTAAACACTACTCATCTTAAACTTAGACTTAACCGAGATCAACTGATCAAAAATATACCAACTGCTTACCCCTTCACTTACCAATCGGTCACTTGCAGTCAAGGCTTCAATTGACTGCCTCACCTAATCACCACCACGATCAAAAGACCCTATCACAAGATAATTATCAAAAGCTTAATATCCTCCAACCACAACCAACAAAGAAACAACAGAGGGAGTTATGGCCATTCGGCCTTGCACTTACCAACACCCAACACCAATATTCGGCCAACCTAACACCAGGGAAGAGAGGAGGTTCGGCCAAGGCTTCAAAAGAAAAGGATTCGGTCAAGATGAAAACACAATCTAGAGGGAAATTTCGGCAATCACCAAGGGAGGGTTCGGCTAGTATCTTGAAAGTGAAGCAAAAGTAAGATGTGTTTCAAGAAGAAGAAGAGAATCGGCCAATGGTCTTGAGAAGAGAAGAAAATGGAAGAAGGATAGGTGCTTTTCGGTTTTCGAGAAGAAGGAAATAGAGAAAGTATTTGGAACAGGAGGTTTCGGCTACAATGTTTAAGCAAGAAAGAAGAAAATGAATATGACAAGGGATGATAGAAGTTTCGGTTTACTTAACTGAAGGAGGAGGGAGAGAGAGCATACGGCTACCAAAATAATTGAGAGCACAAAATCAACAAAGTTGCCTGGACTTTCGGTTTGTGAAAGAAATGATGGAGAACACACTTGGACTTTCGGTTTTAACAAATGAAGAAAAACGAGAGAAAAATGGACACTTTTGCTTACCAAAAAGAAGACCGAAAATGTACCCAAAGCCAAAATACATTCGGCCTCCCCCTTCCCTACACTATGCCGTCCACTCCCCCACTCCAACACCCCACAAAAATCGGCCAAGAATCCCCCAAAACTCTCCCCACCAATCCTTCAAACGGCTTGACCAAGTCCACCTCCCCAATTTACTCTCCACCTTCCATTTGAATGGTATGACCAAGTCAATGGCGAGTTTGAACCGCACACTACTACTCCTCCTCCATGCCGTAGTAAATGGAAGCAAAAATGTGGGATTTCTGCAGCTTGAACATAGGACCTCCTTCCCCTGCAAGTGACGCTAAACACAAGCCCCAAGTGACGCATGGTTTGCCACTTTACTAGCTCAACTCTTGTGCTAAAAATCACCAACAAATAATTGTAAACCCCAGCTCCAACAGCTCCTCATACCCAAAGTTTAAAACTAAAATTTTCCTACCTACTCAGGCTTACTTCTAGCCTACAATTAAACCCCTAAAACACCGAAATAACAACACAGCACACCAACACATGCGATATCATGCAACACAAAAATTAGCCCCTAACCCGGGATATTACACACACACACACCTGATAGGAGTCTGGTGCTAATCCGCGCTCCGACCACTCCTGTGCCCAAACGCCCTCCAAGGTATGTTAACTCTCCTCTTGGAATGCTCTTTATATAGCTAGCTCTTCACCTTCATTCTTTGTGTCTTTTTCGATGTGGGATCCCTTCACGATGAGAGTTTAAATTCAATGAAACTCTTGCCGTCCAATCCGCAAAATAAATACTCCTTTGCTTCTCACGAGATTCGAACCCAGGCTCCCTTGCAACATAATCCACGCCGCTAACAACTTTACTACAAGCTCCTCTTGTGTCTTAAACCATGCGCAACTAAATATAAACTATGGCCCAAATTCTAAGATCCAAGTAAAAAGAAACCAAAATGCAAAAGCCAAGACTTGAACCTTGGACCTCCTTCTTTCCTTGTGGCGTCACCCCCTTGCCTCTTATGTGGCGTCACTTTGCCACTACACCACACACTCCACTTGTGTTATTTTCCTCCCTATTTTATTCTTAAGACCTACATGCTAACTTCTAGGGTTTTTTTCTCCTAAAACCAAAATTTCCCCAAATCCAATATTTGATCCCGGAACTTCATAGAAGCCCTCTAACTTTCCAAAATCACTTATCTAATAAGTCTAACTTGCATTTAGGCCAATCTCTTGTTCTCCAAAAATTTAAACGCTACTACGCTCAAGGCCCATTGGGCCCAATCCTACTAGGCCCAATTTTAGGATGTTACACTTCGGTGGCTAATGTAGCTCACCAAATTTGGATCGAACCAAATCGACTGGGTTTGGGGGTGTTACAAATGATATTACCAAGTTATTGGCAAAGATCTTACCAGCAATCTTACTCTTCCTTTTGGAACTTACTTGTCATATATTTTTAACTACCTCAGCATACCAACCCGTGGCAACCCTCCTATTACCACTAACCATACTCTTAGTTTTGGCGCTCTTCGTCATGCCAATTACAAGAAAGATCCACTTATCAGCAATTGTTTAAAGGGTGTTCAACCAGAACCACACAAGGTTGATGATGATGAAGTTAGAGGTGAGAATGATGATGTTCCTTCACCCGAGCCAGCTCTGGCACCTGCTCCTTCAGTTGGTCTTTCGCAATTTGCTCCACCACAAGCCCAAAGGCTCTCGACCAATACTCTTGCTATTCTTGACGCTATTGGGTCATTACGAGACGACTTTAAAGGTTTAAACATTAGGATGTCTAAGATGGAGGATAACATGGGCTCTATGTTATCTTCTTTGGAGGATCAAATAGCTTAGCTTATGGCTAATTTTCCTCCATTGCTACCTCCTTCTCAAGAGGATTAGACTAGCATTTGCATTATCATACATTTTTCATTTGCATCATTAGTTTATTTTGACTTTGTTACCTATGACTATGAATGACTATACTTTAATGTTTATATTGGTATTTTTCAGACACTTTAATGTTTATATTGCAAATGTTAGTTTTTTGTTCTAAATTTTAAATATTTGCCTTTGAACTAACAATATCTCTTTCTTAAGCTTTATTTATTGCATCTTGATATAACAAAAAGGCTAGAAAGAAAGGTAAATTATTTGATTATTGGTTCATTGATTTAAATTACTAATATTTTATTGCCAACAATTAAGTGACCAATTTTTCAAAATTATAAAAACAAGTCTTTGATTCAACTTGAATTTTAACAAGGGGGAGTAACAAATTCAAAAACAAATTTACCAAAATGTTTTGTTATATCAAAAAGGGGAAGATTGTTAAAAATAACTTTATTTGATAAATTATTTTTATTAACAAATAAAATTGTTTTTTAATAAAGTTTGTTTTTGAACAAAGAAATTATAAAGTTCAAGTATAAAACTATTTCAAGTCTTCCAAACAACTTAGAAAATGTTTTGAATACTTAGAAAATTCTTGGACAAAGTTCAAAAACATTTCAAACAATTTTAGCTCAAGTGAAACATTTTAAATCGAGTGAAAAACTGTCCCTTACAAAAAGTATTGATACCTTAGCCAATTGGAATGGTGGAAATGTGCAAGTATACACAATCGTAACAAGTAATAAAGTGACAAGTAAATGTCTAGTTATCGTACCCACAGGGACTGTAAAAGAATTATTTATGAAAATGATTTTAAACACTTTGGTGATGGAAAAATATTTGATTTTTGAAAACTATTCAGAAACTAAAAGAAAAACAAAGTAAAATAAAATAAAATAAAGTTCAAGGGCACGATTTCAAAAACTGGTTTTAATCAAGATGATATAATTGTGTTGGATTAATAACATTTCTTACCTTAGAATTATTAAGCTTGTGTTTATACAAGTTAAAACATGGCAACTCGATAATTTTCTAACTTATGAACATACTTACGAATAAAAATCCATTCATCTGCTGTACATATTTCTATGCAAATTCGAACGATTAAACAGACTTCTACTAGTAAGCATGTTATTGCACATACATACTTATTAAATTAAACAATCTCTCGCATATTCCTATGTCGATGCAAATGATTAATTCAACCTAAGAAGCATATAAAAGATCATGTGAAGTAGCAAAGTATTTTTACCTTGAAACAATTTAATCACAAAAATCCTGCAAGTTATGCAAGGCATATGTATCGTCAAATACAATGCTAATTTAATCTTCAGCTACCTTAGACGAAATAAACATGCACAGATTAAGTATTGTGTCCATTAATTACAATTTCAATGCGTTTAAATAATTAATTCATTAGTTATCTAAACAATTAAAATGCCAGATAACTTAACATGATTTTACTTAATCGAACATTTCACCGAGGCCTCTAACAGCATAAACACAATTTTAATAATCTAAGAGAGCGAAATGAAATCAAACCAACACGAATTAAATTCAAGCTAAATTGATTAAATTAAACATTTCAAAAGCATGAATATTCATAAGCATGTTTTTCAAAACAACAACAAATAATTTAAAGAGATAGGAAACAAGAAACAAATCCGGTGGCTCTCCGTGGCTTGTCTGATTGATCCCTTCTTCGTTCTTCATTGTCCTCGGCTATCAAAGGGGCTTATGAACACTTCAATTGCTGCTTCAAATGGCTGGAAAAACACCTCTTTTCCAAGAGGAGAAATCGACACAAGAACACCAAAAAGGGAAAAGGGAAAATAGGGAATTGAGAGAAAATGAGAGAGGAGAATGTGAAGGCTTGAGGTGTGTTTTGAATGAGCAGCTAGGGGCTGTATTTATAGGTGATCAAGGCTGCTAAAAATAGCAATTACCAGCAGCAAAAGAGGCTCCCTTGGCCGGTCATCCCATGTGGCAAAGTTGAAAGATTCAACTTTGCTAAATATAGCATGGGCAAATCTTAAAAGCCATGAATTTTGGAGGGGTTTGAATGAGGTTTTGAAAGATCTTCAAGGACTCCTTTGCAAGCTGAATTAATCAGCTAATAAGCTAATTTGGGCCATCATTGTGGACGGTTTGGGCTGCCCAATAGGTGGCTGCTTCGGTTCAATCGGTTCGGTTCAACCAGTGTGGTTCAACTAGCCCTTTTTTCCCATAATTAATTAATAATAATTTATTTAGCCCAAATTAAATTGGGAATAAATTAAGATTAATTATTGTCAAAACCATTCTTTATCGAGTTTAAAAAGAACGGGAAACGACTTTAAAAGTATGGAAATGGAGTCGCCACTGATCTTTTATTTGAGGTGTGATCGAATCACCTTAAGATGAATTATTTTAATAAAACATTTGAATTTATTAAAACAATAATTTTGGTCTACGAAATATAAGAAAACGGGTTCGGGAGTCAATTATGTACGAGGAAGGATTAGCCCCCTCGCAACGCCCAAAATTGGTACCAAATTGATTAATTAATGTCCTAATGTCAAGAATTTGAAAGATTTAAAATTACGACCTTCTTTAACTCATTTGAAGATATTCAAATTTGAATATTGAGATTTTTTAGTTCCGAAGGAATAAAATATCACATCCAACATGTTAGGATGTAACACTTCAAGTCATCGAATCCTAAATCATCTTAAAATTTGCAAAACTCATGTATTGATGTTTTGAAAGGGTATTTCGTTATTTGAGGTCAAACGAAAAATCGAAACCCAACACATTAGGGCAAGATCGCTCAGATTTCCCAAACTCGAAACATTTCCTTATTTTGAAGTTGAGAAAAACATGAATAAGGTTTTAAAAAGATATTTAGTTATTTGGTCAAACGAATAACCGAAACCCAACACATTAGGGCACGATCTCTCAGATTTCCAAACACGAAACATGCCTTCTTTTGAAATCGGGTAAATCATGGGTAAATTTTTAAAAGGATATTTAGTTATTTGGTCAAACGAAAACTGAAACCCAGCATGTTAGGGCACTATCTCTCGAATTTCCAAACACGAAACATTGCCTTGTTTTGAAATTCGGTAAATCATGAGTAAATTTTTAAAAGCATATTTAGTTATTTGGTCAAGCGAAAAACCAAAACCCAGCACATTAGGGCACGATCTCTCAGATTTCTAAACACGAAACATTGCCTTATTTTAAAACTTTGGGTCACTTTGATATTTGAACGATATTAAACTCGATTTCTTCTTTAACAAATATATTATAATGGAATGACAATATACAAAGCACAGTAGCAATACATACATAAAAATATTCTAATAAAGAATCACAAATAATTAATGTCTACACATTAGGAAATATAACCCATAAAATAACGAACAAACAAACACCTAATACATAGAAAATAGCATGCCTCAATTTAGATAACACACATGTAATAATAACTTGGTATAAAATAAAAATAATGATGACATATAAAAGTGTTTTGAATAAATACATAATTTGAAATAAAGTTTTCTAAAGAGACAGATTATATACATAAACTAATTTAGAAGAAAATATATATATGAATATGTGTATACATGAATAAATTTAAAAGAAAATATTTACATAAAATGATACGAAATCAATAATATATATACGCAAAAATAATATAAATTATGTATATATATATATAAAAGAACACATATCTATATATGTATACATAAAAATAATTTAATATAAATTACATATGTATGTAAAAGAATATATATAAGTTTAATGAAAATAATATAGAGAAATAAATGATACGTTTAAAATATATATAACATTTGATATTAATTTCGAAAAGAATAATTGAAAAGGAAAAACAATAAGCAAACAATTACATAAATTAATTCAAGGACTATATCAAAATCAGAACAATATTATAGAGCTAAAAAGTAAATAAATTACAGTGCAATTCAAAAAAAAGGGCTAAATATAAGGCGCGTAAATTAAAGGGATTAAAATCGCAAATATTTCAGTTGACCAAAACGCAGTGTTCGGATAGGACTAAAATAAAAACAGAACAAAACATTAGGACCAAATCAAAACGAAATAAAACTTTAATTGAAAAGAATATAAATGCAGGGGGGCTTTTCGCGCAAATAACCTGAAAATACAAAACACGCGGATCCTTCAAATTTAACGGATCGGGTCGAAAAGCGGGTGGCTACGGTTGGCGACGTTTCGGGTTTAAATGACCCACGCCGAAATGACGTCATACAAATCGGCTTTAAATAGCGAAATCAGTCTAAAAAAAACATTTATACACTGTTTTAAAAAAATATAAAAAGAACACTCTGAAAACCTAGCCCTATTTTCATTTTCTTTAGCCGAAACTAGGTCCTCTCACTCAGCCACCGTCGAGACTCTCTGCTAACCCGACGGTTACACTCCCTGACGCTCCGTCACACCAACATCGTATTCGATGGTCGAGGCCACGCAGAGAGGGGCCTTTGATGCTTTATTTTCAAACCTGACTACGACAACGGAATAGGATCTCCAGCGACGCACCTGTGGGTTCAAGTAACGCCTCTCCTTTCCCTTTTTTTGGTTTTTTTGCAAACGAATGAAATGAAATATTCAAAAAAAGAAGCAGAAAACAGAAGATTCAGGACTGAAGAAAAAGAACCACCTCGTATTTTTTATTTCTTTTTTGGATTTTTGTGTTCTGTCTGCGTTATACAGTATATGCGTGAAAAAAAAAGGAAAAAAAAGGAACCTTTACAGAGTTTATTTCTTTTCTTTTATAGCCGAAAGATAAAAATCTTTTCTCTTTTTTTTTTTTATTCTTGCTGGATTTTTGTTGTTACTCTGCTATTGGTTCTTCTGTTTTGCAGGTATGAACGATGCGGACGTGGCGTACGGAGGCGCGTGGATGCAGTGAGGCACGCGTGGGATCTGTTCGTGGGCATTTGAAACGGCGCGCGTGCGAGGCAGCACGCGGAAGTCAAAGGGCGCGCGGGGAGTGGTGGCGAGAGAAGGCGCCAGAAGCTTCTGGAGTTTTGCTCTGCTTAGGCTGTTTGGCTGGCTTAGAGTTGGGTTATGTATTGGGCCCATTTTGTATTTGGGTTTGGGTTTGATGTAAAAGGACATTTAATGGACTGCTATTATTTTTTATTATTGGTTATCTGTGGGCCCGGGTGGATTTGGGCATCTACAATTATATTATAATTAAATCTTCATAATTGGACTGTCTTGGGCTGGAAAAAAATTTGCCTTGAACTTCAAATTGCTTCTCGGTTTTGTTCTTCGAGCAGTGTCTGCCGAGTCGATTTTTGCCTTTTGTGCGAATCTATCAAAAATAGTCAAAATTAAACAAAATTCACTATAAAATTAATTAAAATTAATCATGTTCATATTTTTAGCACACTTTAATTATTTTATGACATTTAATTAGTTTTCGACAAGAATTTACTCGAAACCACATGAATTTGGGTCAAAAAGGGCATGAAAAAGTATATAAGTTTTTGTGTTTCCACACCCCCAAACTTAATTCATTGCTCGTCCCGAATAATGCACAAATTTGAAAAGAATTTTCTCGGAAACACCTTTGAAAAATTCCTTCAGAACAACTTTTGTTTTTCTCAAAATTATGAATTTGGTATACTTAGGCTCAGAAATAAGAAATTTGATAGTTATGCTACTTAAGCATTCATATCGTTCAAATTACCTCCAACAATTATTATACTAGCAAAATTAGACTTGAATGTTCTTTAGTAAAGACACACATGTTATTCGCTACCAATTTGATTTTTATTCCTTATTGAAAAAGTAAACTGCAATTATTAAGCTTAACTAATGTCTTCATATGTTGAACAAAGCAATTTCTCTCCACTAATGTAGGTAACATGGGAATCTTGAATCAATAGGTCTTTAATAAGGTTGTAGCGTGGCTTGGCTTAAAGGTAGGTAAAAGATAGATAAATTTTTGGCTTAAAAACCCTAGACTCAGCTTACAATCGAACCTTCGAAACTTTCACCCTTGATACCCAACTTATACTCTTTTGATCAATTATTTCATTTTGAGTACATGTTTTTTTTTTTCAAGCTCAAACTCGAGCACCTGCTTCATGTACTACAATTTTTTTTTAACAATTGATACTTCTTTTCAACTCCACCAAACTTATTTTCAAACGATCTTCTAAATAATACTGAATCTAGTGTTTGGGACAATTTTAGAAGTAATGAAGAGAAAATTGATGGCTAAATATTGCATGGGTCCAAATAAAATTAGGCCATATAGTCTCAAAATCGGGTTTCAAGGGATAATTTTATCATGGTCGGCTTGAAAGGCTCAAACGGTCCAAACAACAGTTGCCTAAATCATTTTCAACATTCCATGCTTCCTAGGATTTCGCCTCAAGAAATTACTAAGTCAATTCTAAAAACTTAAGCTTTCATGCATGCCTAATTTTTTCGTAAGGAACTAAAAATTTTATGGTACGAACTTACATGCTTTATTAAAAATACAATCACATCTTTATTAAGCTAACATAATAAATTATTGAAATAATATAACTTTATTAATACTGAAGTTTAGCAATGAAACACCCCATACCCGGGCCACGAGCCTGGACCAGATCTGGTATGTTCCTCGAAGTAAACCGGTTAAAAATTCTTTTATTACCTTAGAAAACTGTGTGTTTTGAAGAAATGTTGTTTGTGGGTTGGGCTTGAGTTGAAGACAAGTTTATTTTATAATGAAAACCCATTTATTTCAGGTGACAAAATATTTAAAGTTTATTTTAAATTAAACTTGCTTAGTCTTTAATTAATAAAAAAAATTCATAACATGATAAATAAATAAAATAGAATAAAATAGTTCCCTAAAGCCTCATTACATCAATTAAAAACCCAAAATGAAATTTAAAGTACATAGAAAAAAAAATAAAGAGTCCACAAAATAATTTCCTTGCTGGGCATGGCCACCACTGAGCTCCTGTCGACCCGATCCATTACTGATCATCACCTGAAAAATGTTCCCACAACGGGGTGAGTCAACAGACTCAATGTGTACCACAACACTAAAATTTAACAATTCTGGAATATATTATCATATCAAATATGTATTCATATAACAGATAGAAAAGATGATGCAACCCGAACCCACACCTAGATAGCCATCTGCTACACGTCTCCCGTACCAACCTGCACACCGTGGGGACTACTAAGTCGACCCTCCATCCGCTACACACCATCGGCGCGCCATTGCGATCGGCGTGCTCATCGCCCTTATAAATATTCGTGGCATAGCCACCAGATTAAATAATTGTGACCGAAGTCACCACATCCAGATATCGTGGTCTTAAATCGCCACATTCAGATAACGTGACCGAAGTCACCACATTCAGATATCATGGTCTTAGATCACCACATTCACTTCCCCTTTTTCATATAACCCGTATGCCCCATATTATACATGCTATGCATTTCACATTCTCATCACTTATCACATGTTAAATATAACATATTTCATAATCCTAGTAGGAGTAGGAAACGTACTTGAGTACTCTTGTACCATTACATGGTACCTTAGCCATATTCACATTCTTATAAACATACACATATTAAACATTGCCATAAATCTTATTAAAATTTAGTGTGGGGTACACACCTGATTCGCTTAACAAATTCACTGAAATCCCGAAGTCCGATCTACTGATTTAGATCTCAAGTTCCTACATTTGATTAATCACTTACTATTTAGTAAAAGCCTATTCGGCAATAAGACTAAATCCCGAAGGATTATTGTAACCAAAACTTACCTTGTTGCCGATTGGATTAAAAATCAAATCCCGAAACCTTGCTGAGTTCCTTCTTGAAATCGGCTAACCACCAATTCACTTAGCTATGTCGGGTTTAGCTTTTGAATAAATAAGAAACAGATTCTAAATACCAAAAATAGGCCTTGGCCGAATACCTCATGTACTTACTTTGTGGATTCTAAAATCCCAAAAAGAATCACTTGCTTAGGGAGTTGTCGAAATACCTATAGACTTATATTAGATTTGATTTCAACCTTAAACATAATAAATGGCCTTTGGCCGAATATTCACATATCTTACCTTGAATCTTTAAATCCCGAAAAGTAGTCTCTTCTCCCTGGTAGTCGACAATAGTCAAAATCCGAAAGATCCTTCAAGTTTCTGGTCGAATTGCTAATAGGATTAGTACCTTGCTTTCGGTAAAAAGAAAAGGAATGAGAATCGATTGACCACAGATCTTACCCTTTTGATGCTGTAGTTGACTGCTCCCTTACTTAGATCCTCAGAGGAATTCAGCTATGGCTAGAGAGAACTTGGTTTCGGCTTCCTTGATGGATTGGATTGGAGAAGAAAAAGAAGAAGATGAAGAATAGAGATGGAGGATTCGGCTAGAACACAAGGTATTTTTGTCTTGGCAAAAATAAAAGAGAAGAGAGGAGTTTTTGCTTGAGAATTCGCGAGAGACTTTCAAGAAAAGAAATAATATGAGAATGGCCTCTCTTTTCCTCCTATTGCCGAAATTACTAGGCCAAGACTCCTTACTTGGCCATCACTCTTCTATTTTGATAGCTTTATCTCTTTAATTATCACTTTATTCAAATTAAAAGAAATAATCCTTCAATTATCCCTTATCTTTATTATCACACCTTTTATCTCTAAATAATAATAAAATAAAAGGATTTTAAACTCCTAAAATATAGCCTATGTGCCGTCCACCTCTGTCCATCCTTGCAAAAGAAAATAAAACTTTTATTTTGCTTCCCTCTGACTCGAACCTTGGCCCAATTTCTCTTGCATGTGGCGTCACTTACAGAGGCGTTAAGTGGCACCTCCAAGCCACTTTTCCATGCCTATTTGTGTGTCAAATTTTCCCTACATTTCCTCTTAAGACCACCTTGCTTCATGTCCCTCTTTTAAACTTTAAACTTAACATTTCTTAAGCATTTCCTTACATTTCTAAGACATTTCCTTACATTTCCAAGACAAGACATTTCCTTACATTTCCAAGTCATTTCCTTACATTTCCAAAATTTCTAAAATTCACATAATACATTCAAGACACACACAAGCATGCTTTCACATTCAATTAAGCAAAATGCATAGGCCCTAATCCCGGATATTACAGTTCTACCCCCCTTAAAATAATTTCATTCTCAAAATTACCTGGTTGAAATAGATGGGGGTATTGCTGTCACATTGCCTCCTCGGGCTCCCACAAAGCTTCCTCCGATCCATGATTGCGCCATAACACCTTGACTAGAGGAACTGACTTCTTCTGTAAAACTTTCACATCACGTTCCAATATCTGAATCGGCTCTTCCTCGTAGGACAGGTCTGGTCTTAGCTCCACCTTTTCAACTGGTACCACATGAGATGGGTCTGATCGATATCGACGTAGCATGGATACATGGAATACGTCATGCATCTGTCTCAATTCCGAAGGTAACTCTAACTGGTATGCCACTGGTCCAACTCGCTTCAACACTCGATAGGGCTCTATAAACCTTGGGCTTAACTTCCCTTTCCGACCAAACCTCATCACCTTCTTCCAAGGCGAGACCTTAAGGAATACCTGGTCTCCCACATCAAACTCTATCTCTTTCCGCTTGAGGTCGGCATACGACTTTTGCCTGTCAGAGGCTTCTTTCAATCGTGCCTGAATTATCTCAACATTCTCTTCGGATTCGGCCACAATCTCAGGACCCAAAACTCGACGTTCTCTTAATTCTGTCCAACACGTAGGAGTCCGACACCTTCGACCATACAGTGCTTCGTACGGTGCCATCCGAATACTAGCTTGGTAGCTATTGTTGTAGGC
Source organism: Gossypium bickii (assembly GCA_025503065.1). Classification (NCBI taxonomy): domain Eukaryota; kingdom Viridiplantae; phylum Streptophyta; class Magnoliopsida; order Malvales; family Malvaceae; genus Gossypium; species Gossypium bickii. Next base: position 50,665,927 of record CP106714.1, read on the forward strand.
GAACTCTGCTAAAGGCAAATAGTCTTCCCAACTTCCTCGGAAATCCATCACACAGCCCCTCAGCATATCTTCTAACACTGAATTACCTGCTCGCATCGCCTGTCCGATCGTGGATGAAAGGCCGTAGTGAAATCCAACTTAGTGCCTAAAGCTTGATGAAGTGCCCTCCAAAATCGAGACATAAACCTTGGGTCTCTATCTGAAATGATTGACACCGGCACTCCATGTAACCTCACAATTTTCGCCACATATAACTTTGCCAACCTCTGCAAAGAATAGTCAACTCTCACCGGGATAAAGTGCGTGGACTTGGTCAAACAGTCCACTATTACCCATACCGAGTCCTTCTTAGTAGGCGTAAGGGGAAGCCCACTAACGAAGTCCATGGTAATTCTCTCCCACTTCCACTGCGAAATCTTGATTGGCTGGAGTAATCCCGATGGAACTTGGTGTTCAGCCTTAACTTGCTGACACGTCAGACATTTTCCTACGAATTCCGTAACTTCCCACTTAAGATCAGGCCACCAAAATTGTTCCCTTGGATCCCTGTACAACTTAGTGCCTCCGGGATGCATAGCATAAGGGCTACTATGCGCTTTTCGAAGAACCTTTTGTCTTAACTCCTCATTCCTCGGCATATAGACCTTTCCCTTGAAGCACAAAACTCCTACATCACTAACACCATAGTCCTCTAACTCTCCATTCTGTACTTGTTGTAGCTTAACACTTAGGTCCTCATCTACCAACTGACCTTCCTTTACCTCATTCAACCACGTGGGTTTGACTTGCAATTCTGCCAACAAACTCCCATCATCATACAAACTCAAGTGTGCAAACATTGCCCTCAGGTCCGACACTACCTTCCGAGTTAAGGCATCTGCTACCACATTCGTCTTGCCCGGTGGTACTCTATCGAACAATCATAATCCTTCAGTAATTCCACCCACCTTTGTTGTCTCAAGTTTAACTCTTTTTGAGTCAAAAAATACTTAAGACTCTTGTGGTCCGTGTAGATTATCGACTTCTCGCCATAGAGATAGTGCCTCCACACCTTAAGAGCGAAGACCACTGCCGCCAATTCCAAATCATGAGTTGGGTAGTTAACTTCATGAGGCCTTAACTGTCGAGACGCATAAGCAACTACTTTTCCATCTTGCATTAGAACACAGCCTAATCCCATATGCGAAGCGTCACAGTACACCACAAAATCCTTTCCTGCCTTAGGCTGAATCAAAACTGGTGCTTCCGTTAAGACCCTCTTAAGCTTCTCAAAGCTCTCCGTTGCTTATCTGTCCATACAAAGGGTACTTCCTTCCTCAAAAATTTTGTCAAAGGCGCGGCTATTGACGAGAACCCTTCCACGAACCTCCTGTAATATCTTGCCAAACCTAAGAAACTTCGGATCTCAGCCACGGACCTAGGTGGTTTTCAATCTAACACTGCCTCGATCTTCCCAGGATCCACCCTTATACCTTCTGCGGATACTACATGTCCTAAGAATGCCACCTCCTTAAGCCAAAATTCACACTTGCTGAATTTGGCATAGAGCTTCTTCTCCCTTAATACATGTAACACTATCCGTAGGTGCTCATCATGCTCTTCCTCTGACTTTGAATACACAAGGATGTCGTCGATGAACACAACGACGAACCTATCCAAGTAGGGTTGAAAGACCCGGTTCATCATATCCATGAACGCGGCTGGTGCATTCGTCAATCCAAACGGCATTACTACAAACTCATAATGGCCATATCTTGTCCTAAAGGCTGTCTTATGGATATCTGCCTCCTTCACTTTCAACTGATGATATCCCGACCTTAAGTCAATCTTTGAGAAAACTGCGGCCCCCTTAAGCTGATCGAACAAGTCATCTATCCTTGGCAAAGGATACTTGTTCTTGATGGTCAGCTTATTCAACTGACGATAGTCTATGCACATTCGCATAGTTCCGTCCTTCTTCTTCACAAACAAGACCGGCGCTCCCCACGGAGACACACTGGGTCGAATAAACCCACGGTCAAGTAACTCCTGAATCTGAGCCTTGAGCTCAACTAACTCCTTTGGCGCCATACGGTATGGAGCGATTGACACAAGAGCTGTTCCCGGTAGCAAGTCTATTCCAAATTCCACCTCCCTATCTGGGGGTATTCCTGGTAATTCCTCTGGGAACACATCTTCAAAATTCCTTACGGTTCTAACTCCACTGACACCTTCTTCCTTTCCATCTAACGCACTTACGAAGGCTCAGTGCCGACACTACATTAGACAAGTAGTTTCTTCTTTCTCCTATCACAATGACCACCTCATCCTCTGGGGTCCTTAATTCCATCCGTTTAGCCACACAATCCAACATGGCCCGATGCTCCACTAACCAATCCATACCAAGTATGAGGTCAAATTCTCCGAAGGGTAACTCCATTAAGTCAGCCCGAAAGTTCACTCCCTGAATTTCTAGGGGTACACTCCGAAAGATCTTATCCACCACTACAGTTTGGCCTAATGGGCTTACTATAGTCATCTGCCTATCAGAGAGTTCAGAGTCTAGGCCTAGTGTTTCCACTATACTACATGCAACATAAGAATGGGTCGAGCCCACATCAATTAAAGTAACATAAGGCTTGCCATAAATGAGGAACGTACCGGTTATGACGTCCGGTGCGTCTCCATCCTCCCTCCGGCGAACTGCATAAATCAAACCCGGTTGCCTTACCTCGGTGATAGCGCAAAGACTCTCTGCGGCGTTCCCACGCCCTCTCTGCCAAAGACCATTACCTCGGCCATTCGGACCACGGCCTCGCTAAGGCTGCTGTCCACCTCTACCAACTTGATTAACATTCTGAGCTACTGGTCAATTTCCATCTGGCCTCATAGGGCAATCCTTAATCAGATGGTCCTTTGACCCACACTTGAAGCATCCCCCTGTCTTTTTTCAAAGACTCTCCTAAGTGCTTCTTCCCACACTGATCACAAGGACGATACTGCCCTCCTGTACCAACTTGCTGACCTCGCGGCCCACCAGCTCTGGGCCTTTTCTGCACACTCCCAGACGGTCCTAGCGACCCATAACCCCTCTTGGGCCTATTCCTATCAGAGCTCTGCTTTACCGAGTCCTTGATTCCCTCGGCTACCTTAACCTTTTCCACTAATGCGGAAAACTCCCGCTCCTGATGTGGGGCTATCAACAATCTTAAATCATCCCTCAAATCGTCCTCAAATCGGACACACTGTTCATGCTCCGTAGCCACCACTCCTCGAGCATAACGGCTCAACCTCAGAAACTCAGCTTCATACTCTGCCACGAACTTGTTCCCTTGAACCAGCCCCATAAATGCCTTCCTTTGCTCATCAGTATACCGGGTACCGACATATTTCTTCTGATAAGCTGTCTTAACATAGTCCCACGTCAGATCCTCAGCTGTAGCACCATCACGAACTGTGAGCCACCATTGGTACGCTTCATCGCGTAGGAATGCCACCATTCCTTTCAGCTTCTCCTCAAGGGTCAGATCTAGTTCATCCATAATCCACTCAGTTGATTCCAAGCAATATTCAGCGGTACTGGGTGCCACTCCTGACACTCCACGAAACACCTCAGCTCCGTTGGCTCGGAGTCGCTCGGGTACAGACTTCCGAGCTTCCGTGCCTCCACTTGCTCCCGCCACCATCTCAAGAACTCGCAGCACAGCCTGCGACACAGTATCACCCCCCGTCTGATCCTGCTACTCAGTACCAAAAGCTGGGGGTGGTGGTGGCGATGGTACCTTATTTTCAGACCCTTGACCCGATCTAACGGGTCCAGACACGGTCATTCTGCCTCTACCGCGTCCACGATGGCCACGTCCTCTAGAGCTCATTTCTAACGTTGCGATCTAACTAAAAAGTTTTATGAATTAGGCCTCGTTTCACTTATTATCCGCGAAGAAATTTTATGAAAGAAGTTTTTAGGAGTTGTTCTTTCGATCAATTAAGGTTTTCATTCAAGTTCTCTATCCTTATTCAGAGAAGCACATTCATTCAGACATTCCTTCAGTAGCATCCAACACACACATTCACTATTCGACACTCTTGTCTTATTCCTATCCCAGGGGTATTTTCATAATTTTTCAAAATAAGGTTCCTTGGTGATTTTGTCAATAAGGGTATTTTGGTAATTTTGCGTTCCCAGGGTATTTTTGGAAATTTTGAAATCCGAAGGCATTTCGGTAATTTTGAAACTCAGGGGTATCTTGGTAATAAACCAGGGTAAATTTGTAAAGTTCAATAAATCAGGGGTATTTGAAAATTTGCAAAACTTTAAGGGTTCTTTTTGAGACTTCTATTTTCCAAAACGGTGATGTTGCAAAAATTTTGGAAATCAGGGTCATTTTGGTAATTTTGTAAGTTAGGGGCAATTTCGTAATTTTCCAAAATCAAGGTATTTTTGATAATTTGCAAATTAGGGTTTTTGAACATTTTATAAAGTAATGAGATCTTGATAAGAACTGTGGGTATTTTGGGAATTTCTTAAACCAAGGGTATTTTTTGTAATGTTACCACTAGGGGTATTTTTGTAATTTCATAAATCAAAAATTTTTCGAAAAATTTTGTAAAAATAGTTTTTACAAATTAAAAAGGTAATTTTAAGAGTTTTAAAACTAGGGTTTTTATAGAAATACGGCTAGTTCCCTTTCGGGTTTTAGTTATCGTGTTTAGCCTGTGACTGAGTCCTCTTGGTTAGGGTGAACCGAGGCTACGCACCATGTAGGATTCCAGCAAAGAGGAGGTGACACACTAGGACTGCTTAAGTACCAGGCTCTTTCGGGTCCAATCCTAGACATGCGCACAGGGGTTGCCACACCCTAACTCGGCGACTTAGCCACAGGTTTGTTTAAGTTAGGCACTTAAGTCTTATGTGTTTGCTGGGGTAAACTAGTCCTATGGTTCACATACTTAACAGTCTAATCTACGTTCCATTTCTACCCTTCTACAATTCATACCAGAATTCACACAGAGGATAGGGCTACTTACCTGGTGGATTGCGGGTCGGAGACTTGGGTGCCATGCCAAAAAAACCTGCTTATTTCCAAAAAATAAATTTTCATAAAACTTACTTGGGCTCAATTTGAAAACGTTTTGGGCCTTACACCTCAGGCCGAGAGTTTGAAACGGGCTCTGATACCAAACTGAAACACCCCATACCCGGGCCACGAGCCTGGACCGGATCTAGTTTGTTCCTCGAAGTAAACTGGTTAAAAATTCTTTTATTACCTTAGAAAACTGTGTGTTTTGAAGAAAGTTTGTTTGTGGGTTGGGTTTGAGTTGAAGACAAGTTCATTTTATAATGAAAACCCATTTATTTCAGGTGACAAAATATTTAAAGTTTATTTTAAATTAAACTTGCTTAGTCTTTAATTAATAAAAAAAATTCGTAACATGATAAATAAATAAAACAGAATAAAATAGTTCCCTAAAGCCTTATTACATCAATTAAAAACCCAAAATGAAATTTAAAGTACTTAGAAAAAAAATAAAGAGTCCACATAATAATTTCCTTGCTGGGCATGGCCACCACTGAGCTCCTGTCGACTCGGTCCATTACTGATCATCACCTGAAAAATGTTCCCACAACGGGGTGAGTCAACAGACTCAATGTGTACCACAACACTAAAATTTAACAATTCAGGCATATATTATCATATCACATATGTATTCATATAACAGATAGAAAAGATGATGCAACCCGAACGCACACCTAGTTAGCCATCCGCTACACGTCTCCCGTACCAACCTGCATACCGTGGGGACTACTAAGTCGACCCTCTATCCGCTACACACCATCGAAGGCAGTCGCTTCAGTTGACGTGCTCATCGCCCTTATAAATATTTGTGGCATAGCCACCAGATTAAATAATTGTGACCGAAGTCACCACATTCAGATATCGTGGTCTTAAATCACCACATTCACATAACGTGACCGAAGTCACCACATTCAGATATCGTGGTCTTAGATCACCATATTCACTTCCCCTTTTCAATATAACCCGTATGCCCCATATTATACATGCCATGCATTTCACATTCTCATCACTTATCACATGTTAAATATAACATATTTCATAATCCTAGTAGGAGTAGGAAACGTACCTGAGTACTCTTGTACCATTACATGGTACCTTAGCCATATTCACATTCTTATAAACATACACATATTAAACATTGCCATAAATCTTATTAAAAGTTAGTGTGGGGTACACACCTGATTCGCTTAACAAATTCACTGAAATCCCGAAGTCTGATCTACTAATTTAGATCTCAAGTTCCTATATTTGATTAATCACTTACTATTTAGTAAAAGCCTATTCGGCAATAAGACTAAATCCCGAAGGATTATTGTAACCAAAACTTACCCTGTTGCCGATTGGATTAAAAATCAAATCCCGAAACCTTGCTGAGTTCCTTCTTGAAATCGGCTAACCACCAATTCACTTAGCTATGTCGGTTTCTGGCTTTTGAATAAATAAGAAATAGTTCTAAATACCAAAAATAGGCCTTGGCCGAATACCTCATGTACTTACTTTGTGGATTCTAAAATCCCAAAAAGAATCACTTGCTTAGGGAGTTGTCGAAATACCTATAGACTTATATTAGATTTGATTTCAACCTTAAACATAATAAATGGCCTTCGGCCGAATATTCACATATCTTACCTTGAATCTTTAAATCCTGAAAAGTAGTCTCTTCTCCCTGGTAGTCGACAATAGTCAAAATCCCGAAAGATCCTTCAAGTTTCGGTCAGAATTGCTAATAGGATTAGTACCTTGCTTTCAGTAAAAAGAAAAGGAATGAGAATCGATTGACCACAGATCTTACCCTTTTGTGCTGTAGTTGACTGCTCCCTTACTTAGATCCTCAGAGGAATTCAGCTATGGCTAGAGAGAACTTGGTTTCGGCTTCCTTGATGGATTGGATTGGAGAAGAAAAAGAAGAAGATGAAGAATAGAGATGGAGGATTCGGCTAGAACACAAGGTATTTTTGTCTTGGCAAAAATAAAAGAGAAGAGAGGAGTTTTTGCTTGAGAATTCGGCAGAGACTTTTAAGAAAAGAAAATAATACAGAATGGCCTCTCTTTTCCTCCTATTGCCGAAATTACTAGGCCAAGACTCCCTTACTTGGCCATCACTCTTCTATTTTGATAGCTTTATCTCTTTAATTATCACTTTATTCAAATTAAAAGAAATAATCCTTCAATTATCCCTTATCTTTATTATCACACCTTTTATCTCTAAATAATAATAAAATAAAAGGATTTTAAACTCCTAAAATATAGCCTATGTGCCGTCCACCTCTGTCCATCCTTGCAGCAAAATAAAACTTTTATTTTGCTTCCCCTACAGCTCGAACCTTGGCCCAATTTCTCCTGCATGTGGCGTCACTTACAGAGGCGTTAAGTGGCACCTCCAAGCCACTTTTCCATGCCCATTTGTGTGTCAAATTTTCCCTACATTTCCTCTTAAGACCACCTTGCTTCATGTCCATCTTTTAAACTTTAAACTTAACATTTCTTAAGCATTTCCTTACATTTCTAAGACATTTCCTTACATTTCCAAGACAAGACATTTCCTTACATTTCCAAGTCATTTCCTTACATTTCCAAAATTTCTAAAATTCACATAATACATTCAAGACACACACAAGCATGCTTTCACATTCAATTAAGCAAAATACATAGGCCCTAATCCCGGATGTTACAAGCATAATTAAAAAAATCTCAAATTATTGAACAAAAATATGTCCTAAATCATAACTAAAAGAAAATTTTATTCCGAATTCAAATTTTCAGTCCCCCTACTTAAAGTGAACAATGTCCTCATTATAAAGCGAATAGATACTATACACCAGGTAGGATAATTAGAAAAGAGGAGGTGAGTCAAATTGCCTGCTTAAATACCAAGCTCCTTCTAAAATCCAATCCTAGACATGTATATATCTATTGCCACACTTTAGCCTTTGAGACTTGTTTAGATTTTATTCATGCTTCCTATCTCTTGGTTTATTATGCAAAAAATAAAAATTCCTAATTGACCTAATCCTAAGATACTTAAGAAAGAAGTAAATGAAAGTTGAAGTCCTCCCCCTTTTTTTTTATTTGTTCGCCGATCCTTCCGATTTTGACTCATCTTTTGCTCCATTAGTATTGTCTTTGCTTGAATCGCCTTGCTCCTTCTTCGATGATGAAACCCATGGTTCAAATATGAAATCTAGAAACTCAGGCACAAAAATAAATGGGTCATTATAAATTTTCTTGAGGGCACTCCTCATCGAGTCATCTCTTATTTTTGCATATCGCCAGTAGGCTTGTTGCTGCTACTGCATGTGTTGCATTAAGTCCATCAGCTTCAATAGCTCATCACGACGATCTGGACTAGGCGGTGGAGCTCCAAACATTGAGGGTTCGATATCAGGTTCAGCTTCTCGTTCCATTGACTCTGCCTCATTAGGGATTTTAGTTGAGTGCTCTTGCGGGATTTCTATGGGTTCATCTTCTGCTTTTTCGGGATCCTCGCTCTCTTCAATTCGTTGCTGAAGAACAGAATCTCCGGCTACTTGGTAGAGGTCCCAATCGGTGATTGTGCCTTGACTACACTCTGTCTCTTTTACGTCCGCAAGGAGTTTTGCTTTTAAGCACAGAATTGTGATCGTAAAGGGAAAATAGGCAGGGCCAGAACGTCTAACAGCACAATTTCGCATTTCTCTCAGAATGATTTTGCCCACATCAATGGTCTTTCCAGTTAAAATAGAGTATAATAGGACCATTCGCTCTAATGAAATTGTAGTCCCATGCGAACTAGGCATAAGGCTGAAACGGATGAAATAGAACCATACATTCGCAAGTGGTGTCAAATACTCTCTTCGACATGTGTGAATTCCTTGCTTTGACATAGTCCACTTAGAACCTAGAATTGTGAGTTCTTCGAGGATTTCTTATAGATTTTCAGGCTTAATATTGCTCAATAGAGAGGAATATTCATCGTTGTCGAAATCAGGTAATTCAAAGAACTCATTAATAGCATTAGAGTTTATGGGTACCTTAATTCCGCATACTGAAACTTTGTTCAATTCGCTTGAAGTTAAGTTCGCGTAGAATACACGAACTAATTCCTCATCCACACTTGGCCTCTTTTCACAAAACAATTCCCAATTGAGGGCTTCAGCAACTTGATGAATACGCGCCAGAAAGTCTCTGTAGTTGCTTTCCTTCAATGTGAAACCTTTCTCTGGATGCATCTGTTGATTTTTGAAAATACTTTCGTATCTTACTTTGGCTTCTTCACAGTGAAATTTGCTATGTGCTTTGTCAATTTGAGCGGAGGCACGAGTTCTTTTGCGAGTCATAATTAACATGTATATCAGATGGAAAAAAAATAAAAATTAGCTTCTTAAAAATTTAATAACAATTACTAAAATTTCAATAAATTAAAAATTAAATAATTGAAAAAAATTAAATTTAAAAAAGAAAATTATTCTTACCACCTTCCTTGTAGAATTTAAAAACTTCTAAAGTAAAAATATACTAATGAATTAAAAGGGAGAATTTAAAGGAGGGTTGGCTTAGGTTGGGGGAAGGGAGATGTGTGCATAGGCGCACAAGTTGGCAAGGTGCGAGGGCTGTGAGCAGGTGGTGCGCAAGGCCTTGCGCTAGGCAGGCCACGAGCTGGTCGGCGTGGGGTGAGGACGCGCAGCAAGCGCAGCGGCGGGCGGCGGCGATCGTGTGAGGCCCCGACACGGGCGATTCTTGAGTGCCGGCGTGTGGCGTGTCTTTGGAGCAATTCTTTGGTCGAATGGTGGCTTAGGGACTTGCGGCACTTGTGTTTGATGGTTAGGAGTTTTGGGTGATGAATAAATGGGGTGAATCAATGGTGCAATTTATAGAGGGAGTAGTATGAATTAGAGTAAAACTCTTAGAACAATTAAAGAATTAAAAATAAGAGTTCAATTCTAATTTTACTCATGATAAACAACAATTAATAATTATATATACATATATAAAATTATCAATTGTTATTTAATTGCCAAGATAAATATAAAATATAAAATATAAAATAAAATTATTCTAATCCTGAGCTAAGTTGATAAAAGTTAATATATAAATTATAATGAATATAATTATATATTAAAGTTTATCAATAATTTATAAGTATGAAATTAAATAAAAATATTTATTCTAGATGCCTTTTAAAAATATTTACAAAAAGAGGCACCTAGTTTTCATTATTTACGAAAATAGCAACCAAATTTTGGAAATAATTCAATTAAGTCCTTGGACTTACTGAAAATTTGAAATTGAGTTGCAATTAAAGACTTTGGTCAAAATTGACCTTTTTATTTGAAAAATCAAAAATTTATTTTGTTATTTAGGGCTAATTTCTTGGAAAATTATGCAAAAATCAATTCCTAGGAAAGATTGGAGGGGTCACAAGCGGTCCCGCTTAAGTTCCAATCTCCTAGACAGAATTTATTTAAGCATAATAAACCCGAAAATATTCCCTATATAATTCATTGAAAGCAATAAAAACTAAGAGTTAGATAAACTAAACGAGATTTTATCCCGTTCAGGGGTTCCTCCGTAATAATGTTTCAAACGCTGAACATTGACTTGAAAATTACCTCTCTTACCTTGGAGTTCAATAACTCCGTATAGATAGACGTGGTGAATTGTAAATGGACCGGACCAACGTGACTTCAACTTACCAGGAAAGAACTTTAATCTGGAATTAAATAACAAGACTTGCTGACTTGCTTCAAATTCTCGAACTCAGATATGCTTGTCATGCCATTTCTTGAGTCTTTCTTTGAGTACTTTGGCATTTTCATATGAGAACATTCGAAATTCTTCTAGCTCGTTGAGTTGGAGCATTCATTTCTCTTTAGCAAGCTTGAGATCCAAATTGAGTTGTCGAAGGGCCTAGTAAGCTCTATGCTCTAACTCCAGAGGTAGATGACATGCTTTCCCAAAGACCAACCTGTAGGGTGCCATTCCTAAGGGTGTCTTGTATGCTGTTCTGTAAGCCCATAAAGCATCATCTAGTCTCTTGGACCAATCTTATCGGTTCGGGCAAACTACCTTCTCAAGTATGCCTTTGATCTCCTTATTTGCTAGCTCAGCTTGTCCATTTATCTGCGGATGGTAAGCTATAGCAACCTTGTGTTTCACTCCATGTTTATCTAGCAACCATTTTAACTACTTTTTCACAAAGTGGGTCCTTTCATCGCTGATAATAGCTCTTGGGATTCCGAATCTTGTGAACACATGTTTCTGCAAGAATTTCATCACAACCTTGGCATCGTTTGTCGGATAAGCTTCAGCCTCGACCTATTTGGACATATAGTCTACTGCTATCAATATGTACTTGTGACCAAAAGACGAAGGAAAGGGACCAAGAAAGTCAATACCCCAAACATCGAACAATTCTACCTCAATGATATTTGTTCGAGGCATCTCATTTCTGTTGGTAACTTTTCCAACCCTCTGACAGCGATCGCAATTCTTTACGTAAGCATATGCATCCTTGAATAGTGTTGGCCAAAAGAATTTGGCTTGCAATACTTTGGCTGCTGTACGTGTACCTCCAAAGTGTCCCCCACTAGGGGCTGAATGACAGTGGTATAAAATCTTCGGTATTTCATCTTCTGCCACACATCTTCTAACCATCTGATCTGCACACTTTTTGAACAAATATGGCTCTTCCCAAAAATAGTACTTCACATCGTGAAGAAAATTTTTTCTTTGCTGATATGTTTTATCAATCGGCATCAAACCACAAGCTAAATAGTTAGCAAAATCAGCAAACCAAGGAGTGTTGTAGACATGATTTACCTTCAGTATGTGTTCATCTGGAAATATATCTGGGATCGATAAAAGTGGAGAATTTTCCTCTTGCGGCTCCAATCTGGACAAGTGATCAGCTACTTGGTTTTCTACTCCCCTTCGATCTTGAATTTCTAGATTGAACTCTTGAAGTAGAAGCACCCACCGGATCAATCTCGGCTTAGCATCTTTCTTGGCCAATAAGTACTTAATCGCATAGTGGTCTGTATAGACAATCACTTTGGTACCTACAAGATAAGATCGAAACTTGTCGAAAGCAAACACAATAGCAAGTAACTCTTTTTCTGTTATCGTATACTTCAGTTGAGCTCCAGTTAGAGTTCTACTCGCGTAGTAGATAGGATGAAAAACTTTGTTCCTTCGCTGGCCCATGACAGCTCCAATGGCGAAGTCACTTACGTCACACATCAATATGAATGGCGAATCCCAGTCTGGCGTGACGATTATGGGTGCCGTGACTAATTGATTCTTCAGATTGTTGAAGGCTTTTAAGCATTCTTCGTCAAACTTGAATATCGAGTCTTTCTCCAATAGCTTGCATAAAGGTTTAGCCACTTTGGAAAAGTCCTTGATGAATCTTCGATAAAAACCGGCGTGGCCTAAAAAGCTCCTAACACCTTTTACAGATGTTGGAGGTGGGAGTTTCTCAGTAACGTCTACTTTCGCTTTGTCCACCTCGATCCCATGTCTCGCTATCCGATGGCCTAGTACAATTCCTTCTCGTACCATAAAATAGCACTTTTCCCAGTTTAGTACGAGATTCGTCTCTTCGCATCGCCTCAGTACCTTAGCCAGATTGGCTAAGCAATCATCGTAAGTATCTCCAAATACTGAGAAATTGTCCATGAAAACTTCCAAATACTTCTCAACCATGTCAGTAAAAATAGCCATCATACATCTTTGAAATGTAGCAGGTGCATTACATAAACCAAATGGCATGCGTCTGAATGCAAATGTACCGTACGGACAGGTGAATGTCATTTTGTGTTGATCTTCTGGTGCTACCGTAATCTGATTATACCCTGAGTATCCATCGAGAAAACAGTAGTAGTCTCAACCTGCGAGTTTATCCAGCATCTGGTCCAAAAACGACAGAGGAAAGTGATCTTTCCTAGTCGCCTTGCTCAACTTCTGGTAATCGATACAGATTCTCCATCCCATAACTGTCCTCGTTGGTATCAACTCGTTGTTCTCGTTCTCCACGACCGTGATACCTCCTTTCTTCGGCACGCACTGGACTGGACTCACCCATGAACTGTCTGAGATGGGGTAAATTATACTCACATCCAACCACTTGATGATTTCCTTTTTCACTACATCTTTCATGATTTGGTTTAGTCTCCGTTGTCCATCAATTGTTCCTCTCTCGCCATCTTCTAATATGATCTTGTGCATGCATACAGATGGGCTAATACCGTGAATATCGGCTATGGTCCATCCGATAGCCCTCTTGAATTGTTTCAAAACTATGATAAGTTTCTCTTCTTGTTCAGTAGTTAATTCAGCTGAAACAATCACTGGCAGAGTAGAGGCGTTACCTAAATAAACATATTTTAAGTGTGAAGGTAATACCTTGACTACTAATTTAGGTGGCTCCTCGATTGATGCTTTTGGCTGCATGTAATCTCTTTTCTCTAATTCCAAAGGTTCAAAATGGGATTGCGGATTAAATCCCTTTTGATTAGCTTCTAGCAAAGCTAAGTATTCGTCATCCTCTTCGTCATTTGGGGGATTCGATGTCAAAATTCTTTCCAATGGGTCATCAACACCGTTAAGTTCCTTCTCTACTATTAATTCCTCTAAATTGGCTACTGTAGAGCAATCATCCATAGTGTCAGGAAATCGCATTGACTTTAAAACATTAAATGTTACCTGATCATCCTGAACACGCATAGTCAGCTCGCCCTTTTGCACATCAATAAGAGTCCTTATAGTTGCTAGGAATGGTCTTCCTAGGATAATTGGCACTTCTTTGTCTGCTTCAAAGTCTAGAATTACAAATTCAGTAGGAAAGATAAATTTATCTACGTGTACCAATACGTCCTCGATTTTTTCTTCTGGATGCGCTAAGGATCGATCTGCTAGTTGAAGTGTAACCGTAGTTGGTCTAATTTCTCCTATCCCCAACTTCCTAAATATTGACATAGGCGTCAAGTTGATACTTGCACCTAAGTCACATAATGCTTTACCACAATAAGTTGATCCAATGTTGCATGGTATGGTGAAACATCCAGGATCCTTCAATTTTGGGGGTAGTTTGTTCTGAAGATATGCACTGCATTCCTTTGTCAGAGCTACCGTCTCAAATTCTCCAAGCCTCCATTTTTTAGACAGGATATCTTTCATGAACTTGACGTAGTTCGACATTTGCTCAAGTGCTTCGACCAAAGGAATGTTGATGTGAAGTTGCTTGAGTACATCAAGGAACTTCTTAAATTGAATCTCCTGCTTCAGCTTCTGAAGTCTTTGAGGGTAGGGTGGCGGTGGTTTCATTACTAGAACTGGTTCTGGTTGATTCACCTTTGGTGGTAATTCTGCATCTAATGACGTTGTTGGAAGATCAGAATTGACTGGTCCTGAAGCTGCTTTGTCGGGTTTTACAGATTTCGGTTCTGGTGAAACTGGGGTTTCAACACTTGGTTAAACTTCTTCTTGAGCATCAGCTTGCTCTTTTTCTACTTCGACGGTGTTGGGCTCTACTATCTTTCCACACCTCAATTGTAAAGCTTTACAATGTTCTTTCCCTGGATTTCTCAGATTTTCTGTGTCACTAGGTAAAGCACATTGTGGTTGGTTCCTCAGTTCAGTTGCAAGCTGGCCCACTTGATTCTCCAAATTCTTCAATGTAGCTACTTGGCTCTGGATTAAAGCATCATTCTTTGCTAGATATGTCTTTAGCAAACTCTCCAGGCTATTGGATGCTTCAGCTTGAACTGGTTTCTGAACTTGTTGCGGAAAATTAGGCTCTGGGTTGGTCTGGGTTGGGTGTAAGTGGTACTAGGTCCAGCGCCTTGGTTACTCCAGGAAAAATTCGGGTGGTTTCTCCACGATGGGTTATAAAAGTTGGATTGCAGCCCTTGCCTTCCTCGGTTTTGGTTCTGATTGCCCATTTAGTACATAGATTCTGGGTTCGATGGACATTCTTCAAACAAATGTCCCTCCCCACAATAGACACAGGCTATATTCTCAAATTGATTAGGCGGCTGTGCTACAAAACTGTTAGACCCATTAGTAGTAAGGTTTTTAAGCATTGAGGATATTGATGATACCTGAGATGCGAATGAAGTAAGAGTGTCTACTTCATGAATTCTAGCAACTCGTCTTCTTGAGGCTACTCGACTGGTTGGCCATTGATAATTGTTGCTGGCAATCCTCTCAATAATTTCATAAGCCTCGTTATAAGACTTAGAAAGAAGAGCACCATTAGCAGAGGCGTCCACTACCATCCTTGTGTGAGCATTGAGACCATTATAGAATGTCTCAAGTTGAATGCAATGAGGGATTCCATGATGAGGGCATTTCCATAATAATTCTTTAAGTCTTTCCCATGCCTCATACAATGACTCGTCATCCATTTGGTGGAAAGCAGTGATCTCGTTCCTCAACTTAGCATTCTTGCTTGGCGGAAAATACTTCATGAGGAATCTCTCGGCTAACTCTTGCCATATAGAAATGGAGTTCGGTGGCAATGAATTCAACCAGGTACGAGCTTTATCCCTTAGTGAATATGGGAACAACTTCAATCGTAAGGCATCTTCGGAAACTCCGGCTAACTTGAAAGAATTGCTCACTTCCATGAATAGCCTTAAGTGAAGATGAGGATCTTCAGTAGACATTCCACTGAATTGGCCCACTGTCTGAAGCATCTGGAACATGACTAGCTTCAGCTCGAATTGTTGTGCCTCAATTTCGGGTCTCCTAATACCCGGATTAAGATCGTTAAATACTGGCATAGCATATTATCTTAAGGCTCTATCCCTATCATCAGCAATAAGGATAGGATTCTGAGTAGGGTTTGCTCCGTTTCTTTGGTTCATATTCTTGAAGTTCATTTCTTTGGTCCTTCTCTGGTTTGCTTGTCTTCTTCATTGTCGAAAGGTTCGTTCTATTTCAGGGTCCACAGGGAGTAAGTCAATAATCTGGTCAATACTCATAAACACTTGAAATATTCACAGAAAATTAATTAAGTTAAAATTTAAACAGGAAAAATAAATAAACCAAAATGTAAAACAGATTCACAAATAATGACTTTGAAAAACAGTCCCCGGCAATGGCGCCAAAAACTTGGAACGGTGGAAATGTGCAAGTGTACACAATCGTAACAAGTAATAAAGTGACAAGTAAATGTTGAGTTATCGTACCCACAGGGACTGTAAAAGAATTATTTATGAAAATGATTTCAAACACTATGGTGATGGAAAAATATTTGATTTTTGAAAACTATTCGGAAACTAAAAGAAAAACAAAGTAAAATAAAATAAAATAAAGTTCAAGGGCACGATTTCAAAAACTGATTTTAATCAAGATGATATAATTGTGTTGGATTAATGACATTTCTTACCTTAGAATTATTAAGCTTCTGTTTATACATGTTAAAACATGGCAACTCGGTAATTTGCTAACTTATGAACATACTTACAAATAAAAATCCATTCATCTCTTGCACATATTTCTCTGCAAATTCGAACGATTAAATAGACTTCTAGTAGTAAGCATGTTATTACACATACATACTTATTAAATTAAACAATCTCTCGCATGTCGATGCAAACGATTAATTCAACCTAACAAGCATATAAAAGATCATGTGAAGTAGCAAAGTATTTTTACCTTGAAACAATTTAATCACAAAAATCCTGCAAGTTATGCAAGGCATATGTATCGTCAAATACAATGCTACTTTAATCTTCAGCTACCTTAGAAGAATTAAACATGCACAGATTAAGTATGGTGTCCATTATTTACAATTTCAATGCGTTTAAATAATTAATTCATTAGATATCTAAACAATTAAAATGCCAGATAACTTAACATGATTTTACTTAATCGAACATTTCACCGAGGCCTTTAACAGCATAAACACAATTTTAATAATCTAAGAGAGCGAAATGAAATCAAACCAACACGAATTAAATTCAAGCTAAATTGATTAAATTAAACATTTCAAAAGCATGAATATTCATAAGCATGTTTGTCAAAACAACAACAAATAATTTAAAGAGATAGGAAACAAGAAACAAATCCGGTGGCTCTCCGTGGCTTGTCTGATTGATCCCTTCTTCATTCTTCGTTGTCCTCAACTATCAAAAGGGCTTATGAACACTTCAATTGCTGCTTCAAATGGCTAGAAAAACACCTCTTTTCCAAGAGGAGAAATCGGCACAAGAACACCAAAAAGGGAAAAGGGAAAATGGGGAATTGAGAGAAAATAAGAGAGGAGAATGTGAAGGCTTGAGGTGTGTTTTGAATAAGCAGCTAGGGGCTGTATTTATAGGTGATCAAGGCTGCTAAAAATAGCAATTGCCAGCAGCAAAAGAGGCTGCCTTGGCCAGCCATCCCATGTGGCAAAGTTGAAAGATTCAACTTTGCTAAATATAGCATGGGCAAATCTTAAAAGCCATGAATTTTAGAGGGGTTTGAATGAGGTTTTGAAAGATCTTCAAGGACTCCTTTGCAAGCTGAATTAATCAGCTAATAAGCTGATTTGGGCCATCATTGTGGACGGTTTGGGCTGCCCAATTGTGGCTGGTTCGGTTCAATCGATTCGGTTCAACCAGTGTGGTTCAACTAGCCCTTTTTTCCCATAATTAATTAATAATAATTTATTTAGCCCAAATTAAATCTTCATAATTTGACCGTCTTGGGCTGGAAATAAATTTGCCTTGAACTTTAAATTGCTTCTCGGTTTTGTTCTTTGAACAGTGTCTGCCAAGCCGATTTTTGTCTTTTGTGCGAATCTGTCAAAAATAGTCAAAATTAAACAAAATTCATTATAAAATTAATTAAAATTCATCACGTTCATATTTTTAGCACACTTTAATTATTTTATGATATTTAATTATTTTCCGACAAGAATTTACTCGAAACCACATGAATTTGGGTCAAAAAGGCATGAAAAAGTATATAAGTTTTTGTGTTTCCACCAGTATTGATACCAAATTTGCTGATTGACTTGGAACAAATTTTGAACAGAAACAAACAATATCAATACCTTTAAAAATGTATCGATATTATTATAATTTTATTGATACCATTTTTAGTTGTCGGTGACACTAGTTCCTAAAAATCTCATATTTTAGGGTAAAGTACATAGATAGTCACCCAACTATATATTTTTTCTATTTTAGGCACTCAAAATAAATAAATAAAAAGTTTACAATTTAAACACAGTCACTCCTGTTAAAATCACAAACAGGCAAGCTGACATGACAGTTAAAAAATCAATATAATAACAAATTTAGCCCTCAACTTTTATATATTATATCAATTTAGTCATAATTTTAAAAAATTAACCCTCAAAAATTACAAATAGTCACAATTTAATCATAGTTCTAAAAATTCAAGGAAACATATACAAATACATAAGTATTTTCAAAAAAATATAATAAATTTAAAAAATATATAAAATTAAAAATATATTGTTGACAATAAATAATAATATATAAAATTTAAAAATAAATAGAAATAAATAAATATTTTCAAAAAAATATAATAATAAATTTTAATTTTAATTTTATATTAATATTAATATTAAATATATATAATTATTTTCATATTAAATAAAACAAAAATCCTCCCACCCGTCCCTCTCCTTCTTCCCCACCACTGTTGTCCCATCCCTCTCCTTCTCCTCACCCACCCTTCTCCCCCCCACTATTCTTTTCTCCATAATCGTACATAAAATTGCAAATAAAACTGTATACATAAAATTCTATACCCAATTTGAAATTAACCATTTTCTTTTATATGATAGAAACACCCTATAAGCATACTATTTAATATTCAAATCCCAAAGAAAATGTAGTAAAAAAACCAGAAATTCTGCTGACTTTGTAATATGGTCAATAAAGTAAGGCAAAGGCAGTAAAATTAACATTCAAATCTCACTCTTGACATTACCCCAAAACTGAATTGACTTGTTGTAAGTCAAAAAGAGATAATCCCGATCTAAATGTTAAAAGACTGGCCATGAAGTGATAAGTAAGAATGATCCACCCACTGTTGTGATATGGAATAATTAGAAATAACGATAAACTATTTTGCATTTCTGTTAATTTTAATTACTATATCAAAACATTGTGTTTTGTGTTGAAGATTTTAATGAGACAATGTGTGAAAGGGGGATTACATTAGTATGTAAAATGGGTCATTTAGGGTAAATAGTTGTTAATTAAAACGGTGTGTTTTGGGCATATGCCAGATTATCCATTCATTGTTCATTGTTGTTACTCACCTCTTTAATGGCCAATCCAAATAAGGGGAGGTAGTTAAGATATATACAACATATTCTTCTTCCTCAACCTCTCTGAAATCTATTTCTCTCTTCTCTTTATCCTCTTCTTCAAATTTCTTCTATCTCAAACTCTTATTCCCCATCAAAGGTATCAGAGCTCGATGATCCTCATGGCCAACGATAGAGTCACTACACGACTGCAAAAAGAGATGGGTTTTTTGGAACGTGAGTTGTCTTAGCTTGATAGCAAACTTGATGCCAAACTGGACACCAAGCTCAATTCTCGCTTCAAAGACTTCCATCATGAAATCAAAGGAGAAATCATATCTGAGTTGCATTCATTCTTTGAGAAGTACTTTGGTTAAACCTCAACCAGTGTTCATGGAGTGGTGCAAGAGAGAGGCAAGAGTATTCTAGGAACACCTCTACCAGGGTTTCCACCTAAGGATAGTCTAGCTATGTCACTAGCAGTAGATTTAGGGTAATCTGGCATTCATTCTCGAGCTAGCACAGTGGACGCTATGGGAAAGTTATTTCGGTTGTCTTGCCCTCGATTCGATGGCATAAATTTTTGATGTTAGTGGTCCAAACTCAAGTAGCTCTTTGAGGTTGAGACCTCAAAGAATGTGGGAGATCTAGCTAAGGTCAAGATGGTGATGTTATATCCGGAAGGGTGAGCCCTTGATTGGCATCATTTCTTTGCACAATAATATGGTGGCCTCCACCAACTAACTTAGGAGGTGTATGTTTGAGCCTTGCAAGAGATATTTGTATCTAGCAAATTTTTGGACCCAATGACTGAGTTGGTGGCTCTTAAGCAGATACGTACAGTTGATCACTATCACAATCATTTTGTGAGCCTCTTGAACCAATTGCAATTACCAGAGAGTTATGCTTTGAGCATTTTTGTTCATAATCTTAAATTAGAAATTGGTCAGTATTTGAGATTATTTAAACCCACAACTTTCGTAGAAGGGTTTACGATTGCTTGACAAGTGGAGGATATTGTAGGCAATGTTCCTAAGAAAAGTGCTCTTATAGAAGGGAATCTTAGCTATTCAAAACCCTTATTTCCTATTGCTAAAGGATATAGTCAGACTGGAAATTACACTAGTTCAAAGGGCCATTCTTCTACAACTCCTAGCACCAAGAAACTAATGAAGGCTCTCTCTTAGGCTGAAATGGATGACAGGAGAAAAAAGGGGTTACGTTTCTAGTATGCATAAAAAATACACCAGGATATAAATGTGATCAATCTAAACTTTACCAACTAGTGATTGAAGCCTATGTTGACTAGGATAGTAAGCTTAAGAGCATTTCTTCTAAGGAGTTTCAGGACTGTCCTAAGAAATTAGAAACTATAGAAGGTGAAGTTGACTCAGTAGCACCAGTTCTGTCCCTATATGCTCTCAACGGGTCCCAGACTCACAATACAGTGATGTTGTCAGCTAGAAGTGGTCGTCTTGAAGTTATTATTCTGGTTGACTCAATAGCATCAGTTCTGTCTCTACATGCTCTTAATGGGTCCCAGACTCACAACACAATGCAATTGTCAGCTAGAATTGGTTATCTTGAAGCTATTATTCTGGTTAACTCTGGTAGTACCCATAATTTTTGTGGATTACAAACTGATTAAGAAGTTACAGTTGCTAGTGGATCCATCCTGCATGCTCAGGGTGACAGTTGCTAATGGTTTGCAGCCGGTCACTCAATGAGTATGTTAATCGGTGTCTCAGAAAGAACAAGGGAACAAGTTCTTCACTGATTTTATGGTTCTTCTAGTCAAGAGTTGTGGCTTAGTTCTTGGTATCCAGTGGCTCATTTCACTGTGATCAATTGTTTGGAATTTCTCTTCCCTAACCATGCAATTTGAATATTTGGGGAAGTCTTGTATTCTCCAAGGTCTCCTTCTTAGTGGTCGACATATTTTAACTAGTGAATAGTTGTCTAAATGTTTTAGTGTGTTGGGGTAAGGTCCCAGTCTTATGTTACTTACCACCACCACCATCAAACTACATTGGCATTACCCACTCAGCCCTTACATAAGGATATTAAGCGAGTTTGAAGAGGTGTTCCAACTCTCTACAAGGCTTCTTCTTGTCAGACTGCAAGATCATAGAATACCCCTTCAACATGAAGGCTAGGTGGTCAATGTTAAGCCCTATTAGTATCCTATTGTTCAGAAGAATGAAATAGAAAGACTTATTAGAGGAATGCTAGATGCTTTAATTGTGAGGGACAATAACAGCCCCTTTGCATCACCAATTATCATGGTGAAAAAGAGAGAAGACAGTTGGAGATTATCTATGGATTATAGGTAGCTTAACCAGTTAGCTATCAAAGACAAATTTCTCATTCCTGTGATTGAAGAACTTCTTGATGAGTTGGCCAAACTCTTTATTTTTCAAAGTTGGATCTGAGGTCTGGTTACCACCAGATTAGGATGTGGGAAGGTGACATTTATAAGACAACATTTAGGACTCATAATGGCCACTATGAGTTCCTGGTCATGCCCTTTGGCCTGACCAATGCACCCTCTAGCCTCTAATCCTTAATGAATGGCATGTTCAAACACTTGTTGAGGAAATTAATGTTACTTTTTTTTATGATATCTTAGTGTACTCTACTAATTGGCCATAACATTTGAGGCATGTGAGGAAGGTTTTGACCATTCTCAAGCACCATCAACTATATGCCAATAAGGGGAATGTAATTTTGGTACTAATCATGTGAAGTATTTGGGCACATAATATCTAGAGGGTTTGTTTCTATGGTTCCATCAAAGGTGGAAGGGGTTCTTAATTGGCCTAGACCTACTACAGTTAATGAGTTGAGGGGATTCTTGGGGCTCTTAGGATACTGTAAAAGGTTTATACGACAATATGGGGTCTTAGCCAAGCCCTTAACAGACTTGCTTAAGAAGGCGGTACCTTAGAGTTGGTTTGACAATGAATAGCAAGCCTTTGATCAACTCATAGCAACAGTGACTCAAGCACTAGTATTAGTTCTTCTAGACTTCAGAGAAGAATTTTGCGTGGAGACTAATGCTTGTGGGCAAGGTTTGGGAGCATTTTTGCAATAGAAATGAAGGCCTATTGCTTATTTTAGTAAGGGGCTAGGAGTCAGGCACCAAGACTTGTCCATTTATGATAAGGAAATGCTAGCTGAAACACCCCAAACCCGGCCAACGAGCCCTGACCGGATCTGGTATGTTCCTCGAGTGAAACGATTCAAAACTCTTGGTTACTTTGGAAAAATTCGGATGGTTTTGAAAGAAATTTTACTTTGTGTTAGGCTCGAGTTGAAAACAAGTTGATCTTACATTGAAAACCATTTGTTTTAGAGTGTCTAAAGCCTTTAGTATTCATTTTTAAAATAAAGTTACTTAATCTTTAATTTGATAAAGTTCGTAACATAACGAATTCAAATAAAAAAAACATGCGTAAAACAGTTCATACTTTGGCCTTATTACATCAAAATTTAAAACCAGAAATAAATTCAAAGTATTTAAAATATAACATGGCCAAAATTAAATAAAATCCCGAACTGAGCATGGCCACCACTAAGCTCCTGCCGACCTCCGGCCCATCACCGATCATCACCAAAAATATTCCCACAACGGGTGAGTCATACTGATTCGGTGTGTACAACCAACACTAAGTCCAACAGTTTAGGCATAACACCATACAAATACATTTAGCGAAAATAAAGAAAATGATGCAACCCGAACCCAAACCTAGGTACCATCCGCTACACATCACCCGTACCAACCTGCACACCGTGGGGACTACTAAGTCAACCCTCCATCCGCTACACATCATTGAAGGCAGTCGCTGCAGTCGACGTGCTCATCGCCCTTATAATATTCGTGGCATAGCCACCAGATAAAATATTTGTGACATGAGTCACCACATTCAGATAATGTGACCGAAGTCACCACATTCAGATATCGTGGTATACACCACCAATTTCACTTCCCCTTTCACAATAACCCATATGGCCATGTCATACAAAACATACATTATCATGCCAAATTCTTTGTTCACATGCTTATAGTTTCACATATGTGCCATAACAGATATTTATCATCTCATACTCATAGTAGGAGTAGGAAAACGTACCTGAGTACTTTGTACCATTGCATGGTACCTCAGCCATATTTTTCACATTCTTATTACAATCTAATTAAGACATAGCCATAAATCTATTAAGGCTTAGAGTGGGGTACACACCTGATATACTTTAACGCTTCACTGAAATCCCGAATATCCCGATCTAATATTCTAGATCCTAGTCCCTACATTCGGCCAACATTTAATATTTTAACAAAAGCCTATTCGGCTATAAAACAAAATCCCGAAGGATAACCATAGCCAGATCCTTACCTTGCTGTCGATTGGGTTACTAACAAATCCCGAAAACTTCCTGATGACCCTTCTTGAAATCGTCCGCTATTAAATCACTGAACTAGTTACTTTCCGACTTTTGAATAACTAAGAACAGATCTTAACCATGACAAAGCCGAATAGCATGTTTACTTACCTTTGCGAATCTAAAACCCCGAAAACACCACTTGACTATGATGATGTCGACACCCCTATACACATATGTTAGATCCGATTTCCAATCGCTTAAGGGACATAACAAGTGGCCTTCGGCCTAAACTATATTTTTCTTACCTTAGATCTAGAAATCCCGGATGACTTCCTCCTTGTAGTCGACAATAGCAGAAATCCCGAAAGAATCCTTCATAGTTTCGGCCAAAGACATTGATGGCATTAGAATCTTAATGTCGACTTAAAGAAAAGAAATAAGATGATGACTATAGATCCTTACCCCTTTATATTGAAATCGATTGCACCTTTGTCTGTCACCACTTGATAGATTCGGCTTTGAGGCTTGAAGAATAACCGACTTGAAGTCACTTGTGTATTCGGCTTTAGAAGAGAATATTAGGGAGTTATGAATTCGGCTAGATGATATTAGGGAGATTCGGCTTAAACTAAGAAAAGAAAAAGAGAGAGAAAAGCTTTAGGAAGAATCGGCTATGGTGGATTTTAGGGAGGAGTTTCGGCTAGAACAAGAAAAAGAAGAAGAAAAGAAATTCTTTAGAGAGAAAAAGGGTAAACGAAAAGGGAGACTAATTTGATAAATGAAATTCGGCTACTCCCTTCTCTAATTTGACCAAAAATCACCCCTAGAAAGAGCCCCATATTCAGCCACCACCTCCTTCCCTATCACAAGCCTTATTTTTCTCCTCTTCCTTCTCTCTTCACCCATTCAAAAATAATTTAAAAAGAAATCATCAATTATCGCTTTCTTAGCCGAACTTTAAAGAGAGTTTAACCACATCTAAAACTCATCTTTACAAAATCCTATAGCCGTCCATCACTCCCCTCTCTTTGACGTCAACAAGCTAAAATAAAACCCCAAAATTCTGCTTCCCATGCGACTCGATCCTAGGCCCCTCCTCATAGCCCATGGCGTCATTTCTAGAGGCCCTAAGTGGCGCCTCCAAGCCACTTTACCAAGCCCGTTAGTATGTCATATATCCCCTACATATTTTCTTAAGGCCACCCTGCTTAGCTTCCTCTTTTAGATTTAAAATCTAATAATTTCTAAGGCACTTCCCTACATTCCGAGATTCTAAAAATTCACATAACACATTCATAACACATAAGGCATGCTAGGTCACATAATTTAAGCACAAATGCATAAGCCATAATTCCGGGATATTACACTAGCAGTGTTGCTAGTTACTAAAAAATGACACCCTTTGTAATAGCCTAATTTTTAATGGTGACGGAACAATGGTTCGGGACCACAAATTTCCATCGCAACAACTCATAAATATTATTTTTAGAATATTTATAAAGTCATTAGGGTCGTATTAAAATTTGGTTAAGAAATTTTAATGTTTAGATAGTTAATTAAGAAAAAGGACAAATTTGTAAAAGGTACAAAAGTTAGTAATTATTACAATTAGGTGATCAAATTAATTACTTAATAATTGAGGAAGGACTTAAGTAATAATTAAACCATAATTAATGTGTGGGACGACAATTAGAATTAAAAATGATAGAAAATTTCATGATAATGGCATAATTGTAAATAAATGGAATTTTAAAATAAAACAAATTAGAAGAAATAAGCTTTTCTTCTTCATTTCTTCTTTATCTATTGCCAAAACACCATAGAAAGTATCTTGGAGAATCAGCTAAGCATAGAAGACTTGCATGTAAGTGAAATTCTTGCCTGTTTCTTGTAATTTTTATGTTTTTGAGATTGTTACAACTTGGTCCAGCTAGCTCGTACCTTCGTTTTTAGTTCTGTTAAAAATTTTAGACGTTTCCATTTATGAATCTTGAATGTTTTTTATGAATACCATGTATTTGGAGCTTTGATTGTGTTGTTTGATGATTTTGTAAAGTGATTTTTGTTAGATTTTGATTTTAGGATTAAATTGTGAAAATATCAAAATTTTAATGTTTGATAGTGAATTTAATGTTCATTAGAGACTGTTTAAGGGAATAATATATTTTGATGGAATATTGACTTGAGAAAAAATGGTTAATTTGATAATTTTTCGATTAAGGGACTAAATTGCAAAAGTTGTAAAAGTTTAGGGTAATTGTGTAAATTTAAAAAATAAAAGGATATAAAATGTAAAGTGAATTGGAAGGTGATATGTAAGCTAATAATTGAAGAATTTTACATTTTAGATCAAGACCCAGTTGATACTCATGGAAAAGGAAAAATTATGGAATAGTCTCTAAACTTCTACAACTACTACAATTTAGTCCAAGTAAGTTCGTACAGTTCATAACTTAATATCTCTATGGAATATTTGATGATAATATGTAATGTGATAGTTATATTTGATTATAAATGTTTTATTTTATTTGATAAAAATTATTGAAATTCTATGCTTGGATAGGATTGAACGCGGGATAAAGTATGGTCGATATATGTTGTGTTATGGGTGATTGGAGTGGAGACGGTTGTGGAGTGATATATATATGTTTCTTGAGTAAACTGAGGTTTAGCATTTGTTGTGAACACTCGTGTTATAGTCTCTGTTTTGGTGTATTTTGGTTGGGTTAACTTTTTGGAGCCATTGGTGTGCTCCGAATGGATTTGTAATATTCTGAAAATGGGCTTATGCATTTATGTTTAATTATATGAATTAGCATGCTTGAGTATGTTGTGAATGTGTATAATGGAATTTATGAACTTTAGAAAATAGGTGAAAGCCTTAGGAAATATTACGTTTTAAGTTTTTAGAGGAAGCTAAGTGGAGAGGGCCTTAAGAGAAAATGTATGTGAAATATGACACACAAATGGGCTTGGTTAAGTGGCTTGGAGGCGCCACTTAAAGCCTCTGGGAATGACACCACAAGCATGTACAATGGTCCTAGGTTCGAGCAACCTGGGAAGCAAATAAAGGATTTTATTTTGCTACAAGGAGCAGAGGAGGTGGACGGCACTAAGGAACTTGAGGGAGGAGTTTTATTCTCTTTAAAAATTCGGCTAAATAAGAGATAAAGGAGGATAATTCTTTATAATTTTCGGCTTAATTGGAAGGATAAAGGTTGGATTATTCCCATTTATATTGTGTAAGTGATAAGAGATAAATAATAGATTATTTATTTATTAATTCTAGATGAAGTGATAAGAGGAGAAAAAGGAGGAATTGATAAAGGAGCATGTGTTGGCCGGCCAAGGGACTCTCTTGGTGTATTTTCGGCTAAGGAAGGAAAGCAAGACCATTCCTAGTATTTTCTTTTCCTTTCTCTAGAGTCTCTGCCGAATTTGTTTGCTAATATTCTCTTCCCCTCTTCTTTTGTCAAAACTGAAAGTAGAAGTCTCCTAGCCATTGCTGACTTTATTCTCTCTAAGCCTCAATACCTTCTCTCTTCTTTCCAATCTTGTTGAAGCCGAAATCTCTTGATCACTAGTTAGTCTTCATAGCCGAATTTTTGAGGGGCTTCAAGCAAAAGTGCTGTCGATTTCTTCAAGTAAGGGTAAGATCCAAATTCGGTTCCCATTCTTTTATATTTTTGGACTTATCGAAATATAAGGACTAATCCCTATAATTGATCTTGGCCGAATCATGGAAGGGAGGTTCGGGATTTAGGTGTTGTCGACTTCAAGAAGGGATACTTTCGGGATTTAAAATCCACAAGGTAAGCACATCTGATATTCAGCCATAGGCCATTTAATGGTGATTAAGTGTTAGAAATTGATCTAACATGTGGCTATAGGGATTTCGACAGACACCTAAGACAAGAGATCAATTCCGGGATTTAAGATTTGGAAGGTAAGCACATAGGTACATTCGGCCAAGGCCTATTTTGATATCTAGATCTATTTCTTATTATCTTAAAAGCCGAAACTAACATGTGACGTGATCTAATGCTTGGCCGAATGCAAAAAGGAATATAGCAAAGTTTTTGGAATTTGGTTAGCAGTGAAAACGGCACCAAGGGACTAAGGATCTAAGGCTTTAGATCGGATTTTCAGGATTTGAAGAGAAGTTGCTAAGATAATCAGGTGTGTACCCCACACTAAATCTTAATAAGTTTTATGGCTTTAAAATTATTATATGTGTTTGTAATAATGTGCAAAATATGGCTAAGGTACCATGCAGTGGTACAAAGTACCCAGGTACGTTTCGTACTCCTACTAGGATTATGAATATATGTTATTTTTTTAACATGTGAAAAGTGATAAGAATGTGAATTAAGGCATGATATGCATTGAAACACCCCACACCCGGCCCACGAGCCTGAACCGGATCTGGTATGTTCCTTAAGAAAATCGGTTTCAAAATTTTGTTACTTAGAGAAAGTTTGTGTAATTTTTAAAAAATTATCGATTTGGGTTGGCTTAAGTTGGAAACCTATAAATTTTATTTGGAAATCCATTTAGTTAAAGGTGACAAAATAATTTGGGGTTTACTTAAAAAAAATAATTTTACTTAAGCTTAAAATATAAAATAGTTCATAGCATAGTAGTTAAAGAAAATAAAAGTAACTAAATAAAACTATGGCCTTTTCAAATTTTATTACATCAATAATTCCCAAACTTAAAAACTTAAAATACTTAATAGAAATAAAGTCCTAAATATTAAAAATCCTTTCTTGCTGTGCATGGCCACCTTTAGCTCCTGCCGACCCGGTCCATTAATGCTCATAACCTGAAAAATAGTCCCACAAAGGGGTGAGTCAACAGACTCAATGTGTACACAAACTAACAATCAACTATTCAGGCATACATATTCATATCAAAGACATATTCATATAAAAATGATGCAACCCAAACCCAAGCCTAGTTATCCATCCGCTACACACCACCCGTACCTACCAATCACACCGTGGGACTACTAAGTCAACCTCTATCCGCTACACACCATCGAAGGCGCGTCATTGCGATCGACGTGCTCATCGCCCATATAATTTGTGTCATTAGACACCATATTCGAATAATGTAACCGAAGTTACCAAATTCAAATAATGTAACCGAAGTTACCATATTCAAATTATGTGACTGTAGTCACCATATTCCGTTGGTGAGACCGAAGTCAACACCTTCTTCCCCTTTTCACATATAACCCAAAATGCCCCAAATATTATTATATCATGCATAACATACTTATTTCTCATTCATGTTACTATTCACATGTTCAAAATATATCATATTCGTAATCCTGTCAGAAGTAGGAAACGTACCTGGGTACTCTTTACCACATTTGTGGTACTTAGCCACATTCACATTCTTATGCATATTAAAATAATTATTGCCATAATATATTGAAAGTTAGTGTGAGTACACACCTGATTTGCTTAATAGGTTCCTTGATATCCCGAAGAAATCGATCTGTTGCTTTAGATCTCAATCCCTATATTCGGCCAAATTATTTAAACACATAAATAAACCTTTTTGACCTTAAAACCAAATCCTACTAGGATTTGTATTTCTAAAGAATAAACCTTGGCCGATTGGATCTATGAACTTACCTTAAAATTTCCAAATCTCGAATGTAATCCTTGCCTTGTATGTCTGTCGAAATTCCTATAGTTTCATGTTAGATTTAAAATCTCGCATATAATCCATAACTTTGACCAAATATGTGTATATCTTACCTTAGATTCTTGAATCCCGGATGATCTCTTCCTTGTAGTCGATAGCACTAGAAATCCCGAAACACTCCTTATAGTTTCGGCCACAAAAATAATAACATTAGCCTCTATGTTTGACTTAAAAAGGAGAATAATAGATAACCACAAGATTCTTACCTTTTGAATTCGACAGATCTTTCCTGACACTGCTTCAGAGATTTGATCAAAAACTTGATGAACAATCGACTATGAGCCTTCTTAGCATTCGGTTTCAAGGGTGAAGGAAAGAGAGGAATATTAAACTTAAGAACAATCGGCACTAATGGAATAGAGTGTATTTTCGGCTTGGAGAAAGAAAAGAGAAGAAAGAAAGTTGGTATGGAATTTTCGGCAGAGAGAGTTTCTGCTAGGGAATTTCGGCAATGCTAAGAAAAGATGAGAGAAAATCCTTCTTTAGTCGAAATTACTAGGCCAAGAGTCCTTGACTTGGCCACTACTCTTCCTTGTGATAATATCACCTATTTTATTTAAAATAAAAGAGTTTTAATCCATCTTTTATCTCCTCAAATAATCCAAATTAAAAAGCTTTTATTTATCACCTAATTAAGCAATATTAATGGAAATAAAACACCTCCCTTTTCTAGAAGCAATTGCCGTCCACCCCTTAGCCTAGGAAGCAAAAATAAAACTCTATTTATTTGCTTCCCTTGTGACTCGAACCCAGGCCCATGCCTCTTGCACATGGCGCCATTTCCATAGGCCCTAAGTGCCATCTTCAGGCCACTTTTCCTAGCCCGTTTGTGTGTCAAATTTTACCAACTTTTTTCTTTTAAGGCCCTCTTGCCTTAATCTCCCATTTTAAACTTTAAAACTCATCATTTTAGGGTCATTTCCAAGTTTCTTAAAATTTTTGATCGACTCTGTTTACATGCCATTTTCTTACATTTCCAAGTTTCATGAAATGTGTACTTTCCATTTTTGGATCATTTCCATTTTCATTTCTTAGTTTCGAAAAATGTGTACTTTCCATTTTTGAACCATTTCCTTACATTTCTGGGTTTCCTAAAATGTTCATGTCCTAATGCATTTCGTGTTTCCAAAATGTTCGTGTTTCGAAAATGTTCATTTCCATTTCCATGCATTTTCATACATTTCTGAGTTTCCAAAAATATCAAAAATTTATTCATAATGCTTAAGACTTGTCATTTCATACAATTAAACCGAAAATGCATAGGCCCTTTCCAGGATGTTACATGCATGATATGTATGATATGGGGCATTCGGGTTATATGAAAAAGGGGAAGTGAATATGGTGACTTCGATCACATATAAGAATGTGGTGACCTCGGTCACATTAACTGAATGTGGTGTCACATGACACAAATATTATCTGGTGGCTATGCCACGAATTCTATAAGGGCGATGAGCACGTCGACTGCAGCGACTGCCTTCGATGGTGTGTAGCGGATGGTGGGTTGACTTAGTAGTCCCCACAGTGTGCAGGTTGGTACGGGTGATGTGTAGCGGTTGGTAACTAGGCTTGGGTTCGGGATTGCATCATTAATTGTATATTTTGATCTGAATGTGTATGACTTGATATGCCTGAATTTATTTGGATTTAGTGTTTGTGTACACATTGAGTCTGTTGACTCACCCCGTTGTGGGAACATTTTTCAGGTGAAGATCAGTAATGGACCGGGTCGGTAGGAGCTTAAAGGTGGCCATGCTCAGCAAGGAATTTTATTTGGACATTTTATTTTTATTTAAGTATTTTAAATTATTTGGGTTTATTTGATGTAATAAGGCCATAGTTGAACTATTTTACATTTATTTTATTTATTATGTTTACAAATTTTTATCAATTAAAGTTTAAGTAAATTTCTTTTAAACTAAACCCTAAATGTATTGACACTTAAGATAAAGGGATTTCAATATAAGATAACCCTGTTTTCAACTCGAGCCCAACCCAATTCGAACTTTCTCCCAAAATCACTTAAAGTTTTTCAAAGTGCAAACGAATTTGAACCGGTTTTTCTTAAGGAACATACCAAATCTGGTCAAGGCTCGTGGGTCGGGTTTGAGGTGTTTCAGCTTGGTATCAGAGCCCAGTTCAAAACTCGACTTTGAGGTTTTGGGCCCGAAAAATGCTTTCAAAAAAAAATGGGCTTTTCAAAAAAAATATGGATATTAAGAAATTTTTCAGGTTATTCTGGCATGGCACCTGTATCTCCGGCCCGAAGTCCACCAGGTAAGTACTTCTGACTATTGAAGTGATGTATAGATTTGAACTTGATAGGCTAGATGGGAACGTAGATTAGTGAACTAGGATCTATTGAACCCTAGGACTAGTCTACTCAAACACAAGTACATAAGACTTAAGGATCACCAAACAAACCTGTGACTAAGTCGCCGAGCTAGGGTGTGGCAACTGTTGTGCGCATGTCTAGGAGTGGATTCAGTAAGAGCTTGGTATTTAAGCAGTCCTAGCGACTCACCTCCTCTTTACTCGAATCCTACCTGGTGCGTAGTAACCGTTCACCCTAACCAAGAGGACTTAGTCATCGGCTAAACTCAATGATTAAAACTCGAAAGGGATTAGCCGGATTTTTTTAATAAAAACCTTAGTTTTTAAATTACCAAATTACCCCTTTGGTTTGTAAACCCTAAATTAGATTTTGGAGAAAGTTTACTTTCTGATTTGCAAAATTACGAAAATACCCCTGGTTATAAAATTACTAAAATGCCCTTGGTTTCTAAAATTTTCATATTACCCTCGACTTTTAAAATATTCTTACTTTACAAAAATACCAAAAACCTTATTTGGTGAAATATTGAAATACCCTGATTTGGAATATTACTGAATTACCCTGACTTACAAAATTACCGAA
This sequence comes from Gossypium bickii, assembly GCA_025503065.1. NCBI lineage: Eukaryota > Viridiplantae > Streptophyta > Magnoliopsida > Malvales > Malvaceae > Gossypium > Gossypium bickii. The sequence continues at coordinate 50,698,256 of CP106714.1, forward strand.
ATAACCCTGATTTCTAAAATTTTTGTATTACCTTCGATTTGGAGAAATTTTCAAAATACCTTCGAGTTTGGAAAATCTCAGAGTGCCTTGATTTATTAAAAAAAATTTATTACCAAAATACCCCAATAGGACGAATGACGAAATTACCCCTGGGTTGGGAAAGGACTGAAATGACCATAGAAGTGTAGTGAATAAAGGTGTCTCTATTGATGAATGTGAAGGTGACTCTTTGAATTAGAGTAGTGAACTTGAACTGAAACTTTGTTTGATCGAGAGAACTACTTCTAAATATCTCTTTTCATAAAATTGTTCGCGGTTAATAAGTGGAACAAAAATTCTGATGCATAAAACTTTTTAATCAGATTAAATCGCGATATTAGAAATGAGTTCTAGGGGACGTGAACTTAGAGATTGTGACTAGGAAGTATGATGGTTCTATTAAGATCAGAGTGCGCAGCGCAAGCGTAGTGTGATGAGTAGGATTGGTCAGCCGTTAGTCAGTAAGTAATTTCAAGGACGAAATTATTTTTAAGGATGGTAGAACTGTAAAATCCTACATTAGGGGTTATGCGTTCGTGCATAATTCATGAGTTAGTAGGTTTTGGCAGTGTTTGAAAGTGTATTAAGGGTTTTTAGAACTCTAGGATGAAGGTGAAAGCTTTGGGAAAATAATTGGATTTTAAGTTAAAAAGGGGAGCTAGGCTGAAGAGGCCTTAAGAAACGTTTTGGGGAGTTTAGGACACAAGCAATCATGTGGCAAAGTGGCAAGGGACGCTACTTGGGGGCTTGGAAGGTTGCGTCAAAAGGGAGCTTCAGGGGGAGAAGGTTCGAGCAACGTGGGAAGCAATGGGCTTGTATTTTTACGTCAAGAAGGGAAGTTGGGCTAGGGAGGCCTTAAGGGAAAAATTGTAGGCGTTTTTGGCATAAAATAGTTCTTGGTAAAGTAGCTACAAGGCGCTACTTAAAGGCTTGGAAATGACGCCATGTGCAGTGGGCAAGGGCCTTGGTTCGAGTCTTGTTGGCAGCAGGGAGGCGTGGTTTATTTTTGCTTTTGGCGTTAAGGGGGGAGCTAGGTGAAGGAGGTCTTAAAAGAAATTGTGGGGAGTTTATGTCACAAAGGAGCCAACAGCAAAGTGGCTTGGGGCGTTATCTGTAGCTTGCAGCAAAGAGGGCTCAGGTTCGAGCCTTGTTAATAGCAGTAGGTGGGATTTTATTTTTACATGTGACGTCAAGGCAAGAGAGAAGAGATGGACGACTTTGGGACTTTGGAAGGTAAGGATAAGCCTTGTGTTTCTTTTAAATATTTAGTTATAGATAGTGGATAAATAAGATTTTATTTTATTTATCTTAGGAGGTGATAAGCTTGGTTATTATTTATTGGAAATTCGGCTATAAGGTAAGATAAATGCTGGTTTATTCAATTTATTTTGAATAAAGGTTGATTTATTTTATTTAGTTTAGATGAGTAGATAGGAGATAATTATGGTGATATTTTATTTGAATAAGTAAGGATTAATTCAAGTTATTTTGAATGAGCTGATAAAAGGATAATTGTAGATTTATTGTATTTATTTTGAATAGGTGATTAAGAGATAAAATAAGAGATTAAATTGGGATTTGATAAGTGGAGATAGGTGTGCCAAATTTGGGTAGTATAAATAAGGGAGGATCAGCTCTTGGGATTTCTTTTCTTCATTCTCCTCTTTGACCGAAAGTTTTTAGTCAAAAGAGGTTCTCTTTTCCTCTTTTTTCTCTGAAGCCAAAACCGAATGTTGAAGTAGCCATAGGTATCTTTTCTTCTTTGCTTTGTTCATTTGAAATCATCATCTTCCCCAAGAACTATTCTTTCTTCCATTATTGACAAAAGCCGAAACCCCTCTACCCCTGTTCTTTATTGATGAATCCTCTAAGCATAAATTCCCTCCACTTTGGCGTGATCTCTTTTCATCATTAAGGTGCCGCTTTCTTTTTGGATCTAGAAGTCATTTCTCTAAGGGTGCTGGCGTAGTGGTAAGTAAGTTCTCTCCTAGCAATCGATTTTGAGTTCTTCTTAATAAGTATACCGAAATCTATAGTGGGCTTTGGTCTAAGGTGGGCCGAATGTCCATTAAGGCCATAGTGATATGTTCCCTTATGTGTAGCTAACGTCAAGGTGCATTGAGGGAGTTTTCCGGGATTCGTTTCATCAAGGAAGCACTAAGGAGCCCTTTTGGAATTAAAGTGATTAAGGTAAGCAAGTATGGTACTCGGCCCTAGGCCATACTATGTGATTAAGTGTTGACCGATTTGGATTATGGTCTTCTAGGGGCAAATCGACAGAAGTAGAGAAAGCTTTCGGGAATCAAGATTATTTCGGTAAGTATGTTAAGTTGTGGATATTTGGTTAAGATTTCGTATATTGATGATTAAATCGATTGTTCTGATTAAGTGTTATGATGGAGGCGAATACCAGTCAAGAAGGGGAAGGGGTGAACCCTATCCCGAAGTTTAAGAAGAGATCTATTTCTGTAGACATGCGAGATTGGCCACCGGGTGTGGGCAAAGAATGGGAAAGTTATAGGCAGATAGCTGTAGTCACGTTTAGTGATAGCATCAGTATCGAAAGCGTAGTTCTCCAAGTTATAAGGTGTGTGATTAACCCATCATTTTCCGGGTATATGATATGTATGTGATATGTGCATGTGTTATGAATGTGCTAACTAGTGCAGTGGAAACTGTGATATGGATACCCTCAACGGGTATGTCAATAATCCGGTAAGTACCAAATCTGATTATTAATATGAATATGTGTTATGACTATGCTTGATGAACATGCTCATGCATCATTATATTATACCATTATTTTATGTTGGATGTGCATGGGTTGGGTTATGAATATGAAAGAAGGTACGGGTGTAATTCGAGTACGTGGTTTGATGTTAGCCTTGAGCTACATCGTGGATTGACGTTGACTGAGGTCACGTTGTGGATTAATTGCGATTTAGTTCACGTGGCTTGATGAGTAGCTATGTGCCTCATCGTGGTTGATATCGGCTATGTGCCATATCGTGGTTGATGAGTGACTATGTGTCCCATCGTGGTTTTGGTGTTAGCTACGGCTACATCGTGGATTGGCGCTGACTGAGGTTGTGTTGTAGATTATTGTGCTTAGTTGCACGTGGACGGCATTGATTGCCTTTGGAGTGAAAAGGAGAGGGTGATTTGATAATCCCCCGGTGTGTGGTGGCTGGATACAGGGGTGTGTAGAGGATGGACCCTAGGTTGGGTTGGGTGCACTTTGCATAATTTTAATGGATATGTGGATTAATGTGAAAATGGGCCAAGCCCAGTTGATATGTGGATTATTAAGAAAAGGGCCAAGCCCAGTATATGAATGTGGAACAGAGTGGAAATGGGCTAAGCCCGATATGTGGAAATTATGTGGTTAATTACCCTGTTACCTGATAAGTGATATGAATATGGGCCAAGCCCAGAATATGTTATTATGTGAATATGTTATCTTGTTATCTGATATATGGGTTAATATGTGGTTAATATGTGGGTGGAATTCAGTGGATTAATTACACACTGAGTCTGTATGACTCACCCAATTTTTTACCAACATCGCAGGTGATGTATGATGATCAGACCGGGTTGCAAAGGTGGCCATGCAGAAGTTGTTTTCCTTATTTAATAGAATTTATCATTTTCAGTATTTTCAGTATTTGAATAAGTATTTATTGTAATAAGGCCCAATAAAATTATTTGAGTATTTTTATTATGTTAAAGCAAATTGACGATTGAATTATTATTTTGAAATCAGTTTATTTTCGACAAACTTTATCTTAAAATATATATTAAGGTTTTAATCCGGATATTTTTATAAACACCACACTTTACTTAAGATTTTAAATGGTCCCCGTTTTACAAACTCAATAAGTTGTCATGATTTTATCTTTAAGTCGAATCTTCTCAAACGTTTTTCCGCAGTGACATACCAGATCCGGTCAGGGCTTGTGGGCCGGGTTTGGGGTGTTACAAGATTAGCTCTTATGAGTATTTGGTGTGCTTCAGATAGACTAGCTCTTATGAGCATTTGGTATGTTTTGGTGGGATTGTCAATGTACTCTTATTCGTAAGTTGTTCTTCAAATTGAAAATCTCGGTAAGGTAATTTGTTTAATGATTTTAATGGATTTGTTATATATATTTGAGTATTGAATTGAACATTTGTGATTTATCGGTTGAGATTGTGGATGACAGGGAAACTTCACGGTTGAATTGATATTGTTTGAATTGTTGTACTTACTTTGGTAAGATTTATCATTTTAATCTGTTGAACTTTCTAAGCTTTGTTGAGCTTACTTATGTTATTTAATGTTCTTGTAGCTACTCGGAAGGTTGGACGATCGGATCGGCACTCAAGTCACACTATCCAGCATAATTCGGTAGTTTTTGGAACATTCATATTGGATTATATGGCAAGTAATAGGCTTTTGTGTTGTTATTACTAATGTTTTGGGATAAGTAAAATGTTAAGTATGATATTATATGTAAATTGTCAACTTAGATTATATATGTGAATGAGGTATGGTTCTAATGCAAAAATAAAATGAATGATATGTGTTAATGATATGTTGTGATTGAGGTACCTATGATAGGTACATTGGTTAGGTATTAGATTGGATGAATTAATAAGCTGTGTTTTATGTTTTATTTTGATGTATAATTGTATATACTTATGGTATCAATAAGGATATATTAGTTAGGCACTTAGGATGTTGATTTGGCATGTTGTTGGCTTGTTTAATGTCATATTGAATAGGTCTTTTGGCTATTCGATGGTTTGCTTAGAACCCAAGTAAGCTTGAAATGGTAAACTTGTTGTTTAAGGTTCATTTTGGGTCTACACGACCTGTGGCACGAGCATGTGACACACGGTCGTGCGTCCCCTGTAGGTTTCATTGCATGCAAGTCAGGTAGCACACAGCCTAGCACATGGGCGTGTGAAGCTATTTCGAGAGTTACACAGTCTAGCACATAGCCTGGCACATGGGCATGTGAAGTTATTTCAAGAGTTACACAGCCTAACACACGACCTAGCACACGGGCGTGTGGGGCTATTACAAGAGTTACACAGCCTGACACACGGATGTATGACATGGTCGTGTGACGCTACTCAGAGAGTTACACCGGTGAGGACATGGGCTGGGACACGACTGTGTGTCCCTATTTCGAAGGTTACGCAGCCTGAAACACGAGCAAGTGTCTCAACTGTGTGAGGCACATAGTCTGGCCACATTGCCGTGTGACCCCTGCAGGCAAATTTTTCTAACTTTTTCTTGGACTTTCCAAATGTTTACAATTTGGTCCTAATTGTTTCTAAGGTGTTTTTAGGGCCTCAAGGGATCGATTAAGGGACGATATGTATGTGAATGTATGTATTTTAATATGATTTCAATGATGTATGAAATGTATGTTTAATGTTCTGTTTGTTCGGTGATGCTCTGTAACCCTATCCGGCGATGGATACGGGCTAGGGGTGTGACACCCTTACTTGGTTGGAAAACATTTCCACATCAAAACTCACCACCAAAGTCTACGATTTCTTTCTGACAAACAAGCCATCACACCCTATCAACGGAAATGGGTAGCAAAGATGCTTGGGTATGACTACACTATCACCTACAAAAAAAGGGGGTAGAATATATTAGTTGATGGACTATCTAGAAGGGACCATTCACACTAAGGGTGATTGTTCCAATATGTTGGGAGCATTTTTTGGTCTGAGGTATGGGGACAAATCCTTGATTCTTGTATCACTGATCCTGGATCGCAACAGATTTGCCTTGACCTTTAGTAGAAACCTCAACTTCAATTAAAATATTCATGGTATGGCAGAATTTTGAGAAGAAAACGGAAGGTAGTTGTAGCAGCCCATTTTTCAGTGAAATCGGAACAATAGTTTCGCGACCACAGATCCGACCTGAAACATAAATTATTTTTATTTTATTATATGGTCCGTAATATGATAAACGTGACATGTGAAAATTTTGACATGAAAACTTTATCAATTTAGTGCCTAATTACAAGAAGGACTAAATCGCATAAAATACGAAAGTTGAATTCTAGTAGCTATAAGGATCAAATAGCTATGGGATTCAAAACTAGAGGTCCCTATATGGTAATTAGACCATTAGGAAAAGCATGTAGATTTTTATGGTGACTCATCCATGGAATTATAGAAAAAGGTCAAAGACTAAATTGGAAATAGCAAAAACTTAATTAATTAAAAAGATGATAAAAGATATCATCTTATTTTATTTCATCTTCAACCTAAAAACACATGGAAACCCTAGGAGAGAGAAAAGACTCTTTCAAGGCCTAATTGGGTAAGTTCCTTTGTCCCATTTTTAGTAATTTTTATATTTTTGAAATCGGGATAGCTTAATCTGTAACACCCCTATCTCGAGTCCGTCGTCGGATTAAGGTTAGGAGCGTTACCAAACAGATCGGAAACATTCACAGACGAAATCATACATTCAATCATCATTCTCAGACATAATGTCCCTTAAACGGGTCCTCGAGACCTTAATCATACTTATAAGTCGAGTCGAGACTAAACTGAAACACACATGAAATTCCATGAAAATTTGAAACTTTTCTAAAATACAGGGGAGACACACCCGTGGGAGGAGACCGTGTGCCCTCCACGGCTTCTAGACACCCCTGTGTACCCATCCTTGTTTATACTAACTATACCAACATGGTCATTAGGCACGCCCGTGTGCCATGGCCGTGTACTTTTAGGTCATATACTAACTTCCCCACCACGGCCACCAAGCACGCCCGTGTCGAGGTCGTGTACTTTTAGGTCATATATTGACTTCAACCACACGGCCTGGGCACACGCCCATGCTTTGAACGTGTGTCTTACACGGTCCTTACACACGATCGTGTAAAATGACCGTGGTCTAAATTTATTTAAAACATTAAGGTGCAGGGTTAACACGGTCTAGACACACGCCCGTGTGTCTAACCGTGTAGGCAACTAGAGGCTATTTACCAAGCCATTTGCCTCCCTGAAATTAAGATCAACCCAACTCAAAACAATACAATTCATTAATAACAATTTTCATGAATAGTACTACGTATTTCATTGATATCTATATACAAACAACTTAAACAAGTTTGGCCAATCACTTAGCCATATACAAAAGAATAATAAACTTGATAGCATATACAATGGCATTACACAAGACATGTTCTCAAAATGAATGATTCCTATACATGCCATACTTAGTAATATAATTTGGCTATACCAAAATAAGGGTTGGTAGTGTGCTACGAGCTCCGACTCCAATGATCCACTAATTAGCTTGGCGGGACTACATAGAAAGAAACAATTAAAGACGTAAGCATTTAGTTTAGTAAGTTTGCATGAATAACATGTAATAAATAAACTTGCTTCAGATAAACCATTTGACATAAGAATGTATCATTATCTCATCTATAAAGCTTACTTACTCATACATGATTCTTACTTGTCTCATGGTACTCACTAATCTCATACTTGTAAGGTAACAAGGTACTTGTATCACTTGATCACATTGATCAGCATACTTAAACCTAATAATTATGTCTTCTAACTCATCATCCATAACATGAATAATATTCAATTTCAACTTGGTAATAGCTATGCTTTCTTTACATTCTTGTTTTCACATTTTAGCTTACTCATTTGCCCGATGAATTTCCATGAACTACCGAGAATACTAGATCTCTTGTCATGTACTTCATGCCAATGTCATACTCTAGATATGGACTTATATGGAAGATCTCTTCTTGAATCAATGCCAAGCTTGCCTTGGTCTTACATGATAACTTGCTTGATAACTTGATCAATGCCAAGCTTGAGTCCTTGGGCTTACATGATAACTTGCTTGATAATTTGATCAATGCCAAGCTTGAGTCCTTGGTCTTACATGATAACTTGCTTGATTGCCGATGCCATGCCTTGGCTTGGTCTTATATGGACTTTCTTATCTCATGTAATAGACCGTATCTCTCGGGTAATTCATTTTCAATCAGGACTTTCTCTTGTTTAATCTTGTTGACTTCTTTGTTTAACATAACATTAAACCATTCATGATAACAATGTATATTATACTAAGCAATTAAATGATAAAATCATAAAGCTTAGAACTCATACAAACTTACCTCAATATACAAAATGTATGTAGTTATGCAATTTAGTCCTCGACTTTGTTCTTGCCTCAGTTTTGATCCGGGCTTCGTTTTTCTTGATCTATAATCATAAATAGATCATTTAATAACCATATTGATTAAATTGACTCATAACTCATAATTTGGCAAAATTACTATTCTGCCCTTATACTTTCTCATTTATGCACTTTTGCCCTAAGGCTCGTAAAATGATTTTTCATGCAACTTTCTTAAACTACATGCTTAGCTGAATCATTTTCTCCACTATAGCAATCATCAATTCTCTCTATTTCCAATAGGTATGACCAATTTTATAACTTTTACAAAATGGTCCATACTATCATGTTTCATGAAATTCATTAAAGAAAAGATGTTTATCTAACATCAAACTCTCATAAACTCCCATAAAACATCATTTAGCATACATGTCACTCATGGGTGCATTTTTAAACATGCATCTTAGCTCATCAAATAGCTAAAAATAGCTTACTCATGCTACCGAGACTTCAAAAATACGAATAATATCAAAAACCGGGCTTAGGAGCACTTACTAGCAAGCTTGAAAAATTAAAGAACCCTAGCTATGGCTTCCTTCAATTTTCACCAATGGGGGAAGAAGATGATGAGATTTTTATCATCTTTTTCCTATTTTAATCACTTATTAGACAAATGACCAAAATACCCTTATTACTAAAAATTTCTATAATACCATCTCAAGGTCAATTTTGTCCAAAAATTAAATTTTGGGCAAATTGTTACTTAAGGGCTCATAATTCATATTCTAAAGCTATTTCATACAAAAAGCTTCTAGAAACTAAAATTTTGTAACTTTTGCAATTTAGTCCTTTTTGGACCAATCAACCACAATTTAATAAAATTGCTTCATGAAACTTTTATACTAGCATGCAAACATAATATGAACTTTAAAAACTCATAATTTCACCTCGGATTCGTGGTCTCGCACCACTATTCCGGCTACGCCCTAAATTAGGCTATTACATAATCTCTCTATTTAGGGGATTAATTTGAAAAGTTATCAAGGTTTGGAAAATGGGACATGGATGTATATGCTGGAAATTAGAAATTTATGGTATAAAATGAAAGATTATTGATAGATAAACAACTTTTACAAAGTGATTTTGATGAAAACTTGATTTGGGGACTAAAAATGTAAACTTGTGAAATTGAAGAAAAAATTCTGAAATTTTATGTATACATGTGTTGTAAATTTTGTAATGGGGCTTTGGTTAGGCTTGGAATAGGGAGTAATTTACATAAGTTTCATTTTCCAAGCTTAGGGACGAAATCAAAATTTATGTAAATGTTAGGGGCAGAATGGTAATTTTTCCTAGGACGTAAATTGAGTCCCTATGAGTATGAAAAATGAGAAATTGATGATTAAAGCTATTTATATAGATCTGGAAAACACAAATTCGAGGCTAAATCAAGGAAAAGAAAAGATTTCAGATTAGTAGATTTAACACGAACAAGTGTTAAGGTAAATTCGTGTAACCTAAATGAGCATGTAATTATGTTAATTAAGTGTTGATTATTTAATTTCCACATGAAAAGTTAAATACATGCTTGAAATGGTGAAAAGAGGTTAATTCTCGATTGAATATTGAGTTCCGATGGGTGGATGTCCTTTCTCGAAATGAATGGGGTCCTGCATTTGTTACGGACGAGATTTAGCTCGGACGAGTAATCCTATTGATCTTTTCATATAAAGGATTTAGCCCGGACAAGTAATCCTGACACGAAACCTATAACATCCTGAATTAATGGGCCTATGCGTTTAGTGTGTGGATATGTTTAATGTGTTAATTTAAGTGTTAGGGGTCCAAATTGGGCTCAGGATGTGGTCAAGGCCTTAGTTAAATTTTCTGTTGGGGCACTATAGGGTTTAAAAGATAGTATCTAGGGTTTAAATTACAAAGTGGGCTTGTGGCCCAGTAGCAAGTGGCACTGCAATAGAGTTATAAGATGGAGCCATTTACAGTTGAAGAAGCTCAAGTTTTGACCGCATGGAGCCCATAAATTTGGGCCATTTTTGGCACTTAAAAGCAGCAAGGAGGGGGCGGCAATGAGGCTTAATTTTAGAAGGGATTTAATGACTGGGATAATGTGAATATTGTGCTGATAATAGTAGGGAGAGGTGGTGTTTTCTAGACCTCTTCTAAAGGTGTGAATAGATTAAGATAGAGGAGAAAAGGTAGGAGCTATCTTCTGAGTGCAGAGTTGGTCGAAATTCCATCTCCTAGAGAGGGAAGAAATCGGTTTCTTTATGGCAAAGGGGTGCCGAAATTTCCCCTACTATTTGATTAATTGTTAGTTATCAGGAAGGGCACTTTCGGGTTTTGGTAGGTAAATGCCGAAATTCTTTATAAATAGGGGTGGTATCTCTTCAATTCCGGCATTTGAACCCTATTATTTTCTTTATTCTCTGTGCCAAAACTCTAGTCAATCTCTACAATCTTTTCTTTTGATTTCTTTAGAAGCTGAAATCTTTTATTTCACTTTCTGTTTCCATTCTTTTCCTCTTGTGTCGATTTCTTCATAAAGCCGAAATCTCCATAGTTTCCCTCTGTTCATTTTTTTCATCTAATCCCTCTTAAAAATCGAAAAACCCTTAGATCTCATTTGTAAGTTAGTTCTATTTCTTCCGTTATTTAAATCTTCTTCTTTGGCATTGCCAAATCTCCTCTCAAGTGCTAGCCGAATTCCCTGTGTTGAGGTAAACGTCGACTTCTGTTAGTTTCTCATGTTTTCTTTCCGTTTTTGGACACCAAAGCTGAATGTCTAGTGGGTTGCTAAGGCCATCATTAGATTGATGTTTCTCACTAACATTGTATTCCTTTTGAGGGCGTTATTTCGGGATTTGAAGGAGACCTGATCGTCTTGATCTAAAAGCTGAAAATCGTAAGTCCCCAAGTATCATACTCTTCTCGGGATTTTAAGGTCAGGTGGTTTTCCCTAGATTTTTGTTAGACTCGTTTATCGTATGTGAGATCTTAACTCTATGATGTGGATTAATGACCATATGTTGTGATAGTAGTTCTGACAAGGACTTGTGATGGAATTAAATATGGATCAGGCAAAGGAGAGGATTGGGTCCGTAAAACCAATCCCTAAGTTTAAGAAGCGTGCTGTGTCTGCCGTTCGAGATTGGTCACCGGGTTGTGGACCGGCTTCTGAACAACACCTCAGGCAGATAGCGGTGGTGTTGGCTACGGATAGTATCGACTTAGAGGGTCTCGTTCTAATGGTAATCAGGTGTGTAGATCTCTAACACACTAGTTAACTGTAATATATATGTTATGGGCTAAAAGCCGGAAAGGGGCTGTGTAGACAGTCGAATAAAACCCTAAAAGGGTTAGGCAAAGGATGCCAGGTACGTGATCATAGCAATCTCTATGTGTATCGATATGTATTTATGAAAGCCTGTTTTCTTAAAGATGGTATGATGTTTTCAATTTTTCATGTGTGTGTGCATGGGGTGGGATTATGATAATGAAGGGGAAGTCCATGATAGGTCACTCGGTGATCGGTGGTTAAACCACAAATTCAAACGTTAGGTCACATAGTAATCGGTGGCTATGCCACGTTTAATGATTCCTGATTAATAGGAATAGGTAGTACAACTGTCGTTATGGTGTGTAGCGGATGAAGGGTTGATTGTAGAAATCCCCAAGGTGTGATGGTTGGTACAGGTTGGTGTGTAGAGGATAGAATTCTAGGATGGGTTGGGCTATTCATCATTTACTATTTATCATGTAATTATGATTGTTGCCTTTATGTATGGGCTAGGGCTCATAATGTGTTTGTGGGCCTCAGGTCATTGTGTTTCGGGATTTACACACTGAGTCTTGGTCACTCACCCCTTTCATTTTTTCTCTACTCTTTCAGATCAGCAGTAGATCATGGGCATGGGAGCCGAGATGGACTCGAGGGGCCATCAAGTTATTTGTTTTTACAGTTTCTGTTTTATTTTATGTTTTAATTTTGGAATTTTTTTGGATGTAATAAGGCCTCCATAACTTAGGATATAAGTTGATATATGTTAATGTTTATGTTTATTTTTATTATTCATGATCAAAGACTTATGTTTTAAAGAAATAAAAATGGGATATTTAAACACTATTTAAATAACACTTATTTGAAAAGATAAAATACAAAGATTTTCTACAAGTGCCACCTATTTAACAAATATCTAAAAAAACGACTTAAGTATTACAAAGCCCTTTTAACGAAAAGTTTTTAACATCAAACCCGTAGCATACCGGATCTGGTCGTGATGTATGTGCCGGGTTTAGGGTGTTACATTTTGGTATTAGAGCCCAGTTTAAAACTCGGGCTGTGAAATAGGTCTAGTAGTGATTTGAAACCTTGATGTGATTTAAGAAAAATGTTTTGGAATGATATGGCCTTCGAGTCTACCGGCACCCGATCCACGCAGGTAAGTATTCTAACTTTTGATGTGAAATACATGTTGGGCTTGATGGGCTTGATGGACGTAGGCTAGTATATTAGACATTGATGGACTTTAGGCTTTGTTTAAAATAACTCTCTAAATTCATAAGATTTAATCCAACCAAACAAACCTGTAAACAAGTCGCGAGATTAGGGTGTGGCAACAGGCATACGCATGTCTAGGATTGGATCCAGGGAGAGCTTGGTACTTAAGCAGTCCTAGTGACTCACCTTCTCTTCGCTGGAATCCTACCTAGTGCGTAGTGACTGTTCACCTTAGTCATGAGGACTTGTTGACGGGCCAAAATTTATAATTAAAACCCGAAATGGACCAGCCATCCTATTTTGCAAAATTACCAAATTACCTCTGATTTGTAAAATGACCAAAATATCCCTGATTTGTAAAATTACTAAATTACCCTTGATTTGTAAAATTACTGAATTACCCCTGATTTGTATAATTACCGAAATACCCCAAATTGCAAAATTACCAAAATACCCCCAGATTGTAAAATTACCAAAATACCCTTATTTTACAAAATTATCAAGGAACCCTATTTTGGAAAATTATGAAAATACCCTCGTATGATAAATTACGAAAATACCCCTGGGTAGTGAAACGACGAAGATGCCCCTACATGATGAATGTAAGTTTGTGGATGCTACTTGTATGTTGATGTTTGATGATTGAATGTATGTGCTTCCTAGAACTAGAAGATGTGGACTTGAGACTGAATTGTAGATATAATTGTGGATTCGAAAGAACTACTCTTAAGACTACTATTCATAAGACTGTTCGTGGTTAATTAGTGGAAGAAAACTAATAAGTCATAAAATTTCTAATCAGATAAATGCGAATCGATAGAATGAGTACAAGGGGTCGATGACATCCGCCGCGTGGCCGCGGTAGGGGTAGGATGACCGTGTCGGAACCAGTAGGATTTGGCCACTGGTCAGAAAACGAGATGCCAGCTGCGGAGGCCAAATTTCAGGATCAAACGGCCGGAGATGACGCAGTATCTCAGGCGATGTTAAGGGTTTTAGAGAGGGTTGCTAGGGCAGGCATGGGCACAGGAGCCCAGAAATCTATGCCAGAGCGACTTAGAGCCAATGGGGCAGAAGTGTTTAGGGGAATTTCGGGTATAGCCTCAAGTACAGCTGAATATTGGTTGGAGGCGGTTGAGCGTATAATGGATGATCTGGATTTCACGGAGGAGGAAAAGTTGAAAGGGGTTGTATCTCTCCTGCGGGACGAAGCGTATCAATGGTGGCTTACGGTTAAGGATGGTGCGGTGGCTGACCGTATCACCTAGGATTTCTTCAAAATGGCGTTTCAAGGTAAATACATCGGGACAAGTTATGTGGATGCGCAGCGCAGAGCATTTCTGAATCTGGTGCAAGGAAGTAGGTCGGTGGCTGCGTACGAGGCAAAATTCTTACGCCTTAGCTGTTATGCTCGAGGAATTGTGGCCACGAAAAATGAACATTATGTTCGATTTGAAGATGGTTTGAGGGATGATCTGTAAGTTCTGATAGCACCACAGTGGGAAAAGGAATTTGCTGTGCTTGTGGAAAAAGCTAAGATAGCTGAAGAGGTTAAGCGGACAGAAAAACTGAATCGGGATAGAGATAGGGGTGGAGGAAAAAGGAATTTTGGATCATTAGGGGCAACTGGGCGTACTCAGAAAAGGGCTAGGTCAGATGGACCGAGTCGGAGTGAGAGACCTGCTGCTAGTCAGACACAGAAGTGTGCTCGATGTGGCAAATTCCATGCCAGTTAGTGTTGGGCAGGCAGTGGGAAGTGTTTTAGGTGTGGATCTACGGACGACCAAGTTAGGAACTTTCCGCAGCAACGAGGCATTGAAGGGCCCACAGGATAGGGAAATGCTCAGCCTGGCAGAGGAGGTCAGCAGCCACAAAGAGGTCGTGGTGTAGCCAGATGTGGTAATGTTCCGGACGAGGTTGCAGAGCACCAGGCCAAGGGGCAGGAAACACTGAGGCGAGACAGCCGGGGTTAGTCTATGCTTTCAGACGTCGGGAGGAGGCTAACACACCGGATGTCTTAATCGGTACGTTTTTAATTTCTGGTTTGCCTTACACTGCCTTGATTGACATTGGGTCGACACATTCCTATGTTGCTAGTAAGGTGTCTAGAACTTTAAGTGTAGATTCTGAGATTTCCTCTAGGGAGATAACTGTAGTAAGCCCTTTAGGACAAACTGTAGTGGTGAACAAACTATATAAGGATGTACCCTTGGAAGTTCAAGGGGTAACTTTTCGGGCTGATCTGATGGAACTGCCGTTTAGAGAGTTCGATTTAATTTTAGGCATGGATTGGCTGGGGAAGTATCAAGCTAAGGTAGATTGTGCAGCCAAGAGTATGATGTTAAAAACTCCCGAGAGATGAACTGTTTGTCAAATGTGGTATCTGCCTTAAGAGCAGAAAGGATGGTGAGAAAAGGATACAAGGTAATTTTAATGTTGGTTTGGACTCTAGAAGCCAAAGAACTAACTGTTGAGGACGTTAGGACGGTGAAGGAATTTCTTGATGTTTTTCTCGAAGAGCTTCCGGGATTACCCCTAGATCGTGAAGTAGAGTTTGGTATCGATCTTCTTCCGAGAACAGCACCAGTATCTATTGCTCCGTATAGAATGGCACCGAAGGAGTTGGTGGAATTGAAAGCGCAGATTCAGGAGTTGCTGGATAGAGGGTTTATTCGACCAAATGTGTCGCCTTGGGGAGCACCGGTGTTATTCATTCAGAAGAAAGATGGATCAATGCGAATGTGCATTGACTATCGCCAGCTGAATAAGTTGACCATCAAGAATAAATACCTGTTGCTAAGGATCGATGACTTGTTCGATCAGTTGAAGGGGGCCTCAGTCTTTTTGAAGATAGATCTGAGGTCGGGGTACCATCAGCTTAAGGTCAAGGAGGCAGATATTCATAAGACGGCTTTTAGAACTCGTTATGGCCACTACGAATTCATGGTGATGCCATTTGGATTGACCAATGCGCCAGCAGCATTTATGGATATGATGAACCGTGTATTCCAACCCTACTTGGATCGGTTTGTCGTGGTATTTATAGATGATATCTTGGTTTATTCAAGATCGGAAGAAGAACATGACTCACATCTCCAAGTAGTGTTGCAGATTACGAGAGAGAAGCGGTTGTATGCCAAATTCAGTAAGTGTGAATTTTGGCTAAGTGAAGTTACTTTTCTAGGTCACGTTATGTCGGCAGAGGGGATCAGGGTTGACCCTCTGAAAATTGAAGCAATGTTGGATTGGAAGCCGCCTAAGTCGGTTGCAGAGATTCGGAGTTTCCTTGGTCTAGCGAGGTATTACAGAAGGTTTGTTGAAGGATTTTCATTGATCGCGGCTCCGTTGACTAAGTTGTTATGGAAAGGGGTTCCATTTGTTTGGTCTGACAAGCAACAAGAGAGTTTTGAAAAGTTAAAGAGGATACTGACGGAGGCCCCAGTGTTGATTTAACCGGAGGCTGGGAAGGAGTTCGTAATCTACTGTGATGCTTCACACACGGGATTAGGATGTGTGTTGATGCAAGGTGGAAAGGTTGTTGCATATGCATCTCGGCAGTTAAGATCGCATGAATCGAATTATCCCACCCATGATTTGGAATTGGTAGCAGTGGTGTTTGCCTTAAAAATTTAGAGGCATTATTTGTACAGGGAGAAATCTAGCATTTACACGGATCATAAGAGTTTAAAGTACCTTTTGACTCAGAAGTAGTTGAATCTAAGGCAGAGGAGGTGGATCGAGTTGTTAAAGGATTATGACTGCTCGATCGAGTTCACCCGGGTAAAGCTAACGTGGTGGCGGATGCTTTAAGTCGTAAAGTAGTCTCTGACTTAAGAGCAATGTTTGCTCACCTTAGCCTATATGATGATGGAAGTCTGCTAGCTGAACTCTAAGTGAAACCCTCATGGGTCAGTCAGGTTAAGGAGAAGCAGCAGACTGATGAGTTACTAAAGGAGAAGTTTCCGGTAGGGTCAAATGATGGATCGGCAGAATTTAGTATTAATGAGGAAGGGCTATTATGTTTTCAGAGGAGGGTGTGCGTGCCGAAAGATCCTGAATTGAGGCACAGGATTTTGCAAGAAGCGCATAGTAGTCCATACGCTATGCACTCTGGAGGGAGTAAGATGTATCAGGATTTACGAGAACAGTTTTGGTGGCCGAGCTTAAAACGAGAGGTGACTGAGTTTGTAGGGAAGTGTTTGACCTGTCAACAGGTAAAAGCAGAACATCAGTTACCATCAGGGTTATTACAGCCGGTAAAGATTTCGCAATGGAAGTGGGAAAGGATCACAATGGACTTTGTTAGTGGGCTATCCCTCACGCCTGCTAAGAAAGATTCAGTTTGGGTAATTGTAGATCGCTTGACGAAGTCTGCTTACTTCATACCCATACATGTCGACTACTCTTTGCAGAAGTTAGCTAAGTTATATATAGTGGAGGTAGTAAGGTTGCATGGAGTACCAGTATCGATCATATCGGACAGGAACCCTAGGTTCACATCACGATTTTGGAAGGCGTTACATCAAGTGTTGGGTACGAAGTTAGATTTCAGTACAGCATTCCATCCTCAGACTGATGGGCAGTCTAAGCGGGTAATTCAGATCCTGGAGGATATGTTGAGAGGTTGAATTATTGATTTCAGGGGTAGTTGGGAGGAGTTCTTACCGTTGGTGGAGTTTGCGTACAAAAATAGCTACCAGTCTAGTATCCAGATAGCGCCTTATGAAGCCTTGTACGGGCGAAAATGTCGTACTCCTACTTGTTGGATGGAGTTAGAGGAACGTCGGATTTTGGGTCTGGAGTTGGTGACCAAGACAGAAGAGAAGGTTGAGTTAATACGGGCTCGATTAAAGGAAGCGTCAGACAGGCAGAAGTCCTATGCTGATTTAAAGCATAGGGACATCAAATTTGTAGTGGGTGACAAGGCTTTCTTGAAGGTATCACCTTGGAAGAAAGTACTAAGGTTTGGACGGAAGGGTAAGCTAAGTCCCAGATTTATCGGACCATACCGGGTGTTGAAACGAGTAGGACCAGTAGCCTATCAGCTTGAACTACCTTCTGAGCTAAGCCAGATTCACAATGTGTTTCATGTCTCTATGTTGAGATGATACCGATCGGATCTGTCCTATATAGTACCAGTGGAAGAAATTAAGGTAAAACCTGATCTATCTTTTGAAGAGGAACCAGTAGAAATTCTGGATCATGATGTCAAAGTATTGCGAAGGAAAACGATTCCACTAGTTAAGGTTCCGTGGCGGAATCACGGTTCTGAAGAGGCTACTTGGGAACCCGAGGAGGCAATGCGGTAGCAATGCCCGCATCTATTTTGACCAGGTAATTTTGAGGCCGAAATTTCTTTAAAGGGGGTAGAACTGTAACATCCTGAATTAATGGGCCTATGCGTTTAGTGTGTGGATATGTTTAATGTGTTAATTTAAGTGTTAGGGGTCCAAATTGGGCTCAGGATATGGTCAAGACCTTGGTTAAATTTTTTGTTGGGGCACTATAGGGTTTAAAAGATAGTATCTAGGGTTTAAATTACAAAGTGGGCTTGTGGCCCAGTAGCAAGTGGCGCTGCAATAGAGTTATAAGATGGCGCCATTTACAGCTGAAGAGGCTCAAGTTTTGGCCGCATGGAGCCCATATATTTGGGCCATTTTTGGCACTTAAAAGGAGCAAGGAGGGGGACGGCAATGAGGCTTAATTTTAGGAGGGATTTAATGACTAGGGTAATGTGAATATTGTGCTGATAATAGTAGGGAGAGATGGTGTTATCTAGACCTCTTCTAAAGGTGTGAATAGATTAAGATAGAGGAAAAAAGATAGGAGCTATCTTCTGAGTGCAGAGTTGGCCGAAATTCCATCTCCTAGAGGGGGGAAGAAATCGGTTTCTTTATGGCAAAGGGGTGCTGAAATTGTTAGTTATCAGGAAGGGCACTTTCGGGTTTTGGTAGGTAAGTGCCGAAATTATTTATAAACAGGGGTGGTATCTCTTCAATTTCGGCATTTGAACCCTATTCTTTTCTTTATTCTCTGTGCCGAAACTTTAGTCAATCTCTGCAATCTTTTCTTTTGATTTCTTCAGAAGCCGAAATCTCTTATTTCACTTTCTGTTTCCATTCTTTTCCTCTTGTGTCGATTTCTTCATAGAGCCGAAATCTCTATAGTTTCCTTCTGTTCATTTTTTCATCTAATCCCTCTTAAAAATCAAAAAACCCTTAGATCTCACTTGTAAGTTGGTTCTATTTCTTCCGGCGTTTAAATCTTCTTCTTTGGCATTGCCGAATCTCCTCTCAAGTGCTAGCCGAATTCCCTGTGTTAAGGTAAGGGTCGACTTCTGTTAGTTTCTCATGTTTTCTTTCCGTTTTTGGACACCAAAGCCGAATGGCTAGTTGGTTGCTAAGGCCATCATTAGATTGATGTTTCTCACTAACCTTGTATTCCTCTTGAGGGCATTATTCCGGGATTTGAAGGAGACCTGATCGTCTTGATCTAAAAGCCGAAAATCGTTAGTCTCTAAGTATCATACTCTTCTTAGGATTTTAAGGTAAGGTGGTTTTCCCTAGATTTTTGTTAGACTCGTTTATCGTATGTGTGATCTTAACTCTATGATGTGGATTAATGACCATATGTTGTGAGAGTAGTTCTGACAAGGACTTGTGATGGAATTAAATATGGATCAGGCAAAGGAGAGGATTGGGTCCGTAAAACCAATCCCTAAAGTTTAAGACGCATTTGTGTCTGCTGCTTCGAGATTGGCCACCGGGTTGTGGACCAGCTTCACGAACAACACCTCGAGCGGATAAGCGGTGGTGTTGGCTACGAATAGTGTCGACTTAGAGGGTCTCGTTCTAACGGTAATCAGGTCTGTAGATCTCTAACACACTAGTTAATTGTAATATATATGTTATGGGCTAAAAGCCGGAAAGAGGCTGTGTAGATAGTAGAATAAAACCCTAAACGGATTAGGCAAAGGATGCCAGGTACGTGATCATAAAAATCTCTATGTGTATCGATATGTATTTATGAAAGCCTGTTTTCTTAAAGATGGTATGATGTTTTCAATTTTTCATGTGTGTATGCATGGGGTGGGATTATGATAATGAAGGGGAAGTGCATGATAGGTCACTCAGTGATCGGTGGTTAAACCACAAATTCAAACATTAGGTCACATAGTGATCGGTGGCTATGCCATGTTTAATGATTCCTGATTAATAGGAATAGGTAGTACGGCTGTTGTTATTGTGTGTAGCGGATGGAGGGTTGATTGTAGAAATCCCCAAGGTGTGATGGTTGGTACGGGTTGGTGTGTAGAGGATGGAATTCTAGGATGGGTTGGGCTATTCATCATTTACTATTTATCATGTAATTATGATTGTTGCCTTTATGTATGGGCTAGGGCTCATAATGTGTTTGTGGGCCTCAGGTCATTGTGTTTCGGGATTTACACACTGAGTCTTGATGACGCACCCCTTTCATTTTTTCTCTACTCTTTCAGATGAGCAGTAGATCATGGACATGGGAGCCGAAACGGACTCGAGGGGCCATCAAGTTATTTGTTTTTACAGTTTCTGTTTTATTTTAAGTTTTAATTTTGGAATTTTTTTGGATGTAATAAGGCCTCCATAGCTTAGGATATAAGTTGATATATGTTAATGTTTATATTTATTTTTATTATTCATGATCAAAGACTTATGTTTTAAAGAAATAAAAGTGGGATATTTAAACACTATTTAAATAACACTTATTTAAAAAGATAAAATACAAAGATTTTCTACAAGTGCCACCTATTTAACAAATATCTAAAAAAACGACTTAAGTATTACAAAGCCCTTTTAACGAAAAGTTTTTAACATCAAACCCGTAGCATACCAGATCTGGTCGTGACGTATGGGCCAGGTTTGGGGTGTTACAAAACCTCTCGAGTAAACATTATAATTTGGGTTTAGCTTGGACTGGTAAACCTAACTAAGCTCTTATGAGCACACGTTATATAAAGGACTTAGCCTGGACTGGTAATCCTGTTACAAGATATGTGACTCGAGGGTGTGTCCCATAACTAAGTGCCCTAAGGGGTATCCTTGAATGAGAATTGACGGATTAATGAATCGTACACCTCGAGTGTACCACTTGAGCGTCCATCGAAATTTCAATAATTCAATGGACATAGAACTCTTGACATGGTATGGAAATTGTCTAATCAAATGGTAATGACTTGAAAGAATATTGCATGATGAGCTCATTTATGTTTACTTGATTGATATGAATATTTTTATGACTGACATGTTTGATTAAGTGCATGTACTTAGGCTATATTGCTAGTGGATGGAAATCATGTTATTGTGTGCTTATATTTAATAAACAAGATTGGTAAGTTTAGTTTCCATTATACGAACTTACTGAGCATGTAATGCTTACCCCCCTTTATTTTCCCCTGTCTTATAGTGCTCGGAAGCTCGTTAAGGTTGGAAGATCATTGGAGCATCGTCACACTATCAGCTAGCATTTTGGGTATACTTAGTAAAAATCATTTTGGTATAATGGCATGTATAGAACAACTTGGCCAATAGTGGCTTGAAAATGATGTTTTGTAATCTAGCCATTGGAATGGCTAGTAATGGTTCATTTTGGTATGACTAAGTAGATTATTTTGATACATAAATACACATGTGTTATGTTGAGTATATGTGGTCTAATGTTGTTATTGCATAAGTTAAACCAATGTAAGTTTATAAACACTTGTGCTTGAAATGATATGCCATGTTGAATGATGGAATTGCTTATTTTGAATGCTTGAATTGGTTGGTATTGGGTGTGTGTTTCAAGTGCAGGTTTTGGGTGAAATTTTGGGTGAGAAATGAAGCTAGAAATAGCTTCATTTTGTCCACACGGGCGTGTGTCTAGACCGTGTGTGGTAACACGGGCATGTAGTTAGGTCATGTGTCCCCTGCACCTAAATTTTGAGAAAAAGAATGCTCAGAATTGAGCACAAGTGTAGAGACACGGGTGTGTGTCTCAACCGTGTCTGCCACACGGCCTAGAACACGGGTGTGTGTCTTGGCCGTGTGAAACCTGCACCTAATTCGAATTAAATTAAATTACCACACGGCCTAGCACACGGGCGTGTGGCGTAAGTCAGAGAGCACCCTAAATTGGATATGGCTTGGGGCACGGGTGTGTCTAAGGGTCACATGGGTGTGTTGCTTGGACCACACAGGCGTGTAAGTCCTGCACTTTAGAAAATTTTTGTAATTTTGCCAAAAATTCTAAGAGGTTCCGATTAAGTCCCTATTTGATTTTAATGCTCGTATTGGGCCTCGAGGGCCTGATCAAAGGACGATATGAATTATCTCGGTAAATGAATAGTAATTGTATGAATTATCTAAAAAATGTTCTGAATGTTTTGGTAATACTCCGAAACCTTGTTCCGACGACGAGTACGGGTTAGGGGTGTTACAATAGTAGTTGGCCAGAATCTCAAGATGAGGAAGACGTTTTTCAACTTATTCCATGGTGAAGCTGTTGGGGGGCATTCAAGGGTACATGCCACAAGGTATAGACTCTCAAGTCTTCTATATTGGAAATGTATCTCAAAAAATGTGAAAAAGTGAGTGAAGCAATGTACTGTTTGCCAATGGTGCAACTATGATAATTCAACATATCCAGGCTTGTTACAACCCCTTCTAGTCCCTGATCGTGCATAGGTAGCTATTAGCTTAGATTTTGTGGAAGGACTTCCAATGTCCAAAGAGAAGGACACCATCCTTGTTGTAGTTGATAGACTCACTAAATATGGTCACTTTTTGGCCTTGTCTCATCTCATTATTGCACTTATTGTGGCTCAAGAGTACTTAGACCACATCTACAAGATACATGGAGTTCTAGAATGCATCATCTCTGATTGGGATAAGGTGTTCGTCAGCTCATTTTGGCAAGTCTTGGTTAAACAATTGAGGGTTAAACTTCATCTGTCCACTGCTTATCACCCCCAAACTAATGGCCAAACCGAAGTCTTAAATAAGTGCTTAGAAGGGTACTTAAGGTGCATGTCTAGGAAGAGGCCTTCTAATTGGATCCTATGGTTGCCCTTAGCTGAGCAGTGGTATAACACTACTTACCATTCCACCATACAAACCATTCCATATGAGGCATTGTATGGCCAAGAACCTCCACCTCATCTACCTTACTTGGCTGGATCTTATTAAGTTGCTAGTGTAGATCAGGGTTTGCAACAAAGAGAGGCAACTAGGAGTACATTAAAGTTTCATTTAAAGAGAGCTTAGGAGAGAATGAAGTAAATGGCTGACAATAGGAGGTCCGAGAGAGAGTTTCAAGTCTGGGACTTGGTTTATCTAAAGCTCTAACCCTACAAACAACATTCTATCAGGAAGAGGGGTAATTAGAAGCTATCACCTTGTTATTTTAGACCTTATCCAGAGGGAAGGTTGTGTACTAACTGACCTTACCAGCTAATACCTGTATCCACTCCACTTTTTACGTATCTCAACTTAAGAAGCATGTTGGCTCTACTCCTAGTTCCACAGCATTACCTCCTATTAACTCTGATGACACTCTTGTCAAGACACCAATTCAAATACAGGATAGAAGAATGGTTAAAAAGGGAAATCAGACAACTATAGAGGTGTCAGTTGAATGGGCCAATACCTTTCTTGAAGACACAACTTGGGAATGTTGGATCGAGTTTCAGAAATAATATCCATTATTTGATCCTTGAAGACAAGGATCGTATTCGAGAGGGGACTACTTAATATGGAATAATTAAAAATAACGGTGAACTATTTTGCATTTCTATTAATTTTAGTTACTATATTGAAACGTTGTATTTTGTGTTGAAGATTTTAATGGAACAATACGTGTAAGGGGGAATTAGATTAGTATGTAAAACGGGTCATTTAGGGTAAATAGTCGTTAATTGAACGGTGTGTTTTGGGCATATGCCAAGTTGTCCATTCATTGTTGTTTCTCACCTTTTTAATGGCCAATCCGAATGAGGAGAGGCAATTAAGAAATATACAACATGTTCTTCTTCAACCTCTCTGAAATCTGTTTCTCTCTTCCCTTTTTCTCTATCTTCAAATTTCTTCTATTTCAAACTTTTATTCCCCATCATGTTGTCTTGGTTAAATATGAACTGAAGAACAAACCCAATAACAGAAAGCCAAAGAAAAGCTTTGAAAATGGAATAAATCATCTCTTTTTCCAAGCCCAAGTTTTGCATGAAAGATAAAAGCACCCTTATGAGGACAACGACAAAGGTAGCCACTAGTTTTGCTATTTTATGTATGCTTATAGAGAAAGGTATGGTGATGAGAGGGAGAACACTGGTGAAGGGAGGATTCGTGTGGGAGGGATAGAGAGGGGGATTGAGTGGGCGATTTTTATTTTATTTACTATTAATATAAAATTTAAATTTATTATTATAATTATTTGAAAATAATTATTTATTTTTATATTTTTTTAAATTTATTATTATATATATTTGAAAATATTTAGATATTTTTATATATTTATTTGAATTTTTAGAATTATAATTAAATTGAGATCATTTGTAAATTTTAAAGGATTAATTTTTTAAAATTATAACTAAATTAATATAATATATAAAATTTGAGAACTAAATTTATTATTATATTTATTTTTTAACTATAACCTCAATTTAGTATTTGTGATTATAAGAGAAGTAGCTAAAATCACTAAACTATATAATGTTGAGAGCTTAAATTGCAAAATTTTTATTATATATGTAGTTAACCAGATTTTAACAAGAGTTAATTGCACTCCAACCTTTTTTTGCAGACGATTTCAATTGAAGTATTTAGTGGGAAGAGGAGATCATAAACAAAAAAAAAATTAAAATTTTAATTTACGTTGGACATGGACTTCTATTCTATTTCGTAGAAGTCGATTAACAAATTCACCCCTCTAACTTGGTAGTTTATCCTAAAAATTTCCCATTTATTAACCATCCCCAAATAAGACGAACAGTGTCTGCAACTGTTTGTAATCTTGAAGAAGACAGAAAGATTAGCTAAACTAAAATGGAGGGAATGATTCAGGACCCATCGCAGCCGGCGTCGCAGCCACAGCAGCAGAATCAGGCAGTGGTAGGGGCGGAGAGGCTGAACCAGGCGCTTCAACAACAGCTCAATTTGGAATCTGTAAAGACCAGAGCCATTTCCCTTTTCAAGGCCATAACTCGCATCCTCGAAGACTTCGACGCCTATTCTCGCACAAATACCACCCCCAAGTGGTCCTCTCTCTTCTCTTTCTTTCTTTTATAACCTTGAATCTTCAGATTTTCATATTATATATTTAGGGTTTTTCTTTTTTGTTTGTTCGTAAAACAGGCAGGATATTTTGGGTCAATACTCAATGGTGAATCTCGAACTTTTCAACATTGTGGATGAAATAAAAAAGGTTTCAAAGGCTTTTGTTGTTCATCCCAAAAATGTTAATGCTGACAATGCTCCAAGTACGCATTTTTTTTTTCTCTTTACGCTTCAAGTTTATTAGCTGTTTTATTTCCCCTTAAAATGCTGATTGAGATAATTTGGATTGGCAATAATACTTATCTTTATTCATTGTAATTACTGAGTAATTAAATCCAGTTCATTGGCTGTGTAGTATTACCGGTTATGTTATCCTCGAAGCTACTACCAGAGATGGAAGTGGAGGATAATTTGAAGCGAGAGCAGTTGCTTCTAGGAATGCAAAATCTGCCGATACCTTCACAAATTGATAAGCTAAAGGTGAGCTAGTGTCACACAATCATTGTTTTTCTGGTCGAATCTGGTTATTTTCAGGTGTGTGATTTTTATAGTTTTACAGGCTAGAATTGATATGATTGCGGCTGCATGTGAAAGTGCTGAGAAAGTATTAGCTGATACCCGCAAAGCATATTGTTTTGGCTCTCGTCAAGGGCCAGCCATTCTTCCTACTCTAGACAAGGGGCAGGCTGCTAAAATTCAAGAACAAGAGAACTTACTCCGTACTGCTGTTAATTTTGGCGAAGGTGATAGTCTTAAGCAGTTAGTGTAGCAACTATATTTAGACCATGAGATGTAACGAGATATCTTTCTAGATTTTGTAACTGCAGGCTACTAATAGTTTTCAACTGATAGTTCAGTAGGCCATATGCAATGGTTGTTGTTTTATTTTTTTTCCCCTCATTGAAAATAGGTTTAAATTTAGAAAATCTATTATAGTTTTCCTTGTATTGTCTTATAAGAATGCTCTTTGGTCATAGATCATCAACATCAGTCAATTGATACAGTAGTTGAAGTAATTGAATTTTAATGGAATGGTAGATGAAAGTTTTCTGCATTGATTTCTATGGTTAATTGAAGTTTAGTGGACCTGTAGATGAATCTCTTTAGAATTAGCATCTAAGATTTGGTTTGACTATTTATGTTCTAGAGAAAGGCCTAGTACTTTGATCTTAGCATGCTTATCATCCAATTATTGATTGGTCTTTGTATGCAGGTCTGCGTCTACCTGCAGATCAGAAGCTGATTACACCTTCGCTTCCACTTCATCTGGTGGACATTATGCCTGCAGCTGATGGAGTGCAATCTTTTGCTGATCCAACTGGTAATTTTCGTACAACTATTATAGTTTTTTATTCTATTTCAATACTAGAAAGTTTCTTGTGTTGTTTAGTAGCATACATCAAATTCACTTACAGGCATGTACATGAAGAACACTCCTCTTATGTCAAACAACATTGGCAGTCAGGGTTCTTTGTTACAGGTTAGTCATTGACTTCCCCTTAATCAGTCTTTTCCTAAACCTACATGCAAGTAAACCTGAATGTTTTCTTCAAACAAGGTGAAAGGCTATTTGTGCTCCTCTTTGTGATTATTTTCATCTAAATGAATATCTGATTCTGAAAGAGCAACTCAACTTTGGACTCTCTTAGAGCACGCTATCTACTCTTTGTTACTTAGGTAATTGTGGCCTCCATATGTTCCCATCATTTTCTTTAAATGGTGCTAGGAGTAGGATAACGTAATTATGAGTAAAATTCAACCATTATAGCCACAATATTGTGATCATTGGCCTAGTGCAAAGGCCACATCTGGATCCTGTTCTTGATAAATTATTCGTCCTCTCCATTTTTAAGTCATTCATGGGAGACACATTCTATTTTTATCATTTTAATTGGATTATACTTATCAGTTGATTCTGATCCTATGAAAACCATTTTGTATCATTTCTGGTTATGTGTCTTATTTTCTGAAGATCAAAGTTTACATGCAATAGCTTTACTCTTCTAGTCTTGTTATGGCAGGCTACTGGAGCACAACTTATTGGTAGATCGGCTGCATCTCCTTCTGCTGCTACTAGTGCTACCTCCTATGATAACACCACAACTTCTCCACTCCCATATGCCAACTCACCAAGGTCTGCAACGACTATGATGAACACACCGTCTCCTCAGCAACAAACGCAGCAACTGCAGCAGCAGCAACAACACCAGCAGCAGCAGCAGCAGCAAAGGCAAAAAATGATGCAATTGCCTCAGCATCAACAGCAACTCCTTGCTCAGCAACAGTTTAGGCAGTCTACGATGCAAGGACTGGGACAGGTATAAATTTTGCTTATTTTTTGTGCTTGTTTAAAGTTTCTGTGAGGCCATAAGAGTAACTCATGACATATCGACATCTATATTTACATATGCATGTAAGTGCATGCTTTGATTTTACATGGTAAATATGACTCTTGGTTGGATTGAAGGGTTTTCAAAACTATCATGAGGTAAAGGACAGTTAATTTTGCTGAATCTTATGATTCTAAGCAAATTTGAATAAGTTTTTTATGTTTGTTTTGTTCAAGCATAGAATAGCTTCGTATGTTTCTCAGCCATTCAGTTGTATTATAACTATGAACAATCATTTCTTTGGTACAGAATCAGCTGCCGCTTCATGATCTGCAGGGTCAGACTCAGCAAAAGTTTCAGTCGGTAACTTTCTTATGACTTCTTTTCCTTTACATCTTGTTTTATCTGAAATTTCTTATGAATTACAAATGCATGCTTCATATATATCAGTGCCTGAAAAACTGCATTCCAGTTATGGGTCTAAGTTGTGCTTTTGAATATTATTATTGCCATAACCTAGTAAATTTAAGTATTTAGAGTTCAGGAAATGGGTTTGTTCTGTGAGTCTTTGGAGCCGCTTGCCTGCACTTGGGTAGCTTAAAATCAACCAGAAGTTTTAGTACGACTGTTTGGGGTTTGATTTCAGGTTGAGTTTTATATAGCAGATCTGAGAACAAAATTTTAAAAAGTGCTACTTGCAAAGACTGCAAAGTTAAAATGATAGTGGGTGGATGTTTGTTATATTTTACAGTTCTCATTCAAACTTGTACATGTTAAGTGATTTTTAGCTATTAATCACTTCCACTGCACAGATGAAATTTTACAAGATTTGCAACTGCCTCCTGAAATAACTACAATAGTGAATTACTATGAAGGTATTCTGTGAATCAGCTACACTTGAAAGATGAATACTTTCGTATGAAAGCTGCTGAGCAAAATATATGGAAGTAAAAGCACCAGTGACGTTTTTATTGTGAAACAAAATATGAAGATCTTGGTTTTCCTTCCTTTCGTTTACTGAATTTATAGGAACCATTGAACTTTTTTTAGGCTTGTAGTCCTTTTCAATTTATTTTTTCTGTTTGAAGCGAAGAGGGTAGGAGTTGCTTGGGGTGGTGGTGTGTTGATGCAGGTATGTGAAGTGAGCCTTCAAATGAGTGGTTTTATCTCTTCCTTCTTTTGGATCTAACTTGGGACAATTTATTCTTGAGGAGGCATGTTTTACCCTTCTAAAATGCACCTTTTCTTCATACTATTGGTTTAACTGAAACCAAAATCTCTTTCCACCAGTTACATGGTCAGATGCAGTTTTCTCAACCCTTGGGCCATCAGCAATTTCAGGGTAGGCAGCTTCCTCCAGGACATGTGCAGCATGGCATAGGTCAAAGTCAACTCAATCAAGGAAATCAGTTGAGTCGTCATTTAGGCCAATTCTCCAGTGCAGCAAATACTGCATTGTTCAATGCTGCTCAGGGGACACCAAGTACTCAGATGGTTAGCTATATAACTCATCAATCTGTTTTATGATCTGTGTTCTTGCGTTTGTTCCTTCAAAACATTATCTCTGATGTTTTTTTTTTCTCAAAATAAAACTTATCATTGGATAAGGTCATTCATTGAATTAGATTTTTGTATTCTAATGAAAGATATACCAGATTGATGGTACCTTTACTCATGCTTCTCAACTTAGGAAATGTGTCCACCTTCTAACATTAGGGAGTTTAAGCAGAAACTCAAATAAATGGTACCTTTACTCATGCTTCTCAACTTAGGAAATGTGTCCACCTTCTAACATTAGGGAGTTTAAGCAGAAACTCAAATAACTTTCTGTTAGTTTGTTCATTATAGGGGCTTTTATTTATTAACACTAAATTGTCTATTTGATTATGTTTTTATTCATCCTGGAATTATTGATGTTCTTTAAGAGAGTGCTTCCTCCATAGTTATTGAACTTATAGTTTCTAGGATTGGAAAAGCCTTTTGCGGTATTGATTCAAGATAGGCTCTTGGTTATGAGGGAGGGAACAAATATGACTTGCCTCTGACAAAAGAAAAGGGCTTCCTTTATTTTGTTCCTTTTTTTTTTTTTTTTTTTTTTTGGCTCATTGGTAAAAAATGATGGAAGGAAATGAGTGGCACGGTTGGTTGGTTAATGTTCATTTGGTTTTCTAAGGTTTTAAAATTTTGATACCAGCTATTTTGATTTTCCTGTTGTAGAGCTTAATGCTGGAGTATATCATGATATAATATTCCTTTGTACAACTTAATGCTTTGAGACGATGTGGTGAAGAAGTGATCAAATAGGGAAATATATGCTATTATAGTAAGGTAAATTAGATACAATGAGGAAATGTGCATCTTTCGTTGTTTTGGTGGATTTATCCACATGGACATACACATGGCATCAATGTGTCAAATTTGATAAAGATTTTAGTTTTGACTGATAAAGGATGTAAGAATGTAACATGGTTGTGCATATGACAGATTTAGGTCAGAAGGATGAAATGAAACATTTCTTAAAGATTATGAAATGTGGATGAAATTTCTGTTTCACAGCTTTGCATGTCAAATTCAGCAGTTCTCATCCATATATTACAAGCGCTTCTATTACACATATGTTGATTTGCCTCCTTTATATTGAAGTTATATCTTTCATGGTTTAAATTTGTATTTTAAATGTTTTGATTTAGATTCCAAACATGTCCGCAACTATGTCATCTCAGTCACTACTACCAAGGATGCAGGTTAGTTGCTAATGCTTTTGCTGAGTTTCTTTTTCTTAGTCAGACTTCCCTTCATATAAATCATGCATATTGTGAAATTTATCTTGTCTGTATTATAAATGTCATTTAAAAAGAAAAAAAAGACTTTCTAAGCTTTCATGTTCTTCATGAATCGTGGAGCTGTCTTTATTTCTTAGGTTCACTTTGTGTAAATATCAAAAGCTTGTAAAATTTCAGTTTCATGTGGTTGTGAGTGGATGATGTATACAATTTTTTGTTTGTGTGGTTTTCTTCTCTAAAATTCTTACAGGAACATGATTCCTTGGTCTTAGAGATTTATACAAGTCCATAGGGATGGTTACTATTTCCTTAATTATCTAGGCATAATATCTGGTGCAGATTTAAAAACCTTTGAACTTTTTCACTTGTGATGAACTGAATCATTGGTTTTACCCATAGATTTGTTTCAATCAAAACTAATTGTGTCATAGAGTTTCAGCTAGATTGAGACTAAAAAGAGCTGGTAGCTAAGCCTTTGATGTCTTTGCCTCTCCTTTGTATAGGATCAGCAAGTAATATCTGTTTTCCTATTTTATCTTTTTGGCTGGTTTTCTAAACACTTTGGCTCTTGGCATCTGTTAATTCTTATCTAAGAAACTAGAGAGGTTAGTTAAATAAGCATAAAATAAGAGCAAGGTGGTTTGGGGGAGCATGGTTTGGCCATAGATGCGGGATTAGGAGTTTGTCAAATCCTGTTTCCTGGCTCACAGTTCTGTTCCCTTTCATCCTGCTAGAAATTGTCACTTCTTGTTCAAGGCTTTATGTAGTTTGGATTGGCCAAACACAATTTTGCTGCAGATCAGGCAGCTGTTTGGCACATATTAACCATTGTCCCTAAAGCTGTATATGTAATTGGTGTTTGTATCTACTGCATTTGTATACTTGTCCTTATTGATATACTACATTCAGTTTTCTTTTTTTCCCTTTGTCATAACTTCTAAGTGTAACCTAACTCATTCAGTTCAATTCTTTCTGCAGTTCGGACTACCTGGTAGCAATCCTCAGCGGACTCATGCATCTCAAATCTTAAGTGACCAAAGTATGAATAATGGTCTTGACATTCTTTCATGCATGCATATACATGTACATATACATGTATTGATTTCTATATCTAGTGGTGCTCAGTTGCTTCTTCCCTCTTTTGACTTCCAATTTCTGCCTCAACCCAACAAAACCAAAATTTGGAGAAACTGAAAGCGCATTGTGCATGCAACTATATAGTCTTTAGAGCTTTGAGTTTGATGTGAATTCAGACTTAAAAAATTTTCATTTCGGGCTCTTTTGTATGCAGTGTTTAATATGGGATCCAATCCAGGAGGCCTTATGGCCATGCAGCCGCAGCCACAGCAGCAACAACAGCAGTCACAGCAGCAGCATGGTTCACAAGCTGCATTCGGTAATATGGGCACTGCCCAGAATTTACAATCTAATTTGGCAGCTCTTCAAAATAACCCCAATTTTGCACAGCAAAGACAGCAGAACCAGCAGTGATATATCAGCTACAAGTATCGATAGTTTTGTTTTGTGGATAACATGCTAAAGCTTTGCTTATGGTTGGCTTGCTTATAATCTTCCATGTTTCATCATTGACAAGTACGAGTACTAATGTGCAATATTATCCGAATATGGAAAATATTAATTATTATGGATTATTTTGCATGAAATGGATTAAAATGTGATTCGGTGTGATGAAAATCACAATTGGGACTATATTGAAACATTGAATGGTATAAAGATTAAATTGTAAGTTTTTTTTCATTTTTAGCGGGGAAAGAGTCAACGTGCCATTTTTATCACCCATGGGATTATAATAAGGTTTTATCACTCATGGGATTATCATAAAGATTTATGATGAATTA
Organism: Gossypium bickii; assembly: GCA_025503065.1. Lineage (NCBI taxonomy): Eukaryota > Viridiplantae > Streptophyta > Magnoliopsida > Malvales > Malvaceae > Gossypium > Gossypium bickii. The sequence continues at coordinate 50,730,237 of CP106714.1, forward strand.
TGAACTCAAATTGGCATAAGTATCAAATTTGAAAAAACAAATGTGAAAAAATAGAAAAAGGTGTAAAATGGTAATTTGGTTAATTTTTTTGAGATTTTTATGATGAAAGTAATATTTAAATTTGATATTTAATATGTGAAATTATTTTGGATCGTTAGAATAGGTCACAATTTGATAAAATTAAACAAAAAATGGGCTAGGGCTTTGAGCCCATTTGTGGAAATTTTCAAAGTGGGATGAACACATTAGCCATGACCCCATGGCTACCGTTTTTCCTCTCCATTTCCTTATTGATTATTTCACTTTCTTTCAAAATTTTTACCTTTCACTTTCAAATTTTGTTAAATCTCTTAACAATCTCCTCAACTCATTTCTACCATTATCTCATCGTTCTCAACTTAAGGTTTATGAAGCTTAAAAGAGAGAATTTGAAGCTAGAGTGAGAAAGCTACACTAAGGTAAGAAATGGCCTCCTACACCTCTTTTAGCTTGATGTTTGTTAAGAAATATTAAGAGAAAGCTTTAAAGGAATTTATATTAATTTTTAATGTATTTTTGTTTTATGGAAATGAGCAAATGTTTTATGAAGTTCCAAGCTTGATCAAGGATGAATTGGAGATCATGGAAGTTTGATTAAGCAATGTAGAGTATATATTAAAGTAAGTATCATGGATACTCATTCTCTTAAGTAAGGAGGCTTAGCGATTATGAAATTGATGTTATAAATAAGTGTTTAATTGTGCTAATATTAGTGTGAAATTTTATGGCAAAATGTGAGGCTTTGTATCCAATTGTGTGAAAATGTTACCAAGGCTTCCATGGAAGAAATTATAACTTAATAGGATATGTATGCATATGAATGAATTGTGTAATCATTATGGAAAGATTGTGTAAGGCCACTACGGTAAAAATGTCAAAGTGGAAAATTTTTCTTAATGTCAACAAGAGTCTATACAAGTTTAAAACATTGAAATGACCATAATATGATAAGAACACTAACCACTGAAAATTTGAATCGAAATGTATATGGAATGACACTTTAGTGTCTATATGTGGAGTTAGGCAAATGATTGTCTACCTACTATATGAATTGAAACAAAATACTTTAAAAGACTAGAAATCATGTTTATAATTGAAATGAATATTGACATAAAATGTGAAATGAAATTGTTACTAAATTTTGTTATAGTGGCGAGATCTATACTGAAACTGATAATTACTGAAAATGGAAAATTTTGATAAAATGGATTAATAAAATAAAATTCTAGTAGCTTAGTGAGTTAGCTAGGGTATGATTGACATGCCAATAGGGAAGTTTCAACTATGGTTTAGCTTTTGGGCATACCACTTCGGTGTGTTGTGTTACTATATTGTTCTGGTCTTCGGACATTAATGCTATGACATGTTATTGTTACTGTGGTATTTATATGATTAGTCACATGTATCTGACCTTTTTCTTTAAGCTTACTGAAGGCATAAAGAGTTAAAATTTGATTAATAAGTTTGGCCATGAAAATATGTACTAAGTATTAAAAAGATATATCAACTATAAAGAACTTACTACAAATAAGCCACTAAGACTATGACATAATAACATAATTTAAAATAAAAGCCTCAAGTGTTATTAAGGCGAGAACTGGATTATGGAAGTCATTAAGGAAGAAATTGAGAATGGAATGAAGAAAGACATAGAAAAATTGTACATAATTGGAACCTTGAAATACATGAAAATGGCATTGGTCAAAGACTTAAGGATTGTTAACTAAGTTCTAAAATGAAATGAACCTCCCATAAGGAACTTGTAACACCCCTAACCCGAAACCGTCGCCGGAATAGGGTTAAGAGGCATTACCGAACAATCGAAACATTTCACATCCATTTAATCAACACAAAGTCAATCACCAATCAATCATATGCAAATACGAACATATAGTCCCTTATTGAGGTCTACGAGACCTTAAACACGTGTTAGAAAGAGGTCGAGACCATACCGAACACATACAAAAATTCTCAAAAATTTAAACATTTTTCAAAACTGCAAAGGTCACACGCCCGTGTGGGTAGCCCTGTGCCTCCCACGGCCTCGACACGCCTGTGTCTCTAAGCCGTGTCAAAATAGGGCATACATACTGACTTGTCCACATGGCCGTGGACACGCCCTGTGCCTCACCCGTGGTCGCTACTGACTTCACCACACGGCCAGTCATACGCCCGTGTGTCTAGCCCGTGGTCGATCCCGACTTGTTTTTAATTTCAACCACTAGGGACACGGTCGGGCCACACGCCCGTATGCTCAACCGTGTGGGCAGTTATAGGCCATTTTCAAGGCCAAACTTGCCTCCCACACCTTGAATCACCTACAAGCTTCAAGTCAATACTAAATCATGCTTCTAAATGCATCCAAACATACCATTTCATGCATCAATTAATCACCAAAAATACCATCTACTTCCATACCAAATATCATCACAAATAAGTCCATCCAAAGTAACAAATGTACATCTCAAAACACACACACACACACACACACACACACACACACACACACACACACACACACACACACACACACATATATCAAGCATCATGTAATCCATGCCATAATTCATTTTCAAACCAAAACTTTCATCAACCACATAAGCATGAAATATACCATATTCATAGCTCATTCATAAGTTCAACATCATTCAACTTCCAAGCCAAATCACATGGCAAGGATTAAACATTTTAAAACATGCCATAACTTCTAGCCTATACATGCCATATTTCAACTATATACATCTTTCCAAAAGTACCAAAAATGGTTAGTCGATAGTGTGATTTAGTCACTGACGATCCCCTGATCCGAGCAAGCTTTACTGACACTGTAGAACAGAGAAACATATCACACAGTAAGCTTTATAAGCTTAGTAAGTTCAAAATGCAATACAAACAACTCAATGATACCACATCAACATATAATTAAACCATCACTTAGATAAATGCACAATTAGACACATCATCAATCTCAACCATATGCTCAAATATCTATTCATTCAACTTTTAAATCTATAATCAACCACATAGGTTCAAACGTACCTTGATCAACACATAGTTACTCACCATTCATGCTACTCAATAGCTCGATATTACATCTCGTTCAAACTTTGCTATTCTTTTGATTTATTCGCACACTTAGTGCTAGTTTTATGATCGAAACATAATCGTCATCGCACACTTAGTGCCAATATGTTAAACCGAACTTATACTGGTAACGCACACACAGTGCCAAATCAATAAGCCGAAGCTTCTATCTTTTTGCACACACAGTGCTAACCATCTCTTTCTCGTTTCTAATTTCACACACTTAATGCCATTCAATTCAATTCCACACATAGTATTTCTAATCTCATAATCACATGTATATTCATTTCATGATACTAAAACATTATTTAACAACATGTATTATATCCGAACTTACCTCGAACGTTGAAATACCAAAAAGGTCGACTAATCGAGCACTTTGTCTTTGCCTCGATCTCGATCCGAACCTCTCCTTTCTTGGTCTATACACATTCAAATTTAACTCTTTCAATCACCAATTCATTCAATTTAGACCAAACACACATATTTAGGGTATTTTGCAGAATAGCCTCACATTTTCACATTTTGACACTTTAGTCCCTAATTCACAAAATCACAAAATACACCAAATTTTTACTCACACAAGCTTAGCAGAATTCTTCCCATGCTAATACAAGGCCACACATTTCATTTATTTCACATTTTAGTCTTCCAATTTACACTTTTCTCAATTAAGCTTAAATTACTCAATTTCATTAAAAATTTCAAGACAAAATATGTTTATCATTCACATATCTTTCATAATTTATCAATAACTATCACAAAGCTCAAGCATTCAATTCAATTCCACACATAGTATTTCTAATCTCATAATCACATGTATATTCATTTCATGATACTAAAACATTATTTAACAACATGTATTATATCCGAACTTACCTCGAACGTTGAAATACCAAAAAGGTCGACTAATCGAGCACTTTGTCTTTGCCTCGATCTCGATCCGAACCTCTCCTTTCTTGGTCTATACACATTCAAATTTAACTCTTTCAATCACCAATTCATTCAATTTAGACCAAACACACATATTTAGGGTATTTTGCAGAATAGCCCTCACATTTTCACATTTTGACACTTTAGTCCCTAATTCACAAAATCACAAAATACACCAAATTTCTACTCACACAAGCTTAGCAGAATTCTTCCCATGCTAATACAAGGCCACACATTTCATTTATTTCACATTTTAGTCTTCCAATTTACACTTTTCTCAATTAAGCTTAAATTACTCAATTTCATTAAAAATTTCAAGACAAAATATGTTTATCATTCACATATCTTTCATAATTTATCAATAACTATCACAAAGCTCAAGCATTCAATTCAATTCCACACATAGTATTTCTAATCTCATAATCACATGTATATTCATTTCATGATACTAAAACATTATTTAACAACATGTATTATATCCGAACTTACCTCGAACGTTGAAATACCAAAAAGGTCGACTAATCGAGCACTTTGTCTTTGCCTCGATCTCGATCCGAACCTCTCCTTTCTTGGTCTATACACATTCAAATTTAACTCTTTCAATCACCAATTCATTCAATTTAGACCAAACACACATATTTAGGGTATTTTGCAAAATAGCCCTCACATTTTCACATTTTGACACTTTAGTCCCTAATTCACAAAATCACAAAATAAACCAAATTTCTACTCACACAAGCTTAACAGAATTCTTCCCATGCTAATACAAGGCCACACATTTCATTTATTTCACATTTTAGTCTTCCAATTTACACTTTTCTCAATTAAGCTTAAATTACTCAATTTCATTAAAAATTTCAAGACAAAATATGTTTATCATTCACATATCTTTCATAATTTATCAATAACTATCACAAAGCTCAAGCATTCAATTCAATTCCACACATAGTATTTCTAATCTCATAATCACATGTATATTCATTTCATGATACTAAAACATTATTTAACAACATGTATTATATCCGAACTTACCTCGGACGTTGAAATACCAAAAAGGTCGACTAATCGAGCACTTTGCCTTTGCCTCGATCTCGATCCGAACCTCTCCTTTCTTGGTCTATACACATTCAAATTTAACTCTTTCAATCACCAATTCATTCAATTTAGTCCAAACACACATATTTAGGGTATTTTGCAAAATAGCCCTCACATTTTCACATTTTGACACTTTAGTCCCTAATTCACAAAATCAGAAAATACACCAAATTTCTACTCACACAAGCTTAGCAGAATTCTTCCCATGCTAATACAAAGCCACACATTTCATTTATTTCACATTTTAGTCTTCCAATTTACACTTTTCTCAATTAAGCTTAAATTACTCAATTTCACTAAAAATTTCAAGACAAAATATGTTTATCATTCACATATCTTTCATAATTTATCAATAACTATCACAAAGCTCAAGCATTCAATTCAATTCCACACATAGTATTTCTAATCTCATAATCACATGTATATTCATTTCATGATACTAAAACATTATTTAACAACATGTATTATATCCGAACTTACCTCGGACGTTGAAATACCAAAAAGGTCGACTAATCGAGCACTTTGTCTTTGCCTCGATCTCGATCCGAACCTCTCCTTTCTTGGTCTATACACATTCAAATTTAACTCTTTCAATCACCAATTCATTCAATTTAGTCCAAACACACATATTTAGGGTATTTTGCAAAATAGCCCTCACATTTTCACATTTTGACACTTTAGTCCCTAATTCACAAAATCACAAAATACACCAAATTTCTACTCACACAAGCTTAGTAGAATTCTTCCCATGCTAATACAAGGCCACACATTTCATTTATTTCACATTTTAGTCTTCCAATTTACACTTTTCTCAATTAAGCTTAAATTACTCAATTTCACTAAAAATTTCAGGACAAAATATGTTTATCATTCACATATATTTCATAATTTATCAATAACTATCACAAAGCTCAAGCATTCATCAATGGCATATCTTAAAATCACCATCAATTTCTAAAATTTAAGCATGGGTTTGAAAGAGCACGAAGCAACGATCACAAAAAAGTAGAAATGATCAATAAACCGAACAAATGATCAATAAACCGAACAAATACGGACCTTTAATCAAGCTATGGATGTGCTGAAACCTAAAATGCTTCCATGACTATCCTTCTCTTCAACAATCGGTGGAAAAGATGAGAAATGGCCATTAATATGTCTTTTACCAATTTGCCCTTTTTATTAAACATATATAACCTTTATATATTAAGGTTACTCTAGTCTATTGCCACCCACTATCAATAAATATGGCCTAATTGCATCATAAAGCCTCCATATTAAAAAGACAACAACAATTAGGTACTTATAAATCAGCACACAGCTTTTACATTTTATGCGATTAAGTCATTTTTGCTAATTAAGCACTCAAACAATAAAATATTCACACAGACTTAATCACATACTGCAAACACCAAAAATAATATTAAAATATTTTTTTGACCTTGGATTTATGGTTACGAAACCACTGTTCCGACTAGGTTCTAAACCGGGCTGTTACAACTCTCCCCCCTAGGGATTTACGTCCCCGAAAATCTTACCAATGAATAGGTGTGGATATTGCTCTTTCATAGCATCTTCAGGCTCCCATGTAGCCTCTTCTACTCTGTGTTTGTGCCTCAACACTTTCACTAAAAAGATTATTCTTATTTCTCAACTCTTTGGTCTCTCGTGCCAAAATTCGAATTGGTTCTTCACTATACGATAAATCTGACTGAATCTTAACCTCAGTAGGAGCAATTACATGTGATGGGTCTGATCTGTAGCATCGACACATGAAACACATTATGAATCTTTTCTAACTCAGGCGGCAACCTCAATCTATAAGCAACCGACCCTATTCGTTTAATAATCTCATACGACCCGATGAACCTCGGGCTCAGCTTGCCTTTTCGGCCAAATCGAAGTATCTTTTTCCACGTAGACACTTTCAAAAACACTTTGTCACCAACTTCAAATTTGATATCCTTCCGTTTCAAGTCTGCTTAAGACTTCTGAAGATCTGAGGCCGCTTTTAAGCTATCACGAATCAGTTTCACTTTCTGCTCAATCTTTTTATATAAGATCAACCCCGTGAATCTTATTCTCACTCAGTTCAGTCTAATACAATGGAGTTCGGCATTTTCGAACGTAAAGAGCCTCATATGGTGCCCTTTTAATGCTAGATTGAAAACTATTATTGTATGCGAATTCAATCAATGAAAAATATTTCTCCCATGTACTTTCAAACTCAATAATACAGCACCTCAACATATCTTTGAGAACCTGAATGATCCGCTCGGATTGTCCATCCGCTTACGGATGAAATGCAGTGCTTAAATGCAATTTTGTGCCTAAAGCCTCTTGCAATTTCTTCCAAAATCGTGAGGTAAATCTTGGATCTCTGTCAGATGCAATAGATAGTGGCACCCCGTGCAATCTCACAGTCTCAGAAATATATAATTCAGCCAATCTATCGAGTGAATAATTTGTTCTCACTGGAACGAAATGAGCTGATTTCGTCAATCTGTCAACTATCACCCAGATTGCATTTTTCTTTCCCGGAGACAAACGTAATCCCAACACAAAGTCCATTGTGATTCTCTCCCATTTCCACTCAAAAATGGCCATTAAAATTTGTTTTATTTTGTTTATTAAACATTAATATGTCTTTTACCAATTTGCCCTTTTTATTAAACATATATAACCTTTTATATATTAAGGTTATTCTAGTATATTGCCACCCACTATCAATAAATATGGCCGAATTGCATCATAAAGCCTCCATATTAAAAAGACAACAACAATTAGGTACTCATAAATCAGCACACAGCTTTTACGTTTTACGCGATTAAGTCCTTTTTGCTAATTAAGCACTCAAACAATAAAATTTTCACACAGAAATTTCACACAGACTTAATCACATACTGCAAACACCAAAAATAATATTAAAATATTTTTTTGACCTCAGATTTGTGGTCTCAAAACCAATATTCTGACTAGGGTCTAAGCCGGGCTGTTATAGAACTTGAATATGAATTTCATAACTATACTGGCTAATAAACCCTTAAGTTGTAGGTGGAGCCCTTACCTTAGTAAATTTGAATGAATCGGTTAAACAATCAAACATAGCTTAAAACAAGCTTAATAAGATGTTTCATTTAAAGGGCTCATTGTTAATTAAGACTTAGGATAAGTTTTATTATCCTTATTATTTACTGAGATTTATAGCTCACACATTAGTTATTTAAATCATGTAGGTATAGACTTACCGAGAAGTCACTATGACAGCTAGAGAGAATCACATCACTTGATGATCCTTTAAGGTTGGTTTTCAAATGTTAAAGTGTAATTTGTAATAAATAGTGGCATGCATGCTAAGTCTCATATTAAATATAAAAATTGTAATGTGAATGGTACGTTTTGGATTCTTTTTTAAATTTGTTTAGCTTAAATATTTGTCTTTCAATTTTGAATGTATTGATGTCAAGTTCTTATGCCCAAATGAAATTAAATATTGGTTTATAATGTTTTTTTCTTCATATTGAAATGATATGGTAATGTTTGGGCATGATTTTAGAGTGATTTCGACCCAATTTTCAGTTTAGGGGCCCTAGGTCCGATACTCTAGTCATAGGTACTGCACTGAACAAGTTAGTAGCTAAAATGCTATAGTACACGGCCAATGAATCGATACCTACAGTTTTGGTACTAATACCTAGCCCTTTGTGTAACAGCCTATTTTTTGGTGAAATCAAAACAGTGGTTTCGGGACCACACATCGAAGCCAAAAATAAAATTTATTTTTATTTTATTATATGGTCCATATTATGATAGATATGACATGTGAAAATTTTGGTATGAAAATTTTATTGATTTAATGCTTAATTACGAGAAGGACTAAATCGCATAAAATGTGAAAGTTGAATTCTAGTAGCTATAAGGAGTAAATAGCTATGGAATTCAAAACTAGAGGTCCTTATATGGTACCATTAAGAAAAGTATGTAGATTTTTCTTGGTGACTCATCCATGGAAAAAAAAAGAAGCTAAGGGCTAAATTGGAAAGTGAAAATTTTAATTAATTAAAAGATGATAAAATAGATATCATCTTACTTTCTCATCTTCGTCCCCAAAATAAAACATGGAAACCCTAGGAGAGAGAGAGAGAGAAGAAATTTTCATGGAAAAATTGGGTAAGTTTCCTTATCCCGTTTTTAGTAATTTTGATATTTTTGGAATAGGGATAGTCTAAACTATCTATTTGGGGGATTAAATTGAAAAGTTATCAAAGTATGTGTAACGACCCAAATTTGGGCCTAGTAGAATTGGGCCTATTGGGCCTTGGGCATGGGAGCGTTTAAATATTTTTTTGAGAACAAGAGAATGGAACTAATGCAAGTTAGACCTATTAGGTGAGTGATTTTGGAAGGTTAGAGGGGCTTCCATGAAGTCCCGGGATCAAACCTGGGCTTTAGGAAAAATTTTGGTTTTAGGTGAGTAGAACCCTGGGAGTTAGTAAGTAGGCTTTAAGAATAAAATATGGAAAAAATGACACAAAAGGAGTTGTGGTCTAATGGCAAATGGCACCACATGGGAGATAAGGGAATGACGCCACACAAGGAAGCAAGAGGTCCAAGGTTCAAGTCTTGGCGCTTGCATTTCATTTTGATTTATTTTTAAGTGAACTTAGACTTTGGCCCATAGACTTATATTTAGTTGTGCATGATTTTAGACACAAGAGGAGCTTGTGGCCTAGTGGCTAGTGGCGTGGATTAAGTTATAGGGGAGCCTGAGTTCGAATCCCATCGCAAGCAAAAAGGGATATTTATTTTGCTAAGTTGGAATGGCCAGAGTTTGCGTTGGATTTAAACTCTGCTGAAGGAGGGATCCCACATCAGGAAGCTAGAAAGAGGGAAGGTGAGAAGCTGGCTTTAAATAGAGCAATCTATGAGGAGAGTAGGCATACCTGGGTTGGCATTTGGGCATAGGAGTGTTCGGAGCGCGTATCAACTCCAGATTCCTTCCTATTGTGTGTGTATTTCGACTACTCTAGTCAGTAGAGCGGCAAAATGCCGAAATGCCACCACACTTGATGGTAGCCACGAGCGCGCGAAATGCACGCGTGGAGTTTCGACGCGATAGTTGAGGCCCTCATGAGTGTTCTCATGGGTTTAGGTTGCCTTAGGCTGAATGGGCCCAATGGGCCCGTGGGCCTATATGAATAAATTGTATGATTGTGTAGTAGATGGTGAACTGGTCTATGTGAATCTCATATCTGAGGCTAGATTTGGGCTAAATGGGCCACATGAGCGTGTGAGCCCATTTGGGCCGAGAATGGGCAATAGGCCCATTCGCATCGTTATCTCTGCTTTGAATACCCTGGTATCTAAAATTACCGAAATACCCTTAATTTCCAAAATTACCAAAATACCCCTAATTTGTGAAATTATCGAAAGACCCTTGATTTGTAAAATTACCGAAATACCTCGAATTACAAAATTACTAAAATACCTCTAATTTTTGAAATTACCGAAATACCCTTGATTTGTAAAATTACTAAGTACTCCCAGTTTGCAAAATTACCAAAATACCCCTGGTTTGCAAAATTACTAAAATACCCTCTATGGGTAAAGTTACCGAAATACCCTCGATGGGTAAAATTACCGAGATGCCCTTTCGGGGCGAAATGACTATTTTACCCCTAACCGATTAAATGACCACTGTACCCTCGTGGTAGTACTAGTGCTGTATGTTTTAATTGTATGCTTGATTATGTTTGAGATGCACTGCATACATGGATTAGTTATGAGTAGAATTATCGAATTACCAAAATACCCTTTTAGGGTAAAATAACTATTTTGCCCTTGAGGGTAAAAGACTGATTTTGTGCCATGATTTGACTGTGATGGTATGACTGTGTTTTAACCGACTTGATTGTGGGCGTGTGTCTGATTTGCTGTTAATATGTGTTGAAATGACTGGTACTAAGCATGGCTATTTTGCATACACGTGTAATGATTGAGCATGACATACACGACATACTACATTGGGCTAGGTTGCTGATTTGGAGGATGTACTGTACTAGTGGCTATGCCACGTTATACTGATTCAGTGGCTCTGCCACGATATACTGATTTTAGTGGCTCAGCCACATATACTGTTACTGGTAGCATTGCTGCATTTATACTTGCAGCTCGACTGCGTTCTTGGTGTGTAGGGTTGGGTGGGTTGACTTGGTCCCCACATGGAGTGTAGGGCTGGTACGGGTGGTGTGATGGTTGGATTGGGTTGGGGTGCATTAATTTGTTTGCATTACTTTGTTTGTATTACCATGATTTTTGGGCTAGGCCCAATTGATTCTGTTATGGGCTGTGACCCAAATGATATTGTAGTGGGCTTTGACTCGTGGTATGCTCAACTAGATCAGATCAGAATCATTAAAGGGCTTTGGCCCATCATTAGATTTCTAATTCACAGATAATGTTCATTACTCTAGTAAGGGGATTACACACTGAGTTCTCGTAACTCACCCTGTAACATCCTGGAAAGGGCCTATGCATTTTCGGTTTAATTGTATGGAATGACAAGTCTTAAGCATTATGAATAAATTTTTGATATTTTTGGAAACTCACAAATGTACGAAAATGAATGGAAATGAACATTTTTGGCAACCTGGAAATGCATTAGGACATGAACATTTTAGGAAACCTAGAAATGTAAGGAAATGGTTCAAAAATGGAAAGTACACATTTTTGGAAACTTGAACATTTTGGAAACTGAACATTTTAGGAAACTTGAACATTTCGGGAAACTTGGAAATGTAAGAAAAATGGCAAGTTACAGAGTCGATCGAAAATTTTAGGAAACTTAGAAATGACCCCGAAATGATGAGTTTTAAAGTTTAAAATAGGAAATAAAGGCAAGGAGGCCTTATAAAAAAAAGTTGGTAAAATTTGACACACAAACAGGCTAGGAAAAGTGGCCTGAAGATGGCACTTAGGGCCTATGGAAATGGCGCCATGTGCAGGAGGCATGGGCCTGAGTTCGAGTCACAAGGGAAGCAAATAAATGAAGTTTAATTTTTGCTTCCCAGGCTTAAGGGTGGACGGCACATGCTTCTAGAAATAAAGGTGTTTTATTCTCGTTAATATGTGAATATTAAGAGATAAATAAAGGATTTTCTTTAATTGGATTATTTGAGGAGATAATTGATGGATTAAATGCTTTTATTTTTAAATAAAAGAGATAATATTATCACATATGTGGAGTGGTGGCCAAGTAAGGGACTCCTTGGCTGATAACTTTGTCTATAACAGGAAGGAAGGAGGGCTACTCCTCAGTTTGCTTCTTTTTCTACTCTGCCGAAATTCCCTAGCTCTCCCCCTCTTTGTCGAATTTTTCCTTAAGTAAAATCCATCTTCTCTTTTTCTATTTTCTTCTCTGTTTCTACTATCAAGGCCGAATCTTTGTCGATTCTAAGTGAAGGAGCAATCAACTACAACATCAAAAGGGTAAGATCTGTGGTCAATCAATTTCTATTCCTTTTCTTTTATCAAAATCGTGTACTAATCTTATTGTTGTGAATGGCCGAATATACAAGGGGTTTATCAGATTTCGACAAACATACAAGAAAAGATATATTTTCGGGAACTCAAGGATTCAAGGTAAGAAGTTATATTCGGCATAGGTTATCTCGTTAATAATTAGATCTATTCGTGTTAATCAAAGATTTATCAAATCAGTGGATCTAGTGGGTAGCCGAAATTCAGGGAGGAATACCACAACTTTGGGATTTGATTTGGCAAACAAGGTAAGTGTTAGTAATTCTATTCCTAGTAGGATTTGGTTTTAAAATCAAAAGGGTATTAATATGTTTATATATGATGGGCCAAATATAGGAGTTAACAGATCTAAAGTCTGAATCTGTGATCGATTCACTTCGGGAATTCAAGGAATCCATTAAGCAAATCAGGTGTGTACCCACACTAACTCTCAATATATTACGGCAATTATTTTTATATATATATATAAATGTGCATGCGAATAAGAATGTGGCTAAGTGCCACAAATGTGGTAAAAGTACCCAGGTACTTTTCCTACTTCCGATAGGATTACGAATATGTTATATATATTTTGAATATGTAATATGAATGAGAAATAAGATATGTATAAATATTTGGGCATATGGGATATTTGTGAAAGGGGAAGAGTAGGTGTTGACTTCGGTCTCACCAACGAAATATGGTGACTACGGCAACATTATTTGAATATGGTAACTTCGGTTACATTATCTAAAATTGGTAACTTTGGTTACATTATTTGAATATAGTGTCTAATGACACAACGTATATGGGCGATGAGCACGCCGATCGCAAATGATCGCCGATGGTGTGTAGTAGCCGATGAAGGGTTGACTTAGTAGTCCCCACGGTGTGGTGGCGTATGCGGGTGGTGTGTAGCGGATGGACCATTCGGATTGGGTTTGGGGTGCATCATCATGTATTGCATATGAATATGAATTGATTTGAACTTGTATGCTGATTTATTGAATATTAGTATCATGTGCACATTGAGTCTGTTGACTCACCCGTTGGGGAATTATTTTTCGTGTGATGAGCAATAATGGACCGGCCATGAGCTAAAGGTGGCCATGCATCACTTGAAGAATTTATTTAGAATTTGGACTTCACATTTTCTAAGTACTTTTAATTTTATTTTTGGGTTATTTGATGTAATAAGGCCCTAAGGCCCAAGAGGATTTCTATACTTTTACTTTACGTTTAATTATTATGTTACTTAACTATGTTGTTTTAAAGTTAAGTAAAAATTTATTTCCTTAAAAATAAACCCTAAAATTATTTTGTCACTCTAGTTAAATTGGATTTAGAAAAATTGATTAAATGGGTTTCCAACCTAAGCCCAACCCAAACCAATAATTTTTTCTAAATTTTACAAATTTTTCTCTAAGTAACAAAGAATTTGAAAACCTAGCATCAAGAAACATACCGATCCTGGTTCGAGCTCGTGGGTCGGGTGTGGGGTGTTTCAGTTTGGTATCAGAGCCCAGTTTTAAACTCTCGGCCTGTGGGCTAAGGCCCAAAACGTTTTTAATTCGAGCCCGAATGATTTTCTTTGAAATATAGCAGGTGTTTTGGCATGGCACGTAAGTCTCTGACCCGCAGTCCACCAGGTAAGTACCCCTAACTCTATGTGTGATTATGTGATTTATATAGGGGTGGAAAAGGCATGGAACGTAGAATAGTGTGATAGGAATTTGAACCCTAGGATTAGACTACTCAAACACCAAACGCATAAGACTTAATGCAATAAACAAACTTATGGCTAAGTCATTTGAGCTAGGGTGTGGTAACCCCCATGCGCATGTCTAGGATTGGATCCCAAGAGCCACAGTATTTAAGCGGTCCTAGTGACTCACCTCCTCTTCGCAGTATCCTGCACAGTGCGTAGCTTCAGTTCACCCTAACTCGAGAGGCTTAGTGGTGTGGCAACCTCACGCATGTCTAAGAATGGTTTCTGAGAGCTTGGTATTTAAGCAAATCCACGCGTGACTCACCTCCTCTCCACTCGAATCCTGCTCGCTGTGCGTAGCTTTGGTTCACCCTGACCAAGAGGACTCGGTCATAGGCTAAACACAAAGACTAAAACCCGAAAGGGAACTAGCCATGTTTTTTTAAAAAAAAAAAAAGAAAAAAAAAAGAGAACAAACAACAAACCCTAGTTTTAAAATTCTTAAAACTTTCTTTTAAATTTGTAAAAACTGTCTTTACAAAATTCCCCGAAAAATTTTTGATTTGTGAAAATTACAAAAATGCCCTTAGTGGTAAAATTACCAAAATGCCCTTGATTTACAAAATGTCAAACTTTTCAACAGTTTTGCTAAAAACTTCATTATTTTATAAATGTTCAAAAACCCTAAATTGCAAACTACCAAAAATGCCTTCATTTTGAAAAATTACAAAATTGCCCCTAACTTACAAAATGACCAAAATGACCCTGGTTTTCGAAAATTTTTGCAACATCACCGTTTTGGAAAATAAAACTCTCAAAAAGAACCCTCAAAGTTTTACAACTTTTGAAATATCCCTAACTTATTAAATTTTACAAATTTACCCTAGTTTTTGGAAAATTACCAAAATACCCCGAGGTCAAAAATTACCGAAATACCCCCGGATTTTGAAATTTCTCCAAATTACCTAGAGACTTTGAATTCTCAAAATACATTTCGACAAAAACACCAAGGAACATTTTCCTTTTGAAGAATTACGAAAATGCCCCTGTAGGACAAAATTACGAAAATACCCCTAGGTAGCGGAAAAACAACAACAATGAAAATTTCAACGTTTCTCTGGATGAACGAAAGTTCATATTTGTTTGATGGATGAATGAATGAATGGAAAGACTGTATGTTTGTATGAATACGAAAGAACCACTCTTAAATTCTTCTTCATAAAAACATCTTCATGTAATAAGTGAAATAAGAATACTAATTCATAAAACTTCTTAATCAGATCTCAACGATAGAAAATGAGCTCTAGAGGACGTGGTCGTCGTGGAAGAGGTAGAGGAAGAATGACTGTGTCAGAACCCGTTAGGTCGGGTCAAGGTTCTGACAACGAGATACCACCGCCACCACCACCCCCAGCTGTGGGTGTTGAGCAACAAGCTCAAACGGGAGAAGATGCTGTGTCGCAGGCTGTGCTGTGAGTTTTGGAATTGGTGGCCGGTGCAGGAAACAATTCAGGAAATCGTAAGTCTATGCCTGAGCGGCTCCGTGCTAATGGAGCTGAAATGTTTAGAGGAGTATCGGGAGTGGCACCCAGTACAGCTGAGTATTGGTTGGAAGCAACTGAGCGCATCATGGATGAGCTTGACTTAACCCCTGAGGAGAAGTTGAAAGGGATGGTGGCACTGTTACGCGATGAAGCGTACCAATGGTGGTTAACTGTTGGAGATGGTGCCACGGCTGAGGATCTGACCTGGGAGTATGCGAAAGAGGCATTTCAGAAGAAGTATGTGGGAACCAGATATATAGACGAACAAAGGAGGGCTTTTCTGGGGTTGGTGCAAGGAAGTAAATCTGTCGCAGAATATGAGGCAGAATTTCTGAGGTTAAGTCGCTATGCCCGAGGAGTAGTGGCAACTGAGCATGAGCGCTGTGTCCGTTTTGAGGACAGACTGAGGGACGATTTGAGACTGTTGATAGCACCGCATCAGGAGCAGGATTTCTCTGCTTTGGTAGAAAAGGTCAAGGTGGCCGAAGGGATCAAGGATTCTACCAAGCCGGCTGTGGATAAGAGTAAGCCAGAAAGAGGTTTTGGATCGTCTGGATCATCTGGGAATAAGAGGCCTAGAGTTGACGGGCCATGAAATCAACAAGCTGGTACGGGCTGGCAGTATTGCCCTTGTGAGCACTGTGGAAAGAGGCACTTAGGAGAGTGTTGGAGGAAGACGGGTGGATGTCTCAAGTGTGGGTCCAAGGACCATATGTTTAAGGATTGTCCCAAGCAACCAAATGAGAGCCGACCGGTAGTTCAGAATGCTAGCCAGGCTGGTAGAGGTGGACAGCAGCCTCAGCAAGGTCGTGAACCGAACCATGGAGGAAATAATTTGGGCCGTGGACGTGAAGCACCAAGAAGAGGTGCTGAAGGTACAGATGCGAGGCAACCAAGGTTGGTTTATGCAGTTGGCCGTCGCGAGGAGGAAGATGTGCGAGATGTGACAACTGCACGTCCCTTATTCTGGAATACCCTTAATTGCGTTGCTTGTTATAGAATTAGCTTATGCTTGCATTGCTAGTGAAGTGACTGAAACCTTGGATGTGAACTTAGAGAATGTGCCTAGAAGGTATGATAGTTCTTTAAGATCAGAGTGCGCAGCAATAGCGTAGTGGGGTGAGTTAGACCGTACGATTATTCGTTAGTTAGGAAATTTCGAGGACGAAATTTTGTTTAAGGGGGGTAGAACTGTAACATCCTGGAAAGGGCCTATGCATTTTCGGTTTAATTGTATGGAATGACAAGTCTTAAGCATTATGAATAAATTTTTGATATTTTTGGAAACTCAGAAATGTACGAAAATGAATGGAAATGAACATTTTTGGCAACTGAAATGCATTAGGACATGAACATTTTAGAAACCCAAATGTAAGAAAATGGTTCAAAAATGGAAAGTACACATTTTTGGAAACCTCAACATTTTGGAAATCCAACATTTTAGGAAACTTGAACATTTCGGAAACTTGGAAATGTAAAAAAATGGCAAGTTCTGAGAGCCGATCGAAAATTTTAGGAAACTTAGAAATGACCCCGAAATGATGAGTTTTAAAGTTTAAAATAGGAAATAAAGGCAAGGAGGACTTAAAAGAAAAAGTTGGTAAAATTTGACACACAAACAGGCTAGGAAAAGTGGCCTGAAGATGGCACTTAGGGCCTATGGAAATGGCGCCATGTGCAGGAGGCATGGGCCTGAGTTCGAGTCACAAGGGAAGCAAATAAATGAAGTTTAATTTTTGCTTCCCGTGCTTAAGTGGTGGACGGCACATGCTTCTAGAAATAAAGGTGTTTTATTCTCGTTAATATGTGAATATTAAGAGATAAATAAAGGATTTTCTTTAATTGGATTATTTGAGGAGATAATTGATGGATTAAATGCTTTTATTTTTAAATAAAAGAGATAATATTATCACATATGTGGAGTGGTGGCCAAGTAAGGGACTCCTTGGCTGATAACTTTGTCTATAAAAGGAAGGAAGGAGGGCTACTCCTCGGTTTGCTTCTTTTACGCTCTGTAAAATTCCTAGCTCTCCCCTCTTTGTCGAATTTTTCCTTAAGTAAAATCCATCTTCTCTTTTCTATTTTCTTCTCTGTTTCTACTATCAAGGCCGAATCTTTGTCGATTCTAAGTAAAGGAGCAATCAACTACAACATCAAAAGGGTAAGATCTGTGGTCAATCAATTTCTATTCCTTTTCTTTTATCAAAATCGTGGTACTAATCTTATTGTTGTGAATGGCCGAATATACAAGGGGTTTATCGATTTAGACAAACATACAAGAAAAGGAATATTTTCGAACTCAAGGATTCAAGGTAAGAAGTTATATTCGGCCTAGGTTTTCTCGTTAATAATTAGATCTATTCGTGTTAATCAAAGATTTATCAAATCAGTGGATCTAGTGGGTAGCCGAAATTCAGGGAGGAATACCACAACTTTGGGATTTGATTTGGCAAACAAGGTAAGTGTTAGTAATTCTATTCCTAGTAGGATTTGGTTTTAAAATCAAAAGGGTATTAATATGTTTATATATGATGGGCCAAATATAGGAGTTAACAGATCTAAAGTCTGAATCTGTGATCGATTCACTTCGGGAATTCAAGGAATCCATTAAGCAAATCAGGTGTGTACCTACACTAACTCTCAATATATTACGGCAATTATTTTTATATATATATATAAATGTGCATGCGAATAAGAATGTGGCTAAGTGCCACAAATGTGGTAAAAGTACCCAGGTACGTTTCTTACTTCCGATAGGATTACGAATATGTTATATATCTATATATATTTTGAATATGTAATATGAATGAGAAATAAGATATGTATAAATATTTGGGCATATGGGATATTTGTGAAAGGGGAAGAGTAGGTGTTGACTTCGGTCTCACCAACGAAGGTGTTGACTTCGGTCTCACCAACGAAATATGGTGACTACGGTCACATTATTTGAATATGGTAACTTCGGTTACATTATCTGAAATTGGTAACTTCGGTTACATTATTTGAATATAGTGTCTAATGACACAACGTATATGGGCGATGAGCACGTCGACTGCAGCGACTGCCTTCGATGGTGTGTAGCGGATGGAGGGTTGACTTAGTAGTCCCCACGGTGTGACTGGCAGGTACGGGTGGTGTGTAGCGGATGGACCATTAGGATTGGGTTTGGGGTGCATCATCATGTATTGCATATGAATATGAATTGATTTGAACTTGTATGCCTGATTTATTGAATATTAGTATCATGTGCACATTGAGTCTGTTGACTCACCCGTTGGGGAATTATTTTTCAGTGATGAGCAATAATGGACCGGGTCATGAGCTAAAGGTGGCCATGCATCACTTGAAGAATTTATTTAGAATTTGGACTTCACATTTTCTAAGTACTTTTAATTTTATTTTTGGGTTATTTGATGTAATAAGGCCCTAAGGCCCAAGAGGATTTCTATACTTTTACTTTACGTTTAATTATTATGTTACGAACTATGTTGTTTTAAAGTTAAGTAAAAATTTATTTCCTTAAAAATAAACCCTAAAATTATTTTGTCACCCTAGTTAAATTGGATTTAAAAAAAATTGATTAAATGGGTTTCCAACCTAAGCCCAACCCAAACCAATAATTTTTTTCTAAATTTTACAAATTTTTCTCTAAGTAACAAAGAATTTGAAAACCGGTTTACTCAAGGAACATACCAGATCTGGTTCAGGCTCGTGGGCCGGGTGTGGGGTGTTTCACACCCCTTTCTTTTAACCATGCAGGTAACCCTCAGCCTTAGACGGATCGGAGCTGCGAGGGACTCGGAACTGACCACACGTCTGATTGGCTTTAAAGTACATGTCCTATTTTTATTTTAGTTTAACTTGTTGGGCTATAAATTTTGTAATAAGGCCTTAAGATTTCTGAACTTTAAGCTTTGAGATTTTATTGATTGTTTTATAATTGCTAGAAGTAGAACACAATTTATCGGAAATAACTACTGTTTGTCAAAATATCATGTTCCGCAACTGTTTTAAATTAAGCTTTCCGCAACAAACAAGGTTTTAAAGATAGTAATGTTTTCCAAGAATGATTTCTAATAAACCACGCTTTGAAAATAAGCAAGCGAAATTTGAGGTTTTGAATAGCAAAAAGTTTTAAGTTGTAAGAAGGGTTTCTAATCGAAAAACTCTTCAATGTGACACGCCAGATTCAGGCCTAACTTCTAGGACGAGTTTGGGTTGTTACAGTATGAAAATGGGTCATGGATGTATATGTTGGAAATTAGAAATTTATGGTAGAAAATGAAAGATTACTGATAGATAAACAACCCTTACAAAGTTATTTTTGATGAAAACATGATTTAGGGACTAAAATGAAAAGTTGTAAAATTTGATGAAAAATTCTAAAATTTTATGAATACATGTGCTGTAATTTGTAATGGGGGCTTTGGTTAGGTTTGGAATAGGGAGTAATTTGCACAAGCTTCATTTTCCGAGCCTAAGGACGAAAATGGAATTTATAGAAAAGTTAGGGGCAAAATAGTATTTTTTTCCTAGAATGAAAATTGAGTCCACTTGAATGTGAAATATGTTAAATTAATGTTAAATTTACTCGTATAGATCCGGATAGACCAAATTCGGAGTTAGAACGAGGAGAAAGAGGAAAATGTCGGATTAGTAGATGTTTGTACACGAACATTTGTCGAGGTAAGTTCGTGTAACTAAATTATGTTTATTTATATGTTTGTTTTGATTGTGATTATGTAAATTGTATAAGTGTCATATGTATAAAAGGATTAAATATTCGATCAAGCCCGATAAATAAAAATGTTTTAATTAATTGATAATGCCCGATGATGTTAAAAGAGTAAACGATGGAAATATTGCTTTTATGCTCGGAATGGATGTGGATTATTATCATATGAATTATGTGGTGTTAAAGATGTATGAAATGATCACATACCCGACAATGTCCTGATAAATGTTAAATCCCGTTTGAATAAATGGAATTCGATGGATAAATGTGATTTCCCTGATAAAACTGCATGTGTTGCAGAATGGGTTTAGCCCGAACGGGTAATTCAAAATGAGCCTCTCGAGTATATGTTTCAATTAGGATTTAGCTTGAACTGGTAATCCTAATTGACTGGATTTAGCTTGGACTGGTAACCCAGAATGGACTCTAGAGGGAATTCTTTGTCATATAAATGATTTAGCCTGGACTGGTAATCCGACAAACCCCTTAGAGTATATGTTACAGCTAGAATTTAGCCTATACTGGTAATTCTGCTGTATGATATGTGGCTCGAGAGTGTACCTAAAAGGTAGTACTGAATATGAATTGACGGACTATGGAATTGTACACCTCAAGTGTACTACCTGTGTATCCATTGATATTTTGAATAAATTCAACGGGTAAAGTTCTGACAAGAGCAAAGATGAATTTAAAACAAATTGACATGGAATGATACATATGATATGGAAATATGACATGAAAAGAATATTACATGAAATACAAGAAGATGATAATTGTATATGGAAATTACCTGACGAGAATGTTCATCCTTGATCATAGACCCATACACCTTGAATGTACTACTACTTGTGCGACCTTAATACTTGAATAAAATGAGTGAAGTCCTGCAATGAAATGATCTGAAGCTATACTTGTATTAATAAGAGATGTCTATATATATTAAATGAATACATGTTGTGGAGAGCATATGTGCATGAGAACTTGATTGTTTTTGAGCTCATACATGTCTTGATGTTACTATGGAATATATGACTAACAAGGGAAATGAGAATGTGTGTAGGGCTTGAGATCAAAGTGGTTGAATATGCCTTACTTAGTTATCTCAAATAGGATGAACGGTAAGTTAAGTACCATGTTATACGAACTTACGAAGCATTTTATGCTTACCCCATTTTATTTTCCCCTATTTTAGAGTAAATCGAAAGCTCGTTGGATTGGAAGTTCGATAGAGATCACTCACACTATCCATTGGCCTATGTCGGTACAATATGGTAAATCAATTATGGTTGTAATGGCATGTAGAGGTTATATTGGCCATATTGGCATGTAAATGTAAATTATGCTTGTAATCTAGCCATTGGAATGTCATATTATGTTAGTCACATATAGTCACATATATGTTAGCCATTGGCTAGTAATGATTGTTTTGATGTACTTGTAATGCCATATTATGTTAGCCACATATATTTTAAGTAATTGATCAAAATATGCCTATCATATGGACTAAACCAAGGCAAGATAGTAAACATGTATGCATGCAATGGTAGGCCATGTTGAATGATGAAATTTGCTTATTTGAATGTTTAGAATGGTTGGATTGTACTTGGTATGTTTTGGTGCAGGAAAATGGTAAATTTGGGTGACAAATGAGGTTAGAAAATGGCTTTATTTTGTCCACACGGGCAGACACACGGGCGTATGTCTAGACCGTGTGTGACACACGGCCTACCCCATGGGCGTGTAGCCAGGCCATGTGTTCCCTGCACCTTAAATTTGAGAAAACAGAATGCTCAGAATTGAGCACACGAGTAGAGACACGGGCATGTGTCTCAGCTGTGTGGGTGACATGGATTTGAACACGGGCGTGTGTCTTGGCCGTGTGAAACCTGCACCTAATTCAAATTGAATTAATTAACCATACGGCTTAGCACACGGGCGTGTGGCATGGCCGTGTGGCACAAGTCAAAGAGCAACCTAAATCGGACACGGCCTGATGCACGGGCGTGTCTAAGAGTCACGCGGGCGTGTCCCTTGGACCACACGGGTGTGTGAACCCTGCACATTGGAAAATTTGTGAAATGTCGCGAAAAATTCCCTGAGTTCCCGATTTAGCCCTGACATGATTCTAATGCTCATATTGGGCCTCGAGGGTCCACTTAAGGGACATGATGAATGACCTCGGTGAATGAATAGTAACTTGCTTGATTTAATCGATAAATGTTCTGATGTTCTAGTAACGCTCTGAAACTTGTTCCGACGACAGATACGGGTTAGGGGTGTTACACTTTGTACAAAGCCACTGCACTGTTTTTGGTTGTTTTGAGCTCCTTAAAGCTCGCACGTGACCCTAATCACCTTCCACCACCCAAAAATTATTTCTACATGATTTTAAATTTATTTTAAAGCCTTCAAAATGTTTGAATATGATTTCTGAGTTTTTAATTAAATGTTCTAAAGTTTGGTCACTGGTGAAAGCCCTTGATTCGCTCAACTGAACAATCTTGTTTTAATAAAAAAAAGTTATAAATACTTATTTTATGATTCAAACAAATTCATATATGCTTTCAAATGTTCATAAATAATAAGATTAAGTTTTAATATCTCCAAAATAAATGTTTTTTTCTAAAATAAAGATTCCATACAAACCAAGCAAGTACTCTAGTGGCACCTCTTGTAATTACCCGGTTTCCATTGGTGTCGAAAAATACAGTTTTGAGACATTGTTTTTATAAATTGAGTTCGCTAATATTAAATAAAAAATATTTACGGAGTTTTTATTTATATGAATTGAAATTTTGGATAGTCAATTTAGTCGAAATTGTGATTAATTAGGGCTAAAGGACTAAATTGTAAAGTCCAATCAATATAGATTTTTAATTAGGAAATGTCTTGGGGACTTAGATTGAAATTAATCGAAGGTCTAAAATAACAATTTGGCTATGCATAATCATGAGTTGGTTGAAGATAAAGTTATATAGTCATAAACATGATTAAAATAAACTTTGTTTAATTAAACTAAGATTACTTAACTTAATTAACATAAGAATCCTACTATAAAAGACCAAATTTGGTGGATGGAAAGAGAATTCCACCTTCAACCGAATGTGAGAAAGAAAAATGATCTCCATACCATTATTAAAGGGTTTCAAGATTTTATCCTTGAATTCAATAAGTCCCTAGCCATTTTCCTTTAATTTTGATAGATTTAAGGCCATGGGAGCTTCTATATATAGCTAGCTTCTCACCTTCCTTCTTTGTATCTTTCCGATGTGGGATCCCTTCGACAGTAGAGTTTAAATCCAACTCAAACTCTTCCCGTCCAATCCGCAAAATAAATACTCCCTCGGTTTTCATGAGATTTGAACCCAAGCTCCCTTGCAACATAATCCACGCCGCTAGCCACTAAGTCACAAGCTCCTCTTGTGTCTTAAACCATGCGCAACTAAATTTAAATCTATATCCAAATTCTAAGGTCCATGTAAAAAGAAAACCAAAATGCAAGAGCCAAGACTTGAACCTTGGACCTCCTTCCTTCCTTGTGGCGTCATCCCCTTGCCTCTTATGTGGCGTCACTTTGCCACTGCACCACATACTCCACTTGTGTCATTTTTCTCCACATTTTATTCTTAAAGCCTACCTACCAACTCCCAGGGTTTTTTTCACCTAAAAATTTCCCTAAAGCAAAAGTTTGATCCCGGGACTTCATAGAAGCCCTCTAATCTTCCAAAATCACTTACCTAATAGGTCCAACTTGAAATAATGCCATTCTCATATTCTTAAAAATTTCAAAATGCTCCTACGCTCAAGGCCCAATTCTACTAGGCCCAAATTCGGGATGTTACATTGACTTAGCTAGCTCATGTACCAATTTTTAAAACTGTTAAAGTTTTAGAAAGTTTGCATTGTTGAGTTCTTGAAGTTTTAGGTGTTAAATTGATAGATTTTAAGCTTAGAAGTGAAAAATGACTAAATTGTAAAGCCTAATTGATAGTTTTGTACATTAGGAATGAAACTGAATGAAATGTAAAGTTAATTGTGGAAATAAGAAATATGAGGTCCCAAATGAATAATAGTGGAATCAAATTTTAATTTGGAGTTTTAAATTGAAAGTTATGCTAATCCCGATTTTAGGGACTAAATTGAACAAATTGTAAAATGTGTGTGACTTTGTAATTAGTTGAGATTTGATATGGAATTTAATATTATGTAATTAATTTGAAACATCATAATTGTTGCATATTAACTATGCTTTGCATGGTATAATATCATGGTAAGTTGAAAATAATTAATTGATTTTGAAATGCTATATTCGAGATTGATTATTATAAAGAGGACTAAATTGAAAATAATGAAAAATAGTGTAACTCGATTATATGAATTTAACATTGAATTGGGTTGAAATGTGTTATGTTATATAATGAATTGATGAATGGATTGATTAATTGAAAATTATGAAATGTGAATTGACTTATATGATAAATTGAATAATTGGTTACCTTATTAACTGTTTGGGTAGAGTTGGATATAGTTGGCATTCTTGGAAAATTGGGTTTGGAAAATACAGTGAAAAATAAATTTTAGAAAAAAAAATCAGAGTTTTAAATTTTTTTCCAAAAATAAGATATAGCATCTCAAAGTAAGGCCTAAAAGTTTATGCCTGGCGAGTTGGTGTTCGCTAATGTGCCGGCGAGCTAAGATCGCCAGTGGGCTTGGCAAGTTGCAATCATTGGTTTGGGCCTAGCGAATGAAGGCCTAAAGTTGTGATCGCTGTTTTGGGTTGAGAGTTAGAAATAGAAGTAGCTAAAGGGCAATTATACCAAAATTAGGAAGTCAACTTATTTTCCTCTTCACAACACCATTCATGCACGTAACTCTTTCCTACTTCTACTACGACTGGAGTATCCTAAAAACATCAAAACACCTAGTGCCTATAAATTAAGCTATTTTAATTAAAATTTCATATTCTTTTAAACGATAAAAACTCTCTCTAAATTCTTTATCGATTACTTCTCTGTAATAGCCCAAATTTCAGCGATGTCAAAAATAGTGGTTTGAGACCACCAAATCCGACAAATGAACTCGTAGATTATATTATTTAATATTTATGAGCCAAATGTAGCTTTTAAAAAGCTTTTTGAAATAGTAAATTATGTTTTATAAAGATTTATTTGGTCAAGAAATTGAGAAAAGGAGGTATCGAGATCTTAGTGTTATAAACCGAGTCATAAGTATTTTTATACATATTTACAGAATGTCAATAAGGTAGTATTAAAATTCATTAGAAATTTTGACGCTTAGGTGGTTAATTAAATAAAAAGGACTAAATTGAAAAAGGTGTAAAAGTTGCTAGAAGGATTAAATACCTTAATTGTCAAATAAGGAAGTACCTAAAGTGAAAATAAGCCCAAAGGAGATATTTTGGGTGGCAATAGTTGAGAAAAATCAGAAAATGGGTGAAATAAGGGTAAAATTGGAAAATTACCAAACTTAGCTAAATAAAAAATGGGACCAAATTGGAATATCTAGAATTCTCTTCATTTCTCTTCATTTTCATCAGTTGAAAAACAGCCATGGAAGAGGGTTCAAGCTGGTTTTCATACTCTAGCTTCATGTAAGTTTAATTCTTGCTTTCTCCTTGAAATTTCTATGTTTTTGGACTTTTACAATTGAGTCCAACTTACTATGTCATTTGTTTTTGATTCTATGGCTAATTTTTAAAGTTGCTATGGATGAATTATAGAAGCATATGATGAATAAATATAGAATTGAAGCTTTAATTTTGATATATGATGATTTTATCAAGTAAAATTGATGGAAAATGGTTTTAGGACCTAATTTCAAAAGAGTTTGGAATTAAGGTTTAATGCTAAATTTCTGATTTTCAAGGGTTAGGAAGTAGTTTAAAATGATAGAATAAGGTATTAATTGAGACAAAATAGCCCAATTGAGGGGTTAATTGGGCAGGGACTGAAGTGTATAAACTGTGAAATTTGGGGCAAAATGGAAATCAACACTTTGCACTAAAATAGTTTTGGATAGCAGCAGTAGTCTAATTTTGAAAAATCACCAAAAATTGTAGAAATCAAATTAGAGGATGATAAAATATGGAATTAAAGCTTATTGAGTCTAGTTTCTTATAGAAGAAACGGTGTAAGTAATGGAATTGTAAATCATGAGATATAATAGGTTTTGTAAGAGAAGATCAGAATGATTTTGGGTTCCCCTGTTTTGATTTCGAAAAATCATAAAAAATTGGAGAAACATAATTAGGGGCTTAAATTTATATGTTTAAAATCCTGAATGAGTCTATTTTCAATAGAAAAAATGATAACATCATCTGAATCTCGTATGAGTAGATAATTAATTTTTAGTGAAGAAAGGTCAGAACTACCATACAGCAGAATAGGGGTGACTTTAAACTGTACTTATTTGCTAAACCAAAAATTCTGAAACTTTTATGGTAAGAAGATATGTGAGTCTAGTTTCAGGGAAACTTAGCGGATCTTAATTTGGAGTTCTTTAGGTCAAGATAAAAATAATTTAGTGACTATGACACGGATGGACAACTTGAATATTCACATAAATAAATAGTGAAAAATTATAGATAATGTTACTTACAAATGTGTTATTTATACTAAGGATGTGGAATGGAGAGGAGGAGGAGGAAAAGATATGAATGACTTATGCATAAATTGATCACTTGCCCGATTATAATCGGCAAACGTTAAATTAGAAATGATATAATGTTTTATTTCAAATATTTATTATGAAACTAAGATTATCGTTATGGTATAAAAATCAAATTCTAAGTTCTTATAACTTGAATTTTATTCTTAAATACTTGAAATATATTCTTATTGATGTGAATATGAATTGGATGTTTATTGTATGATAATTGATGAAGTATTGATATTCTTGATGAAAATGGAAAATAAATCCCGGTTGAATGAAAGGAAAATTCGATGGATCTCTGAAAAGGAATTGACGGAAAAAAGGATCTAGCCCGGACGGATGATCCTGATATAAGCCCTCTCGAAGAATATGTGTGAAAAGGATCTAGCCCAGACGGGTGATCCTGATATAGCCCTCCTGAAGAATATGTGGAAAATGGATTTAGCCCGGAAGGGTAATCGAATTAGGGTCTGAATTTAGCCTGGACTAGTAATTCAGATCCAAGATCATTATAGTAATTGTCGTTGCAGGGGATTTAGCTTGGACTGGTAATCCCGACAATACTCTATGAGTTTATAGTACAGGGGATTTAACCTGGACTGGTAATCCCGCTGTTAGAAATGAGGTTCGCGGGAGTGTGCTCTCTTACAGGGGATTTGGCCTGGACTGGTAATCCTGCTGTAAGAAATGAGGTTCGCGGGAGTGTGCTCTCTGAAAAGGACTTATGTATATATGAGTACGAATTGATGTTTAATGAGATTGTACACCATGAGTGTACTATAGGAAATCCATCAAAATTCTGATGAATTCAACGGGATAAATATGGAAAACGGTAAATACATGGAATTATGAAATTAGTGAGCGTATTCACAAGAATTTGTCATTTGAAATTGTGATTGACAGGAAGAAATAGTGAATTGCGTACTTATGTATGGTTACAAGTATTTATCTGAAATACAAGAAAATGATGGTTATTGATTTATGGAGACACGAGACTATGATATATGATCATGGAATATGTTTGATAAATATGTTCATTCATAATTATGGAATTATGTACCTCATGTTACTATTTATATAAAGATGATATTTCAAATACTTTGATGAGTAAAGCTCACATATAAAATAGTATGAAATCAAGACAAGTTGTTATGAAAATGTATTTAAAATACTAAGATATGGTTGTTATACGTTATATGATTACATAATGTGAAATTGTCTATATATATGAGAAATTTAATGAGAATTGAGCTCATATACGTTTATTGTTATTTATATGAAGTGTACGACTAACAAATGGTATTAAGTATAAGGCTCGGTTGAATATCTTAAATTGGTTTTTGTATGTATTAAATGTGGGTGAAGAATAAGGATCAAATGAGTGAGAAATATGGCTTGAAAAATAGAC
Source organism: Gossypium bickii (assembly GCA_025503065.1). Taxonomy (NCBI): domain Eukaryota; kingdom Viridiplantae; phylum Streptophyta; class Magnoliopsida; order Malvales; family Malvaceae; genus Gossypium; species Gossypium bickii. Next base: position 50,758,973 of record CP106714.1, read on the forward strand.
TAATTTGTGAAAATTAACTTTACCACACGGCCTAGCAACACGGGCGTGAGACCCTTGTAAATGAGATAAACTTAGGGATTTTGCGAAAAATTTCATATGATTCTTATTTAGTCCTTACCAATCCTAATGCATGATTTGGACCTCGAGGGTCCGCTAAAGAAACTTTTATAATCAACTTCGGTATTTGAGTGATAAATGGTTTAAATTGTCTGTAAGTGTTTCGTACTCCTCGGTAATGCCTCGTACTTTATTCCGGCAACGGATACGGGTAGGGGGTGTTACATTCTCTCTCTTGTTGACAAGTTTCCACGAAAACAAGAACCCAAAACTTAGCTCTTAGGGTTCAAGTTAAGACTTTGTTTCTCTATTGTGTTGACGTTTACAATTAATTAAGAAAGGTTTGCAGCAAAGGAAACTAGGTTCTCTAAAAGAGTAGCATGTGCAAACCTAGGATCGCTTGTGGTTATATATGAGTTTTAATGTGCTTTTTTTGTTAGTGACTTGTGTATATTTGTGAAATTGAGAACCTAATAGAACCATCTACAAGAAAAGACAAGAGAAAAGAGAAGCTAGTTTAAAAGTTTCTAGCAAATTACTGAGTGTTTAGGGATTTCCACATGTATGTACGAACTATAGTGTTAATGAGGAGATTAGGGTTTTATCCTAATTTCTAAGAGTAAGTCTTCTCTATAGTCCTGTTTTATGATTGTGATTATATATGTGTTTTTATGAGCAAAGATATGTGAGCTCTATATTATGAGCTAATTATGATCAGTGTTTTGTGAGCTCCTCATGACCTGTGAGCTCTATGTTTAATTAACACTATAAATCTTCTAAAACCATTGTATATAATGGCATGCCACAAGACTGTGAGTACTCACCTTTGTGTTTTGGGCAAGAGGCCCTGGGATAGGTTTGGAGAGATAAGGGAATGTCGAGCTATAGATCACCCCAGAATTTGTGGTTAAAAGTTGTTGGATATGTGTTTAGGGTCAGTGCATAGGTTGAGTAATTGTGTTTGTTTTCGCGTTTTGATGTTAGAATGAGCCTACTGGTTCAGTGGTTGGATGTGTGTTAGTTTACTTCTAGGTTCTGGGTTCGAATCCTCATGTGTTTTTTGTGGAATTATTTTTGTATCTTAAATTTGTTTTAAGTTTTAAAATATTTATTTTAATTTTTAATTTATTTTTTGTTTCAAAACCCTATAGTTTTACATGTTTTCCCATTTTCCTGCACATTCTTCCCTTCTTTTCAACCTTGTTCTCTGTGACTTTCTTTTTTTCTTTCTTCCCCAAAAGAAAATATTCAGTTTTTTTTTTAATTTTTTGCTTCTTCCATTTTATCGTTACTTTTCATCTATCAACGGAGTCTTGTCCTCATGTGTTTGTTTAATCAGAAGATAAGAATGCAGGTTTTGTTTTTGGAGTTTGCTGATAGAATCTCTTTCATTTTCTATTTCTTATTGAATTGAAGTTTTCATTAATTGGTTTGTTAAACTGAGGTTTCTGAATAGTTTGGTGGAGTGAATTGAATGGTTCTTGGTGCTGGTAATCATGATTTAAGGTGTGTGTTTGGAAACTCTTCAATTCGGCATATTTGTATGTTTTTGAAATTGACCAATCGAAGTGTCAATTGTTGTGGAATTGCTTGAAATTCTATGTGTTTTTGGTGTATCTCTAAATTATCAAAGGTTGGGGTCCATTTCATTTCCAAAAGCACATTTTTCAGCTTGTTTCAGTATGGTTTCATGACCACATGGGTGGCCACATGAGCGTGTGCCATACATGGACTGTTGAAACGGCCGTGTGAAATTGGCAATTAGGGTTTTTGGATGAATTTTGGGGCCAGACAGCCTGGATAGACGACTGTACGGCTTCAGTTTGGGGATTTACTGATTTTAGTTGATATCCACACGGTCGTGTGTTTTGGACACACTGTCGTGTCCTTCAGCCACATGGGGGTGTGAGATTTCCACACGGCCATGTCTGCACTGCACTCTATTTTATCAAATTTGGACAAAGAGTTGTTCACATGACCATGCCACTCTGTCACATGGACATGTGTCATCGTCACACAGCCGTGTGCCTCCTCTTACACGACCGTGTGCCTCCTCTCACACGGGCATGTGCCTCTTCCACATGGGCATGTAGACCTCCACAAGGCCTAGGCACCTTCCACACGGCCGAGGCACAAGGCCGTGTGGCTTTGTTTTGCAAATTTTCGTTTTGTGTTAGATTTTGACTCTTGTTTCTGTGCGTCTCAACCCTTGGTTAGGCATTAGTAAGAGTGGTTGGCACTTTATTTTCGACCCGGACTTGTGCATTGTTTGTAAGCATAACACTAATTTAATGATTTCTTGAAGTGTTAGGTGATGTTACCTAGTAATTTTGTATCGTCATAACTGATTTTGAATCTGACCGATTGAATATGTGCACCTCTATTTCTGTTTGATTGTCTGTAAGTTGTGTTCATTGTGCATATGCATGAAAATATGGGTTTTGGTTGTGAAGAGAAAGAAGTTTGATCTGGTAGTTTAATTGCATTTGTAACACCCCTTACCTGTATTCAACGCCGGAATAAGGTGTAAGGCATTACCGGAACACATACACTTGTAAACGTATTAAACCGAGTCATAAAATTTCATCCAAATTAAAAATTTTCAAATTTTTATCTTTGAGTCCCTAAATAGGGCGTACGAGGCCCAATACATACTTTAGAAGTGGTTCGGGACTAAACCGAGAGCTTTTGGAAAACATTAGAATATTTCTTGAAAAGCAGGGGCACACGCCCGTGTCCAAGGCCATGTCCTTCAAACAGTCGAGATATATGCCCGTGTGTTAGGTCGTGTGGCCACAAGTTAGGCTATTTACCAAGCCCTTTGCCACCCCAAAACACTTATACACTTGTACAAATTTATCATCACACAACATGATATTATTAAGCATTCAAACATCCACACTAAGACAGCCACATACCATTTACAAATCTCATTCATCATGCACAACCAAACATACACTTAACTAATCATAGCATATAACTTACTCAACCGTTCACATTTAGTATTTGCCACACATAATTATCACACATTCACTCAACCAACCCAAACAAGCATGCACATCCATGTAATGCTTCATCATAGACTTATAACATAACAAATATCGGCCACATCAAATGGCCTTATATAACAATGCCATTCAATTAGCATAGGCCAATATTCTAGGCCAACTCATAATAACATGTACACAAATGACCAAGTCCTTATACATGCCATAGACTTAAAAAGCTAGAATAAAAATCATCGATACCAATCCATAGCTTCTTAGTGTGATAAAATCTCCGACGACCTCCAACTCGAGCTAGCATCTGTGACACTATAGGAAAAAGAAAGGAAGGGGGTAAGTATTATAGCTTAGTAAGTAGGTATGTAAATAATAAGTGATTTATTAACAGGCTTTTTTAAATCTTCACAATATGTTCTGAAGATAATACAAACATAATTGCACATAGTTCCACTATTTATTCATGTTCATCTCAAGCTATCTACTTGAGTCACAATCACTAAATTATTTATATATCGAGCTCCAGAACTCCAAATTAAGATGCTCTAATTTTCCATGAAACTAGACTCCCATATATTTTTACCATAAAATTTTCAGAATTTTTGGTTTAGCCAATAAGAATAGTTTATTATTTAAAGTTTCCCCTATTTCTCTGTCTGATAGTTCCGACCCCTCTACACTAAAAATTAATTATCCCATCATAAAGAATTTGGATAATGTTTCTATTTGTTTCTATTAAAATTAGACTCATTAATAAATTTAAGCATATAAATTATAAACCATAATTATTTTTATAAAATTTTTAATGATTTTCCAAAGTTGGAACTGAGGATTCCACATTTTGACCCTGTCCCACGAAAATTTGAATATAACAGAATATGAAATTCTTTTATTTACACCATTTCTTTTATGTGAAAAAAGACTCATTCAGATTTAATTTCATATCTTATTCAACCTCTAATTCGATTTCCACCATTTTTGGAGAGTTTTCAAAGTCACACAACTGCTGCTGTCCAAAACTGTTTTGTTGCTAAATTTACTCTTTCATAATTTTACTTACTCCATTTCATCTTACCGAAGGTTCGATCAAATATCGAGCATATTTTTCATAAATTTTCACACTTATACTTGCACTTATTCATCACATAGTCATATTTAATTACACTTAGTCATTACATGATCACATGTATTTTCACTTAGTCAATTTCCCGTTGAACTCATTGGAATAATAACAGATGCACGGTGGCCTGCACATAGTACCACCCTTGTAGCCGAAGCTATCTGGTGCACATAGTAGCCTGCACTTAGTATTACACATGTGACCAAAACCATCACTTACACATAGTGGCCTGCACTTAGTACTACACACGTGATCGAAGTTATAGCCTGTACTTAGTACTACACATGCGACCTATCTGTCTGGTACACGTAGTAGCCTGCACTTAGTACTACACACGTGACCTAAAACCATATCATAGCTCTCTTGTACACATAGTGGCCTACATTTAGTACCACACATGTGACCTAGCTACCTCATTCGTATCTTTTCTATTTCGAAGGTTCACCCGGGAATTCTCACTTTTCAACATTTTACCAATTCCTCCATAATCAATCACAATTCATAATTTAAATCAAATAATTACTCCATATTCAACCATATCTCATATAATATGACAAAATATTAAAACATAAATAAAAACGATGTATTATTTACATACAAACTTACCTAGGTGCAAAATATGACGGATTTGTAATTTAGTCCACAACCTTTTCCTTTCCCTGATCAAGGTCAATTTCTCGTCTTTCTTGATATATAATAACACATTTAACTCATTAATACTCCCATTATTCAATTTAGTCCAAAAATCACACTATGACAAAATAAAATTTTTGCCCCTAAAGTTTCACTTATTTACAATTTTACCCCTAGGCTCGTAAAATAATTTTTATTCAATTTCCTTGCATTTTAGGCCTAGCCGAACCATTTTGATAACTATAACAGTCCACAATTTGCAATTATTCACACACTTACACACATTTTACAACTTTTTTTACAAACTAGTCCTTTTATGCAATTTCATCAAAAATCACTTAGTAAAAGTTGTTATCACACCCCAAACTTTCATATTCTTCCATAAAACATCAAAACACATGCATGTCATCCATGGGTAAATTTTTGAACATAAACCCTAGCTCAAAATAATGGTAGAAATAAGTAAACCAAGCTACGAGGATTTCAAAAATGTAAAGAACATTAAAAATGGGGCTAAAATAGACTTACAGTCGAGCTTGGAAGCTTGAAAAACCCTAGCTACGTCTTCCTCATGTGAATTTCGGCAAGGGGTTGAAGATGAGCAAAAATTGGCTTTTAATTTTGTTTTTAATTCATTTTAATTTCTAAATGACTAAAATGCCCCTAACTTAAAAATATTCTATTTCACCTATTTCATGTCTATGTTTGTCCAACAAATTAACCAATGGTCTAATTATCATTTAATGACCTCAAATTTAAAATTTCATAACAATTGGACACCTTTAATGTGTAGAACTCAACTTTTACACTTTTTATAATTTAGTCCTTTTGACTAAATTGAGTGGCCAAACGTCAAAATTTTTGAACGAAATTTTCACGAAATTATTTGTGAACTCGTAGACCATAAAAATATAATAAAAATAAATTTTTCCTCGTCGGATTTGTGGTCCCAAAACCACTGTTCCGACTAGGCCCAAAATCGGGTTGTTATAGCATTACTTAATAGCAGTGATACCGCAACATATACTTATGGCAGCTCAGCTGCATATTGCTATCAAAGTGGCATAGTTTCACATTGTGGTGTGTAGGTGGATGAGCCTTTCAAGGTTCTATGTGGTGTGCAGGGTGGATGGGCTTGCTATAGCTCATACGTGGTGTGCAGGGTGGTCGAAGTGGTGTTCGGATGGTTGGGGTGGGTTTTTATACCGTTGCATTCATTTTACATTCGGTCAAGTCTATCTGTATGATTGCTAGATTAACTGCATATAGTTTGATGTGTTTCTGTACTGTGTGTTTGGGTAATAACTTTATGTTACGTTTTACTACTCTGGTTGTGGAAATAAGTAGTTCGTACATTTTCTGTGTACTCTTATCTGAATTTTTTTCTTTTGAAACTTTGTCTTTTGTCGTGTCACTCCGCTTACTGTCATTTGTTATGTTTCTGACTCGCACTGAGCTATCGTAGATCACCCCTTAGTTTCCCCCTTTTTAGGTACTTTCTTGTTCTGTAGTTGGACTTGGAATTCTAGAGGTCTCAGGCGGATAAGTTTTGAATTGGTTAAATAAAGAGTTTCTTTTCAACTCTTGTTTTCTTTTTAAACTGTTCTCGACTGCAAGTAATTTTAAGAATTGCGGTATAAGTTTATTTTGGGATTTTCGTAAACTTTATTTTAGACTGAATTTCAGAATCTGTAGATTGATATTCCCGAATGGTTTTGGACGTAACTTAAGTTTTCTATTTTGAAATCTAAACGGTTAAACGATTTAGTTCGAATTTAGCTAAATGATTTATAAATGAGAAGTTAACAATTAATTTTGTAAAATGGTTCTTAGATCACTTCGGTGATCAATGTAACCTCCGAGATTCGATTAAACTTCTATGTCGGGTTTTGGGGTGTTACAAGCTAAGCTCCATTCAATGGGATATGTTGGTGTGTTTGGAGAGTGCTTAGCTTTATGCTACACTTATTGGACATCTTAAGGCTCTTTAAGTCAAAGTGAGGAGTTATAAGGAGATTCACTTATCCAAAAGAAAAGAACATTTGAATGTGATTGTGTTTTCTGAAATATTATGTTTTACAATTTTTGAAAAGAACATGGCGAACCCTGTTCCCAGAACAATAACTTTGCTAAAACTTTTGTTTAACTTATGTTTTGTGCATGCTATGTGGTTTCTTTCCTATATATTCACTAAGTTCGGAAGAGCTTACTCACACCTTTCTAAACTACGGTGTGTAAAGATGAGGAGAATGATCTAGGTTGTAATATCCGGGATTTTGAGCTTGTGCGTTATTGCTTGATTGTGTAAAGTAGCATGCCTGTGCGTATTATAAATATGTTTTATGAATCTTGAGAACTTTAAAGTGTAGGTGAATGCCTTAGAAATTATTTGATTTTAAGTTTTTAAAGGGGAGCTAAGCCTGATAGGCCTTAAGAGAAAGTGTAGGGGAAATTGGACATAAAAATGGGCTTGTTAAAGTGGCAAGGAGGCGCCACTTAGGGGCTTAGTAAGTGACGCCATATGCAGTGGGTAGGGGGCTAGGTTGGAGCTGCGAGGGAAGCAAATAGGAGTGTTTATTTTTGCAGCAAGGAGAGACAGAGGTGGACAGTAATGGGACACCAAGGGGATGAGCTTTAGATGTGGTTAATCTCTTTTAAAATTTGGCTAAGATGGGAGGATAAATGTTGGATTATTTCAATTATTTTGAATGGGTGATAAAGAGAAAAATAAGGAGGAAAAAGTGGAATTTGGGAAGGAGATGTGTGTTGGCCGGCCAAGGGACTCTTTTGGTGGCATTTTCGGCCAAAGGGAGGAGAGTGAGGCCATTTGTTTTCATTTTTTCCCGTTTGAGCCTCTGCCGAAATTCTTTTCCTCTGTTGACTAAAAACTGAAAACAGCTCTTTTCTTCTTCTTTTATTTTGTCAAAGCTGAAAGCTCCTTCCTCTCTTTTCATTCTTGTTGAAGCCGAATCTCCATCATCAACCTTCTCTTCTTCTTTTGCAAATTCACTCAAAGCCGAACACTCAAAGTAACCCCTAGCCGGTTTCTCATTAAGCCCCAAAAGCCGAAACCTGTTGATCAACACTTAGCCTATAGCCGAATTCCTCAGTGGTGTCATGCAGGAGTGCAGTTGATTTCAATATTAAGGGTAAGGATTCAATTTTTGTCATTTTATTTCTTTTCTTCAAGCCAAAATCAAGACTCTAATGCCATTTATGTTATTTGGCCGAAACTATAAAGGAAGTTTCGGGATTTGTCTATAGTCAACTATAAGGAGGAGATCTTCGGGATTTCGATATCTAAGGTAAGAAAAGTATGATCTTAGGCCGAAGGCCATTTATTAAGTTTATTAAGTGATTGAAAATCGGATCTAACATGAGCCTATAGGTATTTCGACAGACACCACAACCAAGTAGCAATTTCAGGATTTAAGATTCACAAGGTAAGTGAACATGAACATTCAGCCAAGACCATATTTAGTGATTCAGATCTGTTTCTTGTTCGTTCAAAAGCCGAAACTAACTAGTTAAGTGAATTAGTGTCTGGCAGCTTAGAAGAGGGAACATCACGAAGTTTCGGGATTTGTGTAGTAACCAAATCGGCAACGAGGTAAAGATTTTGGGTTGCGATAATCCTTCGAGATTTGATTATTTAGCCGAATGGCTATGCTAAGTGTTGGCCAAATGTAGGAACTAAGGATCTAGAGCATTAGATCGGGATTTTCAGGATTTCAGTGAACACGTTAAGTACCAGGTGTGTAACTCTACACTTATTCTTAATAGATTTACGGTATTAAATATACATGTGTTAATAAGAATGTGAAAGATATGGCTAAAGGTACCATTCAATGGTACGGGATATTCAGGTACATTATTCTCCAAAACTCTGTTAATAGTATTATGAACCTTGAATGTGGCATATATGAGAATTGGTTACGAATATGAAATAAGGCATAAGGCATGATAATTGCATGATTTGTATGATGCATGGGGCATATGGGTGAATATGGAAAGGGGAAGTGATCTGGTGGTTTTTACCACAATATCTGGTGACTCATGTCACAAAAATCTGAATGTGGTGACTTATGTCACATATAATTATCTGGTGGTTATGCCACAATTTATAAGGGCGATGTGCTAGTTGTCTGCAGCGACTGCCTTCGATGGTGTGTAGCGAATGGAGGGTCGATTTAGTAATCCCCATGGTGTGATGGCAGGTACGGGTGATGTGTAGAGGATGGATATCTCAGTTTGGGTTCGGGATTGCATCATTATTCATATTTGTTATATATGTATGATTTGAAATGCCTAAATCTTGTGGGACTTGTGTTGGCTGTTACACACTGAGTCTGTTTGACTCACCCCGTTGTGGGATATCTTTTTAGGTGACACTCAGTAGATGGACCGGGTCAGCAGAGACTATGAGGTGGCCATGCTGAATATATTTAGGGGTTTCAAACTGTTGAATTTGCATTTTCTATTACTTTATTTTCGGGATTTATTTGGTATTTTCCAGTTGTAATAAGGCCATTTCTATTAACTGTTTTATGCTTGCATTTCATTCGATCTTATTATGATACGATTATTAAATCAAGGTTAAACAACTTTTCTTGAAGGAAAATTATATATGTTTGACACCTAAACACAAATGATATTCGATTTAAAGGTGAACTCTAAACCAACTCGGCAATTCTCTTAACTTATAGATTTGACATATGAAAATGAGGTTTCATAAAATCCAAACTTCAAGAAAAAACACTGTTTTCAATTTAAACTCAGCACAAATCAATTTTCCTTCAAAACCACTCAAATCTTCCAAAGTAATGAATGAGTTTTTGAAATGTTTTACTCGAGGAACATACCAGATTCGGTTGAGGCTCGTGAGCCGAGTTTGGGGTGTTTCAGCTTCGGTATCATAGCCCAGTTTTAAACTCTCGGCCTTGGGTTTAAAGCCCATAACGTTTTCAAAATTAAGCCCAAATGAGTTTTGTGAAAAATTTTGTGAATTGAGCAGGTTTTCTGGCATGGCACCTAAATCTCCGACCCGAAGTCCACTAGGTAAGTGCCCCTAATGTTGTATGGTACAATTTGTATGTGGGTATAACGGGAACGTAGATTAGTATATTAAGTTATTGAACCCTAGGATTAGTTTTACCCCAACACAGAATTACATATAACTTTAAGGCCTAATTAAACAAACCTATGCGTAAGTCGCCAAGTTAGGGTGTGGCAACCATTGTGCGCATGTCTAGGATTAGATTCAGGGAGAGCCTGGTATTTAAGCAGTCCTAGTGACTCACCTCCTCTTCGCTCGAATCCTACCTGGTGCGTAGTGACGGTTCACCCTAACCAAGAGGACTTACTCACGGGCTAAACTCAATAATGAAAACCAGAAAGGGACTAGCCATACTATTTTATAAAAAAAAAAAACCCTAGTTTTAAAAATCATCAAATTACGCCTTTGGTTGTAGCAAAATTTATTTTGAAAATTTTTCCAAAATATTCCCAATTTACAAAATTACCCAAATACCCCTGGTTGTAAAATTACTGAAATGCCCTTGGTTTATAAAATTACCATACTACCCTCAAATTTTATTAAGATTTGCTTACTTTACAAAATACCAAAAATCCCTATTTTTTTTGAAATACCAAAATACCCTAATTTGGAAAATTACCAAAATACCCCTATAGGACAAATTACAAAAATACCTTTGGGGTAGGAACAGACAAAAATATTCGAGTGGTGAATGTGTGTAGTAGATACTATGGAATGAATGTATTCCTCTGAATTAGGGTAGAAGACTGGAAATGAAAACCCTAAAATGATCGAAAGAACTACTACTGAGCTCCTTTTCATAAGATTGTTCGCGGATAATCAGTGGAACAAGATACTAATGCATAAGATTTCTTAAATCAGATTAAAGCGCGATCGTAGAAATAAGTTCGAGAGGATGTGGTCGTAATGTGCGAGGACGTGGTAGAGGCAGAATGACCGTATCGGAACCCGTTAGGTCTGGTCAAACGTCCAAGAATGAGGTACCACCACCACCCCCACCACCAGCTGTTGGTGTTGAGCAGCAAGATCAGACGGGGGATGATACAGTATCGCAGGCAGTACTGCGAGTTCTTAAGATGGTGGCTAGAGCAGGTGGAGGTATGGGAGCTCGGAAATCTATAACCGAGCGACTCCGAGCCAATGGAGCTGAAGTGTTCCGTGGCGTATTTGGTGTGGCACCCAGTACGGCTGAGTATTGGTTGGATGCAACAGAGCGAATTATGGATAAGCTGGATCTAACTGCTGAGGAGAAACTGAAAGGAATGGTGTCGCTTCTCTGCGATGAGTCATATCAATGGTGGCTCACAGTTCGGGTTGGTGCTACAGCTGAGGATCTTACTTGGGAGTATGTTAAGGCGGCGTATCAGAAGAAGTATGTTGGGACCAGTTATACTGATGAGCAAAGGAAGGCATTTCTGGGGCTGGTTCAAGGGAATAAGTCCGTAGGCGGAGTACGAGGCTGAATTCTTAAGGTTGAGCCGGTATGCTCGAGGAATTGTGGCTACAGAGCATGAACAATGTGTCCGGTTTGAGGATGGACTGAAGGATGACCTGAGGTTGTTGATAGCTCCATAGCAGGAGCGAGAGTTTGCCGTATTGGTAGAAAAGGCTAAGGTGCCCGAAGGGATTAAGGACTCTGTGAGACAGAATACGGATCGGAACAGGTAAAAGAAAGGTTTTGGAACATCAGGGTCATCTGGGAATGTTCAAAAGAGGCCTAGAGTTGATGGGCCGCGAGGTCAGCAGGCTGTGATAGGAGGGCAGTACCGTACTTGTGCTCAGTGTGGGAAGATGCACCTAGGAGAGTGTTGGAAGAAGACAGGAGGATGTTTTAAGTGCGGGTCCAAGGAACACATGATTAAGGACTGTCCTATGAAGATAGATAGGAGCTGACCAGCAGGTCAGGGTTTTTATCAGGCTGAAAGAGGTGGACAGCAGCCTCAGCGGGGTCGTGGTCTGATTGGCAAAGGTAATGGTTCTGGAAGAGGACGTGGAACACCGGGCCGAGGTGTTGGTAACACAGAGGCAAGGCAGCCAGGTCTGGTGTATGCAGTTCGCCGGAGGGAGGATAGAGACGCACCGGACGTTATAACTGGTATGTTCCTTATAGCTGGCAAGCCTTACTTTGCTTTAATTGATGTTGGCTCGACCCATTCTTATGTTGCATGTAGAGTAGTGGGAACACTAGGCATAGCCTCTGAACTGTCTGATAGGGAGATGACTATAGTAAGCCCATTAGGTCAAACTGTAGTGGTGAATAAGATATTTCGGAGTGTACCTCTAGGGATTCAGGGAGTGATATTCCCCCCGACTTGATGGAACTACCTTTCGGAGAATTTGATCTCATTCTTGGCATGGACTGGCTAGTGGAACATCGAGCTATATTAGATTGTGCAGCTAAACGGATGGAGTTAAGGACCCCGGAGGATGAGGTGATAATTATGATAGGAGAAAGAAGAAATTATTTGTCTAATCTGCTCTCTGCTTTAAAGGCTGATAAAATGCTTCGGAAAGGGTGCAAGGCATTTTTGGCCTTCGTTAGTGCGTTGGATGCAAAAGAAGGGGGAGTTAGTGGAGTTAGAGCAGTAAGGGAATTTGTGGATGTCTTTCCGGAGGAGTTACGTGGAATACCCTCGGACAGGGAGGTGGAGTTCAGAATTGACTTGTTACCGGGTACAGCTCCTGTGTCAATTGCCCCGTACAGAATGGCACTAAAGGAGTTGGTTGAGCTCAAGGCTCAAATCCAAGAGTTGCTTGATCGTGGGTTTATCCGACCCAGTGTGTCTCCGTGGGGAGCACCGGTCTTGTTTGTGAAGAAGAAGGACGAAACTATGCGTATGTGAATAGATTATCGTCAGTTGAACAAGCTGACCATCAAGAACAAGTACCCTTTGCCAAGGATAGATGACTTGTTCGATCAGCTTAAGGGGGCCGCGGTGTTTTCAAAGATAGATTTACGGTCTGGATATCATCAGCTTAAGGTAAAGGAGGCAGATATCCATAAGACAGCTTTTCGGACAAGATATGGGCATTATGATTTCTTAGTAATGCCGTTCGGATTGACGAACGCCCCAGCTGCGTTCATGGATATGATGAATCGGGTTTTTCAACCTTACTTGGATCGATTCGGTTGTGTTCATCGATGACATTCTAGTGTATTCCAAGTTTGAGGAGGAACATGATGAGCATTTTCGGATAGTGTTGCAAGTGTTAAGGGAGAAGAAGCTCTATGCCAAATTCAGCAAGTGTGAATTTTGGCTGAAGGAGGTCGCATTCTTAGGGCATGTGGTGTCTACAGAAGGAATAAGGGTGGATCCTCGTAAGATTGAGGCAGTGTTGGATTGGAAACCACCTAAGCCTGTGGCTGAGGTTCGTAGCTTCTTGGGATTAGCAGGCTACTACAGAAGGTTCGTAGAAGGGTTCTCATCAATAGCCGCACCGTTGATGAAGTTGTTGAGAAAGGAAGTACCTTTCGTATGGACGGATAAGCAACAAGAGAGCTTTGAGAAGCTTAAGAGGGTTTTGACTGAAGCTCCTATTTTGATTCAGTCGGAGGCAGGAAAGGATTTTGTGGTGTATTGTGACACCTCTCACACAGGTTTGGGATGCGTACTGATGCAAGACGGGAAGGTAGTCGCATATGCGTCTCGATAATTAAGGCCACATGAGGTTAACTATCCAACACATGATTTGGAATTGGCAGCAGTGGTCTTTGCTCTTAAGGTATAGAGGCACTATTTATATGGAGAATAGTCAGTGATCTACACAGACCACAAGAGCCTTAAGTATCTGCTGTCTCAGAAAGAACTGAACCTGAGACAGCGAAGGTGGGTGGAGTTATTAAAGGACTACGATTGTTCTATAGAGTATCACCCAGGCAAAGCGAATGTGGTGGCAGATGCCCTAAGTCGGAAAGTTGTGTCGGATCTGAGGGCGATGTTTGCACACCTTAGCTTGTATGACGATGGAAGTTTGTTGGCAAAGTTGCAAGTTAAGCCGACGTGGTTGAATGAGGTGAAAGAGGGACAGTTAATAGATGAAGATTTAAGTGCTAAGTTACGGCAAGTGCAGAGTAGGGAGTTGGAAGATTATGGTATTAATGACGAGGGAGTACTGTGTTTCAAGGGTAAAGTCTGTATGCCGAAGAACGAGGAGTTAAGGCAGAGGATTCTTCAGGAATCGCATAGTAGCCCTTATGCTATGCATCCTGAAGGTAGTAAGTTGTACAGAGATCTACGGGAACAGTTTTGATGGCCTGGTCTTAAGCGGGAAGTTACAGAATTTGTAGGGAAGTGCTTAACGTGTCAACAAGTCAAGGCTGAACACCAGGTTCCGTCATGATTGCTTCAGCCGATAAAGATTCCGCAGTGGAAGTGGGAGAGAATCACCATAGACTTCGTTATTGGGCTTCCCCTTACGCCTACTAAGAAGGACTCGGTATGGGTGATAGTGGATCGATTGACAAAATCCGCGCATTTCATTCCAGTGCAAGTTGACTATTCTTTTCAGAAGTTGGCGAAATTGTCTTTTGCAGAAATTTTAAGTTTGCATAGAGTGCCGGTGTCGATTATCTCAGATAGGGATCCAAGGTTTACGTCTTGATTTTGGAAAGCATTACATTAGGCTTTAGGCACCAGATTAGATTTCGCTACGGCATTTCATCTGCAGTCAGACGGCCAGTCTGAACGAGTAATCCAAGTGTTAGAGGATATGCTAATGGGCTGTGTGATAGACTTCAGAGGAAGTTGGGAAGAATATTTGCATATAATAACAGCTATCAAGCTAGAATTCGAATGGCACCGTATGAAGCGATGTATGGACGGAAGTGTCGCACTCCTACGTGTTGGACAGAGTTAGGGGAACCCCAAGTTTTGGGTCCGGAGATTGTGGCAGAATCCGAAGAGAAGGTTAAGGTAATTCGAGCACGGCTAAAGGAGGCATCTGATAGGCAGAAGTCATACGCAGATCTTAAACGAAAGGAAATAGAATTTGCTGTAGGAGATCAAGTATTTCTTAAAGTTTCGCCTTGGAAGAAGGTGATGAGATTTGGTCGCAAAGGGAAGTTAAGTCCCAGGTTTATAGGACCTTATCAGGTATTGAAGCGAGTTGGTCCAGTGGCATACCAGTTAGAGTTACCTCCGGAGTTGAAGCAGATGCACGACGTATTCCATGTTTCTATGCTACGTCGTTACCGGTCGGATCCATCTTATGTAGTTGCAATTGAAGAGGTGGAGCTTAGACCAGATTTGTCCTACGAGGAAGAGCCGATTCAGATCTTGGAGCGAGATGTGAAGGTATTATGGAGGAAATTAGTTCCTCTAGTCAAAGTGTTATGGCGTAATCATGGATTGGAAGAAGCTTCGTGGGAGCCGGAAGAAGTAATGCGACAGCAATACCCTCACCTATTTTAGCCAGGTAATTTCGGGGCCGAAATTATTTTAAGGGGGTAGAACTGTAATATCCGGGATTTTGGGCTTGTGCATTATTGCTTAATTGTGTAAAGTAGCATGCCTGTATGTATTATAAATATGTTTTATGAATCTTGAGAACTTTAGAGTGTAGGTGAATGCCTTAGAAATTATTTGATTTTAAGTTTTTAAAGGGGAGCTAAGCCTGATAGGCCTTAAGAGAAAGTGTAGGGGAAATTGGACATAAAAAATGGGCTTGTTAAAGTGGCAAGGAGGCGCCACTTAGGGCCTTAGTAAGTGACGCCATATACAGTAGGCAGGGGGCTAGGTTGGAGCTGCGAGGGAAGCAAATAGGAGTGTTTATTTTTGCAGCAAGGAGAGACAGAGGTGGACGACATTGGGACACCAAGGGGATGAGCTTTAGATGTGGTTAATCTCTTTTAAAATTCGGCTAACATGGGAGGATAAATGTTGGATTATTTCAATTATTTTGAATGGGTGATAAAGAGAAAAATAAGGAGGAAAAAGTGGGATTTGAGAAGGGGATGTGTGTTGGCCGGCCAAAGGACTCTTTTGGTGGTATTTTCGGCCAAAGGGAGGAGAGTGAGGCCATTTGTTTTTTTTCTTCCCAATTGAGCCTCTGCCGAAATTCTTTTCCTCTGTTGACTAAAAACTGAAAACAACTCTTTTCTTCTTCTTTTATTTTGTCAAAGCTGAAAGCTCCTTCCTCTCTTTTCATTCTTGTTGAAGCCGAATCTCCATCATCAACCTTCTCTTCTTCTTTTGCAAATTCACTCAAAGCCGAACACTCAAAGTAACCCCTAGCCGATTTCTCATTAAGCCTCAAAAGCCGAAACCTGTTGATCAACACTTAGCCTATAGCCGAATTCCTCAGTGGTGTCAGGCAGGAGTGCAGTCGATTTCAATATTAAGGATAAGGATTCAATTGTCATCGTTTTATTTCTTTTCTTTAAGCCGAAATCAAGACTCTAATGCCATTTATGTTCTTTGGCCGAAACTATAAAGGAAGTTTTGGGATTTGTCTATAGTCGACTGTAAGGAGGAGATCTTTGGGATTTCGATATCTAAGGTAAGAAAGTATGATCTTAGGCTGATGGCCATTTATTAAGTTTATTTAGTGATTGAAAATCAGATCTAACATGAGCCTATAGGTATTTCGACAAACACCACAACCAAGTAGCAATTTCAGGATTTAAGATTCACAAGGTAAGTGAACATGAACATTCGGCCAAGACCATATTTAGTGATTCAGATCTGTTTTTTATTCATTCAAAAGACGAAACTAACTAGTTAAGTGAATTAGTGTCTGGCTGATTGCAAGAGGGAACATCACAAAGTTTCGGGATTTGGGTAGTAACCAAATTGGCAGCAAGGTAAGGATTTTGGGTTGCGATAATCCTTCGGGATTTGATTATTTAGCCGAATAGCTTTTTGTTAAAATGCTAAGTGTTGGCCGAATGTAGGAACTAAAGATCTAGAGCATTAGATCGGGATTTTCGGGATTTCAGTGAACACGTTAAGTACCAGGTGTGTAACTCCAGACTAATTCTTAATAGATTTACGGTATTAAATTAATACATGTGTTAATAAGAATGTGAAAGATATGGCTAAAGGTACCATACATGTGTTAATAAGAATGTGAAAGATATGGCTAAAGGTACCATTCAATGGTGCGGCATATTCAGGTACGTTATTCTCCAAAACTCTGTTAATAGTATTATGAACCTTGAATGTGGCATATATGAGAATTGGTTACGAATATGAAATAAGGCATAAGGCATGATAATTGCATGGTTTGTATGACGCATGGGGCATATGGGTGAATATGGAAAGGGGAAGTGATCTGGTGGTTTTTACCACAATATCTGGTGACTCATGTCACAAAAATCTGAATGTGATGACTTATGTCACATATAATTATTTGGTGGCTATGCTACAATTTATAAAGGCGATGTGCTAGTTGTCTGCAGCGACTGCCTTCGATGGTGTGTAACGGATGGAGGGTCGATTTAGTAATCCCCACAGTGTGATGGCAGGTACGGGTGATGTGTAGAGGATGGATATCTAGGTTTGGGTTTGGGATTGCATCATTATTCATATTTGTTATATATGTATGATTTGATATGCCTAAATCTTGTGGGACTTGTGTTGGCTGTTACACATTGAGTCTGTTTGACTCACCCCATTGTGGGATATCTTTTCAGGTGACACTTAGTAGATGGACCGGGTCAACAGAGACTATGAGATGGCCATGCTGAATATATTTCGGGGTTTCAAACTATTGAATTTGCGTTTTCTATTACTTTATTTTCGGGATTTATTTGGTATTTTCCAGTTGTAATAAGGCCATTTCTATTAACTGTTTTATGCATGCATTTCATTCGATCTTATTATGATACGATTATTAAATCAAGGTTAAACAACTTTTCTTGAAGGAAAATTATGTATGTTTGACACCTAAACACAAATGATTTTTGATTTAAAGGTGAACTCTAAACCAACTCAGCAATTCTCTTAACTTATAGATTTGAAATATGAAAATGAGGTTTCATAAAATCCAAACTTCAAGCAAAAACACTGTTTTCAATTTAAACTCAACAGAAATCAATTTTCCTTCAAAACCACTCAAATCTTCCAAAGTAATGAACGAGTTTTTGAAATGTTTTACTCGAGGAGCATACCAGATCCGGTCGAGGCTCGTGGGTCGGGTTTGGGGTGTTTCATAGGTGAAGCATAAACACTAGAAGGATAGTACCAGTGAACTTTGGACTTAATGGCAATGTAGGATTCTGCTTGGGCTTAGAGATATATTTCTATGTGTAGATTTCATCGATTGTTCTAGGACCTAGTTTTTCTTTATATTTTTATTTGTAAATAGATAAAATTAAATATCCACACACCTAAACTTTAAGTGTATGAATATAGTCTAAGTTTGATAGTTATTTTCTTAGTTTACAAGTTCATGCCTAAGTTTTTAAATTTTTGATAGAGTGTTCGCCATAAGAAAAACATGAAACAATTGAAGCTAGTTAACTTATATAGAGTTTGCCAGATTTTCTGCAAAGTGGCAAGGTTGTCGAACTGTAACACCCCTTACCCGTGATCAAAACCAGAATCGGGTACGGGGCATTACCGGTCTTAACTTACAAAAACATACAACATCAAGTCATAAAATTTTGTTTCAACTTAACACTTTTCATTCGAGTTCATAACGTCCCTCTTATAGGTCCACGAAACCTTAAACATACTTATGGAGTGGTTCGAGGCTAAACCGAAAACTTTTAAACACTTAGAAAATCTTGACACAAAACAGGGCCACACGCCCGTGTGAAGAAAAAGGCACGCCTTTGTGGAACTTCACATGCCTGTGTTCCATACCTGTGTGGATTTATTACTCGTTTCGAACCTATAGGGGCACGGCCTAACACATGCCCGTGACCAGGGCTAGTGTCTCTCACACGGCCTAGACATGCCCGTGTCTTAGCCTGTGTGTGAAAACCTTGACATTCTGTTTATGACGTCATCATCTCAATAAGGTCACACGGCCAAGGCACATGTAACAGTTCGATTTTGATCCTAGTCAGAATAGTGGTTTCGAGACCACAAATTCGAGTCATAAAAATATTTTAATATTATTTTCTGTGTCTGTAGTATATGATTAAGCATGTGTTAAAGTTCCATGAACTAATTTGTGTGTTTGTGTGTTTAATTTGATAAAAGGACTTAATTGTGAAAGATGCTAAATTAGCATGCTATATGTTAAGCGTACTTATGTTTTGTGTCTTTATTAATATGAAGTCCTTATAATGTTATTAAGCCATTTTAAGTTAGTGTACAATTATGTCCATGAATTAAAATGTTTTCATCAATATATCATTAAGGGTAGCATGGTCAAATGTTAATTAAGTTTAATTTAATATAACAAAAAGCATGATAATGGCCATATTCATCATCTTTGGTCGAATGTTCAAAGAAAAAGAAAAGAAATAAACCAAGCTAGGTTTCGGTTATGCTCAAGCTAAATTTAATGTATGTTTTACTTCGGTTTTTGATAATTTTTACGTTTTTATAATCGTTGCTTCAAATACTTTGAAACCCATGCTTAAATTTTAAGAATTGGTGATGTTTTTGAAATATGCCATTGATGAACACATGAGTTGTGTGATGTTTGATAGTGAAATATGAAAGATATGTGTTTGATTATCATAGTTTGTCTTTGGAGTTTTGTTGATTTTGATTAATTTGGAGTAAATTGAAATAATAATATCTTGAGGGACTAAATTGTGAAATAAATGAAATGTAAGGACTCATATGAGTATGAGTAAAATTCGGCGAGGCATGGGTAATATGAAATTTGGTATATTTTGTGATTTTGTGTAAAAAGGACTAAAATGTCAAAATGTGAAAATGTAAGGGCTAATTTGTAAATTGCACTAAATATGTGTTTTTGGATTGAATTGAATATTTTTGTCAATAAAAGGGTTAAATTTGAATATGTTTAGATCAAGAACCGAAGAAAACAGACTTAGATCGCGGGAAATCAAAAGTTATTGAATAGCTGTTTATCTTCGTTTTTCCTATACGAGGTAAGTTGATATACAAATAAATGTATTTGATTTAAGCTATTTATGCATTTATGAAATTTAGATGGCTATGAATAATGTTCAAGATGGAATGTATATGAAATCCGATGATATATCGACAAGTTATAAATGTCCAAAAAGTCCCGTACGAACCTAGGAATTGATAGGATTACATATGTAACGTTATAGGTGTCCGATATGTGATATCATGTAAGACCACATCTGGGACGTTGGCATTGACTCGAGATTTCGTGTAAGACTACGTCTGGGATGTTGGCATCGATATGAGATTTATGTGTAAGACCATGTTTGGGACATTGGCATCGTATTTGATTCGTGTAAGACCCTGTCTGGGATAGTGGCATCGATATCTGAGTACATGTAAGACCTCATATGGGACGTTGGCATTGTACGACTACTCTGAGCATTCTGAGTATCCTATTAGATTCCGAACGGTTGAACGGAGAAGTGAATGGCTACGTGAAATGTATAATGATTCAGGTATGTTTGAAGAGTACTGTAACAGTCCGGTTTATACCCGAGTCGGAACAGTGGTTTCAAGGCCACGAATCCGTGTCTGAATAATATTTAATATTATATTCTGTGCCGTTGGTATGTGACTAAGCATGTGCTAAATTTTCATAAGTTAATTTGTCCGTCTGTGTGTTTAATTTGACAAATAGGATAAAATTGCATTGAATGTGAAAGTTGCTTGCTATTTGTTAAAGTATCAATGTGTTATGGCTTTATAAGGTGGAAGCCCTATATTGCAATTAGACCACTATTAGTTAGTGGATGAATAAAAGACAATCATGCCCTTATTTCATGTTTGTTTTATTTGTTTAATGAAAGGCCAAATATGTAAATGAATTATTATGTATGCTATATTGGATAAAACATAACAAAATGGCCATTTTTAGTTCATCTTTTGACCGAAATAAGAAAAAGAGAAAGCAAGGGTTGAGTTTTACATATTTGGCCATTTGAGAGCCAAATTAGAGGTACGTTTTCGGTTGGTTTTAGATAATTTTTACGTTTTTGCAATCGTTGCTTTGAGAGCTATTAAACCCATGTTTCAATTTAATGAATTGATGATGTTTGTGTGAGATGCCATTATTGATATCTTGAGTTTTGTGATGTTTTATGTTGTTAAATGAAAGATTTAAGCTTGATGAACATGTTTTGTTCTTGAATTTTTGATGAATTTAGCTAAATAGGGCTAAATTGAGAAAATGGCAAATTGAGGGACTAAATTGCAAATTTGATGAAAAATATGGGCTTATATGTGATGTATATACATTCGGCTAAGCATGTGTATGTTTGGATTTTTGTGAATTTGATGTTTTGAGAAAAATGGACTAAATTGATAAAATGTGCAAAGGTGAGGGTTAAATTGCAAATAGCCCTAAATGTGTGTCCTTGGATTCAATTGAATGAATTAGTGAATAAAAGGGTTAATTCTGAATATGTTTAGATCAAGAATCGAGGAAAACAGATTTAGATCGCGGGAAAGCGAAAGTAAACGAATAGCCGTTTTCATTCCGATAAACCGAATCTGAGGTAAGTCATTATGCAAATAGACGTATTTGTATGATATTATAATTATTCATATGATTAATGTTGATTATGGATACTTATGAGAAGTTATGTTTATGAATTCCGAGAAAAGTCCGATATAGTAAATAAGTCCGTGAAGTCCCGTGTGAACCTAGGAGTAGATAGGATTAGCTATGTCATGACATAGGTATCTGTTCTGTTTTATCATGTAAGACTATGTCTGGGACATTGGCATTGATCTGAGATTCGTGTAAGACCACGTCTGGGACGTTGGCATCGATATGAACCTTATGAGTAAGACCACGTCTAGGACGTTGGCATCGATATAAGCTTTACGAGTAAGACCATGTCTGGGACGTTGGCATCGATATAAGCTTTACGAGTAAGACCACGTCTGGGACGTTGGCATCAATATGAACTTTATGTGTAAGACCATGTCTGGGACATCGGCATCGCATGGATTCGTGTAAGACCCTGTCTGGGACAGTGGCATCGATATCCGAGTGCAAGTAAGGCCTCGTCTGGGACGTTGGCATTGTACAATTATTCCTAACTTTTGAGTATCCTACTAGATTCCTAATGGCTCAACGGGCAAGTCTGAGATACGAATGGCAAATCCGAGCTTTGATGGATTAAGTAAATGAATGTCCGACTTAGGTACGTTGATTATACACTAATTGTGTATGTAAGGTAAGCATCTAAGTGATCTTACTATGATGATATGTATATGGAATTTATGATATGATAAGAGTTGTTTAGGCTAGATGAGCTATGTGTTTATATGATTCTTGAATGGTGAGAATGGCTAATGTGGTCAACATTGTATGAACCAAAACAAATAAGTGAGAGTTTGCTAAGTGATTGATATGTGCCAATGTATTTATTGCATATATGCCTTCCATACCAAGTTTATTTGTATATGACTTACTAAGCTTTTGGAAAGCTTACTTTGTGTATGTTTTCTTTGTTTTATAGGTCGTCAAAGCTACTGAAGGCTCGGGACCGTCACGGATCGTCATCATACTACTAAACTTTTTTGGTACACTTTGAAATTGTATATGGCTAGATATGGCATGTATAAGCTAGTTCTTGATATGAATTGTTATATGAACTCAGCCATGTGATTTGGCTAGTTATGTTTTGGTAATATGCTTAAAGGAATGTGATATGTGAAGTTGTTCTGGTAAGATTAGTTGATGTATGAAATGGTCATGATATGGTAAGTATATAGATGAATGATGTTTGGGCATAATTGTGATTTGGTCATGCTAATTGGTATGTTTGGAATTGGTTTTGAATTTATAGATGGAATGGATTGAATGTATTATTGTGTGATTACCTTAGTGGTCAAATATGCATGATTTGGGATGGCTAATTGGTATATTTTGGTAGTTATATGTGAGTGAAATGGGATGATATCTATTGCTTGCAGGTTTGACCCTTATGGGTGGCAATTTGGCCTTGTAAATGGCCTATAATGTCACACGGTTGTGGCACACGGGCGTGCTTATAGACCGTGGGTGAATTGGTAGAATGTAGCTTAGTAGCACACGACCATGGCACACGGGCGTGCTTTGAGTCCGTGGTAGTATAGTCAGTATACGGACACGGAAAGACACACGGGGGTGTCCAGAAGCCGTGGAGGGCACACGGTCTCCTCCCATGGGCGTGTAACCCTTGAAACTTAGAAAAGTTTTTAATTTTCATGAAATTTTGTATGTGTTTCGGTTTAGTCCCGACTCGATTTATAAGCATGCTATTGGTCTCAAGGACCCATTTAAGGGACATTATGTTTGAGAATGATGTATGAATGGAAGAATTTCTGTAAATGTTTTCCGATCTGTCTAGTAACGCTCCTAACCCTAATCTGGTGATGGACTCGAGATAGGGGTGTTACAAGTACACCATGTATGTGTACAAAAAGGTAAGTTATATATGAATTCACTAATGTGAATATGTATATTGAAATGATAAGATGATATGTATTATACATGCTTGAATGAGTTATGAGCACATGTGAGATATTAGTTGTGGAATATGAGTAAGTAAAGGCTAAATAATGAGCCAAGGATGATATTATGAATTTGCAAATGAGAAATATAAATGTTATTTCATTTAGGTGGCTATATGTATTTCATACTAAGTTTATTTGTATATGGCTTACTAAGCTTTTGGAAAGCTTACTCTGTTTTATAGGTTGTCAAAGCTACGAAAGGCTCGGGAATCGTCAAGGTTCATCACCACACTATCATCAACTTTGGTGCTTTTGAATGTGTATATAACTAAATATGGCATGTATAGGCTAGTCATTTGGTATATGTTTGAGATGTAAATAGCCATGTGATTTGGATAGATAAATGTTGGTAATATGCATGAGTGAATATGGTATATGATGCATGTTTTGGTATGGCTTGATGGCAATGAAATGGCCATATGAATGGTAAGCTTATTGATGGATTGATGCCATAGTGATTTAGTGAAGTTGTGGATGAATTATGCTTGTATTTACATGTGAATTGATTGTGCAAATTGGCATGTTTAGAAATGAGATTGAATGGGATAATATGATGACCATTTGGTGTGTTTTTGGTTGCCAATTGTATTGAGAAATATGCTTGTTTATGCTTGAAGGGATGATCCAAGTGTGGGTGGCAATTTTGCCTTGAAAATGGCCTATATTTGCCCACACGGTTGAGCACACGGGTGTATGGCTCAACTGTATCCCTCGTGGTTGAAATTCAAAACAAGTCAGGATCGATCACGGGCTGGACACACAGGCGTGTGGCTGGCCATGTGGTGCAGGTCAGGATCGACCACAGATGAGACACACGGGCGTGTCCAAGGCCGTGTGGACAAGTCAGTATATTGCCCTATTTTGAAATGGCTTAGACACACGGGCATGTCTGAGGCTGTGGGAGGCACACGGCCTGCCCACACGGGTGTGTGACCTTTGTAACTTAGAAAAATTTTTAAATTTCTAAAAATTTCCGTATGCATCCGGTTTAGTCCCGACCCTATTCTAAAGCATGATTAAGGTCTCATTGACCTATTAAAGGGACACTTTGATTGCGTCTGATGAATTGTATTACAAAATGTTCATAAAGGTTTTCGATGTCCGGTAACGCCTCTTAACCCTATTCCGGTGACGAATACGGGTTAGGGGTGTTACAGCACACACCTGTGTCCTTAGAACGTGTGTCGAATTAAATTCCTAATTTCAGGTGTGGACTTCACACGGCCCGGGCACATGCTCGTGTCTTAGGCCGTGTCTCCCACACGGCTAAGACACTCAGCCGTGTCTCAGCCCGTGTGGTTACTATAAGGCATACTAACTTGCCAATGTAGCTTGCAGGGGTATACACGGCTTATCAACACGCCCATGGGGCTGACCGTGTGTCACAGATGGCCTAGACCATGCCCGTGTGTCTACCCATATGGACAATTATAAGGCTATCTACCAAGCCAATTTGCCACCCTACAAAGCAACCACACTTATATCACTTCAATGCATCATACATCATGAGCATAACGCACTTCTAAAACCCAAAATCAAGACATCTACACATAAGTATACACTACATGAACTTCACCATCATTGAATATATATATATATAAACATGTCAAGTATTGGCCAATTTCCAATAGCCATTTACAAAATGAATTGAATAACATTAATAGCCACACATTGGCTAACAAATATAACACAAAATAACCATGTTCTTATACATGCCATACTCAAAATTAAAAAAAATTTGCTATACCAAAGAGAAGTTGATAGCGTGATTCCGAACTCCGATGCCGTATGATCCTCGAGTTAGCTTGTCGATACTGCAAGGAAAACGGAAATGAGAGAGGTAAGCATGAAGCTTAGTAAGTTTGCATGAAATAAATAGCAACAATAAGGCTCATAATGTCATCCATCCATTGCATTGAATAAAAATACAAAGTCTCAAGCACATTGCCATAACTTACTCATATTTACTCTTACCAATTGCATGTCATGTCACATATCGTAAGCATTTCTCATGAATTACTCACAAGTACCTGTATCACTTCATCACATAGCTTTAGCACTAATTTCATCTCTATTATAAGCTTAACTATTTTTCCTGGTGAATCACTTGGAATACCCCAGAGTACACAATCATCATCATACACATAAACACAACGCCAATGCCATATCTCAGACATGGTCTTACACGGGGTCAAATCTCGATACCGATGCCATATCCCAGATATGGTCTTATATGAGATCTCAATCGATGTCGATGCCATATCCGAGATATCGTCTTATATGATTTTCATATTCGATATCGATGCCATATCCCAAATATGGTCTTATACGGGATCTCAATTTGGTGCCGAGGCCATGTCCCAGACATGGTCTTACACAGGACCTTACTAGTCTCATGTCTTTATGATGATATCCTCTCACATCTCAAAGTCCAACAGGGACTTCAACATCATAAATTTTCATCATTTTCTCATTTAACTTCATTACTCCATTCCATAGAAATAATATACATCTTCACGAATATCAAACATTTT
Organism: Gossypium bickii; assembly: GCA_025503065.1. NCBI lineage: Eukaryota > Viridiplantae > Streptophyta > Magnoliopsida > Malvales > Malvaceae > Gossypium > Gossypium bickii. Next base: position 50,784,958 of record CP106714.1, read on the forward strand.
AAAACTTAATATCATGATGTTGAGTTTATTGCACACAAACTTGCCTCGATACCAAAATAGGCCAATTTGCCGATCTAGTCCAAAACCTTGCCTTTTCCCCAGTCAAGGTTAATTCCTCATTCATCTTGATCTATATTAATCAATACATTTCAATAATTATACTTTGGAAATATTACCATTTTACCCTTAGACTTTCACAAAATGACGATTTTACCCTAGGCTCGTAAATAAATTCTAATCAAATTTCTTTCTTTAACAAGCCTAGCTAAACATTTATCACTCTTATAGCAACTTCCAATACTTATTATTTCACACAATTACCACCTATTTTACAACCTTTACAAAAAGGTCCTTTTTTAGGTGTTTTCATGGAAATACCTTTCACAAAAGTTGTTTATTTAACAACTAAAACTCATTTTCTTTCATAAAATTTCAAAAATCAACATTAATACTCTATGGAAAAACCCTAGGTTTTCAAACATTTTGCAAAATAGTCCCCTCATTATGTAGCTCAAGCTACAAGGGTCTTAAAAGTACAAAAATTATCAAAGAATGACCATTAAAACACTTACTTGCAAGGAGAAAAGCTTGGCTAAAAATTTTGAGTTCTCAACCCCTATTTTTTTGCTAGTTTTCAGTGGAGAATATGGAGAGAAAAGGCGATATTTTTCTTTTCTTTATTTTATTAAACAAGTCAATTAAGTCAGCTAATTTCCACCAACTTTGACCAATTTCTAATTCTTTGTCCCCATGGACGGCCACCACACTAAATAAGGCCTAATTGCACATTAGGGAGCTCCAATTAATATTCTCTGGCTTTTAGACACCTTTAGCTTGTGAAATAGAACTTTCGCACTTTATGCGATTTAATCCTTTTTCGCAATTAAGCATGCAATCACTAAAATTAAAGTACCAAAATTTTCATGCACCTATACAATCATGCTATAACTCATAAAACAATATTAAAATAATTTTCTTAAATGTCGGATGAGTGGTCTCGAAACCACAGTTCCGACTAGCCCCTAAATTGGGCTGTTACAATTCTCCCCCTTAGGGATTTTCGTCCCCGAAAATCTTACCGGTAAAAAGGTTGGGATATTGGTTTCTGATAGTTTCCTGTAGCCTCTTCTAGTGCATGTATTTGCCATAGTACTTTCACAAGGGCTATACTTTTTTTCCTTAATTGTTTGACATTTCGTGCCAAATCTTAACCAGCTCTTCACCATAAGTCATGGCTTGTTGAATTTCTACTTCTGATGGTACGATCACATGCAAAGGGTCTGATCGGTAGCTACATAACATAGATACATGGAAAACATCATGAATCTTTTCCAACTCAGACAGAAAAGCTAAACAGTAAGCAACCAGCCCTATCCTCTTGGTAATCTCATATGGTCTGATAAAGCGCTGACTCAAATTGCCTTTCCGGCCAAATCTGAGAACTTTCTTCCATGGTGATACTTTTAGAAACACTTTATCACCGAATTGAAACTCAATCTCTTTCTGTTTCAAATCCACATAGGACTTTTGTCTATCAGAAGCAGTTTTTAAACATTCACGTATTACTATTACTTTCCTTTCGGTTTCTTTGACTAAATCGGCCTCATGAATCTGATTCTCTCTGAATTCGATCCAATACAGGGGCATTCGACACTTACGACCATATAATGCCTCGTAAGGCGCCATTTTCAAGCTTGAATGAAAACTATTATTGTATGCAAATTCCACCAATGGCAAGTATTTCTTCCAATTACCTTGGAATTCCAAAACACAACATTGAAGCATGTCTTCAAGTATATGAATTACTCTCTCCGACTGCCCGTCGATTTGCAGATGGAAAGTTGTACTAAAGCTTAATTTTGTGCTTAAGGCCTCTTGCAACTTTTTCCAAAACCGTAACGTAAACCTTGGATCCGTATCCGAAATAATCAATAACTGTACTCCTTGAAGTCTTATTATTTTTGAAACATACAGATCTGCCAACTTATCAAGCGAATAATCAATGCGTCCCGGTATAAAATGGGCTGACTTCGTAAGTCTATCAACCACGACCCAAACTGCATCCTTCTTTTTCGGTGTCAATGGTAAACCCGTCACAAAATCCATAGCAATCCGGTTTCATTTCCACCCGGGAACCATAATAGGCTAAAGTAAACCCAAAGGTACTTGGTGTTCAGCCTTCACTTGTTGACAAATTAGGCATTTCGATATAAACTCAAAAATGTCTTTCTTCATACTCGGCCACCAATACCATTTCTTCAAGTCATTATACGTTTTCGTGCTGCCTGGATGTACAGAAAAACATCCACTATGAGCTTCGTGAAAAATCTTTCGATTAAGCTCACAATCTCTGGGTGCATAGACCCTATCTCAAAACATCAAACATCCATCAAGACTTATCCGAAAGTCCAAGTCAACATTTGACTCACATTGAACTCTTTTAGCTTGTAAATCATTGTCACCTTTCTGAGCTTCACAAATCTCTTGGAGAAACATTGGTCTAGCACTCAACTCAGCTAGAATAGAACCATCATCTAACAAAACTATCTGTGTGTTCATGGCTCTCAACGCAAACAAGGATTTCCTGCTCAAGGCATCGGAGACCACGTTTGCCTTTCCCGGATGGTAGTCAATCACTATCTTGTAATCCTTTATCAACTCTAACCATCTTCGTTGCCTTAGGTTCAACTCCTTTTGAGTCATAAAGTACTTTAGACTTTTATGATCAGTGAATACCAGACATTTTTCACCATACAAATGGTGTCTCTATATCTTTAGTGCAAATACAATTGCGGCTAATTCTAAGTCATGGGTCAGGTAATTCTTCTCATGCGGCTTTAATTGTCTAGAGGCAGATGCTATCACCTTGCCCTCTTTCATGAGTACACAACCCAATCCATTCAAGAATGCATCACGAAAAACCACAAATTCTTTTCCTGGTTCAGGTTGTATTAGAATTGGAGCCTCAGTCAACAATGCCTCCAATTTTTTAAAACTCTACTGGCACTTTTCTGTCCACTCAAATTTCTAACCTCGGATACATTTTTTGGTAGTTTCCAGTCAACAATAGTTGAAATCTTGCTTGAGTCAACTCTAATTTCATCTCTCAAGACAATGTGCCCCAAAAATCTGACTTCTTTAACCAAAACTCACTCTTACTAAACTTGGCATATAACTGATTATCTCATAAAATTTGTAAAATCGTCCTCAAGTGCTCAACATGCTCATTCTCGTCACAAGAGTAAATCAGTATGTCATCAATAAAGACTACAACAAATTTATCCAAATATGGCCGAAAGATGCGATTCATCAAATCCATGAAAACTGCAAGGGCATTTGTTAACATGAAAGGCATGGCCAAAAATTCATAGTGACTATATCTTGTCCAAAATGGGTTTTCGGCACATCTGAGTCCTTGACTCTCAACTGATAATATCCAGACCTCAAGTCTATCTTGGAAAACACCGTGGCTCCCTTCAATTGATCAAACAAATCATCGATTTTTGGCAACGGGTACTTGTTCTTCACGGTTACCTTATTGAGCTGCCGATAATCTATACATAACCTCATGAGACCATCCTTCTTTTTCACAAATAAAACGAGACCACCCCACGGAGAATAACTCAGTCTTGCAAAGCCTTTGTTCCTCAACTCTTGCAACTGTATCTTCAGTTCTTTTAGCTCAGTTGGAGCCATTATATACGGAGCAATCGATATAGGCGCAGTACCGGGGGCCAACTTAATCCCAAATTCAATCTCTCTAACCGAAGGCAACCCTGGCAATTCCTCTGGGAAAGCATCTGGATATTCACATATTATGGGCACTGATTCAATTCTTAACTCAGTCTCTTTAGCATTCATTACAAAGGTAAGGTAAGCTTCGTACCCCTTTCTAACGTATTTCTGAGCAGACATATAAGAAATCACTACAGGCAACTTGCCTTGTTCATATGATTCAACACGAAGAATATCCTCATTTTCACAATTTAACTCAATAAATTTCCTTCCACAATTCACTATCACATCATGAATAATTGACCAATCCATCCCAAGGATGACATCAAATTCATCAAACGACAATAACATGAGATTAGCTGGAAATTAATGATCCCTAATCATCAAAGGGCAACCTTTGCATACTCTATTGACTAACACACATTTGCCTAGGGGATTTGACACTTTTATCACAAATTTTGTAGACTCTACAAGCATGTTCATACTAGAGACTAATTTCATGCAAATATATGAGTGGGTAGCTCCCGGATCAATTAAGGCTATAACATGAGTATCATAAAGAGAAAATGTACCCGTAATTACATCAGGGGAGGATCCTTCTTCGTGAGCGCGAATGGCATATGTTCTCGCCGGTGCTCTACCCTCAGATCTTGCATTCTACTCTCTAGATGCATTCTTACTATTCATTTCATTTCCCCGGATTCTTTGTGACCTTCCTTTAGCAGTACTCCCAGGTCTTGCACTCTGAGGTTTCTCTTTCTCATTTACCTCAGGGCAATCTCTGATAAAATGGTCTAGGGATCCACACTTGAAACAAGGTTTCACATTTGCTCGGCGATGATGTTTTCCACACTGCAGAAATTCTAGTCTACTTGGTCGAGTGTTGCCAACACTAGCAACCTAAGTAGTCTGAGCTTTAGATCCTGAGTACTGTCTACCTTTACTTCTACTTGAAAATCCAGTTGAGGTGGTTGATCGAGTAGTGAAATCTCTTGACTTCTTAGATGAGGATTGGAATGACTTACTCAGTTGTCTCTTCCTCGAGTCACGAGACTTGATTTCAGCCTTTCTTTTCTCTTTGACCAGTTCCTCGGCCTTACAGGCTCTATCTATCAGCACCACAAATTCCTATAGTTCAAGGACACCAACAAATAAACGGACATCCTCATTTAACCAGTCCTTCAAACTTTTGCACATAATGGCTTCTATAGATATGCATTCTCGAGTGTTTTTACTAAGCCTTACGAACTCACATTTGTATTTAGTCACCGTCATTCGACCTTGCTTTAGCTCCAAGAATTCCTTTCTTTTCTGGTTGATGAACCTTTGACTAATGTACTTCTTCTGGAACTCCTCTTGGAAGAATTACCAGTTAACTTTCTTCCTTGGTACAACCGACACAAGGGTGTTCCACCACTGATAGGCCGAATCTCTCAAGAGAGATACCACACACTTCATACACTCTTCAAGTGTGAATGATAACTCATCGAATACCCTGATGGTATTCTCAAGCCAGAATTCCACCCTTTTCGGATCATCATCTTTACTAGCTCAAAATTCCTCAACTCCTTGTTTTTGGATTCTATCAACCGGAGGCTTTTTCTCTTCTTACTACCTCTACCACTTGGGGAGCTACAAGGGTAGGCTGAGGAATAGGTTGGGGTGAGGGTGGAGGGGGTTGAGAATTAGGATTTGCTTGAATAAACTTAGTGTACAGTTGCTCATCATATGGAGAAAAGCTTCTTGACCCTCTTCTCCTTGACCCAAAGTCTCGGGTCTACTTTCTATTGGAGCAGTCCCTTGCGTGAGAGCCGGCCATTACTTGCAGCATCATCGGCCGCAACTCGGTCGGGATCCATTACTATATAAAAACACAATTTAAATCGTTAGGAGTCTTCACACTATCATTATGTAAATACTCATACATGTGGCATGTATATCTAGACTCATACTTACGCTACGTTAGTTCAAGAATTGACTAAACCGTAGCTCTAATACCACTAAATGTAACACCCCTTACCTGTGATCAACATCGAAACTGGGTACGGCGCATTACCGGACTTAACTTACTTAAACATACAACATCGGGTCATAAAATTTTGTTTCAACTTAACACTTTTCATTCAAGTTCATAGCGTCCCTCTTATAAGTCCACGAAACCTTAAACATACTAACGTAGTGGTTCGGGGCTAAATCGGAAACTTTTAAACACTTAGAAAATTTTGACACAAAATAGGGCCACACACCTGTGTGAAGAAATGGACACGCACGTGTGGAACTTCACATGCCCGTGTTCCACACTCGTGTTGATTTATTACTCATTTCAAACCTACAGGGGTTTTCACACGGCTTGACACACGCCCGTGTCCAGGGCCTATGTCCCTCACACGGCTTAGAAACGTTCGTGTTGTAACAACCCGATTTAAGGGCTAGTCAGAAAATTGATTTCAGAACCACTAATCCGATGTCAGAGAAAATTATTTTTTATGTTATTTTATGAGTTATAGCATGATCATATAGGTGCATTAAAACTTTGGTGCTTTAATTTTTGCAGTTTCATGCTTAATTGCGAAAAAGGACTAAATCACATAAAGTGAAAAAGTTCTATTTTATAAGCTAAAGGTGGTTAATAGCCATAGAACATTAATTAGAGGCCTTTAATGTGCAATTTGACCCTTAGAGATAGGGTGTCCGGCCATAGGGGGACAAAGAAGTCAAAATTAGTCAAAATTGGTGTAGTTGGTGGATTAAATTGATAAAATAGAATAAAATAAAAAAAGGATGATATCCTTCTATTCCCTCATATTCTTCCATCGAAAATACCAGAAAAGATAGGGGTTTGAAAGCTTAAAATTTTCAGCAATTTGTCTTCCTTATAAGTAAGTGATTTTGGTGGCTTTTCTTGATTATTTTTGTACTTTTAGGACCCTTGTATCATGATCTAGCTATTGCGGGGTCTATTTTGCAAAATGGTTAAGAGTGTAGGGTTTTTTCGTGGGAGCAATTATGTTGTTTTCTAAAATTTTATGGAAGAAAATGAGTCAAGGTTGTTAAATAAACAACTTTTTTGAAAGGTGTTACCATGAAAACACCTAAAAGGACCATTTTGCAAAGGTTGTAAAATAGGTGTAAAATGTGAGAGATAATGAGAATTTAGAGTTACTATAAGAGAAATCAATGTTCACCTAGGCTCGTTAAAGGAAGAAATTTGATTAGAATTGATTTACGAGCCTAGGGGTAAAATAGTCATTTTGTGAAAGTTCAAGGGCAAAATGGTAATCTTGCCAAAGTATGATTATTGAAATGTGCTGATTAATATGGTTATTAAATGAGCTAAAATTTTATTATAGATCAAGAAGAACGAAGACTTAACCTCGACTGAGGAAAGGGCAAAGTATCGGACTAGATCGGCAATCTAGCCTATCTTGAAATCGAGGTAAGTTTGTATGTGATAAATTTAACATCATGCTTGTATGTTTGAGAATGTTTGATATTATAATGAAGCATAATGTTTTTATGAAATTGAGTGATGGTGTTGATTGAGAAAAATGATGAAAGTTATGATGTTAAAGTCCTAGTTGGACTATAATAAATGTGAGAATACTATCATTGAGACATGAGATGGATAAGGTCCCATGTAAGACCATGTCTAGGACATGGCCTCGGCACCGAATTGAGATTCCGTATAAGACCATATCTAGGATATGGCATCGATATTGAATATGAAAATCGTATAAGACCATATCCAGGATATGGCATCAATAATTGATATGAGATCCCGTATAAGACCATATCTGGCATATGTCATCGGCACTCAGAGGTGACCTCATGTAAGTCCACATATGGGATGTGGCATTGGCTTTGTAATTGTGTGAATGACAATGAACTTGTATCTTTGAGTATCCCAAGTGATTTAGTGGGATAAATAGTTGAGCTTGAAATAGAAATGAGATTAGTGCTAAAGTTAAGTGATGAGTGAATATAGGTACACGTGAGTAATTCACGAGAAATTGTTTACGATACGTGACATGGTATGTATGTAATAAGAACAAGCAAAAGTAAGTTATGTAAAAGAACTTAAGACTTTGCATTTTATCCAATGTCATGATTCGATGATATTATGAGCTTATGTTGTTATTTATTTTTCATGTAAACTTACTAAGCTTTATGCTTACTCCCCTCATTTCCCTTTTCCTTGTAGTATTGCCAAGTTAGCTTGAGAATTCGTGGAACATTGGAGTTCAGAAGTCACACTATTGACTACTCTTTGGTATAGTAAAGTTAGATTCATTTTGAGTGATTCATTTTGAGTATGGCATGTATAGGACTTAGTCTCTTTTGTTATGTTATATTTGTTAGCCAAAGTGTTGGCTATTAATGTTGTTAAATTCATTTTGTAAGTGGTCATTGGAATTGGGCCAATACTTGTGTGGATGATGATGAAATTCATTAAGTGTATGCTTGTGTGGATGTCTTGATTTTGAGTCTTTAGAAGTGCTTTATAGTCCTGATATATGTTGGATTGTATTCATGTAAGTATGATTGCTGTATAGGGTGGCATTTGGCTTGGTAGATAGCCTTTCAAATGTCCACACAGGTAGACACACGGGCGTGTGTCTAAGCCGTGTGTGACATATGGTCAGCCCCATAGGCGTGTTGTTGGCCGTGTGACCTCATGCATGCTAGGTTTACAAGGCAGTATGCTTAGTAGTAAACACATGGGCAGAGACATGGCCGTGTGTCTCAGCTGTGTGTGAGGCATGGCTATTGACATGAGCGTGTGCCCAGGCCGTGCGAAGTCTGCACCTGAATTTGGAATTTAATTTGCCACACAGTCGAAGGACATGGGTGTGTGACTAGCCGTGTGATGTAAGTCAGTGTCGACCACGGATGGAGCACATGGGCGTGTGTGACCGCATAGTCTGCCCACACGGATTCGTTCCATTCCACACGGGCGTGTGGCCATATTTTGAGTGAAAAATTTCTAAGTATGCGAAAGTTTTCGATTTAGTCCCGAAGCATCCCGGGTGTACGTTTAGGGTCTCGTAGACCCTTGATAGGGATGTTATGATTATAAATGAAAAGTTTTAAGTTAGAATGAAATTTATTGCCTGATGTTGTGAGTTTAAGCAAGTTAAGTTCGGTAATGCCTAGTATCCAATTTAGGCGTTGAATACGGGTAAGGGGTGTTACACGTGTCTTTGCTCGTGTGTGAACACCTTGACATTCTGTTTATGACGTCATCATCTCAATAAGGTCACACAGCAAAGGCACACGCCCGTGTCCTTAAACCATGTGTCAAATTAAATTCCTAATTTTAGGTGTAGACTTCAAACGGCTTGGGCACATGCCCGTGTCTTAGGCCGTGTCTCCCACACACTAAGACACACGGCCGTGTCTCAGCCCGTGTGGTTACTACTAGGCATACTGACTTGCCAACTTAGCATGCAGGGGTATACATGGCCTATCAACACGCCCATGGGGCTGACCATGTGTCACACACTGTCTAGACACACGCCCGTGTGTCTACCCGTGTGGACAATTGTAAGGCTATCTACCAAGCCAATTTGCCACCCTACAAGACAACCATACTTATACCACTTCAATGTATCATACATCATTACCATAAGGCACTTGTAATACCCAAAATCAAGACATCCACACATAAGTATACACTATATGAACTTCATCATTATTGAATATATATATATATAAACTTGTCAAGTATTGGCCAATTTCCAATGGCCATTTACAAAATGAATTGAATAACATTAATAGCCACACATTGGCTAACAAATATGACATAACAACAAGTAACCAAGTTCCTATACATGCCATACTCAAAATTAAACAAACTTTGTATACCAAAGAGAAGTTGATAGTGTGATTCTGAACTTCGACGTCCTACGGTCCATGAGTTAGCTTGGCGATACTACAAGGAAAAGGAAAATGAGAGAGGTAAGCATGAAGCTTAGTAAGTTTGCATGAAATAAATAGCAATAATAAATAACAACAATAAGGCTCATAATGTCATCCATCCATTGCATTGAATAAAAACACAAAGTCTCAAGCACATTGCCATAACTTACTCATACTTTTACCAATTACATGTCATGTCACATATCGTAAGCATTTCTCGTGAATTACTCACAAGTACCTGTATCACTTCATCACATAGCTTTACCATTAATTTCATCTCTATTATAAGCTTAACTATTTTTCCTGATGAATCACTTGGAATACCCCAGAACACACAATCATCATCATACACATAAGCATGACGCCAATGCCATATCCCAGACAAGGTCTTACACAGGGTCAAATCTCGATGCCGATGCCATATCCCAGATATGGTCTTATACAAGATCTCATATTGATGTCGATGTCATATCCCAGATATGGTCTTATACGGGATCTCAATTCGGTGCCGAGGCCATGTCCCAGACATGGTCTTACACGAGACCTTACTAATCTCATGTCTTTATGATGATATCCTCTCACTTCTCAAAGTCCAACTGGGGCTTCAACATCATAAATTTTCATCATTTTCTCATTTAACATCATTACCCCATTCCATAGAAATAATATACATCTTCATGAATATCAAATATTTTAAAACTTAATATCATGATGTTGAATTTATTGCACACAAACTTACCTCGATACCAAAATAGGCCAATTTGTCGATATAGTTCGAAACCTTGCCTTTTCCTCAGTCAAGGTTAATTCCTCATTCTTCTTGATCTATAATAGAAAATTAGCTCATTTAATTACCACATTAATCAATACATTTCAATAATCATACTTTGGCAAAATTACCATTTTGTCCTTAGACTTTCACAAAATGACGATTTTACCTCTAGGCTTGTAAATCAATTCCAATCAAATTTCTTTCTTTAACGAGCCTAGCTGAGCATTTATTACTCTTATAGAAACTTCCAATACTCATTATTTCACACAATTACCACCTATTTTATAACCTTTACAAAAAGGTCATTTTTTAGGTGTTTTCATGGAAACACCTTTCACAAAAGTTGTTTATTTAACAACTAAAACTCATTTTCTTTCATAAAATTTTAGAAATCAACACTAATAAAACCCTAGGTTTTCAACCATTTTGCAAAATAGTCCTCTCATTAGCTAGCTCAAGCTACAAGGGTCTCAAAAGTACAAAAAATATCAAAGAATGTCCATTAAAACACTTACTTGCAAGGAGAAAAGCTTGGCTAAAAATTTTGAGTTCTCAACCCCTATTTTGCTACAAAATTTTGGTGGAGAAGAGGGAGAGAAAAGGTGATATTTTTATTTTCTTTATTTTATTATAGTAAGTCAATTAAGTCACCTAGTTTCCACCAACTTTGACCAATTTCTAATTCTTTGTCCCTATGGCAGGCCACCACCATAAACAAGGCATTAGGGACCTCTAATTAATATTTATGGCTTTTAGACACCTTTAGCTTGTAAAATAGAACTTTCACACTTTATGCGATTTAGTCCTTTTTCGCAATTATACATGCAATCGCTAAAATTAAAGTACCAAGATTTTCATGCACCTATATAATTGTAACATCCGGGAATTGGGGTGATACGAGCACGCCCGGGGCACCCACCAAATTTTCAAGTCGACGAAGCTCGACGTCAAATTTTAGTTTTTATTGCTTTAAATAAAAACGAGTCTTTGAATTTCATAAAAATTAAATTGCTGAATTTTAATTAAATGAATTAAACATCTTAATTTATTTAATTGATTTTCTATAGCAAATTAATTTGCCAAATAATTAGTATCATATTAATATGTCTAGTGTTTAAAATAGAGTATTTTAACTTTTGTTCAAAATAATTTTTGTTATTCAAAATTAATGTTTGGGTATGTGTTTTTATAAGCAAATACGCAAGGTTGCATTTGACCATGGACGGCTAGCTTGAAACGTGGGGTTAAAAGAGAGCATGCTTCAAAAGACATGGAAGGCACTAGAAAGTGCATGAGTGGGACGACATAGTGCAGCCCATATGGAGTTGAAATTTCTTCCAAAATAGGTGCCACGGCCAAGGATTAATGGTGGTTTAAATTTTAATCTTTCAAGGGAGATGTTTGAAGTGGAAAACGCCTAGATGGAAGCATGAATTAAAGCATGTGAGAATTATGGTGAGATAAGGAGCATGAATATTGGGTGAATAAAATAATTAAAAGGAACAATTGTGGAGCAAATTAGAAAGGCATGTTGGATGATGAAAGTGGGATTTGAAGATAGACCATGCGTGAGAAATAGAATAAAGCATGTTTGTGGTGTTGAATAAAATATCTTGGAAGGTGGTAGTGAAATCAAAGCAAATGTGCTAGTGAGAATACAGTGTGCAAAGCATGAAACACTATGGAGACTTGATGATAAATAATTGGAATTAACAAATGCTCAAGTGATGGAAATTGGAGCTTGAATTGGGCGGCATTGGGAGATTAATGGGATGAATAAATTATTAAAAGCATGAAGCATAAAATAGTATATTTGAAGAAGCATGCGTGGAGTATTAAGGCAAGTGCTTGGGAAATATTAAAGAAGTGGAGCATGTGGTTTGTTGGACGGCAAAGATTGTGCATGTAGAAAAGGAATTTAATTTGAAAATTATGGAAGGCTATAGTTGGTTGATTAAACAAAGGAGAAAATTTGAATGTGCTGCATAAAATAGTGGACTGCATGGAGAATTGGAGTATGAAATTGCAAGTGTGTTGATTGTTTGGACGGCACAAAAAAGCACATGGAAGTTAAAATCCATGAATGGAATATTATGGAAATGAAGGCATGTTGTGGTAAATAATAAACAAATGGCATAGAGTGTTGACCTATTAAATTATTTTATGGAAATTGTCAAATAGGCAAACACTTGGACGACAAAGTGGGGAGAGCATAAGATAATAATTACAAAGATGGAGCAAGTAGTTGAAATTAAAATAAACATAATCCTTGTCTTTTTATGTACATGATGGACGGCAATGGTGGGAAATAAAATCAAGTATTTGGTGAGTAGTGCGTAAATGGTACAAGCACTTGATTAATTAACATAGTGATCTTAGTGGAGCAAAACGGCACAACAAATTGAAGGAGCAATAATGTGAAATTGATTTCTTGGTTAGCATTTAGTATGGACGGCCACAATTTAATTTCTTTTAATTTGTTTGAGATATTGAGCTACCTAGTTTGGCTATAAATAGTTTGTTACTTTTATTTGAAAACACAACTTGAATTTGAATGAAAGAAAATTTTCTTTTGGTGAGTATTCACTCTCCTAAATTCTCGAGGTTTGAATTGACTTATCTAGTTTTCTAGTGGCGTCGTTCTTTCCTTATTTGAACTTATCATCCTTTCGGGTGTGGCGTTCATCTACCTATACCGTTGGTTCCTATCTCGCTAGATAGTGGGTCTCGGTTTTATTTCGAAATACCATACCGTTGGTTCCTATCTCTATAGATAGTGGGTCTCGATTTTATTTCAAACTCATTCCATCAATTTGAAACTTATAAGATTCGGTCTTTAATTTTTATTAAAAGTTCTTTCTTGTTTCAAATACGTATCCATTTCAATCCATCACCTATCTTTTCATTTCAAAGATATCATTTCCAATAAAATTATCCCTTTTGTTAGTTGAACGAGAAAACCGCTAATTTACGATCGGGCAACATTAACGATTCGCCTCCTAACCCGAGACGGGCCGTCATCATCATCCGTATCGAGCTAATTAAATTAGGCACGCTTTTGATCGTCTTGAGTTTTTCCGAGTAAGTTTCAAAAAAATCCAAAAAAAAAAGTCAGTATTTTATTTTCATTGTATTTAGCATATATTGTATTTGAAGTTCAAAAAAAAAAGGATAAAAAAAAAGGTTCAAATAAAAAAAAAGATACACAAAAAAAAAGTTCAAAAAAAAATCAAGGTTAAAAAAAAAGCGTGAAAGTTTGCGAGTTTTGTTTCATTACTTCTTTTCCCGATCTTCACCACCCTTCTTCACTCCAACGCCACTATACCAATTTTTTTTTTCAGCCGACCTCCACCCCATAACTTCATTTTCCCTTGTACCAATTTTAAAGCCGATCCTCAAGCCGCAATAGGTCTTTCGAAACGAAATACGAATTTGTGAGAGTGAGAAATATCGGTAAAAGGCACGAGTGTATTCATCAAAAAAAAAAAAACTTATACGAGTGAAATACGAGTGTGAGCGAAATTTCTTTGTGAGTGACTTGTGAGATTTTGTGGTAAGGTATTTTTTTTTTTGGTTTATTTTCTTTTGTTATAATAGTTCTTTTTCAGCAACAAATATGTCTCAAGAAGAGTTCTCATCCAATGATTACCCATACTTGTTGAACGAGATGCGAAAAGCCATAAACAAGTTGGAAAAGCACTTGGATCGGATCGAGGAACGAGACCAACAAGATTGACTTTCTTCAAGTCGAAGGACGGAGTCAAGATCATCCCGAAGACACACTGTCGAAGAACATTCGAGAAGAGACTATGATCGAAATTCTTATCCCGTAAGAAGTTCGAAACGGTATTCATCCACGAAGGATTATTCTCGAAGTGGTACATATTATGATTCTTATTCCCTCCAAGAAAACACGCGAGTTGATCGATATATTCATTCAGAAACTTCCAAGAAAACGTCTTTGGAGTGCTCTTCCCGAAGAAATTATCGTGATTCATCCGTAAATAATTTTTCATCTTTTAGAAATTCTTATTATTGTGATTCTTTTGTAACTTCATGTAATAAAAACAAAGAAAAAGAAAAAGAAAATGAAATAAAAAGAAAAGAGGCAAGAAAGAGAGACGATGAGCAAATTTTGAGAAGGTTTGAAAAGGCCATTGAGAAGATCAGTAAAAAAGAACAAGAAAAAGAGAGAGAAGAAAATGAAAAAGTGCATGAAAAAGAAACGAGAAAACGAGATGAGCAAGTAGAAGAGAGTGTGGATTTAACTAACTCATTTGGAGTATGTTCTTCTTTTGCTTCTTCATTTCAGGTTCCCAACGTATCGCACAAGAGCCTACCACTTCAACTCCTCCTCCGGCTTAATGACGTACTTCTTTGATTGAAAGAGGTAAAGTTGAAGGTAAAGTTGAACCTCCCGAGTCGAAAGGTAAGGAAGGTAAGCATTTTGAAGCATCAAATTCTTTATATAAAGATGATTTTTCTTCCAACCCAAATCTGATTGATTGTAGATATTACGAGATTAATTCATTTTCTAAAATGAAATCCTTGAGCTTTTGTAAATATATTTTGAAATATGTTAAAAGTTTTGATTGCTTTATCTTGAATGTACATAATTATTATTGGTCTAACGTGATTGATTTCTCGAAACCGGGAACTTGTTTAGATTTGTTTTGTGGAAAAAGCAAGTATCATCAAATATGCGTGAGAAATTCCTATTGTTTTGATACTTGGTTTTTAAATAAGGTAACGAATTTTGTCAACTTTGTTTTCAATTTTTATTCGTTCCTTAAGCAAATTTTGTGTCGGTGTATGCAATTCGTGTACATGGAATTCCCATTTTGTTTGAAAAATGTTGATTCGCGAATTAAGCATCGACTACATTACATACCCGAGGAGAGAAAGTTCATCTTGATCAAGCAAGATAAATTCGATCTTCAATTTTCAACTTGTGACTAGTAAAGTCGATTTCTTTCTTTCAACACCCAAGGGTAAGACATTTGAAACCTATGAACCCATTTTGTTTTCTTTGGATGTTGACAAGAATCACGTTGCTGAATCCATTCTTGTAAAATCTTTAAAACGTGATGTTCTTCATTGTTCTTTCTTGTCTGATAATGGACTATCTGTTTTGGTTCTTGACAAAAAGATAACTGTTTTCGATAAGTGTCATGAAGCATTTGTTGAAACAATTTTGTTGATATCAGATGTTGAAAGAGCTCATAATGATGATTGCCATTTTGTAAAACATTTAGATCATAAATTATTTGAATGCCCTAATTTGTTTATTAATGGTCTATTTGTTTTAAAGAAAGACAAAAAGAATTTTGTGTTTGATAATTTTTATTCATGTGCGAATACGAAGCAAGGTTTAAATGTTCAATTTCAAGTGCCATATGCCTTTTCTTCATTACTTGCTTTAGACGATTATATCTATCAATTGATGTGTTATTCACATGATTATTTTGTCTTGTGGAATATAATTAGATCGTATGCATGCTTTGAAGCTTATCTGCTTTTGTTCCAAAATTTTGACAAGGCATTGATCCTTTTGTATGATAAAGTGCTTATGCCTGACCGCATGCGATTTATTTTGGTGTTGATTTTATTCGGGTTGCAAGTATGTTTAAAACATTGCTTGCTAATCCTTAAATTTTCTTTTCAGGTATTGTTATTATCATCCTTCCCATTTGATCAAGGAAAGAAGAACAAGGAGTTTTGTTCGAATAACCAATGGGTCGATTCGAGGACGAATCGTCTTGAAGAGGGAGGGGATGATACGGGCACGCCCGGGGCACCCACCGAATTTTCAAGTCGACGAAGCTCGACGCCAAATTTTAGTTTTTATTGCTTTAAATAAAAACGAGTCTTTGAATTTCATAAAAATTAAATTGCTGAATTTTAATTAAATGAATTAAACATCATAATTTATTTAATTGATTTTCTATAGCAAATTAATTTGCCAAATAATTAGTATCATATTAATATGTCTAGTGTTTAAAATAGAGTATTTTAACTTTTGTTCAAAATAATTTTTGTTATTCAAAATTAATGTTTGGGTATGTGTTTTTATAGGCAAATACGCAAGGTTGCATTTGACCATGGACGGCTAGCTTGAAACGTGGGGTTAAAAGAGAGCATGCTCCAAAAGACATGGACGGCACTAGAAAGTGCATGAGTGGGACGACATAGTGCAGCCCATATGGAGTTGAAATTTCTTCCAAAATAGGTGCCACAGCCAAGGATTAATGGTGGTTTAAATTTTAATCTTTCAAGGGAGATGTTTGAAGTGGAAAACGCCTAGATGGAAGCATGAATTAAAGCATGTGAGAATTATGGTTAGATAAGGAGCATGAATATTGGGTGAATAAAATAATTAAAAGGAACAATTGTGGAGCAAATTAGAAAGGCATGTTGGATGATGAAAGTGGGATTTGAAGATAGACCATGCGTGAGAAATAGAATAAAGCATGTTTGTGGTGTTGAATAAAATATCTTGGAAGGTGGTAGCTGAAATCAAAGCAAATGTGCTAGTGAGAATACAGGTGCAAAGCATGAAACACTATGGAGACTTGATGATAAATAATTGGAATTAACAAATGCTCAAGTGATGGAAATTAGAGCTTGAATTGGGCGGCATTGGGAGATTAATGGGATGAATAAATTATTAAAAGCATGAAGCATAAAATAGTATATTTGAAGAAGCATGCGTGGAGTATTAAGGCAAGTGCTTGGGAAATATTAAAGAAGTGGAGCATGTGGTTTGTTGGACGGCAAAGATTGTGCATGTAGAAAAGGAATTTAATTTGAAAATTATGGACGGCTATAGTTGGTTGATTAAACAAAGGAGAAAATTTGAATGTGCTGCATAAAATAGTGGACTGCATGGAGAATTGGAGTATGAAATTGCAAGTGTGTTGATTGTTTGGACGGCACAAAAAGCACATGGAAGTTAAAATCCATGAATGGAATATTATGGAAATGAAGGCATGTTGTGGTAAATAATAAACAAATGGCATAGAGTGTTGACCTATTAAATTATTTTATGGAAATTGTCAAATAGGCAAACACTTGGACAACAAAGTGGGGAGAGCATAAGATAATAATTACAAAGATGGAGCAAGTAGTTGAAATTAAAATAAACATAATCCTTGTCTTTTTATGTACATGATGGACGGCAATGGTGGGAAATAAAATCAAGTATTTGGTGAGTAGTGCGTAAATGGTACAAGCACTTGATTAATTAACATAGTGATCTTAGTGGAGCAAAAACGGCACAACAAATTGAAGGAGCAATAATGTGAAATTGATTTCTTGGTTAGCATTTAGTATGGACGGCCACAATTTAATTTCTTTTAATTTGTTTGAGATATTGAGCTACCTAGTTTGGCTATAAATAGTTTGTTACTTTTATTTGAAAACACAACTTGAATTTGAATGAAAGAAAATTTTCTTTTGGTGAGTATTCACTCTCCTAAATTCTCGAGGTTTGAATTGACTTATCTAGTTTTCTAGTGGCGTCGTTCTTTCCTTATTTGAACTTATCATCCTTTCGGGTGTGGCGTTCATCTACCTATACCGTTGGTTCCTATCTCGCTAGATAGTGGGTCTCGGTTTTATTTCGAAATACCATACCGTTGGTTCCTATCTCTATAGATAGTGGGTCTCGGTTTTATTTCGAAACTCATTCCATCAATTTGAAACTTATAAGATTCGGGTCTTTAATTTTTATTAAAAGTTCTTTCTTGTTTCAAATACGTATCCATTTCAATCCATCACCTATCTTTTCATTTCAAAGATATCATTTCCAATAAAATTATCCCTTTTGTTAGTTGAACGAGAAACTGTCTAATTTACGATCGGGCAACATTAACGATTCGCCTCCTAACCCGAGACGGGCCGTCATCATGGGGGCTTTGTGTTTATTATGCTTTTACGTGTTTAGTTTGCTCTGCCTGTTGTTTGAGTGTCTTTGGGGGCCCCGAGAAAGCTCGGGGTTATGATGAAGCCTTTGTTAAAATTCCAATTTTGGGCACTCTAGGGGAGAGCTGGTTGGGGTAGATGTTAAGTATTATTGCTTGTGTTTGTTGACACAAGAAAAAGAGTGGTAAAGTGGCAAGGAGACGCCACATAAGGTGTAGGTAAGTGACGCCATAGGGGAGCAGTGAGGGAGCAGGTTCGAGTCGCATAATTTACTTTTTGGGAATTATTTTGGCGTCTGGATGGGAGGTGATGGATTTGAGTAGGGACCTTGAAGAGTGGGAGTGGACTCATTCAAATTTTTCAAATGGGTGACCAAGAGAGAAAAGAGGAGTTTGAATCATTCAAACTGATTCAAACGGGTGATCAAGAGTGAATGCAGGAGAAGAGAAGGGGAGTGGCCGAATTTTTGTGTGAGTGTTAGGGGGGATATTCGGTCAAGGTTGAATCCTTGGGTTGTATAGGCATTTGGTTTTGGGTGAGGGTTTAGGTTCCGAATTTGTGAGGGGTGTTTAGCAAATTGGTGTTGGGAGCTTTCGTTTTCGATTTTTGGTGTCTCATTTTGGCAACTTTAGTTCTTTTCGTTGTTGGCCGAAAACTCCTAAAGCTATTATGGTTCATTCTTCATTCAGCTAAAAGCCAAAATCATTCCCCTCTCATTTGCACTCTTGTTAAACCGTAACACCCTTTTTGCTTCTCTTCTCTCATTTCCTTCATTTGCTTCTTCAAAGCCGAACCCCAACTCTCTCTCTCTCTCTTTTTCTTTTGTTCATATTTGTTTTACATTTCTTAACCCCTTAATCGAAACCTCCTATCACCCTCTCCATTTCATCATTTTTCTCATTTGTTTCTTCTTAGCTAAATCTTCATTTCTTATCCTAATAATTCACCTTTTGTTTTCTCATCTTCTAAAGCCGAAACCCATTCTCCCTTCCTTCTCATTGAGTTTGTTCTTACTCTTCTTTTTGGCTGAATCTCCCTTGGGTGTTCATCTCCTTCGTTCGTTATTGTTTCAGTGAGTTGCCGTCACTCTTTTCCTTAACCTTCTCAATCGGTTTCTTCTTGGTTAGTGGTAAGTGTTCTCCTTCCCTTTTGATTATCTCTCCTCTCTTATTGGTTGTCAAACCGAAGGCATTAATCTTGTTCTGTGAGTGCTTTGGCCGAATGTAGGAGGGGCCTCACCTTCGTATTCTTTCTGCATCTGGCCGGTGATTGAAGGGTCTTTGGGGGACAATCGGTTTCGGTCAATCAAGTATGGGGGTTCATACCATTTGTTTGGCCGAAAGGCCACTTCTTTTAACCTGTGTTTGGAGGGCCGATTCCAATGTAGAGTATGTGTAAGAACTTCGGTGATTCCTTGATCCAAGGGTAGTAGCCTCCGGTTTCTATCGATCTAGGTAAGAAACCTTTTCATTCGAGCATATGTTCTTACTTTTAAACTTCTTCAATGCTTTAACCCGGTCTTCTGACCAAGATCTCTTTCATGGAATCGAATACCAGTCAAGCGAAGGAGGGGGTTGGACTTGTAGTCCCTACCCCTAAGTTCAAAAAACGTGCGGTGTCAGTCATTCGAGACTTTCCACCAGGTTGTGGGTTGGCTTCGAAGAGGGATAAACAGATCGCTGTGATCCCTGCGAGTGAGGGTGTTAACGAGATCGATAGTTTAGTTCTTTGTGTTTACATGTGTGTAATTACCACACTTTTCCCTTAAATGTATAAATCATTTATGTGATATGTTCGGAAGTCGAAAATCTCGGTAATGGTTATTGAGTTACGCGTAAAGGGTAAAACCGAAACACTAGGTTAGTTGTTCTTCGATTAAGCCTTAAAAATTAATGTTGATAGTATGATTGTGTGCATGCTCTAGATATTGAATGTATGATATTATATGACATGTTTATTATATTATGCTGCATATGCATGGGGTTTGGGAATTGATAATGAAATGAAGGGGAAGTGTATATCGGTGACACTGTCTCACTAATTTGATGGCTCAGTGCCTTATCATATCGGTGACTCAGTCACATAATTATTGGTGGCTAGACCACATTATATCGGCTTTGAGCAGTGTGACTGTCAGCATGACTGCCAAAAAGGAGCGTAGAGGATGGAGGGTTGATTGAAGAAATCCCCACAGGTGTGCTGAGGATGGACATATGGAGTGGAGTGTAGAGGATGGAATATTAGGCTGGGTTAGGTTATCATATTGATTATTTTGATATGCTATAATGATTGGGCTTCGGCCGTTTGTGTTTGGAGGCTTAGGCCCACTTGTGGATTATGTGGACTAATTGCACACTGAGTCTTGTGACTCACTCTATTTGCTTAAACAAATTGCAGGTGACTCTTAATTCAGTGGATTGGGCTGGATTGGACTCGAGGTGGCCATGCATGGGTTATTCAATTAAAACTTTATTTTATTTACCGTTAGCTACTTTTGGGGATTTTTTATTTGTAGTAAGGCCACTATTATTTTGGTTTTAATTATGGTTTACCTATTAAGACGTTTATATCACAAACTTGATCGGCAAAACATTTTCATCATATGATAAAATAAAAGGGGTTTCCTTCAAAGCTAAATCAACGATTTTTCGCACGAAAATCTAAAAGCAAACCTTATGATTACTAGAATGTCATGACTAACGTTTACAAATGCCACCTAAACACCAGAATGGGCTAATTATAATTTTTACTAAGTTTTCAAATGAACCACTTGACTTGGAGTTTCAAAAATAACTTAAAGGTTTTTTTCAAAGTTCGCGTTTTTGTAAAATTCCTTCCAAGTGACATACCAGATCTGGTCCTGGTGATTGGGCTGAGTTTGGGGTGTTACAATAATCATGCTATAACTCATAAAATAATATTAAAATAAATTTCTTAAATCTCAGATTAGTGGTCGCAAAACCACTGTTCTGACTAGCCCTGATATCGGGCTGTTACACGAATTGTGCAACACTGAACCCCAACAACTGGCGAACTGCAACCTATGAACGCTTAATAAATTTTATTGTTCAAAGATAGTAGAAACCTTGCGAACTGTGTTCACAGTATCTAAAAACGTAGGGGACGTTTGTGAAGACCTTTCCTGTTTAAGGGAACTTACCCCACAAAAGACTTAGAATGTGTGCCCGTTTTTAGTGAAATTGAAATAGTGGTTTTGGGACCACAAATATGATGAGTAAATTATTATTTTATTCTTTTAATGTCTATGGGACTTTAGTAAGGTCATATTAAAATTTTGTTATGAAAATTTGACGTTTGCTTGCTTAATTACATAAAAAGGACTAAATCATAAAAAAAGTGTAAAAATAGAGTTCTATTAGTTAGGTGTCAAATAGCTATGAAATTTTAATTTAAGGGACTTGGATGGTAAATGGACCAATTGAGTTGATAATGGATATCTGTGGACTTGGTTTTATTAAAATTATTAATGTTTTTAAAGGGAAAAATGGTAAAAAGGGTAACTAAAACATAAAACAAAAATAAAGAAAAGATGGTATCATCTTCTTTATTGAGTTTTCAATAAAAACTTTCCATGGGAGAGAGCTATGGTTCGACCAACTTGAATTTCAATTGCATGGTATGTATTTTAATTCCATTTTTAATGATTTTTATGTTTTCGAGACCGCTATAGCTTAATCTAGCGAGCCCAGGGATCAATTTAGAGTTTTTCCATGAATGTTCTTGCATGGTTCTTGATGTTTGATGATAGATTATGACCCTTTGTTGTTAAATAAACAAGTTTGGTAAAGTGATTTTTGATGAAAATGAGATTTAGGGACTTATATGTAAAAGTAATAAAAGTTTAAGTTAAATTCATGAAATAGTGGTTTGTATGAGTTGATATAGGTTCCTAATAAATTTGGCTAGCATGAAATGAGGATTAAAATGCTTAGATTTTAAGTTATGAGCTTAAGGACTAAATTGTGAAAAGTTAAAATGTTAGGGGTAAAACTATAATTATGCATAAATGTGAATTATGTATTGAATTGAATGTTGAGATTGATAGAAATACTTAATTAAATATAAATATTTATTTGGATCAAGGTAAATCTCAACCGGATCTAAATCGAGGAAAGGCGAAAATCACGGATAAGCTCGATATCATTTCTACGCTCTAGTTGTCAATGTAAGTTAATAGTATTTCAATATGTAAATGAATTTCTACTTGTATATTTTTACATTATAATTATGTAATTAAATGCTTATAGTTAATTATTCCCTAAATTGCACATACGTGCCCTTAATTGCACTTCGGTACTCTGAATCGCACATACGTACCCCTAATTGTACTTCGATACCTCTGAATTGCACATTCGTGCCCCTGATTGTACTTCGGTACCCCTGAATTGCATATACATGCCTCTGTTTATACTTCGGTAACTTTGAATCGAGTAAAATATGAGTTGTATTTCAATTGTTGTTAAGTTTAATGATATACTATGTTCTTACTAAGCTCTATAAGCTTATTTGTTTTTGTGGATTGTTTTGTAGATCGTTCTTACTGACTTTTGGATGGATCGAACCTTCCGCTCACACTATCCATCAATGTTGGTACTTCTTGTGTCCTTTATGTAACAACCCGCCTTTCAGTGGTGTCGTAAACAGTGGTTTTGGGGCTACAAATTTGACGAGTGAGTTCGTAAATATTATTTACAAATATTTACGAGTCAAGTATGGTTTTAAAAAGGTTTTTGATATGGTAATTTATTCTATGCGAATGATTAATTAAGTTCAGGTGGTAAGACCTTAAAGTCAAGTGGTTTTAGAAAATAAGGTATCGAGACCTCGTTTCTATAAACCGAGTCGTAAATATTTCTATAAATGTTTACGGAGTGTTATTAAGATTGTATTAAAGTTTGGTTAAGAAATTATAATGTTTGGATAGTTAATGAAGCAAAAAGGACTAAATCGTCATTGTTGAAAAAGTCAAATTATTATTCAATGGCCTTAATGGGAAAATTACCCATTCCTAAGTTGGTGGACGGTTAAAGCTTTAATTTCTTTTAATTTTGCACGTGTTTTATATGTTATAATATTATTATTAAAAGATAAAATAATAAAGAAAAAGGTTAAGAAAATAAGAAAACATAATGTTTTCGTTTTCAATTGAATTGTTCATCACCGAAACACCATGGCAAGAAAAACTAAGGTTCGACCATGCTTCAATTCATGCATGGTAAGCCATTTGGACCCGTTTTTAATAATTTTTATGTTTTTGAGATCGTTGCAACTAGGTCCAGCTAGCCCGCTCCTTCGTATTTAAAACTATTAAAGAATTTAAATGTTTCCATTGATGAATCTTTGTGATTTTAGATGTTAAATGAAGAATTTGAAGTGTTGGTTGATATTTAAAAGTATTTTGTTAAGTGATTTTTGATGAATTTACTGATTAGGGTCTAAATTGTTGAAATAGTAATAGTTCAAGGAATTGATGTGAAATTGTTGCAAAATTCAGTTGAAATGGATGCTATTAACATTCGGTTGGCATGGGTTTGCTATAAAAATGGCTAATTTGCATGTGTTAGGCTCAGGGACTAAATTGAATAAATGTAAAATGTTGGGATCAATTTGTTAAATATGTCAAACATGACTAAATTGCATAAAATAAATCTTTTACTATCTAAATTAATGAATTGAATGAAATTTTTAATTTAGATCAAGATCAAGTGGAAATTCGAGGAGAATGGAAAATTACCAAATAGCCCCTGTACTTTGACATTTCTGCAATTTAGCCAGGTAAGTTCATATGAACTATAATCAGTTAATGTTGATTAGATTGAATGTTTAATGTGTTATTCTATTGTAAATGAATCAATATATATGTGTTATTATGAAATTTATCATGTAAAGAAATGATGAAAATCCAACGATGTTCGACGACTATCGAGCCCCGTTTGAACCTTAGGAATATATAGGATGCAAATGCCATGTCATTAAGGTTAACATGTTTTGGGTGCTGGTCTTGAATTTCCCACCGGCGGCTGAGGTCTGGCATTTTTTACAAATTCTCATCAGCTTCTGTGAGCGGCTTTGTGTATCTATATTCTGACTGTTAGCTTGTGTTAGTAGACCCATTTATGGCTCGAGTGAGCAATGATGAAAAGGAATGGCTTCGACTACATGTTTAGAAAACTTTGTGTGAGCTTTCCCGTATACCCGATATTATTCTAAGTGGTTCAACGGGCATGAAAAGGGAAGGAACAATAACTATTCGAATGACTTTTAGCATGAAAACTATGAAAATGAATGAAAAGGAAAGGTTAAATTAAAGTATGTCTATGTTCATGAAATTGATGATTTCAAGTGAGGTTATTCATGTTTAGTGACTTATCTTATGTTAATTTAAGTGAATTATGAATTGATACACTAACATGTGTTGTTGATGATGCTTAGGCTTGTGCCAAGCTATTGGTTGGATTATATTATGTTTACTTTTAAAGTTTGAAATGGTAAGTGTCCAAATGGAAATATGCTTATGTTCATGAAAGGGTGGTAAGGATCAAAGTATGTAATTTCTTAAGAAATGGTTTAGCTTGAAGTTGATTCCAAAAGAGCTATGTTAAATGCACTAGCTTGTGGCCATAGTTGATGTTATGCTTGTGTCTTGTGTTATGCATATGAATCAGGTGAGGAAAGGTAATGAAATGGTAAGTTCATAGTTGAAATGTAATATGAGGAAAAGGGAATGATGAGTTGAATGATGAACTTATATGCGAGAAATTTATGTATGTTATGGATGAATATACCTAGTTCATGAAGAAATATATTAATTAATGAATTGATCTTGTTATTTAAGCTAAAGTAAGTAAATACAATGGAAAGTAAGTAAATGGAAGGGTTTAAAGTCTTATAAAATCCTATTATGTTAGGAATGAAAATATATATTTGATATTGATGAATTTACTCATTTATGAGTTGACGGTTATAAAGTTTGATAAACTTTGTGAAGTTGGTATAGGTTTATAATTACCCCATAAAGTTTATTATTAAAATGAAATATTGTATTTAAAGTTTATACGAGCTTACTAAGTATTCATTACTTACGTGGTTATCTTTCTCTTACTTTACAGATTACAGAAAGCTTGATCAGTTTGGAAGCTCTTCGGAGAACTATCACACTATCCAGCGAATATATTCGCAGATTATGATGTTTTGATCAAGGTTATAATGGCATGTATAGGTGGACTTGTGGTTTATGTTCGTTGATGAATTTGGCATGTATATGTTATTTTTGTTGATGTAATCTTGGTACTTTTGATGCCTTGTTGATTTGTGTTATTTTGAAAATGTTTTAATGCATGTTTGAATAGCCAAAGTGGTAGGTGATGAACTGAACTCAACATGGTGAAGTTATGGTGTGCTTTAGAAAGGTTTTGAATAGATGTGCATGTAACACCCCTTACCTGTATCCAACACTAGAACAGGGTACGAGGCATAACCAGACATAAATACAAGCAAACATACATTTCTGAGTCATAAATTTCCATCCAAATTAAAAACTTTTCATACAAATTCATATCATCCCTAAAGTGAGCCTACGAGGCTCAATACATGCTTTGGAATTGGTTCGGGACTAAACTGAGAACTTTAAAAAATTGTACAAAACTTAGAAAATTTTTCATGTTACAGGGCTCACACGCCCGTGTCGTCCAAGGGACACGCCCATGCTACAGGCCGTGTTCAAAATAGGGTGCTCTCTGACTTATGCCACACGGGCGTGCCACATGCCCGTGTGCTAAGCCGTGTGATCGATTTAATTTTCCATAATTTTTCTGAAAATAGGTGCAGACATCACACAACTGAGACACACACCTGTGTCTCTGTCTGTGTGCTAAATTTTGGACATTTTGTTTTGCAACAATTAAGGTGTAGGGGACACACGGCCGAAACACATGCCTGTGGGGCAGACACACGGCTGAAACAGTACGGCTATTTACCAAGCCATTTTGCCACCCTTACTTGGACATACATACACAACATCATATGGCACCAATCCAAGCATATTACATACAACCAAATCAGCCACAATCAAGACATCAAGACATCAACACATCATTCACATGCTACCATCTATCATGCATAAACATCACATGCTTATCAACTCAAATCATGTAAATTTCCACATCCATGACAGGCATCATCATATAAATTGCTCATACTAGTTGTAGCCAATTTTCAATGGCCTTATACAAAATGAACTTTCAACCAATATAAGCCAACACATTTGGCCAAATCAATTATGGCACATAACAAAATGACCAAGTCCCCTATACATTCCATAACACAAAATGTAGAATTCATTGGTACCAAAATAATAGTTGATTGTGTGAATGGATCTCCGACGATCTCCAATCCCAAGCTAGCTTGGTGACACTATAAGGCAAGGGAAAGAAAAGGGAGTAAGCTATATAGCTTAGTAAGTTCATATGAAAATAATAAACAACATAAACCATACAATTCCATGTAAATAACATACGTATATCAACCTAAATGTCATTAAAACCTCATGAACAAAACATAATCACATTCTTACCAATAGTTCACCATATATCAAATTCATTTCCTTTGAGTTTTTTGTACATACCTGTTCCAACTCGTAACATAACCTCATACTTTCTCGTCTTTCCATACCCGTTGAACCACTTGGAATACTATCAGATACACAAAAATCTTTGCACATAAGTGCCACATATGTAGCCAATGCTACCACAAATCTCATAACACATATAAGCTCACTCTCAAGCAATCCTCGGGCCTACTCGCACAAGCTGTCAGGTATTCAAAACATATGTCGATATACCCAGCCACCTGTAGGACGTACAGGACCAGCACCCGGGACACATAAATCACATAAACACATGGGTTCCTAGTGACATGTCACTTGTATCCTAATCTATTCCTAAGGTTCAACGGGGATTTCTCTCTTGCCAGAACTTTGTCGAATATACTAATCGATCATACATTTCAAGCAATATCAAAATATTAAAATGCAAATATAACATTGCATTATTTACATACGAACTTACCTCGGTACAAAAATAGTAGAATTTGACCTAATCGTCAATTACTTTGTTTTTCCCCCGGTCTAGGTCTGTACCTCATCTTTGTTGATCTATAATAACAAACTTAACTCATTCAATCATTACATTATTCAATTCAGCCCAAAAGTCATAATATGGAAAAAGTTCATTTTTGCCCCTAAACTTTTAACATTTTACATTTTAGTCCCTAGGCTTGTAAAATGAAATTGTTCAATTTCATCAATACAAAGCCTAGTCGAACTATTTTATGCTCATACCAGCTCACATTTTTCATCACATCACACTTTTGCTACATATTTTATAACTTTTACAAATAGGTCCTTTTTGACATTTTTACCGAAAATCACTTAGCAAAAGTTATTTATCGAACCTCAAATTTGTATAATCTACCATTAAACATCAAAATACACAATTATATAACATGGTTCAAACCCTAGACCTTAATCATACTTCAAATTAGTACTAAAAATAGGTAAATCGAGTTACAAGGATCTCAAAAACATAAAAATCATTAAAAACGGGGCTAGGACGGACTAACAATCGAGCTTGGAAGCTTGAAATACCCTAGCTATGTATTGCTCTTGAAATTTCGGCCAAGGGGTCAAAGATGAGCAAAATTTGGATTTTAATTTGGATTTTAATTCATTTAATTAGCCAAATGACCAAAATGCCCCTAACTTAAAACATAAAAATTCTTTTACGTCATGTCCATTTTTGTTCACTAACTTAACCAATGGTCTAATTCCATCTAAGGACCTTCAATTTAAAGTTTCATAGCAATTAGACACCTCCAGCTTCTAGAACACACATTTTGCACTTTTAGCAATTTAGTCCTTTTAACTAAATTAAGTGCCCAAACGTCAAAATTTTGAATGAAATTTTCACGAAATCATTCCATAAAACTGTAGACCATAAAAATATAATAAAAAAATTTAGTGTTTCGGATTTGTGGCCCTGAAATCACTGTTTCGACTAGACTCAAAATCGGGCTATTACAACTCTCCTCCCTTAGGGATTTTTGTCCCCGAAAATCTTACCAGAAAATAGGTTTTGGTATTGTTTTTGCATAGCTTCCTCAGGTTCCCACATAGACTCTTCGACTCCATGTCGTTGCCATAAAACTTTAACTAGGGCTATGTTTGTATTTCTCATCTGTTTAACTTCCTGAGCCAAAATCTTGATTGGTTCCTTACCTAAGTCATATCGGGTCGAATCTCAACCTCTGTCAGAGAAATCACATGTAAAGGATCTGATAGATAACGTCGCAACATTGACACATGAAATACATTGTGAATCCTTTCCAAATCTTTCGGCAAAGCTAACTGATATGCCACCGACCCTATTCTTTCAATAACCTCATACGGCCTAATGAAACGTGGACTTAACTTGCCTTTATGACCAAATCTCAGAATCTTCTTCCACGGAGATAGTTTCAAGAGCACTTTATCACCAATCTGAAATTCGATCTATTTTCTTTTAAAATTTGTATACGACTTCTGTCGATCTGAAGCTGCCTTCAAATAGCCACGAATGACTTTCACTTTCTCTTCGGTCTCTCTAACCAAATCGACACTTCCAGCCATACAATGTCTCATACGATGCCATCTTTATACTCGACTAAAAACTATTGTTATAAGCAAATTCAAGAACCTGAATCATTCTCTCTGATTAGCTGTCAGTTTGCAGATGAAATGCGGTACTAAAGTTCAACTTTGTACCCAAAGCTTCTTGTAACTTTTTCCAAAATCAAGACGTAAGTCTCGGATCTCTATCCGAAATAATAGAAATAGGCACTCCGTGCAATCTCACAATTACAGCAATGTACAATTCAACTAGCTTGTCAAGTGAGAAATCGGTATGTACCGATATAAAATGAGCTGACTTTGTCAACCTATCGACAACAACCCAAACGATATCTTTCTTTTTCGGAGTCAAAGGCAAACCCGTTACGAAATCCATCATAATTTTTGTTCCATTTCCACTCGGGTACCATCACTGGTTGAAGTAAGCCCGAAGGTACTTGGTGTTCAGCCTTTACTTGTTGACAACTAAGCATCTCGAAACAAACTCCGAAATATCCTGTTTCATACCTAACCACCAATACCATTTTTTCAAATCATTATACATTTTCGTATTACTCGAATGAGCTGATAAGCAATCACTGTGTGCCTCGTGTAAAATCTTCTGAATAAGTTCATCACTTTTTAGTACATATATTCTATCTCGAAACATCAAACAATCATCTAAACCAATCCAAAAGTTTGAATCATTACCAGATTCACACTGAGCTCTTTTAGCTTGCAATTCACTATCACTTTTTTGAGCTTCATAAATTTGCTGAAGAAACACCGGTCTAGCTCTCAACGCAGCTAAAACCTAACCTCAACGGATAAAGTCAACCTCATATTCTTAGCTCTCAAAGCAAACAAAGACTTTCTACTCAAAGCATCTGTGACTACGTTCGCCTTTCCGGGATGGTAGTCGATTATCAACTCATAATCTTTTAGTAACTCGAGCCATCTCCGTTGTCGCAAGTTCAAATCCTTTTGAGTCATCAAATACTTCAAACTCTTGTGGTCGGTATAGATGTGGCACTTCTCACCGTACAAATGATGACACCAAATTTTCAAAGCAAAAACAATGGCTGCCAATTCCAAATAGTGCGCGGATAATTCTTCTCGTGCATCTTCAACTGTCTCGAGGCATAAGCTATAACTTTACCCTTTTGCATCAACACACATCCTAATCCATTTAGTGACGTCTCACTATAAATTACGAACTCTTTTCTCGATTCAGGTTGCACTAAAATCGGTGCCTCAGTCGATAATGTTTTCAACTTCTCAAAGCTTTGTCTGACCATTTGAACTTAACATCCTTTTGTAATAGCCTAGTCATAGGAGTAGCAATCATTGAAAATCCTTTGACAAAATGTTGGTAATAACAAGCTAAGCCCAAAAAGCTTCAAACCTTCGATACATTTCTCGACGATTTCCAATCAACAATTGCTAAAATCTTACTCGGATCTACTCGAATACCATCTACAGAAACCATGTGTCCCAAAAATCTGATTTCTCAGAGCCAAAATTCACTTTTGCTGAACTTAACAGATAATTTGTTATCTCTCAAGGTCTGCAATGCAATTCTTAAATGTTCGGCATGCTCATACTTATCCCGAGAATAAATCCAAATGTCATCGATGAACACAACCACAAACTTATCTAAGTACTGTCGAAAAATTTGATTCATCAAGTCCATAAAAATAACAGGAGCATTAGTTAGTCCGAAAGGCATGGCAAGTAATTCATAGTGCCTGTACCTTGTTCTTAAAGTGATTTTCAGGATGATTGTCTCTTTAACTCTCAACTGGTAGTAGCCAAACCTCAAATCAATCTTTGGAAATATTGTTGCCCCTTTCAACTGATCAAACAAGTCATCAATTCTTGGCAAAGGATACTTGTTCTTTATAGTCAACTTATTGAGCTTTCAGTAATCAATACAAAGTCTAATGGATCTATCTTTCTTCTTGAAAAATAGCATTGGTGCACCCAATGGTGAGAAACTCAGTCTCATAAAACCTTTATCTGTCAACTCTTGCAATTGAGCTTTCAATTCTTTCAATTCAGTTGGAGCCATCTTATATGGAGCGATCAATATCGGTGAAGTCCCTGGTACTAAATTAATACTAAACTCAACCTCTCTGATCAGAGGTAAGCTAGGTAACTCTTCTAGAAACACATCAAGATATTCACAAACTACCGGTATTGATTTTTCAATTCAGACACTTTTGTATTCAACACATAAGCTAGATAAGCTTCACAACCCTTTCTCACATATCTTTGGGTAGTCATTGAAGAAATCACAGCAGGTAACTCACCCGAATCATATGAATCAATTCAAAGAATTTCACCATTATCACATTTCGACTCAATAATTTTCTGTTTACAATTCACTACAACATCATGCAGTGTTAACCAATCCATACCCAAAATGACAACAAACTCATCAAATGGCAGCAACATCAGGTTAGCCAAAAAACATTGACCTTGAATCATCAATGGACAATTCTTGCAAGTTTTATCATCTAGCACATATTTGCCTAAGGGGTTTGACACTTTAATCATAAATTCAATAAACTCAACAGGCAAGTTCTTACTAGCTACCAATTTCATGCAAACATAAGAATGAGTCAATCCAGGATCAATCAATGCAACTACATTAGTATTATAGAGAGAAAAAGTACAAGTGATAACATCGGGAGATGTCAATTTTTCGTAGGCACGGATAGCATATGATCTAGTAGATGCCCTGGCCTTAGATCTTAAAGTTGTATCTTTTGTCACACCTTTACTATTAGCTCCATTTCTCGTGTTTCTTGGTTGTCTCCCTTTAGAGGTAGTGTTGCCCGATCTTGTAGTCTGAAACTTATCATTTCAACCATCTCTGGGCAATCTTTAATAAAGTGTTCGTGAGAGCCACACTTAAAACAAGCCGGTCATATATTCTACATTCACCGGGGTGTCGTCTGTTGTAGTGCTAACATTTAAGCCTACCAGACATAGTGTTACCAATGCTTGTTACTGATGTAGTTTGGGCTTTAGAACCCCAGTATTGTTTCCCACAATCTCTGCTGGGATACCCAGCTGAAGCACTCAATCGAACATACAAATCTCTCGATTTCTTAGACTGAGATTGAAATGACTTACTCATCAGCCTTTTTCTTACATTTCTAGCCTCAGACTCAGCTTTTCGCTTCTCTTTGCTTAACTCTTCAGCCTTACAAGCTCGGTCGAATAGCACCACAAATTCCTTTAGCACATGATAGCCTCAGTGGAAACACACTCTTGAGCGTACTTATTGAGCCTAACAAACTCTCGCTCGTACTCAGTTACCGACATTTGGCCCTGTTTCAGCTCTAAAAACTCCTTGCATTTCTGATCAATAAACCATTAGCTGATATATTTCTTCCTAAACCCATCTTGGAAGAATACCCAGTTAACCCTCTCTCGGTACTACTGACACAAGGGTTTTCCACTACCGGTATGCTGAATCTCTCAGAAGTGACACAGTACATTTCAGGCATTCATCTGGTGTGCATGGTAGTTTATCAAATACCCTGATGGAGTTTTCGAGCTAGAATTTCGCCCTTTCAGGATCATCATCGACATTTGCTCTAAAATCTTTAGCCTCATGCTTTCGGATCTTATCAACAGGTGGCTTACTCAATCTCATGAATTCCATACCTTGTGGAGCTACAGGAACCGTCTGAGGAATAGGTAGAGGTGAAGGGGTTGAGCATTCGAATTTTTCGAACAAATTTCGTATACCACTCATTCATCATGTGGAGAAAGGCTTCCCTACCCCCTTCTGCTCCTCTCTGACTAACCGTGGGAGGTTTACTTTCATACGGCGCTGCCCCTTGAGCGGGGGTCGGCACATAACTTTCTACTTCATCAGCTTCAGCTCGATTGAGATCAATTTACTATATGAAAACACATTTTAAAATTGTCAGGAGTCATCACACTATCACATTTAATTTATGGCATGTACAGCTAGACTTTCACACACGCTACGTTAGTTTGAGAATCGACTAAACCGTAGCTCTGATACTATTAAATGTAATGCCCCTTACCTGTATTCAACTCCGGAACAGGGTACGAGGCATTACCAAAAAAAACACAAGAAAACATACATATTTTAGTCATAAATTTCCATCCAAATTAAAAACTTTCCATACACATTCATATCGTCCCTAAAACGAGCCTAAGAGGCTCAATACATGCCTTGGAAGTGGTTCCGGACTAATTCAAGAACTTTAGAAAAATTTACAAAACTTAGAAAATTTTTCATATTACAGGGCTCACATGCCCAGGTGATCCAAGGGACACGCTCGTGTGACCCTTAGACATGCTCGTTGATAAACCGTAAAAGCAATATATTTTAATCCCATGTTTAGTATGCTTTTGGATGATTTATCCCTCGATTTATGTAAAAAGGTGCTCTTAATCCTTTCTTTTCATATCTTATACCCACGAAAGCACCCGAGGATGAAAAGAACACAAAATAGGCCCAAAATGGAGTAAATGGGCCATATCACGAAATCGACACGGCATGGCCCAGAAACCACACAGTCGTGCCATACGAATAATCTAGAAAATGACCTTCTCCCGATTCACACGGCCGTGCCTCATTAAAGAATTCCGAGCACGACCTGACCATGATCCACATGGGCGCGTGCCATGGCCGTGTCTTTGTCGCTGGAAAGAGCAATTTCACTCGGATTTGGATACTTAGGGAGAAAGAAACGTATTTCAAGAGCCTATATATACACCCTAAGTACCATCTTTGAAAGGGGGCATCGAGCTAGGCCAAGGAGCCAAGCTGGAAAGGTCAGAATTGTGGAAATCGCTTGAAGTTAGTCAGATGATCCATCCCAAGGAGCCGAAATTATACTCAAGACGGCGGATTTCTCTTTCAATTCCTTCAGGGAGTTTTAGGGATGTTTTATATTTTCTCTTGAGATGTTTTCTTATTTTGTTATGAACTAAACCCTTCAGATACCTGAAGGGGATGAAACCTAGATGAATCTTGTTATTATTTTCTGACTTATATGATAAATACTTAGTTTGTTTTTAATTATGCATGCTTAATCCAAATTTGATGTGCTTAGGTGGAGGAGGAATAGACCCTACCTAAGAGTAGATCTAGCATAATTAAGCGGAGTTGATCGCATGCCTATAGATAGGGTGACGAGATTTTGCCGGATTAGGGTGAAACCTAATATGGGAGTCTATAGATCGATTTACCAGGGGGTTATTATAAGAGAACAAGAGTTCTACTAATTAACCTAGGGTTAAACGTTATTCGCCTCGAGAGAGGGTTTAATATACGTTAGGGAGTCTTATGGATCAAACTAAGTAAATAAATCATATGGTTCAGGATTTAATAACAAGTGAAGTCTAGGCGGATCCTTCATGAGGGTATTGTCGTGATCAACTGAGTTTTTCTTCAAGTTATTTTCCAATTCGTTCTTTTTGTCTTTGTGTCTTTAGCTTAGCAGTCGTTAATTTAGGTTAAAACAACTTCATTTAATATTTAGGCTAAATAATAAAAAGAAAGTTAGTATTAGTACTTTTAGTTCCTTTGGGTTCGACAATCCGGTCTTTCCTTAGCTATACTACTGTTAGATAGGAACACTTGCCTTTAATCGTTGTCAGAGTTAGTTTCTAGTTTGGATCATTCTTTTATAAATTTTAAAGCTCTGATTTCAGCGATCACTCGTGCTACAGGCCGTGTTCAAAATATGGTGGTTTCTGACTTGTGCCACACGGTCGTGCCACAAGCCTGTGTGCTAGGTCGTGTGATCGATTTAATTTTCATAATTTTTCATAAAATATGTGTAGACTTCACACGACCGAGACACACGCCCCTGTCCAAGGCCGTATAGCACATACGGCCGAGACACACGCCCGTGTGCTAAATTTTAGACATTCTGTTTTGCAACAATTAAGGTGCAGGGGATACATGACCAAAACACATGCCCGTGGGGCAGGCCGTGTGTCACACATTGTAACACCCCTTACCCGTATTCAACTCTGGAACCGGGTACGAGGCATTACCAAACTTGACTTGCTTGAGCATTCGACTTTGGGCTATAAAATTTTTCCAATTTAAAGCTTCTACATTTAAAATCGTAACACCCCAATATGGGTCTACGAGACCCTTTACATATACCCGAGATGCTTTGGGACCAAACCGAGACTTTTAAACACTTATAAAGTTTTGGTATAAAAATTGGGCCACACGCTCGTGTGTAGAGTAGGACACGCCCATGTGACATATCACACACTCGTGTTCCATGCCTGTGTAGAATTAATTTCTTTTCAAACCTATAGGGGTTTTGACACAGCCGAACACATGCCTGTGTGCTTGGCCCGTGTGGTCCACATGGCCTAGACATGCCCGTGTGTAAGAACCTGGGTATTCTATTTGTGACATCATCACCCCACTATGGTCACACAGCCAAGGCACACGCCCATGTCCTTAGACCGTGTGTCGAATTAAATTCCTAAATTCAGGTGCAGACTTCACACGGCCTGAGCACACGCCCATGTCCAAGGTCGTGCCTCCCACACAGCTGAGACACATGGCTTTGTCTCTGCCCATGTGTATACTACTAAGCTCACTGACCTGCGTTTCTAGCATGCAAGGGGACACACGGCCAGGTCACATGCCTATGGGGCCAACCGTGTGTCACAAACGGTTTAGACACACGCCCGTGTGCCTACCCGTGTGGACTAATTCAAGGCTATTTTCCAAGCCAATTAGCCACCCTCACTTGCACACATTCACACACCATCACATAACATTTCCAAATCATCAATTATAACTATTGAATTATCACATTTGAATCATGAAAATCAAATCTTCATCCCATACACGAGGGGGAACTATTACTAGTACAAATACAATTGACTTGAGCCATCATCTATTGCTATACACAACCAATCCATAAACTCTTTTAGGCCAACACCTTTGGCTACTTTAACTATGACTTAATTAAACCAAAATAAGATCCCTATACATTCCATATCTCAAGAAGACTTGAATCTCATGCCCAAGTGTCTGCTCGATAGTGTGAAAACATCTCCGACGGTCTCCAACCCGAGCTAGTTAAGTTAACCTATAAGAGTTAGGAAAGGAGGAGGAGTCAACAATAATGCTTTGTAAGTTCATATGCAAATAATAATCAAGTATTGACATTCATTGAGTATACTCAACCACCAAAGGTATTTTAATGAGATTTAGTCTTAAACTCATGGTTACCCATTCAATCGTTTATAATACTTACTCATTCCGTCTCTTGCCACATTCTAACCATGTCACAATTATAGCACTCTCATGTACTAGCACATAATCCCTACATCTGTCGTCACAATAATCCATGAAACATTTACTTAAAGAAACTCTCGGTGGTTCCGTACATAGCCCACCATTAAATAATTTATAAGGTGGTATCGCACATAGCCTACCATTTAACACTAAGCACGATGGTTTCGTACACAACCCATCAGTTACAAATAGTAAGGTGGTAACGCACACAACCCACCGTTAATTACACATCTAGAGATATTTATCCATACACCTTTTCATATTTCAAATGTTCATCCAGGGATGTCCTCACACACTATCATTCTTAAATAGATTTCTACAATAATCATTTGCATTCATGCAATGCATTAATAAATATAACATATGCAATCAGGATGCATCATTTACACATAATTCACCATGGGTTCATCATATACCGAATTCACCTCAATTGAGTTCTGGCACATACCTGTACCTCTCATGATATAACCACATACTTTCCCATTTTCAACATACCTGTTGAAATGTTTAAAATACTAAAGAATACTCTTGTGACTCATACATATAGTATCATAACAACATCGTACCCCCAATAGGGTCTTACATGGAATATCATATCGAGCCATGTCCCTGACATGGTCTTATACGAAATCTCACACCGAGGCCATATTCCAAATATGGTCTTACACGGAACCTTAATTATCATAGTATCATGTTATTTGCATTCCCTCTATTCTTAGATTCAAATTATAGACTTTCAATTCTTGACATCTCGTCAAAATGTATTTAATATATTCATAGAGTCAATATACAATTCATACATCATCAAAATATTAAATACTTCACTATAGTTGCATTATGACCACACGAACTTACCTCGATACCGAAAAGGGTAGAAAGGGACCTATTTGTCCATATTTCTCTTTTCTCCCGTTCTAGGTCTGAATCTCATTTTCTTTAATCTAGAACAATAAAATTTACTCATTTAATCATTTTATGATCATATTACATCATAATCTCTACTTAGGCAAAAGTGACCATTTTGCCCTTGTACTATGGCAAAATTATGATTTTACCCCTAGGCTCGTAAATCATTTTTCATCACATTTTCTTATTAAACAAGCCTAGTTGAACATTTATTTCTCTTACAACTACTCACAAATCCAACTATTTCATGCATTTATTACCAAATTACAACATTTACAACTTAGTCTCATTTAGGTGTTTTTATGGTAACACCTTTCACGAAAGTTGTTTCTCATCTCCTTAACATTCATTTTATTCCATAAAAACTCAGCAAACGACATAAACTCTCTCATGGCAAGTCCCTAGACTTTCATCCATTTAGAAATTTAGTCCCCTCATTAGCTAGCTTAAGCTTTGAGGACTCCAAAAGTACAAAAATTTTCAAGTGAAACCATCATAATCACTTACTTGTAGAGAAGATGAGTTGTTGAAAATTTCAAGCTTTCAAAACCCCCTATTTGCTGGTATTTTCGGTGGAAAATGGTGAAGATGATAGGTGTTACCATCTTTCTTCTTATTTTATTTTAATTTATCAAATAAGTCACCAAAACCCCACCTAACCAATTAAACATGTCAATTCCTGTCCCTATGGTCGGCCACTATATTAAACAAAGCCTAATTGCACATTAGGTACCTCCCATTAGAACTCTATATCTATTAGATACCTCTAGCATGTAAAATAGAACTTTTGTACTTTATGCGATTTAGTCCTTTTTCGCAATTATGCGTTCAATCGTTAAAATTAAGGTACCAAAATTCTCATGCATCCTTATAAACATGTTACAACACATAAAATAATATCAAAATAATTTTCCTCAACCTCGGATTAGTGGTCTCGAAACCACTGTTCTGATTAGCCCCTAATTTGGGCTGTTACACACACGGCCTAGACACATGCTCGTGTGTTTACCCGTGTGGACAACAATAAGGCTATTTACCAAGCCATTTTGCCACCCTTACTTGTACATACATACACAACATCATATGGCACCAATCCAAGCATATTACATACAACCAAATCAGCCAAAATCATGACATCAACACATCATTCACATTCTATCATCTATCATGCACAAACATCACATGCTTATCAACTCCAATCATGTAAATTTCCACATCCATGAAAGGAATCATCATATAAATTGCTCATACCAATTGTAGCCAATTTTCAATGGCCTTATACAAAATGAACTTACAACCAATATAAGCCAACACATTTGGCCAAATCAATTATGACACATAACAAAATGATCAAGGCCCCTATACATGCCATAACTCAAAATATAGAATTCATTGGTAACAAAATAATAGTTGATAGTGTGAATGGATCTCTAACAATCTCCAATCCCAAACTAGCTTGGTGACACTATAAGGCAAGGGAAAGAAATGGGAGTAAGCTATGTAGCTTAGTAAGTTCATATGCAAATAATAAACAACATAAACCATACAATTGCCATGTAAGTAACATACGTAGATCAACCTAAATGTCATTAAAACCTCATGAAAAAACATACTCAATCACATTCTTACCAATAGTTCATCATATACCGAATTCATTTCCTTTGAGTTTTTCGTACATACCTGTACCAACTTGTAACATAACCACATACTTTCTCATCTTTTTCATACCCGTTGAACCACTTGGAATACTATCAGATACATGAAAAGCTTTGCACATAAGTGCCACATATGTAGCCAATGCTACCATAAATCTCATAACACATATAAGCTCGCTCTCGAACTATCCTCGGGCCTGCTCACAGAAGCTGTTAGTCGTAGCTAGCAGTGCTGCTCACACAAGCTATCAGGTATTCGTAACATATACCGGTATACCCAGCCACCGGTAGGACGTACAGGACTAGCACCTGGGACACATAAATAACATAAACACATGGGTTTCTAGTGACATGTCACTTGTATCCTAATCTATTCCTAAGGTTCAACCGGGATTTCTCTCTTGCCTGAACTTTGTCGAATATACTCATAGAATCAATCATACTTTTCATGCAATATCAAAACATTAAAATACAAGTATAACATTGCATTATTTACATACGAGCTTACCGCCGTACAAAAATAGTAGAATTTGACCTAATAGTCAATTACTTAATTTTTCCTCCGGTTTAGGTCCGTACATCGTTTTTCTTGATCTATAATAAAAAATTTAACTCATTCAATCATCACATTATTCAATTCAGCCCAAAAATCATATTACGGCAAAATTATATTTTTGCCCCTAAACTTTTGCCATTTTACATTTTAGTCCCTAGGCTCGTAAAATGAAATATGTTAAATTTCTTCAATACACAAGCCTAGCCAAACTATTTTTATGATCATACCAGCCCACATTTTACATCACATCACACTTTTACTACATATTATAAAACTTTTACAAATAGGTCCTTTTTAACTTTTTTACCGAAAATCATTTAGCAAAAGTTGTTTATCGAACCTCAAATTTGTATAATCTACCATTAAACATCAAAATACACAATTATCTAACATGGGTCAAACCCTAGACCTTAATCACACTTCAAATTAGTACTAAAAATAGGTAGATCGAGTTACAAGGATCTCAAAAACATAAAAATCATTAAAAACAATGCTAGAACGAACTTACAATCGAGCTTGGAAGCTTGAAAAACTCTAGCTAGGTCTTCCTCTAGAAATATTCGGCCAAGGGGTGGAAGATGAGCAAAAATTGGCTTTTAATTTGATTTTTAATTCATTTAATTAGCCAAATGACCAAAATGCCCCTAAGTTAAAATATAAAAATTCTCTTACTTCATGTCCATTTTGTCCACTAACATAACCAATGGTCTAATTACCATCTAAGGACCTTCAATTTAAAGTTTCATAGCAATTAGACACCTCTAGCTTTTAGAACACATATTTTGTACTTTTTGCAATTTAGTCCTTTTAACTAAATTAAGTGCCCAAATGTCAAAGTTTTCAAACGAAATTTTCTCGAAATCATTCCATAAAACTGTAGACCATAAAAATATAATAAAATTCTTTTACTGTGTCGAATTTGTGGTCCCGAAACCACTTTTCTGACTAGACCCAAAATCGGGCTGTTACAATGCATAATTGAAATATGGTATGCATATATGTTGGTTGTTGGTACCATTTGGAAAAGGTTGGTTTGTGTCACTTATATAATTTTGATGTATGTGAGTAATTGTAACACCCCAAACTCGGCCTAGATGTTATGACCGGATCTAGAGTGCCACATCAAACTGATGTTTGAAAACTATGCTTTCATTAAAAACCCTTCTTACAATTTAAACCCTCTACAATTTAAAACCCCAGATTTTGTTGCTTACTTTTTAAAACACAATTTACTCATAAACATTCTCTCGCAGAATATTATTTCTTTTAAATCCTTGTTTGTTGCGGAAGTTTAATTCGAAACAGTTGTGAATACGTGATATTTTGAAAACAATAGTTATTGTTTTAAAATCCCATGTTTAATAAACTATGAGGTTGAAATTTAAAGAAAAACCATATAAAAGTTTAAAAATCCCAAATGGCCTTATTACAAAATTATTAACCCAATAAATTAAACAAAAATAAAATTAAGTCGCTAGGTTTAACTTTAAAGCCAATCGGACGTGTGGCCATCTCCGAGTCCCTCGCAGCTCCAAATCCTTTAAGACTGGGGATTACCTGCACAGTTAAAGAAAAGGGTGCGTTACGAGAACTTAGTGTGTAATCCCCTATTACGGTCACAGTCTGGGCCCGAGCCCATACGGTATCAGTCTGGGCCTAAGCCCTAAATCATAACAATGCAAACGGACATGTAACCCAACCCTTAAAAGCCAACTCAACACCCGTACCAACCATCTCACCATGTGGGGACCAAGTTGACCCACCCAGCCAACTCAACAATAATGCAGCCTAGATGCTAACAACAATGCAGCAAAGCTGCTAATAATAATATACGTGGCAGAACCATCAAAATCAAAATACGTGGCGATACAACTATAACGGTACTTCCTCCAAATCAAAAAAACACAACCCAATGTAGTATGTCATGTCATAACTATCCCATGTATGCAGTGTATCTCAATCATAATCCATCATACAAATAATACACATACAACACTGGTACTACCACTAAGGGCACAACGATCATTTAGTCAGTTAGGGGTAAAATGGTCATTTCACCAATTAAGGGTATTTCGATAATTTTTACCCATAGATGGTATTTCGATAATTTTAGTTCTATAACAGCCTTTCGAAGGCCTACAGTCACCTCGAGCGACACAGATACCCTTTTTGGTCGAAACGGTGCAATTGGCCCCAAAGCTCAATTTTCGGCTCAAGTGGGCCCACACGCTCGTATGGCCCACATAGCCCAATATCGATCATGGTTATGCAAACCTCGCCGCCCATTTCATTATTTTTTTTAACTGGGGACTTTACCCATGTGGGGCTCATTGGGCCCACATGACCCATCGAGGCCCATTACGACCTAAGCCCACGGAATCGTTCGTGGCGGCCTCTACGATCTAGCACCAACGATTGTGGCACGATTTATCGCTATGAGTGTTCGCATGCTCAAGGGTTCTCAGATGCCAGAAATTTGACTTTTTGGCTTTTATCGTTATACAATAGCATAAAAGCGAACACAACCATATCCGATGTTTAAACAGTATGGTAATAGGTGTACGATTACACACCTTGATTACGAGCGTGCCATGAATTCCTTAACACCCAACCTACATTAAAATAAGGCTATTGGTTAGTCACCCCATCAACAGAGCTATCTTCCTTCCCCTTTACAAAAGCTGAAACCCTGCTTATACGTACCTTGATTAACCAAGTTTTGCTAAGTCCTCCAACAGTTGGTGAAAGTTAAGAACCTTGGAATGGACTCTGCATTACAATCCACTCCTTAATAAAAGAAATAGGGTAAACATGTGGTTAAAGCCCACCTTGACAAGTACAAAGCGAGTATGCTTTCCAGATTAAGGCTATGAGTACGTATCGATTACTTCCAAATGCTTCGAGTGAACCTTCACACCAACCAAAATCAGACTACAGAAGATAGGTGAGATTTGGCACTAGAGAGACAAGAATACTACCCACCATG
The DNA here is from genome assembly GCA_025503065.1 of Gossypium bickii. Classification (NCBI taxonomy): domain Eukaryota; kingdom Viridiplantae; phylum Streptophyta; class Magnoliopsida; order Malvales; family Malvaceae; genus Gossypium; species Gossypium bickii. Next base: position 50,827,400 of record CP106714.1, read on the forward strand.
AAAATAATTGAAGGGAAGTCAGTATATCTTGCTCTTCAATTTCGGCAAGACAGGTTCCTTGAGTATCGTCCCAAAGATGAGATTATAAAAGAATGATAAGAAGTGATTGATTTCAGTTTACTCAATTTAAAGGAAAAAAGAAGAAACGTTGAGGACAACGCAAAAGATAGGTTCGGCTATCTAGAAGGGTACAGAAAAGAAGACGAGAGGAAGAGAGGATTTTGGATTCAGCCAAGATGTTGCCAAGAAGGGAAAGAACGAACTTGCACACCAGTCAAAAAGGCAAGGAAGCAAATGAGAAAAAAGAATTTTTGGTTTGCACCCACACCCAAAGTTGCCGAAAATGCTCCCAAAAGACCCCCAGCCGAATTTGCAACATACCCACCTCTTAGCCGAAATTTTCATCCTAACAACACTCCCAATTTTGGCCAACACTCCCACTCTCATCCATCTCCACGATTTACTCCACTAAAACCTCCTAGAATTGCTCCCATTCATCTATTTGAAACTTTTGACCAAGTTTCCAACTTTCCTTGTAGAGTTTGATCCCCACACTACTTCTTCCACTCTCAAGTAACAAAATAAAAGTCTCCAATTGCAATTTGTAGGATCCGAACCCCACTCTTCCCTGTTATCCCATTGATGCCACACTACTAAGTCACATGCTCATCTTGTGACCCCTAAATGCACACAAATATACTTAAGTCCTATAGCTAACAACCCTTTTCACTTTAGGGCAAAAAACTAAAATTTTTCCAAGGCTTAGACTCAAACCCAGGCCTCCTTAGAATACCCAAATACACTCAAATATCTAGCCGTTCAAGCACAACATGAATTTTAAGCAAAAATTACGGCCCCTAATTTTTGAGACGTTACAACTCTACCCTCCTTAAAGAAATTTTGGCCTCAAAATTTACCTGATCAGAAGAGGTGAGTGTATTACTGTCGCATTGCCCCCTCCGGCTCCCACGTGGCTTCCTCTGAATCGTGATTACGCCAAAGCACCTTGACCAATGGGATAGATTTTCTTCTTAACACATTAACATCACGATCCAGTGTTTGCACCGGTTCTTCCTCAAAACTCAGATCAGGTATTATCTCGATCTCCTCCACTGGCACTATATAAGAAGGATTAGAACGGTATCGCCTTAGCATAGAAACATGGAACACATTATGTATAGGATTTAACTCAGGAGGCAGCTCCATCTGATAGGCAACTGGTCCTACACGTTTTAATATATGGTAAGGTCCAATGAATCTAAGGCTCAGCTTGCCTTTTTGCCTAAATCTCAGAATCTTTTTCCATGGTGAGACCTTTAAGAAAACATAATGTCCCACTGCGAACTCAATCTCTTTACGCTTCAAATCAGCATACTTCTACCTATCAGATGCTTCTTTTCACCGATTACGGATCAATTTCACTTTCTCTTCGGTTTTAGAAACTAGCTCTGGACCCAACAGTGGCCCTCACCCAATTCCGTCCAACAAATAGGGGTACAACACCTACGACCATATAACGCCTCGTACGGTGCCATTTAAATACTGGATTAATAGCTGTTGTTATAAGAAAATTCTGCTAATGGCAAATAGTCTTCCCAACTGCCTTTGAAATCAATAACACAGCCTCTTAGCATGTCTTCCAAAATCTATATTACCCTCTCCGACTGTCCATCTGTCTGAGGATGAAATGCCGTGCCGAAATCTAACCTTGTACCCAAAGCTTCATGTAACACTTTCCAGAACCGTGATGTGAATCTAGAGTCCCTTTCGGAAATGATAGACACTAGTACCCCATGCTACCTCACAATTTCCGCCACGTATAACTTGGCCAACTTCTGTAACGAGTAATCAGTGCGAACCGGTAAGAGGTGGGCAGACTTAGTCAGTCGATCCATGATCGCTGTTAATCAGAGTCTTAAAATTTATAAAGAGAATGATCGAACCTAGAAACCAACTCTGACAACGATTAAAGGCAAGTATACCTATCGAATAGTAGTATAGCTAAGGCAAGACCAGGTTATCGAACCCAAAGGAACTAAAAGTACTAATACTAACTTTCTTTTTATTATTTAGCCTAAAATAAATGAAGTTGTTATTTAATCTAATTTTAACGAACTGCTAAGCTAAAGGCACAAAGACAAAAAGAACGAATTGGGAAAATAATTTTAGGGAAAACTCAGTTGATTAAGACGATACCCTCTGGAAGAATCCACCTAGACTTCACTTGTTATTAAACCCTGAACTATATGATTTATTTTCTTAGTTTGATCCGTAAGACTCCCTAACATATATTAAACCCTCTCTCGAGGCGAATAACGTCTAACCCTAGGTTAATTAGTGGAACTCTCGTTCTCTTATAATAACCCACTAGAATAGCAATAAATCGATCTATGGACTCCCGTATTAGGTTTCACCCTAATCCGGCAACATCTCGTCACCCTATTCTAGGCGTGCGATCAACTCCGCTTAATTATGCTAGATCTACTCTTAAGTAGGGTCTATTCCTTGTCCACCAAAGCACATCAAATTTGGATTAAGCATGCATAATTAAGAACAAACTAAGTATTTATCATATAATTTAGAAAACAATAACAAGATCCATCATAGGTTTCATCCCCTTCAGGTACCTGAAGGGTTTAGTTCATAACAAATAAATAAAACATCTCAGAAGAAAAGATAAAACAAAACATAAGAAATCCCTAAAACCCCCTGAAGGAATTGAAGGAGAGATCAGCCATCTTAATTAGAATTCTGGCTTCTTGAGATGGATCAACTGGCTATCTTCGAGTGATTTCCAAAATTTTGACCTTTTCAGCTTGGCTCATTGGCCTAGCTTACTGCCCCGACGAGGGCTTCTGCCGAACTCCACTTCAAGTTGCCCTCATTGGGTGTTTATATAGACTTTGAGATGCCTTTCTTGGCTTCCAAGTATTCTAATCCAAATAGGAATCCTATTTAGGTGTTTGAATATGTAACATCATAAAATTAGAAAATTATTTTATTATTGTGTTGACTTGGGTATGAATTTTTGTGTGTTAAGCATACTCTTGTGAAGGCTTGATTTTATTTAGGAAGCTAGAATAATTTTTAGTATGGTTTATTTAATGAAGTGGATTAGGTGAACTTGACACTTAAGTTAATTTAAGTGTTAAATTAAGCACAAGAGAGTTAGTAGCATAGTGGATAAGGGGCATGAAAGGTTGCTTGAGAGAAATGGTTCGAGTAGCATGATTAGCATTTTGGAGACATTATTTTTTATCCTAGCATTAATGGACGGTCAAGCTTTACATATGGAAGGTTGGACTTTCAAATTTTTTCTTTATGGCAAGTTGAATATTAGTTTAAGGTAAGTTTGATGCTTGGGAAAGAAATCAATGGTTTTAAGGCTAATGGGAGAACATAAGGCATGATGTGGGGTGTCTTGTTATGGAAAGAATTGGGTGGTAAGATTTGACTTGGAAGTCCATGTATGTGGACGGCATGTGTGGCTAGGGGGAGAGTGGCCGAATTTTTGGTTTGGTTGGTAGATAGTTAGTGCCAAATTTCCCTTTCGTTAGTAGTCATTTTCGGCTAGCTTGGTAGGCATTCAACCTGTGCCTTGTGTCAAAATCAAAACTCCTTTGAACCTTACCAATTCTTCTCTTTTGTGCACCTTTTTGCATTTCCTCTTTCATTTTTCTCTTGAAACCGAATCTACATTTGAACTTTGTGCATTTTTGTGCACTTTTCTTCTTTGGTAAAATAGGTGTTGGCCGAATCTCTTAATCCCATTTTCTCTCTTTTCTTTCTTTTGAATATTGTTCAAAATCACAACATTTCTTTTACTTTCTTGGCCGAATTTCTTTCTTCCCCTTTCCTCTTGATTTTTTTTTCATTGGTTGCTAAAGTCGAATCATCCTTCTTCCCTTTTCATTTTTTTTCTTCTTTGCCATACTAATTTTGCATCTCTTTTGAGCCGAATATCAATTGTTTTCTTTCAAAATCATAGCCGAAACTCTCATATCCTATTTGATTTGTCTTGGCCGAATTTCTTCAAGGGTAGGACTTCATTTGGTTTTCTTCAAACGATTTTGGGAAATAGGTAAGTGTTATGGCCGTTTTTCCTTATTCTTTTTCTCGTTTCTATGTTGTTCCTCTTGTGGACAAAGGCTGAATTTTGGGCAATTGTTGCAAGGTTCTAATCATTCTTAGAAACCAATTTCTTTTATGGTCCTCGGAACGTTGGAAGCAATCAATCTAAGCCTCATTTCTTTGTCAATCATTTTGGGTAAGCTTTTAGGTAAGACTTGGTTTTTCAAGTGATAACTCATTGGGATTTAGTGATATGGCCGAATGGCCTTTGTTTATAATCTAAATATTGGCCGATTGTAGGACAAGGTGATCTAGTCATGATGTAGATCTGGGTCTTGGATTTTAGTACTTGCGTTAGTGACAGGTGTGTATCTTACACACTTTATAATTTGGTGATATGTATTTATATATATACTAATCATTTTATTAAAATGAAATACTATGAGATCTTGATTTGATACCTTGAAGGGTATGTGCAAGGATTCGGGTAAGTCCGTTTCGATATGATGTTAATATATGATTGATTGATATCATGATCTACAATTTAAATATGTTATATGATCATATCAAAGTATGATGGCTTGTTTTATACTATTAATACATTGGTTTGGGAACATGAGTGGAGGGGGAAGAATTTGATATCCGTGTCTTTGAACACCAGAGGTTTGGCACCTCCAATGATTTGGTATCACATTTGTGCCTTTGGGACACCAGAGGTTAGGCACCTCATAGCGACTCGTCCCTGTGGATTAACACCACCTTGGGTTGGCCCCACTTTTGAGATATGGGATTGTCGCCAGTGATTTGGTATCACACGTGGGTTGGCCCGACAACTTGATTATTCGTGACTTTGGTCACCAGTGATATGGTATCACATTTGTGTCTTTGGGACACCAGAGGTTTGGCACCTCATAGCGACTCGTCCCTGTGGATTAACACTACCGTGGGTTGGCCCCACTTTTGAGATATGGGATCGTCGCCACTGATTTAGTATCACATGTGGGTTGGCCCCACCGATGGATTATTCGTGACTTTGAGTCACCAGTGATTTGGTATCACATTTTTGGATATCGTGACTTTGGGTCACCAGTGGTTTGGCACCACCAGTGGTTTGGTACCACACGGGGTAGTAAAGGTGTTATAGATGGCTAGGTTGGGTGCATAATATATATATTGCTTGATTATAAATTGTGTAAGAATCTTTGCATTATCCGAGAGAGGGATTATGCACTGAGTCTTGGTGACTTACCTTCTCCCTTATCATTTCAGGTGATTTGTGAGATCGCGGATGAGGAGCTGGATGAGCTCGAGCAGGCCATGCAATAAAATTTGATTTTACATGAACTTCGATTTGGGGTACTTTAATTTATTTTAAATTGGTTTTTGTTTTATTTTGGGTTTGTAATAAGGCCTCTTTAATTATGGTTTTTGAATTATTTATATGCTTTGGGATTTATTCTAAACATGATTAAGTATATCACTTGATTAATTTAATAATTGAGCCCAAAGTTTTCTAAACTATAAAAACGGTATGGTATTTTTTTAAAAATCTTACCATCAGGTAATTTAAATTGTTGATAGTAAAATTATAAATTAAGTGTCTTCTACAATTTAAATGATTTCCAAAATTTAAGTTTTTACATTCAAATGCAAACGGTTTCAAAGTATTAATTCGAGTTTTCTTAAAATGAAACAAATGTTTTCTAACCTACGATTTATCCACTTAGTTTAAAAGTTTTATTTATGGAATTTCAAAGTAAATTTTTAGTTTTAACTTATTAAACATCTGATTTCTACAAATATAGAATTACAAAGAGTTTTTCACTAAAATTTAATCGTTGACTAAATTTTCTCCAAAATATTTTCCTCAGTGACATACTAGATTCGGTCGTGGCGTATTGACCGGGTTTGGGTGTTACAAATTGGTATCAGAGCCAAGTTCAAAAGCTCGGCTGTGGGCCCGAGGCCCAAAATGATTTAAAGTATAGTTTTAAAATGTTATTGTTTAAAATTATATGGTTGGAAAAGCATGGCATCGAGTCTCCGGCACCGATCCGCCCGGGTAAGTACTTCAAATTATTGATTTTGATGTTATGATGGTATGACTGTATAGTAGTAGGAACTACTCTAGAGACCTAAAACTATAGGTTGGATGTACTCGCGAAACAATCTCTTATTAAAATTATTCATAAAACTTTGTTTTAAAGAAAGTGGAATAATGACTCATGCATAACACTTTTAAATCAGATAAGTCGAGATTTTAGACATGAGTACTCGAGGTCGAGGTCGTATTACTCGTGGACGCAGTCGTGGTAGGATGGCTGTGTCTGAACCAGTGAGGTCTGGTCAAGGATCCGAAAATGACGTACCATCACCCCCACCACCAGCGGTTGGAGTTGGGCATCATGATCAAACGGGGGATGATGTAGTGTCTCAGACGGTGCTGCGAGTCCTTGAGAGGGTAGCTGCATTAGGTGGAGGCGCGGGAGCTCGGAAATCTGTACCCGAGCGACTCCGATCCAATGGAGCAGAGGTATTTCGAGGTGTTTCAGGTGTAGCTCCCAGTGCGGCTGAATATTGGCTAGAGGCGATGGAGCGAATCATGGATGGTTTAGATCTAAATGCTGTGGACAAGCTGAAAGGGATTGTGTCGCTTCTTCGGGATGAGTCGTATCAGTGGTGGCTCACGGTACGGAATAGTGCTGTAGCGGAGGATCTCACTTGGGATTATTTCAAGGTAGCGTATCAGCTGAAATATGTTGGATCTAATTACATTGATGTGCAGCGTAAGGCATTTCTGAGTTTGGTCCAGGGTAGTAAGTCCGTATCAGAATATGAGGTAGAATTTTTAAGACTGAGTCGGTATACTGGAGGTATCGTGGTTTCGGAACACGAGCGATGTGTCCGGTTCGAAGATGGATTGAGGGACGAGCTGAGATTGCTGATTGCTCCACATCAGGAGCGAGAGTTTGCTGCTTTAGTTGAAAAGCTAAGATAGCCGAAGGGATAAAGGAATCTGGAAGACAGAGTTACGACCGGGATAAGCATAAGAGAGGTTATGGATCAATCAGTCGTAGGGTAATTCTCGAGAAGAGGGCTAGGCGAGTGGGCGAATCGATGCAGGAGGCTTTTTATTGCTTTGTCGGGACTAGCACAGTGTATTCGATGTGGAAAATTTCATTGGGGCGAATGTTGGACCAGAGGGAAAGGATGTTTCGAGTGTGGCTCGCTGGACCATCGTGTGAGAGAAGCGCCCGCGTAAGCTAGCCGAGAACCGATCGAGGTCAAGGTCGTGCTCAGTTCAGAAAGGAGGGACCGCCACCGCAGAGAGGTCGTGGTAATGGTAGAGGAGGTATTGGTTTTGGTCGAGGCCGCAGAGCATCTGGCAGAGCTGCTGGCAACACTGAGGCAAGACACCGCTTTTGGTGTATCAACAGAGGCGTCGAGAGGAGGGCGACGCACCGGACGTCATAACCGATACGTTCTTAATCTTTGGTGTGCCATATACTACTTTGATAGATGTGGGTTCGACACATTCGTATGTTGCTAGTAGCATTGTAGAGACCATGATTCTAGACTCTAAGACTACTTCTAGGAAGATGACAGTACTTAGCCCTCTAGGTCACTCTGTAGAAGTAAATAAGCTGTATAGAGATGTACCCCTAGAACTCCAAGGGGTAGTGTTCGTAGCTAATCTGATGTAACTGCCATTTGGGGAGTTTGATCTGATTCTTGGGATGGACTGGTTGGTCAAGTACCAAGCAAGTTTGGATTGCGCTGCTAAGCGCATGGTTTTGAAGACAGCTGATGGCAAAAAAGTGGTCATGATAGGTAATAGAAGAGATTATCTATCCAACATGGTATCTGCATTGAAAGCTGTGAAGTTGGTCAGGAAGGGCTGTGAGGCATTTGTGGTCCATGTGTGTGCGTTGGAGGCTAAGGAGTCTAGTGTAGAGAATGTTCGAACGGTAAAAGAATATGCGGACGTATTTCCAGAAGAACTTCCGGGACTGCCTCCGGATCGTGAAGTTGAATTTGGTATAGATCTGTTACCCGGAGCTGCGCCAGTGTCTATTGCTTTGTATAAGATGGCGCCAAAGGAATTAAGGGAATTGAAAGCTCAGATTCAGGAGTTGTTGGATCGAGGTTTCATTCGACCTAGTGTTTCGCCTTGGGGAGCGCCGGTACTCTTCGTCAAGAAGAAAGATGGTACGATGCGGATGTGTATTGACTACTGCCAGTTGAATAAGCTGACGATCAAAAACAAGTATCCTTTGTCGAGGATAGATGACTTGTTTGATCAGCTTAAAGGGGCAGCGGTTTTCTCCAAGATTGGTTTAAGGTCTGGATATCATCAGCTGAAGGTGAAAGAGGCTGATATCCACAAGACGGCGTTTCGCACTCGGTATGGGCACTACGAGTTTCTGGTAATGCCGTTTGGGTTGACTAACGCGCCGGCAGCATTCATGGACATGATGAATTAGATTTTCCAGCAGTTTTTAGACCAGTTTGTTGTGGCATTCATAGACAATTTTTTGGTATACTCAAAGTCAGAGGAGGAGCATGATGCGCATTTGCGAGTAGTGTTGCAGATTTTGAAGGAAAAGCAGCTTTATGCCAAATTTAGTAAGTGTGAGTTCTAGCTTAAGGAGGTGACTTTCTTGGGTCACGTAGTATCAGCTGAGGGGATTAGAGTGGATCCTCGGAAGATTGAGGTAGTGTTGGATTGGAAGCCGCCTAAGTCAGTGGCTGAGATTCGAAGTTTTATAGGTCTGGCGGGGTATTACCGAAGATTTGTGGAAGTATTTTCTTTGATCGCCGCACCTATGACAAAGTTATTGAGGAAAGGAGTTCCATTTGTGTGGACTGAGAAGCAGCAAGAAAGTTTCGACAAGTTGAAGAAGATTCTTACTGAAGCTCCAGTTTTGATTCAACCTGAGGTAGGCAAGAAATTCACGGTTTACTGTGATGCATCACATACTGGTTTGGGATGTGTGCTGATGCAAGAAGGGAAGGTAGTGGCTTATGCATCTTGACAGTTGAGACCATTGAGACCACATGAAGTTAATTATCCGACGCATGACTTGGAATTGGCTGCAGTGGTTTTTGCTTTGAAGATATGGAGACACTATTTCTATGGAGAAAAGTCGATAGTCTATACAGATCACAAGAGTCTTAAGTATCTTTTGAATCAGAAGGATTTAAACTTGAGGCAGCGCAGATGGATTGAGTTGTTGAAGGACTACGACTGTTCAATTGAGTATCATCCGGGCAAGGCTAACGTGGTGGCAGACGCGTTGAGCCGTAAAGTTGTATCTGATTTAAGAATGATGTTTGATCGTCTTAGCTTATATGACGATGGGAGTCTTTTAGCTGAATTGCAAGTCAAGCCGACTTGGTTAGAGCAGATCAAAGAGAAACAGTTAAAAGATGATGGTTTGAATGATCAGAGGTTGCGGGTTCAGAATAGAGGTTTAGAAGATTATAGTTTGACCAGTGATGGAGTTTTGTATTTTAAAGGGAGAGCTTGTATGCCGAAGGATGTTGAATTGAGGCAAAGGATTCTTCGGGATGCACATAGTAGCCCATATGCTATGCATACTAGAGGTAGCAAGATGTATCGGGATTTAAGAGAGCAGTTTTGGTGGCCAGGTTTGAAGCGGGAGGTAACTGAGCTTGTGGGCAAATGTCTGACGTGTCAGCAAGTCAAGGCTGAGCATCAGTTACCGTCTGGGTTACTTCAGCTGGTGAAGATTCCACAGTGGAAGTGGGAAAGGATCACTATGGACTTTGTCAGTGGATTACCCCTTACGCCTAGTAAGAAGGATTCAGTTTGGGTGATTGTGGATCGTCTGACTAAGTCAGCTCATTTCATTCCGATAAGGGTGGATTATTCGCTTCAGAAGTTAGCTAAGTTGTATGTGGCAGAGATAATGAGGTTGCACGGTGTACCAGTGTCGATTATCTCAGATAGGGATCCTAGATTTACGTCGAGGTTTTGGAGAGCGTTACATCAGGCTTTGGGTATGCGGTTGGATTTCAGTACGCGGTTGGATAAGGTTAAAATGATTCAGGCTCGTCTGAAGGAAGCTTTGGATAGGCAGAAGTCATAAGCCGATCTCAAGCGGAGGGATATAGAGTTTGTCGTGGGTGACAGCTTTTCCAAAGGTCTCGCCATGGAAGAAAGTGTTGAGATTTGAGAGAAAAGGCAAGTTAAGTCCAAGGTTTATTGGGCCGTATAAGGTGTTGAGACGAGTGGGACCAGTAGCCTATCAGCTCGAGTTGCCATCAGAACTGAGTCAGATTCACGATGTGTTTCATGTCTCCATGCTTAGACGTTATCGTTCTGATCCATCGCATGTCGTGGCAGTAGAGGAAATTGAGGTGAGTCCAGATCTGACGGTGGAAGAGGAACCAGTGTAGATTTTAGACCGAGACGTGAAAGTTTTGCGCAGGAAATCAGTTCCGTTAGTAAAGGTTTTATGGCGGAACCATGGCATAGAAGAAGCTACGTGGGAACCAAAGGATGCGATGAGGCAGCAGTACCCTCAACTCTTTTGATCATGTAATTTCGAGGACGAATTTTTTTTTTAAGGTGGGTAGAATTGTAACATCCTAAAATTAGAATATTATTTTATTATTGTGTTGACTTGGGTATGAATTTTTGTGTGTTTAGCATAGTCTTGTGAAGGCTTGATTTTATTTAGGAAGCTAGAATAATTTTTAGTATGGTTTCTTTAATGAAGTGGACTAGGTGAACTTGACACTTAAGTTAATTTAAGTGTTAAATTAAGCACAAGAGAGTTAGTAGCATAGTGGATAAGGGGCATGAAAGGTTGCTTGAGAGAAATGGTTCGAGTAGCATGATTAACATTTTAGAGACATTATTTTTTATCCTAGCATTAATGGACGATCAAGCTTTACATATAGAAGGTTGGACTTTCAAATTTTTTCTTTATGGCAAGTTGAATATTAGTTTAAGGTAAGTTTGATGTTTGGGAAAGAAATCAATGGTTTTAAGGCTAATGGGAGAACATAAGGCATGATGTGGGGCGTCTTGTTATGGAAAGAATTGGATGGTAAGATTTGACTTGGAAGTCCATGTATGTGGACGGCATGTGTGGCTAGGGGGAGAGTGGCCGAATTTTTGGTTTGGTTGGTAGCTAGTTAGTGCCAAATTTCCCTTTGGTTAGTAGTCATTTTCGGCTAGCTTGGTAGGCATTCAACTTTGTGCCTTGTGTCAAAACCAAACTCCTTTTGAACCTTACCAATTCTTCTCTTTTGTGCACCTTTTGCATTTCCTCTTTCATTTTCTCTTGAAACCGAATCTACATTTGAACTTTGTGCATTTTTGTGCACTTTTCTTCTTTAGTAAAATAGGTGTTGGCGAATCTCTTAATCCCATTTTCTCTTTTTCTTTCTTTTGAATATTGTTCAAAATCACAACATTTCTTTTACTTTCTTGGCCGAATCTCTTTCTTCCCTTTCCTCTTGATTTTTCTTTCATTGGTTGCTAAAGCCGAATCATCCTTCTTCCCTTTTCATTTTTTTTTCTTCTTTGCCATACTAATTTTTCATCTCTTTTGAGCCGAATATCAATTGTTTTCTTTCAAAATCATAGCCGAAACTCTCATATCCTATTTGATTTGTCTTGGCCGAATTTCTTCAAGGGTAGGACTTCATTTGGTTTTCTTCAAACGGTTTTGGGAAATAGGTAAGTGTTATGGCCATTTTTCCTTATTCTTTTTCTCGTTTCTATGTTGTTCCTCTTATGGACAAAGGCCGAATTTTGGGCAATTGTTGCAAGGTTCTAATCATTCTTAGAAACCGATTTCTTTTAGGCTCCTCGGAACGTTGGAAGCAATCAATCTAGCCTCGTTTCTTTGTCAATCGTTTTGGGTAAGCTTTTAGGTAAGACTTGGTTTTTCAAGTGATAACTCATTGGGATTTAGTGGTATGTCCAAATGGCTTTTATTTATAATCTAAATATTGGCCGATTGTAGGACAAGGTGATCTAGTGCGGTAGATCGGGTCTTCGGATTTTAGTACTTGCGTTAGTGACAGGTGTGTATCTTACACACTTTATAATTTGGTGAAAAGTATTTATATATATATACTAATCGTTTTATTAAAGTGAAATACTATGAGATCTTGATTTGATACCTTGAAGGGTATGTGCAAGGATTCGGGTAAGTCCGTTTCGATATGATGTTAATATATGATTGATTGATATCATGATCTACGATTTAAATATGTTATATGATCATATCAAAGTATGATGGCATGTTTTATACTATTAATACATTGGTTTGGGAACATGACTGGAGAGGGAAGAATTTGATATCCGTGTCTTTGGACACCAGAGGTTTGGCACCTCCAGTGATTTGGTATCACATTTGTGTCTTTGGGACACCAGAGATTTGGCACCTCATAGCGACTCGTCCATGTGGATTAACACCACCGTGGGTTGGCCCCACTTTTGAGATACGGGATTGTCGCTAGTGATTTGGTATCACACGTGGGTTGGCCCCACAACTTGATTATTAGTGACTTTGGTCACCAAAGATTTAGTATCACATTTGTGTCTTTGGGACACGAGAGGTTTGGCACCTCATAGCGACTCGTCCCTGTGGATTAACACCACCGTGGGTTGCCCCACTTTTGAGATATGGGATCGTCGCCAGTGATTTGGTATCACACGTGGGTTGGCCCCACAGATAGATTATTCGTGACTTTGAGTCACCAGTGATTTGGTATCACATTTTTGGATATCGTGACTTTGGGTCACCAGTGGTTTGGCACCACCAGTGGTTTGGTACCACACAGGGTAGTAAAGGTGTTATGGATGGCTAGGTTGGGTGCATAATATATATTGCTTGATTATAAATTGTGTAAGAATCTTTGCATTATCCGGGAGAGGGATTATGCACTGAGTCTTGGTGACTCACCTTCTCCCTTATCATTTCAGGTGATTCGTGAGATCGCGGATGAGGAGCCGGATGAGCTCGAGGAGGCCATGCAATAAAATTTGATTTTACATGAACTTCGATTTGGGGTACTTTAATTTATTTTAAATTGGTTTTTGTTTTATTTTGGGTTTGTAATAAGGCCTCTTTAATTATGGTTTTTGAATTATTTATATGCTTTGGGATTTAATCTAAACATGATTAAGTATATCACTTGATTAATTTAATAATTGAGCCCAAAGTTTTCTAAACTACAAAAACGCTATGGTATTTTTTTAAAAATCTTACCATCAGGTAATCTAAATTGTTGATAGTAAAATTATAAATTAAGTGTTTTCTACAATTTAAATGATTTCCAAAATTTAAGTTTCTACATTCAAATGCAAACGGTTTCAAAGTATTAATTCGAGTTTTCTTAAAATGAAACAAATGTTTTCTAACCTATGATTTATCCACTTAGTTTAAAAGTTTTATTTATGGAATTTCAAAGTAAATTTTCAGTTTTAACTTATTAAACATCTGATTTCTACAAATATAGAATTACAAAGAGTTTTTCACTAAAATTTAATCGTTAACTAAATTTTCTCCAAAATATTTTCCTCAGTGACATACCAGATTCGGTCGTGGCGTATTGACCGGGTTTGGGGTGTTACAGAATAGGCTTTGGAATGTGTTTCTTTGCCTCCAAGTATCCTTTCTCGAATGAAATTGCTCTTCCCAGCGACAGGGACATGGCCATGGCACACGCCCGTATGGATCGTGGCCAGGCCGTGCTCGGACTTCTTTAATAAGGCACCGCCGTGTGAATGGGGTCAGGCCATGTTCTAGATGATCAGTGTGGTACAGCCGTGTGGGCTTTGGTCCAGGCCGTGTCAATTTCTTCCTTGGCCCGATTTACTCCGTTTTGGGCCCATTTCTCGTTCTTTTTATCCTCGGGTGCTTTCTTGGGTATAAGACATGAAAAGAAAGGATTTAGAGCACCTTTTTACATAAATCAAGGGATAAATCATCCAAAAGCATGCTAAATGTGGGAATAAAATATGTTACTTTTACGGTTTATCAAATACCCCCACACTTAAGCTTTTGCTTGTCCTCAAGCAAAATTTTCAACTTACAATTAAAACGAACTTTCCATGATTCATAATTTCTACTGACAATGTCTCATCATAATTCATTGGTAATTTATACATGGATAATTCAATTCAAAGAGTCCTAAAGATTCAAACAATATAAGTCATATATTTGTAACATGAAAACGTAGGTTTCTCCCCTTATCTAAATAATTACCTTTGGTTCAAAATCGACAAGGATTGATATCCTCACTAAGATTCACTCAAATCACTCAAAGTGTTTAAGGTTCAGAATTAAGCACTCAATAGTCGAACATGAAAAGTTAATCCCATATGCTTGCTTGAAAATCAAATCTCCACCACTGTAAAATGAGATGACAAACAGATCAAAATGTCTTTAACAGGGTTGTAACAGGGCTAGGGTTAAAGGTGTGGATAAAGGCTGAATTAGAAGGTTAGAATCGAGATTGACCTAATAAATTTCCTAACTAGAAAAATGAACTAATCTTAAATAATTACATTGATTGGAAAATAATAATACTAATGATACGAGTTTTTTCTTCAACATTTGGAATTTAACGTATAAGCTCATTTAATCACATAACTAATAATGAAATACTTTTTTTAAGAACAAACTATCATAATAATAAGAAAGAACTTTTACAACTGAAATATAAAACATAGTTAGGAAATTGTTCAAAATCAAACTCAACAAAAAAGGTAATTAAAAAGGAATGGTGATAACAAAAACAAAGGGTTTTGGGTTAATATTAGCAGGTGAGTCAATAAAAAGGGTTGTTAGGATCAACGGGGTTCACTAAGGGTTAATTATGAAGGTAGGCTTTTTAGTGGAGTAAGTGGGTTAAAACCTAAGTGCCTTTATCATCTCTGTATATCAAATCATAGTTGTGGTCTCGACATGTATAATCAAGGCAAGTTCTAGAATAACAGTTCAATGTTGACACACTCATAATCAAAAAGTGAGCATGAAAAAGAATATATGCTCTATAAGGCTCAAAATCTCACAAAAATTATAGGTATTTTGATATCAACCTTGTAAATTTCAAATTTCAAAGTAATATTCAAAATCAGGTTAACAACCTAAAAATTTTAATTTTTGAAAATTAGACTTATTGTAACATTCGGGATTTAGGGGTTATGCGTTTTCACTTGAATGTATGTAGTAGCATGCTTGTGTGTGGTTTGTATGTGTTTTGGGGGCTTCGGGAACCCTGGGGAGTAGGTGGATGCCTTAGAAAATATTGGATTTTTAAGTCTTAAAGGAGAGCTAAGGGAGCTAGGCCTTAAGGAGTTTAGTATGTGGACTAAGACACAAGAACTCAGCTGGTAAAGTGGCAAGGGAGGTGCCACTTAAAGCACAGGAGGGTGACGCCTCAGGGGGTGAGAAGGGGCCTAAGTTCGAGCAGCAAGGGGAGCATTTTGGGGTTGCTTTTTGCGTCAGGCAAGAGATGAGTTGGACGACACAGGGACACTGACTGGATGAGCATTTGATGTGGTCAAATTCATTTGAATATTCGACTAGGAGGGAAGATAAGTATGTACTCATTCAAACTCTTTTGAATGAGGGGAGAAGAGGAAAAGTAGGAGAAAAAGAAGGGATTTGAGAAGAGGGGGAAGAGTTGGACGGCAAAGGGACTTTGGAGGGGGCATATTCAGTCATGCAAGGGGAGCTAAGTGTCGAATTGGCTTAAGGGGTTTTAAGTACACTTTAGTTTTCTTTTCCTCCCTTAGACTTGTGCCGAAAGTGGTAGTCAGAAACCTTTCAAAGTCTCCTCTATTTTTATTGCTTTAGCCGAATTTGGGAAGACCATTAAGGTCACTTTCTTCTCCATTCTCTTCTTCACTTTACTCATCTTTAGACCGAAACTCTCATCCCTTCTCTTCTCCTTTATTTTGCTAAGGCCAAAACCTCTCTTTCATTCATTCCCACCATTGCCGCAACTCTTAAGGTCCCAAACATCTCTTCTCCATTCTTTTGATAAAAGCCGAATTCACTTGGTAGCCAAAAACCCCTAAGCCGAATCTTAACTTGAGCCACACCATCATTCTTCTCTTCTTCTTCTTACGATTCTTTCAAAAGCCGAAGAAACCTTTACCTTAGCCGATTTGCTCACTTGTCATTAAAGCCGAATCCCATATTTCTTGCCATTACTTTCCATAGCCGATTGCACTTCAACTCCTTTGGAACCGATTTATTCACTAGATCGAAAGCCGAATCATATCATCATCTAACCGATTCCCTTATTTGTTTCTTCTTCAAAGCCAATCAACCTCCTATTGTGGCCTAATCTCTCTGTGTTCCAAGCAAAGGTGTTCAATCAATTTCGATAAGGGTTAACTGTCATTTGGTTTCTCTTTCTTTTTCCTGTGGTTAGCCAAAATCTAGGAATCTAATCCCTTGTACTCATTTGGCCAAAACCATGAAGAAGATATTTCGGGATTCATTTGTAGCCAACGATAGAAGGAGATCTTTCGGGATTTTGAGATCCAAGGTAAGGAAGATGTGACATTCGGCCAAGGGCCATTCTTATAGATTTTATGCAATAAAGCCAACTCTAACTTAAGCTATGTAGACCACTTCAAGGGCATATGATAGTTTTTGGGATTTAATCGAGCAGGTAAGGGGGATATTGATATTCGGCCAAAGGCCATATTCTCTATGTTAGCCGATTTCTCATAAAGGGTTATGTAGGTACTCAATCAACTCCCGAAGTAAAAGCCGAAAGCTTTAGCATTCTGTCGATCTAGGTAAGCCCTGTTCGTTTAAGATCAATATTTTTAGAGTCGTTCACTCAAGTGTGTTTTCCTAATTAAGTTACTCTCATGGAGTCGGGTCCTAGCCAATCAAAGGAGGGGGTTGGAAACGCAGGTCCTACCCTTAGATTCAAGAAGCGGGCGGTGTCAGCCGTACGTGACTGGCCACCGAGTTGTGGGCCAGCAGTGGAAAGGGATAAGCAGATTGTCGTTATCCCTGCTAGCGAGAGTGTCTGTACCGAGAGTGTCATTCTCACTGTTATCAGGTGTGTAACCCTACACTAATTCCCGATAGATTAATAGTATTGCATTAAATATGTGTTAATAAAAATACGAATAACATGGCTAAGGGTACCATTCAATGGTACAACACGTTCAGGTACGTTACCCCTTAACACTCCGTTAATAATGTTTATAAACATTGATATGAGCATATGTGTAATTTCGTTATAGCTTTGGGGTAAGGTATATTGCATGATATTTGTATATTTTTGTATGATGCATGGGCATATGGGAGATAATGATAAAGGGGAAGTGTTCCGGTGGTTTTACCACATTATCCGGTGACTTATGTCACATATTATGAATCCGGTGACTCTGTCACATTATCTGGTGGCTATGCCACATTATAAGGCGATGTCTGCGATTAAGCTGCGGCGCTTTCGAGGTGTATAAGCGGATGGAGGGTCGATTTAGTAATCCTCACAATGTGATTGGCAGGTACGGGTGGTGTGTAGAGGATGGATATCTAGGTGGACTGGGATTGCATTTCATTTTATGTATAAATATGATTCAATATGTTATGATTCGATATGCTACATTATGGGCTTATGTCCGAATATGACTAAAGAATGGGCTTGCCGAAATGTTTAAGATTAAGGCTATGTCCGGTTAGGTTTTGGTGTAGCTGTTACACATTGAGTTTGTTGAATCACCCTTCGTGGGATAACCTTTTTGCAGGTGATACTTAGAGATATGGACCGGGGCAGCGGGGACTATGTGGTGGCCATACTCAGCGTTTTCGAGTTTTCAAACGGTTGAATTTTGCGTTTACTTTTGCATACTTTCCTTTCGGGATTTATTTGGTATTTTAAGTTTGTAATAAGGCCACTACTTAATTGTTTAAGTTTTATGTTCTAAGTTTTATTTTCATACAATAATCGGCAGATAAATAACTAAACATTTTTCTTAAACAACTTCAAATGTTTTAACACTTAATCCACTACGGTTTTCAACTTAATAAGCTCTAAAATCCGGCATTACTTTTAAATTATGAAATGCGAAGGAAATGTTTTAATACCAAAATGAACGACAACTTGTTTTCAACTCGTTAAAATTTCAAACTCGTTTTAATAATCGACTTATTTTTACAAGAACATGAAACAAGATTTAGTTAAGTTTTTCTGAAGGGACATGTCAGATCCGGTCGAGGCTTGTGGGCCACGTGTAGGTGTTTCACTTATCATGCTTGATTCTCTAGTAGTCTTCAATTTTAATCATCAATGCACAATTAACTATGACTTACTCTAAAACATATCAATAAAAATCATAAATCAACAGAAATTCCATTCAAATCATAATATGAGATACTTACTTAGAACGAGGCATAATTCAGGGATTTTCAAATAATACTATAGCTAACCCCCACACTTAAGATGTACATTGTCCTCAATGTACAAAGATAAATAATAGCAATATAATCATATAATCATAAGATGGGGAGAGAAGTAAAACTTACTGAATTTTGGATGAAGTCATTGAAAAGAAACCGGATAGGATTAGAGGTGAACGTGGGGAAGTGTCTCGAACTGTTTGAAATTGAATCCTTGAAGTAGCCGGTCGAATTTTCTTGTGTCCTAAGCTAAATCTAAATGGTACGAAGAACAAGAATAATGAAGAATAAAAATAAAAATAAAAGTAAAATAATGGAAAATGAAAGAAGAAAAACAACTGGTAAAAAGGAAAGAAGAAGGGGGTTAAATAGAAATTATAGATCTGGTGGTTGCCCCTGCCCTTGTATCTTCCTGTGGTGGCCACACAGCCATGGCCACAGCTGTGTGGTATGGAAATCTGCACTTTGGTTAGTTTATGGTTAGGTGCTAAAAGAAAAAATGAAAAGAAAAAATAAAAAATGTAAAAATTAGTGGGGTTAGAGCTCGGGTTGCCTCCCAAGAAGCGCTTGTTTATAGTCTTAAGCTAGACTTTACCTCTCATTCGTATGGTCATGGTGGTTTAAGGAGGTGAAAATCATTTCTCATGCGATCAATTCAGTTATGGATATATAGTTTAAGTCGAGTAGTGTTTACCTCAAAAGTGTTGAATTTAGGATTGCTTACCTTGACTGTGCCGTATAGGAAGACATTAAGTACCTCAAAAGTGATTTCTTCTTTTTCCTTGAGGTCTGAATTGGTGATTCGAGGGTCTTCCTTATTCAACAATACATGATCCCCTATTTCAAAGTGATTTGTTGTTCCTATAAGCTCGTCTGGGGTTTTCTTCGGTTTCACTTCCTGTATTCCTAGTTTCTCTTTGAAGTGTGACTTCCCTTCGTCTGGTTCATTGATCTGAAGTCTTCGTTCTTCATGAATTTCTTTATGGATATGATGTTTAAGATCTGGCTCAGCTAGGTGATTTCGTGAAGCTTCCTATAAAGAAGGTTGAACCAAATGGTTATCAATGGAATTAACGTTCATACCTTTATTACTTGATGTTCTAGCTGAGTTGAGAGCTTGAAGAGTGATTGTTTCGTTGCCTACACAAAGTATGAGTTCACTGAACTGTTCCTTTGAATCGTCTCTTTTCATCGCTTCAGGATAAGGTATGCGAGGTTGGTACTCCTTGATTACCGGTTTCAGCTTTTCTTGTGTTACCTCTACTTTACCTTCGTCTACCTTGTTTTCTTGTATTGGATTAGGTTCATCTAACCTTTTACTGTCATGAGCTGTGATGGCTTGAATTTGCTCCTTTGGGTTAATGTCAGTGTTACTTGGTAGACGTCCTTGCGGTCGTTCTGACATTAGCTTTGCAAGTTGTTCGACTGCCTTAGTGACTTCCCTTACTGACTTAGTAAGTTCCCCGACTCGGTTCTCGGTGCTTTTAAATGTTTTCTCAGTATCTTGGAAGCGGTTTTCTGTAGCTGCCATGAATTTTGTCAGCACCTCTTCAAGATTTGGTTTCTTTTCTTAAGGATAGGGCTGATTTTGGAAATTTTGAAGAGGTTGTTGTCTTTGATTCCCTTGGTTTCCATGACCTCCCCATGAAAAAATTGGGTGGTTCCTCCAACCTGGATTATAATTGTTACTATATAGGTTATTATTAGATCTGAAATTGTTACCTATATAGTTCATCTGTTCACTCTCCGTGCTCGATTGGTAGGGTGGGCACTCAGAATTTGCCACAGTTCAACTTATGTTACACTGCATGACTGGATGTACCTGCGAAGAACACAAACTATTAAGCTGTTTATTCATCAATTCCATCTGTGTTGATAGCATGGTTACTGTATCGAGGTTGAAAACTATTGCTGATTTTGTTGGTTTTTGTCCTTGTAACCTGCCACTGATAGTTATTCAGTGACATCTCTTCAATGAACTCGTAAGCTGCTTCAGGAGTTTTGTTGTTCAGAGTTCCACCGGTGGCTGAATCAATTAGTTGCCTCGTTGAAGGGTTTACACCGTTATAAAAAGTTTGGACTTATAGCCATAAGGGTAAACCGTGGTGTGGACACATTCTCAAGAGATCCTTGTATCTCTCCCATGCATCGTAAAATGTCTCTAAATCCATCTGCAGAAAAAAAGAGATATCATTCCGTATTTGGCCGTCTTGGCCGGTGGGAAATATTTTAATAAAAATTTTTTGGTCATTTGGTCCCATGTAGTGATTGACCCTCGTGGTAACGAATTTAACCACTGTTTGGCTTTATTCCTTAATGAAAAGGGGAATAACCAAAGACGTATGGCATCATCAAAAATGCCATTTATTTTGAAAGTATCACAGAACTCTAAGAAATTAGCTATATGAGTATTTGGATCTTCGTCCTGAAAACCATCAAATTGAACAAACTGTTGAATCATTTGTATTATGTTAGGCTTCAATTCAAAATTATTAGCAGCTATAGCGGTCCTAACAATACTTGATTTTGCTCCTGTTAAATGAGGTTTAGCATAATCAAACATTGTACGTGGAGCATTGTTTTCTCCCACATCATGTGGTTGTGGATTATTCTTGTCCATCCCTTCAGTAGGATTGGATCTGCCTTTCTCGATTTTTCTCTATGTAATTTAGGGCTCGCCTAATTTCTCTGCAATTTCTTTGAGTGGTAGCTTCAATATCACTGTCGTATACTAAAGGTCCTCTCGGGTTCCTTCTAGTCATAAACTAGAGGTACCTGTTAAGAAAAGAAAGAAAGAAAAGTTAGCAAAATTAAAATTTAACCTAAAATAATAAAAGTAAAAAAATAATGGCTAAAGTAATAAAAATAGAGCTTTCTTAATATTTTAGTTCCCCGACAACGGTGCCAAAAACTTGATCGCTGTGAATCAGAGTCTTAAAAATTATAAAGAAAGAATGATCGAACCTAGAAACTAACTCTGACAACGATTAAATGCAAGTGTACCTATTGAACAATAGTATAGCTAAGGGAAGACTGGATTATCGAACCCAAAGGAACTAAAAGTACTAATACTAGCTTTCTTTTTATTATTTAGCCTAAAATGAATGAAGTTGTTATTTAATCTAATTTTAACGAACTACTAAGCTAAAGACACAAAGACAAAAAGAACGAATTGGGAAAATAACTTTAGGGAAAACTCAGTTGATTAAGACGATACCCTCAGGAAGAATCCACCTAGACTTCACTTGTTATTAAACCCTGAACTATATGATTTATTTTCTTAGTTTGATCCGTAAGACTCCCTAACGTATATTAAACCCTCTCCTGAGGCGAATAATGTCTAACCCTAGGTTAATTAGTGGAACTCTCGTTCTCTTATAATAACCCCCTTGAATAGCAGTAAATCGATCTATGGACTCCCATATTAGGTTTCACCCTAATCCGGCAAAATCTCGTCACCCTATCTCTAAGCGTGCGATCAACTCCGCTTAATTATGCTAGATCTACTCTTAAGCAGGGTCTATTCCTCCTCCACCTAAGCACATCAAATTTGGATTAAGCATGCATAATTAAGAACAACTAAGTATTTATCATATAATTTAGAAAACAATAACAAGATCCATTATATGTTTCATCTCCTTCAGGTTTCTGAAGGGTTTAGTTCATAACAAATAAAGAAAACATCTTAGAAGCAAAGATAAAACAAAACATAAGAAATCCCTAAAACCCCCTAAAGGAATTGAAGGAGAGATCTGCCGTCTTGAGTAGAATTTTGGCTTCTTGAGATGGATCAACTGGCTATCTTCGAGTGATTTCCATAATTCTGACCTTTTTGGCTTGGCTCCTTGGCCTAGCTCACCGCCCCGACAGAGGGCTTCTGCCGAACTCCCCTTCAAGTTGCCCCCCTTGGGTGTTTATATAGACTTTGAGATGCCTTTCTTGGCTTCCAAGTATCCTAATCCAAATAGTATTCCTATTTGGGTGTTTGAATAGGCTTTGGAATGTGTTTCTTTGCATCCAAGTATCCTTTCCCAAATGAAATTGCTCTTCCCAATGATAGGGACACAACCATGGCACACGCCCATGTGGATAGTGGCCAGGCCGTGCTCAGACTAATTTAATGAGGGACGACCGTGTGAATCGGGGTCAGGTCGTGTTCTAGATGATCAGTGGGGCACGACCGTGTGGGCTTTGGTCCAGGCCATTTCGATTTCTTCCTTGGCTCGATTTACTCTGTTTTGGGCCCGTTTCTCATTCTTTTTATCCTCGGGTGCTTTCCTGGGTATAAGACATGAAAATAAAGGATTAAGAATACCTTTTTACATAAATCAACGAATAAATCATCCAAAAGCATGCTAAATGTAGGATTAAAATATGTTACTTTTACGGTTTATCAATCCACAATAAACCATACGGAATCTTTCTTAGTAGGCATTAAGGGTAGCCCACTAAGAAAGTCCATGGTTGCCCTCTCCCACTTCCAGCATGGAATTTTAATAGGTTGCAGTAATCCAGAAGGCAACTGATGCTCAGCCTTCACTTACTGGCATGTCAAACACTTACCTACAAAATCGATAACCTCATGCTTAAGTGCTGGCCACCAGTACAGTTCACGTAGATCTCGGTACAACTTATTTCCACCAGGATGTATAGCTTATCGACTATTATGCGCCTCTCGCAGTATAGGCTGCCTTAACTCAAAATCCCTCAATACACAAATTCTCCCACGAAAGCATAATACTCCATCACTATTTAGCCCAAAATCCACAGTCTCTCCCTTATTCACCAATCAGAAACGAGGAATCAACGATTCATCCAGCAACTGCTTTTCTTTAATTTGATCAATCCAAGTCGATTTCACCTAAAGTTAAGCTAACAGACTACCATCCTCAAACAGGCTGAGACGAGCAAACATTGCTCTTAGATCAGATATAACCTTACGACTCAATGCATCTGCTACCACGTTGGCTTTTCCCAGATGGTACTCAATCGAGCAATCATAATCCTTAAGAAACTCTATCCATCTTCGTTGCCTAAGGTTCAACTCCTTCTGAATAAGGAGGTACTTGAGACTTTTATGGTCGATATAAATGACCGATTTCTCCCCGTACAAGTAATGTCTCCAAATCTTTAGTGCGAACACCACCACAGCTTGTTCCAAGTCATGAGTGGGGTAATTCACCTCGTGCGGTGTAAGTTGACGAGACATATAAGCCATCACCTTATCCTCTTGCATCAGCACACAACCCAAACTAGTGTGCAACGCATCACAGTAGATAATGAATTCTTTTCCTGCCTCTGGCTGAATTAATACTAGGGCTTCAGTTCGAATCTTCTTCGATTTCTCAAAACACTCCTGCTATTTATCAGTCCAATTAAACGGTACCCCTTTGTGCAGTAATTTAGTTAGGGGTGCAACAATCAGTGAAAACCCATCAGCGAACCGTCTATAATACCCTACCGGACCTAAAAACTTGAATCTCGAATCATCGACTTCGGTGGCTTCGATCTAATCTGACCTCAACTTTTCGAGGATCAATCCTAATCCCCACGGCAGACACGACATGACCCAAAAATGTCACCTCTTGCAGCCAAAACTCGCACTTGTTGAATTTGGCATAAAGCTGCTTTTCTCTCAATATTTGTAGAACAATTTGGAGATGTGAATCATGCTCCCCCTTGGTTCTTGAATACACCGGAATATCATCTATAAACACCATCACGAACTGGTCCAAATAGGGTTGGAAAACCCGGTTCATCATATCCACGAAAGCAGTTGATGCATTCGTTAACCCAAACGGCATGACTAGAAACTCGTAGTGTCCATAGCGAGTCCTGAATACAGTCTTGTACATATCTGCCTCCTTAACCCTTAGCTGATGGTATCCCGATCTAAGATCTATCTTAAAGAAAAATGAAGCTCCTCGCAGTTGATCGAACAAGTCGTCTATCCTTGGTAATGGGTACTTGTTCTTAATCGTTAGTTTATTCAATTGACGATAATCAATACACATGCGCATAGACCCATCCTTGTTCTTCACGAACAATACTGGTGCTCCCCACGGAGACACACTCGGTCAGATGAATCCTCGGTCCAGTAGCTCTTGGATTCGAGCCTTTAATTCTACAGCTCCTTCGGTGCCATCCTATAAGGGGCGATGGACACTAGAGCCGTTCCCGGTAGGAGCTCAATTGTGAATTCGACCTCATGGTTTGGAGGCAACCTCTGAAGCTCTTTAGAAAATACATCAAGAAACTCCTTTAGTTTTCTGACATCCCCAACAGATAAACTCTTAACATCAGATGTGCTGACATAAGCTAGGAACGCCTCGCACCCCTTGCGGACAAGTTTCTCGGCCCTTAATGCTGAGATTACATTAGATAAATAATCCCTTCGCTCCCCTATCACGACCACCTCCTCAATATTCGAAGACTTCAATACCATATGCTTAGCAGTGTAATCCAAATTCGCACGGTGTTTCACTAACCAATCCATGCCCAAAATGAGATCGAACTTGGCAAACGGTAGTTCCATCAAATCCGCCGGAAAGACAACCCCTTGGACCTCTAAAGGCACATCTCTAAATAGTTTATTAACTCTAACCGACTGTCCCAGTGGACTAATCACCGACATTTCCCTATCAGTAATTTTGAACTATATGACCAATGTTCCAGACACCGTACATGCAACATATGAGGGTGTAGACCCAATGTCAATTAAAGCAGTATATGGTACATTATGAATGAGAAACGTACCAGTTATGATGTCAGGAGCATCGTCATCCTCTTAGCGCTGAGTAGCATACACCAATGCTAGCTATCTCACCTCAGTGTTACTAGCACCTCTGCCCGATGCTCCACGACTTCTGCCTCTCGATGGCTGCTAACCACCTCTACCTGGCTGCACATAGCCCTGACCTGCCGCTCGCATCTGAACGGGCCCCCGAGGATAGTATTTAAACTGATGATCCCTGAACCCACATCTGAAGCACGGCCAAGTTCTTTTCCAGCACTCTCTCAAATGAGGTCTCCCATATTCAACGTATGGCTGCGGTCGACCAGTAACAATCGGAACCCTAGCTCGGGCTGGCCCATCAAACCTTGGCCTCTTCTTAGGCCCACCAGAAGAACTTGAAGGCCCAAAATTCCTCTTACTTCTACCCCTATCTTGCTCACGGTTCTAACACTCTGAGCGTTTCACATCCTCGGAAATCTTTGCCTTCTCAATCAGGGCAACAAAGTCCCTTTCCCTCTGCGAGGCTATCAGTACCCGCAACTCATCTCGAAGACCATCCTCGAACCGCACGCAGCGCTCATACTCAGTCGTAACTATGCCCCGAGCATATCGGCTCAACCGCAGAAACTTTGCCTCATACTCTGCTAAAATTTATTCCCCTGGATTAGACTCAAGAATTCCTTCCTCTGGGCATCCACATCACTCACCCCAACATACTTTCCTTGGAAGGCCGTCTTAAAGAAGTCCCATGTCAAACGATCGGTCTGCGTGCCTTCTTTCACGGCAAGCCACCATTGATATGCCTCATCCCGTAGCAAAGACACTGCTCATTTCAATTTTTACTCCACCGTACAATCGAGGTCATCCATTATTCGCTCGATAGCCTCCAACCAATATTTCGCCACATTAGGACTTACACCAGAAATGCCATTAAAAATTTTTGCCCTATTTGACCGGAGTCGTTCTGAGATTGACCCTCAGCCTACTGACCCCGTACTTGCTCCAGCAACCCTTTCAAGAACCTATAACATCGCTTGAGACAGGGCATCATCCCCACCGACTCAGTCATGAGACCCCGTCTCAGTCACTGGTGAAGCTGGTGCCTCCCTGTCAGGCATTTGTCCTGATGATGACGATCCAGCCCTAGCACCACGGTCTCTACCACGGCCATGTGTACCCTTCTACGACCTCTTATGCTCATATCCATATAGTGTATTTATCTGATTTAAGAGTTTTATGAATCAACTTATAGTTCTCATAATTATTAACAAATATTTTATGAAAAATAGTAATTAGGGTTGTTTTCGCAGATCGAATTTACAACAATTTTCAGTTTCCTATAGTCTCAGTTTCCTTAACTAAGGAGTTTCAGTATACTTCTACTATACCTAGTAGTTTCTCAGTATAGTCATTTCAGTATATAACAGAGTACAGTGTTAGAGAGCTTACAAATTTGGTGCCGAAGACTCGGTGTACCACACTTTCAGTAATATCACTACTTTCCAAACAAAAATTTAAAGAGATCAGAAAATTTTCAAAACCCATTCCACAGCCGAGTTTTGCAACCTAGCTCTGATACCACTAAATATAACACCCTAAACTCGGTCTAGACGTTATGACCGGATCTAGCATGTCACATCAAAGTGATGTTTGAAAACTATGCTTTCATCGAAAACCCTTCTTACAATTTAAACTTTCTACCATTTAAAACCCTATATTCCGTTGCTTACTTTTTAAAACACAATTTACTCAAAAACATTCTCTTGCAGAATATTATTATTATTTATAAATCCTTGTTTGTTGCGGAAGTTTAATTCGAAACAGTTGTGAATACGTGATATTTTGAAAACAGTAGTTATTGTTTTAAAATCCCATGTTTAATAAACTATGAGGTTGAAATTTAAAGAAACAGCATATAAAAGTTTAAAAATCACAAATGGCCTTATTACAAAATTATTAACCCAATAAATTAAACTAAAATAAAATTAAGTTGCTAGGTTTAACTTTAAAGCCAATTGGACGTGTGGCCACCTCTGAGTCCTTCGCAGCTCCAAATCTTCTAAGACTGGGGATTACCTGCACAGTTAAAGAAAAAGGTGAGTTAAGAGAACTCAGTGTGTAATCCCCTATTACGGTCACAGTTTGGGCCTAAGCCCTAAATCATAACAATGCAAACGAACATGTAACCCAACCCTTAAAAGCAAACTCAACACCCGTACCAACCATCTCACCATGTGGGGACCAAGTCGACCTACCCAGCCAACACACCGCCCATACCAACCAGTTCACCATGTGGGGACCACGTCGACCCACCCAGCCAACTTACCAATACTGTAGCCTAGCTGCTAACAACAATGCAGCAAAGCTGTTAATAACAATATACGTGGCAGAGCCCCTAAAATTAGAATATGTGGCGATGCCACTATAACGGTACTTCATCCAAATCAGAAAAACCCAACCCAATGCAGTATGTCATGTCATAACTAACCCATGTATACAGTGCATCTCAATCATAATCTATAATACAATTAATACACATACAACACTAGTACTACCACTAAGGGCACAACGGTCATTTAGTCAGTTAGGGGTAAAACGGTCATTTCACCCCATAGGGGTATTTTGGTAATTTTTACCTGTAGAGGGTATTTTGGTAATTTTAGTTCTATAATAGCCTTTTCGAAGGCCTACAGTCGCCTCGAGCGACATAGATACCCTTTTTGGTCAAAATGATGCAACTAGCCCAAAGCCTAATTTTTGGCCCAAGTGGACCCACATGCTCGTATGGCCCACACAGCCCAATATCGGTCGTGGTTATGCGAACCTCGTAGCCCATTTCATTATTTTCTTTTAACCAGGGACTTCACCCATGTAGGGCCCATTGCCCACACGACCCATCAAGGCCCATTATGACCTAAGCCCACGGAATCGTTCGTGGCGGCCTCTACGATCTAGCACCAACGATTGTGGCACGATTTATCCCTATGAGCGTTCGCACGCTCAAGGGTTCTCAGATGCTGAAAATACGACTTTTCAGCTTTTATCGTTATACAATAGCACAGAAGTGAACACAACCATATCCGGTGTTTAAATAGTATGGTAATAGGTGTATAATTACACACCTTGATTACGAGTGTGCCACAAATTCCTTAACACCGAACCTACATTAGAATAAGACTATCAGTTAGTCACCCCATCAACAGAGTTATCTTCCTTCCCCTCTACAAAAGTGGAAACCCTGCTTATACGTATATTGATTAACCAAATTTTGCTAAGTCCTCCAACAGTCGACGAAAATTAAGAACCCTTGAATGGACTCTGCGTTACAATCCACTGCTTAATAAAAGAGATAGAGTAAACATGTGGTTAAAGCCCACCTTGACAAGTACAAAGCGAGTATGCTTATCGAATTAAGGCTATGAATATGTATCGATTGCTTCCAAACGCTTGCCCCTTCCTACACTTCGAGTGAACCTACACACCAACCAAAATCAGACTACAAAAGATAGGGGAGATTCGGCACTATGAAAATAATTGAAGGAAAGTCAGTATATCTTACTCTTCAAATTCGGTAAGACAGGTTCCTTGAGTACAGTCCCAAAGATGAGACTTTAAAAGAAGGATAAGAAAAGATTGATTTCAGGTTTACTCAATTTAAAGGACAAAAAAAGAAACATTAAGGACAATACGAAAGATAGGTTCGCCTATCTAGAAGGGTACAGAAAAGATGATGAGAGGGAGAGAGGAGTTTTGACTCGTCCAAGATGTTGGCAAGAAGAGAAAGAACGAACTTGCACACCAATCAAAAAGGCAATGAAGCAAATGAGAAAAACAAAAGAATTGTAGGCAGGAAATGGGCAGCATTTTAGGGAATAATGAACGAATCAAAACTCGAATGGTAACAAGTTGCTTGAGAAGTCACCCTAGAAGGAAAAAACCTGAAAATGAACAAAAGAGAAGTAGAAAAGCACCAAAAGAATTTTTGGTTTGCACTCACACTCAAAGTTGCCGAAAATGCTCCCAAAAGACCCCCAGCCGAATTTGCAACATACCCACCTCTTAGCCAAAATTTTCATCCTAACAACACTCCCACTCTCATCCATCTCCACGGTTTCTTCCACTACAACCTCCTAGAATTGCTCCCATTAATCCTTTTGAAACTTTTGACCATTTCTCCAACTTCCCTTATAGAGTTTGATCCCAACTCTACTTTTTCCACTCTCAAGCCATAAAATAAAAGTCTTCAATTGCAATTTGTGGGATTCGAACCCCACTCATCCTTGTTATCCTATTGACGCCACACCACTAAGTCACATGCTCGTCTTGTGACCCCTAAATGCACACAAATATACTTAAGTCCTACAGCTAACAACCCTCTTCACTTTAGGGCCAAAAACTAAAATTTTTCCAAGGCTCAGACTCAAACCCAGGCCACCTTAGAACCCCAGAATACACTCAAATAGCTAGCCGTTCAAGCACAACATGAATTTTAAGAAAAACTTGCAGCCCCTAATTTTTGAGACATTACTGAAATGGTCCAAATTAGTAATGCATGTTTAGAAATGGTAGCAATGAGATTAAATATGCTCATGTTTAGGCATATTAGTTTGATTATGATTAAGGTGCCTTTATGGAATATTGGTTGAATGGATTTTGGTCATTTGAATTGGCCATTTTTTTTGTATGCATATTTTAGTATGTTTTGATGCCTTGGTCAAAGGTGCAAATGGCTTGTAGGTACATGCTTGAATGGGTGTAAGAAATGACTTGAATTTTGGCCAATTTCTTGTTCACATGACCTAAGACACGGGCATTTGTCTCAGCCATGTGTGACAAACGGCCATGCGACACGACCGTGTGTCCCTTTTAGGTTTAAAGGTTGCTTTTTGAAAGTTACACAGCTTGGTACACGGGCGTGTGAGGTTATTTCAAAGGTTACATGGCCTAGCACACAGGTGTGTGGCTTGGTCATGAGACCAAAGTCAAAGAGTTATTGGTCAGTTGTTTAATGGCATAGCAATAATATGAAAGCGTACAATGTCGATGCAAGTATAGTAGACAGATGTGAGTCTATCAGATATCGATCCTACAGGGATGGTTGTGTTTTGT
This sequence comes from Gossypium bickii, assembly GCA_025503065.1. NCBI lineage: Eukaryota > Viridiplantae > Streptophyta > Magnoliopsida > Malvales > Malvaceae > Gossypium > Gossypium bickii. The sequence goes on from CP106714.1 coordinate 50,857,739, forward strand.
CTATTAATGTTGGTGCAATAACTAGATAGAAATGAGATAGATTGTGAGGATAATTGTTAGAGCAACAACTTGAAAACAATAAAATAAAATATAATAGTGATAAATTGGGATCCTAAACATGAATCTTCATCAGAATACTAAGTGTAACAAGGTATAAAATGATAAGTGATTGTCGAGGCAATAAATTTCAATGTATATCTTACCAAGCGTCACTCCTCTATTTAATCTGAGACTTAAACATGCACATTAACCCCACCTTCAGATGATGGCAATATGGAACTATTAGGAACAAGTTAACTAAATTCCTTTAATCCTTACTCAACTTACTTTATAATGCTTGTTGGCTCAAACTATCACTGCACTTTCCAATATCAGTGATTGCAATAATACTTCTGCATTAAGAAGCATTCAAACCCCAAGATTAAACAATAAAAGCAAGATTGAATACGATAACATTTAACTAAAAATTCATGTGTACTTCCATACAAATAGAAAACATAGAGTAATCACCAGCATTTAGAAAGAAATAAGAAAGAATCAAGTGGAGAATACTATCCATAAACAACTCAACTGAATCTCTCTATTCCCTCTTGTCTCACACTTAGGTTTCCTCGTTAGAGGCTAATTTGCATCAATTTTCATGTTGGCTCACCCGTGAGAGGCTTAATCTGCCATAGCCGCAAGCTTCAAGGTAGGATGAAGAAGATAATGGTCAAGAAAAAGCTCTCTCTTCTTTTTTTTTTTCTCACGTCAACCTTTTATGTCCTCACCCAACAGTACAGGTGTCCTTTCCTCAGAATTATTCTATACTTGGACGTATAAGTTGGTTATACCAGATTAGATAGCTCATGCACTTTTAGTTCTTCTTCAGACAATTGTCAGATGCAGTGACAATTCTGGACGCTATCTAGAATTTACTTGTGCAGCAACATTAATGCAAAAAGATAGCAAAATTAAGGATAAAATAGGCTAGGATTCACTGAGTTATAAAATGCAATTTACTAAACTGAAAATGCTAAAATATATGCTAAGGATAAATTAATGGGAACAATTTAACCAATAAGAAAGGGAAAAACCTATGTTCTTTCTAGTGCTATCACACCCCCAAACTTGAGTTTTTACTTGACCTCAAGTAAAACAAAAACTAGCAAGGCTACAAAAATTTTACTAAGGTAAATGATTATCTAGCAACTTGAACCCTCTAAATTTCCAATGAATGAATCACATTCAGATGAAAGAAGATTGCATCGATAATATATAAGCATGAATGAATAAGGTTGCAACTTCATCAATGCTAGCATCATGATTCAAACCCTAAGTTCTATCTACCAATACAACATTTATTGTACCATACTAAGTATTTGTTTATTATATATATATTTCGAAATAAGGGATATCATTGCATTACTGTACCCTTGTTCCTGAGAAGTAACGATGGAGTGCAACAAACCCTTAGGGAGTATGTAATTGTGCTGACAGACACTCGTACAACGACAGCCTTTGGCTAGATTAATTTTTCTAATGCTTGTATTAGAGTGTTCCCTCTTTAACATTCCATATTACACCCACTTTGGAGTTTATCTAATTTATAACTATATACATAAGTAGATGTAAAAAGTAGATTCATTCAAGATTTAAGGAATGATAGCAGTCATCTATTACAAATGCAACCTAATCCATTCATTAAAGAATTGAAGCTACAACCTTCTGATAAACCGTGATATGAACATATTTTAATCCTACATTTAGCATACTTTTGGATGATTGAAGCCTTGAATTGTGTAATTTGGTGCTCTTAATCCTCTGTTTTCATGTTTTATACTCAGAAGAGCACCAGAGGATGAAAAGCATGAGAAACGGGCCCAAAACAGAGTAAATGGGCCATAAAACAAAATCAACACGGCCTGGGCCCAAGACCACAAAGTCGTGCCTCATCAACAGACTCGAACACAGCCTGGCCATGATTCACACGGGCCTGTGCCATGGGCGTGTCCCTGATGTGAGAAAGAAGAGTTTCAGTCAGATTAGAGTACTTAGAGGCAAAGAAAGACATTCCAAAAGCCTATATAAACACCCTAGAGGCCGACCTTTAGGGGGTGTCCAGCTAGGCTAAGGAGCCGAGCCAGAGATGCCAGAGTTGTGAAATTTACTCAAAGAAAGCCAGTTGATTCATCTCAAGAAGCCGGAATCATACTCAAGACGGAGGATCTCTCCTTCAATCCCTTCAGGGGGTTTTAGGGTTTTCTTATGTTTTGTTTTATCTTTTCTTTTGAGATGTATTCTTTTACGATTACGAACTAAACCCTCAGATACCTAAGGGGGATGAAACCTAGATGAATCTTGTTATCATTTGCTGAACTATATGATAAATACTTGATTTGTTCTTAACTATGTGTTCTTAATTGTTGTGTTAATATTTTCGGGATATTGATTCAAGTACTGATGTGCTTAGGTAGAGGAGGAATAGACCCTGCCTAAGAGTAGATCCAGCATAGTTGAACAGAGTTGCTCGCGCGCCTAGAGATAGGGTGACAAAAATCTGTCGAATTAGGGTCAAACCTAATATGGGAGTCCATAGATTGAGTTACTGCAATTCTAGGGGTTTTAATTAGAAAGAGATTTCAATTAATCAACCTAGGGTTAGACGTTAGTTGCCTCGAGAGAGGGATTAATATACATTAGGGAATCCTACGGATCAAGTCAAGTGAATAAATCATCTTGTTCAGAGTTAGATAACAGGTGAAGTCTAGGTGGATTCTTTCTCGGGTATTATCTTAATCAATTGGTTTTTCCCAAAGTTATTTTTCCCAATTCATTCTCTTTGTCTTTGCATCTTTAGCTTAGTTGTTAGTTAATTTTAGATTAGATAAAAATTCCTTTAATTCTTAGGGTAAATAATAAAAAGAAAGTTAGTATTAGTACTTTTGGTTCCTTTAGGTTCGACAATCCGGTCTTGTCGCTAAGCTATACTATTGTTCGATAGGTGCACTTGCCTCAAGTTATTGTCACAGTTAGTTTCTAGGCTTGATCCTTCTTTTTATAAATTTTTAAGACTCTAACAAACGATCAAGTTTTTGGCGCCGTTGCCGGGGAACTAAAATATTAAGAACACTCAATTTTTATTAATATAGCCATTTTTATTTTTGCAATTTATTTTTATTTTTATTCTATTTTTAACTTTACTAATTTTCCTTCTTTTATTTATTCGTAGCAAGTACTTCTAGTTTATGACTAGAAGGAACCTAACAGGAGCCCCCCTAATTTACGACAGTGAAATAGAACATACCGCTCGCAGAAATCGAAGATGATGTCACTGAATAATTATCAGTGGCAAGCAATGAGAACAAAGCCTACTAAAGCAGCCGATGTTTTCAACCTTGACGCGGTCACCATGTTATCAAACCAGTAGAACTGATAAATAAAAAGATAGATTGTTTATGTGGTTTTACGCAGGTACATCCGGTAATACAGTACGATACAAATGGAGGAGGGGTGAGCAATATAGAATATCCACCCAAGCGCTGAACACGAACAAGTCAACTATATGGGTAACTATTCTAGACCTCAAAATAATTGTTATAGTAACACTTATGATGCAGGTTGGAGGTACCATCCCAGTTTCTCATGGGGTGGCCAAGGAAATCAGAGACAACAACCTCCTCTAAACTTCCAACAACAACCCTACCCACAGGAAAATAAACCGAACCTTGAGGAGATGCTGACGAAATTTATAGCTGTGTCAGAAACTCGTCTCAAAAACACCAAAACAACACTCAAAAATCAAGAAGCATCGATTCAAGGGATCAAGAATCAGCTAGGTCAGCTTGCTAAGCTGATATTAGAAAGACCACAAGGAATCTTGCCTAGTAACACCAAAACTAACCCAAGAGAGCAACCTCAAGCAATAACTGCTCACGATAGTGAAGGGTTAGATGAACAAAAATTAAGGCAAGAGCTTGTGGTAAGTGAAGGTAAGTTTAAGGTAAGCCATGATTTACCAAACATGGTAATTACAAAGTACCAAGCTCGTGCGTCATACCCTAATGCGATAAAGAAAGACCACACAGAGGAACAATTCGATAAATTTCTTAAACCTCCAAAGAAGTTACATATTAAATTGTCGTTTCTTCAAGCTCTTTCGCAGATACGACATCATAGACCTCATGTCGATAAAGAAGAAATTCATGAGTAACGAAGGCTTTGGATCGATGAACTAGACGGGTGGAAGACACACTTCAAAGAGAAACTAAAAGCACACGAAGCAAAAACAAGATAACTCCACGACAAACTTAATGATGGGACAACCCAGCTTAAGATAGGAGATCAGGTACTCAAAATCTTCCCAGATGGAACAATCGAGGTAACTAGTCCTAAATCCAGTACTTTTAAGGTAAACACTACTCGACTTAAACTTTATATCAATAACCGAATTGATCACATGAGAAAGGATTTCCACCTCTTCAAACCACCATGATTGTGCGAATAACAGGTAAGTCTAGCTCAAGACTTTAAACGAGCGCTTCTCGGGAGGCAACCTGAGCACTAACACCATTAATTTTTACATTTTTATCTTTTACTTTTATTTTCAGTGCCTAATTATAAACCGACTAAAGTGAAAATTTCTACATCACACGGCCTTACACACGGCCGTGGCCGTGGCCGTGTGGATACTACGTATGTACGTATTGACATGGTAGAGATAGTATGACACAGGATGAAAAATATCTTCAAACCACGGCCCTCAACTGAACACCATGGCGGTGCAATGCGGCCGTGGCTGACACTGTTTTACCAGACACGGGCGTGGCGACCTGCCCATGGGCTTGGGAGAAACTAATGAAGCATAACACGGCCATGCGACACGGTCATGTGACTGGACACGCCCACGATACACGGGCGTGGGGACGTACCAGACCTGACGTTTCTATTTAAAACCACCCCTCCCCTCTCCCCACCTACCCCAATTCTCCTTCTTCCACAACTTTTACACTCCCTTCCCTTGTCATTTTCACCTTTCTTCATACTTCTAACTCTTGATTTACACCATAGCCATGTCGAAGAAGCAGAAGGATCCAAGCACAGTCTCCCTTTGTGAGACCGATCTACATAAGTTCATGTCGGTCGCTTCATTAACTCGACAAGAAAATGACCTTTGAGTCCATTTAACTTCTCTTTTCATTTTCACTTCTCCTTTATTTTCCTTTTTCTTAATTTTCTTTTACTTAGTTTAATCTATTCTATTTCATTTGCTTTGATTTAGGTTCTAAAGGCTGCTAGGGAATCACACCACGACCAAGACCATAGCCACCCCACCGCAGCCTTAGAAATCACACCCACCTCGCAAACCATCCAACAATAAGGACTCTTCGGTCTATTCATCTTTTCTTTTAATTATATTTTTCTTTCTATTTTCTTTCTCTTTCTCTTTATCTTTCTTGTCTTTAAATATATATTTAGTATATTTTGAATTATTATTATTATTTCCTGGCTATTTCTTCACGAGCTTCCCAATTTCTTCATCTAGCGTAGAGCTCGGTAGCAGCCACCACACCACGGGACTCTCAACTCAAGGAAACCATCCAAATTCAACTCTCCCTTTCTCTTAAATTTCATATATATCATTGTACATTGAGGGCAATGTACATTTTAAGTGTGGAGTTGAATATTTATTTCGAGAAAGTGCCTAACTTTCTGCATTATTCTTAAATCCTTGAATGATATGTTGCCTTTAATTAGTTTTCTCACATTATTATGACAATGAAATTTCTTGTGATCCATGATTTTCTTTGATATGTTTTGGATTAAGTCATTGATAATTGTGCAGTGATGATTTAAACTTTAGGAGATTAGAGAATTAAGCATGATGAGTTTATTTTCAAAAATTAAAATTTTGTTAGGTTGTCTACCTAAATCTAATTATTACCTTGAAGTTTGAAATTTACAAGATTGATATCAAAAAACCCATAATTCTTGTGAGATTTTGAGCCTTTTAGAGCATACATTCTTCCGTTCTCACTTTTTATTATGAGTGTGTCAACATTGATTTGTTATTCTAGAACTTGCTTTGATTATACTTGTCGAGACCACAGCTTTGATTTGATATATAGAGATGATAAAGGCACCTAGGATTTAACCCACTCACTCCACTAAAAGCCTACCTTCATAATTAACCCCTAGTGAACCCCCTTTGATCCTAACAACCCTTTTTATTGACTCACCCACTAATATTAACCTAAAACCCATCCTGTATTTATTATCACCATTCCTTGACTCCCTTTTTGTCGAGATTTGATTTTGAACAGTTTCCTAACTATGTTATATATTTCAGTTGTTAAAGTTCTTTCTTATTATTGTAATGATTTGTTTTTTAAAAAAAAAAAACGAAGTATATTCAATATTAGCTTTATGTAATTGAGCTTATACGTTTAAGTTCCACATCTTGAGAAGAAGCTCATGTTATGAGTATTACAAGCTTTCAATTGATGTAATTATTTAAGGTTAGTTCATTTTTCTAGTTAGGTAACTTGTTAATTCAATCTCGATTCTAACCTTCTAATTCAGCCTTTATCCACACCTTTAACCCAAGCCCCATTACAACCCTTTTTAAAGACCTTTTGATTTGTGTATCATCTCATTTTACAGTGCTGGAGATTTGATTCTCAGGTAAACTTATGGGATTAACTTTTCATGTTCAAATTTTGAGTGCTTAATTTTGAACCTTAAAAGCTGTGAGTGATTTGAGTGAATCTGTAGTGAGGATGTCAACTCTTGTCAATTTTGAATCAGAGGTAATTATTTAGGCAAAAGGAAATGCCTATGTTTTCATGCTATAAATGTATGACTTTGATTGTTTGAATCTTTAGGACCCTTTGAGTTAAATTATCAATGTATGAATTATCTTTGAATTATGATGAAACATTATTGATGAATATTATGAACCAAGGAAGTTTGTTTTAATTATGAGTTGAGAATTTCACTTGAGGACAAGCAAATGCTTAAGTGTGGGGGTATTTGATAAACCGTGATATGAACATATTTTAATCCTATATTTAGCATACTTTTGGATGATTTAAGCCTTGAATTGTGTAATTTGGTGCTCTTAATCCTTTGTTTTCATATTTTATGCTCAAAAGAGCACCGAAGGATGAAAAGAATGAGAAACGGGCCCAAGATAGAGTAAATGGGCCATAACACTAAATCAACACGGCCTGGGCCCAAGACCACACGGCCGTGCCTCATCAACAGACTCAGACACGGCCTGGCCACGATTCACACGGGCGTGTGCCATGGGCGTGTCCCTGATGTGAGAAAGAAGAGTTTCAGTCAGATTAGGGTACTTAGAGGCAAAGAAAGCCATTCCAAAAGCCTATATAAACACCCTAGAGGCCAATCTTCAGGGGGCGTCCAGCTAGGCCAAGGAGCCGAGTAAGAGAGGCCAGAATTTTGGAATTTACTCAAAGAAAGCCAGTTGATTCATCTCAAGAAGCCGGAATCATACTCAAGACGAAGGATCTCTCCTTCAATCCTTTCAGGGGGTTTTAGGTTTTTCTTATGTTTTGTTTTATCTTTTCTTTTGAGATGTATTCTTTTACGATTATGAACTAAATCCACAGATTCCTGAGGGGGATGAAACCTAGATGAATCTTGTTATCGTTTGCTGAACTATATGATAAATACTTGATTTATTCTTAACTATGTGTTCTTAATTCTTGTATTGATATTTCTGGGATATTGATTCAAGTACTGATGTGCTTAGGTAGAGGAGGAATAGACCCTGCCTAAGAGTAGATCCAGCATAGTTGAGCGGAGTTGCTCGCGCCGAAAATCTGCCGGATTAGGGTCAAACCTAATATGGGAGTTCATAGATCGAGTTAATGCAATTCTATGGGTTTTAATTAGAAAGAGATTTCAATTAATCAACCTAGGGTTAGGCGTTAGTTGCCTCGAGAGAGGGATTAATATACATTAGGGAATCCTACGGATCAAGTCAAGTGAATAAATCGTCTGGTTCAGAGTTAGATAACGAGTGAAGTCTAGGTGGATTCTTCCTCGGGAATTGTCTTAATCAATTGGGTTTTCTCAAAGTTATTTTTCCCAATTCATTCTCTTTGTCTTTGCATCTTTAGCTTAGTTGTTAGTTAATTTTAGATTAGATAAAAATTCCTTTAATTCTTAGGCTAAATAATGAAAAGAAAGTTAGTATTGGTACTTTTGGTTCTTTGGGTTCGATAATTCGGTCTTGTCGCTAAGCTATACTACTATTCGATAGGTGCACTTGCCTCAAGTCATTATCACAGTTAGCTTCTAGGCTTGATAATTCTTTTTATAAATTTTTAAGACTCTGACAAACGATCACCTTCTATCAAATTTATCCAACTCATTTATGGATAATTCACATGATTCAAGAATTAAGCATCGAACGTACCAAAAATTTTCAAACAATTTTCATTAACTATAATTAAACCTTGCATGCTTCATTCCTGAAATAAATTTGAAATGTGGGTGCATTTTCAAGCCCCACGCATTCCTCCAAACTTAAAGTTTGCATTGTCCCCAATGCACTAACATGAAAATGTAATGACAATAAAATGCAATAACAATGTGAACTTATCAAAATAAAACTTACAACTACATGCAATGCATGAATACTACAGCGAAAGCTTAAAATAAACTAAGTTAGTTATCCTTAGCCATCAATGTGGCTGCACAATGTTTCTTTCTCTTCTTTTCTTTGGGCTTCGCACGGTCCCTATAATGCTCTTCAGGTTCTAGCTCTGCCTTGACATCATCGGCTGCTTCTTGTGTAGGAGAGGCCACCTGTAGTGGTCCAGTGTAGACCACTATTGCCAATGAATTTCATTGCTCCTCACTGGTTAACTTAGCAACTTCCACCGGTCTTACTCCATTTCGCTCCAAATTATCAATATTTGCACCCACAGACTCGGGTGTGGTGACAATGTTCACAATAAAATCTTCCTTTTCTTTTTCTTTTTCATTTTCTACAACTTCTTCTTCAGCAACAACTTCCACTTCTGCAGTAGCAACTTCTTTCTCAACAGTAGTGTCCTCTTGATCAACATAAATACCATCCTTGAACAAGCTATCAATCTTTCGCAGGCATTCTTCAATGTCATTGGATTCATCTTCTTTGTCATTATTAGAGGCCTGCACAATAGGAGGGGATGCCATCGATCTATCTCGATCGTCTAGGTCGTCATCTGCAGATGAGAGTTCATAATTTTGAATGACTGGTGGAAACACTAGGAATTCTGGTAGTGAGGATGGGCTTAATTAGCTTAATGTGGCTACAATAAAACTGTTCCAGGCTTTGGTATAAGCATAAAAAAAATTCTGGGATTTCTCCATATCCTCTATTGTAGCGACAAGCCTGTTCTGCCTATTGTTGATGGAATTGACCATTTCTTTGATATCTTTCATTTTGCGACATAATGATGTCTCTACATTCAGGTTTGTTTCTTTGCTGTCGCCTTTGGTTTTGCCCTTCCTTGTCTTGTTTGTTTCTACCTCCTTCAGTATTAGCTTATCTTTGTCGCGAGTCATTCTTTTTATAGAGGCTTCATTGATCGGGCCCTTATTTTCTAGGACTTCCTCACCATCACACGGCATGATTCCTCTTTGTTGGCACAATAACATCGCCAATGATGGGAAAACCAAGATTCTAGCATGCCTTGCGACGCAGTCAGCAATTTCCTGGTGAATTATTACGCCAACATCAATCTTTCTACCCTTGACGATGGAATGTATCAGACATATTCTATCGAGGGTGATTGTGGTGCTGTGAGTAGAGGGCTTTAGCCTGCAGTTGACAAAATGAAACCAGATTTTACTTTGTAGCATCAGGAAGCGACAATGCATCGTATACTTCTTTTAATGGTAACCCGTTCACAATGCTCTTTCGACACATATGTAACACCCTTTACCCGTATTTAACGCCAAAATAGGGGACGAGGCATTATCAGACTTAACTTGCTTAGACATTCAACTTTAAGCTATAAAATTCGTCCCAATTTAAAACCTTTTCATTTACAATCGTAACATCCCTATCATGGGTCTACGAGACCTTAAACACATACTCTGGATACTTTAGGACCAAACTGGAACATTTAAACACTTAGAAAATTTTGACATAAAATAGGGCCACAAGCCCGTGTGACATCTCACACACCCGTGTAGAATTAATTCTCAATTCAAACCTACAGGGATTTTCACACGGCCAGACACACACCTGTATCTTTGGCCCGTGTGCTCCACACGGCCTAGACACGCCTGTGTCCTTGCCTGTATGTAAAAACCTGAGTATTCTATTTGTGACGTCAGCAACCTTATGAGGGGCACATGGCCCGTGTGCTGGCCTGTGTGATGATTCAAATTCTTGTAACTAAATGTAGGGGACAACAGCCTATTAACACACCCATGGGGGTTGATCGTGTATAGCATACGGTCTAGACACATGCCCGTGTGTCTACCTGTGTGGACCAATTCAATGCTATTTTCCAAGCCATTAAGCCACCCTCACTTGTACACATTCACACACCATTACATAACATTCTCAAATCACTAATTATAACACTTGAATAATGAAAATCAAACCATCTTCTCATATACGAGGGAGAACTATCACTAGCACCATTACAATTGATATGAGCCATCATCCATGGCTATACACAACCAACCCATAACTCTTGTCGGCCAACACATGTGGCTACTTTCACTATAACTTAATTAAACTAAAATAAGATCCCTATACATGCCATATCTCCAAAAGACTTGAAACCTCATACCCAAATGACTACTCGATAGTGTGAAAACATCTCCGGCGGCCTCCAACCCGAGCTAGTTAAGTTAACCTATAAGAGATAGGAAAGGAAGAGAAGTAAGCAACAATGCTTAGTAAGTTCATATGCGAATAATAATCAACTATTGACATTCACTGATTATACTCAACCACATAGGTGTTATAATGAGATTTACTGATCTCATGGTTACCCATTCAATCACTCGTAATGCTTACTCATTCTGTCTCTTACCACATTCCAACCGTTTGGCAAATGTAATACTTTCATTTATTAGCATGCAATCCCGGCATTCATCACTACAACAATCCATGAAACATATACTTAAACAATTTACCAATGCTCTATTCAGAATAATACCAAACCCTCGGTGGTTCCGCACACAGCCCACCATTTAATAATTTATAAGGTGGTAACGCACATAGCCCACCATTTAATAATTTATAAGGTGGTAACGCACATAGCCTACCATTTAATAATTTATAAGGTGGTAAAGCACATAGCCCACCATTTAATAATTTATAGGGTGGTAACGCACATAGCCCACCATTTAATTCAAAGCATGATGGTGTTGCACACAGCCCATCGGTAACAAATAATAAGGTGGTATCACACACAACCCACTATTAACAATATTGGTGATGGTATCGCACACAGCCCATCACTAACATTTTATAAGGTGGTATCGCACACAGCCCATCACTAACATTTTATAAGGTGGTATCGCACATATCCCACCGTTATTACACATTCATAGATATTTATCCACATACCTTTCCCTATTTCAAATGTTCATCCGGGAACATCCTCACACACTATCATTCTTAATTAAATTTCTACAATAATCATTTGCTTTCATGCAATGCATTTATAAATACCACATATGCAATTAGTATGCATCATTTACACATAGCTCACCATAGGTTCATCATATACTGAACTCACCTCAATTGAGTTCTGTCACATACCTGTACCTCTCGTGGTTTAACCACATACTTCCTCATTTTCAACATACCGGTTGATTTATTCACAATCCTAGAGAACACTTTTGAGTCTCATATATATATATGTAGTATCTTATCAACATCCTACCCCTGATAGGGTATCACACGAAATATCATAATGATGCCATGTCCCTGACATGGTCTTATACGAATTCTTACACCGAGGCCATATTCCAAATATGGTCTTACACAGAACCCTAATTATCATCATATCATGTTATTTGCATTCCCACTATTCTTAGATTAAAATTAAGACTTTCATTTCTTGACATCTCATCAAAACGTATTTAACGTATACATGGAGGCAATAAACAGTTTATACAACATCAAAATATTAAATACCTCACTTAGAGTTGCATAATTTAGCACATGAACTTACCTCGATACCGAAAAGGGCAAAAAGGGACCTATTTGTCCACATTTCTCTTTTCTCCCGTTCTAGGTGCGAATTTCATTTTCTTTGATCTAGAACAATAGAATTTACTCATTCAATCATTTTATTAATCATAATACATCATAATCTATACTTAGATAAAAATGACTATTTTGCCCTTACACTTTGGCAAAATTATGATTTTTCCCCTAGGCTCGTAAATCACTTTTACAAGCCTAGCTGAACATTTAATCCTCTTACAACTACTCAAAAATCCAACTATTTCATGTATTACTAAACAAACTACAGCATTTGCATTTTAGTCACAATTAGGTGTTTTCATAACAACACCTTTCACAAAAGTTGTTTCTCATCTTCCTAACATTCATTTTCTTCCATAAAAACTCAACCATATTGCAAATTAGTCCCCTCATTAGCTAGCTTAAGCTTTGGGGGGTTCCAAAAGTACAATTTTTATCAAGAAAAGTCACCAAAATCACTTACTTGCAAGGAGGAAAGCTTGGCTGAAATTTTGTCTTCCAAAACCCTTCAATTTAATAAAAATGGGAAGAAGATATTTTTGGTGGGAAGAAGATGAATAAAAATGGGTGATATCATCTTTTCTTATTTTATTTATTTCCTCCAATTTAGTCCACCTAACCCACCAATTTTGACCAATTTGAGACCATTGTCCACCTATGGCCGGCCATCACTTAAAACAAGGCCTAATTGCACATTAGGGACCTCCAATTACTATTCTTTATGTAACACCCTGGTTTAGGGGCTAGGCAATTTGGGTAGAATTCATGTGTTGGAAGGTTTTGGGGTGTTTTTGGATGTGTTTTAAAGGTTCAAGAATGCTTGGATGAAAGGGGAAGGCTTTGGAAAATTTTGGATTTTTTTTTGTGTAAAAAGGGGAAACTGGGCCAGAAGGCCTTAAAATAATTTTATGGGGTTTGAGACACATGAAAGGCTTTGGCAAGGTGGCTTCATGCGCATGCTAAGGAATTGGAAGTAGGGCCATTGAGGGCCTGGGTTCGAGTTTAGGCGGCAACAAAAGTGGCGTTTTATTTTTTTTGTTTTGGGCGTTGGGCTTAGTAAGGCCTTAAAGATATATGGTGAGGAATTCGGACAAGAAAGATGGGCTAGTGGAGTGGCTCTCATACGCCACTTAGGCGCTGGAGGAGAGCAAGGGCGCAGGTTCGAGCGCCTGGAGCTGCATGTTAGCGCTTTTATTTTTGTATGGTGATGGGCTGAAGTAGGAAGGGGTTGAAAATAAATGTGGGGGCTTTATGACATGAAATTCAATGAGGCCGAGTGGCCTGGGCGTTGGGGGAAAGGTGTGCAGTGACGGAGTTCGAGTTCGAACCAAGGCAGAGGCATTTGGAGTTTTATTTTTATTTTACTCTTATTTGGCAGCAGCTTGGTAAGGGGATTGGACGGCACATGGAACCTGCAAGTGGGGATAATTATTAAGATTAGTTTTGTTTTAATTCGGCTGGAAGGAGTGATAAGGGTGGGTTTTGTTTATTTTTGATAATGGTAGGATAATTGTAGAAGTACTTTAATTAGTTTAAAATTAGTAAATAGAGATAATGGTTGCTATTGGAATTCGATCAGGAGATAAAATAGGAGGAAAAATAGGCATTTGGGTGTTCTAATTATTTTTGAATAATTTTAAATTAGTGGTTGGGAGCTCTTGAAGGTGGCAGCCGAAATTGGGAGTCTTCAAGGGGGAAGCATGTGCCGAATTTGTTATTTGATGGGCAGCTTCCTTCTTGAATTTTTTTTGACCCTTTAGCCGAATGTTTAATCTCCTCTAGGCCTTCATTTTCTTTTTCTTCTCATACTTTATTCTCACCAAAACCGTCCCTCCTTCTCACCTGTTTATTTGGCCGAAACTACAGGGTCATTTAGCCGAATATTCCATTTGTTTCTCTCCACTTCATTCAAGCCGAAATCACCCCTAAAAGCTTACCTTGGCCGAACATTCCAACTCCATTTAGGAGTCATTGCCGAAACATTTAGCCTCTCATTCTCCCTGCTTTGTTTACAAGTCTCTGGTTCCAGAACCTATTCCTTGTGGTGGCCGATTATTGGTTGGGCAAAGGTTGGAACGTTGGGTCGTTTCTTTAGTCGTTGAGAAAGGTAAAGATTTATGTTATTAACCTATCTCTTTTAATAGTGGTTAATCAAAGGGTTGGCCTTAGTTTGGTGTGGCCGAATGTTCTCGAGGGCCTCAAGTGTTATGTTTCTAAGTTTAGGGCCAAATCTAATATGGTATTATTATGGGTTGTTTAAGGTGGTGTTTGTGCAGAGTTAGTCAAGCAACATTTCGGATTGGATCGTTTGTGCTATTAAGGTGCGTAATCAACGCACTATTTCTACGATTGTTGGTTTGTTAAATGTGCTTACATATATATGTAATGTGTGGTTGCCGAATGTGATGGCTTGTGTGGTGGATGGTTATTTTGGGTAACCGTATGTCAGGTGAGTAAAGTCTTTTGTATGAAATTATTTATGATAAATACATGATTTGGTATTTAACATGAGATGCCTTCTCTTTTGTTATGATCTGACATATTACCTTTTACATACATATACGGGAGGTGGATTGATTCGGTGGAGGAAGAAGTGTACACATGATGTACGTGGTCTAATATTGGCTCAGGCTACAATAGTGCTTGATGGTTAGCTTTGTGCTACCTCAAGGGAGATGTTGGCTAGGTGCCCATCTCGGCGGTTGATGGCTATGTGCATTACCGTGAGCGGATCTTGATATCGGGATCACTTTGGTTGATCGGTGGCTCAACCACGGCCTTGAGCGATGAGTTTGCCAAGGAAGGATTTTGGATCACGATGTGATCGGTGGTGGTTTATCCACGGCCTTAGCGCGGAGTCCGCTAAGGTTGGTGTCACGGTTGGATATTAGGTGGGGCTGAAATGCATTCTTGCATGAATCGTTTTGATGGTCGTGTGGGTATGGGCCAAGCCCATACGTCCGAAAATCGTGTGTTGGTTATGCACCGAGTCGGTGGACTCACTCTATTTTATTAACCATTTCGGGTGATCGTAGAATTGGACCGGGATCGAGAGAGGACATGGTGGCCCATGCCGAAGGAGAAGTTTTTTTTTAGTTATATTGAATATTAAGTATTTCATTAAAATAATGGTTGTAATAAAGGCCGTTTTAATTTATTTATTATTTTGGTATTACTTTAACTATGGTTTATTTAATTTAAATTGTTATGAATAAAAGATTTTAATCCTAGCAATCTATTTATGAAGAATATGTTCAATAAAGTTTTTCTAATTCAGCAAATTTATAACTTCAAAGTTTTTCATAAGATAATAAATGAACAAGGTTTCCAAAAGTTAATTACTTCCATGTTTTATTCGAAAGTGAAAAAGATTTTCAACCGTCTTTCCCCAGTGACATAACCAGATTCGGTCGTAGTGAATGGGTCGGGTTTGGGGATGTTACAGTTTGGTATCAGAGCCCGGTTCAAAACTCGGCTTTGAGGGTTTTGGGCCCAAAAACATTTTTAAAAAATGGGTTTTTTTTGAAACATGGGCTTTTAAGAAAATTTTCACGTTATACTGGCATGGTACCTGTACCTCCGACCCGAAGTCCACCAGGTAAGTACTTCTAACTCTTGAAGTGATTTGTTTGTATGATTTATTATGGGCTTAGTTTGGGCTCGTAGATTAGGATAGTAGGACTATTGGACCCTAGGATTAGTTTACTCAAACATGTGCATAAGACTTTAATTGATTATTAAACAAACCTGTGAAGTAAGTCGCCGAGTTAGGGTGTGGCAACCACTGTACGCATGTCTAGGAGTGGCATTCAGTAAGAGCTTGGTATTTAAGCAGTCCTAGCGACTCACCTCCTCTTTACTCGAATCCTACCTGGTGCGTAGCTACGGTTCACCTTAACCAAGAGGACTTGTTCATAGGCTAAACCGATTATTAAAACCCGAAAGGGAATTAGCCTTGCTGTTTTCTAAAATTTCCTGTTTTAAAATTTCAAATTTACCCCTTTGGTTTGTGAAACCTTAAATCCGATTTTGAAGGACGTCTTTCTTTCGATTTACAAAATTACCAAAATGCCCTTAGTGGCAAAATTACCAAAACGCCCCTGTATTGCAAAATTACCGTACTACCCTCAACTTGTGATAAAATGATTTTTACTTTACAAAATACCAGAACCTCGGAATTTCAAATATTAAGATACCCTGGTTTGTGGAAATTTACAAAAATACCCCTAGTTGATAAAATTACCAAAATACCCTCGATTTCTAAATCTCCAGATTTCTCTCGATCTTTTACTGAAATATCTCCATCTTAGCTTTGTGAAATCATCGTGATTTGGAGAATTTACTGAAAATGCCCATGATTTACAAAATTACAAAAATAACCTCTTTTCAAATTTTTGCAACACATTTTGGTTGGAAAACAAAATTGGTTCAAGATGACCCTGAGATTTTGTAAATTTTGAAATATCTTTAAGTTGGAATTTTATTTTCAAAATTTACCCTGAGATATTACCGATATACCCCTTTAAGAAAAATGACGGAATTACCCCTGGGTAGGGAATGGAACTTGATTGCTCGAAAGAATTACTCTCGAAAACTTCTTTTCATAAAATTTGCCCGTGGATAAACAGTGAAACAAGAATTTCTAATGCATAAAACTCTCTAAACAGAGACTAAATCGGCGCTAGATATGAGTTCTAGGGGCATGGTCGCAATACTCGTGGGCGTAGTAGAGGCGGGATGTCGATGTCGGAATCGGTTGGAGTCACGTCATGGGTCAGAGAGCGATGCACCGCCACCAGCTGTTGAGGTTGAACAGCAAGACCAGACTGGAGGAGACGACGTAGTGTCACAAGCTGTGCTGCGAGTGCTCGAACGAGTGGCAGACGCCAATGTGGGCAATAGGACTCAGAAATCAGTACCCGAAAGGCTTCGGGCGAATGGAGCCGAGGTTTTCAGAGGAGTGTCTGGGGTAGCTCCAAACGTGGCAGAGTATTGGCTTGAGGCTGTTGAAAGGATTATGGACGACTTAGACTTAACTGCTGAGGAGAAGCTTAAGGGTGTTGTTTCGTTGCTACGGGATGAGGCTTACCAGTGGTGGCTCACTGTTAAGGAAAGTACCCCTGCAGATCGAGTGGACTGGGGCTACTTTAAGATCAAGTTTGAAGGGAAGTAGTCGGAGTGAGCTATGTGGATGCTCAGAGGAAGGCGTTCCTTAACTTGGTGCAAGGAAGCAAGTCGATAGCGGAGTATGAAGCTGAGTTTCTGCGTTTGAGCCGGTATGCTCGGGGTATCGTGGCAACGGATTATGAGAGATGTGTCAGATTTGAAGATGGTCTGCGGGATGAGCTGCGAGTTTTGATTGCTCCGCATCAGGAAAGAGACTTCGCTGTTTTAGTGGAGAAAGCTTGGATAGCTGAGGAGGTCAAGAAAGCTGAGAGAAACAACAGAGAAAGAAACCGTGATAAGAGAAGTGTTGGATTGCCAGAAATGGTTGAGAGGGTTCAGAAAAGACTGAGGGTTGAGACTCCTGCTCATATTGCTAAGCCAGCCGCCGGAAATCCAGATCGTCCGTGTGCTCAATGTGGAAGGTACCATGTTGGCGAGTGCTGGAATCGTGTTCGGGAATGTTTTAGATGCAAGTCTAAGACTCATCTGGTTAAGGATTGTCCCCAGAATCCGAACAGGGCTCAGTCAGTGGGTCAAGGTTATGTGCAACCAGGCAGAGGTGGTCAGCAGGCGACAAGAGGTTGTGGTCCGAACCATGGAGGGAATGGTTTTGGCCGAGGTCGTGGAGCAGTAGACCGCGGTAATGGTGGCACTGAGGCAAGACAGCCAGGTCTGGTTTATGCGGTCCGTCGGAGGGAGGATAATGATGTGCCGGATGTGCCAGCGGGTAAGTTTCTTATGTTCGGAATATTCTTTGTGGTCTTGTTAGTTTTGGTGACTGTTTGTGTTGTTACTCGTAAAGTATTGGGACTTTGAGTAGGAACTTAGAATCTGTGCCTAGAAGTATGTTAGCTCTTTAAGATCAGAGTGCGCAGCGATAGCGTAGTGAAAGGAATTGGACTGTTAGTCTAGACAAGTAATTTCGGGGACGAAATTATTTTAAGGAGGGTAGAATTGTAACACCCTGGTTTAGGGGCTAGGCAATTTGGGTAGAATTCATGTGTTGGAAGGTTTTGGGGTGTTTTTGGATGTGTTTTAAAGGTTCAAGAATGCTTGGATGAAAGGGAAGGCTTTGGAAAATTTTGGATTTTTTTGTGTAAAAGGGAAAGCGGGCGGAAGGCCTTAAAATAATTTTATGGGGTTTGAGACACATGAAAGGCTTTGGCAAGGTGGCTTCATGCGCTGCTTAAGGGGCTGGAAGTAGGGCCATTGAGGGCACTGGTTCGAGTTTAGCGGCAACAAAGTGGCGTTTATTTTTTTTTGTTTTGGGCGTTGGGCTTAGTAAGGCCTTAAAGATATATGGTGAGGAATTCGGACAAGAAAGATGGGCTAGTGGAGTGGCTCTCATACGCCACTTAGGCGCTGGAGGAGAGCAAGGGCGCAGGTTCGAGCGCCTGGAGCTGCATGTTAGCGCTTTTATTTTTGTATGGTGATGGGCAGAAGTAGGAAGGGGTTGAAAATAAATGTGGGGGCTTTATGACATGAAATTCAATGAGGCCGAGTGGCACAGGGCGTTGGGGAAAGGTGTGTGCAAAGAAGAGAGTTCGGTGTTCGAACCAAGGCGAGAGGCATTTGGAGTTTTATTTTTATTTTACTCTTATTTGCGCTTACTTGGTAAGGGGATTGACTAAGACATGGAACTCTGCAAGTGGGGATAATTATTAAGATTAGTTTTGTTTTAATTCGGTTGGAAGGAGTGATAAGGGTGGGTTTTGTTTATTTTTGATAATGGTAGGATAATTGTAGAAGTACTTTAATTAGTTTAAAATTAGTAAATAGAGATAATGGTTGCTATTGGAATTCGATCGGAGATAAAATAGGAGGAAAAATAGGCATTTGGGTGTTCTAATTATTTTTGAATAATTTTAAATTAGTGGTTGGGAGCTCTTGAAGGTGGCGGTAATGAAATTGGGAGTCTTCAAGGGGAAGCATGTGCCGAATTTGTTATTTGATGGGCAGCTTCCTTCTTGAATTTTTTTTGACCCTTTAGCCGAATGTTTAATCTCCTCTAGGCCTTCATTTTCTTTTTCTTCTCATACTTTATTCTCACCAAAACCGTCCCTCCTTCTCACCTGTTTATTTGGCCGAAACTACAGGGTCATTTAGCCGAATATTCCATTTGTTTCTCTCCACTTCATTCAAGCCGAAATCACCCCTAAAAGCTTACCTTGGCCGAACATTCCAACTCCATTTAGGAGTCATTGCCGAAACATTTAGCCTCTCATTCTCCCTGCTTTGTTTACAAGTCTCTGAAGCCGAACCTATTCCTTGTGGTGGCCGATTATTGGTTGGGCAAAGGTTGGAACGTTGGGTCGTTTCTTTAGTCGTTGAGAAAGGTAAAGATTTATGTTATTAACCTATCTCTTTTAATAGTGGTTAATCAAAGGGTTGGCCTTAGTTTGGTGTGGCCGAATGTTCTCGAGGGCCTCAAGTGTTATGTTTCTAAGTTTAGGGCCAAATCTAATATGGTATTATTATGGGTTGTTTAAGGTGGTGTTTCGGCAGAGAGTTAGTCAAGTAGCATTTCGGGATTGGATCGTTTGTGCTATTAAGGTGCGTAATCAACGCACTATTTCTACGATTGTTGGTTTGTTAAATGTGCTTACATATATATGTGATGTGTGGTTGCCGAATGTGATGGCTTGTGTGGTGAATGGTTATTTTGGGTAACCGTATGTCAGGTGAGTAAAGTCTTTTGTATGAAATTATTTATGATAAATACATGATTTGGTATTTAACATGAGATGCCTTCTCTTTTGTTATGATCTGACATATTACCTTTTACATACATATACGGGAGGTGGATTGATTCGGTGGAGGAAGAAGTGTACACATGATGTACATGGTCTAATGTTGGCTCAGGCTACATTAGCGCTTGATGGTTAGCTTTGTGCTACCTCAAGGGAGATGTTGGCTAGGTGCCCATCTCGGCGGTTGATGGCTATGTGCATTACCGTAGACGGATCTTGATATCGGGATCACTTTGGTTGATCGGTGGCTCAACCACGGCCTTGAGCGATGAGAGTTTGCCAAGGTAAGGATTTTGGATCACGATGTGATCGGTGGTGGTTTATCCACGGCCTTAGCGTGGAGTCCGCTAAGGTTGGTGTCACTACCGGATATTAGGTGGGGCTGAAATGCATTCTTGCATGAATCGTTTCGATGGTTTTGTGTGGGTATGGGCCAAGCCCATACGTCTGGAAATCTGTGTGTGTTGGTTATGCAATCGAGTCGGTGGACTCACTCTATTTTATTAACCATTTCGGGTGATGCGTAGAATTGGGCCGGGATCGGAGAGGACACATGGTGGCCCATGCCAGAGGAGAAGTTTTTTTAGTTATATTGAATATTAAGTATTTCATTAAAATAATGGTTGTAATAAAGGCCGTTTTAATTTATTTATTATTTTGGTATTACTTTAACTATGGTTTATTTAATTTAAATTGTTATGAATAAAAGATTTTAATCCTAGCAATCTATTTATGAAGAATATGTTCAATAAAGTTTTTCTAATTCAGCTAATTTATAACTTCAAAGTTTTTCATAAGATAATAAATGAACAAGGTTTCCAAAAGTTAATTACTTCCATGTTTTATTCGAAAGTGAAAAAGATTTTCAACCGTCTTTCCCCAGTGACATAACCAGATTCGGTCGTAGTGAATGGGCCGGGTTTGGGGATGTTACACCTTAGCTAATTGGCACCTCTAGCAATTAAGATAGAACTTTCGCACTTTATGCGATTTAGTCCTTTTTCGCGATTAAGTATGAAATCGCTAAAATTAAAACACCAAAATTTTCATGCACCCTTATAATCATACTATAACCCATAAAATAAATTTAAAATAAATTTTCTTTGACCCCAGATTAGTGGTCCCGAGACCACTGTTCCGACTAGCCACTAAATCGGGCTGTTACAACACAAGCCTTTCACCAACAGGTCTCATTTTTCATCTATGATGCCCTCAATGAACTCAGAGTGTTCGTCTGCATCCACGTTGGTGTTGTACAACTTGTTAATTTTTTTAGCATCCCATGGTATTAAGCCTTCTTGAACAAAAATGAACTCTAACTCATGATCATATAAAGGTTAGCATAACACTCACGTACCAGTGAAGGAGAATAGCTTCCAGGATGGGTGTAAAAGGTTTCCCACATCAACTTCGAGATGGTTTTGTAGACTTGCTTGCCCAAGTCTTGCTATTGCGAAAGGGAAATACCCTGTTCAGGGTTGAAGTTTCACTTCAACATGTTGTCTTGAAATTGTTTCTTTGCTGCTTTATTCAAAAAGATTACTGGCTCCTTTTTCTACACTGGCCTGGGGGATTCTGATTCACTAACTATGGTAGCAGAGGACGCACGTTCTTCAATAGATTTGGTGGCTTTCTTGGCCGAGCCTCTCTTTTTTTTCCATCTTTTGTTAAGGGAAAATAGTTTAAAGTTGAAAAGATATGATCTTGAGAAGAGAAAGGAAATGAAAATGGTTGCTTGAATACGTTACAGTCAATAAAGTGGAGGAGGATTTATAGTGAGTGAAAAAGGAAGATGGAGAGGTGTGTTGTTTTGTGGAGAGATATAAAGCTGGTCGGAATAGTTGTGTCTAATAGAAATTGTGCCCACTCAGAAGGATCAAACAACTGAGTGATTTTTGATCCAATAATGAAATCTGGATTTCCCTAAATTCTGATGAGTTATAAATGGTATTACAAAATTACAGAATATGTTGACAGCAAAATTTCAATGAGTCGACAATGGTACCTAATTATTTTGCAAAAAGGAAGGAAAACAAACATTAAAAAAGCATCAATAAAATAAACTAAAATCACGAAGTAATAATTAAAAATTAAAAACTTTTCGACCAATTTAATATTCTGTGCCTGCTTTTGATCACTGTTGCCAAAATAGTGTTTCAGCCTCTCTCTATTTACTTTGAATTAGTGTCCATCACATAAATCCTGAATTGTGGCTGCACCATGTGGAAATACGTCAACAACTTCAAAAGGTCCAGACCAACATGAACGCATCCTGGGTGTAATTTAAGTCGAGAATTGAATAATAAAACCTATTGACCCGCGATAAATTTTCGATAATCTTGTCATGCCATCGTTTGGTCTTTTCCTTGTAAAACATAGCGTTTTTATAGGCATTTCTCCCAATCTCCTCTAGTTCGGTGATATCCAACAACCTTTTCTTTCCAACCGCTTCATAGTCCTTGTTCACTTGCTTAATTTCCTATATTGCTTTGTGTTCTAGTTCAATTTGAAGGTGACATGCTTTCCTAAAAACCAATTGATATGATGAAATCCCTAATAGAGTCTTGTATGCTGTCCGCAATACCCATAAAACGTTATCCAATTAGAAAGACCAATCTTTCTTTGAATGGTGTACAACCTTCTCAAGAATGTTCTTAATTTATCGATTTGATACTTCGGCTTGTCCATTGGTTTGCGGATGATAAGTAAAAGCCATTCTATGATTAACTCCATATCTCTTTAGTACAGTTGCCACTTGGTTGCAATGAAAGTGTTACCCTGATCACTAATCAATGCCTTTGGTGTGCCAAAGTGGGTGAGTATATGCTTGTGAAAAAAAATTTAGCACTGTCTTTGCATCATCCTTTGGGACTGCAATAGCTTCAACCCACTTCGAGACGTAGTCAATAGCTACTAATATATAAAGATTTCCAAATTAACTCGAAAATAGTCCCATAAAATCCATAGCCCAAACATCGAATAATGACAGCCAATAGGATCCTGATTGAAGAACTTTAGCAATAGTTCTCATACCACTAAAATGACCTTCATAAGAAGTATCATGACAATGCTTCAGGATTGAAAGCATCTCCTCTTCTAGAACACAATGCCAAATGATGTTGTCATTGCATACCTTGAATAAATACAGCTCAATCCAATGATACTTCACTACTTCACGAAGAAGTCTTTCTTTTTTATGGCATGTGACACCCAACGGGAGTTTTTCGCATACTAGATAGTGAACCAAATTTGCATACCAGGGGGTTGCATCTATAGCAAATAACTTCTCATCTGGAATGCATCGATAATTTGAAGTATGTTTCCATCTTCGCTGCCAACTTCCAATCGAGACAGATGGTCTGCAACTTGATTCTTTGAACCTTTACGATCTTTTATCTTAATGTCAAATTCTTGCAACAGTAATATCTAGCGTATCAGTCTTGGTTTGACATCCTATTTTGCAAAGAGATATCTCAACGCTGAGTGATCAATGAATACAGTAACCTTTGCACAAGCAAGATAGGAACGAAGCTTGTCAAAAGCATAGACTACATCTAGCAATTCTTTCTTTGTGGTTGTATAATTGAATTGAGCCTCTGTAAGAGTTTTGCTAGCATAATAGATAGCGTGAAATATTTTTCCCTTTTGTTTTCCTATAACCGCACCCACAGCAAAGTCGCTTGCATCGCACATAACTTCAAAAGGTTGAGACCAATCTGGTGCAACGAAATTGGGTGCATTCACTAGTTGCTTTTTTAACTGAATAAAGGCATCCAGACATGCATTGTCAAAAAGGAATTTTTGATTCTGTTCCAACAATGAGCATAAGGGCTTTGCAATTTTCAGAAAATCTCTAATAAACCTTCGGTAAAACCCCGCATGTCCAAGAAAAATGCGAATACCCTTCACATTTTTTAGTGGAGGTAATTTCTAAATGATTTCAACCTTAGCGTTTTCTACTTGAATGCCTTGCCTAGAGATGTACTGTCCTAACACAATGCCTTTAGTTGCCATGAAATGACAATTTTCCTAATTTAGGACAAGATGTGTGTCCTTACATCGCTTCAATAATTTATCCAAATTGTCAGCACAATGATCAAAATCATTCCCATAGACTAAGAAATCATCCATAAAAACTTCTAAAGAGTCTTCAATCATATCTGAGAATATTTCCGTCATGCACCTTTGAAATGTGGCTGGTGCGTTGCAAAGACTGAAAGGCATACGACGAAAAGCAAAAGTTCGAAAGGGGCAGGTGAAGGTTGTTTTCTCCTGATCCTCTGGTGCAATAGTAATTTGATTGTACCTAGAATAGCCGTCTAAAAAGCAATAATAGGCCTTTCCAGCAAGCCGATTCAACATTTGGTCAATTAAAGGAAGTAGGAAGTGATCCTTCTTTGTGGCCGCATTCAATTTGCAATAATCCATACAAACTTGCCATCCCATGAGAATGTGTGTAGAAATTAATTCATCATTATCATTGTGAACCATAGTGATGCCACTCTTTTTAGGTACGCATTACACTGGACTTACCCAGTTGCTATCAGAAATCGGGTAAATAATTTAAGCATCAAGCCATTTTATGATTTCTTTCTTGACACTCCTTCATCTTCTCGTTTAATTTTCTTTGCTGTTCAATTGATTGCTTTCCATCATATTCAACTTGATCTTGTGCATGCAAAAAGAAGGACTAATACCTTGAATATCAGTAATACTCCAAGCAATAGCTTGTTTATATTGCTTGAGAATATGGACCAATTTCTTTTCTTGAGTTACATCCAGTGTTGCGGAGGCAATAACTTGGAGAGTATTGTGATCACCAAGAAAGACATATTTAAAATGATGCGGTAGTGGTTTCAATTCCAGAGTAGGAGCTTATTCAATAGATGGTTTGAAAATTGGGGTTGTTCTATTGGCTAGGTCTAAGGATTCAATCTGCCATCCGTGCTTGAGTTCAAGATTATTAGCTTCAACCATGCTGTCACAATCGTTAAGGACTCGACATCAGATGTCACTGTCAACTCTTTAGAAAGTAATATGCTTTGGTCATTGAATTCTTCGTCAATTAGATCATCTAGCACATCGACAGTATGGCATTCTTCTTTATCCTTGCATTGAATAGATTCAAAAACACTAAAGGTGACTTGTTCATAATTAAGTTATATGGTTAGTTCACCTTTGTAAACATCAATAAGAGTTCGACCACTGGCTAAAAATGGTCATCCCAAGATTATGGGAACCTCCCTGTCTGCCTCGCAGTCAAGTATGATAAAATCAATCAGAAAAATAAATTTATCTACACGAACTAAGACATCTTTGATTTGCCCTTCAGGTTGAGCCAATGATTGATAGGCTAGTTGTAATGTCACTGCAGTAGTTCATATGACCAATTCCCAACTTTCTAAAAGTAGATAGTGGCATTAGGTTAATGCTAGCTCCCAAGTCACATAAAGCCTTGCCCGAATAATGATTGCGAATTGAACATGGGATGGTAAAGATCCCAGGATCTTTTAATTTAGGGGCCAACTTGTTTGTCAAAACAAAACTACAGCCTTCTATGAGTGCAGAAGTTTTAATATCAGTGAGCTTCTTCTTCTTGGACAAGAGATCTTTCATAAATTTCCCATAACTCAGAATTTGTACCAGAGTGTCTGTAACACCCCTAACCCGTATGCACCACCGGTGTAGGGTTAGGAGGTATTACTAATCAATACTCATCATTTAACATATGTAATTCATATATTTATGCATTCGTACTCTAATACCATTTAATCACAAACTCATTGTCCCTTAATAGGGCCTATGAGGCCTTAAACATGCTTTAGAAGTGGTTCAGGACTAAACCGATAAGATACGAAAGTTTTGGAAAACTTAGAAATTTTTCATCCATACAGGGGTCGAACGCCTGAGTGAATAGGCCGTGTGGAAACATGTTATATATACTGACTTGGGTCACACGGCTGACCACAAGCTCGTGTGTCTAGCCCGTGTGCCCTTCAAAATGGCTACACACACCCGTGTGCCAGGCCATCTACTAGGCGTGCCAAACCTATTGGGTATACTGACTTATGCAACACGGCCCAGTCACACGCCCGTGTGCTAGGCCGTGTGCCATTTAAGGGGTACACTTGTAACACCCCTAACCCATAACCATCGCCGGAATAGGGTTAACATGTATTACCTGACATATCAAAACATTTACAATCATTTCACAACACAAGATACATCTTCGTCATATCACAACAAATCATATATATAGAGTCCCTTTTAAAGGTCTACGAGGCCTTAATCATGCATTGGGAAGAAGTCGGGACTAAACCAAGCTCATGTAAAATTTTTTTGAAAATCAAACATTTTTTCAAAGTTATAGAGGACACACGCCCGTGTAGGCAGGCCGTGTGCCTCACACAGCATTAGACACACCCGTGTGTCTAGGCCGTGGCAAAACAGGGCATACATATTAACTTGTCCACACAGCCGAGGACACACCCATGTGCTTTACCTATTGGCAACACTGACTTGATTTTCACGAGTTGTCACACACCCATGTGTCTTGCCCGTATACGAGTCTGACTTACTTCGAAATGTAACCTTAAGAGAGACGGCCGAGACACACGCCTGTGTGCTCAACTGTGTGGGCAAACACAGGCTATTTACAAGGCAATTTGCCATCCACTTTAGGTCAATTCTAAAAGCATAAACAAGCAACATTTCATATTCCAAAAACAACCAAAACATACCAAGAATGACCATCTTTTTCTAACCATTCATGAGCATATCAAACATATCAACTTGTATCCAATTCATCTCATAAAAACCTCAAACATTCTATGTAAAATCCATCCAGAACTTACCAACTCAATATACCAACCATTCATCTTAAATATACTAACTTTGCATCACAAAACATAGAATAAAAATTACCATATTCACATCCATTATCTCAAAACATAATATAATACCACTAGCCTATACATGCCATACTTAAATATGCTATACGGGCGTGTGTCTAGACCGTCTGTGACACACGGCCTACACCATGGGCTTGTAGCCAGGCCATGTGTTCCCTGCACCTTAAATTTGAGAAAACAGAATGCTTAGAATTGAGCATACGAGCATGTGTCTCATCCGTGTAGGTGACACGGCCTTGAACACAGTCATGTGTCTTGGCCGTGTGAAACCTGTACCTAATTTGAATTGAATTAATTAACCTTACGACCTAGCACACAGGCGTGTGGCATGACCGTGTGGCACAAGTTAGAGAGCAACTTAAATCAGACACGGCCTGATGCACGGGCGTGTGTAAGAGTCACACGGGCGTGTCCCTTGGACCACACGGGTGTGTGAGCCCTGCACCTTGGAAAATTTTTGAAATGTCACAAAAAATTCCCTGAGTTCCCGATTTAGTCTCGACTTGATTCTAATGCTCGTACTGGGCCTCGAGGGTCCATTTAAGGACATGACGAATGACCACGGTGAATGAATAGTAACTTGCCTGATTTAATTGATAAATATTTTCAATGTTTCTGTAACGCTTTGAAACCTTGTTTCGGCGACAAATATGGGTTAGGGGTGTTACACTTTGTACAAAGCCACTGCACTGTTTTTGGTTGTTTTGAGCTCCCTAAAGCTCGCACGTGACCCTAATTACCTTCCACCACCTGAAAATTATTTCAACATGATTTTAAAATTATTTTAAAGCCTTCAAAATGTTTGAATATGATTTCTAAGTTTTTAATTAAATGTTCTAAAGTGTGGTCACTGGTGAAAGCCCTTGATTCGCTCAACTGAACAATCTTGTTTTAATAAAAAAGACTTATAAATACTTATTTTATGATTCAAACAAATCCATATATGTTTTCAAATGTTCATAAATAATAAGATTAAGTTTTAATATCTCCAAAAATAAATGTTTTTCTAAAATAAAGATCCCATACAAACCAAGCAAGTTCTCCAGTGGCACCTCTTGTAATGACTCACTTTCCATTGGTGTCGAAAAATACAGTTTTGAGACCTTATTTTCATAAATTGAGTTTGCTAATGTTAAATAAAAATATTTACGGAGTTATTATTTATATGAATTGAAATTTTGGATAGTCAATTTAGTCGAAATTGTGATTAATTAGGGCTCAAGGACTAAATTGTAAAGTCCAATCAATATAGATTTTTAATTAGGAAATGTCTTGGGGATTTAAATTGAAATTAATCAAAGGTCTAAAATAACAATTTGGCTATGCATAATCATGAGTTGGTTGACGATAGAGTTATATAGTCATAAACATGATTAAAATTAACTTTGTTTAATTAAACTAAGATTACTTAACTTAATTAACCTAATAATCCTACTATAAAAGACCAAATTTGGTGGATGGAAAGAGAATTCCACCTTCAACTGAATGTGAGAAAGAAAAATGATCTCCACACCATTATTAAAGGGTTTGAAGCTTTTATCCTTGAATTCAAGTAAGTCTCTAGCCATTTTCCTTTAATTTTGATAGATTTAAGGCCATGGAAGCTTGATTTAGCTAGCTCATGTACCAATTTTTAAAACCGTTAAAGTTTTAGAAGGTTTGAATTGTTGAGTTCTTGAAGTTTTAGGTGTTAAATTGATAGATTTTACGCTTAGAAGTGAAAAATGACTAAATTGTAAAGCCTAATTAATAGTTTTGTACATTAGGAATGAAACTGAATGAAATGTAAAATTAATTATGGAAATAAGAAATATGAGGTCCCAAATGAATAATAGTGGAATCAAATTTTAATTTGGAGTTTTAAATTGAAAGTTATGCTAATCCCGATTTTAGGAACTAAATTGAACAAATTGTAAAATATGTGTGACTTTGTAATTAATTGAGATTTGATATGGAATTTAATATTATGTAATTAATTTGTTACATCATAATTGTTGCATATTAACTATGCTTTTTATGGTATAATATCATGGTAAGTTGAAATTAATTAATTG
This sequence comes from Gossypium bickii, assembly GCA_025503065.1. Taxonomy (NCBI): domain Eukaryota; kingdom Viridiplantae; phylum Streptophyta; class Magnoliopsida; order Malvales; family Malvaceae; genus Gossypium; species Gossypium bickii. The sequence goes on from CP106714.1 coordinate 50,886,852, forward strand.
ATTTTGAAATGCTATATTCGAGATTAATTATTGTAAAGAGGACTAAATTGAAAATAATGAAAGATAGTGTAACTCTATTATATGAATTTAACATTGAATTTGGTTGAAATTGTTATATGATGAATTGATGAATGGATTGACTCATTGAAAATTATGAAATGTGAATTGACTTATATGATAAATTGAGTAATTGGTTACCTTATTAATTGTTTGGGTAGAGTCGGATATAGTTGGCATTCTTGGAAAATGCAGTGGAAAATAAATTTGAGAAAAAAATTAGAGTTTTAATTTTTTTTTCCAAAAATAAGATATAACATCCCAAAGTAAGGCCTAAAAGTTTATGCTTGGCGAGTTGGTGTTCGCCAATGAGTCTGCGAGCTAAGATCGCCAGTGGGCTTGGCGAGTTGCAATCATTGGTTTGGGCCTAGCAAATTAAGGCTTAAAGCTGTGATCGCTGTTTTGGGTTGAGAATTAGAAATAGAAGTAACTAAAGGGCAATTATACCAAAATTAGGAAGTCAACTTATTTTCCTCTTCACAACACCATTCATGCACGTAACTCTTTCCTACTTCTACTACGACTAGGGTATCCTAAAAACATCAAAACACCTAGTGCCTATAAATTAAGCTATTTTAATTGAAATTTCATATTCTTTTAAACGATAAAAACTCCCTCTAAATTCTTTATCGATTACTTCTCTCTCTTGTTGACAAGTTTCCACGAAAACAAGAACCCAAAACTTAGCTCTTAGGGTTTAAGGTAAGACTTTGTTTCTCTATTATGTTGACGTTTACAAGTAATTAAGAAAGGTTCACAACAAAAGAAACTAGGTTCTCTAAAAAACTAGCATGTGCGAACCTAGGATCGCTTGTGGTTATATATGAGTTTTAATGTGCTTTGTTTGTTAGTGACTTGTATATGTTTGTGAAATTGAGAACCTAATAGAACCATCCATAAGAAAGACAAGAGAAAATAGAAGCTTGTTTAAAAGTTTCTAGCAAATTACTGAGTGTTTAGGGATTTCCACGTGTATGTATGAACCATAGTGTTAATGAGGAGATTAGGGTTTTATCCTAATTTCTAAGAGTAAGTCTTCTCTATAGTCATGTTTTATTATTGTGATTATATATGTGTTTTTATGAGCAAAGATATGTGAGCTCTATATTATGAGCTAATTATGACCAATGTTTTGTGAGTTCCTCATGACCCTTGAGCTCTATGTTTAAAGTAAATGTTTTGACACTATAAATCTTCTAAAATCATTGTATATAATGGCATGCCACAAGATTGTGAGTACTCACCTTTGTGTTTTGGGCAAGAGGCCCTGGGATAGGTTTGGAGAGATAAGGGAATGCCAAGCTATGTAACACCCAGGAATTCGGGGTTAAAAGTTTTGGGATATGTGTTTAGGGTCAGTGCATAGGTTGAGTAATTGTGTTTTTTTTTCGCGTTTTGATGTTAGAATGAGCCTGCTGGTTCAGTGGTTGGATGTGTGTCAGTTTACTTCTAGGTTTTGGGTTCGAATCCTCATGTGTGTATTGTGGAATTATTTTTGTATCTTGAATTTGTTTTAAGTTTTAAAATATTTATTTTAATTTTTAATTCTTAATTTACTTTTGTTTCAAAACCCAACTGTTTTACCTTTTTCCCCATTTCCCCTGCACGTTGTTCCCCTCTTTTCCACCTTGTTCTCTGTGACTTTCTTTTTTTTTTCTTTCTTCCACAAAAGAAAATATTCAGCTTTTTTTTTTCATTTTTTGCTTCTTCCGCTTTATCGTTACTTGTCGTCTATCTATGGAGTCTTGTCCTCGTGTGTTTTTTTAATCAGAAGAAAAGAATGTAGGTTTTGTTTTGGGTGTTTGTTGATAGAATTTCTTTTGTTTTCTATTTGTTATTGAATTGAAGTTTTCATTAATTGGTTTGTTAAAATGAGGTTTCTAAACGGTTTGGTGGAGTGAATTGAACAGTTCTTGGTGTTGGTAATCGCGATTTAAGATGTGTGTTTGGAAACTTTTCAATTCAGCATATTTGTATGTTTTTGAAATTGACCAATCGAAGTGTGAATTGTTGTCGAATTGCTTGAAATTTTATGTGTTTTTGGTGTATCTCTGAATTATCAAAGGTTGGGGTCTGTTTCATTTCCAAAAGCACATTTTTCAGCTTGTTTTGGTGTGGTTTCGTGACTACATGGGTGGCCACATGAGTGTGTGCAACACATGGATGGTTTATACAGCCGTGTGAAATTGGGAATTAGGGTTTTTGGGTGATTTTTTGTGCCAGATGTCTTGGACACACGACTGTGTGGCTTCGATTTGGGGATTTAGAGATTTTAGTTGATATCCACACGGGCGTGTGTTTTGGACACACTGTCGTGTCCTTTAGCTACATGGGCGTGTGAGATTTCCACACGGCCGTGTCTGCATTGCACTCTATTTTATCAAATTTGGACAGAGAGTTGTTCACACGACCATGCCACTCGGTTACATGGACGTGTGTCATCATCACACAGTCGTGTGCCTCCTCTCACATGGCCATGTGCCTCTTCCACATGGGCGTGTAAACCTTCACAAGGCTTAGGCACCTTCCACACGGCCGGGCACAAGGCCTTGTGGCTTTGTTTTGCAAATTTTCATTTTGTGTTAGATTTTGACTCATGTTTCTGTGCGTCTCAACCCTCGATTAGGCCTTAGTAAGAGTGGTTGGCACTCTATTTTCGACTCAGACTTGTGCATTGTTTGTAAGCATAACACTAACTTAATGATTTGTTGAAGTGTTAGGTGACGTTACCTAGTAATTTAGTACCGTCGTAACTGATTTTGAATTTGACCAATTGAATATGTGCACCTCTGTTTCTATTTGACTGTCTGTAAGTTGTGTTCATTATGCATATGCATGAAAATATGGGTTTTGGTTGTGAAGAGAAGGAAGTTTGATCCGGTAGTTTAATTGCATTTGTAACACCCCTTACCCATATTCAACGATGGAATAGGGTACTAGGCATTACCGAAACACATACACTTGTAAACGTATTAAACCGAGTCATAAAATTTCATCCAAATTAAAAATTTTCAAAATTTTATCTTTGAGTCCCTAAATAGGGCCTACGAGGCCTAATACATACTTTGGAAGTGGTTCAGGACTAAACTGAGAACTTTGGAAAACTTTAGAAAATTTCTTGAAAAAACAGGGCTCACGCTCGTGTCCAAGGCCATGTTCTTCACACAGTCGAGATACACGTCCGTGTGGCCACAAGTAAGGACCAAGCCCTTTTCCACCCCAAAACACTTATACAAATTTATCATCACACAACATGGTATTATTAAACATTCAAACATTCACACTAAGAGATCCACATACCCTTTACAAATCATATTCATCATGCACAACCACACATACACTTAACTAATCATAGCATATCAACCATTCTGAAACACCCCAAACTCGGCCCACGAGCCTTGACCGAATCTGGTATGTTTTTAGAGTAAAACATTTTCAAATTCATTTGTTGCTTTGGAAAACTTGGGTGGTTTTAAAGAAAGTTTGATTTAGGTTGGGTTTAATCGAAAACTTTGTTAATTTAGAAATCAGGGATTTATTAAAACTTTGTTTATATATTCTGAAACTACAAGTTAAAAAGAGTTGCCGAATTTAAAGGTTATCTTTTAATTTTGGGAAATCATGTATACTTAAGTGTTAAAACATTTAGGAATGTATTTTTATAAGATAAGTTACTTTAAACTGTAATTTGCTGAAAATCATATCGTACTAGAATAATTAAAGTGCATGCGTAACAGTTCATACTATAGCCTTATTACATAGGAAACAAAACCAAAATACTTATAAATATGATAAGTCCAAAATAAATAAATAAATAAAACCCGAACCGAGCATGGCCACCACTAAGCTTCTGCGACCAGGTCCATCATCAGCATCGTCACACGAAAAAATGTCCCACAACGGGGTGAGTCAACAGACTCAATGTGTAACCACAACACTAAGTCCTAATAAATTCAGGTGTATCAAATCATACATGTACATATAGCATTTAAATAATATGATGCAAACCCGAACCCAAACCTAGATAGCCATCCGCTACACATCACCCGTACCAACCTGCACACCATGGGGACTACTAAGTCAACCCTCCATCCGCTACACATCATCAAAGGCAGTCGCTGCAGTCGACGTGCTCATCACCCTTATAAAATTCGTGGCATAGCCACCAGATAATATTTTGTGTCATGAGACACCACATTCAGATAATTGTGACCGAAGTCACCACATTCAAATAACGTGGTATTAACCACCAGATCACTTCCCCTTTCATAATCACCTATATGCCCATGCCATACAAATCACACAATTACAATGCCTTATGCATTATTTCACATTCTTATCAATATTCACATACATGACATATTCGAAGTATTCATATCTTATATTAACTTAAGGTTAAAGTTACATACCTGAGTACTTTGTACCATTGCTTGGTACCTTTGGCTATATTCACATTATCATAGACATACATATTAACTTTACCATAAATCAATTAAGATCTAGTGAGGGGTACACACCTGATATGCTTAACGAATTCCTTGGAATCCCGAAAATCCTGATCTAACGCCCTACATCCTTAGTTCCTATATTCAGCCAACTCTAAACATGTTAGCAACAAGCCTTTCGGCTAAATAATCAATTGCCGAAGGTTCATGGTAACCGAAACCCTTACCTTGTTTGTCAATTTGATTGCTAGTCGAATCCCAAGACCTTGTGATGCTCCTTTTTGCAATCGATCCACTACTATATCACTTACTTGTTAGTTTCTGACTTTTGAACAGAGTAAGAAATAAATCTAAGCCACTAAATAGGCCTTGGCCGAATGTATATGTGTACTTACCTTGCGTTTCAAATCCTGAAGGTAATCTTTTGACTATGAAGATGTCGAAATCCTACATAGCATATGTTAGATCCAGTCTAACATTTAAATACATGGCCTTCGGCCTAATCTCACACCTTGCTTACCTCAAATCTGAGATCCCGTGGGTCTTCCTCTTGTAGTCAACAGTAGCAGACAAATCCCGAAACCTCCTTTATTATTTCGGCCAATGAGACATCAAGGGATTAGTTCCTAGATTTTCGGCTAAAAGAGATTGAACACTAAAAATCAATTGCTCTTATCTTAGTGCCACAGTCGACAGCACCCTTGCTTGAGACCACAGAGATTCAGCTTTTGCTTAACCGTAATGGTGATGAGAAAGAGATGAAAAGAATATTATGGAGGCTCAAGTATGGATCGGCTAGAGGGGAAAAGAAAGAAAGAATTGAGAGAATTGGGGAAGAGGATTTTTGGTTTTATCAAATAAAAGAGAAAAGAGAGGATTTGCTTAGAGAATTTGGCAGAGGCTCAAAAGAGAGAAAAAAAAAATGAAAAGTGGCCTCTCTTTTCCTCTTTCAGCCGAAATTACTACCCCAAGAATCCCTTATTCGGCCAACACTATCAAATTCCTTACTTTTCTCTTATCTCTTTATTTAAAATTAATAATAATAATCCATCATTTATCTTTTACCCTACTTAATTATCACCATTTATCTCTTAAAAATAAAAGGATTAAAGCTCCTAAAATATAGCCTTGGTGCCGTCCCTTGCTGCTAATCTCTGCTGCAAAATAAAACTTTTATTTTGCTTCCCCTGCAGCTCGAACCTTGGCCCTACATCCTGCTTATGGCGTCATTTCTAGGGGCCTTAAGTGGCGCCTCCAAGCCACTTTTCCAAGCCCGTTTGTATGTCATATTTCCCTTAAAATTTTTCTTAAGGCCACCCTGCTTAGCTTCCTCTTTTAAAACTTTAAAATCGAATAATTTCTAAGGCATTCACTAGACTCTAGGGTTTACAAAATTCACAAAACACATTATAACACACAAAGGCATGCTATTTCATATAATTAAGCAAAAATGCACAAGCCCAATTTCAGGATATTACAGCTCTACCCCCCTTAAAATAATTTCGACTTCGAAATTACCTGGCTAAAATAAGTGAGGGTATTGCTGTCGCATTGCCTCTTCTGGCTCCCACGAAGCTTCCTTTGATCCATGATTGCGCCATAGTACCTTGACTAGGGGAACCGATTTCCTTCGTAGCACTTTCACAACTCGCTCTAAGATCTGAATCGGCTCTTCCTCATAGGACAAATCTGGCCTTAGCTCCACCTCTTCAACCGGAACGACATGAGATGGATCTGATCGATAACGATGTAGCATAGAAACATGGAATAGGTCGTGCATCTGCTTCAATTTCGAAGGCAACTCTAACTGGTAAGCCACTGGTCCAACTCGCTTCAATACTCGATAGGGCCCTGTAACACCCCTTACCCGAAACCCTTACCGGAGTCGGGTACGTGGCATTACTAGACTTGACCATTAACTCGGGGAGTAAAAATTTTTAAAGCTGTCCAACTGCGTCACGCTGACTAAATCAACCATAACTCGAGTTACAAAACTCGAAATTTAGATCCGTAAATTTTCCTTGAAACTAGACTCGTATAACTATTCACCATAATATTTCCAGAATTTTTCATGTAGCCAATTAGTACAGTTTATTCATCAAAGTTACCCTTATTACACTGCTTGACAATTCTGACCTGTCCTCACAAAAATGCAGTTATCTAATTGCACAATTTTCCTATGATGTTCTTATTTATACCAATGAAAAATAGATTCATTAAGGGTTATACACATATAAACCATGCTTCTTAATTATTTTTGTACAATTTATGGCAATTTTTCCAAAACAGAACAGTGACCCACGAATTCATTCAGAGCAGGTCTCACTAAAACTGAATTATCTCATAATATATAAATCTTTTGCCTACTCTGTTTCTTTCATGTAAAAATAGACACAATAAGGTTTAATTCCATGTCTCATTCACCCTTTTAATACAATATACCCTATTTTTGGTGATTTTTCTAACTCACATCACTGCTGTTACTACAAGCTGTTTTGTTGCAATTTATAAAAGACTAGCTTCTAACCAAACCTACCTACATTCCTAATTCAAGGATTCATTTCGTATATAAACATTTCCTTAACAAAATGATTAAACTTTGATTAAGAAAGCATAAACCTTGCCATCAAGAACCAACATACACATCAAAAACACAACAACGTACTTAACTAGAAATTTAGCCATATTCGCATGGCCATTACATACAAAAAAACTTAAAATTTCATCAAGACAAGGACCAAGTCCTTCCTATACATGCCTTCATTTAAAACCAAAATAAAAGAGTACCCAAAATGTAGATTGATAGTGTGAGCGACTTTCCAAACGATCCCGACGAGCTTGTAGCTTCCTAATCTATAAAACAGAGGAAACATTTCACACGATAAGCTTGCTAGCTTAGTAAGTCCTAATTTCATAAAAATATAACATTCAAATACTAACAATTCAATTTCTACAACTCAAATTGTACTATGCTCATTTTCATTATCAAACTTTCAATTTCATATCCATGTAACTAAGTATGAAAATGATAGGAAAGTTTCTCCTTACCCACATATTTATGATCGAAATATTCGTTCAGTAATCCGATCTTTAAAACCCAATGTGTCATCATATAACTATAGGTACCATTATTCATATACTAGGATATCAACTATTATAACATGTTATTAATTATACAACCACTCTTGTGGCGAATACACCTAGTCTTATAATTACATATTAAACGGCCAAAATCACGATACCACATCATTTATCAATAGAACCAGAAATACATACCATTGGCAATAATCACCGAATCACTAGTTTACCTTATCTTAATTAAGTAAGAAACTCATTCCTACTTTACATACTCACACGAGCCGTTAACTCGACATATTTGCTTTAATTTGCCTTGAACATAAATTTCGGTTTCTATTTTGTAAAGCACATCACCAGGCATCAAGCTCGCTAGGCGTAGAAGCCGAATAATAACACCGGCACACAAGGCACGCTGGGCATAAAAGCCCGATATAAATAACACCGGCACAAGGCACGCTGGGCATAAAGCCCGATAAATAACACCGGCACAAGGCACGCTGGGCATAAAGCCCGATTATGTCACCGCACGAGGGCACCGCTGGGCTCGAGCCCAATGTCGAAATATTTTTACATGCTTTTCACATTTCACTATACATATCGAATCATATACATTCATTCCCATTGCATTGAATAAATTTGAAATCAATCCAATCCATCATTATCACATTCGGCCAACTCATGGTTTTACACCAAACTTATACAAATTTTATCATTCACTAGATATGTAAATGATCTTTAAATATAAAGTAGCTCAAGAACTTACTTATTCACCTTACATTGGCCAAAATAATTTCCATCACATACTCAACATAAATCATCAACCAATATGTCAATATACATTCGGCTATGATGTAATTTGATACTAACATTCATAAATTTTTAATAGTCAAGATAACCATAATTAATTCTTTGACATGATTTAACTAAAGGACTTACCTCGGTTATCGATAGTCCGTGCGAATCGGCTATTCGAGAACCTTCGTCTTTCCCCGGTCTAATTCTGTCTTTCTTTGCTCTTGATCTAAAACACATTAGAATTTAGCTCATTTAATCTCATTTCATCTCAATTTAGTCTCAAAACACCCTAATGGGCAATTTACCATTTTACCCTAATATTTCCCATTTTTACAATTTGGTCCAATTTTCACAAAACACCAAATAAGCAAAATTTTCCACCTTTATAGCTTGGCGAATATCCCCATGGCCATAGGTGTCCATGCATTTCATCTATTTGTCATTTTAACCCTTCACAATTTTATTCTTTTCAATTTAGCCCTATAAACTCAAAATCACCAAAAACTCCAATACAAAACTTGTAAATCCTTAACATACATTCAATTTAAAACCATCAAACATCAAAACTACCCAAACATGTCAATGGCCGAATCTTATATACATAATATTTTCAAAAATTTAAACATGGGTTGTATAGGATTTAAAGTAAACATTCCAAAATGCAAAAATTTCAAAAAAACTAAACAAAACACATACCTTTAATTGAGCCCCTAAGTGCCGAAATTCAAGCTCTAAAAATGGAGTTTCTAGCTCTATATTCGGCCAAGGAAGAAGAACAAGTGAAGTTCTCTTTCTTCCCACTTAACCTTTTTATTTTATGATAAAACAAACATATATATTAATAACATTAATTTAATACATTAATATAGCCATATACTAGACTAAATTAACATATAATTTGGACTTTTAAAGGCCCATTGCCGTCCCTTAATAAGGTTAATGGGCTAATTCCTTTTGGTGCACCCACTTAAAATGCCACACTCAAATTAGTACCTTTCACTTTAGCATGAAACTTTCGCGTTTTCTCGATTTAATCCTTTTTATCAAATAGAGCACTTGAACGATAAAATTTTTCTACGAAATTTTCACACTCGCTAAATCACATGTAACTAACACAAAATATAATATAAAAAAAATATCTCTCAAGCTCGGATTCATGGTCCCGAAACCACCGTTCCGATTTGGGTCAAAATTGGTCTGTTACAGGCCCTATAAACCTTGGACTTAACTTCCCTTTGTGACCAAATCTCATTAGCTTCTTCCAAGGCGAAACTTTAAGAAACACTTGGTCCCCCACATCAAATTCTATTTCCTTCTGTTTGAGATCTGCGTACGACTTCTGTCTATCAGATGCTTCCTTCAATCGTGCCCGAATTACCTCAACCTTCTTCTCGGATTCTGCCACAATCTCTGGACCCAAAACTCGACGTTCCCCCAATTCTGTCCAACACGTAGGAGTCCTACATTTCCGACCATACAACACTTCATATGGTGCCATCTGAATACTGGCCTGATAGCTATTATTGTATGCAAATTCTGCTAAAGGCAAATATTCTTCCCAACTTCCTCTGAAGTCTATCACACATCCCCTCAACATATCTTCTAACACTTGGATTACTCGTTCAGACTGCCCGTCCGACTGTGGATGAAAAGCCGTAGTGAAATCCAATTTAGTGCCTAAAGCTTGATGTAGAGCTTTCCAAAATCGAGATGTAAACCTTGGATCCCTATCTGAAATGATTAACACCGACACTTCATGCAACCTTACAATTTCTGCCACATACAATTTCGCCAACTTCTGCAAAAAATAGTCAACTCGCACTGGCAAGAAATGTGCGGACTTTGTCAACCGATCTACTATTACCCATACCGAGTCCTTATTAGTAGGCGTAAGGGGAAACCCACTAACGAAGTCCATGGTAATTCTCTCCCACTTCCACTGTGAAATCATTATCGGTTGAAGCAATCCTAACGGAACTTGGTGTGCAGCCTTAACTTGCTGACACGTTAAGCACTTGCCGACAAATTTGGTAACTTCCCTCTTCAGACCCGGCCACCAAAACTGTTCTTTTAGGTCTCTGTACAGCTTAGTACCTCTAGGATGTATAGCATAAGGGCTACTATGCGCTTCCCAAAGAATCATTTGTCTTAGATCCTTATCCTTAGGCATACAGACCTTACCCTTGAAGCACAACACTCCCTCACTGGACATACTGTAATCCTCTAAACCACCATTCTGAACTTGTCGCATCTTAGCACTTAAATCCTTATCTGCCAACTGACTCATTTTTACCTCATCCAACCATATCGGCTTGACTTGCAACTCTACCAGCAGACTTCCTTTGTCATACAAACTCAGATGTGCGAACATTGCCCTCAGATCCGACACCACTTTTCGACTTAGGGCATCTGCCACTACATTCGCCTTGCCCAGGTGGTACTCTATAGAACAATCGTAGTCTTTTAATAACTCCACCCACCTTCGCTGTCTCAGGTTCATCTCCTTCTGAGTCAATAAGTACTTAAGGCTCTTGTGGTCTGTGTAGATCACCGACTTTTCTCCATAAAGATAATGCCTCCATACCTTAAGAGCAAAGACCACTACCGCCAATTCCAAGTCGTGTGTCGGGTAGTTAACCTCATGAGGCCTCAATTGCCGAGACGCATAAGCGACTACTTTCCCATCCTGCATCAATACGCATCCTAATCCTGTATGAGAAGCGTCACAATACACCACGAAGTCCTTCCCTACCTCAGGTTGAATCAAAACCGGAGCTTCAGTCAAAACACTCTTAAGCTTCTCAAAGCTCTCTTGTTGCTTATCCGTCCATACGAAAGGTACTTCCTTCCTCAGCAACTTAGTCAAAGGTGCGGCTATTGATGAAAACCCTTCTACAAACCTTCTGTAGTAGCCTGCTAACCCCAAGAAACTGCGAATCTCAGCCACAGATTTAGGTGGTTTACAATCTAGCACTGCTTCAATCTTCCTAGGATCCACCCTTATTCCTTCTGCGGACACCACATGCCCTAAGAATGCAACTTTCTTAAGCTAAAATTCACACTTGCTGAATTTGGCATAAAGTTTCTTCTCCCTTAATACTTGCAACACAATCCGAAGATGCTCATCATGCTCCTCCGCTGACTTGGAGTACACTAGGATGTCGTCGATGAACACAACGACGAACCTATCCAAGTAGGGTTGAAAGACCCGGTTCATCATATCCATGAACGTGGCTGGGGCGTTCGTCAATCTGAATGGCATTACTAAGAACTCATAATGGCCGTACCTTGTCCTAAAGGCTATCTTATGGATATCTGCCTCCTTCACCTTCAACTGATGATATCCCGACCTTAAGTCGATCTTTGAGAATACTGCAGCCTCCTTAAGCTGATCGAACAAGTCATCTCTCCTTGGCAAGGGATACTTGTTCTTGATGGTCAGCTTATTCAACTGACGATAATCTATGCACATACGCATAGTTCCATCATTCTTCTTCACAAACAGGACCGATGCTCCCCATGGAGACACACTGGGTCGGATAAACCCACGATCAAGTAACTCTTGGATTTGAGCCTTGAGCTCCACCAACTCCTTTAGTGCCATACGATATGGGGCAATTGACACAGGAGCTGTTCCCGGCTGCAAGTCAATCCCGAACTCCACTTCTCTATCTGGGGGTATTCCAGGTAATTCCTCCGGAAACACATCTTCAAAATCCCTTATAGTTCTAACTCCACTAACACCTTCTTCCTTTGCATCCAACGCACTAATGAAAGTCAAGAAAGCCTTGCACCCTTTCTGAATCATCTTCTCAACCTTAAGTGCTGAAACTACATTAGACAAGTAGTTCCTTCTTTCTCCTATCATAATGACCACCTCATCCTCTGGGGTTCTTAACTCCATTTTCTTATCTGCACAATCCAATACAGCCCGATGTTCCACTAGCTAGTCCATGCTGAGTATAAAATCAAACTCTCCAAAGGGTAGTTCCATTAAGTGGACAGAAAATACTACTCCTTGAATTTCTAGAGGTACACTCCGAAAGATCTTATTCACCACTACAGTTTGACCTAGTGGGCTTACTACAGTTATCTCCCTATCAGAAAGTTCAGAGGCTATGTCTAGAGTTTCAACTACTCTACATGCAATATAAGAATGGGTCGAGCCCACATCGATCAAAACAGCATAAGGCTTGCCAAAGATAAGGAATGTACCGGTTATAACGTCCGGCGCGTCTCCATCCTCCCTCCGGCGAACCGCATAAACCAGACCCGGCTGTCTTGCCTCTGTATTACCAACACCTCTACCCGGTGTTCCACGTCCTCTGCCAGTACCATTTCCTCTGTTATTCGGACCACGACCTCGCTGAGGCTGCTGTCCACCTTTACCAGCCTGATTAACATTCTGAGCTGCTGGTCGATTGCCATCTGGTTTCATAGGACAGTCCTTAATCATATGATCCTTGGACCTACACTTAAAGCATCCTCCCGTCTTTTTCCAACACTCACCTAAGTGATTCTTCCCACACTGATCACAAGTATGATACTGCCCTCCTGTAGTAGCTTGCTGACCTCGCGGCCCATCAACTCTAGGCCTCTTTTGAACATTCCCAGATGATCCTGATGGCCCAAAACCCCTCTTTGGCCTATTCCAATCTGTATTCTACCTCACTGAATCCTTAATCCCTTCAGCCACTTTAGCCTTCTCTACTAACGCAGAAAACTCCCGCTCCTGGTGTGGAGCTATTAATAACCTCAGGTCATCCCTTAGTCCGTCCTCAAATCGGACACATCGCTCATGCTTCGTAGCCACTATTCCACGAGCATATCGGCTTAACCTTAAAAATTCAGCTTCGTACTCTGCTACGGACTTATTCCCTTGAACTAGCCCCAAAAATGCCTTCCTCTACTCCTCAGTATAACGCGTGCCGACATACTTCTTCTGATACGCCACCTTAACATACTCCCAAGTCAGATCCTCAGCTGTGGCACCATCCCGAACTGTGAGCCACCACTGATACGCTTCATCGCATAGTAGTGCCACCATCCCTTTTAGTTTCTCCTCAGGAGTCAGATCCAGCTCATCCATAATGCGTTCGGTTGCTTCCAACCAATACTTAGCCGTACTGGGTGCCACACCAGATACTCCATGGAACACCTCAGCTCCATTAGCTCGGAGTCGCTCGGGTACAGACTTTCGAGCTCCTGCATTTCTTCCTGCACCAGCCACCAACTCAAGAACTTCGCGTACGGCTGCGATACGACATCGTCTCCGTCGATCTTCTTTGTTCGGCTCAACACCGTGGTGGTGGTGGTGGCGGTACCTCATTTTCAGATCCTTGACCCGATCTAACGGGTTCCGACATGGTCATTTTGCCTCGACCGCGTCCTCGCACATTACGACCACGTCCCCTAGAGCTCATGTCTACGTTCACGTTTTAATCTGACTAAGAAATTTTATGCATTAGTCCTTGCTCTACTGATTATTCACGAAGAAATTTTATGAAGGGAGTTTAATAGCAGTTCTTTCGATCAATCGAAGTTTTCGTTCAAGTTTTCTATCCTAATTCAGAGGAGCACATCCATTCAAACATTCATTTAGTAGTATCTACCACACACATTCATTACCCTAACATCTTTGTCTTATTCCTATCCCAGGGGTATTTTCATCGTTTTTTCTACAGGTATTTTGGTAATAAACCGGGGTCAATTTATAAATCTTAATAAATCAAGGCACTTTGAAATTCTCAAACCTCAAGGGTACTTTTGTAAATTTTCTTAAATTAGGGGTATGGCAGAAATTTTCGAAATCGGGGGTCATTTTGGTAATTTTGTAAATCAGGGGTAATTTGGGTAAATTTTCCAAATCAAGGTGTCTTGGTATTTTGCAAAGATAAGATTTTTGGACATTTTTGCAAAATCAGAAAATGTTGTTGAAATCGGGGTAGTATGGTAATTTTAGAAACCAGGGGCATTTTAATAATTTTACCACTAGGGGTATTTAGGTAATTTTGGAAATCAGAAATATTTTGAAAAATTTTCAACTAGGTTTTGCTACAATTTAAAGGGGTAATTTGGTAATTTTAAAACCGAAGTTTTTTTTAATGAAAATACAGCCAATCCTTTTCGGGTTTTAGTTATTGGGTTTAGCCCGTGATTAAGTCCTCTTGGTTAGGGTGAACCAAAGCTACGCACCAGGTAGGATTCCAGCGAAGAGGAGGTGAGTCATTAGGACTGCTTAAGTACCAGGCTCTTCCGGATCCAATCCTAGACATGCGCACAAAGGTTGCCACACCCTAACTCGGTGACTTAGCCACAGGTTTGTTTACTTAGGAACTTAAGTCTTATGTACTTGTTGGGGTAAACTAGTCCTAGGGTTCAAGTACTTAGTATACTAATCTATGTTCCATTTCTACCCTTCTACAAGTCATACCATAATTCACACAATAGATAGAGGTACTTACCTGGTGGACCTTGGGTCGGAGACTTGGGTGCCATGCCTGAAAACCTGCTCTTTTCATAAAAGTTTTTCTCAAAACTTGTTTGGGCCTTATTTTAAAAATGTAATGAGCTTTAAAACCAAGGCTAAGAGTTTAAAACTGGGCTCTGATACCAAGCTGAAACACCCCAAACCCAGCCCACGAGCCTTGACCGAATCTGGTATGTTCCTAGAGTAAAACATTTTCAAATTCGTTTGTTGCTTTGGAACACTTGGGTGGTTTTAAAGAAAGTTTGATTTAGGTTGGGTTTAATCGAAAACTTTGTTAATTTAGAAATCAGGGATTTATTAAAACTTTGTTTATATATTCTAAAACCACAAGTTAAAAAGAGTCGCCGAATTTAAAGGTTATCTTTTAATTTTGGGAAATCATGTATACTTAAGTGTCAAAACATTTAGGAATGTATTTTTATAAGATAAGTTACTTTAAACTGTAATTTGCTGAAAATCATATCGTACTAGAATAATTAAAATGCATGCGTAACAGTTCATACTATAGCCTTATTACATAGGAAACAAAACCAAAATACTTATAAATATGATAAGTCCAAAATAAATAAATAAATAAAAACCCGAACTGAGCATGGCCACCACTAAGCTCCTGCCGACCCGGTCCATCACTGTGTGTCACCTGAAAAAAAATGTCCCACAACGGGGTGAGTCAACAGACTCAATGTGTAACCACAACACTAAGTCCTAACAAATTCAGGCGTATCAAATCATACATGTACATATAGCATTTAAATAATATGATGCAAACCCGAACCCAAACCTAGATAGCCATCCGCTACACATCACCCGTACCAACCTGCACACCATGAGGACTACTAAGTCAACCCTCCATCCGCTACACATCATCGAAGCGATCATTGCGATCGGCGTGCTCATCGCCTCTTATAAAATTCGTGGCATAGCCACGGATAATATTATTTTGTGTCATGAGACACCACATTCATATAATTGTGACCGAAGTCACCACATTCAGATAACGTGGTATTAACCACCAGATCACTTCCCCTTTCATAATCATCCATATGCCCATGTCATACAAATCACACAATTGCAATGCCTTATGTATTATTTCACATTCTTATCGATATTCACATACATGACATATTCGAAGTATTCATATCTTATATTAATTTAAGGTTAAAGTTACTTACCTGAGTAGTTTGTACCATTGCTTGGTACCTTTGGCTATATTCACATTATCATAGACATACATATTAACTTTACCATAAATCTATTAAGATCTAGTGAGGGGTACACACCTGATATGCTTAACGAATTCCTTGGAATCCCAAAAATCCCGATCTAGCGTCCTAGATCCTTAGTTCCTATATTCGGCCAACTCTAAACATGTTAGCAACAAGCCTTTCGGCTAAATAATCAATTCCTGAAGGTTCATGGTAACCGAAACCCTTACCTTGTTTGTCGATTTGATTGCTAGTCAAATCCCGAGACCTTGTGATGCTCCCTTTTGCAATCGATCCACTACTATATCACTTGCTTGTTAGTTTCTGACTTTTGAACAGAGTAAGAAATAGATCAAAGCCACTAAATAGGCCTTGGCCGAATGTATATGTGTACTTACCTTGTGTTTCAAATCCTGAAGGTAATCTTTTGACTATGAAGATGTCGAAATCCTACATAGCATATGTTAGATCCAGTCTAACATTTAAATAGACGGCCTTCGGCCTAATCTTACACCTTGCTTACCTCAAATATGAGATCCCGTGGGTCTTCCTCTTGTAGTTGACAGTAGCAGACAGATCTCGAAACCTCCTTTATTATTTCGGCCAATGAGACATCAAGGGATTAGTTCCTAGATTTTCGACTAAAAGAGATTGAACACCAAAAATCAATTGCTCTTACCTTAGTACCACAGGTGACAGCACCCTTGCTTAAGACCATAGAGATTCGACTTTTGCTTAACTGTAATGGTGATGAGAAAGAGATGAAAAGAATATTATGGAGGCTCAAGTATGAATCGGCTAGAGGGGAAAAGAAATAAAGAATTGAGAGAATTGGGGAAGAGGATTTTCGATTTTATCAAACAAAAGAGAAAAGAGAGGATTTGCTTAGAGAATTCGGCAGAGGCTCAAAAGAGAGAAAAAAATGAAGAATGGCCTCTCTTTTCCTCTTTCAGCCGAAATTACTACCCCAAGAATCCCTTATTCGGCGAACACTATCAAATTCCTTGCTTTTCTTTTATCTCTTTATTTAAAATTAATAATAATAATCCATCATTTATATTTTACCCTACTTAATTATCACCATTTATCTCTTAAAAATAAAAGGATTAAAGCTCCTAAAATATAGCCTTGGTGCCGTCCCTTGCTGCTAATCTCTGCTGCAAAATAAAACTTTTATTTTGCTTCCCTTGCAGCTCGAACCTTGGCCCTGCACCCTGCTTATGGCGTCATTTCCAGAGGCCTTAAGTGGTGCCTCCAAGCCACTTTTCCAAGCCCGTTTGTGTGTCATATTTCCCTTACATTTTTCTTAAGGCCACCCTGCTTAGCTTCCTTTTAAAACTTTAAAATTGAATAATTTTTAAGGCATTCACTACACTCTAGGGTTTACAAAATTCACAAAACACATTATAACACACAAAGGCATGCTATTTCATATAATTAAGCAAAAATGCACAAGCCCAATTTCAGGATATTACACATTCACATTTAGTATTTGCCACACAGAATTATCACACATTCACTCAAACAACCCAAACAAGCATGCACATCCATGTAATGCTTCATCATAGACGTATAACATAAAAAGTATTGGCCATATCAAATGGCCTTATACAAAAATGACCTTCAATTAGCATAGGCCAATATTCTAGGCCAACTCATAATAACATGTACACAAATGACCAAGTCCATATACATGCCATAGACTTAAAAAGCTAGAATAAAAATGATCGATACCAATCCATAGCTTCTTAGTGTGATAGAATCTCCGACAACCTCCAACTCGAGCTAGCATCTGTGACACTATAAGAAAAAGAAAGGAAGGGGTAAGTATTATAGCTTAGTAAGTAGGTATGTAGATAATAAGTTATTTATTAACAGGCTTTTATAAATATTCATAATATGTTCTGAAGATAATACAATCATAATTGCACATAGTTCCACTCCTTATTCGTGTTCATCTCAAGTTATCTAATCGAGTCATAATAATTAAATTATTTATATCTCAAGCTCCAGAACTCAAAATTAAGATCCACTAATTTTCCCTAAAACTAGACTCCTATATATTTTTACCATGAAATTTTCAAAATTTCATGGTTTAGCCAATAAGTACAATTTCTTCTTTAAAGTTTCCCCTATTTCTCTATCCGATAGTTTCGACCCCTCTACACTAAAAATTAATTATCCCATCATACAGAATTTGGATAATGTTCCTATTTGTTTCTATTAAAATTAGACTCATTAAGAAATTTAAGCATATAAATTATAAACCATAATTATTTCTATACAATTTTAAATGATTTTCCAAAGTTGGAACAGAGAATTCCGAAATCATTCTGACCCTGTCTCACAAAATTTTGAATATCACAGAATTTGAAATCCTTTTATTTAGACCATTTATTTTATGTGAAAATAGACTCATCCAGCTTTAATTTCATATCTTATTCAACCTCTAATTCAATTTCCACCATTTTTGGAGATTTTTCAAAGTCACACAACTGCTGCTGTCCAAAACTGTTTAGTTGCTAAATTTACTCTTTCATGATTTCACTTACTCCATTTCATCTTACCGAAGGTTCGATCAAATATCGAGCACATTGTTCATAAATTTTCATACTTATACCTGCACTTATTCATCACATAGTCATATTCAATTACACTTAGTCGTTACATGATCACATGTATTTTCACTTAGTCAATTTCCTGTTGAACTCATCGGAATAATAACATATACACGATGGCATGCACATAGTACCACCCTTGTAGCCGAATCTATCTGGTGCACATAGTAGCCTGCACATAGTACTACACATGTGACCAAAACCATCACTTACACATAGTGGCCTGCACTTCGTACCACACATGTGATCGAAGTTATCGGGTACGCATAGTAGCCTGCAGTTAGTACTACACATGCGGCCTATCTATCTGGTACACATAGTAGCTTGCACTTAGTACTACACACATGACCTAAAACCATCTCGTAGCTACCTCATTCGTATCTTTTCTATTCCAAAGGTTCAACTGGGAATTCTCACTTTTCAACATTTTACCAATTCATCCATAATCGATCACAATTCATAATTTAAATCGAATAATTACTCCTTATTAAACCATATCTCATATAATGTAACAAAATATTAAAACATAAATAAAAACGATGCATTATTTACATACAAACTTACCTCGGCGCAAAATATGACGAATTTGTAATTTAGTCCACAACCTTTTCTTTCCCCCGATCAAGGTCAATTCCTCGTCTTTCTTGATCTATAATAACACATTTAACTCATTTAATACTCAGATTAATCAATTTAGTCCAAAAATCACACTATGACAAAATAAAATTTTTGCCCTTAAAGTTTCACATATTTACAATTTTGCCTCTAGGCTCGTAAAATATTTTTTATTCAATTTCCTTGCATTTTAGGCCTAGTCGAACCATTTTGATAACTATAACAGTCCACAATTTGCACTTATTCACACACTTACACACATTTTACAACTTTTTTACAGACTAGTCCTTTTATGCAATTTCATCAAAAATCACTTAGTAAAAGTTGTTTATCACACTCCCAAAGTTTCATATTCTTCCATAAAACATCAAAACACATGCATGTTATCCATGAGTAAATTTTTAAACATAAACCCTAGCTCAAAATAATGGTAGAAATAGGTAAACCAAGCAATGAGGATTTCAAAAATGTAAAGAACATTAAAAACGGGGCTAAAATGGACATACATCAAGCTTGAAAGCTTGAAAAACCCTAGCTATGTCTTACTTATGTGAATTTCGGCGAAGGGGTTGAAGATGAGCAAAAATTGGCTTTTAATTTTGTTTTTAATTCATTTTAATTACTAAATGACCAACATGCCCCTAACTTAAAAATATTCTATTTTTGTCCAACAAATTAAACAATGGTTTAATTATCATTTAAGGACCTCAAATTTAAAATTTCATAACAATTGGACACTTCTAACATGTAGAACTCAACTTTTACGCTTTTTACAATTTAGTCCTTTTGACTAAATTGAGTGCCCAAATATTGAACTTTTCGAACGAAATTTTCATGAAAACATTCGTGAACTCATAGACCATAAAAATGTAATAAAAATAAATTTTTTATCGTCGAATCTGGTCCCAAAACCACTGTTCTGACTAGGCCCAAAATCGGGTTGTTACAGCATTACTTAATAGTGGTGATATCGCAACATATACTTATGGCAGCTCAGCTGCATATTGCTATCAAAGTGGCATAGTTTCACATTGTGGTGTGTAGGGTGGAAGAGCCTTTCAAGGTTCTATGTGGTGTGCAGGGTGGATGGGCATGGTATAGCTCATAAGTGATGTTCAGGGTGGTCAAGTCCATCTGTATGATTACTAGATTAACTGCATATAGTTCGATATGTTTCTGTACTGGTGTGTTTGGGTAATAACTTTATGTTACGTTTTACTACTCTGGTTGTGGAAATAAGTAGTTCGTACATTTTCTATGAACTATTATCTGAATTTTTTTCTTTTGAAACTTTTTCTTTTGTCGTGTCACTCCGCTTACTCTGGTTGGGGTTGTAATTTTTGCATGTTTTCATGTTGTGCTTATTTGGCAAGCTTTTTGAGTGTGTTTGGGGGTCCTAAAACGGCCTAGGTTTGAGTCAGAGCCTTGGAAAAATTTTGGTTTTTGACCCTAAAGTGGAGAGGGCTATTGGCAGTAGGGTTCAAGTAAATTTGTATGTGTTTATGTAGCACAAGATGAGCTTGTAGCTCAGTGGCAGTGGCATCTTTGGGAAGGCTTGGAGAGTGGGGTTTGAATCCTACAAATTGCAGATGGAAGCTTTTATTTTATGACTTGAGAGGGGAGGAAGCAGAGTTCAGATCAAACTCTTCAAGAGGAGTTGGAGAATTGGTCAAATAGTTCAAATGGATGAAGGGGAGCAAAATTAGGAGGAAAAGGTGGAGAAAATCAAGGGATGGAGGAGTGTGCTAGTGTTGGCCGAATGTGGGGAAGTGGTGATAGGCAATTTCGGCAAAAAGGGGGTCTTTTGGATGTGCATATTCGTCTTTGAGTGGGGAGAGTGCCGAATTTTCTCTAGTTCTCTTTGGTGATTTTTGCATTTTGGGTACTTTTCCTCGAGCATTTTGGGTCATCTCCTCTTCAATTCTCTCTTACCGAATTCTTAATCCCTCTCTTCTCTTCTCTGTCTTTCTTTTCTACTCTTTCTTCTCCATAGCCAAATCTTTTCCCTTTTCTCTAATCTTCAGTTGATTCTTCTTCTTTTCCTGCCACATCATTCGATTTGCAGTTTAATTCCCTTACCCGAGCATCCTCTATCCCTTTTTGTGTTGGGCATACTCACTGCATCTTGTGATTTAGTCCTTGGCCAAATCACAGTCCTATTCTCTCCTAGAGTGGCGCTACAAGGAATTTGACAATCGGTAAGTGGTAGTTCTCTCTTTATCAATAACTCTGTTTCATTTGGGTTCTTCCTTAATAATCGTGTGTTCTTCTCTCTCTCTCGTTGGGTCTAAGATACATTCTTTTCTGTGATGTGGCCATCATTGGGCTTAGGGCTTTCAACAAGGTGAAGGAGCACAAGTATTTGTATTAACCAAATCTTTATCGTTGACTTATCGAGCAAGTGAGGTAAGAACGTTGTCATAATATTTGGTTTGGCCGAAGGTGGGATGATTACTAACAACTATTTCGCTCACCAAATATTGTTAGGGCTTGATTTCTGTAGCCAAGGGATAGGGTCGATTACTCGGTGCACTGAAGGAGATCGTGTTCGTGGTAAGTAAAGTTAGTATAGTAAGGTGTTTCAAAGTTAAGGTTGCTAAGGTTGAGACTAACCATTTGTCAACTATCACTATAGGTGTCTTGGAAGCGGTGGAAACCACAACTCGTAATCAAGGTGTGTAATCTCACACCTCTGCCTAAACTGTTATGCCATAATATGTGAATCGGCCAAAAGCTGAATAACCAAAAAGCCAGAATGCTGGCAATTGAGATCACTCGAGCGTACGAGCGTCGTAGAGACGAACTGAGCTACTAGTGATGGCATTAGACCGTTGAGAGTGTCACGAACCCCTCGTGGAATTGAGGCCGTAACGGGCCTTGTTGAGCCAAAACAGGCTAAGTTGGCCCAATGGGTTAACGAGCCCACATGAGCGAAAAAGATGGAAAATTTCTAAATGAGTGATGCGACTGCAAAGTCTGCAGAACCGAGACTGAAAACGAGCTGAATGGGCCACACGAGCGTGTGGGCCCATCTGGGCCAAAATTGGATTTTAGGCCCAATTATACTGTAATGACCAAAAAGGGAACCTGAGTCCTTCGAGGCGACAGTGGGCTTCGGAAAGGCCATTAGACGATAAATTACCGAAATACCCTTAGTGGGTAAATTACCAAAATACCGTTAGTGGGTAAATTACTGAAATACCCTTAGTGGGTAAATTACAAAGATACCCTTAGTGGGTAAATTACTGAAATACCCCCAAGAGGTGAAATTACCATTTTACCCCTAAGTGACAAAATGACCGTGATACCCTTGGTGGTAGTTAAATATCATTTATATGATTTTATATATATTTGTTTATAACTGTAATGCACTGCATTCATATCATGTTGCATTGGGTTGGGTTCATTGACTGGAGGAAGTATCGTTCTAGTGGCTCTTCCACATACGGTTCGAGTGGCATCGCTATATACCGATTTAGTGGCTCAGCCACATATACCGTAATTAGTAGCTTGACTTCAATATTGGAGAGTTTTGGCTGGGTGGGTTGACATGGTCCCCACATGGTGTGTTGGTTGGTACGGGTGGAGAGTCAGTTGGCTGGATAGGATTGGGGTGGGTACATATCCACTTGCATTGAGATGATTTGGGGCTTTGGCCCAGCTTGTTACCGAATAGGGCTTTGGTCCAGACTGAAACTGTACGGGCTCGAGCCTAGATAATGATTGTTATAGGGGATTACACACTGAGTTCTTGTAAGTCACCCCTTTCATTTGACTGTGCAGGTAATCCCCAGCGTTTGAGGATTTGGAGCTGTTGAGGACTCAGAGGTGACCATACGCCGGATTTGTTAATAAACGGAACTTAGTAATTTTTGGTTTAATTTATTTTATATTGTTTTGGGTTAATCACTTATGTAATATGGCCATTGGGATTTTCGCTAAACTTTCTTTTGGTAATTATTTTAGTTATGATCTGCCAAACAATTAAACACGAGTTTTAAAACAATAACTATTGTTTTCAAAATATCACGTTCCGCTACTAGCTATAAATATCAGATTCCATATCAAACAAGGTTTTAATGATAATAAAGTTTTCTAAGAAGGATTTCTGACAAACCAGGTTTTGAAAATAATATTATGTTTTCAAGGGTAATAACCTTAAGAAAATCTTATTTTGATTAGCAACGAAATTCTCGGTTTCTAATCTATAAAAAGTTTTAAATCGAGGAAGGGTTTTTTTTTAAATTGATCGTGTAGTTAAATACAATCATTTGATGTGACATGCTAGATTCGGCCATAATGTCTAGGCCAGGTTTGGGGTGTTACAAATGAGGTGAGTGATCCAGGTAAAGCATAAACACTGGATAGATAGTACCAGCGAACTCTGGACTTAATGGCAATGTGGGATTCAACTTGGGCTTAGAGATATATTTCTATGTGTTGATTTCACCGATTGTTCTAGGACCTAGTTTTTTTTTATGTTTTTATTTGCAAATAGATAAAATTAAATATCCACACACCTAAACTTTAAGTGTAGAATATAGACTAAGTTTGATAGTTATTTTCTTAATTTACAAGTTCATGCCTAAGTTTTTAAATTTTTGATAGAGTGTTCGCCATAAGAAAAAACATGAAACAATCGAAGCTAGTTAACTTATATAGAGTTTGCCAGATTTGCTGCAAAGTGACAGGGTTGTCGAACTGTAACACCCCTTACTCGTGATCAACACTGAAATCGGATATGGGGCATTACTGGACTTAACTTACTTAAACATACAACACCGGGTTACAAAATTTCGTTTCAACTTAACACTTTTGATTCGAGTTCAAAACGTTCCTCTTATAGGTCCACAGAACCTTAAACATACTTACGGAGTGGTTCGGGGCTAAACTAGAAAATTTTAAACACTTAGAAAATTTTGACACAAAATAGGGCCACACGCCCGTGTGAAGAACAGGACACGCCCGTGTGGAACTTCACATGCCCGTGTTCCACACCCGTGTGGATATATTACTTATTTCGAACCTACAGGGGTTTTCACACAGCCTGACACACGCCCGTGTCTAGGACCTGTTCCCTCACATGGCCTAGACACGCCTGTGTCTTAGCTCATGAGTGAAAACCTTGACCTTCTGTTTATGATGTCATCATGTCAATAAGGTCACACGGCCAAAGCACACGCCCATGTCCTTAGACCGTGTATCGAATTAAATTCCTAATGTTTGGTGCAGACTTCACAAGTTCTGGGCACATGCCCGTATCTTAGACCGTGTCTCCCACACAGTTGAGACACTCAGCCGTGTCTCAGCCCGTATGATTACTACTAGGCATACTGACTTGCCAACTTAGCATGCAGGGGTATACACGGCCTATCAACATGCCCATGGGGCTGATCATGTGTCACACACGGCCTAGACACATGCCCATGTGGACAATTATAAGGCTATCTACCAAGCCAATTTTCCACCCTACAAAGCAACCACACTTATACCACTTCAATGCATTATACATCATGACCATAAGGCATTTCTAATACCCAAAATCAAGACATCCACACATAAGTATACACTACATAAACTTCATCATCATTGAATATATATATATATAAAATTGTCAAGTATTGGCCAGTTTCCAATAGTCATTTACAAAATGAATTGAATAACATTAATAGCCACACATTGGCTAACAAATATGACATAACACAAAATAACCAAGTTCCTATACATGAATAACACGAAATGCGGTTTTTGACACATCCTAGTCCTTGACTCTCAACTGATAATATCCACACCTCAAGTCTATCTTGGAAAACACTGTGGCTCCCTTGAATTGATCAAACAAATCATCGATTCTTGGCAATGGGTACTTATTCTTCATGGTTAAATAATTATTGAAAGCCTTTGTCCGTCAACTCTTGTAACTGTGTCTTTAGTTCTTTTAGCTTGGTTGGAGCCATTCTGTATAGAGCAATCGATATAGGCGCAGTACCGGGGGCCAACTCAATCCCAAATTCAATCTCTCTAACTGAAGGTAACCCTGGCAATTCCTCTGGGAAAACATCTGGATACTCACATATTATGGGAACTGATTCAAATCTTAACTCAGTCTCTTTAGCATTCATCACAAAGTCAAGGTAAGCTTCGTACCCCTTTCTTACGTATTTCTGAACAGACATATAAGAAATCACTACACGCAACTTGTCTTGTTCATCTGATTCAACACGAAGAATATCCCCATTTTCACATTTTAACTTAATAAATTTCCTTCCACAATTCACTATCATATCATGAGTAGTTAGCCATTCCATCCCAAAGATGACATTGAAATCATCAAATGATAATAACATGAGATTAGCCGGAAAATAATGATCCCTAATCATCAAAGGGCAACCTTTGCATACTCTATCAACTAACACACATTTGCCCGGATTTGACACTTTTATCACAAATTTCGTAGACTCTACAAGCATGTTCATACTAGAGACTAATTTCATAAAAATATACGAGTGGGTAGATCAAGGAGCAATTAAGGCTATAACATGAGTATCATAGAGAGAAAATATACCCGTGATTACATCAAGGGAGGATGCTTCTCTGCGAGCGCAAATGGCATATGTTGTCACCAGTGCTCTACTATCAGATCTTGCAGTCTGCTCTCTAGATGTATTCTTACTACTCATTTCATTTCTCAGGTTTCTCTATGGCCTTCCTCTAGCAGTACTCCTAGGTCTTGCACTCTAAGGTTTCTCATTCTCACCCACCTCGGGGCAATTTCTGATAAAATGGTCTAGGGATCCACAATTGAAAAAGCTTTCACATTTGCTCGACACTTACTGGGAAGAAGTCTGCCACACTACGGACATTCCGATCTACTTGGTTGAGTGTTGCTAACACTAGCAACTGAAGTAGTCTGAGCTTTAGATCCCGAGAACTGTCTACCCTTACTTCTACTTGAAACTCCAGCTGAGGTGGCTGATCGAGTAGTGAAATCTCTTGACTTTTTAGATGAGGATTGGAATGACTTACTTAGTTGTCTCTTCCTCGAGTCACGGGACTCGATTTCATCCTTTCTTTTCTCTTTGACCAGTTCCTCGACCTTACAGGCTCTACCTACCAGCACCACAAATTCCTTTAGTTCAAGGACACCAACAAATAAACGGACATCCTCATTTAACCCATCCTCGAACCTTTTTCTCACAATCGCTTCTGTAGCTACGCACTCCTGAACGTATTTACTAAGCCTTACGAACTCACGTTCATATTCAGTCACCATCATTCGACCTTACTTTAGCTCCAAGAATTCCTTTCTTTTCTAGTCAATGAACCTTTGACTAATTTATTTCTTCTAGAACTCCTCTTGGAAGAATTCCCAGTTAACTTTCTCCCTTGGTACAACCGACACTAGGATGTTCCACCACTGATAGGCCGAATCTCTCAAGAGAGATAGCACACACTTCATGCACTCTTCAGGTGTGCATGAAAACTCATCGAATACCATAATGGTATTCTCAAGCCAGAACTCTGCCCTCTCCGGATCATCATCTTTACTAGCTCGAAATTCCTCAGCTCTTTGTTTCCGGATTCTATCAACCGGAGGCTTTTCTCTTCTTGCTACCTCTACCACTTAGGGAGCTACAAGGGTAGGCTGAGGAATAGGTTGGGGTGGAAGGGGTTGAGCATTAGGATTTGCTTGAATAAACTGAATGTACCAGTTGCTTATCATATGGAGAAAGGCTTCTCGAGCCTCTTCTCCCTAACCCAAAGTCTCAGGTCTACTTTCTAATGGCACGGTCCCTTGCGTGGGAGCCGGCGTATTATTTGTAGCACCATTGGCCACAACTCGATCGGGATCCATTACTATATAAAAACACATTTTAAATCGTCAAGAGTCGTCACACTATCATTATGTAAATACTCATACGTATGGCATGTATAGCTAGCTTACACTACGTTAGTCTGAGAATCAACTAAACCTTAGCTCTGATACCACTAAATGTAACACCCCTTACCTATGATCAACACCGAAATTGAGTACGGGGCATTACTAAACTTAACTTACTCAAACATACAACATCAGGTCATAAAATTTCGTTTCAGCTTAACACTTTTCATTCGAGTTCATAACGTCCCTCTTATAGGTCTACAGAACCTTAAACATACTTATGGAGTGGTTCAGGGCTAAATCAGAAACTTTTAGACACTTGTAAAGTTTTGACATAAAACAGGGCGACACGCCTGTGTGAAGAAAATGACACGCCTGTGTGGAACTTCACATGCCCCACATCTGTGTGGATTTATTACTCATTTCGAACCTACAGGGCTTTTCACACGACCTGACACATGCCCGTGTCCAGGGCCTGTGTCCCTCGCACGGCCTAGACACGCCCGTGTGTGAAAACCTTGACATTCTGTTTATGACATCATCATCTCAATAAGGTCACACGGCCAAGGCACATGCCCGTGTCCTTAGACCATGTGTGGAATTAAATTCCTAATTTCAGGTGTAGACTTCACAAGGCCAAGGCACATGCCCATGTCTTGGGCCGTGTCTCCCATAGGTTTGAGACACACGGCCGTGTCTCAGCCCGTGTGGTTAGTACTAGGCATACTAACTTGCCAACTTAGCATGCAAGGGTATACACGGCCTATCAATATGCCCATGGGGCTGACCATGTGTCACACACGGCCTAGACACACGTCTGTGCTTCTACCCATGTGGACAATTATAAGGCTATCTACCAAGCCAATTTTCCACCCTATAAAGCAATCACACTTATACCACTTCAATGCATCATACATCATAACCATAAGGCACTTCTAACACCTAAAATCAAGACATCCACACATAAGTATACACTACATGAACTTCATGATCATTGAATATATATATAAACTTGTCAAGTATTGGCCAATTTCCAATGGCCATTTACAAAATGAATTGAATAACATTACTAGCCACACATTGGCTAACAAATATGACATAACACAAGATAACCAAGTTTCTAAACATGCCATACTCAAAATTAAACAAACTTTGCTATACCAAAGAGAAGTTGATGGTGTGATTCTGAACTCTGACGTCCTATGATCCCCCAGTTAGCTTGGCGATACTATAAGGAAAAGGGAAATAAGAGAGGTAAACATGAAGCTTAGTAAGTTTACATGAAATAAATAGCAACAATAAGGCTCATAATGTCATGCATCCATTGCATTGAATAAAAGCACAAAGTCTCAAGCATATTGTCATAACTTACTCATACTTACTCTTACCAATTACATGTCATGTCACATATCATAAGCATTTCTCGTGAATTACTCACAAGTACCTGTATCACTTCATCACATAGCTTTAGCACTAATTTCATCTTTATTATAAGCTTGACTATTTTTCCTAATGAATCACTTGGAATAACCGAGAATACATAATCATCATCATACACATAAACACGATGCCAATGCCATATCCTAGACATGGTCTTACACAGGGTCAAATCTCGATACCGATGCCATATCCCAGATATGGTCTTATACGGGATCTCATATCGATGTCGATGCCATATCCCAGATATGGTCTTATAAGATTTTCATATTTGATGCCGATGCCATATCCCAGATATGGTCTTATACGGGGTCTCAATTCGGTGCCTAGGACATTTCCCAACATGGTCTTACGCAGGACCATACTAATCTCATGTCTTTGTGATGATATCCTCTCACTTCTTAAAGTCCAACCGGGACTTCAACATAATAAATTTTCATCATTTTCTCATTTAACATCATTACTCCATTCCATAGAAATAATATACATCTTCACGAATATCAAACATTTTAAAACTTAATATCATGATGTTGAATTTATTGCACACAAACTTACCTCAATACCAAAATAAGCCAATTGGTTGATCTAGACCGAAACCTTGCCTTTTCCTCGATCAAGGTTAATTCCTCGTTCTTCTTGATCTATAATAGAAAATTTGCTCATTTAATTACCACATTAATCAATACATTTCAATAATCATACTTTGTTAAAATTACCATTTTGCCCTTAGACTTTCACAAAATGACGATTTTACCTCTAGGCTCGTAAATCAATTCTAATAAAATCTATTTCTTTAACGAGCCTAGCTGAACATTTATTACTCTTATAGAAACTTCTAATACTCATTATTTCACACAATTGATACCTATTTTACAACCTTTACAAAAATGTCCTTTTTAGGTGTTTTCATGGAAACACCTTTCACAAAAGTTGTTTATTTAACAGCTAAAACTCATTTTCTACCATAAAGTTTTAGAAATAGTCCCCTAATTAGCTAATACTCTCATGGAAAACCCTAGTTTTTCAACCATTTTGCAAAATAGTCCCCTCATTAGCTAGCTCAAGCTACAAGGGTCTCAAAAGTACAAAATTATCAAAGAATGACCATTAAAACACTTACTTGCAAGGAGAAAAGCTTGGCTGAAATTTTTGAGTTTTCAACACCTATTTTATAATAACAAATCAATTAAGTCACCTAATTTCCACCAACTTTGACCAATTTCTAATTCTTTGTCCCTATGGCCAGCCACCACCCTAAACAAGGCCTAATTGAACATTAGAGACCTCTGATTAATATTCTATGGCTTTTAGACACCTTTAGCTTGTAAAATAGAACTTTCGCACTTTATGCGATTTAGTCCTTTTTTGCAATTAAGCATGCAATCGCTAAAATTAGAGTACCAAAAATTTCATGCACCTATATAATCATGCTATAAATCATAAAATAATATTAGAATAATTTAGTAAATCTCAGATTAGTGGTCTCGAAACTGCTGTTCTGACTAGCCCCTAAATCGGGCTGTTGCACGAACTGTGCAACACTAAACCCCAACAATTGGCGAACTGCAACCTATGAAAGCTTAAAATTTATTATTCAAAGATAGTAGAAACCTTGCAAACTGTGTTCGCAATATCTAAAAATGTAGGGGACGTTTGTGAAGACATTTCCTGTTTAGGGGAACTTACCCTACAAAAGACTTAGAATGTGTGCCCATTTTTAGTGAAATCGAAATAGTGGTTTTGGGACCACAAATCCAATGAGTAAATTATTATTTTATTCTTTTAATATCTATAGGATGTTAGTAAGGTCGTAGTAAAATTTTATTATGAAATTTTGATGTTTGTATGCTTAATTACATAAAAGGACTAAATCATAAAAAGTGTAAAAATAGAGTTCTATTAGTTAAAGGTGTCAAATAGCTATGAAATTTTAATCTAAGGGACTTGGATGGTAAATATACCAATTGAGTTGATAATGGATATCTTTGGACTTGGTTTTATTAAAATTATTAATGTTTTTAAAGGGCAAAATGGTAAAAGGGTAATTAAAACATAAAACAAAAATAAAGAAAAGATGGTATCATCTTCTTTATTGAGTTTTTAATAAAAATATTTCCATGGGAGAGGGCTAGGGTTCGACCAAGTAGAATTCAATTGCATGGCATGTATTTTAATTTCGTTTGTAATGATTTTTATGTTTTCGAGATAGCTATAGCTTAATCTAGCTAGCCCAGGGATCAATTTGCAAAACTGTTAAGAATTTAGAGTTTTTCCATGAATGTTCTTACATGGTTCTTGATGTTTGATGATAGATTATGACCCATTGTTGTCAAATAAACAAGTTTTGTAAAGTGATTTTTTGATGAAAATGACATTTAGGGACTTATATGTAAAAGTAATAAAATTTTAAGTTAAATTCATGAAATAGCGATTTTTATGAGTTGATATAGGTTCCTAATAAATTTGGCTAGCATGAAATAAGGATTAAGATGCTTAGATTTTAAATTATGAGCTTAAAAACTAAATTGTGAAAAGTTAAAATGTTAGGGGCAAAACTATAATTATGCATAAATGTGAATTATGTATTGAATTGAATGTTGAGATTGATTGAAATACTTAATTGAATATAATTATTTATTTGGATCAAGGTATATCTCAACTGGATTTAAATCAAGGAAAGGCAAAAATCACGGATTAACTCGATATCAGTTCTACGCTCTAGTTGTCAATGAAAGTTAATAGTATTTCAATATGTAAATGAATTTCTACTTCTATATTTTTACATTATAGTTATGTAATTAAATGGTTATAGTTAATTACTCCCTCAATTGCACATGCATGCCCTTAATTGCACTTCGGTAGCCCTAAACTGCACATGCGTGCCCCTAATTGTACTTCGATACCTCTGAATTGCACATACGTGGCCCTGATTGTACTTCGGTGCCTTTGAATTGCATATACGTGCCTCTGTTTATACTTCGGTAACTTTGAATCGAGTAAAATATGAGTTGTATTTCAATTATTGTTAAGTTTAATGACATACTATGTTCTTACTAAGCTCTATAAGCTTATTTGTTTTTGGGGATTATTTTGTAGATTGTTCTTGCTGACTTTTGGATGGATCAAACCTTCGGCTCACAATATCCATCAATGTTGGTACTTCTTGTGTCCCTTATGTAACAACTCGCCTTTTAATGGTGTCATAAATAGTGGTTTTGGGGCTACAAATCTGACGAGCGAGTTCGTAAATATTATTTACAAATGTTTATGAGTCAAGTATGGTTTTAAAAAGGTTTTTGATTTGGTAATTTATGCTATTCGAATGATTAATTAAGTTCAAATGGTAAGACCTTAAAGTTAAGTGGTTTTAGAAAATAAGGTATCGGGACCTCGTTTCTATAAATCAAGCCGTAAACATTTTTATAAATGTTTACGAAGAGTTATTAAGATTGTATTAAAGTTTCGTTAAGAAATTTTAATGTTTTGATAGTTAATTAAGCAAAAAGGACTAAATTGTAATAGTTGAAAAAGTCAATCACTGTTAGTTTAAAGCTGTTAATTTATTAAAGAATTATTATTCGATGGCCTTAATGGGAAAATTACCCATTCCTAATTTGGTGGACGGTTAAAGCTTTAATTTATTTTAATTTTACATGTGTTTTAAATGTTATCATATTATTATTAAAAGATAAAATAATAAAGAAAAAGGTTAAAAAATAAGAAAACATAATGTTTTCTTTTTCAATTGAATTGTTCATCACCGAAACACCATGGCAAGAAAAACCAAGGTTCGGCCATGCTTCAATTCATGCATGGTAAGCCATTTTTGACCCGTTTCTAATAATTTTTATGTTTTTGAGATCGTTGCAACTAGGTCCAGCTAGCCCGTACCTTTGTTTTTTAAACTATTAAAGATTTTGAATGTTTCCATTGATGAATCTTTGTGATTTTAGATGTTAAATGATGAATTTGGAGTGTTGGTTGGTATTTAAAAGTATTTTGTTAAGTGATTTTTGATAAATTTGCCGATTAGGGACTATATTGTTGAAATAGTAATAGTTCAAGGAATTGATGTGAAATTGTTGCAAAAATAAGTTGAAATGGATGCTATTAGCATTCGGTTGGCATGGGTTTGCAATAAAAATGGCTAATTTGCATGTGTTAGGCTCAGGGACTAAATTGAATAAAAGTAAAATGTTGGGGGCAATTTTTTAAAAATGTCAAAAATGACTAAATTGCATAAAATAAATATTTTACTATCTAATTTAATGAATTGAATGAAATTATTAATTTATATCAAGATCAGGTGGAAATTCGAGGAGAATGGAAAATTACCAAATAGCCCCTGTACTTTGACATTTTTGAAATTTAGCCAAGTAAGTTCGTATGAACTATAATCACTTAATGTTGATTAGATTGAATGTTTAATGTGTTGTTCTATTGTAAATGAATCAATATATATGTGTTATTATGAAATTTATCATGTAAAGAAACGATGAAAATCCAACGATGTTCGACGACTATCGAGCCACGTTTGAACCTTGGGAATATATAGGATACAAATGCCATGTCATTAAGGTTACCATGTTTTGGGTGCTGGCCTTGAATTTCCCACCGATGGCTGAGGTCTGACATTTTTTATGGATTCTCATCAGCTTGTGTGAGCAGCATCGTGTATCTATATTCCGACTGTTAGCTTGTATGAGTAGACCTATTTATGGCTCGAGTGAGCAATGATGAAAAGGAATGGTTTCGACTACATGTTTAGCAAACTTTGTGTAAGCTTTCCCGTGTATCCGATATTATTCTAAGTGGTTCAGTGTGCATGAAAAGGGAAGGAACAGTAACTATTCGAATAACTTTTAGCATGAAAACTATGAAAATGAATGAAAAGGAAAATTTAAATGAAAGTATGTCTATTTTCATGAAATTGACAATTTCAAGTGAGGTTATTCATGTTTAATGACTTATTTTATGTTAATTCAAGTGAATTATGAATTGATACACTAACATGTGTTGTTGATGATGCTTAGGCTTGTGCCAAGCTATTGGTTGGATTATATTATGTTTACTTTTAAAGTTTGGAATGGTAAGTGTCCAAATGGAAATATGCTTATGTTCATGAAAGGGTGGCAAGGATCAAAGTATGTAATTTCTTATGAAATGGTTTATCTTGAAGTTGATTCCAAAAGAGCTATGTTAAATGCACTAGCTTGTGGCCATAGTTGATATTATGCTTGTGTCTTGTGTGTTATGCATATGAATCAGGTGAGGAAAGGTAATGAAATGGTAAGTTCATATTTGAAATGTAATATGATGAAAAGGGAATGATGTACTTATATGTGAGAAATTTACATATGTTATGGATGATTATACCTAGTTGACGAACAAATATATTAATTAATGAATTGATGTTGTTATTTAAGCTAAAGTAAGTAAATACAATGGAAAGTAAGTAAATGTAATGGAAAGTAAGTAAATGGAAGGGTTTAAAGTCTTATAAAATCCTATTATGTTAGGAATGAAAATATATATGTGATATTGATGAATTTACTCATTTATGAGTTGACGGTTATAAAGTTTGATAAACTTTGTGAAGTTGGTATAGGTTTATAATTACTCCATAAAGTTCATTATTAAAATGAAATGTTAATATATAAAGTTTATACGAGCTTACTAAGTATTCATTACTTATGTAGTTATCTTTCTCTTACTTTACAGATTACCAGAAGCTTGATCGATTTAGAAGCTCGTCGGAGAACTATCACAGTATCTAGCGAATATATTGGCAGATTATGATGGTTTGATCAAGGTTATAATGGCATGCATAGGTGGACTTGTGGTTTATGTTCGTTGATGAATTTGGCATGTATATGTTATTTTTGTTGATGTAATCTTGGTACTTTTGATGCCTTGTTGATGTGTGTTATTTTGACAATGTGCTAATGCATGTTTGAATAGCCAAAGTGGTAGGTGATGAATTGACCTCAACATGGTGAAGTTATGGTGTGCTTTAGAAAGTTTTCGAATAGATATGCATGTAACACCCCTTACCCGTATTCAACACCAGAACAGGGTATGACGTATAACCGGACATAAACACAAGCAAACATACATTTTCGAGTCATAAATTTCCATCCAAATTAAAAACTTTTCATACACATTCGTATCATCCTTAAAACGAGCCGACGAGGCTCAATACATGCTTTGGAATTGGTTCAAGACTAAATCGAGAACGTTAGAAATTTTTACAAAACTAAGAAAAATTTTCATGTTATAGGGCTCATATGCCTGTGTGGTCCAAGGGACACGCTCGTGTGACCCTTAGACACGCCCGTGCTATTGGCCGTGTTCAAAATAAGGTGCTCTCTAACTTGTGCCACACGGCCGGGCCACATGCCCGTGTGCTAGGCCATGTGGTCGATTTAATTTCCATAATTTTTCATAAAATAGGTGCAGACTTCACATGACTGAGACACACTCCCTTGTCCAAGGCCGTGTGCTAAATTCTGAACATTTTGTTTTGCAACAATTAAGGTGCAGGGGACACACGACCAAAACACATGCCCGTGGGGCAGACACACGGCCTAGACACACGCTCATGTGTCTACACGTGTGGACAATAATAAGGCTATTTACCAAGCTATATTGCCACCCTTTCTTGTACATCATACACAACATCATATGGGACCAATCCAAGCATATTACATACAACCAAATCAACCACAATCAAGACATCAACACATGACTCACATGCTACCATCTATCATGCACAAACATCACATGCTTATCAACTCAAATCATGTAAATTTCCACATCCATGATAGGCATCATCATATAAATTGCTCATACCAGTTGTAGCCAATTTTCAATGGCCTTATACGAAATGAACTTTTAACCAATATAAGCCAACACATTTGGCCAAATCAATTATGACACATAACAAAATGACCAAGTCCCCTATACATGCCATAACTCAAAATGTAGAATTCACTGGTACCAAAATAATAGTTGATTGTGTGAATGGATCTTCGACGATCTCCAATCTCGAGCTAGCTTGGTGACACTATAAGGCAAGGGAAAGAAAAAGGAGTAAGTTATATATCTTAGTAGGTTCATATACAAATAATAAACAACATAAACCATACAATTTCCATGTAAATAGCATACGTATATCAACCTAAATGTCATTAAAACCTCATGAACAAAACATACTCAATCACATTCTTACCAATAGTTCATCATATATCGAATTCATTTCCTTTGAGTTTTTCGTACATACCTGTACCAACTCGTAACATAACCACATACTTTCTCGTCTTTTTCATACCCATTAAACCACTTGGAATACTATCAGATACACAAAAATCTTTGAACATAAGTGCCACATATGTAGCCAATGCTACCACAAATCTCATAACACATATAAGCTTGCTCTCGAGCTATCCTCAGGCCTGCTCACACAAGCTATCAGGTATTTGCAACATATGTAGGTATACCCAGCCACCGGTAGGACGTACAGGACCAGCAATTTGGACACATAAATCACATAAACACATGGGTTCCTAGTGACATGTCACTTGTATCCTAATCTATTCCTAAGGTTCAACCGAGATTTCTCCCTTGCCGGAACTTTGTCAATTTACTCATAGAATCAATCATACATTTCATGCAATATCAAAACATTAAAATACAAATATAACATTGCATTATTTACATACGAACTTACCTCGGTACAAAAATAGTAGAATTTGACCTAATCGTCAATTACTTTGTTTTTCCCCCGGTCTAGGTCCGTACGTCATTTTTCTTGATCTATAATAACAAATTTAACTCATTCAATCATCACATTATTCAATTCAGCCCAAAAGTCATATTATGGAAAATTAGATTTTTGCCCCTAAACTTTTGACATTTTATATTTTAGTCCCTGGGCTCGTAAAATGAAATATGTTCAATTTCTTCAATACAGAAGCCTAGCTAAACTATTTTATGCTCATACTAGCTGTAAGACCCCAGACTCGGCCCAAACGTTACAACCAGATCTAGCGTGCCATATCTGGTGATGTTTAAAACCTCATGGATGTTTGAAGAAAACACTTTGCCAAATTTCCAACTTTAACGTTCAAAATACTATTTTTCTTTACTTGTTCACAAAAGAAATTTACTCGACTAATACTCTTTTAAAAGATTACACACTTATCTTATTTACTAAAAACCGTGTCAATTGCAGAAGTTAAATTTTAATGATTATGGAAGCGTGATATTTGAAAATCAGTTGTTTATTGTTTTGAAAACCCCTTGTTGATTAAATTTGCAATGTTCAAAGAAAATCCGAAATAAAAGTTAACATAGTTCCAATGGCCTTATTACAACAATTTAAAAACCCAATAATTAAAAGCAAAATAATT
Source organism: Gossypium bickii (assembly GCA_025503065.1). Lineage (NCBI taxonomy): Eukaryota > Viridiplantae > Streptophyta > Magnoliopsida > Malvales > Malvaceae > Gossypium > Gossypium bickii. Next base: position 50,923,885 of record CP106714.1, read on the forward strand.
TTGAGGGCTTGGCAAATATTAAGTTCACCCTTGAAACCTGCAATACGTGTGGCCATCTCCAAGTCCCTCGCGGCTCCAAACCCTCTAATGCTGGGGATTACTTGCGTAGTTAAGGAAAAGGTGAGTTGCAAGAACTCAGTGTGTAATCCCAGTTACAATCACAGTCTGCGCCCAAGCCCATGCAGTATCAGTTCGGGCCTAAGGCCCTAAAATCATGGAAATGCAAACATTGAATGCAGCCCAACCCAATCCCACCAACACACCTCCCGTACCAGCCCTACACTCCTGTGGGGACCAAGTCAACCCACCCAGCCCTACACACCAAGAATGCAAAATGCAGCTTGCCCAAAGATAACGCAAAGAATGCTACTAGTAATGATGATTTGTGGTCGAACCACTAAAATCAGTATATCGTGGCAGAGCCACTGAATCAGTATAGTGTGGCATAGCCACCAGTATAGTACTTCCTCCAATATATATATATTCATCCCAACCCTTGCGAGATGTCGTGACATAATGAATCAGTGTATGCAATAATGAACCATCACAGCAATTAAACATAATACACACCACATACTAATTCTATCTCTAGGGGTATAACGGTAATTTACCCTTTAGGGGTATAACAGTAATTTTACCCACCAAGGGTATTACAGTAATTTTACCCACCAAGGGTATTACAGTAATTTTAATCATTTAACGGCCTTTCAGGAGGCCTACTGTCACCTCGTGCGACTCGGGACCCCTTTTTGGGTCTCTACGGTGCAATTGGGCCTAAAATCCATTTCCAGCCTAAACGGGCCCACACGCTCATGTGGCCCGCTAAGCATGGTTTCGGTCACGGTTTTACAGACTTCGTAGTCGCATCCGTCATTCGATAATTTTCTATCAGTGTTGCCTGATCTTTTTTTTATGCGATGTCAAAGTCTTAAAAAATTATAAAAAGAATGATCGAACCTGGAAACTAACTATGAAAACGATGTGAGGCAAGCGCACCTATCGATTAGTAGTATAGTTAAGGCAAGATCGGATTATCGAACCCAAAGGAACTAGAAGTACTAATACTAGCTTTCTTTTTATTATCTAGCCAAAAATAAAGGGAATTTGTCGTTTAATCTAAATTAACTAACTACTAAGCTAAAAACTCTAAGACAAGGAAGAATAAAATTTGGGGAAAATATTTGAGAGAGAAAACCAATTGACTAAGACAATACCTGAGGAAGAATCCACCTAGACTTTACTTGTTATCTAACTCTGAACCAGACGATTTATTTATTCGACTTGATCCGTAGGATTCCCTAACGTATATTAATCCCTCTCTCGAGGCGACTAGCGTCTAACCCTAGGTTGATTAATTGAAATCTCTTTCTAATTAAAACCCCTAGAATTAGATTAACTCAATCTATGGACTTCCATATTAGGTTTGACCCTAATCTGACAGATTTTTGTTACCCTATCCCTAGGCGCGCGAGCAATTCCACTTAACTATGCTAGATCTACGCTTAGGCAGGGACTTTTGCTCCTCCACCTAAGCACATCACACTTGAATTAATATCTCAGAAATATCAACACAAAAATTAAGAACACATAATTAAGAACAAGTCAAATATTTATCATATAGTTCAGCAAACGATAACAACATTCATCTTAGGTTTCATCCCATTCAGGTATCTGAGGGTTTAGTTCATAATAATAAAAGAAAGCATCTCAGAAGTACAAAACATAAGAAATCCCTAAAACCCCCTAAAGGAATTGAAGGAGAGATCCTCCATCTTGAGTATGATTCCAGCTTCTTGAGATGAATCAACTGGCTATCTTCGAGTAAATCCCCACAAATCTGCCCTCTTTGGCCTAGTTGGACGCCCCTTGACTAAAGCCCTGGGTTCCCCCCTTTTAGGTTATACTTAGGGTGTTTATATAGGCTTCTGAATGTGTATCTTCGCCCCTAAGTATCCTGATCCGAGTGAAATTTCTCTTTGTCACGACAGGGACACGCCCATGGCACATGCTCGTGTGAATCGTTGCCAGGCCGTGTTCAATACTGTTAAATGAGGCACGGCCATATGGCTTGGGCCTAGGCCATGTTGATTTCATAATATGGCCCATTTACTCCGTTTTGGGCCCGTTTTTGGTTCTTTTCATCCTCCGGTGCTTTTCTGAGTATAAAACATGAAAACAAAGGATTAAGAGCACCAATTTACACAATTAAAGGCTTAAATCATCCAAAAGCATGCTAAATGTGGGCTTAAAATATGTTACTATTGTGGTTTATCAAATACCCTCACGCTTAAGCTTTTGCTTGTCCTTAAGCAAAATTCTCAACTCATAATTAAAACGTACTTCCTTGATTCATTATATTCATCAATAGTGTTTCATCATAATTCAAAGATAATTCTTACATGGATAATTCAACTCAAAGAGTCCTAAAGATTCAAACAATCAAAGTCATAGTTTTTATAGTATGAAAACATAGGTGTTTCCTGATAAACTGTAAAAGTAACATATTTTAAGCCCACATTTAGCATGCTTTTGGATGATTTAAGCCTTGAATTATGTAATTCGATGCTCGTATTCATTTGTTTTCATGTTTTATACCTAAGAGAGCACCGGATGATGAAAAGAACGAAAAACGGGCCCAAAATGGAGTAAATGGGCCATATCACGGAATCCACACAGCCTGGGCCCAAGACCACATGGCGTGCCCAATTCAACAGGTTCGAACACGGCCTGGCCACGACTTACACGGGCCTGTGCCATGGGCGTGTCCCTGCCGTGAGAAAGAAGAGTTTCACTCAGATTAGGATACTTAGGGGCAAAGAAACATATTGAAGCTTATATAAACACCCTAAGTATGACTCGAAAGGGCAAACCTGGGGCTTTAGTCTCAAGGCGTCCAATAGGGCCAAAGAGGCGATTTGTGGAGATTTACTCGAAGATAGCCAGTTGATTCATCTCAAGAAGCCGAAATTATACTCAAGACGGAGGATCTCTCCTTCAATTCCTTCAAGCGATTTTAGGGATTTCTTATGTTTTGTTTTATCTTTTCTTTTGAGATGTATTCTTTTATTATCATTATGAGCTAAACCCTCAGATACCTGAGGGGGATGAAACCTAAGATGAATCTTGTTATCGTTTGCTGAACTATATGATAAATATTGACTTGTTCTTAATTATGTGTTCTTAATTCTTGTTTTGATATTTCTGGGATATTAATTCAAGTATGATGTGCTTAGGTGGAGGAGCAAAAGTCCCTGCTTAAGAGTAGATCTGGCATAATTAAGCGGAGTTGATCACACGCCTAGAGATAGGGTGACGAGATTTTACCGGATTAGGGTGAAACCTAATATGAGAGTCCATTGATCGAGTTAATGCAATTCAAGGAGTTTTAATTAGAAAGAGATTTTAATTTATTAACCTAGGGTTAGACGTTTAGTCGCCTCGAGAGAGGGATTAATATAACTTAGGAAATCTTACGGATCAAGTCAAATGAATAAATTGTATGGTTCAGAGTTAGATAACAAGTGAAGTCTATGTGGATTCTTCCTTGGGTGTCGTCTTAATCAATTGGTTTTTCCTCAAGTTATTTTCACAATTTCATTCTTCTTTGTCTTAGAGTCTTTAGTTTAGTTGTTAGTTAATGTTAGATTAGATAAACAATTCCCTTAAATCTTAGGCTAAATAATAAAAAGAGAGTTAGTATTAGTACTTTTGGTTCCTTTGGGTTCAACATTCTGGTCTTGCCTAAACTATACTACTATTCGATAGGTGCGCTTGCCTCAAATCGTTGTCATAGTTAGTTTCTAGGTTCGATCATATTCTTCATAAATTTTAAGACTTTGACATCGCATAAAACAACGATCATTTCCCCTTACCTGAATAATTACCTCTGATTCGGAATTGACGAGAGTTGACATCCTCACAAGAGACTCACTCAAATCACTCAAAGTGTTTAAGGTTCAAAATTAAGCACTCAGAAGTCGAACATCAAAAGTTATTCCCATAAGCTTGCATGAAAATCAAATCTCCACCACTATAATATGAGATGATACACAAATCAAAAGGTCTTTAAAAAGGGTTGTAACGGGGCTTAGGTTAAAGGTATGGATAAAGGCTGAATTAGAAGGTTAGAATCGAGATTGAATTGACAATTTACCTAACTAAAAAAATGAACTAATCCTAAATAACTATATCAATTCAAAACTAATAATACGAGCTTCATCTTCAAGATTTGAAATTTAAGCATGTAAGCTTACTTAATAGAACTAATAATGAATATACTTCGTTTTTTTTAAGAATAAGTCAAATACATAATAAATGATGAATTTACTACTGAAATAAAGATCATAGTTAGGCAACTAATGAAATCAAATCTCGACAAAAAGGTAGTCAAAAGGAATGGTGATAACAAATACAAAGGGTTTTGGGTTAATATTAGTAGGTGCGTTAATAAAAAGGGTTGTTAGGATCAAAAGGGGTTCACCAGGGGTTAATTATAAAGGTAGGCTTTTTAATGGAGTGAGTGGGTTAAATCCTAAGTGCCTTTATCATCTCTATATATCAAATCAATAATGTGGTCTCGACATGTATAATCGAAGCAAGTTCTAGAATAACAAATCAATGTTGACACACTCATAATCAAAAAGTGAGCACAAAAAGAATATATGCTCTACAAGGCTCAAAATCTCACAAAAATTATGGGTTTTTGATATCAACCTTGTAAATTTTAAACTTCAACCTAAAAAAAATTTTAATTTCTGATAAATAGACTTATCATGCTTGATTCTCTAGTATCTTAAAGTTTAATCATCAATGCACAATTAACTATGACTTAATCCGAAACATATCAACAAACATCATAAATCAAAGGAAATTTTATTTTAATCATAATATGAGAAAATTACTTAAAGACAAGATATCATTCATGGCCTAATTTAGGGATTTGAGAATAATGAAGAAAGTTAGGCACTTTCCCGAAATAAATATTCACCCCCCACACTTAAGATGTACATTGCCCTCAATATACAAAGTTGTATATGAAATTTAAGAGAAAGGGAGAGGTGAAATTTCTTGAATTTGGATGGTTTCCTTGAGTTGGGAGGCCTGAGGTGTGGTGGCTGCTACTGAGCTCTGCGCTAGATGAAGAAATTGGAAAGCTCGTAGAGAATTAGCCAGGAATTATTAAGGCTTATTAAAAATAAACTAACTATGTATTGAAAGACAAGAAAGATAAAGAGAAAGAAAATAGAAAGTAAAATAAAATTAAAAGAAAAGATGAATGGACTGAAAAGTCCTTATTATTGGATGGTTTGCGGGGTGGGTGCTATTTCTAGGGCTGTATTAGGGTGGCGGTGCACGAAGTGGCCTGATTCCCATGCAGCCTGAAAAACCTAAATCAAAGAAAACGAAAGACATTAGATTAAACTAAGTAAAAGAAGACTAAAGAAAAGGAAAATAAAGGTGAAGGGAAAATGAAAATAAAAACTAAATGGCCTCAAATATCCTTGGCTTGTCGAGTGGATGACGCGGCCGGCATGAACTTATGTAGATCAGTCTCCCACGGGGAGACTGTGCTTAGGTCTTTCCGCTTCTTCGACATAGATGTGGTGTAGCTCAAGAGTTAGATGAAGGATTAAAGAGGAAGAGTATGGAAAGGGAGTGGTCTGAAGGGTAGGAAGAAAGAAAAGAGATGGGGGGTAGGTGAGAAGAAGGAGGGGTGGGGTGGGTTAAATAGAATTTTGGGGCCTGGTACTTTCCCACGCCCATGTACCGTGGGTGTGGTAAGTCACATGGCCGTATCGCACGACCGTGTTGTGCGTTGTTCGTTTCTCCCACACCCATGTTCAGGTTTCCACGCCCGTGTCTGATCTAACAGTGTTGGCCACGGCCTCATTGCACGGCCGTGGCATGGTAGTTGGAGTCTGTGACTCGAAGATATGATTCGTTCTGACTCGAACCATATCTACCATGTCAGTATAAAGATTCATGGTGTCACACGGCCACGGCCACGGCCGTGTGTAAGGCCGTGTGGCATGAAAATCTGCACTTATGGTTAGTTTATAATTAGATACTAATGTAGAAATAAAAAAAAAATAACGGAATGTAAAAGTTAATAGAGTTAGTGCTCGGGTTGCCTCCCGAGAAGCGCTCGTTTATAGTCTTAAGCTAGACTTACCTCTCATTCGCCTAATCATGGTGGTTTGAAAAGTTGAATATTTTCCTCATGCTATTTGTCTTACTAACAGTATATAGTTCAAGTCAAGTAGCGTTTATATTAAAAGTGCCAAAAATAGGATTGCTTACCTCGACTGTTCCGTATGGAAAAACATTGATCACCTTAAAAGGGATTTCTTTGTTTGTGTTGGGATCAGGAGGAGATATTCGTGTGTCTGCTTTATCTAACAATATCTGATCTCCAATTTTTAATTTGTCTGTCTAGTAGAGTGGTTTTGGTTCTGCTTCATGTATCCCTAGTTTTTCTTTAAAATGCGTCTTCCACTCTTCTGATTCATCGATCTGAATCTCTTGTTCCTCATGAGTTATTTCTTTGTTGGCACTGGGTCTAGGATCAGGTTCAGTTATGTTCTTTTGTGGTGCTTTTTGAAAAGAAGGGTCAACCGAATGGTTATCAATAGAATTTACCTTCTCACCATGATTATTTGATATCCTAGCTGAATCAAGAGCTTGAAGGGTGAGTGTCTTGTCACCTACACAGAGTATGAGTTCACCTGCGTCGACATCAATTTTAGTCCTGGTAGTTGCTAAGAATGGTCCTTCTAAAATTAGGGGGATCGTGTTGTCCTCATCCATGTCTAAAATGACAAAGTCTACTGCGAATATGAATTTATCAATTTTTACTAGCACATCTTCAATTATACCCCTAGGAATTCTAACAGTTTTATCAGCTAATTGAATGCTCATCCTTGTTTGTTTGGGTTTCCCTAGACCTAGTTGTTTAAACATTTTATAAGGCATGACATTTATACTTGCCCCTAGATCAGCTAACGCATTATCAATAGATAAACTACCAATTAAGCATGGAATTGTAAAACTCCTTGGATCTTTTAGTTTTCATGGTAGCCTATTTTGCAGCATTGCTGAACACATTGCGTTCAGTTCCACATGCGATTCCTCATATATCATCCGCTTATTTGACAACAGCTTCTTTAAAATTTTCCTAGAATCTGGCATTTGCGAAAGAGATTCAAGAAACGGTAAGTTAATATGTAATTTCTTTAAAAGTTTAAGAAACTTACTGAACTGTTCCTCTATGTCGTCTCTCCTCATTGCTTCAGGGTATGGTATGCGAGGTTGGTATTCTTTGATTACCGATTTTGAATTTTTATTACTTACCTCAACCTTACCTTCTTCTACTGAATTTTTTTGTCGGAGATTGGGCTCATCTAACCCTTCTCTATCTTGAGCTGTTATGACTTGAATTTGCTCCTTTGGGTGATTGGTAGGCTTCCCTGTGGTCTTTCAGAGATCTCCTTAGCCAGTTGCCCTAACTGATTCTCGATCCTTTGAATCGATGCTTGTTGATTTTTAAGTGTTGTCTCAGTATTCTAGAAATGTGTTTCTATGTCTGCTATGAATTTTTTAGCATCTCCTCAGGTTCGACTTCTTTTCTTGTGGGTAGGGCTGTTGTTGGATGTTTTGGGATAGTTGTTGCCTTTGATTTCCTTGACCACCCCATGAGAAATTAGGGTGGTTCTTCCAACCTGGATTATAAGTATTACTATAAGGGTTATTGTTAGATCGGAAATTGTTACCCATATAGTTCATTTGTTCACTGTCCATGCCCTGTCCGTGGGGTGGGTACTCAGGATTTCCCACGCCTCTACTTTTGTTTATGTAACATCTCTACCTGATTTGATAGTAAGGTTACTGCATCGAGGTTGAAAATTCCAGCTACTTTGGCTGGCCTTGTCCTTGTAACTTGCCACTGATAGTTATTCAACGACATCTCCTCTACAAACTCGTAGGCTGCTTCAGGAGTTTTGTTGTTCAGGGTTCCGCCGGCTGCTGAATCGATTAATTGTCTTGTTGAAAGATTGACACTGTTGTAGAAAGTTTGGACATGTAGCGACAAAGGTAATCCGTGGTGTGGGCACCTCCTCAACAAATCTTTGTATCTCTCTCATTCATCATAAAATGTCTCTAAATCCATCTGCACAAAAAAAGAGATATCATTCCTTAACTTGGTCATTTTGGCTGTTGGAAAATATTTTAATAAAAATTTTTTGGTCATTTGGTCCCATGTAGTGATTGACCCTCGTGGAAGATAATGTAACCACTGTTTGGCTTTATTCCTCAAAGAAAAGGGAAATAACTGAAGACTGATGGCATCATTAGAAATGCTATTTATTTTGAAGGTATCACAGAATTCTAGAAATTCGCTAAGTGTGTATTAGGATCCTCATCCTGCAAACTATCAAACTGAACAAACTATTGTATCATCTGTATAGTGTTAGGTTTCAGTTCAAAATTATTTGCAGCAATAGTAGGCCAAACAATACTTGACTCAGTTCCTGTTAAACTAGGTTTAGCATAATCATACATAGTTCGAGGAGCATGATTTTCAGCCATCTCTTGAGGTGGCGAATTATTCTCAGCCATCTCTTCGGTGTTATTAGATTCGACTTCTTGCTCTTCTTCTATGTAGTTTAATCTTCGCCTTACCTCTCTACGATTTCTATGGACTGTACCTTCAATATCACTGTCGTAAAGTAGGGTCCTGTCGGGTTCCTTCTAGTCATAAACTAGAGGTACTTGAAAGGAACAAAAGAAAGAAAATTAGTAAAGCAAAAAAAAAAAAAGTAAACAAAAATGGCTAAAGTAATAAAAATTAAGCTTTCTTAATTTTTCAGTTCCCCGGCAACGGCGCCAAAAACTTGATCATTTTTTATGCGATGTCAAAGTCTTAAAAATTTATAAAAAGAATGATCAAACCTGGAAACTAACTATGACAATGATGTGAGGTAAGCGCACCTATCGATCAGTAGTATAGTTAAGGCAAGACTAGATTATCGAACCCAAAGGAACTAAAAGTACTAATACTAAACTTTCTTTTTATTATCTAGCCTAAAATAAAGGGAATTTGTCGTTTAATCTAAATTAACTACCTACTAAGCTAAAAACTCTAAGACAAAGAAGAATAAAATTTGGGGAAAATATTTGAGAGAGAAAACGAATTGACTAAGACAATACCCCAGGAAGAATCCACCTAGACTTCACTTGTTATCTAACTCTGAACCAGACAATTTATTCATTTGACTTGATCCGTAGGATTCCCTAACGTATATTAATCCCTCTCTCGAGGCGACTAACATCTAGCCCTAGGTTGATTAATTGAAATCTCTTTCTAATTAAAACTCCTAGAATTGCATTAACTCAATCTATGGACTCCCATATTAGGTTTGACCCTAATGCGACAGATTTTCGTCACCCTATCTCTAGGCGCACAAGCAACTTTGCTTAACTATGCTACATCTACTCTTAGGCAGGGACTTTTGCAAAGGATTAAGAGCACCAACTTACACAATTAAAGGTTTAAATCATCCAAAAGCAAGGTAAATGTGGGCTTAAAATATATTACTATTGTGGTTTATCATTACCCATGTGGGCCCGTTAGCCCATTGGGCCCATTTTGCACATTACGGCTCGATCAGGCCCATTACAGCCTTAGTTTTGCAAGAGTGCTCGTGACACTCTCAATGATCTACTGCCATCTTAGTGGCTCGGGTTGTCACTATGAGCGCTCGCACGCTCGAGTGGTCACGGTTGCCTATTTTTTGGCCTTTCGGCTCTTAGCCGATTCACAGAGCAAAACATGATTTCATCAATATTGGTGTGAGATTACACACCTGTTTACGAGTTGTGACTTCTGCCGCTTCTAAACACATAAAATAACGATTAGACAATAGTTAACCTCTATTTCATGAAAATTGACATGTTGATATATTCAACAAAACAGGCCTCACTTACCACGTGATACAATCTTCCCCAACACCAAAGTAATCGGCCTTAATCCGAGGTTAGAGATATTGGGTCCCTAGCATTGATCGTCAACAAGAGCACATGAGAATGCTACTCCATAATAATTTAAGGACCAGCCCTTCGACTTAAAGAACCCAAACAAGAAAGAGAGGGGAGATAGCAGACCTTTATTGGTTGTAAGCACTCTTACCAACGATTAGGAAACTCAAGATTACTTACACAATATTCGGCCCTTAAGGATGATAACCAACTAGGAAGAAAGGAAGAGATAAGTTCCGGCTTGACCAAAAAGAGAAAAAAGATGAACTGCTAGGGGAGAATTGATTCGGCCTAGTCAAAAAAGTCAAGATGAGAGTTTCGGCTTTAGAAGAGAGAAAAGAGAGAAGAAAGTGTAGGAAAAGAAGCATTACCTTACTACCAGAGATGAGCCGAATGGGACAGAAGAATTCGACAGCAACAAGTAGCATTACGGAATAATGATAAATGAATAAGAGAAATTGCGAGAAAAGAGGCTCAATGGTGCAATAAACGGCCACCACCAATGAATTGAGAATTGGTGAAAACTAATACGAATTTGGCAAAGAATCAAGCAAAGAAAGAGGCAAATGAATGAACTTGAATTGACACTCTAAAGAAAAGATGAAGAGATACCTAAAGCGTCACTTAGGAAAAGACATGAAATGACAACAAAAGAAAAAGAATGCAAACAAAAATGCACACACAAAGAAGTTCGACACTTCTGGCCATACAATGCCTCATACACTGCCATCTTTATACTCAACTTAAAACTGTCGTCATAAGCGAATTCGACTAAAGGTAGATATTTTTCCCAACTACCTTCGAATTCTAAAACTCAACAACAAAGCATATTTTTGGGAACCTAAATCATTCTCTCTAATTGGTCGTCGGTTTGCAGATGAAAGGAGGTACTAAAGTTCAACTTTGTACCCAAAAGCTTATTGAAACGTTTTCCAAAATTGATACATAAATCTCGGATCTCTATTGAAATAATATAAATAGGCACTCCGTACAATCTCACAATTTCAGCAATGTACAATTCAGCTAGCTTGTCAAGTGAGAAATCGGTACGTACCTATATAAAATGAGTCGATTTCGTCAACCTATCGACAATAACACAAACGATATCTTTCTTTTTCGGAGTCAAAGGCAAACCCGTTACGAAATCCATCGTAATTTTGTCCCATTTCCACTCAGGTACCATCACTGGTTGAAGTAAGCCCGAAGGTACTTGGTGTTCAGCCTTTACTTGTTGACAAACTAACCATCTTGAAACAAACTCTGAAATATCCCGTTTCATACCTGACCGACAATACCATTTCTTCAAATCATTATACATTTTCGTATTACCGAGATGAACTAATAACCAATCATTGTGTGCCTCGTGTAAAATCTTCGCAGTAAGTTCATCATTTTTCAATACACATATTTTATCTCAGAACATCAAACAATCATCCGAACCGATCCGAAAGTTTAAATCATTACCAGATTCACACTGAGCTCTTTTAGCTTGCAATTCACTATGACTTTTTTGAGCTTCATAAATTTACTGAAGAAACACCAGTCTAGCTCTCAACTCAGTTAAAACCGAACCGTCATCGGAAAAGTCAACCTCGTATTCTTAGCTCTCATGGCAAACAATGACTTTCTGCTCAAAGCATCTGCAACTACGTTCGCCTTTCCGGGATGGTAGACGTGGCACTTCTCACATACAAATGATGACGCCAAATTTTCAAAGCAAAAACAATGGCTGCCAATTCCAAATCGTGCATCGGATAATTCTTCTCGTGCGGTTTCAACTGTCTCGAGGCATAAGCTATCACTTTGCCCTCTTGCATCAGCACACATCCTAATCCATTCAGTAACGCGTCACTATAAATTACGAACTCTTTTCCCGATTCAGGTTGCACTAAAACTGGCACCTCAGTTGATAATGTTTTCAACTTCCCAAAGCTTTGTTTGACCATTTTGATAAACCGTAAAAGTAACATATTTTAATCCCACATTTAGCATACTTCTGGATGATTTATCCCTTAATTTATGTAAAAAGGTGCTCTTAATCCTTTCTTTTCATGTTTTATACTCAGAAAAGCACCCGAGGATGTAAAGAATGAGAAACGATCCTAAAACGGACCAAATTGGGCCAAAGAGGAAATCGACACGGCCTGGACTTAATCCTATGCAGTTGTGCCACATTGAGCAACTAGAACACGGCCTGACCACGATTCACATGGCTGTGCCTTATTAATGAAATCCGAACACGGCCTAAAGACGATTCACACGGGTGTGTGCCATGGCCATGTCCCTATCGTAGAGAAGAGCAATTCTACTCGGAAAAGGATACTTAGGGAAAAGAAACCTATTTCAAAAGCCTATATAAACCCCCTAAGTGTATCCTTAAAGAGGGCAGTTAGCTAGGCCAAGGAGCCGAGCCGAAAAGGTCAGATTTGTGGGAAACACTATAGCCAGTTGATCCATCTCAAGAAGCCGGAATTCTACTCAAGACGGCAGATCTCTCCTTCAATTCCTTCAGGGGGTTTTAGGGATTTCTTATGTGTTGTTTTATCTTTTCTTCTGACATGTTTTCTCTTATAATTATGAACTAAACCCTTAAGATACCTGAAGGGGATGAAACCTAAGATGAATATTGTTTTCTGAACTATATGATAAATACTTGATTTGTTCTTAATTATTTGTTCTTAATTCTTGTATTGATATTTTTGGGATATTGATTCAAGTATGATGTGCTTAGGTGGAGGAGCAAAAGTCCTTTCTTAAGAGTTGATCTAGCATAATTAAGCGGAGTTGATCGCACGCCTAGAGATAGGGTGACGAGATTTTGCCGGATTAGGGTAAAACTTAATATGGTAGTCCATAGATCTAGTTAATGCGATTCTAGGGGTTTTAATTAGAAAGAGATGTCAATTAATCAACCTAAGGTTAGACAATATTCGCCTCGAGAGAGGGTTTAATATAATTTAGGGAATCTTACAGATCAAGTCAAGTGAATACATCGTCTGGTTCAGTGTTAGATAACAAGTGAAGTCTAGGTGGATTCTTCCTAAGGGTATCTTCTTAGTTAACTGAGTTTTTCCAATAGTATTTCCCCAATTCATTCTTTTTGTCTTTGCGCCTTTAGCTTAGTAGTTAATTAAAATTAGATTAAGCAACAACTTCAGTTATTTTAGGCTAGATAATAAAAAGAAAGTTAGTATTAGTACTTTTAGTTCCTTTGGGTTCGACAATCCGGTCTTGCCTAAGCTATACTACTGTTCGATAGGTGCACTTGCCTTAAGTCATTGTCAGAGTTAGTTTCTAGGTTCGATCATTCTCTTTTTATTCGATAGCTACGATCAAGTTTTTGTCGCTGTTTCCAGGGAACTAAAATATTAAGAAAACTCTATTTTTATTACTCTAGCCACTCTTTTATTTTTATTTTTCCGTAATTCACTCTTATTTTTATTTTTATTTTTTTTCGTTTTGTTTTTGCTAAACTTTCTTTCTTTCTCTTCTTAATAGGTACATCTAATTTATGACTTGAAGGAACCTGAAAGGACCATTAGTATACGACAGTGATATTGAAGCTACTGCTCTCAGGAATCGCAGAGAAATTAGGCGAGCCCTAAATTACACCGAAGAAGAGCGAGAAAACAGATCCAATCCTACTGAAGGGATGGACGAGAATAATCCACCACCACAAGATATGGCAAAAAATAATGCTCCACGTACTATGTATGATTATGCTAAACCTCATTTAACAGGAGCAGAATCAAGTATTGTTAGGCCTGCTATAGCTACTAATAATTTTGAATTAAAGCCTAACACTATACAAATGATTCAACAATTTGTTCAATTTGATGGTTTGCAGGACGAAGACCCAAATACTCATATAGCTAATTTTCTAGAGTTCTGTGATACCTTCAAAAAAAATGGCATTTCTGATGATGCCATACGTCTTCGGTTATTTCTCTTTTTATTAAGGAATAAAGCTAAACAGTGGTTAAACTCGTTACCACGAGGGTCAATCACTACATGGGATCAAATGACTGAAAAATTTTTATTAAAATATTTCCTCTTGCCACCCAAACAACAAAATTACTTAATGATATCTCTTCTTTTGTGCAGATGGATTTAGAGACATTATACGATGCATGCGAGAGATATAAGGATCTCTTGAGAAGGTGTCCGCACCATGGTTTACCTTTGTGGCTCCAAGTCCAAACTTTCTATAACGGTGTAAACCCCTCAACGAGGCAACTAATTGACTCAGCCGCCGGTGGAACCCTGAACAATAGAACTCCTGAAGCAGCCTACGAGTTTATCGAAGAGATGTCACTGAATAACTATCAGTGGCAAGTTACAAGGACAAAACCAACAAAATCAGCCGGAGTTTACAACCTCGATGCAATAACCCTGCTATCAACACAGGTAGAGATGATGAATAAAAAGCTTGATAGTTTGTGTTCTTTGCAGGTACATCCAGTAATGCAGTGCGACGCAAGTGGAACTGTGGCGAATCCTGAGTACCTACCCTACCAACTGGGCACAGAAAGCGAACAGATGAACTATATAGGTAACAATTTCAGATCTAATAATAACCCTTATAGTAATAATTATAATCTAGGTTGGAGGAACCACCCAAAGTTTTCATGGGGAGGTCAAGGAAATCAAAGACAACAGCCTCCCCAAAATTTCCAAAATCAGCCCTATCCACAGGAAAAGAGGCTGAACCTCGAAGAGATGCTAACAAAATTCATGGCAGCCACAGAGAACCGTCTCCAAAAAACTGAGACAACGCTCGATAATCAACAAGCATCAATCAAAGGGATTGAGAGTCAAGTTGGAGAACTTACTAAGTCAGTTGGACAACTTACTATGATAGTCTCTGAAATTCAATTAGAGATTTCCTAACGACCACAAGGGCGTCTACCAAGCAACACTAAGATTAACCTAAAGGAGTAAATCCAAGCCATCACAGCTCATGATAGTATAGGGTTCGATACACCCAATCCAATACAAGAAAACAAGGTAGAAGAAGGTAAAGTTAAGGTAACACAAGAAAACCCAAAATTGGTAATCAAAGAGTACCAACCCCGTATACCTTATCCCGAAGCAATGAAGAGAGATGATACAGAGGAACATTTCGGCAAGTTTCTTAAACTCTTAAAAAAATTACATATTAACTTACCACTTCTTAAAGCTCTTTCACAGATGCCAGATTCGAGGAAATTTCTAAAACTACTCTTTATGAACAAGCGTAAGTTAAACGAGGATCCACATATGGAATTAAACGCAGTATGCTCAACAATGTTATAGAATAGATTACTGCGAAAGCTAAAAGATCCAGGGAGTTTTACAATTCCATGTTTAATTGGTAGACTAACTGTTGATAATGCCTTAGCTGATCTAGGGGCAAGTATAAATGTCATGCCTTATAAAATGTTTAAACAACTAGGTTTAGGGAAACCCAAACAAACTAGGATGAGTATTCAATTAGCTGATAAAACTGTTAGAATTCCTAGGGGTATTATCAAAGATGTTCTTGTAAAAATTGATAAATTCGTTTTCCCAATAGACTTTTTCGTTTTAGACATGGATAAGGACAACACGACCCCTCTGATTTTAGGAAGACCATTCTTAGCAACTGCCAGAACTAAAATCGATGTTGATGCAGGCAAACTTATACTCTGTGTAGGCGAGGAGACAATCACTCTTCAAGCCCTTGACTCAGCTAGAACATCAAGTAACCAAGGTGAGAATGTAAATTCTTTTGATAACCATTTGGTCAACCCCACTTTTCAGGAAGCACCACAAGGTTACAAACCTGAGCCGAATCATGGACCTCGTGCCAACAAAGAAGAATTATATGAGAAACGAAGCATTAAGGTCGACAAATTAGAAGAGTGGATGACACACTTTAATAAAGAATAGGAACCACACGAAATAAAACTGAATGAGCCCCCAAAAGAGCTCATAGAGACAATAAACCACTTCAAAATAGGAGACCAGGTACTATTAGATAAAGTAGATCCTCGCATCACAACACCAGACCTGAACATAAACAAGGAAATCCCTCTTTAGGTACGCAATATCTTCCCATTCGGAACAGTCGAGGTAAGCAATTCAACATTCGACACTCTTAAGGTAAACGCTTCTCGACTTAAACTTTATAGTGAAAATAGAACTAAAAGCAATGAGGGAAGATATTCAAACCTTTAAACCACCCTGATTTTTGCAAATATGAGGAAAGTCTAGCTTAAGACTATAAATGAGCGCTTCTTGGGAGGCAACCCGAGCACTAACTAATTTATTTTCACATTTTCTTTCTTTTCTTTTCTTTTTTCTGAACACTTAGTGTAAACTAACCAAAAGTGCAGATTTCCAGACCACACGGTCTTGCACACGACCGTGGCCGTGGTCGTGTGGAAGTACAAAATCTTTGTACTGACATAGCAGAGGCGGTACGAATCAGTCCCAACTAATTTTCGAAATCACGGACCCAACCACCCCACCACGGGCACAGACACAGCGTCACGACCGTGCGACGCGGCCGTGGATAATACTGACTTATCACAAATGGGCATGGGTGAATTAACACACCTAGACACACAGCCGTGCGAAGCGATCGTGTAAATCGACACGTCCTCAGTCCACGGGTGTGGGGGAGCATCAGACTCCAAAACTCTATTTAAACCCACCCCCTCCCCATCTACTTTCCACCTCTTTTCTTCCTTTTTCTCTCAAAATTCATCCCTCTCCATAATAAAGTCTCCAGCCTCTTGAGCTACACATATCCATGTTGAAGAAGCAGAAGATGACAAACGTAGTCTCCTCAAGGGAGACCCCTACACATAAGTTCATGCCAACCGCTTCATCCAAACAACAAGCCAAGGGTCTTTGAGACCATTTATCTTTTGTTTCACTTTTATCCTCTCCCTTATTTTCCTTCTCTTTGACAATCTTATGCTTAATTTAGTTTAATTCATTTTAGTTTCTTAGTGCCAGGTTCAAAAGGCTGCTAGGGAATCACACATTGGGAACCACGACCACCACCACCACCACAGCTCTCAGGTCCTAAAGGCTGCCTAAGAATCACGCCACTTCTGCCACCGCCAGCACCTCCATAGCCTTAGAAGTCACACCCACCTCGCGAACCATCTACCAATAAGGATTCTCAAGCCCCTTTACCTGTTAGACTTAGTTTAATTACGTTTTTATTTTTTTTCTCTTTATCTTTCTTGTCTTTATTTATATATTTAGTTTATTTTAAATGTGTCTTAATAACTCCTGGCTAATTCTCTACGAGCTTTCCAATTTCTTCATCTAGCGCAGAGCCCTGTAGCAGAAACCACCCCTATCGACTTCCAACTCCGGGAAACCATCCAAATTCAGGAAGTTTCACTTCTCCCTCTCTCTTAAATTGCTTATCTATCTTTGTACATTGAGGGCAATGTACATCTTAAGTGTGGGGGGTAAAAGTGCCTAACTTTTTGCATTATTCTCAAATCCCTGAATTATATCTTGTTCTTAAGTAATTTCCTCATACTACTAATTAGGATGAAATATCTAATGATTTATGATTTTTATTGATATGTTTTTAAGTAAGCCATAGTTAAGTGTGCATTGATGATTAAATTTAAAGAATACTAGAGAATCAAGCATGATAAGTCTAATTTTTCAGAATTAAAATTTCTAGGTGGTCCACCTGAATCTGAATGTTATCTTGAAATTTGAAATTTACGAGGTTGATATCAAAACACCCATAATTTTTGTGAGATTTTGAGCCGTATAGAGCATATATTCTTTTTCTTGCTCACTTTATTGATTATGAGTGTGTCAACATTGAATTGTTATTCTAGAACTTGCCTTGATTATACATGTTGAGACCACATCTATGATTTAATATACAGAGATAATAAAGGCACCTAGGATTTAACCCACTTACTCTACTAAAAAGCCTACCTTCATAATTAACCCTAGTGAATTTAATCCTAACAACCTTTTTATTGACTCACCCATTAATATTAACCCAAACCCCTTTGTATTTGTTATCACCATTCCTTTTAACTACCCTGATATCGAGATTTGATTTGATTAGCTACCTAATTATATTATTTTAGTAGTTGAATTTATTACTTGATTTGTTCTTAAAAAAATATTTTGAAGTATATTCATTATTAGTTTTATGATTACCTGAGCTTATATTTGTAAATTTCAAATCTTGAAGAAAAAGCTCGTATTATTAGTTTTCAATTCATGTAATTATTTAAAACTAGTTCATTTTTCTAGTTAGGTAATTTATCAGGTCAATCTCGATTCTAACCTTCTAATTCAGCCTTTATCCACACCTTTAACCCTAGCTCCGTTACAACCCTGTGAAGACCTTTTGATTTGTGTATCATCTCATTTTACAGTGGTGGAGATTTGAGTTTCAGGCAAGCCTATGGGATTAACTTTTCATGTTCGACTTTTGAGTGCTTAATTTTGAACCTTAAACACTTTGAGTGATTTGAGTGAATCTTTAGTGAGGATGTCAATCCTTGTCAGTTTTGAATTAAAAGGTAATTATTTAGATAAGGGGAGACACCTACATTTTCGTGTTACAAATATATGACTTATATTTTTTGAATCTTTAGGGCTCTTTGAATTAAATTATCCATGTATAAATTATCTATGAATTATGATGAGACATTGTTGATAGGAATTTTGAATCATGGAAAGTTCGTTTTAATTGTAAGCTAAGAATTTTGCTTGAGGATAAGCAAAAGCTTAAGTGTGGGGGCATGTGATAAACCATAAAAGTAACATATTTTAATCCTACATTTAGCATACTTCTGGATGATTTATCCCTTGATTTATCTAAAAAGGTGCTCTTAATCCTTTCTTTTCATGTTTTATACTCAGGAAAGCACCTGAGGATGTAAAGAACGAGAAACGGGCCTAAAACGGACCAAATTGGGCCAAAGAGGAAATAGACATGGCCTGGACTTAATCCCACACAGCCGTGCCTCATTGAGCAACTAGAACATGGCTTGACCACGATTCACATAGTCGTGCCTCATTAAAGAAACCGAACATAGCCTAAAGACGATTCACACGGGCGTGTGCCATGGCCGTGTCCCTGTCGTAGAGAAGAGCAATTCTACTCGGAAAAGGATACTTAGGGGCAAAGAAACCTATTTCAAAAGCCTATGTAAACCCCCTAAGTGTGTCCTTAAATAGGGCGGTTAGCTAGGCCAAGGAGCCGAGCCGAAAAGGTCATATTTGTGGGAAACACTCGAAGATAGCCTATTGATCCATCTTAAGAAGCCGAAATTCTACTCAAGACGGTGGATCTCTTCTTCAATTCCTTCAGGGGGTTTTAGGGATTTCTTATGTGTTATTTTATCTTTTCTTCTGAGATGTTTTCTCTTATAATTATGAACTAAACCCTTCAGATACCTGAAGGGGATGAAACGTAAGACAGATCTTGTTATTGTTGTCTGAACTATATGATAAATACTTGATTTGCTTTTAATTTTGTGTTCTTAATTCTTGTATTGATATTTTTGGGATATTGATTCAAGTATGATGTGCTTAGGTGGAGGAGCAAAAGTCCCTGCTTAAGAGTAGATCTAGCATAATTAAGCGAAATTGATCGCATGCTTAGAGATAGGGTGATGAGATTTTGCCGGATTAGGGTGAAACCTAATATGGGAGTCCATAGATCTAGTTAATGCGATTCTAGGGGTTTTAATTAGAAAGAGATTTCAATTAATCAACCTAGGGTTAGACACTATTCGCCTCGAGAGAGGATTTAATATAATTTAGGGAATCTTATGGATTAAGTCAAGTGAATACATCGTCTGGTTCAGTGTTAGATAACAAGTGAAGTCTAGGTGGATTCTTCCTAAGGGTATCATCTTAATCAACTGAGTTTTTTCCAACAGTATTTCCCCAATTCATTATTTTTGTCTTTGAGTCTTTAGCTTAGTAGTTAATTAAATTTAGATTAAGCAACAACTTCACTTATTTTAGGCTAGATAATAAAAAGAAAGTTAGTATTAGTACTTTTAGTTCCTTTGGGTTCGACAATCCGGTCTTGCCTAAGCTTTACTACTGTTCGATAGGTCCACTTACCTTAAGTAGTCGTCAGAGTTAGTTTCCAGGTTTGATCATTCTCTTTTTATAAATTTTAAGACTTGTAAGCTACGATCACATTCAAACTTAACATCCTTTTGTAATAGCCTTGTTATAAGAGTAGCAATTATCGAAAAACCTTTGACAAAATGTTGGTAATAACCGGCTAAGCCCAAAAAGCTTCGAACCTCTGATACATTTCTCGGTGATTTTCCAATCAACAATTGCTGAAATCTTACTCGGATCTACCCGAATACCATCTCTAGGAACAATGTGTCCCTAAAATCTGACTTCTCAGAGCCAAAACTCACTTTTGCTAAACTTAGCAAACAATTTCTTATCTCTCAAGGTCTGCAACACAATTTTTAAATGTTCGGCATGCTCAGACTCATCCTGAGAATAAATCAAAATGTCATCGATGAACACAACCACAAACTTATCTAAGTACGGTTGAAAAAATCGATTCATCAAGTCCATAAAAATAGCAAGATAATTAGTTAGTCTGAAAGGCATGACAAGTAATTCATAGTGTCCGTACCTTGTTCTTAAAGCAATTTTTGGCATGTCTGACTATTTAACTCTCAACTGGTAGTAGCCAGACCTCAAATCAATCTTCGAAAATATTGTTGCCCCTTTCAACTGATCAAACAGGTCATCAATTCTTGGCAAAGAAGACTTGTTCTTTATAGTCACCTTGTTGAGCTACGGGTAATCGATACAAAGTCTAATGGATCCATCTTTCTTCTTGACAAATAACATTGGTGCACCCCATGGTAAGAAACTCGGTCTCATAAAACCCTTATCTGTCAACTCTTGCAACTGAGTTTTCAATTCTTTCAATTCCGTTAGAGCCATCCTACATGGAATGGTCAATATCGGTGAAGTCCCTGGTACTAAATCAATACTAAACTCAACCTCTCTGATCGGAAGTAACCCAGGTAGCTCTTCTGGAAACACATCCAGATATTCACAAACTACCGGCACTGATTCAATTTTCAATTCAAACACTTTTGTATTCAACACATAAGCTAGATAAGCTTCACAACCCTTTCTTAGATATCTTTGGGCAGTCATTGAAAAAATAACAGCAGGTAACTCACCCGAATCATCTGAATCAATTCGAAGAATTTCACCATTCTCACATTTCAACTCAATAATTTTTTGTCTACAATTCACTACAACATCAAGCAGTGTCAACCAATCCATACCAAAAATGACAACAAACTCATCAAATGGCAACAACATCAGGTTAGCCGAAAAACAGTGACCTCGAATCATCAATGGACAATTCTTACAAACTTTATCATCTAGCACATATTTTCCTAAGGGGTTTGACACTTTAATCATAAATTCAGTAAACTCAACAGGCAAGTTCTTACCAGCTACCAATTTCATGCAAACATAAGAATGAGTTGATCCAAGATCAATCAATGCAACTACATTAGTATTATAGAGAGAAAAAGTACCAGTGATAACATCGGGAGATGTTGCTTCTTTCTGGGCACGAATAGCATATGCTCTAGCAGGTGCCCTTGCCTTAGATCTTATAGCTGTATCTTTTGTCACACCTTTACTATTAGCTCTATTTTCCGTGCCCCTTGTGGTCTCCTTTTAGAGGCAGTGTTGCTCGATCTTGCAGTATGAAACTTATCATTTTCAACCATCTCTGGGCAATCTTTAATAAAGTGGTCGTGAGAGCCACACTTAAAACAAGCCCAATCATACATTCTACATTCGCTGGGGTGTCATCTGCTGTAGTTGTAACAGCCCGAATTAGGGGCTAGTTAGAACAGTGATCTCGGGACCATTTATTTGAGGTTATATTATTTTGTGTGTTATAAGATGTTTATAAAGATGCATGAGAATTTTGGTGCTTTAGTTTTAGCGATTTCAAGATTAATCGCGAAAAAGGACTAAATAGCATAAAGGGCAAAAGTTCTATTTTATTTGCTAGAGGTGCCATTGGAGGTCCCTAATGTGCAATTAAGCCTTGTTTTAAGTGTGTTGGCTGGCCATGTGGACAAGGGAAACAAGAGAATTTATTTTGGTCAACATTTGGTGAAATTAGGCGATAAAGATGAATAAAATAAAATGAATAAAATAAGATGAATAAAATAAGTTATCATCTTTTACTATTCATCTCTTCTCTTCAACCGAAAATTAAAAGGAAATAAGGGTTCTTGGAGTTACAAATTTTCAGCAAAATAAATCCCTTACAAGCAAGTGATTTTGGTGGTTTTATTTGATGATTTTTGTACTTTTGGAGCCCCCAAAGCTTAAGCTAGCTAATGAGGGGACTGATTTGCATTATGGTTGAAACTCTAGCGACTTTCCATGAAAGAGTTTATGTTGTTTGCTGAGTTTTTATGGAAGAAAATGAATGTTAGGGGGATGAGAAACAACTTTTGTAAAAGGTGTTGTCATTAAAAACACTTAAATGAACTAAGTTGTAAGTGTTGTAATTTGGTAATAAATGCATGAAATAGTTGGATTTGTGGGTAGTTGTAAGAGGATTAAATGTTTAGCCAGGCTTGTTTAATAAGAAAATGTGATGAAAAGTGATTTACGAGTCTAAGGGCAAAATTTTAATTTTGCCAAAGTGTAAAGGCAAAAGAGTCATTTTTGCCTAAGTGTAGATTATGATGTATTATGATTTATAAAGTGATTGAATGAGTGAATTTCACTATTATAGATCAAGAAGAGTGCAGAAACAACCTTGATCGAGGAAAAAGGCAAGGTTAAGGATTAGATCGCCAATTAGCGCATTTTGCATCAAGGAAAGTTCGTGTGCTAAATAATGCAACTCTAAATGAAATATTAATATTTCAATGTTGTATAAATTGTATGTTGCCTCCATGTATGTATTAAATACATTTGACGGGATGTCAAGAAATGAAGTCTTAAATTGAATCTAAGAATAGAGGGAAAGCAAATGTGATGACACTGTGATAATTAAGGTCCCGTGTAAGACCATATTTAGAATATGTCCTCCGTGTGAGATTTCGTATAAGACCATGTCAGGGACTTGGCATCGATAGGATATTTCGTGTAAGACCCTATCGGGGGTATGACGTTGATATGATATTATGTGTATGAGACTCAAGAGTGTTATTTATCATTTTGAGTGATTCAACAGGTATGTGGACAATGAGAAAGTTTGTGGTTGTACCATGAGAGGTACAGGTATTTGTTAGAACTCAATTGAGATGAATTCGGTATATGATGAAACAATGATAAGTTTATGTGTAAATGATTCATTACGAGTATACATGTTGTTAATTAATGGTGTATTGTATAAATGAGATTATTCATGGTTGAGATGAATTGAATTCAATAGATATTGGATGAACCCCATATGATTCTAATTATAGATAAATGGTGGGCTATGTGCGCTACCACCTTATTACTCATACACGATGGGCTGTGTGTGATACCATCATTTATATTATTATTTGGCGGGCTATGTGCGATACCATCGTTTACATTATTATTTGGTGGGCTATGTGCAATACCACCTTATTACTCATATACGATGGGCTATGTACGATACCATCGTTTACATTATCATTTGGTGGGCTATGTGTGATACCACCTTGTTACTCAATTACGATGGGCTGTGTGCGTTACCATCGTTTATACTATCATTTGGTGGGCTATGTATAAAACCACCGTAAATATTCTTAATGGTGGGCTATGTCCGATACCACCCTATTATAGATTAGTGGTGGGCTGTGTACGAAACCACCGGATGTTAGGTTTCATCTCAATGGTTCATTGAGAAATTACTTAAGTGTTGTTTCAGGCGATTTTGTGGTGATAAGTGCAGGGAATGTATGCTAATAAATGTGAGCTTTAAACTTGTTATATGGTTAGAATGTGGTAAGAGGTGGAATGAGTAAGCATTATGAATGATTGAACAGGTAACCACGAGTTTAAGAGTAAAACTCATTATAATACCTTGTGGTTGAGTAGAATCAATGAATATCAATAGTTGATTATTATTTGCATATGAATTTACCAAGCATTATTGCTTACTCATCTTCCTTTCCTATCTCTTATAGGTCAACTTAACTAGCTCGGGTTGGAGACCGCCAGAGATCTTTTCACACTATCGAGCAGTCATTTGGGTATGAGGTTTCAAGTCTTTTTGAGATATGGCATGTATAAGGACCTTAATTCGGTTTAATAAAGTCATTGTTAATGTAGCCAAATGTGTTGGCCTAAAAGAGTTATGGGTTGGTTGTGTATAGCCATGGATGATGGCTCATGTCAATTGTAATAGTACAATTAATTGTCCTCCCTTGTATATGGGAAGATAGTCTGATTTTCATGATTCAAATGTATAATTCAAGAGTTCTAACTGATGATTTGAGAATGTTGTGTAATGATATATGAATGTGTGCAAGTAAGGGTGGCTAAATAGCTTAGAAAATAGCCTTGAATTGGTCCACACGGGTAGACACAGCGGCGTGTGTCTAGGCCGTGTGTGACACACAGTCAGTCCCATGGGTGTGTGATTGGGCTGTGTATCCCTTGCCTGTTAGTGTTTCAAATCAGTGTCAGCCATGAGCTAGACACACGGGCGTGTGCCTAGGCCGTGTGACCCTTAT
This sequence comes from Gossypium bickii, assembly GCA_025503065.1. Classification (NCBI taxonomy): domain Eukaryota; kingdom Viridiplantae; phylum Streptophyta; class Magnoliopsida; order Malvales; family Malvaceae; genus Gossypium; species Gossypium bickii. Next base: position 50,948,628 of record CP106714.1, read on the forward strand.
GAGGTTGCTGACGTCACAAACAGAATAGCCAAGTTTTTACACACGGAAGAGGACACAGGCGTGTTTAGGCCGTATAGAGCACACGGGCCAAGCACACGGGCGTGTGCCCGATCGTGTGAAAACCCTTGCAAGTTCAAAATGAAAATAAATCCTACACGGGTTAGGGACATAGGCGTGTGTGACCACACGGCCTGCCCACACGGGCATGTCCCATTTCACACAGGCGTGTGGCCCCTGTTTAGGTGAAAATTTTTAAATGCACAAAAGTTTTCGGTTGGGTTCTGAAACCCTCCAAATGCATGTTTATGGCCTCGTAGGCCCTTAATGAGAATGATTTGATAGTGAAAGAAATATTTTAAGATGGAATGAAATTCCATGGACTAAAGTTGTATGAGTAAGTGAGTTAAGTCTGATAATGCCTCGTACCCGATTTTGGCATAGAATACGGGTAAGTGGTGTTACAGGAATACTGACATTCAGGCCTACCAGACATAGTGTTACCAACGATAGCTACTGATGTAGTTTGGGCTTTAGAACCCGAGTATTGTTTCCCACGATCTCTGTTGGGATACCCAACTGAAGCACTCGATCGAACATACAAATCTCTTGATTTCTTAGACAGAGATTGAAATGACTTACTCATTGGCCTTTTTCTTACATCTCTAGCCTCAGACTCAGCTTTCCTCTTCTCTTTGCATAACTCTTCAGCCTTACAAGCTCGGTCGAATAGCACCACAAATTCCTTCAGCTAAAGAACTCCAACTAATAATCGGATATCCTCATTCAACCCATGTTCGAACCTTTTGTACATGATAGCCCCAGTGGAAACACACTCTTGAGCGTACTTATTGATCCTGTAATATCCGAGATTTATGGCTTATGCATTAATGCTAAATTGTATGAAGTAGCATGCCTATGTGTGTTCTGATTGTGTTGTATGGATTTTGTGAACCTTAGAATGTAGGAAAAATGCCTTAGAAAATATTAAGTTTTAAGTTTAAAAGTGGAAGCTAGGCAGATGAGGCCTTAAGAGAAATTGTAGGGAGATTTAGACACAAAAATCAGCTTGTTAAATTCATTTGGAGGCGCCACTTAAAGCTCTAGTAAGTGACGCCATATACAGTGGGCAAAGGGCTAGGTTCAAGCTACAAGGGAAGCAAATAAAAGAGTTTTATTTTGCAGCAAGGAGCGAGAGAGGTGGACGGCAAGAGGGCACTAAGGGATGAGTTTAAGATGTGGTCTAATCCTTTTGAAATTTCAGCTAAGTAGAAGATAAATGAGGATTTATTTTTAAATTATTTTGAATGTGCAATGAGGAGGGAAATTAGGAGAAAAGGAAGGGATGAGATAGGGGGAAGGAGTTGGCCGGCCTAGGGACTCCTTCAAGGTGATTTTCGGCCAAGTTTAGTAAGGGGAATAGCCGAATTTCATTAAGGCATTGTAACCTCTCTTTCGTTTTCTTTTTTCTCTCCAAAACCATCATCTTTCTCTTATTTTTCTTTTAGTCTAGCCGAAATATTCTTCTCCCTAATCCACCATTGCCGTAACCCCTAAAACGATTCATACCATTCCTCTTGTGTTCCTTGTTGAAGCCGAATCCTCTACTTGGTGGCCGTAGCCGATTGCTCCTCTACCCTTTAGGAGCCGAGTTGATCGTTTAAGCAGAAGCCGAATCCCCCTGTTTCAAGAAAGGACATTTGATTAAGTTGGTAAGGAATCTCTTCTATGCCGAACTCTTGTTATTTTCTTTCTCTAACTATTAAAAATCGAGGCTTTAATCCTATTATTACTTTGTGGCCGAAACTTTGAAGGAGATTTTGGGACTTGTCTCTAGTCGACTATAAGGAGAAGATTTTCGGGATTTCAATACCCAAGGTAAGTCATGTGACATTCGGCCAAGGGCCACTTATTGTGATTTAATGTTAGAATTGGATCTAACATGTACTCTGTAGGATTTCGATATCTTTATAGCCAAGAGATTACTTTTGGGATTTGATTAGTAATCAAATCGGCAGGAAGGTAAGAATTTAAGTTGTGATAATCCTTCGGGATTTGATTGTATAAGCCAATTGGGTTTTGCTAAGAAACTTAGTGTTGGCCGAATGTAGGAACTAAGGGTCTAGAGTTCTAGATCGGGATTTTCGGGATTTCAGTGGAAGCGTTAAGTAAACCAGCTGTGTACCCCACACTAACTCTTAATAAATTTATGGCATCAATTTAATATATGTGTTTATAATAATGTGAAAAGTGGGCAAAGGTACCATGCAATGGTACAAAGTATTCAGGTATGTAACGTTAACATTATGTTAATAAATGATATGAATATTTGGAATATGGCCCATATGTGAATATTGATAAGAATGTGAAATAAGGCATAAGGCATGATATTGCATGATTTGTATGACATGGGGCATATGGGTGATATTTTAAGGGGAAGTGATCTGGTGGTTATTACCACGATATCTGGTGACTCATGTCACAAAATCTGAATGTGGTGACTTATGTCACAAATAATTGTCTGGTGGCTATGCCACAATATATAAGGGCGATGTGCATGTCGTCTGCAGCGACTGCCTTCGATGATGTGTAGCGGATGGAGGGTCGACTTAGTAGTCCCCACGGTGTGATGGTTGGTACGGGTGATGTGTAGCGGATGGTTATCTAGGTTTGGGTTCGGGATTGCATCATTTTTTATATTTGCTATATCTATATGTATGATCTGATATGCCTAAATCATTGGGACTTTGTGTTAGAGGTTACACATTGAGTCTGTTTGACTCACCCCGTTGGGGGATATCTTTTCAGGTGACACTCAGTGATGGACCGGGTCGGTAGGAGCTTAGTGGTGGCCATGTTCAGCTCAGATTTTATTTTATTTTTAGACTTTCTATTTTCAAGTATTTTAGATTTATTCGGGTTTTCTTTAATGTAATAAGGCCACTAGAATGAAACTGTTTATGCATGCATTCTAAGTATTTAGTATGTTACAGTTTATATCAAATTAAAGTTTAAGTAACTTTTCTTAAAAACCAATGTTAAATGTTTGCACACCTAAACATAAATGATTTTCAATTTAAAAGATAATCTTTAAACTCGGCAATTCTTTTTAACTTGTGGTTTTGGAATATAAAAACAAGGTTTTAACAAATCCCCGATTTCAAGAGTAGCAATGTTTTCAATTAAACTCAACACACATCAAATCTTCTCCAAAATTACCCAAAGTTTCCAAAGAAACAAACCAGTTTTGAACTGTTTTACTCAAGGAACATACCGGATTCGGTCAAGGCTCGTGGGCCGAGTTTGGGGTGTTTCAGCTTGGTATCAGAGCTCAGTTTTAAACTCTCTGCCTTGGGTTTAAAGCCCATAACATTTTCAAAATTAAGCCCAAATGAAGTTTGTGAAAAATTTTGTGAAATGAGAAGGTTTTCTGGCATGGCACCTAAGTCTCCGACCCAAAGTCCACCAGGTAAGTACTCTTAACCGTTGTGTGATTTATAGTATGATTTGTAGAAGGTATATTAGGAACGTAGATTAGCATAGTAAGTTATTGAACCCTAGGATTAGTTTTCCCCAACATAAGAATTACATAAGACTTAATGCCTAATTAAACAAACCTGGGAATTAAGTCGTCGAGTTAGGGTGTGGCAACCATTGTGCGCATGTCTAGGATTGGATTCATGAAGAGCCTGGTATTTAAGTAGTCCTTGTGACTCACCTCCTCTTCGCTCGAATCCTACCTGGTGCGTAGTGACGGTTCACCCTAACCAAGAGGACTTACTCACTGGCTAAACTCAATAATTAAAACCCGAAAGGGACTAGCTATATTATCATAAAACCCTAGTTTTAAAATCACCAAATTGCCTCTTTGAATTGTGAAAAAAAAAAAATTTTGAAAGTTTTTCTCGATTTACAACAAAAATTACCTAAGTACCCTTGGTTGTAAAATTACTAAAATGCCCTTGGTTTGAAAAATTTTAAATTACCATACTACCCTCGACTTTTACTAAGATATTTTTTTCAAAATACTACCAGAAACCCCTATTTTGCAAAATATTAAAATACCTTGATTTGGAAAATTTATGAAATTACCCCTGATTTACAAAATTACCAAAATGACCCCGATTTCCAAAATTTCTGCCAAACCTCTGATTTGAGAAAATTTTCGAAAGTACCCTCAAGTTTTGAAAATTTCAAAGTGCCCTGATTTATTAAGATTTTCAAATTGACCCCGATTTATTACCAAAATACACCTATAGGAGAAATGACAAAAGTACCTCTGGGTTAGGAGCAGACAAAAATGTTCAAACGATGAATATGTATAGTAGATATTACTAAATGGATGTGTTTCTCTGAATTAGGGTAGAAAACTTGGAACGAAAACTTTGATTGATCGAAAGAACTACTACTAAGCTCATTTTCATAAAATTTATTCGCGGATAATCAGTGCAACAAAATACTAATGCATAAATATTCTTAAATCAAATTAAAGCGCGATCGTAGAAATGAGTTCTAGGGGACATGGTTGTAATGTGTGAGGACGTGGTAGGGGCAGAATGACCGTATTGGAACCCGTTAGGTCTGGTCAAGGGTCCGAGAATGAGGTACCACCACCCTTACCACCACCGTTGTTGGTGTTGGCGGCAAAGATTTAGACGGGGATGATGCGATGATCGCAGGCAGTGCTACGAGTTCTGGATATGGTGACTGGAGCAGGTGGAGGTATGGGAGCTCAGAAATCTGTACCCGAGCGACTCCGAGCTAATGGAGCTAAGGTGTTTCGTGGTGTATCTAGAGTGGCACCCAGTACAGTTGAGTATTGGTTGAGGCGACAGAGCGAATTATGGATGAGCTGGATCTGACCGCTGAGGAGAAGCTGAAAGGAATGGTGTCGCTTCTTCGCGACGAAGCATATCAATGGTGGCTCACAGTTCGGGATGGTGCCACAGCTGAGGATCTCACTTGGGAATATGTTAAGGCGGTGTATCAGAAGAAGTATGTTGGTATTAGTTATACTGATGCATAGAGGAAGGCATTTCTGGGGTTGGTTCAAGGGAACAAGTCCGTAGCAGAATATGAGGCTGAATTCTTAAGGTTGAGCCGGTATGCTCGAGGAATAGTGCCTAGGAGCATGAACGATGTGTCCGGTTTGAAGACGAACTGAGGGATGATCTGAGGTTGTTGATAGCTCTGCAGCAGAAGCAGGAATTTGCCGTGCTAGTCGAAAAGGCCAAGGTAGCTGAGGGGATTAAGGACTCTGTAAGGCAGAACACTGATTGAAATAGGCAAAAGAGAGGTTTTGGATCGTTAGGATCATCTGGGAATATTCAAAAGAGGCCTAGAGTTGATGGGCGGCGAGGTCAGCAGGCTGTGATCGAAGGGCAGTATCGTACTTGTACTCAGTATGGAAAGATGCACTTAGGAGAGTGTTGGAAGAAGACAGGAGGATGCCTTAAGTGTGGGTCTAAGGAACACATGATTAAGGATCATCCTATTAAGATAGATGGAACCACCGCCCACGGGTCGGGGTTCTAATCAGTGGAAGAGGTGGATAGCAACCTCGGCGGGTCGTTGTCCGATTGGCGAGAGAAACGCGGTCTTTGGAAGAGGACGTGGAACACCGAGCGAGGTGTTGGTATCTCGAGGCTAGACGGCCAGGGCCGGTATATGCGATTAAATCGGAGGAAGACAATGATACACCGATGTTATAACTGATACGCCTTTATTTCAGGTTACCCTTTATTGCTTTGATAGACATAGGGTCAACTCATTCCTATGTTGCTAGTGAAGTATCCGAAGCTCTGCATGTGAACTCTGAGATTGTACCTAGGAGGATGACTGTACTTAGTCCTTTAGGACAGACTGTAGTAGTAGATAAGCTCTTTAAGGAATTGCCTTTAGAAGTTCAGGGGACGCAGTTCCCAGCTGACTTAATGGAACTGCCATTCGGGGAATTTGATCTAATCTTAGGCATGGACTGGTTAGTGAAGTACCGTGCGAATGTGGATTGTGCCGCTAAACGCATGTCGTTGAGAACTCCCGATGATAAGGAAGTTGTGGTGATGGGAAAAGACGGAACTATTTGTTGAATGTAGTATCCGCTCTTAAGGCAGAGAAGATGGTAAGGAAAGGGTGTCTGGCTTTCCTGATGTTGGTCAGTGCCTTGGATGCTAAGGAAACAAGAGGTGAAGGGGTTAGAACAGTAAGGGAATTTGCGGATGTTTTTTCGGAGGAATTACCTGGAATACCCCCGGATAGAGAGGTGGAGTTTGGAATTGATTTGCTGCCAGGAACAGCTCCTGTGTCAATTGCTCCGTATAGAATGGCACCAAAGGAGTTGGTTGAGCTCAAGGCTCTGATCCAAGAGTTGCTTGATCGTGGGTTTATCTAACCCAGTGTGTCTCCCTAAGGAGCACCGGTCTTATTTGTGAAGAAAAAGGATGGAACTATGCGTATGTGCATAGATTATCGTCAGTTGAATAAGCTGACCATCATGAACAAGTACCCTTTGCCAAGGATAGACGACTTGTTCGATCAACTGAAGGGGGCAGTAGTATTCTCGAAGATAGATCTAAGGTCTGGATATCATCAGCTTAAGGTGAAGGAAGCATATATCCATAAGACAGCTTTCCGGACAAGATACGGCCATTATGAGTTCCTAGTAATGCTGTTCGGATTGACGAACGCCCCAGCCGCGTTCATGGATATGATGAACCGGGTTTTTCAACCTTACTTGGATCGGTTCGTCGTTGTATTCATCGACGACATCCTAGTATACTCCAAGTCTGAAGAGGAGCATGATGAGCATCTTCGGGTTGTGTTGCAAGTGTTGAGGGAGAAGAAGCTTTATGCCAAATTTAGCAAGTGTGAATTTTGGCTTAAGGAAGTTGCATTCTTAGGGCATGTGGTGTCTGCAAAAGGAATAAGGGTGGATCCTCAAAAGATTGAGGCAGTATTAGATTGGAAACCACCTAAGTCTGTGGCTGAGGTTCGCAGTTTCTTGGGATTAGCAGGCTACTATAGAATGTTTGTAGAAGGGTTTTCATCAATAGCCGCACCGCTGACGAAATTGTTAAGAAAGGAGGTACCTTTCGTATGGACAGATAAGCAACAGGAGAGCTTTGAGAAGCTTAAGAGGGTTTTGACTGAAGCTCCAGTTTTGATTCAGCCGGAGGCAGGGAAGGATTTTGTAGTGTACTGTGATGCTTCTCACACAGCATTGGGTGTGTATTGATGCAAGACAGGAAAGTAGTCGCTTATGCGTCTCGGCAATTAAGGCCACAAGAGGTTAACTACCCGACGCATGACTTGGAATTGGCGGCAGTGGTCTTTGCTCTTAAGGTGTGGAGGCACTATCTCTATGGAGAAAAGTCAGTGATCTACACAGACCATAAGAGCCTTAAGTACCTGTTGACTCAGAAGGAGTTGAATCCGCGACAGCGAAGGTGGGTGGAATTATTGAAGGACTACGATTGTTCCCTAGAGTATCATCCGGGCAAGGCGAATGTAGTGGCAGATGCCCTAAGTCGGAAAGTAGTGTCGGATCTGAGGGCGATGTTTGCATATCTGAGCTTGTATGACAATGGAAGTTTGCTGGTAGAGTTGCAAGTTAAGTCGACGTGGTTAAATGAGGTGAAAGAAAGACAGTTGGCAGATGAGGATCTAAGTGCTAAGCTGCGGCAAGTGCAGAATAGGGAGTTGGAAGATTATGGTATTAATGACGAAGGAGTATTGTGTTTCAAGGGTAAGGTCTGTATGCCGAAGAACAAGGAGTTAAGGCAGAGAATTCTTCAGGAATCGCATAGTAGCCCTTATGCTTTGCATCCTGGAGGTACTAAGTTGTACAGAGATCTACGGGAACAGTTTTGGTGGCCTGGTCTTAAAAGGGAAGTTACAGAATTTGTAGGGAAGTGCTTGACGTGTCAGCAAGTTAAGGCTGAACACCAGGTTCCGTCAGGATTGCTTCAATCGACAATGATTCCGCAGTGGAAGTGGGAGAGAATCACCATGGACTTCCTTAGTGGGCTTCCCCTTACGCCTACTAAGAAGGACTCGGTATGGGTGATAGTGGATCGATTGACAAAGTCCGCGCATTTCATTCCAGTGCGGGTTGATTATTCTTTGCAGAAGTTGGCGAAGTTGTATGTGGCGGAGATTGTGAGATTGCATGGAGTGCCGGTATCGATTATTTCAGATAGGGATCCAAGGTTTACGTCTCGGTTTTGGAAAGCTCTACATCAAGCTTTAGGCACCAGATTGGATTTCACTACGACATTTCATCCACAACCGGACGGTCAATCTGAACGAGTAATCCAAGTGTTAGAGGATATGCTGAGGGGATGTGTGATAGAATTCAGAGGAAGTTGGGAAGAATATTTGTCTTTAGCTCAGTTTGCATATAACAACAGCTATTAGGCCAGTATTCGGATGGCAACGTATGAAGCATTGTATGGACGGAAGTGTCGCACTCCTACGTGTTGGACGGAATTAGGGGAGTGTCGAGCTTTGGGTCCAGAGATTGTGGTAGAATCTGAGGAGAAGGTCGAGGTAATTCGTGCACGGTTAAAGGAGGCATCTTGTAACACCCCTAACCCGTACCCGTTGCCGGACCAGGGTTATGAAGCATTTCCAGACTCAATTTAGATCATTACAGTCATTTAAATGTTAATCAAAAATTTGAGTATGTGCCCATCACTTTATGCATATGCAGTAACATAAATATAACTATCATTTATTCACTTATCAACTTGTCATTTCACAACTCATATGCACCTACATAGTTAATCATAAACTCTCATATCATTTTATGGTATATCTATACACGTACGAAAAACTCAATACAGGTTCGCATTTACTATGTTTTATAAACTTGTCATCTTTACCATTTCGAAACTATCATTTAATCAACCACATATTCGAATTTCCACATAATACAAACCTATTCCTTTCATTTCGTTTCATACCATTTAAACATTATTGTTTCATGCACTTCTAACCCAAACTTACTACTCAATTTCTTTATCCGAACATACAATGCATGCACATGTGCTCTTATCAAATTATCCCATTTATGACAAAGATATCCTAGAATCCATAGATTTATGAAGCATAAATATAAGACTCGATTATTCCATTTTCTAACTTGCAAGCCGAGACATTTATTCATTTTCACACCCACTCTTCATAAAGAATACACTTCTAATAACTTCATTTCCTAACCGAGCAGCGACCATAATACTAATTATTACTCGAACTTATTTATAAACCAAATAGTTTCATAGATATATGTCATAAATCCTACCTATTCAAAGATGAAACACATATAAATATAATTATACCTATATCATGCATTCATTTATTTATCCAACTAAAACATGCACGCATCACACAACAAGGATAGATTTACATCATCTAATATTAACATTAAGGGCTAGCCATTTTCGCATGGCTTATATACATTATAAAATATCATCCAAGTATTAAGCTAGCCAATACATACCTTAAGTTCAAACGCAACTTTTAAAAGTACCAGAACGAATCGATAGTGTGAATGACTTCGTTGACGATCCCCTGAGCTCGTAGCTTAACCAAAGCCTATGAAAACAAAACAATGAATACACGGAGTAAGCTAATTTAGCTTAGTAAGTCTTAAGCAATCATAATATACCAATTGGTCATTTTAACATTTTAAAACAATCAAGTAATAATATCGAATATAAACAAATTTTAACTCGAAAGCCTTTCAAGCCCGAATGCTTGTACCTTACATAATATAACGCATATTATTTCCTTACCCTTATTATACCACTTACCAATCCAACATCAATTTCAAAATATGAAACATCCTTTCATATTAATATATTCATAATACTCATACATAAAACTCAATAAGTTCACATAAATATTCGAACAAGTGAAGGGTCGTGTAAATCCGAATTACCTCTTTAATTACACAACACATGTTCAATTAAACTCTCATATTTCCAAGTATCTAATATCAATATTTCGAAGCTTAGTACTTAGGTGATCTACTAATGTTGAATGAAATGCTCATTTAGCTTAACTATCATCACTATTTTACTTTTAGACTTCCATTTATAATCTCCTCATATAGTTTACATGTAAATTAAATACTCTTTTACAACTACTCATATTTTTGATACACATAATTCCATAAGATCACATATTAATGGATATACAATAAATATATACTTTACACTTAGTAACCTTACATAAAGGTAATATAATTTCACATATATTTGTATGTACATCCATTTGGCATTTTATGCATTCGTATACATGGCATCAAAGAAATCCCAATATGTCACGTAATCATAAACATAAGGCTAAATATACTGAGGTCAACTTATATCCTTCATGTCAATATACTTACACGAATACCTTTAACCACATTATGCTTTCATGTAGCAAATTTTCTCGTGACTTAGTTTATAACAATTTACATCTACCCATTTGTATATCACATTTCATTCATCAATTCATTTACTTATTATCATCACATGTATATCGTCTAATACATGAATATGAATAACACATACCTTGCAAAATTGAATTTAACCCATTTCATTTTCAAATGCTTAGGCTCACTTAATTCATTTCATGACTTTACTAGTACATAATCTAAGCTTGGGATTTCAACTCATCGTTATAAAACCCAAGTAGGCCCTGGATCTCACATACGACACTAGACTTGCTAGACTCAAGGTTCGTAGTTCAAGCACCGCATTTAGCTTTGCTAGGCATTAAGCCCGATATAATTCACCCAAGACGAGGTCGCTGGACCCGAGGTCCGATAATCATTCACCGGCAATAATAAGCTGGGCATAAAGCCCGATAAATTCACCACCCAAGGCTTGCTAGGCTCATAGCTTTGAGTAGTAATACTTTAAATTTTCTCCCCGAATCATTTCATATATCGAATCTTTTACGCATTTCAACTCACTATACGAACATTCAATAGCACATATCACACAATTTACTTAACCGAATCAATTTTATGCTTAGCTAAATTCGGCTAATTTACATATAATTTCAATAATTCAATTTCAAATATATGTTAATTTACGAAAATAATATACGATGATTATTTACTTAGAGATTTACTCCGACACTTTCGTTTACCTTTATTAGGTATTTTGGTCCTTGAAGAAATGAAAAACGATAACTCACACACCCAGTGCTTGGTAAATAAATCCTTTCCTCAACCACATAATCATATATATATATATTTTACTATCCATATTTTCCAAGCCTCAATAAAACATCTATTAATTGTAGTTCATGCTCCCATCTTAACCCACCATATTCGGCAACCATCAATACATATATAACTATAATTGTATACCAAAATTAACTCTCGTTCATTTTTGGTTTCCATCACATTCGGCCACACCCATACATACACTAAATTAATTAATTTTTTTTTCAATACCATCACTTATTTCTAAGATCCATATTTAACTACTACTACTCAATCCATATATATTTATCATCCAAATTTCTATGCTACCGAATTTCATACATAAATCAACCACTCATTCGCCATTATGAACGCTTAATCCCAATCCACATCACGATCGGAAATTAAGTAAAAATCGGGTTTCAATATGCTTATTTCAAATAATCAAGAGATATACATAGTTACATGCATATAATAAACCCCACTCGTCTAGTCTATTTTAATATGCCCATATATCATTCGGCAACAACTATTATACATAATAATATATATACATATAAATCCTCATTTTCAATTTCCAACATCTATCACATTCCATTTTCACGTATAACTATACCTTGATACACATACAATTATTTAATCCACCCAATTAATTTAAGCTTACATATATAAATATACATTTTAATCTCGTTTCGAATATAATAAAATATTTCCCATACCACCTTCGACTTTATACAATTAAGTCTATTATTTCACTTTAGCATATACAATTCAATATTGAATAAAATTTGTATCAATCCAATTGCTTACAAACTTACCTCGATAGTTGTCGAATTAAGCTTCCCAGCTACTCGTTAATTTTCCTCGATCCAAAGCCTTTCCTTTTTGTACTTGGTCTAAATAATTTAAATTTCAACTCATTCATTACTTTTCTACTCGATTTGACCATAAACGAATAAGGGATAATTATAAATTCTACCTTGATATTTCACATTTTACCCAATTATAAACAAAATTTATAATTATTCAAAATCATGCCAATTTATTTACTAATGAGTTAAGGCCGATTGTTCGCTAGCTCATTAAAGTTCCATATAATACTCAATTTAGTCCAAACATAAAATTTCCTCCAATTTTATACCTAATTGCACATATTTTCCTCATAGCCGAACCTAATTAATAATCATATAAAATCATACAAATTATTCAACAAGTTAAATACCACTATTCTTCATCCCATTTAAAATTTCTACTTAAAACATATTGAGCTTAAACATACATTATATTCATTTTTCAAGCCTAGCAAACCCAAATTTAATCACTAATAGTCGAACTTATATCATGTCAAAATCTCAAAATCTTTGATATGGTTTCGGTAATACTCAAAGAAATGAACTTAAAAATACCAGAATTTAAGAAAATGAAGTTCAAAAGCTAACCTTATGGGAGCATGCAAGAACCGAATGTTAAAGCTTAAACTTCTCTTTTCTTCCTTCCAATTTCGGCACTCAAAGGCTAAAGGTAGGAGATGACTCTCCACTACTTGTTTTATTTCAAACATGTGTTTATCAATCTTATTGACACATGCAATGGCCGAATATGGTGAGCATGAGTTTTCCCCTTTTTCTTTGTAAATTTCGGCAAGAAGAACATGAATGGAAGATGAATTTTCTATATTTCTTTTATGTATTTCTCTTATTTTAATCACATACTAAAATATTATTATTACACCAAGTACTAAAATAACTAATATAAAAACATAAATCAAACACTATGCCGTCCACCTACTAGTTTTTAGGGCAATTTGACATGCAAAACCATTTATTCAAGAAACAATTCAATTAAGCCCTTCAACTAAATAAATACTATTTTAACTATTTAATCCTTTCACTTAAATTAGTCACCCAAACACACAAATTAATAAATAATATTTTAACACATACTTATCCACATAACATAGACATCAAATTAATAATAAAAATTTTTTTTTATTTCGGATTCGTGGTCCTGAAACCACTGTTCCGATTAGGGTCATAATTGGGCTGTTACAACTCCTCCCCCCTAAAGGAATTTTCGTCCTCGAAAATCTTACCCATAAATAAGTGTGGATAACGTTCTTTCATCGAATCCTCGGTTTCCCAAGTCGCTTCTTCCATTCCGTGCTTGTGCCATAATACTTTAGCCAACATTATTTTCTTATTTCACAACTTTTTTTTATACCATCACCGAATTCTTGGGCTTCTCGAATCTGTTGTTTAAATAATGGTCTTACCCTCAACTCGGCCATGATCGCACCATCCTCAGCCCATGAGTATTTCGCTCAATCTTATAAATTTCCGTTCATACTCAGTCACGGTCATACGACCCTATTTTAAATTCTAAAAATTCTTTACATTTTTGATCGTTGAATCTTTGACTGATATATTTCTTATGGAACTCAGTCTGGAAGAATTCCCAGGTCACTTTCTCTTTCGGAACTACCGATACTAGTGTATTCCATCAGTGATATGCGGTGTCCCGTAACAATGATATAGCACATTTTAAGCATCCATCCGGAGTACATAATAACTCATCAAACACACGGATAGTATTATCAAGCCACAGCTTAGCTCGTTCTGCATCATCATCATCATTAGCTTTAAACTCTTCGGCCCCATGTTTCCTGATTTTACCTACAGGAGGTCTACTAAATCTCATCGGTTCTATCATCTGAGGTACTATGGGTATCGGAGGTAGATTATTCGGGGTGGGGGTTGTTGCACAGCCGGATTATTTCGGATATATTAAGTAAACCATTCGTTCATCATCTGGTAGAAGGCTTGCTTAGCCTCCCCCTCATGGTTACTCGAGATAGGTCGAGATTCTACTGGCGCTGTCCCAGGCGTGGGATTAGGCACTACGCTCTTGATATCATCTGTTATGACTTTATCGGAATCCATTTACTATATAAAAACACAAATCAGATGTCAGAAGTCATCACACTATCGCATTATAATTTAAGGCATGTATAGCTAGACTCACACGCGCTACGGTAGTCCTAGAATCGACTAAACCGTAGCTCTGATACCAATAAAATGTAACACCCCTAACCCGTACCCGTTGCCGGACTAGTGTTATAAAGCATTTCCAGACTCAATTTAGATCATTACAGTCATTTAAATGTTAATCAAAAATTTGAGTATGTGCCTATCACTTTATGCATATGCAGTAACATAAATATAACTATCATTTATTCACTTATCAACTTGTCATTTCACAACTCATATGCACCTACATAGTTAATCATAAACTCTCATATCATTTTATGGTATATCTATACACGTACGAAAAACTCAATACAGGTTCGCATTTACTATGTTTTATAAACTTGTCATCTTTACCATTTCGAAACTATCATTTAATCAACCACATATTCGAATTTCCACATAATACAAACCTATTCCTTTCATTTCGTTTCATACCATTTAAACATTATTGTTTCATGCACTTCTAACCCAAACTTACTACTCAATTTCTTTATCCGAACATACAATGCATGCACATGTGCTCTTATCAAATTATCCCATTTATGACAAAGATATCCTAGAATCCATAGATTTATGAAGCATAAATATAAGACTCGATTATTCCATTTTCTAACTTGCAAGCCGAGACATTTATTCATTTTCACACCCACTCTTCATAAAGAATACACTTCTAATAACTTCATTTCCTAACCGAGCAGCCATAATACTAGTTATTACTCAGAACTTATTTATAAACCAAATAGTTTCATATATATATGTCATAAATCCTACCTATTCAGCATGAAACACATATAAATATAATTATACCTATATCATGCATTCATTTATTTATCCAACTAAAACATGCACGCATCACACAACAAGGATAGATTTACATCATCTAATATTAACATTAAGGGCTAGCCATTTTCGCATGGCTTATATACATTATAAAATATCATCCAAGTATTAAGCTAGCCAATACATGCCTTAAGTTCAAACGCAACTTTTAAAAGTACCAGAACGAATCGATTTAAGTTCAAACGCAACTTTTAAAAGTACCAGAACGAATCGATAGTGTGAATGACTTCGTTGACGATCCCCTGAGCTCGTAGCTTAACCAAAGCCTATGAAAACAAAACAATGAATACACGGAGTAAGCTAATTTAGCTTAGTAAGTCTTAAGCAATCATAATATACCAATTGGTCATTTTAACATCTTAAAACAATCAAGTAATAATATCGAATATAAACAGCTTAACTTGAAAGCCTTTCAAGCCCGAATGCTTGTACCTTACATAATATAACGCATATTATTTCCTTACCCTTATTATACCACTTCCCAATCCAACATCAATTTCAAAATATGAAACATCCTTTCATATTAATATATTCATAATACTCATACATAAAACTCAATAAGTTCACATAAATATTCGAACAAGTGAAGGGTCGTGTAAATCCGAATTACCTCTTTAATTACACAACACATGTTCAATTAAACTCTCATATTTCCAAGTATCTAATATCAATATTTCGAAGCTTAGTACTTAGGTGATCTACTAATGTCGAATGAAATGCTCATTTAGCTTAACTATCATCACTATTTTACTTTTAGACTTCCATTTATAATCTCCTCATATAGTTTACATGTAAATTAAATACTCTTTTACAACTACTCATATTTTTGATACACATAATTCCATAAGATCACATATTAATGGATATACAATAAATATATACTTTACACTTAGTAACTTTACATAAAGGTAATATAATTTCACATATATTTGTATGTACATCCATTTGGCATTTTATGCATTCGTATACATGGCATCAAAGAAATCCCAATATGTCACGTAATCATAAACATAAGGCTAAATATACAGGGTCAACTTATATCCTTCATGTCAATATACTTACACGAATAACTTTAACCACATTATGCTTTCATGTAGCAAATTTTCTCGTGACTTAGTTTATAACAATTTACATCTACCCATTTGTATATCACATTTCATTCATCAATTCATTTACTTATTATCATCACATGTATATACGTCTAATACATGAATATGAATAACACATACCTTATAAATGAATTTAACCCATTTCATTTTCAAATGCTTAGGCTCACTTAATTCATTTCATGACTTTACTAGTACATAATCTAAGCTTGGGATTTCAACTCATCATTATAAAACTCGCTAGGCATTTGCCCTGATCTCACATCTTGACACTAGACTTGCTAGACTCAAGGTCCGTAGTTCAAGCACCGGCATTTAGCCTGCTAGGCATTAAGCCCGATATAATTCACCGCACAAGACGAGGCTCGCTGGACCAGAGGTCCGATAATCATTCACCTGGCAATAAGCTCGCTAGGCATAAAGCCCGATAAATTCACCCACCCAAGGCTTGCTAGGCTCATAGCCCGAGTAGTAATACTTTAAATTTTCTCCCCGAATCATTTCATATATCGAATCTTTTACGCATTTCAACTCACTATACTGAACATTCAATAGCACATATCACACAATTTACTTAACCGAATCAATTTTATGCTTAGCTAAATTCGGCTAATTTACATATAATTTCAATAATTCAATTTCAAAGATATGTTAATTTACTGAAAATAACATACGATGATTATTTACTTAGAGATTTACTCGACACTTTCGTTTACCTTTATTAGGTATTTTGGTCCTTGAAGAGATGAAAAACGATAACTCACACACACCCAAAGGCTTGGTAAATAAATCCTTTTCTCAACCACATAATCATATATATATATTTTACTATCCATATTTTCCAAGCCTCAATAAAACATCTATTAATAGTAGTTCATGCTCCCATCTTAGCCCACCATATTCTAGCAAACCATCAATACATATATAACTATAATTGTATACCAAAATTAACTCTCGTTCATTTTTGGTTTCCATCACATTCGCCACACCCATACATACACTAAATTAATTAATTTTTTTTTCAATACCATCACTTATTTCTAAGATCCATATTTAACTACTACTACTCAATCCATATATATTTATCCATAATTTCTATGCTACCGAATTTCATACATAAATCAACCACTCATTCGGCCATTATGAACGCTTAATCCCAATCCATATCACGATCTGAAATTAAGTAAAACCGGGTTTCAATATGCTTATTTCAAATAATCAAGAGATATACATAGTTACATGCATATAATAAACCCCACTCGGCTAGTCTATTTTAATATGCGCATATATCATTCTAAGCAACAACTATTATACATAATAATATATATACATATAAATCCTCATTTTCAATTTCCAACATCTATCACATCCCATTTTCACGTATAACTATACCTTGATACACATACAATTATTTAATCCACCCAATTAATTTAAGCTTACATATATAAATATACATTTTAATCTCGTTTCGAATATAATAAAATATTTCCCATACCACCTTCGACTTTATACAATTAAGTCTATTATTTCACTTTAGCATATACAATTCAATATTGAGTAAAATTTGTATCAATCCAATTGCTTACAAACTTACCTCGATAGTTGTCGAATTAAGCTTCCCGGCTACTCGTTAATTTTCCTCGATCCAAAGCCTTTCCTTTTTGTACTTGGTCTAAATAATTTAAATTTCAACTCATTCATTACTTTTCTACTCGATTTGACCATAAACGAATAAGGGATAATTATAAATTCTACCTTGATATTTCACATTTTACCCAATTATAAACAAAATTTATAATTATTCAAAATCATGCCAATTTATTTACTAATGAGTTAAGGCCGATTGTTCGCTAGCTCATTAAAGTTCCATATAATACTCAATTTAGTCCAAACATAAAATTTCCTCCAATTTTATACCTAATTGCACATATTTTCCTCATAGCCGAACCTAATTAATAATCATATAAAATCATACAAATTATTCAACAAGTTAAATACCACTATTCTTCATCCCATTTAAAATTTCTACTTAAAACATATTGAGTTTAAACATACATTATATTCATTTTTCAAGCCTAGCAAACCCAAATTTAATCACTA
Organism: Gossypium bickii; assembly: GCA_025503065.1. Taxonomy (NCBI): domain Eukaryota; kingdom Viridiplantae; phylum Streptophyta; class Magnoliopsida; order Malvales; family Malvaceae; genus Gossypium; species Gossypium bickii. Next base: position 50,966,897 of record CP106714.1, read on the forward strand.
ATAGTCGAACTTATATCATGTCAAAATCTCAAAATCTTTGATATGGTTTCGGTAATACTCAAAGAAATGAACTTAAAAATACCAGAATTTAAGAAAATAAAGTTCAAAAGCTAACCTTATGGGAGCATGCAAGAACCGAATGTTAAAGCTTAAACTTCTCTTTTCTTCCTTCCAATTTCGGCACTCAAAGGCTAAAGGTAGGAGATGACTCTCCACTACTTGTTTTATTTCAAACATGTGTTTATCAATCTTATTGACACATGCAATGGCCGAATATGGTGAGCATGAGTTTTCCCCCTTTTCTTTGTAAATTTTGGCAAGAAGAACATGAATGGAAGATGAATTTTCTATATTTCTTTTATGTATTTCTCTTATTTTAATCACATACTAAAATATTATTATTACACCACTTACTGAAATAACTAATATAAAAACATAAATCAAACACCATGCCGTCCACCTATTAGTTTTTAGGGCAATTTAACATGCAAAACCATTTATTCAAGAAACAATTCAATTAAGCCCTTCAACTAAATAAATACTATTTTAACTATTTAATCCTTTCACTTAAATTAGTCACCCAAACACACAAATTAATAAATAATATTTTAACACATACTTATCCACATAACATAGACATCAAATTAATAATAAAAATTTTTTTTATTTCAGATTCGTGGTCCCGAAACCACTGTTCCGATTAGGGTCATAATTGGGCGGTTACACATCTGGTAAGCAAAAGTCGTATGCAGATCTTAAGCGAAAGGAGATAGAATTTGATGTGGGAGATCAAGCGTTCCTTAAAGTTTCGCCTTGGAAGAAAGTGATGAGATTTGGTCGCAAAGGGAAGTTAAGTCCCAGGTTTATAGGACCTTATCGGGTATTGAAGTGAGTTGGACCAGTGGCATACCAGTTAGAGTTACCTCCAGAGTTGAAGCAGATGCACGATTTATTCCATGTTTCGATGCTACGTCGTTATCGATCGGATCCATCTCATGTAGTACCAGTTGAGGAGGTGGAACTAAGGCCAGATTTGTCCTACGATGAAGAGCCGATTCAGATCTTCGAACGAGATGTGAAAGTGCTACGGAGGAAATTAGTTCTTCTAGTTAAAGTGTTATGGCGCAATCATGGATTGGAGGAAGCTTCATGGGAGCCGGAAGAAGCAATGTGACAACAATACCCTCACTTATTTCAGCCAGGTAATTTTGAGGACGAAATTATTTTAAGGGGTAAGAATTGTAATATCCGGGATTTATGGCTTTTGCATTAATGCTAAATTGTATAAAGTAGCATGCCTATGTGTGTTCTGATTGTGTTGTATGAATTTTGTGAACCTTAGAATGTAGGAAAAATGCCTAGGCGGAGGAGGCTTTAAGAGAAATTGTAGGGAGATTTAGACACAAAAATCAGCTTGTTAAATTGGCTTGGAGGTGCCACTTAAAGCTCTAGTAAGTGACGCCATATGCAGTGGGCAAGGGGCTAGGTTTGAGCTACAAGGGAAGCAAATAAAAGAGTTTTATTTTGCAGCAAGGAGCAAGAGAGGTGGACGGCAAAGGGGCACTAAGGGATGAGTTTAAGATGTGGTCTAATCCTTTTGAAATTTCGGCTAAGTAGAAGATAAATGAGGATTTATTTTTAAATTATTTTGAATGTGCAAGGAGGAGGGAAAATAGGAGAAAAGGAAGGGATGAGATAGGGGGAAGGAGTTGGCCGGCCTAGAGACTCCTTTAAGGTGATTTTTGGCCAAGTTAAGTAAGGGAATAGCCGAATTTCATTAAGGCATTGTAGCCTCTCTTTCATTTTCTTTTTTCACTCCAAAACCATCATCTTTCTCTTCTTTTTCTTTTAGTCTAGCCGAAATCTTCTTCTACCTAATCCACCATTGCCGTAACCGTTAAAAAGATTCATACCCTTCCTCTTGTGTTCCTTGTTGAAGTCGAATCCTCTACTTGGTAGCCATAGCCGATTGCTCCTCTACCCTTTAGGAGCTGAGTTGATCGTTTAAGCAGAAGCCGAATACCCCTATTTCAAGAAAGGACATTTGATTAAGTTGGTAAGGAATCTCTTCCATGCCGAACTCTTGTTATTTTCTTTCTCTAACTATTGAAAATCGAGGCTTTAATCCCATTATTACTTTGTGGCCGAAACTTTGAAGGAGATTTCAGGACTTGTCTCTAGTCGACTATAAGGAGAAGATTCTCGGGATTTCAATACCCAAGGTAAGTCATGTGACATTCGACCAAGGGCCACTTATTGTGATTTAATGTTAGAATTGGATCTAACATGTACTCTGTAGGATTTCGCTATCTTTATAGCCAAGAGACTACTTTTGGGATTTGATTAGTAATCAAATCGGCAGCAAGGTGAGAATTTAAGTTGTGATAATCCTTTAGGATTTGATTGTATAAGCTGATTGGGTTTTGCTAAGAAACTTAGTGTTGGCCGAATGTAGGAACTAAGGATCTAGAGTTCTAGATCGAGATTTTTGGGATTTCAGTGGAAGCGTTAAGTAAACCAGGTGTGTACCCCACACTAACTCTTAATAGATTTATGGCATCAATTTAATATATGTGTTTATAATAATGTGAAAAGTGGGCAAAGGTACCATGCAATGGTACAAAGAATTCAGGTATGTAACCTTAACATTATGTTAATAAATGATATGAATATTTGGAATATGGCCCATATGTGAATATTGATAAGAATGTGAAATAAGGCATGAGGCATGATATTGCATGATTTGTATGACGTGGGGCATATGGGTGATATTTTAAGAGGAAGTGATCTGGTGTTTATTACCACGATATCTGGTGACTCATGTCACAAAATCTGAATGTGGTGACTTATGTCACAAATAATCATCTGGTGGCTATGCCACAATATATAAGGGCGATGTGCACGTCGTCTGCAGTGATTGCCTTCGATGATGTGTAGCGGATGGAGGGTCGACTTAGTAGTCCCCACGGTGTGATGGTTGGTACGGGTGATGTGTAGCGGATGGTTATCTAGGTTTGGGTTTGGGATTGCATCATTATTTATATTTGTTATATGTATATGTATGATCTGATATGCCTAAATCATTGGGACTTTATGTTAGTGGTTAGACATTGAGTCTGTTTGATTCACCCCGTCGGGGGATATCTTTTTAGGTGACACTCAGTGATGGACCGGGTCGGCAGGAGCTTAGTGGTAGCCATGTTCAGCTCAGATTTTATTTTATTTTTGGACTTTCTATTTTCAAGTATTTTGGATTTATTTCGGGTTTTCTTTGATGTAATAAGGCCACTAGAATGAAAATGTTTATGCATGCATTCTAAGTATTTAGTACGTTACAGTTTATATCAAATTAAAGTTTAAGTAACTTTTCTTAAAAGCCAATGTTAAATGTTTTGACACCTAAACATAAATGATTTTCAATTTAAAACATAATCTTTAAACTCGGCAATTCTTTTTAACTTGTGGTTTTGGAATATGAAAACAAGGTTTTAATAAATCCCCGATTTCAAGAGTAGCAATGTTTTTAACTAAACTCAACACACATCAAATCTTCTCCAAAATTACCCAAAGTTTCCAAAGAAACAAACCAGTTTTGAACCGTTTTACTCAAGGAACATACCAGATCCGGTCAAGGCTTGTGGGCCGGGTTTGGTGTGTTTCAGATCCTAACAAACTCTCGCTCGTACTTGGTTACTGACATTTGGCCCTGTTTCAGCATTAAAAACTCATTGCTTTTCTGATCAATAAACCGTTGGCTGATATATTTCTTCCTAAACTTATCTTGGAAGAATTCCCAATTAACCCTCTCTCTCGGTACTACTGACACAAGGGTTTTCCACCACCGGTATGCTGAATCTCTCAGAAGTGACACAGCACATTTCAGGCATTCATCCGATGTGCATGATAGTTCATTAAATACCCTGATGGAGTTTTCGAGCAAGAATTCTGCCCTTTCGGGATCATCATCGACATTTGCTCTAAAATCTTCGGCCCCATGCTTTCAAATTTTATCAACCGATGGCTTACTCAATCTCATGAATTCCATACCTTGTGGAGCTACGGGAACCGACTGAAGAATAGGTGGGGGTGGAGGGGGATTAGCATTAAGAATTTGTTCGAACAAATTTTGTATATCACTAGTTCATCATGTGGAGGAAGGCTTCCCTTGTAACACCCCTAATCCGTAACCATCGCTGGTCTAGGGTTAAGAATCGTCACCGATAAATCCAGATCAATTACAATCATTTTACAACACAAAGTATTTCGTCACCCAAACATATCAAGAAATATGTAAATAGTCCTTTAATGAGGTCTACAAGACCTTAAACATGTGTTAGAAAGGGGTCGGGACTAAACCGAACACATACAAAATTTTTATGAAACTTAACAATTTTCCAAGCTACAGGGGTCACACGCCCGTGTGGGTAGGTCGTGTGCCTCACACGGCCTCAGACACACCCATGTGTCCCATCCATGGCAAAACAGGGCATACATACTGACTTGTCTATAAGGCCGGAGACAGGCCCGTATGCCTCACCCATGGTCGACAAAGACTTGCACCACACGACCAGTCTCACGCCCGTGTGTCTAGCCCGCGTGCGAGCCTGAATTGTTTCAATTTGCAAACTTAAATGACACGGTCGAGCCACACACCTGTGTGCTCAACCGTGTGGGCAAATATAGCCCATTCGCAAGGCCAATTTTCCACCGACACTTAGGATCATCTACAAGCATCAAACCACATGCATTTATATCTCAAATGGAAACCAAAACATACCAATATAAGCACCAACTAATCATCAACTACACCATTTATTTCCATGCTCAATTTCAACTCACACATGTCCATCTAAAATATCAATTTCGCATTCCAAATTATATAATCTATTCATCATTCAATCTTAACCAAATCTCTTATGAAACATACCATTTCCACTTTGCTAATTTATGTTATAATGGTCACCCACATAAAACACACACATAAACATATAAGTCATTCTTTTCACATATTCAAAACATATGCCAAACCATCAAACTACCAAGCCAAATCACTTAGCAGAACCTTATACATTTCAAAACATGCCATAATCACTAGCCTATACATGCCATATACCAAATATATACAACTTCCAAATGTACCAAAATATATAGCTGATAGTGTGATTGAGTTGCTGACGATCCCCAGATCCGAGAATACACTGTAAAACACAGAAAACTTCACACAGTAAGCTTTAAAGCTTAGTAAGTTCGTAATATAATACATTTAACACAATGACTCAAATTCAATATGTAAAACAAACCATCACATAAAACAATTCACAATAATACAAAATTTCACCTATAGTCAATACTCACGTAACCATCCATTTATCCATTTACAAAGTCATCAACCACATAGGTTCCATACATACCTTTGCCAACACCTAGTTAACGATCATTCTTGCTATTCAATGCTCGATACCACATTTCAATCAATCTTCAATATACATTCAATTCAGTCGCACACTTAGTGCCAATTTCTTAGCCGAAGCTTAAATATCATCGCACACTTAGTGCCTTTGCATTAAACCGAATTTAACTCAGTATCGCACACACAGTGCCAATCAATATAGTCGATGCTTTCTTTATTCCGCACACACAGTGGAGTTCATCAATGTATAAATTCTATTTACGCACACTTAGTGCCACATCTCTCAAATCCACATATAACATTACTATTTCATTAATCACATATTTAATCATTTCATAACACATAAATATGATTTATACAATTCGTATTATCCACGAACTTACCTCGGACGTCGAAATAACAAAACAAGTCGATTAATCGAGCACTTTATCTTTGCCTCGATCTCGATCCAAATATCTATTTTCTTGATCTATACATATTCAAGTTTAGCTCATTCAATCACCAAATCATTCAATTTAGTCCAAACACACATTTTAGGGCATTTTACAAAATAGCCCTCCCATTTCCACATTTCGACTCTTAAGTCCCTATTTCATAAAATCATCAAATACACATAATTGCACTATACTCATGCTTAGCCAAATTTTCCTCATGTTCGTACAAGCCCACATATTTCATTTATTTCACATTTTAGTCCTCCAATTTATCATTTTCACAATTTAGCCCAAATTACTAAATTTCACCAAAAATTCAAAGACAAAATACGTTAATCTATCACATATTTTTCATATTTCATCATTAACTATTACATAGCTCAAACATTCATCAATGGCACATCTCAAAATCTTCATCAAATTCTAAATTAAAGCATGGGCTTGATAATACACTAAGCAACGATCACAAAAACGTAAAAATCACTAAAAACCGAGCTCAAAACATAGCTTGATTATGAACAGCAGTAGTCGAATGTGAGAAAGCTTCTAACCATTATTCTTTCTTCTATTTTCGGCAACAAAAAAGATGATAATGGCTTGTTTTTCTTATTTGTTTTATTTAATACATATTATTATACCATTTACCATTTTACCCTTAATTAAAACATTATATATCCATTCATTAAATGGCCATATATGTCATCTTCCACTATCAAAGGTCTAATTTCCACATAAGGACTCCTCATTTAATAAGCCATGCCAAATAAGCACTTTAACAACTAGCACACAGCTTTTACATTTTATGCGATTAAGTCCTTTTTTGTAAATTAAGCACAAAAACGATAACATTTTCACACACAATTTTCACACATGCTTAATCAGACATAGTAAACATGAAAAATAATATTAAAATATTTTTTCATCTCAGATTTGTGGTCCAAAACTACTGTTCTGACTAGGGTCTAAACCGAGCTGTTATAACTTTCCCCCTTAGGGATTTTCATCCCCGAAAATCTTACCACTGAATAGATTCAGATATTGCTCTCTCATAACATCTTCAGGCTCCCACGTAGCCTCTTCCACTCCGTGTTTGTGCCACAACACTTTCACTAAAGAAATATTCTTATTTCTCAATTTTTTGATCTCAGGTGCCAAAATTCGAATTGGTTCTTCATTATACGATAAATCTGACTGAATCTCAACCTCAGTAAGAGCAACCACATGTGATGGATCAGATATGTGTCGTTAAAGCATCGATACGTGAAACATATTATGAATCTTTTCTAATTCAGGTGGCAACAACAGTCTATAAGCAACCAGCCAAATTCGTTCAATAATCTCATACGGCCCGATGAACCTTAGACTCAATTTGCCTTTTCTGCCAAAACAAAGTATTTTCTTTCACGAAGACACTTTCAAAAACACTTTATCACCGATCTCAAATTCAATATCTTTCCATTTCAAATCTGTGTAAGAGTTCTGACGATCTGATGCCGCTTTTAAACTGTCACAAATCACTTTCACTTTCTATTCCATCTCTTTTATCAAATCAACCCCGTGAATCTTATTCTCACTAAGCTCAGTCCAATATAATGGAGTTCTATATTTATGATCGTAAAGAGCCTCATATGGTGCCATTTTAATGCTAGATTGAAAACTATTGTTGTATGCCGATTCAATCAACGACAAATGTTTTTCCCACGTATTTTCAAACTCAAGAGTACAACATCTCAACAAATCCTCGAGAATCTGAATGATCTGCTCGGATTGACCATCCATGTGAGGATGAAATGTAGTACTGAAATGCAACTTTGTGCCTAAAGGCTCTTGTAATTTCTTCCAAAACCGTAAAGTGAACCTCGGATCTGTCTTAGACATAATAGATAATGGTACCCCGTGCAATCTCACAATCTCAAAAATATACAATTCGGCTAACTTATTAAGCAAATAATCTGTTCTCATTGGAACAAAGTGAGTTGATTTCGTTAATCTGTCAACTATCACCCAGATTGCATCTTTCTTTTTCGGAGATAAAGGTAATCCCGACACAAAGTCTATCGTAATTCTCTCCCATTTCCACTCAGGAATCATTATCAATTGTAGCAATCTGGATGGAACCTGATGTTTAGCTTTAGCTTGCTGACAAACTAAGCATCTCGAAACAAACTCTGAGATGTCTCGTTTCATACCATGCCACCAATAAAACTGTTTCAGATTATTATACATTTTTGTACTTCTCGGATGAACAAACAAACGACTATTATGAGCTTCGTTCAAAATCAACTGAATCAACTCTGAATTTTTCGGAATACAATTCCGATCTCTGAATCTTAAACAATCATCATTATCCACTCAAAATTCTGAATCAGAATTCAAACCACATTGAGCTCGTTTTGTCATCATCTCATCATCACCCTTATGGGCATCACAAATCTGATGTATAAACATTGGCCTCACTTTCAACTCAGCCAAAACGGAACCACCATCGTACAAATCTATTTGATACTCATTGCTCGCATAGCAAATAAAGACTTTCGACTCAAAGCATCAACAACAATATTAGCTTTTCCCGGATGATAATCAATTACTAATTCATAGTCTTTTAGCAATTCTAACCATCTCCGTTGTCTCAAATTCAATTCTTTCTGAGTCATCAGATATTTCAAGCTCTTTTGATCCGTATAAATATGACACTTCTCATCAAATAAGTAGTGACGCCAAATCTTCAATGCAAATACAATCGCGGCTAATTCAAAATCGTGCATCGGATAGTTCTTTTCATGCAGATTTAACTTTCTCGAAGCATATGCTATAACTTTGCCCTCTTGCATCAACACACAGCCCAAACCATTCAATAATGCATCACTGTAAACTCTAAATTCTTTACCCGATTCAAGTTGGACTAACACTGGTGCCTCTGTCAACAATGGTTTCAACTGTTCAAAACTCTGCTGACACATTTCTGCCCATTCAAATTTAACATCTTTCTGTACGGAGTTGCAATCATCGAGAAGCCTTTCACAAGCCGTCTATAATATCCCGCTAGTCCTAGAAAACTACAAACTTCAGACACATTTCTGGAGGTTTCCATTCTAAAATTGCTGAAACCTTGCTCAGATCAACTCGTATTCTCACAGCTGATACAATATGTCCCAAAAAACCAACCTCACACAACCAAAATTCACATTTGCTAAACTTTGTATACAATTGCTTCACACGTAGATTCTGTAACATGATTCTCAAATGCTCGGCATGTTGCATCTCATCACAAGAATAAATCAGAATATCGTCAATAAACACAATGACAGATCAATCCAAATACAGTCTGAACATCCGATTCATCAAATCCATAAACACTGCAGGAGTATTTGTTAGTCCAAAGGCATAACTAAGAATTCATAATGTACGTACCTCGTTCTGAAAGCAGTTTTTGATACATCTGATTCTTTAACTCGTAGCTGATAATAGCCCGATCTCAAATCTATCTTAGAAAACACTGTAGCTCCTTTTAGCTAATCAAACAAATCATCGATTCATGGCAAAGGATATTTATTCTTTATTGTCACTTTGTTCAACTGTCGGTAGTCAATACACATCCTCATAATGCCATCTTTCTTTTTCACAAACAACACAGGAGCACCCTAGGGCGAGAAACTCGGTCGTGCAAATCCTCTATCTGTCAACTCTTGCAACTGAGACTTCAACTCTTTCAATTCTGTTGGAGCCATTCTATACAGAGCTATTGAGATGGGAGTCATTTCCGACACTAAATCAATACCAAATTTGACTTCTCGTATCGAAAGTAATCCCTGTAGTTCTTTAGGAAATACATCAGGGAATTCACAAACCACAGGCACAGATTCAACTTTCTTTTCTATCACTTTTGTATCTATCACATACGCAAAATAAGCTTCGTAACCCTTTTTCACATATTTCAAAGCTTTCATCGAAGATACAACAGCCGGTAGCCCATTCAAATCATTGGATTCAATTCGAACTATCTCACCATTCTAACTTCTCAAATCAATACTCTTCCGTTTATAATTCATAATAGCATGATGCAAGGTTAGCCAATCCATACCCAAAATTATATCAAATTCATCAAAGGGTAGCAGCACCAGATTATCCAGAAAATAATTATCCCGATACATCAACGGACAATTGTTGCATACTTTATCAACCAAGACACTTGCCTAAAGGGTTCGATACTCTAATTACAAATTCAGTAGACTCAACAAGCAGAGTCTTACTAGATACTAGATTCACACACATATATGAATGAGTAGATCCTGGATCTATCAATGCAATCACATCAGTATCAAACAGAGTAAAAGTACCAGTTATGATGTCTGGAGATGTCGCTTTTTCACGAACGCGAATAGCGTAGGCTCGGATAGGTGCTCTCGTCTTGGATCTCACAACTGTATTGGTTGTCCCTCTCTGACTTCCACTCACATTTCTAGTGTTTCTGGATGGTCTACCCCTAGCCGTCGTATTACCCGGCCTTGCACTCTGAACATTGTCTTTCTCAGCTAACTTTGGGCAATCTCGAATGAAGTGATCTCGTGATCCACATTTATAGCAAGTTCTATTATTATACTTGCCCAGCATTCTCCAACATGTCATCTTCCACATTGTCTACACTCAGGCTTGTTGCTTTTAACACTGCCAACACTCGATTCAATTGAATTTGAGTTTTAGGACTGGTATTCTATTTCACACGGCCTTTACTTGGATGTCAAAATGAAACATTTGAACGATTAACTGCATCTCTGAATCTCTTCGATGAAGGTTGATAGACTAAGTCATCAATCTTTTTCTTTCATCTCTAACTTCAAAATCCGCTTTCTTCTTTTTTTTTTTACTAAGCTCCTCGACTTTGCAGGCTCTTTCAACTAACACTATAATTTCATTCAAATCAAGTATTCAGATCAGATGTTTGATATCTTCATTTAGCCTTTCAATGAAGCATTTGCACGTAGTAGTTTCTGTTGAAACACATTCTCACACATACTGGCTCAATCTCACAAACTCTCGTTCATATTCCGTAACTGACATACGGTCCTGTTTTAGCTCAAGGAACTCTTTACGTTTCTGATCTATAAATTGTTGACTGATATATTTCTTCTGAAATTCAACAAAGAAATCCTATGTGATTCTCTCTTTCGAAACCATAGATATCAACGTTTCCACCAATTATATACCGTATCTTTCAACAATGAAGTAGCACATTTTTAGAATTCATCAGGAGGCAATGACATTTCATCAAACACTTGAATTGTATTATCGAGCCAAAACTTAACTCGCTCAGCATCATCATCAACTGTGGCCCTAAACTCTTCAGCCTCGTATTTTCAAATTTTATCCATAGGAGGTTTACTCAACGAGATCAGATCTGTCACTTGTGGCACTACAGGTACTTGTGGGGGTAGAGGTTGTTGAGCAACCGGATTCATTCGAATGAACTCCGAAAACCACTCACTCATAATTTGGAATAAGGCTTGCTTAGCCTCTCCCTCGTGGCTACTAACAATCGGCCTAGATTCGACCAACGCTGTCCATTGAGTGGGAGCAGGTGCATTGCTCTTAACATCTTCAGCAACTACTCGATCGAGTTCCATTTACTATAAGAAAACACATTTTTAATTGTCAGGATTCATCACACTATCGCAATTATTTATATGGCATTTATAGCTAGAATCACACGCGTTACGTTAGTCCTAGAATCGACTAAACTGTAGCTCTGATACCAATAAAATGTAATACCCGTAACCATCTCCGGTCTAGGGTTAAGAAGCATTACCGATCAATTCAGATCAATTACAATCATTTCACAACACAAAGTATTTCGTCACCCAAACATATCAAGATATATGCAAATAGTCCCTTAATGAGGTCTATGAGACCTTAAACACGTGTTAGAAAGGGGTCGGGACTAAACTGAACACAAACATAATTTTTTTAAAACTTAACATTTTTCCAAGCTACAGGGTCACACGGCCTCGAACATGCACGTGTGTCCAAGCCGTGGTAAAATAGGGCATACATACTGACTTGTCCACATGATCGGAGACACGCCCGTGTACCTCACTCGTGGTCGACACTGACTTGCACCACACGGCTAGTCACACGCCCGTGTGTCTAGCCCGTGTGTGAGCCTGACTTGTTTCAATTTGCAAACTTAAATGACACGGTCAAGCCTCACGCCCGTGTGCTCAATCGTGTGGGCAAATATAGGCCATTCGCAAGGCCAATTTGCCACCCACACCTAGAATCATCTACAAGCATCAAACCATATGCATTTATACCTCAAATGGCAACAAAAACATACGAATATATGCACTAATTAATCATCAACTACACCATCTATTTCCATGCTCAATTTCAACCCACACATTTCCATCTAAAATATCAATTTCACATTCCAAATTATATAAGCTATTCATCATTCAATCTTAACCAAATCTCTCAGAAAACATACCATTTCCACTTTGCTGATTTATGTTATAATGATCACCCACATAGAACACACACATAAACATATAAGTCATTCTTTTCACATATTCAAAACATATACCAAACCATCAAACTACCAAGCCAAATCACTTGGCAGAGCTTATACATTTCAAAACATGCCATAATCACTAGCCTATACATGCCATATACCAAATATATACAACTTCCAAAAGTACCAAAATAGATAGCCGATAGTGTGATTGAGTTGCTGACGATCCCTAGATCCGAGCTAGCTTTAAATACATTGTAAAACACAGAAAACTTCACACTGCAAGCTTTAAAGCTTAGTAAGTTCGTAATATAATACATTTAACACAATGATTCAAATTCAATATGTAAAACAAACCATCACATAAATCAATTCACAATAATATAAAATTTCATCTATAGTCAATACTCACATAACCATCCATTTATCCATTTACAAAGTCATCAACCACATAGGTTCCATACATACCTTTGCCAACACCTAGTGTTACGGGCACGCCGGGAGCACCCACCGAATTTCAAGTTGATGAGTTCGGGTCATTGAACTCAAGTTCCGTGAAGCTGATATGCACTTTGGTGATTTTCAAATTGAGCCGGATTAATCAATTTGAGCTCAATTTGAGCTCACTTGAGCTCACCTTAGCTCATTAAGCTGAATCTTTATTTTACGTACTTTAAACAAATTGAATAAATTAAGTTGATTAATTTTCTACAGCAAATTAATTTGTCTAGATATTTTATTTAGTGTCTAAATTAATTTTTCTATGCTTAAATTAAAATGACACATTTTATTACATGCTTTAAAGTTGTTTTAAATAAAAAAAAGTGCAGATTTTTACATTAAGAAATAGGGGCTGCTGATTTTTTTATAAATAGTGTTTAATGTGTTTAAAGTGTCCATAAAAGTGTTCTAGAGAGTCTAGCCAAATTTAGACATGTTACTAATGGTGTTTAATGTGTCTAAAGTGTCCATAAAAGTGTCCTAGAGTGTCTAGCCGAATTTAGACATGTTAATTAATGTTTGTCTCATGGTTTATTGAGCCTAATTAAATACATGCTGCTTCTTTGTTTCCAGCCGAAATTAATGCTTGTCTAAAGCATTTTTTTTCGTGATTTGCAGCAACCATTAAGTAGCATGCTTGGCCGAAATTCAAGGGAGCATTTGTTGCATGTTTCATGCTTGGATGGCAGCAATTTAAGGGGATGTTGGGCAAGCAAGGGACAAATTAAATAAGTTGATGTTTCAGCTTCTCAAGGTGCAATTTTGTGAAAGACAAAACGGCACAGCATTAAAAGCATTGTTAGAGGTCTTGGAACATGCGTGCACAGCTAATAAGACACATGTTGGACGAATTTAAAGAAGTAAACATGCATGGAAGCTATTTAGTATGCTGCATGGTGTTTACCGAAAATAAATGAGGTGTTTGCTGTATTTACAATGCTTGGGCGGCAGCAATTAATAAGTTGTTTGTTTCGTGAATATAAAAGGGCATCCATTAAGTGAACAACAAAGAAGCTGCTCATGAATGGTGCATGGAACAGCATTAAATTGCTGCATGTTTGTTGGCCAAAAACTAAAAGGTGTTTATCATGCGTGAACCTCATTTAGTTGTGTTGCTGGAATTATGCATGGAGGGAACATAATTTAATAACTTGCTAATGGGCGGATTTAATAGCTGAAGACTTCTAATTTATTTGTTCATTTCATGGAGACCAAAGGCCATGAGATTAAATGGATGTTGCTTCTTCGTGGAGCTCAAAAGGGAGCTGAAATTTGTGCCTTTCCAATGAGCATTTTCGTGAGAAGTAATGAACAGTCTTCAGGGCATTTTCAGTTAGCTTAATAGCCACCTCTAGAAGACAACCTAAGAGCTTCAATGTTCAGCCGAACCTTGCTAGAAGTCTAAGGGATCTTTCCAAAATTTTCTAACTCAATTGTGGCTGAATTTTGCTTAGTTTTTAAGTCATTATTAGGACTATTCGACTAACGCTCTTGTTGGCCTATAAATATTTGTTATTTCACATTTGTATGGGTAGACTTTTTTATTATTATTAAACCATGAATATGTTTCATGAACTTCTGTTCATCGAGTGAGCTAGTCTTCTCTTCGATTTCGTGCAAGTTTCCTAGACTTATCAAGTTTCTTGTGGCGTTTAGACTTGTTCTTTCATCCAATTATACCATCGGTTCTTATCTACCTAGATAACGGGTCGTGGTCCACCTTCGATTCCATTTTCCACCTTAAACAAATATAGAACCCAGGGTGATACTGTCATAGTGTTGAATCGATTCTTTGTTTAAGTTCCTTCCTCAATCTCCATCAACGATAACTTATCATTTATCTAAACTATCACCTATCCATCTATCCATTTCCATCTCCATCAACTCATCCTTGTTTGTTCAACCTTAAACCGAATCCCATCTTCTTCCTCTCTTCCTAAACCGAACCTAACCTTTTCATTATCCAAATCATCTCCATAATTTTTCACCTCCATTCCTAACTTAATCCCATCTTCCATAATAATTCATTTCAAGCTTCCGTAAATTCAACTTTAATCCCGAATATTTTCTCGAAGGCTTAGAAATCATCCTCGTAGACGATTAGGCAATTTGCATACATTTCGACTCTCCCGGGGCAGACTGCATCATCTGGTATCAGAGCTACCAAACGAGGATTTTGGATGACGTACGTGAAGCCGAAATTAGTTTCGTAAGTTAAAAAAAGATCAAAAAAATCAAAAAACGGTTGTAAGTTGTAATTTTCGTGCTTGTATTTCAATATATTGTATGTGAACTGAAAAAAAAACAAAAAAAAAAGAGAATTACAAAAATTTAAAAAAAAGAAAAAAATATATATATAAAAGTGAAAAGTGAAAGTTTGCAATTTTGTTCATTTCGTCTACTCTGATTCCGATTTTAAAACCACACTCTACCCTCCTCCCTTCTACCCCGACCCCCAAATTTTTTTTCCTTCTTTATTTTTGCCTACCCGATACCCAAAATTTTCTTTACACAGCCTCCCCTATACCTGACATCAATCCCTTGTTACCCACTTTGAAATCGACCCTCAAGCCGCGATTAGACTTTTCGAAATGAAGCACGAAATTGTGAGACGAGAGTGAGCGGCAAAAGGCACGAGTGTGTTCATCAAAGAAAAGCCTTATACGAGTGAAACACGAGTGTGAGTGAATTTTCTTTGTGAGTGACTTGTGAGTTTTGTAGTAAGAAATTTCAATTTTTGTTTTCTGTTTATTATTTTATAACATTTTCTTTCAGCAATAAACATGTCTTAAGAAGTGTTCTCCGAATCTAATTATCAATACTTGTTGAACGGGATGCGAAAAGTCATGAATTCCAAATTCGACAGTTGCACGAAAGATTAGATCGTGTGGAAAAAGGATCCTTCTATGAACAAGACACTTCAAGTCGGAAAACGGACCCGAGAACCCCACGGAGATATACCGCCAATACTACTTGAAGAAATCCCGACGTGATTCCTTTTCGCCATTAATTTCGAGACAAGAAGTTGACTATGATTCTTGCTCCCTCCGAGATAACAAGCAAGTTGATCGATATACCCATTCCAAAACTTCCAAGAAAACATCCACGAGGTATTCTTCTCGAAGAACCACTCTTGATGACTATTCGAGAAGTGACTATTATCGAGAGTCCTACTCAACGAGGCCATCAAGACTAATAGAAGAAAGTTGTGAGCTCGATTCTTTTCAAGGGGACGAATGGGAAAGTACAAGTTATTCGTCATATGTTTCAAAGAAGTCACGACCGAAGAACCTTTCACAAAGGATAGCAAATGATTTTTACGAGAAAATGACTTCTTTCTTTGAGTCAAATCCTTCCTTTTATGAATCCTTTGTATCATCTTCTTGTTGTAATTAATTTGAAAAAGGAGAACAAGAAAAGAAAAACGAGAGAGAAGAAAATAAGATTAAAAAAGAAGAAAAAGAAGTTGAAAAAGAAAAAGAGATCGTGAAAGAAAATGAAAATAAAGAAAAAGAACTTGAAAAATAATTTGAGAGAGAAAAAGAAAATGAAGAAAGAAAATTTGAAATCGAGGTTGAAAAAGAAATTGAGATAGAAAAAGAAGTGAGGGAAAAGAATAAGCAAGGAAAAGAAAGTAAATTTTCAACTAACCCATTTGAAGTTTTCTCTTCTTCTGTTTCTTCATTTCAGGTTTTCGAGGAACCAAGCGACGACTACCAACTCCAAAACCTTTCTGATGAGCGACGTTTTTCTTTGGTTGAAAAAGGTAAGATTGAATCACGCGAACCGGAAGGTAAGGAAGGTAAGACTTTTGAAGAGTTTCAATATCTACCAAATTTTTCTACTACTTGTGGTTATGTGGATGATTTTGTCATTTGCCATTCCATGAATAATTGTGATGGTAAGACAAGCATATCTCATGACAATCATTTTGATACAAAGTGTGACGGTGGAGTAACATCTATTTGGCATAAGCAAGACTCGAGTAAGTATTACAATGATTTTTCTCTTAATCCCAACCTATTTGATTATGGCTATTACGAGATTTGTTCGTTGTCTAATATGAAATCTTTGAGTTTTTGTAAGTCTATTTTGAAGCACATCAAAAGTTTTGATTGCTCGATCTTGATCATGCACAATTCCTACTGGTTTGACAAGTTTGAATTAAAGAAACCATGGATACCTTTTGATTTAAATAATCAAACGCATGTTTTTAAACCGGGAATATGTTCTGATTTGTTCTATGGAAAACTCAAGTATCATATGGTAAGTTTGAAAGACTTCTATCTTTTTGATACTTGGTTTTTTGAGTAAGGTGGCGAAATTTGTTTATTTTGTCTACAATTTTTATTCCCTCCTTAAGCAAATTTTGTGGTTGTATTTGAGATTTACGATCCATTTGAAAGGTATTGAATCAAACGCAAAGCTTCGACTACATTATCTGCCCATGGAGAGAAGGTTTGTATTGTTCGACCGAGGTAAGACTGATCTTTGTCTGTCTGAGTATAAAGGTAAGTCTTCTGAAACCGTTGATACGTTTTTGCTCTCTTCAAATGATGAAAAGCTTTGCATTACCGATTTCGTTGTTGAAACACATTTAGATCATTATATGCTTGAATGCTCCAATTTGTTTGTTGATGATCTATTTGTTCTGGATAAGATTTGTGTTACTGTTTCCCATTTTATAAATCATTTGGATTATGGATTACTTGAATGTCATCTTCTACTTATTGGTGATCTATCAGTCCTAATAGATGACAAAAGGAATCTTGAGTGCGATAGTTCCTATTCATGTGTGAGTGATCTTATATATCGTTCAATGCAAGGTTTAGTTGTTCAATATCGTGTGCAAAGTACCTCTTCTCAACTACTTGCTTGTGACATATACGTCTGTCATTTGTTTTATCATTCGCTTGATCATTTTGACTTGTGGAATTCATCAACATCGTATGCATGCCTTAAAGTCTTTTCAATTTTGTTGCGAATGTTTGACAAGGCATTACTTCTTTTGTACGATGATTTGAAGCTGCCTGATCAAATGGAATTTATTTGTGTTGTGATGCTTACATTTGGATTGCAAACTAATGTGAAGTTTAATATGCTAATCCATAGTTATATCTTTCAGGTGTTGAGATTATCATCCATCCCATTTGATCGAGGTAAACCGAGCCAAAACGAATTTTCTTCAGACAACCAACAGGTCGATTCGAGGACGAATTGTCTTGAAGAGGGGAGGGATGTTACGGGCACGCCGGGGGCACCCACCGAATTTCAAGTTGATGAGTTCGGGTCATTGAACTCAAGTGCCGTGAAGCTGATATGCACTTTGGTGCATTTTCAAATTGAGCCAGATTAATCAATTTAAGCTCAATTTGAGCTCACCTCAGCTCACTTCAGCTCACTTCAGCTCATTGAGCTGAATCTTTATTTTACGTACTTTAAATAAATTGAATAAATTAAGTTAATTAATTTTCTACAGCAAATTAATTTGTCTAAATATTTTATTTAGTGTCTAAATTAATTTGTCTATGCTTCTAAATTAATTTGTCTATGCTTAAATTAAAATGACACATTTTATTACATGCTTTAAAGTTGTTTTAAATAAAAAAAAGTGCAGATTTTTACATTAAGAAATAGGGGCTGCCGAATTTTTTATAAATAGTGTTTAATGTGGTTAAAGTGTCCATAAAAGTGTTCTAGAGAGTCTAGCCAAATTTAGACATGTTATTAATAGTGTTTAATGTGTCTAAAGTGTCCATAAAAGTGTCCTAGAGTGTCTAGCCGAATTTAGACATGTTAATTAATGTTTGTCTCATGGTTTACTGAGCCTAATTAAATACATGCTGCTTCTTCGTTTCCAGCCCAAATTAATGCTTGTCTAAAGCATGTTTTTTTTCGTGATTTGCAGCAGCCATTAAGTAGCATGCTTGGCCGAAATTCAAGGGAGCATTTGTTACATGTTTCATGCTTGGACGGCAGCAATTTAAGGGGATGTTGGGCAAGCAAGGGACGAATTAAATAAGCTGATGTTTCAGCTTCTCAAGGTGCAATTTCATGAATGACAAAAGGGTACAGCATTAAAAGCATTGTTGGAGGTCTTGGAACATGTGTTCACAGGTAATAAGACACATGTTGGACGAATTTAAAGAAGTAAACATGCATGGAAGCTATTTAGTATGCTGCATGGTGTTTACCGAAAATAAATGAGGTGTTTGCTGTATTTACAATGCTTGGGCAGCAGCAATTAATAAGTTGTTTGTTTCGTGAATATAAAAGGGCATCCATTAAGTGAACAACAAAGAAGCTGCTCATGAATGGTGCATGGAACAGCATTAAATTGCTGCATGTTTGTTGGCCAAAAACTAAAAGGTGTTTATCATGCGTGAACCTCATTTAGTTGTGTTGCTGGAATTATGCATGGAGGGAACATAATTTAATAACTTGCTAATGGGCGGATTTAATAGCTGAAGACTTCTAATTTATTTGTTCATTTCATGGAGACCAAAGGCCATGAGATTAAATGGATGTTGCTTCTTCGTGGAGCTCAAAAGGGAGCTGAAATTTGTGCCTTTCCAATGAGCATTTTCGTGAGAAGTAATGAACAGCCTTCAGGGCATTTTCGGTTAGCTCAATAGCCACCTCTAGAAGAAGACCCAAGAGCTTCCAAGTTCAGCCAAACTATAACACCCCAAACCTGGCCCATGCGTTTCGACCAGATCCGGTATGTGATCGAACACATACCACTTTATCGCATTTTGAAACCACAAGTTAAATTAATTAAATTTGAATAAAGGGGAGACTCTTTGAAAATAAATCTCTCTTTATTTTTTTAATAAATGTAAATAAACCTTATGGTATATTCATCTGTTGCATAACATTGAAAACTACTTAGTTGAATAAAAACTAGGGGCCTTATTACATAAATAATCCCAAATAAAAATAAAATAAACTTAAAGAAATCTCGAAAATAATTTGTAGAAATAAAATTTGATGGCCCCTCGAGTCCGTCTCGGCTCCCATATCCACGATCTACTGCTCATCTGCAAAGTTAGGAAAATTAATAGGGTGAGTCACCAAGACTCAGTGTGCAAATCTCGAAAACACACAAAAGACTTAGGCCCACAAACATATTATGAGCCTTGGCCCATACACAATGGAAACAATCATAATCACATGACAGATAATAGATGATGAATAGCCCAACCCATCCTAGAATTCCATCCTCTACACACTAACTCGTACCAACCATCACACCTTGGGGATTTCTACAATCAACCCTCCATCCGCTACACACCATAACAACAGCCGTACTGCCTATTCCTATTATTTAGGAATCATTAAATGTGGCATAGCCACCGATCACTATGTGAACTCATAATATAACGTGGCTCAGCCACCGATCGCCTTAATAATACATCGTAGCATCTCGACAGTTGAGCTGCCTGTTATAAAGGCCAATCACTATGTGACCTATGTGGCAAAGCCACCGATCGCTATGCAACCTTCTTCCCCTTCATCATATCAAAATCCCACCCCACGCATACACACATAAAGAAAACATCATACAGGCTTTCATATATATATATCAATACACATAGAGATTTCTATGATTACGTACCTGGCATCCTTGCCTAACCCTTTTAGGGTCTTATTCGACTGTCTACACAGCCACTTTCCGGCTTTTTAGCCCATAACACATAAAACACTGTTAAAGAGTGTGTTAGAGATCTACACACCTGATTAATGTCGATACCCTTGCTAAACTAATCTACAACTTTGCTCAAAAAGCCGGAAGGATGTGAAACTAGGGCCTCTCCTATATTTGGCCATGGTTAGTGTTCTACCCAATTTTATATATTTGAATAACAAATCTTCTTACCTTAAAATCCCGAAATTGGAGACTAGCTATTTTCGGCTTTTAGATCTAGTTGACCAAGCTTCCTTCAAATCCCGAATTGCCGCCCAATCATAGAACCATTAAACTTTTAGCTTTTCGACTTTTTGCCTTTCAAAAACCGGGGATAAAATATAAGATCTAACAAAAGTCGACACTTACCTTAGAATAGGGGATTCGGCTAGCACTTGAAGAGAGGATTCGTCAATGTCAAAGAAAAGTTTTAAATTCCGGAAGAATAGAACTAATTCTCAAATAGGATGAATAAAGAAAAACTATGGAGATTTCGGCTTTTTAAAGAGAAATCGGCACAATGAGGAAAAAGTGGAGAAGAGTTTCGGCTTTTGAAAAACATTGGAGAAAAGAAATTGGAAAGGGAGAGGCTAAAGAATTCGGTACAAAGAATAGAGAGAATTAGGGTTTTTTAAATGTCAGAATCAAGGAGCTATCCCCCCTATTTATAGATATTTCGGCAGCTACTACTAAAAAAACCGAAAATGCCCTTAAAATTCAAGCTAAAAGATAGGGGAAATTCGGCAACCTCTTTGCCATGCAGTAGCCGAATTTTACACTCCTCTAGGTGATGGGTTTTCGGCCATCACTTGCCTTGTAGATAGGCTCCTATCCTTTCTCCTTTTTATCTCTTAAATTATCAATTATTAAATCCATATAAATCTCCTATTTTTAAGCCTTGTAGCCATCCTCCTCATAAAACCTAATTGCAGAAATTTAACTCACTTAAATTAAAAGATTTGGGCTTTATTTAACTTAAATTTTGGGCCCCTAAATCCCTTGTGTGTGGCGTCACTTCTAATTCCCTTATAGTGCCACTTATTGTTGGGCCACAAGCCCATGTTTGGCATTTTAAACATAATTACCACCTTTTAATTCTTTAATGCCCAATCTAATAATTTAATCGAGGCCTTAGCCTAATCCTGAGCCCAATTTGGACCCCTAACACTTAAATTAACACATTACACATATTCACCCATTAAACGTACAAGCCCAAAAATTCAGGATGTTACAATTTTACCCCCTTAAAGAAATTTCGTCCTCAATATTTCCAACTAACTATTAATCGTACTACCCAAGCCTCACCATTATGCTTTTGCTGCGCACTCTAATTCTAAAGCCAAAGGAAACACTTAGAATACTATGGTAGAGTACGCACCGGTATTCGCATCTTGAGCGTCCTCGTCCCCTTGTACTCATTCTACCGATTCGCGTTTATCTGATTAGAAATTTTATGAATTATTAATTTCTTTCATTGATTACCCACGAACAATCTTATGAACAGTAGTTTAAGAGTAGTTCTTTCGAATTCGAGATTACATCTACAGGTTTCAGTCTCAAGTTTGTCTCCTAGTTCCAGGAACCACATACATTCAATCATCAACATACAAATAACATCCATGAACTTACATTCATCACATAAGCGTGTTTTCGTTGTTTTACTACCCAGGGGTACTTTCGTAATTTATCCTATAGGGGTATTTTCATAATTTTCCAAAATAGGGTTCCTTGGTGATTTTGTGAAATAAGGGTATTTTGATAATTTTGCAATCCGGGGGTATTTCGATAATTTTGCACTCTAGGGGTATTTCTATAATTTCAAAATCTGGGGGTATTTCGGTAATTTTGAAATTCGAGGATATTTTGGTAATTTTGAAAGTCGAGGGTATTTCGGTAATTTTGAAACCCGGAGGTATTTTGGTAATTTTGAAATTCGAGGGTATTTCGATAATTTTGAAATCTGGGGGTATTTTGATAATTTTGAAATCTGGGGGTATTTCAGTAATTTTTAAATCCGGGGGGATTTCAGTAATTTTGAAATCCGGAGGTAATTTAGTAATTTTACAAACCAGGGGTATTTTGGTCATTTTGCAAAACAAGGGTAGTTTGGTAATTTACAAACCAGGGATGTTTTGATGTTGCTGTGTCGTTTTTTTTAAGCAGGGGTACTCTTGGAAAATCTAGTTTCATAAACTAGGTTATTCTTGTAAATATGAGGTTTTCGGGTAAATTTTTGAAACATAAGTGTTTATAAATTCAGGGTTGATTGGAAATTTTCACAAATCAAAAGTATTTTGAAAATTTTACAACACTTGGGGATTTTTTTTCAAACAGGGTGGTTGGTCCCTTTCGGGTGTTAAACTATGGGTTTAGCCCATGAACAAGTCCTTATAGCTAGAGTGAATAGTCACTACGCACCAGGTAAGATTCCAGCAAAGAAGAGGTGAGTCACTAAGACTTCTTAAATACCAAGCTCTCCCTGAATCCACTCCTAGACATGCGTATGCCTATTGCCACACCCTGTCATGGCTAAAGTGAACAGTCACTATGCACCAGGTAAGATTCCAGCGAAGAGGAGGTGAGTCACTTGGACTGCTTAAATACCAATCTCTTCCGGATCTACTCCTAGACATGCATATGCACATTGCCACACACTTAGTCTTGCGACTTCGTTTACTGAGTTTTGTTTAGTGAAATTAAGTCTTATGGAATTGAAGAGTTGTTTGTCTAAGCCTAGAGTCCATCAAGTTCTAATCTAGATAGTCTACGTCCCATAAAGCCCATTAAGCCCACATTTATATCACAATCAGGAGTTCAGAATACTTACCTGGGTGGATCGGGTGCCGGTAGACTCGAAGGCCATATCTTCATCCAAAACATTTTTTTTTTCAAAACACAACTAGACCCATTTCACAGCCCGAGTTTTGAACTGGGCCCTAATACCAAAATGTAACACCCCAAACCCGGCCCATGCATTTCGACCAGATCCGGCATGTTATCGAGCACATACCACTTTATCGCATTTTGAAAACACAAGTTAAATTAATTAAATTTGAATAAAGGAGAGATTATTTGAAAATAAACCTCTTTGTATTTTTATTAATAAATGTAAATAAACCTTGTGGTATATTCATATGTTGCATAACATTGAAAACTACTTAGTTGAATAAAAACTAGGGGCCTTATTACATAAATATTCCCAAATAAAAATAAAATAAACTAAAGAAATCCTGAAAATAATTTGTAGAAATAAAATTTGATGGCCCCTCGAGTCCATCTCGGCTCCCATATCCACGATCTACTGCTCATCTGCAAAGTTAGGAAAAATAATAGGGTGAGTCACCAAGACTCAGTGTGCAAATCCCGAAAACATACAAAAGGCTTAGGCCCACAAACACATTATGAGCCCTGGCCCATACACAATGGAAACAATCATAATCACATGACAGATAATAGATGATGAATAACCTAACCCATCCTAGAATTCCATCCTCTACACACCAACCCGTACCAACCATCACACCTTGGGGATTTCTACAATCAACCCTCCATCCGCTACACACCATAACGACAGCCGTACTGCCTATTCCTATTATTCAGGAATCATTAAACGTGGCATAGCCACCGATCACTATGTGACCTCATAATATAACATGGCTCAGCCACCGATCGCCATGCGACCTTAATAATACATCGTAGCAGCTCGACAGTTGAGATGCCTGTCATAAAGACCGATCATTATGTGACCTATGTGGCAAAGCCACCGATCGCTATGCGACCTTCTTCCCCTTCATCATATCAAAATCCCACCCCATGCATACACACATAAAGAAAACATCATACAGGCTTTTAAATATATATATCGATACACATAGAGATTTCTATGATTACGTACCTGGCATCCTCGCCTAACCCTTTTAGGGTTTTATTCGACTGTCTACACAGCCACTTTCCGGCTTTTTAGCCCATAACACATAAAACACTGTTAAAGAGTGTGCTAGAGATCTACACACCTGATTAATGTCGATACCCTTGCTAAACCAATTTACAACTTTGCTCAAAAAGCCGAAAAGATGTGAAACTAGGGCCTCTCCTATATTTGGCCATGGTTAGTGTTCTACCCAATTTTATATATTTGAATAATAAATCTTCTTACCTTAAAATCCCGAAATTGGAGACTAGCTATTTTTGGCTTTTAGATCTAGTTGACCAAGCTTCCTTCAAATCCCGAATTGCCGCCCAATCATAGAACCATTAAACTATTAGCTTTTCAGCTTTTTGCCTTCCAAAAATTGGGGATAAAATATGAGATCTAACAAAAGTCGACACTTACCTTAGAATAGGGGATTCAGCTAGCACTTGAAGAGAGGATTCGTCAATGTCAAAGAAAAGTTTTAAATACCGGAAGAATAGAACTAATTCTCAAATAGGATGAATAAAGAAAAACTGTGGAGATTTCAGCTTTTTAAAGAGAAATTGGCACAATGAGGAAAAAGTGGAGAAGAGTTTCGGCTTTTGAAAAAAATTGGAGGAAAGATATTGGAGAGGGAGAGGCTAAAGAATTCGGCACAAAGAATAGAGAGAATTAGGGTTATTTAAATGTCAGAATCAAGGAGCTATCCCCTTTATTTATCGATATTTTGGCACCCACTGCTAAAAAAACCGAAAATGCCCTTAAAATTCAAGCTAAAAGAGAGGGGGAATTCGCCACCCTCTTTGCCATACAGTATCCGTATTTTACACTCCTCTAGGTGATGAATTTTCGGCCATCACTTGCCTTGTAGATAGGATCCTATCCTTTCTCCTTTTTATCTCTTAAATTATCAATTATTAAATCCATATAAATCTTCTATTTTTAAGCCTTGTAGCCATCCACCTCATTAAACCTAATTGCCAAAATTTAACTCACTTAAATTAGAAGTTTTGGGCTTCATTTAACTTAAATTTTGGGCCCCTAAGTCCTTTGTGTGTGGCATCACTTCTAATTCCCTTATAGTGCCACTTATTGTTGGCCCACAAGCCCATGTTTAGCATTTTAAACATAATTACCACCTTTTAATTCTTTATGCCCAATCTAATAATTTAATCAAGGCCTTAGCCTAATCTTGAGCCCAATTTGGACCCCTAACACTTAAATTAACACATTACACATATTCACCCATTAAACGCATAAGCCCAAAAATCCAGGATGTTACACGAACCTTGCTAGAAGTCTAAGGGATCTTTCCAGAATTTTCTAACTCAATTATGGCTGAATTTTGCTTAGTTTTTAAGTCATTATTAGGACTATTCGGCTAACCCTCTTGTTGGCCTATAAATATTTGTTATTTCTCATTTGTATGGGTAGGCTTTATTATTATTATTAAACCATGAATATGTTTCATGAACTTTTGTTTATCGAGTGAGCTAGTCTCCTCTTCGATTTCGTGCACGTTTCCTAGACTTATCAAGTTGCTTGTGGTGTTTAGACTTGTTCTTTCATCCAATTATTCCATCTGTTCTTATCTACCTAGATAACGGGTCGTGGTCCACCTTCGATTCCATTTTCCACCTTAAACAAATATAGAACCCGGGGTGACACTGTCATAGTGTTGAATCGATTCTTTGTTTAAGTTCCTTCCTCCATCTCCATCAACGATAATTTATCATTTATCTAAACTATCACCTATCCATCTATCCATTTCCATCTCCATCAACTCATCCTTGTTTGTTCAACCTTAAACCGAATCCCATCTTCTTCCTCTCTTCCTAAACCGAACCTAACCTTTTCATTATCCAAATTATCTCCATAATTTTTCACCTCCATTCCTAACTTAATCCCATCTTCCGTAATAATTCATTTCAAGCTTTCACAAATTAAACTTTAATCCCAAATATTTTCCCGATGGCTTAGAAATCATCCTCGTAGACGATTGGGCAATTCACATACATTTCGACTCTCCCGAGGCGGACTGCATCACCTAGTTAATGATCACTCTTGCTATTCAATGCTCGATACCACATTTTGATCAATCTTCAATATACATTCGATTTAGTCGCACACTTAGTGCCAATTTCTTAGCCGAAGCTTAAATATCATCGCACACTTAGTGCCTTTGCATTAAACCGAATTTAACTTCGATGATCGCGCACACAAGGTGCAATCAATATAGTCGATGCTTTCTTTATTCCGCACACACAGTGGCGTTCATCAATGTATAAATTCTATTTACGCACACTTAGTGCCACATCTCTCAAATCCACATATAACATTACTATTTCATCAATCACATATTTAATCATTTCATAACACATAAATATGATTTATACAATTCGTATTATACACGAACTTACCTCGGACGTCGAAATAACAAAACAAGTCGATTACTCGAGCACTTTATCTTTGCCTCGATCTCGATCCAAATATCTCTTTTCTTGATCTATACATATTCAAATTTAGCTCATTCAATCACCAAATCATTCAATTTAGTCCAAACACACATATTTAGGGCATTTTACAAAATAGCCCTCCCATTTATCATTTTAGTCCTTCAATTTATCATTTTCACAATTTAGCCCAAACTACTAAATTTCACCAAAAATTCAAAGACAAAATATGTTAATCTATCACATATCTTTCATATTTCATCATTAACTATTACAAAGCTCAAACATTCATCAATGGCACATCTCAAAATCTTCATCAAATTCTAAATTAAAGCATGGGCTTGATAATACACTAAGCAACGATCACAAAAAAAAAAAAAAAACGTAAAAATCACTAAAAACCAAGCTCAAAACATAGCTTGATTATGAACAACAATAGTCGAATGTGAGAAAGCTTCTAACCCTTATTCTTTCTTCTATTTTCAACAACAACATAGATGATAATGGCTTGTTTTTCTTATTTGTTTTATTTAATACATATTATTATACCATTTACCATTTTACCCTTAATTAAAACATTCTCTACTCATTCATTAAATGGCCATATATGTCATCTTCCACTATCAAAGGTCTAATTTCCACATAATGACTCCTCATTTAATAAGCCATTCCAAATAAGCACTTTAACAACTAGCACACAGCTTTTACATTTTATGCGATTAAGTCCTTTTTGCAAATTAAGCACACAAACGACAAAATTCTTACACAGAATTTTCACACATGCTTAATCACACACTATAAACATGAAAAATAATATTAAGATATTTTTACGACCTCAGATTTGTGGTCCCAAAACCACTGTTCTGACTAGGGTCTAAACCAGACTGTTACATCCCTACCACCTTCTGCTCCTCCCTGACTAACCGTGGGAGGTTTACTTTCAGACGGCGCTACCCCTTGAGCGGGGGCCAGTGCATTACCTTCTATGTCATTAGCTTCAGCTCGATTGGGATCCATTTAATATATGAAAACACATTTTAATACTGTCAGGAGTCTTCACACTATCACAGTTCATTTATGGCATGTATAGCTAGACTTCCACACACGCTATGTTAATCCAAGATTTGACTAAACCGTAGCTATGATACCATTAAATGTAACACCCCTTACTCGTATTCAACGCAAAAACAAGGTATGAGGCATTAGCAGAAAAAAAACAAGCAAATATACATTTTCGAGTCATAAATTTCCATCCAAATTAAAAAATTTTTATACACATTCATATCGTCCCTAAAACGAGCCTACGAGGCTCAATACATGCCTTGGAAGTGGTTCAGGACTAAATCGAGAACTTTAGAAAATTTTACAAAACTTAAAAATATTTTCATGTTACAGGGCTCACACGCCCGTGTGGTCCAAGGGACATGCCTGTGCTACAGGCCGCATTCAAAAAAGGGTGCTCTTTGACTTGTGCCACACGATCGTGCCACACGCTGTGTGTTAAGTCATGTGATCAATTTAATTTCCATAAATTTTCATAAAATAGGTGCAGACTTCACACGGTCGAGACACACGCCCATGTGCAAAATTCTAGACATTCTATTTTGCAACAATTAAGGTGTAGGGGACACACGACGGAAACACATGCACGTGAGGCAGGCCGTGTGTCACACACAACCTAGACACACGTCCGTGTGTCTACCCGTGTGGACAACAGTAACGCTATTTACCAAGTCATTTTGCCACCCTTACTTGTACATACATACACAACATCATGTTGCACCAATCCAAGCATATTACATACAACCAAATCAGCCACAATCAAGACTTCAACACATCATTCACATGCTACCCTTTATCATGCACAAACATCACGTGCTTATCAACTCAAATCATGTAAATTTTTACATCCATGAAAGGCATCATCATATAAATTGCTCATACCAATTATAGCCAATTTTCAATGGCCTTATACAAAATGAACTTCCGACCAATGTAAGCCAACACATTCGGCCAAATCAATTATGACACATAACAATATGACCAAGTCCCCTGTACATGCCATAACTCAAAATGTAGAATTCATTGGTACCAAAATAATAGTTGATAGTGTGAATGGATCTTCGACGATCTCCAATCCCAAGCTAGCTTGGTGACACTATAAAGCAGGGGAAAGAAAAGGGAGTAAGCTATATAGCTTAGTAAGTTCATATGTAAATAACAAACAACATAAACCATACAATTTCCATGTAAGTAACATACGTATATCAACCTAAATGTCGTTAAAACCTCATGAATAAAACATACTCAATCACATTCTTACCAATAGTTCATCATATACTGAATTCATTTCCTTTGAGTTTTTCGTACATACCTGTACCAACTCGTAACATAACCACACACTTTCTCGTCTTTGTCATACTCGTTGAACCACTTGGAATACTATTGGATACACAAAAATCTTTGCACATAAGTGCCACATATGTAGCCAATGCTACCACAAATCGCATAACACATATAAACTCACTCCCGAGCTATCCTCGGGCCTACTCACAAAAGCTGTCAGTTGAGATGTAGCTAGTAGTGCTGCTCACAGAAGCTATCAGGTATCTGCAACATATACCGGTATACCCAACCACCGATAGGACGTATAGGACCATCACCCAGGACACATAATTGACATAAACACATGGGTTCCTAGTGACATGTCACTTGTATCCTAATCTATTCCTAAAGTTCAACCGAGATTTCTCTCTTGCCGGAACTTTGTTGAATATACTCATAGAATCAATCATACATTTCATGCAATATCAAAACATTAAAATACAAATATAACATTGCATTATTTACATACGAACTTACCCCGGTACAAAAATAGTAGAATTTGACCTAATCGTCAATTACTTTGTTTTTCCCTGGTCTAGGTCCGTACCTCGTTTTTCTTGATCTATAATAACAAATTTAACTCATTCAATCATTACATTATTCAATTCAGCCCAAAAATCATATTATGGCAAAATTACATTTTTGCCTCTAAACTTTTGACATATTACATTTTAGTTCCTAAGCTCGTAAAATGAAATATGTTCAATTTCTTCAATACACAAGCCTAGCTAAATTATTTTTATGCTCATACCAGCCCACATTTTTCATCACATCACATTTTTACTACATATTTTATAACTTTTACAAATAAGTCCTTTTTGACATTTTTATCGAAAATCACTTAGCAAAAGTTCTTTATCGAACCTAAAATTTGTATAATCCACCATTAAACATCAAAATACACAAATATATAACATAGGTCAAACCTTAGACCTTAATCATGCTTCAAATTAGTACTAAAAATAGGTAGATCGAGTTACAAGGATCTCAAAAACATAAAAATCATTAAAAATGGGGCTAGAACAGACTTATAATCGAGCTTGGAAGCTTGAAAAACTCTAGCTATGTCTTCCTCTTGAATTTTTCGGCAAGGGGTGGAAGATGAGCAAAAATTGGCTTTTAATTTGATTTTTAATTCAATTAATTAGCCAAATGACCAAGATGCCCCTAAGTTAAAACATAAAAATTCTCTTACTTCATGTCCATTTTTGTCCACTAACTTAACCAATGGTCTAATTACCATCTAAGGACCTTCAATTTAAAGTTTCATAGCAATTAGACACCTCTAGCTTCTAGAACACACATTTTGCACTTTTTGTAATTTAGTCCTTTTAACTAAATTAAGTGCCCAAACGTCAAAGTTTTTGAACGAAATCATTCCATAAAACTGTAGACCATAGAAATATAATAAAAAAATTTTACTGTGTCGAATTTGTGGTCCCAAAACCACTTTTCTGACTAGACCCAAAATCGGGATGTTACAGTGCATGATTGAAATATGGTATGTATATATGTTGGTTGTTGGTACCATTTGGAAAAGGTTGGTTTGTGCCACTTATATAATTTTGACGCATGTGAATAATGGTCCAAATACTAAGTCTATATTGACATGGTATAGATCAAGTAATGTATGTTTAGAAATGGTAGCACTGTGATTAAATACGCTCATGTTTAGGCATGTTAGTTTGATTGTGATTGAGTTGCCTTTATGGAATATTGGTTGAATGGATTTTGGTCATTTGAATTTGTCATTTTATGTAAGTTTTAGTATGTTTTGATGCCTTGGTCAAAGGTGCAAATGGCTTGTAGGTACATGCTTGAATGGGTGTAAGAAATGACTTGAATTCTGGCCAATTTCTTGTCCACAAGGCCTAAGTCACCGGTCATTTGTCTCAGCCTTGTGTGACACACGACCATGTGACACGGTCGAGTGCCCCTTATAGGTTTAAAGGTTTCTTTTTGAATGTTACACAGCTTGGTACACGGACGTGTTAGGTTATTTCGAAGGTTACACGGCCTAGCACACGGGCGTATGGCTTGGTCCTGCGACCCAAGTCAAAGAGTTATTGGTCAGTTATTTAATGGCATAGCAATAATGTGCAAGCGTACACTGTCGATGCAAGTATAGTAGACATATGTGACTCTGTCGGATATCGATCCCACAGGGATGGTTGTCTTTTGTCTATTAATGTCGGTGTAATAACTAGATAGAAATGAGATAGATTGTGAGGATAGTTGTCAGAGCAAAAACTTGAAAACAATAAAATATAATATAATAGTGATAAATTGGGATCCTCAATATGAATCTTCAGCAAAATACTAAGTGTCACAAGGTATAAAATGATAGTTGATTCTCGAGGCAATAAATTTCAATCTATATCTTACCAAGCATCACTCCTCTATTTAATCTGAGACTTAAACATGCACATTAACCCCATCTTCCGATGATGGCAATATGGCACTATTAAGAACAAGTTGACAAAATTCCTCTAACCTTCACTTAACTTCCTTTGTAATGCTTGTTGGCTCAAACTGTCACTACACTTTCCAGTGTCAGTGATTGCAATAATACTTCCGTGTTAAGAAACATTCAAACCCCAAGAATAAACAATAAAAGCAAGATTGAATACGATAACATTTAACCAAAAATTCATGTGTACTTCCATACAAACAGAAAACAGAGAGTAATCACCGGCATTTAGAAAGAAATAAGAAATAATCAAGTGGAGAATACTATCCATAGACAACTCGACTAAATCCCTCTATTCCCTCTTGTCTAGTACTTAGGTCTCTTCGTTAGAAGCTAATTTGCATCAATTTTCATGTTGGCTCACCCGTGAAAGGCTTAAGCTGCCATAGCCACAAGCTTCAAGGTAGGATGAAGAAGATAATGGTCAAGAAAAAGCTCTCTCTTTTTTTTTTCTCACGTCAACCTTTTATGTCCTCCTCCAACATTACAGGTGTCCTTTCCTTAGAATTATTCTATCCTTGGACGTATAGGTTGGTTATACCAGACTAGACAGCTCACGCACTTTTAGTTCTTATCCGGACAACTGTCAGATGCAGCGGCAATTCTGGACGCTATCTAGAATAAACTCGTGCAGCGACATTAATGCAAAAAGATAGCAAATTTAAGGATAAAATAGGCTAGGATTCACTGAGTTATAAAATGCAATTTACTAAACTGAAAATGCTAAAATATATGCTAAGGATAACTTAATGGGAACAATTTAACCAATAAGTAAGGGGGAAAACCTATATTCTTTCTAGTGCTATCACACCCCCAAACTTGAGTTTTTACTTGTCCTCAAGTAAAACAGAAACTAGCAAGGCTATAAAAATTTTACTAAGGCAAATGATTATCTAGCAACTTGAACCCTCTAAATTCCCAATGAATGAATCACATTCAGATGAAAGAAGATTGCATCGACAATAGATAAGCATGAATGAATAAGGTTGCAACTTCATCAATGCTAGCATCATAATTCAAACCCTAAGTTCTATCTACTAATACAACATTTATTGTACCATACTAAGTATTTATATATTATATATATTTTTTGAAATAAGGGATATCATTGCATTACTGTACCCTTGATCTTGAGAAGTAACGATGGAGTGCAACAAACCCCAAGGGAGTATGTAATTGTGCAGACACATACTCATGCAAAGACAACCTTTGGCCAAATTGATTTTTCTAATGCTTGTATTGGAGTATTCCATCTTTAACATTCCATACTACACCCATTTTGGAGTTTCTCTAATTTATAACTATATACATAAGTAGCTGTAAAAAGTAGATTCATTCAAGACTTAGGGAATGATAGTAGTCATCCATTACTAATGCAACCTAACCCATTCATTAAAGAATTGAAGCTACAACCTTCTGTCAAATTTATCCAACTCATTCATTGATAATTAACATGATTCAAGAATTAAGCATCGAATGTAACAAAAAATTTTGAACAATTTTGATTAACTATAATTAAACATTTGCATGCTTCATTGCCAAAATAAATTTGAAATATAGGTGCATTTTTAGGCCCCATGTGCTTTCCTCCAAACTTAAAGTTTGCTTTGTCCCCAATGCACTAACATGAAAGTGTAATGACAATAAAAATGCAATGACAATGTGTAGTTATCAAAATAAAATTTATAGCTACATGCAATGCATGAATACTACAGTGAAAGCTTAAAATAAACTAAGTCAATTATCCTTAGCCATCAATGTGGCTGCACGATGTTTCTTCCTCGTCCTTTTATTCTCCCCCTTCTTTCATTTTTTATCTTTGGAGCGCTTTCTCTTCTTTTCTTTGGGCTTCGTACGATTCTCGGATTGCTCCTGTAACAGCCCTATTTTGGGGCTAGTCGGAATAGTGGTCTCGAGACCACTAATTCGAGGTTAAGGAAAGTTATTTTAGTATTGTTTATTGTGTTATGGCATTAATATATGGCTATAAGAAAATTTTGGTGCTTTAATTTTAGCAATTGTATGTTTAATTGTGAAAAAGGACTAAATCACATAAAGTGTGAAAGTTCCATTATAAGTGGTAGAGGTGTCTAATAGCCAAAGAATATCAAATTAGAGGTCCTTAAAGTGAAATTAGGTCATTGGATGTGTGATGGCCGGCCATATAGCTTAGGGGGACAAGAGCATTAATTTTAGTCAAAATTTGGTGACATTAGGTGATAAAAAAATGAATAAAATAAGATAAAAAGATGAGATATCATCTTTTACTATTCCTTCTTCTTATACCACCGAAAATTGAGAGGAAATAAGGGTTCTTGGAGTTCAAATTTTTAGCAAAATAGATCTCTTATAAGTAAGTGGTTCTGGTGGTTTTATTTGATAATTTTTGTACTTTTGGAGTCCCCAAAGCTTAAGCTAGCTAATGAAGAGACTAATTTGCTAAATGGTTGAAAGTTTAGGGACTTTCCATGAAAGTGTTCGTGTTGTTTGTTGAGTTTTTATGGAGGAAAATGAATGGTAGTGAGTTAAGGAACAACTTTGGAGAAAGGTATTAGCATGAAAGCACTTAAATAGGACTTGAATGTAAAGATTGAAAATGTGTAATAAATGCATGAAATAATTAGAATTATGAGTAGTTGTAAGAGTAATAAATGTTCAGCTAGGCTTGTTTAATGAGAAAATGTGATGAAAAATAATTTACGAGCCTAAGGGCAAAATCATAATTTTGCCATAGTAAAAGGGTAAAACGGTCATTTTTGCCTAAGTAGAGATTATGACGTATTATGATTAGAAAATGATTGAATGAGTGAATTTTGTTGTTATAGACCAAGAAGAGTGTGGAATCAACCTTGACCAAGGAAAACGCAAGGTTATAGAATAGACCGTTGATTAACGCGTTTTGCACCGAGGTAAGTTTATGTGTAAACAATGCATCTTAAATACACATGTAATTGCTTATTGGTGCATTGTACGATTGAGAACACTTACGATTTAAATGGATGGAAATTTGGTAGAAATTGAATAAACTCCGTATGAACGTGAAATAAATATGTAGGTGTGGAATATTATCCGTAGTAAATAATGGTGGGCTATGTGCAATACCACCTTAATTATTCTTGTTGGTGGGCTATGTGCGATACCACCTTATCACTTATTCACGATGGGCTGTGTGCGATACCATCGTTAGTATTATTATTTGGTGGGCTAAGTGTGATACCATCGTAAATATTCTTGTTGGTAGGCTATGTGCGATACCACCCTGTTAATAATAAATGGTGGGCTAAGTGCCATACCATCGAGTGTTTGGTATTACTAAGAATGGTTTATTATGTAATTGTGATGTGTTGTTTCATGTGATCATGTGGTGATCAAGTGCAGGGATGTTGTAATATCCCGGGTTAGGGGCTATTTCGTTGTGGCATGTTTTGCATGTGTTTGGTATGTTGTGTTGTTGTTTGTGTTGTGTCGGGGTTTAATTGTAGGCTAGAAGTAAGCCTGAGTAGGTAGAAAAATTTTAGTTTTGAGCTAAGGTATAAGGAGCTGAGGAAGCAGGGGCTTTTAAATTTATTTTGGGTGTTTGTTAACACAAGAAACAAGTTGGTGGAGTGGCAATGTAGGCGCCACTAAGGCTTGGAGTGGGTAACGCCTAAAGCAAGGTGGAGGCCTTGTGTTTGAGCTGCAGAGTCCCCTTTTTGGCACTCATTTTGACGGCATGGAGGGAGGAGTTTGTGGCAGTTCAAACTCTGCCATTGACTTGGTCTTTCCATTCAAATGGTAGGTGGAGAGGGATTTTAGGAGGTTGACTAGTTCAACCAATTTGAATGTGTGGAGTTGAGTGAATTTGGGGATTTGGCCGGTTTTGGGAAGTGGGGAGGTGTTGTGCCGAAATTCCCTTGGAGCTTGGTGCATATTCGGTCATTTTGGTTTCAAAGAAGAGGTTTTCCTTCTTGTCTTTTGTCAACCAAACACAAGTGAGTTCTTTTGTTTTCTTCATTTATTTTTGTTGAACCGAAAGATCAAAAATCCTATAGCCTTGCCGAATTGTCTTTGTTTCTCTCAACCTTCTTAGTAGCCGAATTTTCAAGAGTATTCTTTTGTCTTTTCTTCTCTTTTGCAAACCAAAAAGCTCTCAACCATATCTCTCCCTCTTTCATTTGTGTATGCCGAATGCCCCTTTCATTTTGTTCTTTTGTTCATTGGGTGTTGAGCCGAAACTAGTCTCTCCTCTTCTCAACTTTCCTTTCTTGTTTTTTTGAAACCTTGTGAGCCGAAACCCCCATTCTCTCAAATACCATTCATCTTTTCTTTTTCTTCAAATCAGAAGTACTTTTTATCTCCTTGTTCTATTTTGTTACTTGGCCGAATATCAGCACTATTCTGTTGCACTTTGTTTACTCTCCTCTTCAACTCTGACCGAAAATCGTGATTGGTATAAATCACCTTGACCGAATCTTTATTCTTCTTTTGGCACAAGCCTTGGCCGAATTTAGAGTGTTGGGTAAGTGATTGGCCGAATGGTCACCTCCCTTCTCCCTTACACTCTGTTGATGTTGGTTTGCTTAAGGGCCGAATATGGTTATTTTTGGAAGGGTATTAATCTCTTTGTTATAGGTCATTTGGATTTTGGATACAATCAAGTGGAGCCTTCGTTTCGATTAGCCAAGAGGGTAAGTTTTGGTAAGGGTCAATACTATTAGTTGATTCCTTTATTTCATTGAGTCAAGTTAATTAGTGATTAATGATTCTATTTCGAGGTGAAGGCCGATTGTCAAAAAGAACCACTATTGGTTCGGGGTTTGGTTGGAAATCAAACCATTCGCTAGTATAAGGTAATGGGTAATGTTGATTCTTTGGTTGATGGTTGATGGCCGAATGTTGTAAGTGCCTAACCCCTAATGTTTGGCCGATTGTAGGAGTTAGCAATCGAGGACTTAGATCGCTTTGGGTCGATTTCTAGGCTCGTATTATCGTGTGTGTAAACTAACACACCGATACTTAGTAAGATTATTAATAAACTCGTGTGCTGTTAAAAATTATAACGATATGATGGACAATGGGATACCCAAATAGGGTATGTGTGATTCGGTAAGTCTGTTTCTATTATGAGTACTATTAATGAAGTATGATATCATGATCTATGTTATGTATGTATGCTATGAGAGGTAATGCTTGGTATGTTGGCATAATATGCATGACTTGTATGAGAGGCATGATTACATGAGTATGGTATGTTGATGGGTGATATGAGAGGAGGGAGCGGTGATATTTTATGTTGACGAGCACCGTGCTTTGGTAGCACACTTTGTGACTTTGGGTCACGAGGTTTGGCACCTCCAGAGGTTTGGTACCTCAAATGTCTGCGTCCTAGTGGCTCAAGACCACGCGGTGGTTGGCCCCACGATGATTACACGGATTGACGCCAGGTGTTTTGGTAACACACGATGGGTTGGCCCCATCATCGATTTGTGACTACGGTCACCAGATTGCTTTGGTAGCACATTGTGTCTTTGGGACACCGAGAGGTTTGGCACCTCATTGCGACTTGTCCACGTGGTTTGACCACCGTGGGTTGGCCCCACTTGAGATATGGGATCGTCTGCTAGTGTTTTGGTAACACACGATGGGTTGGCCCCATCTTTGGATTTGTGACTTCGGTCACGGTGCTTTGGTAGCACAATTGTGTCTTTGGGACACCAAAGGGTTTGGTACCACCTTGACGGATATTGTGTCTTTGGGACACCATGTTTTAGTAACACATTGTGACTATATGTCACCGGTGGTTTGGCACCACCAATGGTTTTGGTACCACACGGGGTAGAAAAGCGATATGGATGGTTAGGATCGGGTTGCATTAATTATGTTGCTATGTATGATGTGTGTTAGCATGTGGTTTATTCGGGAGCGGGATTTACACATCGAGTCACTCGACTCACCCTCTCCTTTGACATTTCAGTGACTCGTGAGACGCGGACATGGGCCGGATGGACTCGGGTGCTTATGCCATCTTTGAATAACAAGTTTTACTCGAGACGTTTTCATTTGGGTACCTTAGTTTGCTTACCTTTAATTTTGGGTTTTATCTTGGATTTGTAAAAGCCTTTTTAAGATGTGCTTTATGATATTTATATTTTACATTAGATTTTGGTATCTTTGTAAAATAATAACTTGGTACAATTTTATTAAAATTTGGAAAGACGACGTTTTCAAACCAACAAAGCGTCGTTTTCAACTATACCATCGGGTATCACATTGATTTTATAAACCAATAAAGATCAATTGTTTTCTAACGTGAAATCCAATTTTTACTAAGTTTAAATGTTTTAGTAACGACATTAAACAACTTGTTTTCAAAAAGGAACAAAGTTTTATCAAATCTATTTAGTACAAATTCGAAATTTTCAAACACGTTTTCCCTCGTAACATACCAGATTCGGTCGTGGTGTTTGGACCGGGTTTGGGGTGTTACAATTGTGGTATCAGAGCTAAGTTCAAAAGCTCGGCTGTGGGCTTGAGGCCCAAATTGTTTTCAAAAGTTCGTTTTAAGTGTTTTGGGATTGAATACATGGTTTACAAGGCATAGCACCGAGTCTCCGGCACCAGTTCGCCCAGGTAAGTAATTCTAAACTCTTCTGTGAATTATTATTTGTAGAAGGGTAGGTGTTATGGAACGTAGTTAGATTTATAGGACTTGAACCCTAGGATTAGATCACTCAAACACTTGAACTAAAGCATAAGACTTAAAGCACTAAACCAATCTATGACTCAGCCACGGGGCTAGGGTGTGGTAACTCCTGTACGCATGTCTAGGAGAGGAACCGGAAGAGCTTGGTATTTAAGCAGTCCTCGTGACTCACCTCCTCTTCGCAGGTATCCCACAGTGCGTAGCTCGAGTTCACCACGACCGGGAAGGCTCAGTCATAGACTTAACCTAACGACTAAAACCCGAAAAGGGAATTAGCTATGTTTTCGAGAATACAACAACAACCCTAATGTTTTCACACTTTTCGCAATAAACTCTTTCAAAACCGAAAATGTCACATTTACAACAATTTTCTTGAAAAAACCTGATTTATGGAAAATTACAAAAATGCCCTTAGGGGTAAATTTACTAAAATGCCCTCGGTTTATAAAATAGCAACTCAATGATTTTGCCCAAAATTTCAATGATGTTACGAAATTCAAACACTCTATTTTACAAAATATCAATCGGAAATTTTGATTTTGGAAATTTACGAAAACGCCCTCGGTTTGTGAAAATTACTAAAATACCCCTGGTTTCCAAAACGAAGTATTTCACAAAATTTTCAAAGAACACTCTCAAATTTTTGAAATTTCAAATTGACCGGTTTTACGAAAGTTTAAAATATCTTTTATTACGAAAAATACCTGTAGGAAAATGACGAAAATACCTTGGGCTAGAATGGGCGAAGAATGTCCAGAAGAGTGAATAGGTATGGAAAGGGTTAAGGAATGAATGTATAATCTCTTTTGGGTGAATAGGATAGAAGATTGAAACCTTGGTTGCTCGAAAGAACCCCTGAATAAACTCCATCCATAAAATTTCTTTGCGGTTAAGAAAGTGGAACGATACTAATGCATAAAAATCTTCTTAATCGAAACGTAGATCGTTAGACATGAGCACTCGAGGCGGACGTGGTCGTAATACTCGTGGTAGAGGTAGGGGTAGAATGACGGTTTACGAACCGTAGGATCTGGTCAAGGGTCGAAAAATGAGATCTGGGATTCGCCACCACCGGAGGAGGTGGTGAGTTCGAGATCGATCGAGAGACGATGCGATGTCACGAGCGATCTTTGCGGGTGTTGGAAAGAGTAGCTGGTGGTGTAAGTGGTGGTGCGGGAGTTAGAAATCTGTTCTGAGAGACTCACGGGCTAATGGGGCCGAATTTTTCCGAGGTGTATCGAGTGTTGCTCCTAGCACCTGCTTGAATATTGGTTTGAGGCAATCGAGCGGATCATGGATGATCTGGACTTGACGCCACCGTAGAAGAGAAGGCCGAAGGGCATCGTGACGCTTCTTCGGGATGAGTCATATCAATGGTGGCTCACGGTCCGGGACAATCTGGCGGTGAGGATCGACATGGGATTATTTCGAGCTGCGTATCAAAAGAAATACATCGGGGCTAGTTACATCGACTCCCAAATGAAAGGCATTTCGAGGCTTGTTCGGGAGTAAATCATTCTTGAGTACGGTGAGTTCTGGTGAGTAGGTATGCCGGGGCATTGTAGCCACTGAGCATGAGAGGTGTGTTCGTTTCGAGGATGGTCTGCGAGACGAGTTGAGGTTGCTGATTGCTCCTCAGCAGGAGCGCGAGTTTTTTGTCTTAGTTGAGAAGGCTAAGGTAGCCGAAGGTGTTAAGGAGTCGATGAAGACAGAGCATGGACGGGAGTAGGCTTAAGAGGAGCTTTGGGTCTTCGGGATCGTCCGCAATCCGCGAGAAGGGCTAGGCCGAGTGGGCGTAATCGATCTGCTAGGTTCGTTCTTTGCTAGGCATGGACCGCCACCACGGAGGGGCCGTGGTAATGGCGGAGGTGGTAATGGATTTGGTCGAGGTCGTGGAGCACCGGGCGCGGGTGCGGGTAGTTACGAGGCACGACGGCTGGTCCGGTGTATGCAACTAGGCACCGCGAGAGGGCGGCGCACGCGACCGGACGTAATCACCGTGCGTTTTGATTTTTGGTTCTCCTATCTTGCTTTAATTGATTTGGGTTCCACGCGTTCGTATGTTGCTAGTAGTATAGTTGAGACCATGGACTTAGACTTCGAAACCGCTTCTAGACGGATGATTGTACTTAGCCCTCTAGGTCACTCAGTAGTCGTAGATAAGTTGTATAAGGATGTACCCTAGAACTCCAAGGGTCATTTTTGCTTCTTGATCGATGGAACCGCCGTTTGGGGAGTTCGATCGATCCTTGGAATGGACCGGGTTGGTTAAGTACCGAGCTAAGGTGGATTGCGCGCCGCCAAGCGCGCATGGTTCTATCGACGGATAAGGAGATGAAGTGATTATGATAGGTAATAGGAGAAATTACTTATCCAATGTGGTGTCGGCATTAAAAGTCAGTAAAGATGGTCGGGAAGGGTCGTGTGAAGCGTATGTGGTTCATGTGTATGCCTTGGAGGCTAAAGAATCTGCTTTGTTGAGAAGGTTCGTGCAGTTAAGGAATTTGTGGATGTGTTTCGAGAAGAGCTTCCGGTTTGCCACCGGATCGTGAGGTAGAGTTTGGGATAGATCGCTACCGTGGATCGCGCCGGTGTCGATTGCTCCATATAGGATGGCACCAAAGGAATTGGTGGAGCTTAAGGCTCGGTTCGGAGGCGTTGGATCGAGGCTTCATTAGGCCAAGTGTTTCACCGTGGGAGCGCCGGTATTATTCGTCAAGAAGAAGGACGGCACGATGCGGATGTGTATCGATTACGCCAAACCGAATAAGTGGACGATTAAAAAACAAGTATCCGTTACCACGGATAGATGACTTGTTTGATCAGCTGAAAGGTGCATCGGTGTTTTCGAAGATCGATTTGAGGTCTGGGTACCATCAGTTGAAAGTTAAGGAAGCGGATATCCATAAGACAGCGTTTCGGACTCGGTACGGGCACTACGAATTCCTGGTAATGCCGTTCGGGTTGACTAACGCTCGGCAGCCTTTTATGGATATGATGAATAGGGTGTTTCAAAGATGATCTGGACCGTTTAAATCGTGGTTTTTATTGACGATATCTTGGTATATTCAAGGTCACAAGAGGAGCATGATGCACACTTGAGAGTGGTGTTGCAAATTTTGAGGGAGAAGCAACTCTATGCTAAGTTCGATAAGTGCGAGTTACGCTTAGTGAAGTGACGCGTTTTTGGGGCATGTGGTATCACCGAGGGGATTAGAGTAGATCCTCGGAAGGTTGAGGCGCTTTTGACCGAAGCCTCCTAAGTCGATCATTGAGATCGGAGTTTCTGGGTTTGGCGAGATACTACCAAGATTCGTTGAGGTTTCTCGTTAATTGCAAAGACCGATGACTAAATCATTGGGAAGGGAGCTCCGTTCGTTTGGGTGAAACAATGAGGAGAGTTTTGATAAGTTGAAGAGGATCTTGACCGAGGCTCTGTTTTAATTCAACCCGAGGCGGGTAAGGAATACACGGTCGTCTCATCGCGACGCATCACATACGGGATTGGGTTGTGTGCTGATGCAGGAGGGTAAGGTGGTGGCTTACGCTTCTCGGCAGTGAGGCCACACGAGGTCAACTATCCGGCGCACGACTTGGAGCTAGCAGCTGTAGTCTTCGCTCTAAAAATCTGGAGGCACTACTTGTACGGTGAGAGATCAATAGTCTACACAGATCATAAGAGTTTGAAGTATCTATTGACTCAGAAGGATCTGAATTTGAGGCAGCGTAGATGGGTTGAGTTGCTCAAGGATTACGACTGTTCGATTGAGTATCATCCGGGCAAGGCTAACGTGGTGGCAGACGCGTTGAGCCGTAGGGTTGTTTCGGACTTAAGAGCGATGTTTGCCCATTTAAGTTTGTATGACGACGGGAGTATTCTGGCAGAGCTGCAGGTTAAGCCTACTTGGGTTGAGCAGATCAAAGAGAAACAGTTGGAGGATGAGGTTCTGAGTGCGCGAAGGTTACAAGTGCAGAATGGTGGTTTGGAGGGTTACAGCTTGTCTAGTGATGAGGTTCTGTGTTTTCAAGGGAAGGCTTGTATGCCTAAAGATGTTGAGCTGAGGCAGAAGATTCTTCAGGACGCACATAGCAGTCCTTATGCTATGCATCCTGGAGGTAGCAAGATGTATAGGGATCTTAGAGAGCAGTTTTGGTGGCCTGGCTTGAAGAAAGAGGTGACAGAGTTTGTTGGGAAGTGTCTGACTTGTCAGCAGGTCAAGGCTGAACATCAGTTGCCGTCGGGTTTGCTTCAGCCTGTGAAAATTCCTCAGTGGAAGTGGGAAAGGATAACTATGGATTTCGTCAGTGGGTTACCGCTTACGCCAAGCAAGAAAGATTCGATTTGGGTTATCGTGGGACGTCCGACTAAGTCGGCCCATTTTATTCCGGTGAGAGTGGACTATTCACTTGAGAGATTGGCGAAGCTTTATGTGTCGAGATAGTAAGGCTACACGGCGTTCGGTTTAATAATCTCGGATAGGGATCCCGGAGTTTACGTCGAGGTTCGAGAGCGTTGCATCGGGCTCTGGTACGCGCTTGATTTCAAAGACGGCTTTTCACCCGCGATCGGCGAGCGATCGTAAAGGGTCATTCAGATCTTGGAAGACATGTTGAGAGGTTGTGTTCTGGACTTCAGGGGCAGTTGGGAAGAGTTTCTGCCATTAGCTGAGTTTGCCTACAACAACAGCTACCAAGCAAGCATCAAAATGGCACCATATGAGGCGCTGTATGGTAGGAAGTGTCGCTCACCTACTTGTTGGACAGAGTTAGGTGAACGTCAGTTGTTGGGACCCGAGTTGGTTGCTGAGACCGAGGACAAGGTTAGAGTGATCCAGGCTCGTTTGAAGGAAGCTTCGGACCGGCAAAAGTCTTATGCCGATCTTAAGCGAAGAGATATAGAGTTCGCTGTGGGAGATCGGGTTTTCTTAAAGGTCTCGCCTTGGAAGAAGGTGCTGAGGTTTGGCAGAAAAGGCAAGCTAAGTCCGAGGTTTATTGGGCCGTATAAGGTATTGAGACGAGTTGGACCAGTGGCGTATAAGCTTGAGTTGCCAGCAGAGCTTAGTCAGATTCACGATGTTTTTCACGTTTCGATGCTTCGGAGGTACCGCTTGCATCCATCGCATGTAGTAGCAGTGGAGGAGATCG
This sequence comes from Gossypium bickii, assembly GCA_025503065.1. Taxonomy (NCBI): domain Eukaryota; kingdom Viridiplantae; phylum Streptophyta; class Magnoliopsida; order Malvales; family Malvaceae; genus Gossypium; species Gossypium bickii. The sequence goes on from CP106714.1 coordinate 51,010,482, forward strand.
AGGTAAATCCGGATTTGACTATGGAAGAGGAACCTGTGCAGATTCTTGATCGGGATGTGAAGGTTCTGCGTAGAAAGTCCGTGCCTTTGGTTAAGGTTCTTTGGCGGAATCATGGTGTGGAGGAAGCCACGTGGGAACCCGAGGATGCGATGAGACAGCAATACCCGCAACTCTTTTGACCAGGTAATTTCGAGGCCGAAATTATTTTTAAGGGGGGTAGAACTGTAATATCCCGGGTTAGGGGCTATTTCGTTGTGGCATGTTTTGCATGTGTTTGGTATGTTGTGTTGTTGTTTGTGTTGTGTCGGGGTTTAATTGTAGGCTAGAAGTAAGCCTGAGTAGGTAGAAAAATTTTAGTTTTGAGCTAAGGTATAAGGAGCTGAGGAAGCAGGGGCTTTTAAATTTATTTTGGGTGTTTGTTAACACAAGAAACAAGTTGGTGGAGTGGCAATGTAGGCGCCACTAAGGCTTGGAGTGGGTAACGCCTAAAGCAAGGTGGAGGCCTTGTGTTCGAGCTGCAGAGTCCCCTTTTTGGCACTCATTTTGACGGCATGGAGGGAGGAGTTTGTGGCAGTTCAAACTCTGCCATTGACTTGGTCTTTCCATTCAAATGGTAGGTGGAGAGGGATTTTAGGAGGTTGACTAGTTCAACCAATTTGAATGTGTGGAGTTGAGTGAATTTGGGGATTTGGCCGGTTTTGGGAAGTGGGGAGGTGTTGTGCCGAAATTCCCTTGGAGCTTGGTGCATATTCGGTCATTTTGGTTTCAAAGAAGAGGTTTTCCTTCTTGTCTTTTGTCAACCGAAACACAAGTGAGTTCTTTTGTTTTCTTCATTTATTTTTGTTGAACCGAAAGATCAAAAATCCCTATAGCCTTGCCGAATTGTCTTTGTTTCTCTCAACCTTCTTAGTAGCCGAATTTTCAAGAGTATTCTTTTGTCTTTTCTTCTCTTTTGCAAACCGAAAGCTCTCAACCATATCTCTCCCTCTTTCATTTGTGTATGCCGAATGCCCCTTTCATTTTGTTCTTTTGTTCATTGGGTGTTGAGCCGAAACTAGTCTCTCCTCTTCTCAACTTTCCTTTCTTGTTTTTTTGAAACCTTGTGAGCCGAAACCCCCATTCTCTCAAATACCATTCATCTTTTCTTTTTCTTCAAATCAGAAGTACTTTTTATCTCCTTGTTCTATTTTGTTACTTGGCCGAATATCAGCACTATTCTGTTGCACTTTGTTTACTCTCCTCTTCAACTCTGACCGAAAATCGTGATTGGTATAAATCACCTTGACCGAATCTTTATTCTTCTTTTGGCACAAGCCTTGGCCGAATTTAGAGTGTTGGGTAAGTGATTGGCCGAATGGTCACCTCCCTTCTCCCTTACACTCTGTTGATGTTGGTTTGCTTAAGGGCCGAATATGGTTATTTTTGGAAGGGTATTAATCTCTTTGTTATAGGTCATTTGGATTTTGGATACAATCAAGTGGAGCCTTCGTTTTCTGATTAGCCAAGAGGGGTAAGTTTTGGTAAGGGTCAATACTATTAGTTGATTCCTTTATTTCATTGAGTCAAGTTAATTAGTGATTAATGATTCTATTTCGAGGTGAAGGCCGATTGTCAAAAAGAACCACTATTGGTTCGGGGTTTGGTTGGAAATCAAACCATTCGCTAGTATAAGGTAATGGGTAATGTTGATTCTTTGGTTGATGGTTGATGGCCGAATGTTGTAAGTGCCTAACCCCTAATGTTTGGCCGATTGTAGGAGTTAGCAATCGAGGACTTAGATCGCTTTGGGTCGATTTCTAGGCTCGTATTATCGGTGTGTAAACTAACACACTGATACTTAGTAAGATTATTAATAAACCTGTGTGCCTGTTAAAAATTATAACAGTATGATGGACAATGGGATACCCAAATAGGGTATGTGTACGATTCGGGTAAGTCTGTTCTATTATGAGTACTATTAATGAAGTATGATATCATGATCTATGTTATGTATGTATGCTATGAGAGGTAATGCTTGGTATGTTGGCATAATATGCATGACTTGTATGAGAGGCATGATTACATGAGTATGGTATGTTGATGGGTGATATGAGAGGAGGGAGCAGTGATATTTTGTGCTGACGAGCACCAGTGCTTTGGTAGCACACTTTGTGACTTTGGGTCACCAGAGGTTTGGCACCTCCAGAGGTTTGGTTCCTCGTCGTCGTCGTCCCAGTGGCTCAAGCACCACGATGGGTTGGCCCCACAGATGATTACACGGGATTGACGCCAGTGTTTTGGTAACACACGATGGGTTGGCCCCATCATCAGATTTGTGACTACGGTCACCAGTGCTTTGGTAGCACATTGTGTCTTTGGGACACCAGAGGTTTGGCACCTCATTGCGACTTGTCCCTGTGGTTTGACCACCGTGGGTTGGCCCCACTTGAGATATGGGATCGTCTGCTAGTGTTTTGGCAACACACGATGGGTTGGCCCCATCTTTAGATTTGTGACTTCGGTCACCAGTGCTTTGGTAGCACAATTGTGTCTTTGGGACACCAGTGGTTTGGTACCACCTTGACGGATATTGTGTCTTTGGGACACCAGTGTTTTGGTAACACATTGTGACTATATGTCACCAGTGGTTTGGCACCACCAGTGGTTTGGTACCACACGGTGTAGAAAAGGCGATATGGATGGTTAGGATCGGGTTGCATTAATTATGTTGCTATGTATGATGTGTGTTAGCATGTGGTTTATTCGGGAGCGGGATTTACACACTGAGTCACTCGACTCACCCTCTCCTTTGACATTTCAGGTGACTCGTAGACGCGGACATGGAGCCGGGATGGACTCGGGGTGCTTATGCCATGCTGAATAACAAGTTTTACTCAGACGTTTTCATTTGGGTACCTTAGTTTGCTTACCTTTAATTTTGGGTTTTATCTTGGATTTGTAAAAAGCCTTTTTAAGATGTGCTTTATGATATTTATATTTTACATTAGATTTTGGTATGCTGTAAAATAATAACTTGGTACGAATTTTATTAAAATTTGGAAAGACGACGTTTTCAAACCAACAAAGCGATACGTTTTCAACTATACCATCGGGTATCACATTGATTTTATAAACCAATAAAGATCAATTGTTTTCTAACGTGAAATCCAATTTTTACTAAGTTTAAATGTTTTAGTAACGACATTAAACAACTTGTTTTCAAAAAGGAACAAAGTTTTATCAAATCTATTTAGTACAAATTCGAAATTTTCAAACACGTTTTCCCTCGTAACATACCAGATTCGGTCGTGGTGTTTGGACCGGGTTTGGGGTGTTACAGATGTATGTTAAATAATAAGAGTATTTGGTTGTGATATAGTTGGATTATGGTAAGAGATGAATGAGTAAGCATGATCTTGGATTCTGAAATGCTATTTAATGATTAGCACAGGTTATGATGTTTATTGTTTACATGTAAACTTATTAAGCTTAAAGCTTACCCCTTTTCTTTTCCCTTGTTTTATAGTGACAAAGAGTCAAGCTGAGATACGGAGATAATTGGAAGATCACCCACACTATCAGCTCATCTCAGTATATTTAAAACTAGTATTTTGAGTATGGAAATGGCATGTATAGGAGCTAGACTAGGTATATTGTTTTATTATTTTGGCCAAATGTGTTGGCTCCTTATAGATGAAATCTTTTGTATATTACCATAGTAAATGGCTCTTTTCTATCAATCAATGGAATGAAAGGTTATTCATAAGTGTGTAGAGTATATGGTTGGGTTGTTTGGGTATGAATATGCATGAATGAATTGATGGTAGAGGGTGAATTATGCTTGAGTGAGTTAGGGTGATGAAAGAGCTTGGAAAATAGCCTTGTTCTTGTCCACACGGGTAGGCACACGGGCCTGTAGGCCGTGTGTGACACACCGTCAATTGCATGGGTGTGTGACCAGGTCGTGTGTCCCCTTGCATGTTAGAATTGCAAGTCAGTAAGCTCAGTAGTAAACACATAGGCAGAGACACAACCGTCTGTCTCAGCCGTGTGAGAGGCACGGCCAAAGGCATGGGCATGTGCCCAGGCCGTGTGAAGTCTGCACCTGAATTTAGGAATTAATTCGACACACGGTCTAAGGACACGGGCGTGTGCCTTGCCCGTGTGACCATAGTGAGGTGATAACATCATAAACAGAATGCCAAGGTTTTGGCACACGGGCTGAGGTACGGGCTTGTAGAGGCCGTGTAAGGGACATGGGCCAGGGACACGGCCCAAATGCACAGAAACACTCACGGTGGCCTCTACTGTCTATCGCCCATGTTTTTGGGCTCGATTTACCACACAAGCACTCGCACGCTCGGAAGGCCTCGAATGCCAAAGTTTTGACTTTTTGGCTTTTCGGCTTTTGCCGACTCACAGAAACGATAGTGCGATTACACACCTTTTTTTCAAAGCCGTTCCAAGATCCACGAGCCCCCAACCTAGAATCATCAAAATCCGATGTTAGTCCTTAATTATTACAGTAACACCTTCTTAATAGCAATTAATCCAAAATATCCTCCTTACCTTGTTTGAATGAGGGTGATCTTAATCCCTCAACGTTCGTGGTTCAGAAACGAGCCCACGCCTTACCTTGAATCTGGATTATAAACAAACGTTGTTAGATAGCATCAACTATTATTCCAACAACATAAAGGCAACATTCAGCTTAGAAGAACGAAAGGTACCATAACTTTAACCCTTACTGTTTGTCAGGAAATCTTATGAAGACCGAACTTAACAAGCAATGGTAGAATCGAAGAGTACTCGGCCAATCCCCTAATAGAAGAGTAATCAAAAATGGCTAGCCCAGAAGGTGAGGATTATTCGGCCTAAACAATGTGGTTATACCGGAAGAAAATAGAAACAAAATGGAGCTAAAAGATGAGGGGCTATTCTGCTAGAAAAGAAGTCAATAGAACTTCAACTAATGAGGGAGAGATGAGGCTATAACTGGTCACAGAGGAGGGTGAAAGCAACAAGCAATTTGCCGAAGGCTTAATTGTATACTAGGAAGAAAGAAAAGGTGTGGAAGAGAATAACCTGATTAGGTTGTGAAGAGGGAGGAGTCGGTAGTAGAGAAAAAGAAAAATGCAACCGTATGCAGACGAAAGGAAGTGCAGAAATATACATAGAACAGAAAAGTACAAATTGACTAACACATTCAACCACCTCCAGAAAGAAACCAAAAATAGTTCTAGAGAAAAAAAACCCAAAAGCTGAAATATGGGAGGAGAGCAAGAAGAATTCAGCAACTACTAGTCCAAAGCTGAAATGACTAACAATCCACCCAACCAAATTGACCAAGTTTGAGTTCCCCCAAACGAAAAACTCTCCATTCCCTCAAATCCTTGATTCACTCCACCGATCTCTCCATAGTCTTTTCCAAGATTTGCTCCTACAATCTCTCCATGACCATTTCAAACCTCTCATCCATCAGACTTTCATTGCAACACAAACTCTAGCCCTCCAAACTACAAAATAAACACTCCCTTGCTTATCCCAGGACTTGAACCTCAAACCTCTCTGTTACTCCACACGCCACTTGCCACTAGGCCACAAGCTCCTCTTGTGTCATTAACCCAGCATTATTATTAATAAAGCCTAAATGCCAGTGTCCAGGTTCATTTTAGGGAAAATTTTAAAATTTTGCAAAAGCCAGGGCTTGAACCCTGGACTACTCAGACACTTCCAAACACCCCTAAATCACCTAACCAACACACCAGACATGCAATTGTGTTAGAATATCCAAAATTAAAGACCCTATATTTTTGAGGCGTTACAGAACACGCCTGTGTCCACATCCGTGTGGATTTATTTTTCAATTCAAACCTATAGCGGCTTTCACACGGCCTGACACACGCCTATGTCCATAGCCCGTGTCCCTCACATGGCCATGACATGCCCGTGTCTTCACCCGTGTGTGAAAACCTTGGCATTCTATTTATGACGTCATCACCTCAATAAGGTCACACAGCCAAGGCACACGCCCGTGTCCTTAGACCATGTGTCGAATTAAATTCCTAGTTTTAGGTGCAGACTTCACAAGGCTTGGGCACATGCCCGTGTCTTAGGCTTTGTCTCTAACACGAATGAGACACACGATCGTGTCTTAGTCCATGTGTTTACTATTGGGTATTCTGACTTGTCATCCTAGCATGCATGGGGACACACGACCTCTCAACACGCCCATGGGGCTGACCGTGTGTCACACACAGCCTAGACACACACCTGTGTGCCTACCCTTATGGACAATTGTAAGGTTATCTACCAAGCCAAATGCCACCCTACAAAGCAACCATACTTATACCAATGCAATTCAACATACATCATAACCATAAGGCACTTTTAAGAACTCAAAATCAAGACGTCCACACAAGCATGCACTTCATAATTATCCTCACTATTGAATATATGAACTAGTCAAGTATTGGCCAATTTTCCAATAATCATTTACAAAATGAATTGAATAACATTAATAGCCAACACCTTGGCTAACAAATATGACATAACAAAATGACCAAGTCCTATACATGCCATACTCAAAATAAATCTAACTTTGCTATACCAAAGAGAAGTTGATATTGTGATTTCCGAACTCTAACATTCCACGAATTCCCGAGCTAGCTTGGCAATATTACAAAGAAAAGGGAAATGAGAGGGGTAAGCAAAAAGCTTAGTAAGTTTGCATGAAATAAATAGCAACATAAAGGCTCATAATGTCATCCATCCATTACATTGAATAAAACAAAAAGTCTTAAACACATTGCCATAACTTACTCATGCTTACTTTTACCAATTTTATATCATGCCTCATATCGTAAACATTTCTCGTGAATTACTCACATGTACCTATATCACTTCATCACATAGCTTTAGCACTAATCTCATCGCTATTATAAGCTTAGCTATTTTCCCATTGAATCACTTGGGGATACTCGAAAATACATAATTATCATCATTCACATAAATGCGACGCCAATGCCACATCCCAGATGTGGTCTTACATGGGGTCACCTTTAGATGCCGATGCCATATCCCAGATATGTTCTTATATAGGATCTCATATCGATTATCAATTCCATATCCCGAATATGGACTTATACAATTCTCATATTTGATGCCGATGCCATATCCCAGATATGGTCATATACGGGATCTCAATTCGGTGCCGAGGCCATGTCCCAGACATGGTCTTATACGGGACCTTACCCATCTCAAGCCTTGATGATATTATTCTCTCATTTATTGAAGTCCAACTGGGACTTCCACGTCACTATTCTCATCATTTTCTCATTCAACATAGTTACTCAAATTCATAGAAATATTTTACAACATCACTAATATCAAATATTTTGAAACTTAATAACATGATGTTGAATTTATTACAGACAAACTTACCTCGATTTCAAAATAGGCCAATTTGTCGATCTAACCCGATACCTTGCCTCTTCCTCGGTCAAGGTTAATTCCTCATTCTTCTTGATCTGCAATAGCAAATTAGCTCATTTAATTATCATATTAATCAATGTATTTCAAAAATCATACTTTGGAAAATTACCATTTTGCCCTTAGGCTTTCACAAAATAACTATTTTACCCCTAGGCTCGTAAATCAATTCTAATCAAATTTATTCCTTTAACAAGCCTAGATAAACATTAATTTCTCTTATAACAACTCTCAATACTCATTATTTCACACATTTAACACCTATTTTACAACCTTTGCAAAGAGGTCCTCTTAGGTGTTTTCACGGGAATAACCTTTCAAAAAAATTTGTTTATCTAACAACTAAGACTCATTTTGTTCCATAAAAATGCAGCAAAAAACATAAATGCTCACATGGAAAGACCCTAAACTTTCTACCTCTTTGCAAAATAGTCCCCTCTTTAGCTAGCTTAAGCTTTAAGGGTTCCAAAAGTACAAAAAATAACAAAGAATGGACATTAAAGCACTTACTCGCAAGGAGAAAAGCTTGCTGAAATTTTTGAGCTCTCAAACCCTTATTCTGCTGCTAATTTTTGGTGGAGTAGAAGAGAAGAAAAGATGATATTTTTTCTTTCTTTATTTTATTATAAAACATCAATTTAGTCAACCTAATTTCTAACCAATTTTGACATGGTTTGTCCCCTATGGCCGGCCAACCATTTATTGAGGGGATAATTGTACTTTAAAGACTTCCAATTAATATTCTATGGCTTTTAGATACCTTTGGCTTGTAAAATGAAACTATCGCACTTTATGCGATTTAGTCCTTTTTCAAAATTAAGCATGAAATCGCTAAAATTAAAGCACCAAAATTTTCATGCATCTATATAATCATGCTATAACTCATAAAATAGCATTAAATTAATTTTCTCTAACCTTGAATTAGTGGTTCCGAAACCACTGTTCTGATAGCCCCTAAATTGGGTTGTTGCATAAATTATAAGGTTATGCATTAAAATGGTAAGTTATATTCATGATCTACAAACTTACTAAGCATTATATGTTACGTAGTTTTCTTCCCTATTTTTTATAGATTATCGAAAGCTCGATGGTTTGGAAGCTCGTCGGAGACCTATCACACTATCCAGCAATTATATCGGTAGTTTTCGATGCTTTGACAAATGTTATAATGGCATATATAGGTGGACTTGTGGTTTATGTTAGTTTATAAGTTTGGCATGTATATGTGTTATTATGGTTAGTACACTTTTGGTACATATGGCATTCTGTTGATGTTTGTTGATATGGTTAAGTTGAAGCATGTTTCAATAGCCAATTTGGTATGTGATGGAGTAGATGCAATGTGGTCAAGTATGGTATGTTTTATTATGAATTGAGTTTGATGTGTATAATTGAAATTTGGCCAATTATGCATAAGCTTAGGTATATTTGTTTGATTTGATTGAGGTGCCTATATGGAATATTGGTTGAATGGAATTTGGTCATTTGAATTGGTCATATTATGCATGTTTTGGTTCCTTATTTATAGGTGTAAATTGCTTGTAGGTACATGTTTGAAATGGTGATGGAAATGGCTTTATTTTGGCTAATATCATGTCTAGATGGCCTAAGACACGGGATGTGTCTCAATCATGTGTGACACACGGCCATGCGACACGGATGTGTGTCCCCTGTAGTTTGACAAGATTACAAGTCAGGCAGTTACACGGCTTAGCACACGACTTGGCACACGGGCGTGTGAGGCTATTTCGAGTGTTACACGGCCTGGCACACAGGTGTGTGGCTTTGCCGTGTGACCCAACTCAAGAAGTTACACGGGCACAGAAACAAGCTGGGACACGACCGTGTGTCTCTATCACAATTGTTACATGGCCTGAGACACGGACGTGTATCTCAGCCATGTGAGTCACATGGCCTGGCCACACGATCGTGTGACCCCTGTAGCTCAATTTTTCTAACTTTGTCTTAAATGTTCCAAATGTTTCTAATTAGTCCTGAATCATTTCTAATTTGTTTGTAAGGCCTCGAGAGCTCGATTAAAGGAAGATATGCATGTATATGAATGGATTATGATATGTTTATATTAAAGTTTGCAAATGTATGTTTTAAAGTTATGTTTTTACAGTAATGCTTTGTAACCCTATTCTGGTGACAAATACAGGTTAAGGGTGTTAGATTTAGTGGTATCAGAGCTACGATTTAGTCGATTCTCAGACTAAACATAGAATGTACGAGTCTAAAAATACATGCCACTATATAACCTATGAGAGTGTGATAACTCCTGATTCAATTTGAACTATGCTTTCATTTAGCTAATGTCATCCAATCGAGCTAATTTCGATAAGGCTGAAAGTAACGCGGAAGCCTATGTTCATAGAATAGCGTTGAATGGTAGTAGGCCTGTATATGAGGGCCAAAGAAGAGTGACTAAAGAAGCCTTCTTCCAAATGATGAATGAGTAGTTTACCGAGTCCGTACGAACAAACCCTATGGCTCAACAACCTCCACCACGACCTGTTCCCCAATCAGTTCCTGTAGTCCCTCAGGGTTTGGAACCAGTGCAATTGAGCAAGCCTTGTAACAGTCCGATTTAGACCCTAGTCGGAACAGTGGTTTCGGGACCACAAATCCGAGTCCATAAAATATTTTAATATTATTTTCTGTGTCGTTGATATGTGATTAAGCATGTGTTAAAGTTTCGTAAATTAATTTGACTGTCTGTGTGTTTAATTTGATAAAAGGATTAAATTGCATTAAATGCAAGATTTGTATGCTAATTACTAAAGCACCTATGTGTTGTGGCTTTTAAAAGAGGAGGCCTTAAGAGGCAATTAAACCACTATTTAGTTAGTGGATAGATAAAGGACAATTATATCCTTAATGTATGGTTGTTTTAATTATTAATTGGAAGGTTAATTTAGTAAATGAAATAATAGTAATGTTATAATGAAAATAACATGAAAATAAGCCATATGTTCATCCAAGTTAGCCTAAATTCACAAAAGAAAGAAAAGAGCAAAACAAGCTAGGGTTCGGCCTTTGTATTGCAAAATTAAGGTATGTTTTGACTTTGGATTTTTATGATTTTTATGTTTTTGAGATTGTTGCTTAGTCTACTATCAAGCTAATGTTGTAATTTGAAGAATTAACGTTGTTTGTGAGATGTGCCATTGATAAAATGGTGAGCTTTGTGATGATTTTAGGTGTTAAATGAAATATATGTGTTTAATGAACATGCTTTGTTCTTAAATTTTGATGAATTTAGCTAATTAGGGCTAAGTTGTGAAAATAGTATTTTGAGGGACTAAATTGTAAAATAAATGAAATGTATGGATTGATATGAGCATAGTGTGTATTTGGCTAAATATGGGTGAAAGTAAATTTGGTGTATTTTGTGATTTTGTGAATTAGGGACTAAATTGTCCAAATGTGAAAATATGAGGGCTAATTTGCAAATTGCCCTAAATGTGTGATTTTGGATTGGATTTAATGTGTTGGTAAATAAGAGGGTTAAATTTGAATATGTATAGATCAAGAACAGAAGAAAACGGACTTAGATCGCGGGAAAACGAAGGTAGTCAAATAATTGAGTCCGAACGAATATCCGAATCCGAGGTAAGTCAATATACAAATAAATGTATTTGTATTGAATTATGTATGTTCATATGACTATTGATAATCATGAATGCTTATGAGATGTTGTATACATGAATTCTGAGATAAGATCAACATAGTGTTAACATCCGAGAAGTTCTGTACGAACCTAGGAATAGATAGGGTTAACTACGTCATGACATATGAGTCTATTACGTGATATCACGTAAGACCACGTCTGGGAGGTTGGCATTGATTCGAGCTTTCGTGTAAGACCATGTCTGGGACGTTGGCATCGAAATGAGATTTACGTGTAAGACCATGTCTGGGACATTGGCATCGTATTGATTTGTCTAAGACCGTGTCTGGGACATAGGCATCGTATTGATTTGTGTAAGACCTTGTTTGGGACTGTGGCATCGATATCTAGTTACATGTAAGACCACGTCTGTGACGTTGGCATTGTACGACTATTCTGAGCACTTTGAGTATCCTATTAGATTCCGAATGATTCAACGGGCAAATTCGAGATACAAACGATTATGTGATTGTATATCCATTTTAGGTATGTTTGATATGTACACTAAATGAGTATAAAAGGTAACTATCTATATGAAATTACTAAGATAAATATGTGCAATGGAATGATGAGATGATATGAGAAATTATGCCTAAATGAGCTTTGTGTATATGTGGTATTTGAGTTGAATAATATGATAAGTTATGGTTAAGTAAGTGAGTCAAACTCTATGTGAGATGTATATGCTATGAGAACCATTATTGTTATTGCATCAATACGGTTATGAGCATTTTATGTTAAGTTATTTGAATATGAATTACTAAGCTTTTGAAAGCTTACTTTGTGTATGTGTTTTCTCTGTTTTATAGATCGTCAAAGCTGCTGAAGGCTCGGGACCGTCGAGGATTGTTATCACACTACTCAAACTTCTTTTGGTACTTTGAAAATGTGTATATAGCTAAATATGGCATCTATAGACTAGTCATTTTGAATTATGTTTGAAATGTGTATAATTAGCCATGTGATGTGGCTAGATAAATGTTGATGATATGCATGAGTGATTATGATATATGATGCTTGATTCGGTATGGCTTGTTAGTTAATGAAATGGCCAAGACTTTGGCAAGCATATGAAAGCATTATGAGTATGTATGTTTGAGCAAGGGAATGATTATATGAAAGGTAAATGTAGATGAATCATGCTTGAATTTATATGTATTCTAGTTGTGTAAATTGGCATGAATGGAAGTGAGATTGAAGATGAGAACTTGTTGATTTATTTGCCATGTATGGATGTAAAGTGTGCTTGAAATGAATTGGCATTTTTGCTTGTAGGATTGACACTTGTATGAGTGGCATTTTTGGCCTTACAAATGGTCTGTTTTGCGTACGGTCGTGGCACACGGGCGTGCCTAGTAGCCTTGCGAATAAGTCAGTAGTTAGCCTAATCTTACACGGTCATGGTACTCGGGCATGCCTGGTAGCCGTGTGAGTAAGTCAGTAGCTAGCATATATACACACGGCCATGACACACAGGCATGTCTGGTAGCCGTGTGGATAAGTCAGTATACATGCTCTAATTTGGCATGGCCAGGACAAATGGGTGTGTCCAGTAGCCGTGGGAGGCACACGGCCTGCCCACACTTGCGTGTGACCACTGTAATATAGAAACGTTTTAAATTTATGAGAACTTTCATATGTGTTCGGTTTAGTCCTGACCCTATTCTGAAGCATTATTATGGTATCGTTGACCTATAAAAGGGACACTTTGATTATGATTGATGAGTTGTATTACTAAATGTCTGTAAAAGTCGATCTGTCCGATAATGCCTTTAACCCTTATCCGACGACGGATACGGGTTAGGGGTGTTATAAGCCTCTAGTCGATAAAATCTATAAATATAGGGTTGAATAATTTAGAAGTACATCTGAAGATGATCAGGAGAGAGTTGAATTCTGGTTAGAAAATACTATCAGAGTTTTTGATGAATTATCCTGTACACCGGCAGAATGTGTGAAATGTACAGTATCATTATTGAAAGATTCAGCCTATCAGTGGTGGAATACCCTAGTTTTGGTTGTACCGAGAGATCAGATAGATTGGGAGTTCTTTCAAACAATTTTGAAAGATAGACATGATTCAGAGATTTCTTGACGGAAACATAAAGAGTTTTTCGAGCTAAAATAGGGTCAGATGATAGTATTTGAGTACGAGAGGGAATTTGTTCAATTGAGCAAGTATGCTCGATAATGTTTACGAACAGAGGTTGCTATGTGTAAATGGTTTGAAGCCAGTTGTACGAAGATATCAAGCTATTAGTTGGGATCCTTGAATTGAAAGAATTTGTTGTTCTTGTTGACAAAGTGCATAAGGCTGAAGAACTAAGTAAAGCTAAGAGAAAAGCTGATTATGAGGTTCGTGATTTGGGTAAGAGATCAGTGAAAAGGTCATATCAATCATCATTAAAGAAGTCAAAAGAATATCATGATTGTTCGTCAGCTTTAGTAGGATATTTTGGTAGGGATCGAGGAAAACAACATGCGAGTTCAAAACCTCAGGCTACGTCTGTAGCGAGTGTAAGCAGTGTTAAGACCAACAAGTCTAAATGTCAACAATGTGGACGTCAATACTTCAGTTATTGCAAAATGAAATACGAGGCTTATTTTAAATGAGGTTCTTATGAACATTTTATCAAAGATTGCCTAGAAAGGTCTGACAAAGAGAAGGCTAAGACTGTTCGATCGAGCAACACTACTACGAAAGGTAGACTGCCACGAAACATTAGAAGTACGAGAAATAGCCGTAGTGGGTCAAACTGAATCTACTGTGAGATCTGAGCCACGAGCGTCGACTAGAGCTTACACGATCCGTGCTCAAGAAGAAGCTTCAACACCAAATGTTATCACTAGAACATTTTCTATCTTTGATACTGATGTTACTGCTTTGATTGACCCAGGGTCAACACATTCATCTGAATGCATGAATTTAGTGTCAGATAAGAAATTGCCTTTTAAGTCTGCTGCATTTGTGGTTAAAGTAACAAACCCTCTAGGTCAGTATGTGTTAGTTGATAAAGTTTGTAAATAATGTCCTTTGATGATTCAGGGTTGCAACTTTCTGACTGATTCGATGTTATTACCCTTTGATGAGTGTGACGTGATTCTGGGTATGGACTGGTTAACTCTGCATGATGCTGTTGTGAATTGTAGATGAAAGCATATTGTGTTGAAATGTTAGAATGGTGAAAAGCTACGCATTGAATCGGATAGACTGGATAGTGAATCTAATTTTATATCGGCTATGTTAGCACAGAAGTATCTTAGAAAAGGGTATAAAACATATCTCACTTACATATTTGATTCTAGAGTTTCTAAGTTAAAGCTAGAATCAGTTCCAGTGGTATGTGGCTATTCAAATGTGTTTCCAAAGGAGTTACTCGGGGTACCGCCGATCAGAGAGGTTGAGTTTGCTATTAAGTTAGTGTCAGGAAATCTCCGATATCGATAGCTCCTTACAAAATGGCACCTACTGAATTGAAAGAGTTGAAAGAGCAGTTGCAACAGTTGATAGATAGAGGTTTTGCTCGACCCAATTTTTCTCCTTGGGGTGCTCCTGTGTTATTTGTTAAGAAAAAGTACGGGACCATGCGATTATGAATTAATTATCGACTGCTCAGCAAAGTCACGATCAAGAACAAGTATCCATTACCACATATTGATGATTTGTTTGATCAGATAAAAGGTGTTATAGTGTTCTCAAAGATCAATCTTCGTTCTGGTTATCATCAGTTGTAAGTTAAAGACTTAGATGTGTCGAAAACTGCACTAAGGACCAAGTACGGACATTATGAATTTCTTGTGATGGTATTTGGTTTGACTAATGCACCTGCAGTATTTATGGACTTGATGAAGATAATCTTCAGACTGTTTTTAGACAGATTCGTTGTGGTATTCATTGATGATATTTTGATTTATTCACGAGACGAAATAGAGCATGCCGAGCATTTGAGGATTGTTTTACAAACTTTGAGCAAAAAACTTTTTTTCACTAAGTTTAGCAAATGTGAGTTCTGGTTTTAGGAAGTCAGATTTTTGGGACATTTTGTATCAGTAGATGACAATAGAATTGATCTGAGCAAAATTGCAGCTGTGGTAGATTGGAAGCCTCCAACAAATGTGTCTGAGGGTCAGAAGTTTTCTGAGTTTAGCTATAACAGTTCGATTTTGGGGCTAGTCAGAATAGTGGTTTTGGAACCACTAATCTAAGGTCAGAGAAATTATTTTTAATATTATTTTATGTGTTATAACATAATTATATGAGTACATGAAAATTTTGCTGAATTAATTTTAGTGATTATTTACTTAATTTCGAAAAAGGACTAAATCGCATAAAGTGCGAAAGTTTTGTTCTACAAGCTAAAAGTATTAAATAGCAATGGAACACGAAAGTAGAGGTCCTTATTGAGTAAATGGACCAATAAAATTGGTGGCTGGACATGAATTTTTAATTCACGAAATTGGTCAAAGGTTAGGTAGATTTTTCGTGACTTAATTGATAAAATAATCATAAAATAAAAAGAAACCTTCATCCTTTTCATTCTTTCTCTTCACCACCGAAAATTACAACAAAAATGGGGGTTTTTACAGCTTAAAGTTTCACCCAAACTTCCCTCTTGCAAGTAAGTGTTTTTTATGGTCATTCTTGATGATTTTTGTATTTTTGTGACCCTTGTAGCTTAAGCTAACTAATGGAGGGACTATTTTGCAAAATGATTGAGAGTCTAGGGTTTTACCATGTGAGTATTCATGTTGTTTGCTGAAATTTTATGAAAGAAAATGAAACTTGGTTGCTTAATAAATAACTTTTGTGAAAGGATTTTTCATGAAAATAGCTAAAATGGACCTTTTTGTAAAAGTTATAAAATGGGTAGTAAATGTGTGAAATAATTGGAATTGTGAGTTGCTATAAGAGTAATCAAGGTTCGGCTAGGCTTATTAAAGGAATAAATTTGATTAAAATCATTTTACGAACCTAGGGGCAAAATCGTAATTATGTGAAAGTCTAAGGGCAAAACAGTAATTTTGCCAAAATAGGAATTTTGGAATGTCTTGATTAATGTGGTGGTTAAATAAGTAAATTTGGTCATTATAGATCAAGAAAAACGGGATCCAGACTTAGACCGGGGGAAAACTAAGCTATTGGACTAAATCGAACTAGTCACCCATATTTTGTATACCGAGGTAAGTTGTGCGTAAATAATAATACAACTTTATTGTTATTATGTATTGAAAATTTAATATGGCATAGAGTGTTTGATTATTGTTGTGAATATGCATGACGAAATTTGATGTGATATACTCCTAGTTGAACCTTAGGAATAGATCGGATATCCATGCCATGACAATAGGGATATACGAGAGCTAGTGTAAGACCATGTCTGGGACATGGCATCAGCTATGTGCGCTAGTGTAGGACCATGTCTGGGACATGGCATCGGCGTTGATATGTGTGCTAGTGTAAAACCATGTTTGGGACATGGCATCGGCCACATTATGAGAGCCAGTGTAAGATAATGTCTGGGACATGAAATCGGCATTCTACCCTCTTGTGTGAGGCTTATCAGATATCCTTTAGTATTCCAAATGGTTCCACTGGTTATTTAAAGCTTATGATAAATATATAAAAGGATATAATCATGGTGTGAGTGGTACAGGTTCTTACTCGAAACTCATGAGATATGAGCTTAATTATGATGCCTTAATGGTAAGGATGAAATTGAGTAAGTTTTATCTATGATAATGATTTCGGGACGATCTTGTGATTTTGGCTTATACTTGTGATGTGTAAATATGTAGTAAATCTACCATTGTTAAAATCAAGAATGTTGTGCTGGTTTATAAGATGTTATGTGTTTAAAGATGCGTGGTTGATGTTGTTACTTATTTATATGCAACTTACTAAGCTTTATGCTTACTCCCTCTCTTTTCCATTTTCTTCTAGTGCTGCCAAGCTAGCTCAGGGATCAACAGACGTTGGAGGCATCAATCACACTATCAATTGAAGCATTTGGTATAGTTAGGCTTGTTATTTTAAATATGGCATGTATAGGGACTGGGTCTTTTTGTTAAGTGTCATATTGTTTTGGCCATATGTGTTGGCTTGCCATGAAGTTGATCCATTTTGTCCAAGGCCATGGATAATGGCTAATATTTGTTGTTGATTTATGCAAATGATGATGTTTTTCATGATTGAGCAAATTGCATGGTTGAGTATTTGGTATATTAATGCATGAATGAATTGGTTTTTCTTGGTGTGGTTTAGGATGGTACAAGCAAGGGTGGTAAAAGGGCTTAGTAAATAGCCTTGTTTTTGTCCACATGGGTAGACACACGGGCATGTGTTTAGGCCGTATGTAACACATGGTCTATCCCATGGGCATGTAGTCCGACTGTGTGTCCCCTGCACCTTAATTTGGTAAAATAGAATGCCAGTAGTAACCACACGGGCTGAGGCACGGTCGTGTGTCTCAACCGTGTGGATGACACGACCACAATATATGGGCATGTACCTAGGCCGTGTGAAGTCTGCACCTTAAATGCGACATTAAATTTGCCACACAGCCTAGCACACGGGCGTTTGCCTTGGCCATGTAACCCTAAAATATTGCTAACGTCAGAAACAGAATGTCACAATTTTAACACACGGGCGTGTCATGCTTGTGTGAGGGACATGGGCCATGGACACGGGTGTGTGCCAGGCCATGTGAAAACCCCTAGAGGATCAAATTGAGAAATAAATCCACACGGGCAAGGGACACGGGTGTTTCCCTATATGCTTAGGCCGTGTGAGTTACACGGTCCTTCAACATGGCCATGTTATTAGGTCACACAGCCGTATGCCCCTGTTTTTAGTGACATTTTCCAAAGTTTTTCTAAAGAACTTGATTTTGTCCCAAACCGTATAATATTTTGATATATTCTGTGCCGTTGATATATGAGTAAGCATGTGTTAAAGTTTCATAATAAGTTAAATTATCTGTCTGTGTGTTTAATTTGACGAAAGGATGAATTTGCATTGAATGTGAAAGTTGCTTGCTAATTGTAAAAGTGCTTAAGTGTTGTGGCTTTGTAAAAGTGATGGCCTTGTATGGCAAATAAGCCATTATTATGCTAGTGGGTGGCTATGGTCAAAAATAACCTTGAATTATATGTTTTGTTATATTTGTTTTAAAGGTTAAAAATGTCTTTTTGTAATAAATGATTATATGCTTAAGAAAAACATGAAAATGGCCATATTATCATCCTTGTTAGCAGAAAATCAAAGAAAGGAAAACAAGGTTTTAAGTTAGCTATATTCGGCCATTGTTCAAGCTTGAATTCAAGGTTCGTTTTTGATCGGTTTTTAATAATTTCCACGTTTTTGCAATCGTTGCTTCGTCTACTATCAAACCCATGTTTCAATTTTGTGTATTGGTGATGTTTGCAAGTTATGCCATTGATGCTAGGTTAAGCTTTGTGATGCTTTAAGGTGTTAAATGATAGATTGGTGGTAGATGAACATGTTTTGTTCTTGAAGTTTTGAAGAATTTAGCTTAATAGGGCTAAATAGAGAAAATGACAAATTGAGGGACTAATTTGTGAATTTAATGAAAAACGTGGGTTTGTATATGATATATATGTATTCAGCCAAGCTTGTGTAAAAGTAGATTTTGCGAATTTGATGTTTTGAGAAAAATGGACTAAATTGCTAAGTTATACAAATGTGAGGGCTAAATTGCAAATTACCCTAAATGTTTGTCTTTGGATTGAATTGAATGAACTAGTGAATAAAAGGGTTAATTCTGAATATGTTTAGATCAAGAATCGAGGAAGACGAATTTAGATCGTGGGAAAGCGAAAGTTATTGAGTAGCCGTTTTCTATTCTGATAAACCGAATCTGAGGTAAGTCACTATACAAATAAATGAATATGTATGCATTTGTAATTGTTCATATGTTTAATGATGATAATGAATGCTTATGAGAAATTCTGTAATTGAATTTCGGGATAAGTTCGGTATATTGACTAAGTCTGAGAAGCTTCGTACGAACCTTGACATAGGTATCTGTTCTATTTTATCATGTAAGACCACGTCTGGGACGTTGGCATTGATTTGAGATTCGTGTAAGACCCTATTCGGGACAGTGGCATCGATATCTGATTATGTGTAAGACCACGTCTGGGACGTTGGCATTGATTTGAGATTCATGTAAGACCCTATTCGGGACAGTGGCATCGATATCTGATTATGTGTAAGACCACGTCTGGGACGTTGGCATCAATATAAACTTTACGTATAAGACCACATCTGGGACGTTGGCATCATTATGACACTTACGAGTGAGACCATGTCTGGGACATCGACATCGTTTTGATTCGTATAAGACCCTATCTGGGACAGTGGCATCGATATCCGAGTGCGTGTAAGACCTTGTCTGGGACGTTGGCATTGTACAATTATTCTAAACTTTCTGAGTATCCCATTGGATTTATTACTGTTCAACGGGCAAGTCTATGATACTAAATATGTGATAGTAAATTCAATTCAGGTATGTTGATTATACACTAATTGTGTATACAAGGTAAGCATCAATCTGATCTTACTATGATGCTATGAATATGGAATTGATGATATGTTGTATAAGGTTTTGGTGAAATGAGATATGTGTTTATATGATCTTTGAATTGGGAATATGGCTAATGTGGTCAAAAGTGTATGAATCAAAGCAAATATATGCATTTTATGCTAAGTTGTTGTATATTGACTTACTAAGCTTTTGGAAAGCTTACTCTGTGTGTGTTTCATCTGTTTTATAGGTCGTCTAAGCTACTGAAGGCTCGGGACCGTCAAGGATCGTCATCACACTATTAATATCATTTTGGTACACCTTGGATATGTGTATAGCTAGATATAGCATGTATAGGCTAGTTCTTGTGATGATTTGTAAAGTGAACTTAGCCATGTGATTTGGCTAGTTATGTTTTGGTACCATGTTTAGATGAATGTGATATGTGAAGTTGTTATGATATGATTAGTTGATATATGATATGGTTTATATGGTAAGTTTATAGAAAAATGGTGCATAGGCATGATTGAGTTTTAGTTATGCAAATTGGTATGTTTAGAATTGGTTTTGAAGATATATACATTGAATGAAAATTTAATGTATAGTTGTGAATATCTTAGTGATCAAATGTGCATGATTTGGATTGCTATTTGTATGTTTTTGGTTGCCATATATGCTTGATATGTGTTGGTAAATGATGCTATTAGGTATGAACCTTTTTGGTTGGCATTTTGGCCTTGTAAATGGCCTATAATGTCACACGGTTTGTAACACACAGGCGTGCCTTAGGCTCATGGTGTAAATTGGCGGTGTTGCAACCTAAAATCACACAGCCTCGACTCGGGCGTGTCATCTGGCCGTGGTGTACAAGTGAGTAGCTAACGTAAAAATACACGGCCTCGACACGGGGGTGCTTGGTCGCCGTGGTGGAGAAGTCAGTATATGGCCTAAAAGTACATGGCCATGGCACACGGGCGTGCCTAATGACCGTGTTGGTATAGTCAGTATAAACACGGATGGTTACACGGGGGTGTATAGAAGTCGTGGAGGGCACACGGTCTCCTCCTACGGGCGTGTCTCCCCTGTATTTTAGAAAAGTTTCAAACTTTCATAGAATTTCATATGTGTCTCAGTTTAGTCCCGACTCGACTTATAAGTATGATTAAGGTCTCGAGGACCCGATTAAGGGACATTATGTCTGAGAATGATGATTGAATGTATGATTTTATCTGTGAATATTTTTGATCTGTCCGGTAACGCTCCTAACCCTAATTCGGTGACGGACTCGAGATAGGGGTGTTACAGCAAGTGCTAGCCAATCTAGGGAGGAGAGTGGATTTGTAGTCTCTACTCCTAAGTTCAAACGATGTGTTGTGTCGGCAGTTCGAGACTTTCCACCGGGTTGTGGTTGGGAGCCGACATCTGTTTGGGATAAACAGATCGTAGTCGTTAGCGATATCGAGAGTCTCGGCGATCAGGAGTGTCTAGTCCTTTGGGTAATCAGGTGTGTAATTCTCACACCTTCATTGTTTGACTAGTAATAATTATATATATTGCGTAAAAGCCGAAATATCGGTAACGGCTAGGGAGTTACCCTGAGGGGGGTAAGGTTGGAGATACCGGGCTAGTTACCTACTTGAATACGTCATTTTAATACCTTAGCATAAATATATGTATGTTCCATTTATTCGATATACATGGATATAGGTTGCATTCATTATATTATGATTACATGTTGCATGGGGTTGGGATATGATATTGATTGAAAGGGGAAGTGTATTTCAGTGGTTTTGTGCCACATATATCAGTGACTCTATCACATTATTTCAGTGGTTTGGTACCACATTTAGTGGCTTGGTGCCACATATGAGGAGTGTAGCGGATGGAGGGTTGATTGTAGAAATCCCCACAGGTGTGTTTTGGCTGGTACGGGTGGTGTGTAGAGGATGGAATACTAGGTTGGGCTGGGTTGCATTGCATACACTATTTGATATGCCATGTTGTTAGGGCTACGGCCCAGTTCGATTCGTATGGGCTTCGGCCAAATTCATTACGGTGAGGGCTAAGGCCCAATATGCTTTTGTGGGCTTAGGCCCAGACTTTGTTCATAAAGGGAATTACACACTGAGTCCTCGTGACTCACCCCTCTGCTTAACTTTGCAGGTAACTCCTAGTTTGAGGATTTAGAGCCGAAGTGGACTCAGTTATGGCCATGCATTACTTCTTTCATAAACTCCGCTTTCTTTATTTAAACTTATTTTAAATTTGGGACTTTGATATGTAATAAGGCCTCTGGGCTTTTAATTTGGGTTTTTGTTTTAATACGGTAATTATTATGCTATGAAATGTTAAACACAGAGTTTTTCCTAAAAATATAAATAATCATTTTCCAAAATATTAACAAGCAGACAACATGCAGATTAATAATTAAATTCAGAAATTTTCTTAGAACTACAAACATTGTTTTCAAAGTGTCATGTTTCTGGAATCCACTAGTTTTGGGTTTTCGTATCACAAAACCTGTTTTCGACTGTTAGTATTATTATTGAAAATTTGCAAGAAAACTTTAAAATTGAATCTGAATTTCAAAATGAAAACAAAACGCGAAGTTTGTAAAATTGCAAAGTTTTTTTTCAACCTTTCCATATGACATACCAGATCCGGTCGTAGCGTTTAGGCTGGGTTTAGCTGAGTTTTGCAACTCGACTGTGAAATAGGTTCAAAAACGTTTTTCAAAATTGGTTTGAAATATTGTTTAAGAAAAATAAATGTTCTTATGGAAGTATGGCACCCGAGTCTCCAGCACCAAATCCGTACTTTAAGTCTTCTAATTCTAAATGATTCTATGAAAGGATTTTTATTGTATTGTGATTGCTAGTTATAAGAGATAAAATTTTAGAGATTGATACCTTTAGAAATATGATTTGCGAAAACTACTCCTAAATCTGAATTCATAAGATATTCGTTAATAAAGAGTGGAATAATATACTAATTCATAAAATTTCTAATCAGAGTAAGTCGATTCAGTAAACATGAGCGCTAGAGGACGTGGACGTGGTATAGCGGCCGTGGTAGAGGCCGGGGTGTTGAGGTTGGACCCTCGAAATCAAGGCATGGGCCAAAAGGCGAAGTGCCAGTATCACCAGCAGCAGAAACAGGTTCTCAAGACCAAACTGGAGGGGACGATGCTTTGTCCCAAGCTATGCTGCGTGTCTTGGAGTGGGTTGCTGGAGCAAGCACGGAATCGGTAGCTCGAAAATCTATTCCTGAGCGACTTCGAGGAAACGGGGCTGAGATATTTAGAGGTATTTCTAGTGTGGCTCCAAATGTAGTGGAATATTGGCTGGAAGCAGTCGAGCAGATTATGGATGATCTGGACTGCACGGCAGAGGAGAAGTTAAAAGGAGTAGTGTCCCTCCTTCGAGATGAGGCATACCAGTGGTGGCTCACGGTAAGGGATGGTATATCAATGGACCGTACACAGGACTTCTTTAAGACAAATTGTTCGAGGAAAGTATGTTGGGGCGAGTTATGTGGACGCTCAGATGAAGGCATTTTTAAACTTGGTCCAGGGGAATAAGTCGTGGCTGAATATGAGGCGGAGTTTCTGCGTTTAAGTCGTTATGCCTGAGGAATAGTTGCGACTGATTATGAGCGTTGTGTTCGGTTTGAGGATGGCTTGCGGGACAAGTTGCGGGTACTGATAGCTCCGCAGCGGGAAAGAGAATTTTCCATTCTAGTTGAGAAGGAAAAAATAGCCGAAGAGGTGAAGCGGTCTGAGAGGCAGAATCGAGATAAGGATAGGGGTAGGAATAAGAGGAACTTTGGGTCATCAGGATCTGCTGAGGGTTTTCAAAAGAGGCCTAAATTTGATGGGCCGGGTCGAGTTACGATACCTGTTGCTGTTGGTCAGTCTGAACCGTGTACTCGTTGTGGGAAATTACATTCGGGGGAGTGTTGGGTAAGAAATAGAGGATGCTTCAGGTGCGGATCTATGGATCATTGGATAAGGGACTGCCCCCAAGAGGTAGACAGGGCGCGGTTAGTAGGTCAGGGATATGCACAGTCCGGAAGAGGTGGGCAGCAGCCACCGAGAGGTCGTGGTCTGGTCAGAGGAAGAAATGGATTTGGTCGAGGGCATGGAGCACCAGGCAGAAGTGCTGGGAGTACAGATGCAAGACAGCCTGGATTGGTTTATGCAGCTAGACGTCGAGAGGATGGCGATGCACCGAACGTCATAACCGGTACATTTCTTGTGTTTGATACACCCTTTACAGCTTTGATAGATATTGGGTCTACACATTCATATGTTGCTAGCACTATGTCTAGGACTTTGGGTATAGAATTTGAGGTTGCTGCTAGAGAATTATCTATGGTTAGCCCTTTAGGATAATCTGTAGTGGTGAACAAATTGTTTAGGAATGTGTCTTTAGAAGTTCAAGAGGTAGTTTTCTGGCAGACTTGATGGAATTGTAATTCGGCGAGTTTGACTTCATTTTAGGCATGGACTGGCTAGTTAAGCATCATGCAAACTTGGATTGCGCTGCTAAGCGTATGGTGTTAAGAACTCCAGAGGATAAGGAAATAGTTATGATAGGGGAAAGGAAAGATTATCTGTCCCATGTAATCTCCGTACTGAAGGCTGAAAGGATGGTGCGAAAAGGGTGTGAAGCATTCCAGGTTTTCATCAGTGCTTTGGATGTCAAGGAATTGTCTGTGGGGGATGTCAGAGCGGTGAAGGAGTTCTCAGACTTTTTTCTTGAAGAGCTTCCAAGGTTACCTCCAGATCACGAAGTGGAGTTTGGCATTGAGTTACTGCTGGGAACAGCCCCGGTGTCCATTTCCCCATATAGAATGGCGCCAAAGGAGCTGGTGGAACTTAAAGCTCAAATTCAAGAGCTATTTTATAGTGGGTTTATCTGACCAAGTGTATCTCCATGGGGAGCACCGGTGTTATTCGTTAAGAAAAAGGATGGGTCGATGCGGATGTGCATTGACTATAGGCAATTGAACAAGTTGACAATCAAGAACAAGTACCCGCTGCCAAGGATTGACGATTTGTTCGATCAACTAAGAGGAGCTTCGATTTTCTTGATGATAGATTTGACATCTGGGTACCATCAGTTAAAGGTCAAGGAGGCAGATATTCATAAGACTGCTTTTCGAACTTGTTATGGTCATTACGAGTTCTTAGTGATGCCATTTGGGTTAATGAATGCACCAGTTGCATTTATGGATATGATGAACAGGGTATTCCAACCCTACCTAGATCAGTTTGTTGTAGTGTTCATAGATGATATCTTGGTATATTCAAGGACTAAGGAGGAGCATAATTCACATCTTCGGATAGTTTTGCAGATTTTGAGAGAGAAGCAGCTGTATGCCAAATTCAGCAAGTGTGAATTTTGGTTGAAGGAAGTGACCATTTTGGGGCATGTTGTTTCTGCCGAGAGGATTAGGGTTGATCCCCAAAAATCGAAGTTGCTCTGGACTAGAAGTCACCAAAGTCTGTAGCAGAAATTCGAAGCTTCCTTGGGTTAGCTGGGTACTACAGACGGTTCGTTGAGGGATTCTCGTTGATTACTGTACCATTAACCAAGTTGTTACGGAAATGGGTACTGTTTGTTTGGGCTAATAAGTAGCAGGAAAGCTTTGAGAAGCTAAAGAGGATCTTGACTGAAGCACCGGTGTTGATTTAGCCTGATGTCGAGAAAGAGTTCATCGTCTATTATGATGCATTACACAGAGGGTTAGGATGTGTGCTAATGCAAGAAGGGAAGGTAGTAGCGTATGCGTCTCGGCAATTAAGACTACATGAGGTGAATTATCCCACTCATGATTTGGAGCTAGCTGCGGTAATGTTCGCCCTAAAGATTTTGAGACACTACTTGTATAAAGAAAAGTTGATTATTTACACCGATCATAAGAGCCTGAAATACCTCCTTACCCAGAAGGAGTTGAATTTAAGGCAGCGGAGGTGGATTGAGTTGTTGAAAGACTATGACTGCTCGATTGAGTATCACCCAGGTAAAGCTAATGTAGTGGCGGATGCGTTGAGTCGTAAGGTGATATCGAATTTGAGGGCAATGTTTGCTCATCTCAGTCTGTATGAAAATGGTAGCCTGTTAGCCGAACTTCAAGTGAAGTGGACATGGGTAAGTCAGATTAAAAAGAAGCAATTGTTGGAGGAAGTGATAAGTTCTCGACTTTAGCAAGTGCAGGATGGTGAGACAGAGGATTTTGGTCTGAACAGCGAAGGGGTATTATGTTTTCGAGGAAAGATTTGTATGCCGAAGGATTTTGAGTTGAGACAGATGATTCTACGCTATGCATCCCGGTGGGAGCAAGATGTATCGAGATTTACATGAATAGTATTGGTGGCCAAGTCTGAAGCAAGAAGTTACTGAGTTTGCGAGTAAATGTTTGACATGTCAACAGGTGAAGGCAGAACATCAGTTGCCTTCGGGGTTGCTGCAGCCAGTGAAGATTCCACTTTGGAAGTGGGAGAGGATAACGATGGACTTTGTTAGTGGGCTACCTCTTACGCCAACTAAAAAAGATTCGGTGTGGGTGATTGTCAATCGGTTGACGAAGACCGCTCATTTCATACCGGTTCGAATCGACTATTCACTACAAAAGTTAGCCTAGCCGTATGTAGTAGAGATTGTGAGGTTACATTAGGTACCAGTGTCTATCATATCAGACAGAGACCCTAGGTTTACATCGTGATTCTGGAAGGCGTTACATAAAGCTTTAGGTACAAGGCTGGATTTCAGCACGGCGTTGCATCCACAGACTGATGGTCAGTCAAAGAGAGTAATTCAGATTTTGGAAGACATGTTAAGGGGTTGTGTAATCGATTTCAGGGGTAGTTGGGAGGAATTTCTTCCGTTGGCAGAGTTTGCATACAACAATAGTTATCAATCCAACATTGTATGGTCGTAAGTGTCGTACCCCTACCTGCTAGACGGAGTTGGGTGAGCGACAGTTGTTAGGTCCGGAATTGATCTCAGGGACAGAGGAAAAGGTTAAGTTGGCTCCGACTCAGTTTAAGGAAGCTTTCGACAGGCAAAAATCGTACGCAGATCTGAAGTGTAAGGAAATAGAGTTCTCAGTGGGTGATCAGGTTTTCTTGAAAATTTCACCTTGGAAGAAGGTTCTATGATTCAGACGGAAAGGCAAGTTGAGCCCCAGACTTATCGGGCCTTATCGAGTGTTGAAACGTGTAGGACCAGTAGCTTACCAGCTTGACGCAGTTAAATCAGATACATGATGTATTCCATGTTTCAATGTTAAGGCGCTATCGTTCGGATCCATCTCATTTAGTGCCAGTGGAATAAATTGAAGTGAGACTAGACCTGTCTTTTGAAGAAGAACCAATGCAGATCTTAGATTGAGATGTTAAGGTGTTGAGAAGGAAGTCAGTTCCGTTGGTCAAAGTTTTATGGTGAAATCACGATTCAGAAGAAGCCATGTGGGAGCCAGAAGATGTGATGCAACAGCAATACCCTCACCTCTTTTGATCAGGTAAATTTCGGGGCCGAAATTTCTTTAAGAAGGGTAGAACTGTAACATCCTAGAATTAGGGGTTCTGCATTTTGCACTATCTCTTGCGTTTGCCTAGCTATGCTTATTTTTTTTGTGTGTTTGGGGGTTTTTGGAAGGCTCGAGTTCAAGCCAGAGCTTTGGTAATTTTTTCTCTCTAGGGCATTTTAGGGGAAGAGCTAGGGGAAGCAGGCTTTAAGAATACTTATTTGTATTTGATGGCACAAGTTGGGCATGTGGCAAGGAGGTTGTGGCGTCACCGGAAGAGTAAGGGGGAAGGAGTTCGAGTCCCACTGTTGCATTGTGGAGCTTTAATTTTTGTGCTCAAGGAGAGGAGGAGGTGGCTTTTGGCTGGGACTCTACCATGGTGGTTGTGGAATGATTCAACAAATTCAAATGGATGGACAAGAGTAGCTTGGGGAATTGAATTGTTCAAACAATTCAAATTGGTGGATGGAGAGTGAAACAAGGAGCAAATCAAGGAAATGGGAGGTGGAGTGAGAGTTGGCCAAATGTTGGATAGGTGGGAGGGGAATTTCGGCTATGTGATGTTGAGGCTAGGGAGTTTTAGCATTTTTGGTGTGTGATAGCAAAACTGAAACCTTGTGGGAGTGATGTGCCAAATTCTATAGTTGCTTTAGCTTTTCTTTTGGCGTTTTGGGAGTTTGACTCTTAAGGCATTTTCGGGTTGGTTACTTTTAGTGCTTGTGTCGAATCTCTCAAAGTCTTTTCTCCATCTTTTCCCTTTCTTTTCTCCCTTGTTTACATTTTAGCCAAATCACTTTTCTTCCACACTTCTCCTATTTTCTTCATCTTTTCTTCTTTTTAATACCTTTATTTCTCTTCTTCTCTAGCCGAATCTTCGCTCACTAACTTCCCTTTCGCTCAATTCTCTTCTTCTTCTATACCATTCACCATAGTCGGACCTCCATCCCTCCCCTTTACTTCTCTACTTTCTCCATTAAACCGAAACCCCTACTTCTTTTGATTCTTGACTAGGTTTCTTTCATAGCCGAATTTCACTCTTCTTCGTTACTTTTCATTCTTTCTATTTCCATTCTCTTTTGCTGGCCGAATCTCTTCTGGCACCAAACTAAATCCATTCTTTCACTTTATGCTGTTAGCCGAACATCGGGAATCAAGGTGCTGGTTGTCTGCCGAAGATCCCTCTTCAAGCGGTTTCTATTTGTGTAAGAATCTATAGCCAAGTCTATCTATGTTCGGTTCTTCTTTGACCAAGGTAAGGAGTTTTTCTCTAGTTTTATACAAGTAGTCTCTCTTTCGCTCTACCCTACTTTAACCCAATCTCTTTGTTAGACAACCATCGTTCTCTCTGAAAGTACTATACTGATCAAAGATTCTCTTCATGGATGCGAGTGCTAGCCAATCTAGGGAGGAGAGTGGACTCATAATCTCTACTCCTAAGTTCAAACGAAGTGCTATGTCGGCGGTTCGAGACTTTCTGCCGGGTTGTAGTCGGGAGCCGACATCTGTTTGGGATAGGTAGATCATAGTCGTTCACAGTATCGAGAGTGTCAGCGACCAGGACTGTTTAGTCCTTCGGGTAATCAGGTGTGTAATTCCCACACCTTCATTGTTTGACTAGTAATAATTATATGTATTGCTTAAAAGTCAAAATATCGGTAACGACTGGGGAGTTACCCTGAGGGGGTAAGATTGGAGATACCAGGTTAGTTACCTACTTGAATACGTCATTTTAATACCTTAGCATAAATATATGTATGTTTCGTTTATTCGATATACATGGATATAGGTTGCATTCATTATATTATGATTACATGTTGCATGGGGTTGGGATATGATATTGATTGAAAGGGGAAGTGTATTTCAGTGGTTTGGTACCACATATATCAGTGACCCTGTCACATTATTTCAGTGGTTTGGTACCACATATATCAGTGACTCTGTCACATTATTTCAGTGGTTTGGTACCACATATATCAGTGACTCTATCACATTATTTCGGTGGTTTGGTACCACATTTAGTAGCTTGGTGCCATATATGAGGAGTATAGCGGATGGAGAGTTGATTGTAGAAATCCCCACAGGTGTGTTTTAGCTGGTACGGGTGGTGTGTAGAGGATGGAATACTAGGTTGGGTTGGGTTGCATTGCATACACTATTTGATATGCCATGTTGTTAGGGCTACGGCCCAATTTGATTCGTATGGGCTTCGGCCACATTCATTACGGTGAGGGCTAAGGCCCAATATGTTTCTGTGGGCTTAGGCCCAGACTTTGTTCGTAAAGGGAATTACACATTGAGTCCTCGTGACTCACCCCTCTGCTTAACTTTGCAGGTAACTCCTAGTTTAAGGATTTGGAGCCAAGGTGGACTCAGCAGTGGCCATGCATTACTTCTTTCGTAAACTCCGTTTTCTTTATTTAAACTTATTTTAAATTTGGGACTTTGTTATGTAATAAGGCCTCCAGGGTTTTAATTGGATTTTTTGTTTTAATGCGGTAATTATTATGTTATGAAATGTTAAACACAGAGTTTTTCCTAAAAATATAAATAATCATTTTCCAAAATATTAACAAGCGGACAACATACAGATTAATAATTAAATTCGGATATTTTCTTAGAACTACAAACATTGTTTTCAAAATGTCATGTTTCTGGAATCCACTAGTTTCGGGTTTTTGTATCACAAAACCTGTTTTCGACTGTTAGTATTATTATTGAAAATTTGCAAGAAAACTTTAAAACTGAATCTGACTTTCAAAATGAAAACAAAACGCGAAGTTTTTAAAATTGCAAAGTTTTTTTTTCAACCTTTCCATGTGACACACCAGATCCAATTGTAGCGTTTAGGCCGGGTTTGGGGTGTTACACTTGCACATCTCTACCATTCCAAGTTTTTAGCGCTGTTGCCGGGGACTATTTTTCAAAGTCATTATTTGTGAATCTGTTTTACATTTTGGTTTATTTATTTTTGTATTGAAATTTTTACTTAATTTTTCTGTGATTATTTCAAGTATTTTTTAGTATTGACCAGATTATTGACTTACTCCTTGTGGATCCTGAAATAGAACGAACCTTTCGACAATAAAGAACACAAGATTACCAGAGAAGGATCGAAGAAATGAACTTCGAGAATTTGAACCAAGGAAACAGAGCAGACCCTGTTCAGAATCCTATCCTTATTGCTGATGATAGGGATAGAGCCTTAAGACAATATGCCGTGCCAGTATTTATCGATTTTAATCTGGGTAGTAGGAGACCCGAAATCGAGGCACAACAATTTGAGCTGAAGCCAGTCATGTTCCAGATGCTTCAGACTGTGGGCCAATTCAGCGGGATGCCTATTGAAGATCCTCATCTTCACTTAAGACTATTTATGGAAGTGAGCGATTCTTTCAAGTTGGTCAGAGTCTCCGAAGATGCTTTGCGATTGAAGTTGTTCCATATTCGCTAAGGGACAGAGCTCGTGCCTGGTTGAACTCATTACCACAGAACTCCATTTCTACATGGAAAGAGTTAGCCAAGAGATTTCTCATGAAGTATTTTCCACCAAGCAAGAATGCTAAGCTGAGGAATGAGATCACTGCTTTCCACCAAATGGATGACAAGTCCTTGTATGAGGCATGGGAAAGATTTAAAGAGTTATTACAAAAATGCCCTTATCATGGAATCCCTTATTGTATTCAACTTGAGACATTCTATAATGGTCTCAATGCTCACACAAGGATGGTAGTGGATGACTCTGCTAATGGTGCTCTCCTTTTTAAATCTTATAACGAGCTTATGAAATTATTGAGAGGATTGCCAGCAAAAATTATCAATGGCCAACCAGTCGTGCAGCGTCAGGAAGACAAGTCACTGGAATTCATGAAGTAGATGCTCTTATTTCACTCGCATCTCAGGTATCAACAATATCCTCAATGCTTAAAAATCTTACTACTAATGGGTCTATTAGTCTTGTAACACAACCACTGAATCAATTTGAGAATATAGCATGTGTCTATTGTGGGGAAGGGCATTTGTTCGAAGAATGTCCTTCGAACCCAGAATCTGTATACTACATGGGTAATTAGAACCAAAACCGAGGAAGGCAAGGGCTGCAATCCAAATTTTATAACCAAATGTGGAGAAACCACTCGAATTTTTCCTGGAGTAACCAAGGGGCTGGAACCAGTACCACTTACACCCAACCCAGACCAACCCAGCCGCCTAATTTTCCGTAACAAGTTCAGAAAGCAATTCAACCTGAAGCATCCTTAATCTAGAGCCAAGCAGCTACATTGAAGAATTTGGAGAATCAAGTGGGCCAGCTTGCTACTGAACTCAGGAATCGACCACAAGGTGCTCTACCTAGTGACACGAAAAATCTGAGAAATTCGAGGAAGGAACATTGCAAAGCGTTGACATTGAGGAGAAAAAAGATAGTAGAGCCCAACACTGTCGAAGTTGAAAAGGAGCAAGATGATGCTCAAGACCCAAAAGAAGTTCAACCAAGTGTTGAAACCCCAGTTTCACCAGAACCGAAATCTGTAAAACCCGGCAAAGTAACCTCAGGACCAGTTAATTCTAATCAACCAACAACTTCATTAGATGCAGAATTATCGCCAAAGGTGAATCAACTAGAATCAGTTCCAGTAATAAGACCACCACCACCTACCCTCAAAGACTTCAGAAGCCGAAGCAGGAGATTCAATTCAAGAAGTTCCTTGACGTACTCAAGCAACTTCACATCAACATCCCATTGGTCGAAGCACTTGAGCAAATGTCGAACGACGTCAAGTTCATGAAAGATATCTTGCCTAAGAAACGAAGACTTGGAGAATTTGAGACGGTAGCTTTGATGACGGAATGCAATGCATATCTTCAGGACAAACTACCCCCAAAATTGAAGGATCTTGGATGTTTCACCATACCGTTCAACATTGGATCAACATATTATGGTAAGGCATTATGTGACTTAGGTGCAAGTATCAACTTGATACCTATGTCAATATTTAGGAAGTTTGGGATAGGAGAAGTTAGACCAACTGCGGTTACACTTCAACTAGCAGATCGGTTCTTAGCGCATCTAGAAGGAAAAATCGAGGATGTATTGGTTCGTGTAGATAAATTTATCTTTCTTGATGACTTTGTAATTCTAGACTTTGAAGCAGACAAAGAAGTGCCAATTATCCTAGGAAGGCCATTCTTAGCAACTAGAAGGACCCTTATTGATGTGCAAAAGGGCGAGCTGACTATGCGTGTTTAGGATGATCAGGTAACATTTAATGTTTTTAAGTCAACACGATTTCCTGACACAATGGATGATTGTTCTACAGTATCCAACTTAGAGGAATTAATAGTAGAGAAGGAACTTAACTGTGTTGAGGACCCGCTGGAAAGAATTTTGACATCGGATCCCCCAAATGATGAAGAGGAGGATGAATACTTAGCTATGCTAGAAGCTAATCAAAAGGGATTTAATCTGCAATCCCATTTTGAATCATTGGAATTAGAAAAAATAGATTACATCCAGCCAAAAGCATCAATCGAGGAGCCACCTAAGTTAGAACTCAAGGTATTACCTTCACACTTAAAATATGTTTATTTAGGTAACGCCTCTACTCTACCTGTGATTGTTTCAGTAGAATTAACTACTGAACAAGAAGAGAAAATTATCATAGTTTTGAAACAATTCAAGAAGGCTATCAGATTGACCATAGCCGATATTCGCGGTATTAGCCCATATGTATGCATGTACAAGATCATATTAGAAGATGGCGAGAGAGGAACGATTGATGGACAACGGAGACTAAACCCCATCATGAAAGATGTAGTAAAAAAAGAAATTATCAAGTGGTTGGATGCGGGTATAATTTACCCCGTCTCAGATAGTTCACAAGTGAGTCCAGTCCAGTGCGTGCCAAAGAAAGGAGGTATCACGGTCGTGGAGAATGAGAACAATAAGTTGATACCAACTAGAATAGCTATGGGATGGAGAATCTGCATCGATTACCGGAAGCTGAACAAGGCAACTAGGAAAGATCACTTTCCTTTGCCATTCTTGGACCAGATGCTGGATAGACTCGTAGGAAGAGGTTACTACTATTTTCTCGACAGATACTCAGGGTATAATCAGATTATAGTAGCACCGAAAGATCAACACAAAACGACATTCACCTGTCCGTACGGTACATTCGCATTTAGACGCGTGCCATTTGGTTTATGTAATCACCAGCTACATTTCAAAGATGTATGATGTCTATTTTTACTAACATGGTTGAGAAGTACTTGGAAGTTTTCATGGATGATTTCTCAGTATTCGGAGATACTTACGATGATTGCTTAGCTAATCTAGCTAAGGTACTAAGGCAATGCGAAGAAATGAATCTTGTACTCAACTGGGAAAAGTGCCATTTTATGGTACGAGAAGGAATTGTTCTAAGGCATCGGATAACGAGACATGGGATTGAGGTGGACAAAGCAGAAGTAGACATTATTGAGAAACTCCCACCTCCAACATCTGTAAAAGGTGTTAAGAGCTTTTTGGGCCACGCTAGTTTTTATCGAAGATTTATCAAGGACTTCTCTAAAGTGGCTAAACCCTTATGCAAGCTATTGGAGAAGGACTCGATATTCAAGTTTGATGAGGAATGCTTAAAAGCCTTCAATGATCTGAAGAGTCGATTAGTCACGGCACCAATAATCGTCACACCAGACTGGGATTTGCCATTCGTATTGATGTGTGACACAAGTGACTTCGCAATTGGAGCTGTATTGGGCCAGCAAAGGAACAAAGTTTTTCATCCCATCTACTATGCAAGTAAAACTCTAACCGGAGCTCAACTAAACAATACGGTAATAGAAAAAGAGTTACTTGCTATTGTGTTTGCTTTCAACAAGTTTTGATCCTATCTTGTAGGTACCGAAGTGATTGTCTATATGGACCACTCCGCAATTAAGTACTTATTGGCCAAGAAAGATGCTAAGTCAAGATTGATCCGATAGGTGCTTCTACTTCAAGAGTTCGATCTAGAAATTCAAGATCGAAGGGGAGTAGAAAACCACGTAGCAGATTTCTTATCTAGATTAGAGCCGCAAGAGGGAAAGTCTCCACTTGTATCGATCCAGGAGACATTTCCAGATGAGCACATACTGAAGGTAAATCATGTCCATAATATTCCTTGATTTGCTGATATTGCTAACTATTTAGCTTGTGGTTTAATGTCAATTGATAAAACAAATCAGCAAAGAAAAAAGTTTCTTCACGATGTGAAGTACTATTTTTGGGAAGAGCCATATTTGTTTAAAAAGTGTGCAGATCAGATGATTAGAAGATGTATGACAGAAGATGAAATACCGAAGATTCTATACCACTGTCATTCAGCTCCAACTGGGGGACACTTCGGAGGTACACGTACAACGGCCAAAGTGTTGCAAGCCGGATTCTTTTGGCCAACACTATTTAAGGATGCATACGCTTACGTAAAGAGTTGTTGTAAAACCCCTTACTCGAGTTCTACCCCAGAATCGATCCCGAGGTGTTACAGTAATAAAACCACTTGATCGCCACTTACGCTCATCGTGACTACTCTCTTAAGTCACCTCAACAACCTCAATCTCGACTTACAAGGCCTCACTCATACACATGAGGGCTCCCGAGACTATGTTGGAACTTTTGCCAATCTTAAAAATTTTCTCTTTTGTACAGGGTTAGGCACATGCCCGTGTGGCTAGCCTGTGGCCAACACTGACTAAACTCACACGGCCTATGCACACGCCCGTGTGGCTAACCTGTGGTCTACTCTAACTTAAAATGTTAACATGGAGGGGACGCACGGCCAAGTCACACGCCCATGGGCTGACCGTGTGTCACACATGGTCTAGACACACGCCCGTGTGTCTATCCACATGGACAAAACCGAAGTTATGTGGCAAAACCGTTTGTCACACATGGTCTAGACACACGCCTGTGTGTCTATCCACATAGACAGAAAAAAAGCTATGTGCTAAGTTCCTTTTACCCCTCTAGTATACACAATATGTATTCATTCAACACATCCATAATCAACTCAAATTGAAGTGAAATCTCACATAGATAACTACAATCTTTTCATAAAATAAGGTAGCCAACTACTATGGCATTATACAAAATAGACTATCCATCTAAAGGCCAACGTATCTTAGCCATTTACAACAAAATTCACTAACTTGTCTAGCCTCTATACATGCCATATGCAAAACAATGAGTCTCATGTACCAGAGTGTGCTGATAATGTGGATGATCTTCCAATTGATCCTCGTATCTCGATTCGACACTTTTACTCTATAAGACAAGGGAAAAGAAAAGGAGTAAGCTTTGAGCTTAGTAAGTTTACACATAAACAATTAAGCATCATAGTATAAGCTAAACAACAATTAGCATCATACTAACATATAATGTACAAAAATGCTTACTCTTTCTATCCTTTACCACATTTCCAACACATCATGAGTCACATACTCATAACCATTGTGCACCCTTGCATTCAATATCACATTTACACAATATACAACACAACATCATTTCTCGATAATTCATCCACATAGCTAATTAACTCAATAATATAACCACACAGCTAATCCACACAGCTAATTTCTCGGTGGTTTCGCACTTAGCCCACCACAATCAATTAATAAGGTAGTATCGCACTTAGCCTACCACAAAGGTATTCATAGTCGTTTCACACATAGCCCACTAGATGATATACCTAACGATAGCATCGCACATAGCCAGCTTATCGTCAATATGTATTAAGATGGTATCGCACTTAGCCACCATTTAGCATTCTCACTACACATTTACATATCTACTTACTTAACCATACATCCTTTCACAAATTCTACAACATTCATCCCACATAGGTTCTCAATCATTCTCAGTCATGCTACACACTAGCTAGCATTAAGACATTGTAAGTATGAATGCATTGTTTAAGCATAGACTTACCTCGATACCCAAAAGTATAGAAATATACAATCTAGTCCACCACCTTACTCTTGCCTCGATTTAGATCTAGGCTTCTTCTTTCTTGATCTATAATGAATAAATCAGCTTATTCAATACACACATTGACTAAATTGACACTTATCTCATACTTTGGCAAAATTACCCTTTTGACCCTAATCTTTCTCATAATTACACTTTTTTCCAAGGCTCGTAAAGTGATTTTTATTCAACTTTCTAGCCTTTCATGCTTAGCCAAATCACTTACTCAACTAAAGCATTCACCCATTCTTACTAAATCATCCATGTATGACCAAACTTAAAACTTTCACAAACTAGTCCCTAAATGCATTTTCATGGAAAATCACTTAACAAAAGATGTTTCTACTACATCAAGCTTTCATAATCTTCCATAAAACATCAACATACATGCATGTCATACATAGCCACATTTTTGAACATTCAATATAGCTCATCAAATAGCTAAAAATAGCTTATTCATACAACTAGGACTTCAAAAATACGAAGAATATTAAAAACGGGGCTTGGATGCACTTACTAGCAAGCTTGAAAAATTTGAAGAACCCTAACAATGGCTCTTGAAAATTTCGGCAGCCTTGGAGAAAAAGATGAATGAATTTTGTCATCTTTTCTCCCATTTTAATCATTTAATTGCCAAATGACCAAAATGCTCTTTTTGATAAACTTCCTATTTTAACTCATCCATGCCCAATTTTTCCAAAAATTAGAATTTGGGTAAATTGCTAGTTAAGGACCTCTAATACATATTCTAAAGCCATTTCCCACAAATAGCTTCTAGAATCTCACATTTTGCAACTTTTGCAA
This sequence comes from Gossypium bickii, assembly GCA_025503065.1. Taxonomy (NCBI): domain Eukaryota; kingdom Viridiplantae; phylum Streptophyta; class Magnoliopsida; order Malvales; family Malvaceae; genus Gossypium; species Gossypium bickii. The sequence goes on from CP106714.1 coordinate 51,047,512, forward strand.
TTTAGTCCTTTTGGACAATTCAACCAAAATTTTACAAAATTGCTTCACGAAACTTTCACACTAGCATGCATACATAGCATAAATCTCAAAACTCATACATAGAGCTCGGATTTGTGGTCTCACACCACTATTCTGACTAGGCCCTAAATCGAGATGTTACAATTGTGATCGATGTCAGAGGGTTGGAAATGTCACCAACAGAAATGAGATGCCTCGAACAAATATCATTGAGGTAGAATTGTTTGATGTTTGGGGTATTGACTTTCTTGGTCCTCTCCCTCAGTCTTTTGGTCACAAGTACATATTGGTAGCAGTAGATTATGTGTCCAAGTGGGTCGAGGCTGAAGCTTATCCGACGAACGATGCCAAGGTTGTGATGAAGTTCTTGCAGAAACATGTGTTCACAAGGTTCGGAACCCCAAGAGCTATTATCAGTGATGAAGGGACCCATTTTGTGAACAAGTGGTTAAAATGGTTGTTAGATAAACATGGAGTGAAACACAAGGTTGCTACAGCTTACCATCCGTAGAAAACTGGGCAAGCTGAGCTAGCGAATAAGGAGATCAAAGGCATACTTGAGAAGGTAGTTTGCCCGAACCGACGAGATTGGTCCAAGAGACTAGATAATGCTTTATGGGCTTACAGAACAGCATACAAGACACCTTTAGGAATGTCACCCTATAGGTTGGTCTTTGGGAAAGCCTGTCATCTACCTCTGGAGTCAGAACACAAAGCTTACTAGGCTCTTCGACGACTCAATTTGGATCTTAAGCTTGCTAGAGAGAAACGGATGCTCCAAATCAACGAGCTAGAGGAATTTTGAATGTTCTCATACGAAAATGCCAAATTACTCAAAGAAAGACTCAAGAAATGGCATGACAAGCATATTCGAGTTCGAAAGTTTGAAGCGGGTCAGCAAGTCTTGTTATTTAATTCCAGATTGAAGTTCTTTCCAGGTAAGTTAAAATCACGTTGGTCCGGTCCATTTATGATTCATCGCGTCTATCCATACGGAGTTGTTGAACTCCAAGGTAAAGGAGGTAATTTTCAAGTGAATGCTCAGTGTTTGAAACATTACTACAGAGAAAGACCTAAACGGGATCAAATCTTGTTCAGTTTATCTTATCTTTAGATTTTCTTGTTTTCAATAAATTGTTTAGGGCATATTTTCGGGATTATTATGTTTAAATAAATTCTGTCTAGGGGATTGGAACTTAAGCGATACCGCTTGAGACCCCTCCAATCTTTCTTGGGAATTGATTTTTACATAATTTCCCGAGAAATTAGCCCCTAAATGACAAAATAAATTTTTGGTTTTCCAAATAAAAAGGTCAATTTTGACCCAAGTCTTAAATTGCAACTCAATTTCAAATTTTCATTAAGTCTAGGGACTTAATTAAATTATTTTTAAAATTTGGTTGATATTTTCGTAAATAATAAAAACTAGGTGCCTCTTTTTGTAAATATTTTTTTTAAAAAAAAGCATCTAGAATAAATATTTTTTTTAAAAAAATATCTAGAATAAATATTTTTACTTAATATCATATTTATAAATTATTGATAAAATTTAATATATAATTATATTCATTATAATTTCTATATTATTTTTTTATCAACTTAGCTTAGGATTAGGAGTAATTTTATTTTATGTTTATCTTAATAAATTAATAGCAATTGATAATTACATTTGCATATTATTAATTGTTGTTAACATTGAATAGAATTAGAATTAGAATATTTTTATTATTAAATTGCTCTAAGAGTTCTACTCTAATTCCTATTTCTCCCACTATAAATTACACCCTTGTTTCTCCCCATTCATTCATCACTCAAAACCCCAAATCACCAACTCAGCAAAGTGCCGCAAGTCCCTAGCCACAACAGCCATTCGGCCAAGACCAACGCCAAGACGCTGCACGCCCTAGCTCCAAAGAAGCTGCCCAGCAATGTCTCGCTCCTCTGGCGCGCGACTTTCACGCTGCACGCCTTGTGGCCTACCTACCGCAAGGCCTTGCGCCCTGCTGCCTGCGTACAACCCCTACCATGCACCCATCCGCCCACGCACTCATCCGCCTGTGCACCTAGCAACCCTCCAACCCTCTTCCCATTTTGCTATCTATTTCTCCATTATTTTTTTTAAAGTTCTTTTATTCTTACAAGGAATGTGGTAAGACCAAATTTTCTCTTGAATTTAAATTTTATCCAATTATTTAATTTTTCAAGTCATTGAATTATTGGTAATTTTTATTAATTAAATTTTTGAAAAAATAATTTTTTCCATCTTATGTTCAGGTTAATCATGCCTCGCAAGAGAACTCGTGCCTCCGCCCAAATTGATGAAGCACAAAACAAATTTCACTGTGAAGAAGCCAAAGTAAGATACAAAAGTATCTTCAAAAATCAACAGATGCATATAGAGAAAGGCTTCACATTGAATGAAAGCAACTATAGAGACTTTATGGCACATATTCGTCAAGTTGCTGAAGCCCTCAATTAGGAATTATTTTGTAAAAAGAGACCAAGTGTGGATGAGGAACTAGTTCGTGAATTCTACGCGAACTTAACCTCAAGCGAAATGATCAAAGTTCCAGTCCGCGAAATCAAGGTACCAATAAATTCAAATGCTATTAATGAATTCTTTGAATTACCTGATTTCGACAACGATGAATATTGTTCTCTGTTGAGCAACATTAAGCTTGAAAATTTGCAAGAAATTCTCGAGGAACTTACAGTTCCAGGTTCTAAGTGGACTATGTCAAAGCAAGGAATCCATACGTGTCGAAGAGAGTATTTGACACCACTTCGAAGGTATGGTTCTATTTCATCCGTTTCAGCCTTATGCCTAGTTCGCACGGGACTACAATCTCATTAGAGCGAATGGTTCTATTATACTCAATTCTAACTGGAAAGACCATTGATGTGGGCAAAATCATCCTAAAAGAAACGTGAAATTGTGCTGTTAGACGTTCTGGCCCGGCCTATTTCCCCTTTACGATAACAATTTTATGCTTAAAAGCAAAACTCCTTGCGGACATGAAGAAGACAGAGTATAGTCAAGGCACAATCACCGATTGGGACCTCTACCAAGTAGTTGGAAATTCTATTCTACAGCAACGAGTTGAAGAGAGTGGGGATCCTGAAGAAGCAGAAGATGATCCCACAGAAATCCCGCTAGAGCAATCAACTGAAGTCCCTAATGAGGCAGAATCTAAGGAACCAGAAGCTAAACCTGATATCGAACCCTCAATGTTTGGTGCTCCACCGCCTAGCCCAGATTGTCGTGATGAGTTGTTGAAGCTAATGGACTTAATGCAACACATGCAATGGTAGAAACAAGCCTACTGGAGATACTCAAAAATAAGAGATGACTCGATGAGGAGTGCCCTCAAGAAAATTTATAATGACCCATTTATTTTTGTGCCTGAATTTCCAGATTTCATATTTGAACCATGGATTTCATCATCAAAGAGGGAGCAAGGCGATTCATGCAAAGGAAATACTGATGGAGCAAAAGATGAGTCAAATTTGGAACGATCGGCAAACAAATAAAAGGGGAGGACTTCAACTTTAGTTTATTTTTATTCTTAAGTATTCTAGGATTAGGTTAATTAGGAATTTTTATTTTTTCACAATAAAACAAGAGATAGGAAACATGAATAAAATCTGAACAAGTCACAAAGGCTAAAGTGTGGAAATAGATATATACATGTCTAGGATTGAATTTTAGAGAGAGCCTGGTACTTGAGCAGTCAATTTGACTCACCTCCTCTTTTCTAAATATCCTACCTGGTGTATAGTATCTATTCACTTTAAACAATGAGGACATTGTTCACTTTAAGTAGGGGGACCGAAAATTTGAATTAATTTCACCCAGAATAAAATTTTCTTTTAATTATGATTAGGATATATTTTGTTCAATAATTTGAGATTTTGTTAAGTATGCTGAACTTCGGTATTAATAAAGTTTTATTATTTCAATAAGTTATTATGTTAGCTTAATAATGATATGAATGTATTTTTAATAAAACATGCAAATTCATACCATAAAATTTTTAATTCCCTACGAAAAAATTAGGCATGTATGAAAGTTTAAGTCTTTAGAATTGACTTAGTAATTTCTTGAGGCGAAATCCTAGGAAGCATAGAATATTGAAAATGATTTAGGCAACTATTGTTTGGACCATTTGAGCCTTTCAAGCTGACCCTGATAAAATTATCCTTTGAAACCCAACTTTGAGACTATAAGGCCTAATTTTATTTGGACCTATGCAATATCTAGCCATCAATTTTCCCTTCATTACTTTTAAAATTGTCCCAAACACTAGACTCAGTACTATTCAAAATATCGTTTGAAAATAAGTTTAGGCGAGTTGAAAAGAAGTATCAATTGCTCGAAAATTGTAGTATATGAAGCAAGTGCTCGAATTTGAGCTTGAAAATTAAAAAAAAATGTACTCGAAATAAAATAAATTGTCGAAAGAGCATAAGTTGGTGTATCAAGGGTAAGAATTTCGGAGGTTCGATTTTAAGATGAGCCTAGGGTTTTTAAGCCAAAAATTTGTCTATGTTTTACCTACCCCTAAGCCCAGCCACGCTACAACCTTATTAAAGACCTATTGATTCAAAGTTCCAATGTTACCTACATTAGTGGAGAGAAATTGCTCTGTTCAACATATGAAGATATCAGTTAAGCTTAATGATTGCAGCTTAATTTTGAAATAAGGAATTAAAATCAAATTGATAGTGAGTAACATGTCTTTATTAAGAAACATTTAGTCTAATTTTGCTAGTATAATAGTTGTTGGAGGTAATTTGAACGATATGTATACTTAAGTAACATAATTATCAAAATTCTTGTTCTTGAGCATAAGTATACCTAATTCATAATTTTGGGAAGAATGTTGTTCTGAATAAATTTTTCAAAAGGTGTTTCTGAGAAATTCTTTTCAATTTGTGCATTACTCGGGACGAGCAATGAATTAAGTTTGGGGGTGTAGAAACCCGAAAATATACACACTTTTTCATGCCCTTTTTAACTCAAATTCATGCAGTTTCGGTTAAATTATTGTCAAAAAATAATTAAATATTATAAAATAATTAAATTTTGTTGAAAATATGAACATGATGAATTTTAATTAAATTTATAGTTAATTTTGATTAATTTTGACTATTTTCGACAGATTCGCACAAAGGGCGAAAATTGGCTCGGCAGACACTGCTCGAAGAACAAAACTGAAAAGCAATTCGAAGTAACAAGGTGAAATAATTTCCAGCTCAAGATGGTCCAATTATGAATATTAACTCATAATATAATTAATTTTAATTTATTCCCAATTTAATTTGGGCTAAATAAATTATTATTAATTAATTATGGAAAAAGGTTCCAGTTAAACCACACTGGTTGAACCGAATTCAGTGAACTGAACCAGCTACCAATTGGGCAGCCCAAACCATCCATATGTTGGCCCAAATCATCTTATTAGCTGATTAATTAAGCTTGCAAAGAAGCCCTTGAAGACTTGTCAAAGTTGCATTCAACCCCCTCCACAATTAGTGGCTTTGTAGATTTGCCCCATGCCATATTTAGCAAAGTTGAAGCCATCAACTTTGCCACATAGATGGCAGACCAAGGTGTGACTCTTTGGCTGCTATTTTTAGCAAACTTTAGCTGCCACATTCAGCTATAAATACCACCCTTGGCTGATCATTCAAATCATCCCTCAAGCCTTCAACATTGTTATTCTCTCATCACTTCTCTTCTCTCCATTCTCTCTTTATCTCCAAAAATAAAACCAAGCCTTCTTGTGCCGATTTCTCCTCTTGGAAAATAGGTGTTTTCTCAGCCATTTGGAGCAGCAATTGGAGTGCTCATAAGCCACCTTGATAGTCAAGGACAACGGAGAGCGAAGAATGGAGCAATCAGTCAAGCCACGGAGAAACACTGGATTTGCTTCTTGTTCCCTATCTCTTTAAATTTCATTGTTGTTTTGACAAACATGTTTATGAATATTTATGCTATTGGAATTTTTAATTTAATAAGCTTAGCTTGAATTTAATTTGTGTTGGGTTGATTGCATTTCGTCCTCTTAAATTATTAAAATTGTGTTTATGCTGTTATAGGCCTCGGTAAAATGCTTGATTAAGTAAAATCATGCTTAAGTTATTCTGGCATTATAATTGTTTATATAACTAAAGAATTAATTATTTAAACGCATTGAAGTTGTAATTAATGGACACAGTACTTAGTCAGTGCATGTTTAATTCTTCTAAGGTAGCTGAAGATTAAATTAGCATTGTATTTGGCGATACATATGCCTTACATAGCTTGCAAGATTGTTGTGATTAAACACTTTCCAAGTAAGGATACTTTGTTACCTCACATAGTCTTTTATATGCTTATTAGGTTGAATTAATCATTTGAATCGACATAGGAATATGCGTGAGATTGTTTAATTTAATGAGTATGTATGTGTAATAACATGTTTACTTTTATAAATTTGTTTTATCGGTCGAATTGACATAGGAAGACGTACAAGAGATGAATTGATTTTTGATTTGTAAATATGTTCATATGTTAGCAAATTACCGAGTTGCCGTGATTTATTCGTAACAAGTATAAGCATAAGTTTAATAATTCTAAGGTAAGAAATGTAATTAATCCAACACAATTATATCATCTTGATTAAAATCAGCTTTTGAAATTGTGCATTAGAACTTTGTTTTATTTGATTTTACTTTGTTTTTTTAAGTTTTTAAATTTTTATTAAATTCGAATATTTTCCCTTCACCAAAGTGTTTGAAATCATTTTCATAAATAATTCTTTTACAGTCCCTGTGGGTACGATAACTCGACATTTACTTGTCACTTTATTACTTGTTGCGATTGTATATACTTGCACATCTCCACCGTTCCACAAGGATCCATGGACGAGGAACGAATTGGTTTGAAATAGGGTTGAAAATATACCTTCTTTACTGAAAACATTGAAAGGATGTTGCTAATTCAATGTTGTTTCCAAGCCACAACGAAAACATCTCGACCTCTACATAGCCCACCTCGTCAAAAGCGAACAACCACTTTCTCTTGAACTTTTCAGAGAGAATTAAAAATGGTTGCTAGACCTTTTAAATTGTTAAATTGGTAACCTTAACATAGTAAGGAATTATCATCCTTATATCCTCTTTGATATCACATATTAAAAAGGAAAACTAGGATTATTCCCTTATTAATAGAGAAGGCAAATGGAAAGTTAGAATAAATGAATTATATTTTTTCTAAAAAAAAAAATATTAATTTCCAAGTCTTTTATATTTTGACTGAAATCAATTAATATAACTATTTATATTAATAAAATCGGTAAAATATATACAATTAATATTTTGTATGAATCAAATTCATATATTAATCATATTTATGTTCTCTATTTGTGTACAACAAGTTTGTACATATAATGTGTGTAATGTTTAGCTATCAAATTAAATTAATTCAACAATTAATTGAATTCATATGACAACTAAATACAATACCAAATGTATTTGGATTTTGTTCGTTTCAACTATAGGATGTGACCTTATAGGCTCTTGTAACTTGGTAGTAATACTAGAACATTTCTAACATTACAAGTAATGAGTGATATCTAGCAATGCATCATTGTCACCCAAGTTAGAAGAAGTCGTGATTCGACATAACCTTTCTATGATAATATTTTCATGTATGATATCCTTTTATCCTTAATATATAGACTGGACACAAGTTATGGAATAATCACACTTGTATAGTCAATCTCATATTTCTTGATTTTTTTTAGCAAACTACAATAAACAAATAAGGATGATATCTCATATCAACTAATTCGAGCATGGCCATGCATTTCTAGTCTCACTCCATCAAGAGGCCTAGATATTGCTCCCGTTATGTAGGAGGGATAAATCATATCTTGATCAACCATATTCCATTACATGGATTGCTGTATATCCAACATCAGTCTTTATAGTACAACCTGTTATGGTAGATGTTTTGATTGTATCAAAATATACGACTCACGATGTTAAGAAAATGATGATCTCAAGTCTGAGGATCATATAAATAGTTATCACTATGAGTAATGTGACTATTACATAATAATCCAAGAAACATACTCATAGCGAGTTAGTCCAATATGTTGTTCTCTAACACATACTCATGTATTGATTTTGACATCCCTATGTCAATGACAATTCTTTCTCATCAATCAACTACACATTAGTCTCAATGCAATATTGCTGTCCAAGCCCACAATAATACTTAACTAAGAACCTTTTTAAGAATAATCATATTTTCTTAGGGCTTTTTTACAATTCAGTTTATATATACACAGAAAAAAAATTGAAATAATAGTGGCAGTGTCTTATATTAATAAGTAAGGTAAAACGAATATGTGATTACAATCATCTCATGATTGGTCTTTGAGTATACTCTAACAAAAACAACCTAACAGACATAATGACAATAAGTCTTCCAATTTCCAAGTTCAAGCATTGTTTAGATTTGGTAAGCATTCGACAAAGATCGAGTTAGGCCCCTTACGAGGCTCAACAAAAAAGCATTTCAGAAATATGAGTCAAGATGGAGATTTATGGAATGTGCCTCACATTTAAGATGAAACATAACTGACATCGTGACGAGGAAAAGCCAACGTCCCGACGATACGACACACCACATCCGGATGAGAAGAACCTGTCATCTCAACGACATGACGAGTGATGTCCTACTGAGCCGATAGCGACATCATGACGTGGCAACGTGTTCCTTATTCAACTGGGTTTCTTCTCCCAGATAAACTTTGTTATCTTTTCCCAATCTAACTCTGATTATTCTAGGGATTTTTTAGTCATGTTTTCACATGAATTTCAACCTATAAATAAGCATTTTAGCAACCCTAGATGGTTTAGAGTAACAACAACAAAATTAAGAGAGAGTTTGTGAGAATTTCGGGAAAACTTGATATTTTGGGTTTGGGGTTTGTTTGTTTATCCATCTTGTACTCCTAGTTTAGGTTTTCCCGTTTTAGTGAAGTTTTCTTTGCCCGTGGCTTTTTATTCTTTTCAAATGAATTTTTTCATGTAAATATTTGTGTCCAATTTTCTCGTTTTTCATTCTTGTTCGTTGCATAATTCAAGTTTAACCCAACAAAAAGAAATAACAAACTTAATGAAAATGGAAGGATGAACTAACCTAAGCTAATATGTCTAGCAATTTCGTTCCAAAATATAATCTTTTTTACTATGATATGAAAACATTGGGAGTATGTTCTAGTTGTGAAGATTTGCATTAAATAAAGTCATAGCCAAGGCATGAGTTGCTTTATTAGCTTCCTTGCGTGCTCAATAAAAAGACACATTATTGAATTGATTTTTAAGGAAAATACATCTCTTATAATTAAACCAGAATTTGGCAAATCTAACTCCTACAAAGATAAAGCTCGATAAACTTCTAAATATTTTGTTTCAATCCCACCTTATTGATCCTAAAGTATTTAACCATGAAAAAACATATCTAATGGTGGAAGCCTTTGGGGAAAGTTCCTCTGTCATTTCGAAGTATTGCATTCTAGATTGACCAACAATTGCATTAGTGTTGCATTTTAGCCAAGTTACAACAAGAAAGGTCCACTTTTTAGAGCATACAAACTTTACTAATTGTAATAAACCTTAGTCCTTAGTCCTTAGTCCTTATTTGAGCAAGTCCAAAAAGGTGTGGTCGTTAGTTGATCAATTTGAAAAATTTTATCTTTCATGTGTGCTGGTTTAAAAAGGTTTAATTATATTTTGAAATATTTGATACTTGTGTGAATACGGAGTCAAAGGTTTATGCCAAAAATTAAACATTTAGCCCTATATTTTTCTAATAAAATAAAATTGTAAATGGATCGCAGGCCACCAGCCTAGAGTTAGGCTGAATACAAACCAAAATTTACAGGCAGTCCAACCCCAGTCTCTCTCCACCTTTCATTTCTTCAAATTCTACCACCTTATTATTTGCTCCTTATAATTAAAAATTTGTAAGCAAATACTTTCCTAGCACTTTCTTTTTATCCATCAACCGAATTCCCCACTCTCTCTCTCTCTCTCTCTCCAAATAAAATATCAAGAATCTAAGAAATTCGATTCACCATATACATGGCCCGTTCCCTTTCTCAATCCGTTCTCAAGCTTCGCCTAATCACCGAACCTCACCCTTCTTCCTCTCGTCTCCTTGCCGTCCGAACCCAATCCAACCAACCCAACCCTTCCGACTCCTCCGATGCTTCATCCGATTCTTCCTCTGATCCGCTCCTGCGGAAACTTGAAGACGCCATCCACCGGATTATCGTTCGCCGTTCCGCTCCCGATTGGCTCCCTTTCATCCCCGGATCCTCTTACTGGGTCCCGCCGTCCACGGCCCAATCTTACGGCCTTGCCCAGCTCGTTGAGAAATTGGCAAACCCGTTGACCTCGGAGGAATCCATGTCCACCACTTCCGCCCGAGGCTGGCCCTCCTCTGACTATTTTATCAAAGGTAATTTCAATTGCCAATTCCTCTGTAATTTTGATTTATTTTCCTCTTTCAATTTTGTTGTGGGTTCTATTTTTAAGTAATGGCAAAAACTTACCTTCACAATGAATAAAATTAAAATTTTAAGAACGCATTGCTATAAAAATATAAGTAGACTTCCGCCAATTTAACTAGATGGCGTGCTTATTTTGATTTTGTCTTTCTGACCGGAAGATACTTGTTCGTTAATTTGCATCGGGCATCTCTGTCAATAAGATTTCGCCATTGTTTTAGTGCTGTTGAAATTTAGTGCTTGAGAAGTTACTATTAAGATTTAAGTAGTAAACTCAACAGTAGTTAAGCACTTGCTTTTTAATGGAGAGAAAACACCTCCGTATCCTGTAAATTGTACCTTATTATGGCTGTTTTTTGTGTACAAATGCAATTCAAATGAGTCATTTGAAATTCCCGACTAACTTTTTTGCTTCTGAATGTACCATTCTGCATCTCTTTGTGCTTCGCAATGTTTTCCCAAGGTCTGCAGGTAGTAGGATTTCTGTTGAAGGTTTGAAGCTTAATTGGCTTTCAGGATGTATGTATTTTTGGTGTTCCTTCTTGTTATATTTATATTATACCTAATAATTGACAGGATATTTTAGGATTAAGTTATATGGTTGCTGTGCCCGTGACAGCTGTTAGAAAGGGTTGTGGAGAAAGATTTCTCCTCCAAACAGCTTTCATCGAGAACGTGCATAAGATCCCTTTTCCTTTTACTAAATACTTATGAATGGTAATGAACCAAAAAAAAACTTATGAATGGCAGACTGTAATATTCTCCACTACGTTACAGGTGGATCCCCGCATCCAGTGGAGGTAGACTTAATATCAAATACTTCATCTAAATCCGAGGATGAAGAAGGATGAAGCCATGGCCTGATAATAGCATCTGGGGTGAGTTAAAATTTGCCTCTGAAGAGAGGGTTTATTAACTGCTTTTATGAACTTGATTATTTGTCAGAATACAGTTGTCCAATAAGGGATATTTAGTATATTAAATGTTATCATATGAATATTTTATTTATTGTTATCCCTAACTTTAAGGTCGGTTTTGAGGCACTACACCCTAAAAACCATGAGTCTTCTACTAAGTCTAGAGTCTTCTAAGTTAGGCTCTCTTGTATATAAATATTTAGTGTAGTCTCTTGTAAAAATTAACAGAGAAAAATCTATTCTGTCATGGTATCAGTTAGACGATTTAGGGAATTTTTAGTAATCTTTACTCCCACAAAATCCTCAAGCCTACTTACTGATCAAAAGAGATATGTCCGAATTTGTCCACCCCAATACCAATGGGGACAGGTTCAAAATCTCTATGAAAACTCCAACCAAACCAGGTGAGTTGCGTGAATATTCAAGTGGCCTCAGATTAAATGGGAAGAATTACAAAGTGGTCTCACCGTGGTTCGCACGCTTCTTGAAGGCGGCGCAGGCAAGTCAACCACTTACTTCGACACAGACCTCCGTAAGGAGATCCTCGGTTTCTTTGCTTGGGATGAACAAGACTCTATGGTCATGTCTTGGTTATGGAATTCTATGGTGCTCAAATCGGTGACACATGCCTATTTCTTAACTCATCCAAAGAAATATGGGAAGTCATGAAGCGGACTTATTCTAAAGTTCGAGATGTTTGCTCAAATCTACGAAATCAAGACTAAGATTTCATCCACTAAGCAAGGAAATCGTTCCATCACTAATACTCTAATGCTGCAAAAAGTTTATGGCGGAGATGGATCATTACTAGTGCATTAAAATGCGATCTGATGCTGAGATGCAAAGACTATTAAAAAGGTTTGTTGAAAAAGACAGAATTTATGATTTCCTTGTTTGGGCTAAATGTGGAATTTGATGCGATAAGAGTCCAAATTCTTGGTAAGGAGGAGATACCTCACTAAATGAGACACTCGCGATAGTTCGTGTCTTTGAAGAAGGAAGAAGAGGAGTTATGCTTGACGATAATCGCGTAGATGGAGTCCGCCTTTAGTTACAAAGGTCATCGAGAGAGGAAAAATTGCCATGGAACAACCAACCGATATGAAGCAACCAGATTCTACAAGGCCTATTAAGAGGATTACGTATGGTGCACATACTTCAAAAAATCTCGTCACACAAAAGAACACTCTGCTGAAACTCCATGGGGAAACCACAAAGAGAATAAAAGGAATTTTCCGCAACCAAAGTGGACAACTAAAGGAACAAGGGCATGCAAATATAGCACGACGGATGGATGAAGAAACAACGATTCGGTATTTTTAATAAAGAAGACATTGCAAAGTTAAAGACGCGTTCTTTGGGCTCATTGGAAAAAACTTCTTCCAAAGGTACTTGCGCTTGGCACTTTCGTGTATCTCCTTTTCTCAAAATTCTAATGTCTCTGACACAACCACCAACAGATCTTGGGTCATTGACTCAGAGCTCACCGACCATATGACCCCCACTCTCACACAAAATTTGTTTCATATACACCTTGTCCTAGTAATAGAAAAATTACAAATGAGTCGATGGTTCTGTAATAATAACAAAGGTACGGGTCAAGGTGATATTGTTATAAATGAGACCCTTACTCTTAAAAATGTCCTTCATGTTCCTAAACTATTTCCCAATCTTCTCTCCATCCAAAAACTTACCAGGGACTCTAATTGCGGTGTGATTTTTATCCCAATAAATGTTTTTTCAGAACAGTAACACGAAGAGGATGATTGGACATGCTAAGGAAGCAAATGGCCTATATTACCTTGAAGAATCTAGTGGAGAAGTTAGTGCTCTCAATTCCTCACCGTTATCTTTCCTATCCAAGTCTGCTCAAGCTCCCAAAGACAAAATTTGGCTCCATCACCTCCGCCTTGGTCACCCTTCATTTTCAACCCTTCAATTTCTGCTTTCCTTCCTTGTTCAAAGGAATAAATGTTAAAAATTTCCGTTGTGATGTTTGCGAACTTGCCAAACACAAACGTACTTTCCTTTCCCGTAAGCAATAAAAGAACATCTACTCCTTTTACTCTTATTCACAAAGTGATATTTGGGGACCATCAAACATTTCAAACGTCTCTGGGGCTCGGTGGTTTATTTCCTTTATTGATGATCATGCATCTGTGTCTTGGATATTTCTTTTAAAACAAAAATCGATGTAGGGTCTGCTTTTTAAAATTTTCTACAACCTCCTCAAAACACAATTTGGGATCGCAATAAAACGGTTTAGGGATGCATAATGCTAAAAAGATTACTTCAATCGCTTTCTCTCTCCTTTTTCAAGAAAAGGCATTCTCCATGAGTCCTCTTGTGTTAACACACCCCAACAAAATGGTGTTGCCGAAAGAAAGAATGGTCATATTTTAGCTATTACTGTAGCTCTATTGTTTCAAAGCAATGTCCCTAAACAATATTGGGGAAAGTCGCTTTAATCGCCACTCACCGATAAATAGGTTGCCTACAAAGGTCCTTGACTCTCAAAGTCCTATACAAGCTCTATTGAAATTTTTCCCGATTTTAATACCTCCAATCTTCCTCCCAAAATTTTTGGGTGTGTTGCCTTTGTCCATGTCCATTCTCAAAATAGGGAAAACTCGATCCACGAGTCACAAATGTGTTTTTCTAGGTTATTCCTCTACACAAAAAGGGTACAAATGCTACAATCCACCCACCAAAAATTTTTTTGTTTCACTGATGTCACTTTTGCGAGAAGAAGAAAAATTTTTACTTGTCCTTATCTTCGTGGGGAGAATTTATTTAAAGAAGATAAGGGTAGAGAGTTTTTCTTCTTGATTTTCCACTGCTCACTTTCTCAACCTAATTTTCCACTCCAAACACTCACTTTCTTACCTACCAAACCATCCGCCCACCTTAACCCTATGCAACCCGAAATAGAACTCTGCTACACCTAAGTCACCAAAAGGAATTCAGGACACTACTCGCCTTTCGGTTTACTCAAGGAAGAAGGCACCTGCAAGTTCAATCATCTTCTTCTGATAAACACCCTATCGCTTCTACAACCCGAGGTAACTCATCGAACCTACTTTGAATACTAGTGAGAATTCGGATCAAAGAGAGTATGATTTTCCTATTGCTATTAGAAAAGGAACTAGGGCCTGCATAAAACACCCCTTGTACTCATTCATATGCTACAAAAATTGTCCCATAACCACAAAACTTTTCTTACTAGCCTAAATTCCATCTCCATTCCCAAAATCAAATCCGGCATTAAATAATGAGAATTGGAAAAATGCCATGAAAGTTGAAATGGAAGCACTTGAAAAAATAAGACATGGATTTGGTAAAATTACCGAACTGAAAGAAAACAGTTGGATGTCATTGGGTGTATACAAGAAAATACAATTCGATGGCTCTTTGGAGAGGTACAAAGCAAGATTAGTTGCTAAAGGTACACTCAAAAGTATGGAATAGACTACCTTGAGACATTTGCCCCGCTTGCAAAGATGAACACCGTGAGAGTGTTGCTATCACTTGTCGCCAACAGAGGTCGAAACTACAACAGATTCGACATCAAGAATGCTTTCTTACATGGTGATCTTGAGGAGGAAGTCTATATGGATGTTCCACCGGGTTCTGGTTCGATACAGATGTAGTTTGCAAACTAAAAAGCCTCTATATGGACTAAAAATAATTCCGAGAGCTTGGTTTGGAAGATTTACCAAAGTAATGCTCAAACCGGGATATAAACAGAGTCAAGGAGATCACACTGCTTGTAAAGCATTTATCTTCGTGGGAATGATCGCTTTATTAGTCTATGTAGATGACATTATAGTAACAGTGATGATTTGGAAGGAATGGAAAATTTGAAGAAATGTCTAGTAAAAGAGTTTGAGGTCAAAGAGCTTGGTAAGTTAAAATATTTCCTTGGTATTGAAGTAGCACACTCTCTGGGAAGGGATCTTCATATCTCAAAGAAAAATACATAATTGATTTGTTGATGTAAACAGAAAGTTGGGATGTAAACCAAAGAGAGACACCCATGAAGTGAACCACAAACTTGGAGATGCACTAGAAGAGGAAGTAGTTGATAAGGGTTCATATCAAAGACTTGTAGGAAGCTCATTTACTTGTCACATACTAGACCTGGATATTGCCTATGCAATTTGGTGTTGTAAGTCAGTTCATGCACAATCCTAAAGAGTCACATCTTCGAGCTATATACCAGATTCTACAAGATTTAAAAGGGACTCTGCAAAGGAATCCTATTTAAGAAAAGGGGGAATTTAACCCTTGAAGCCTATAATCGATGCAGATTATGCAGATCTATGGTGGATAGAAGATCAACCTCGGCTATTGTACATTTCGGGAGGCAACCTTGTAACTTGGAGAAGTAAAAATGTAATGTTGTGGCTAGATCTAGTGCGTATGGCACTTAGAGCGATGGCTCTTGGAATTTGTGAATTATTATGGTGAAAATTATTTTGGAGGATTTGAAGATCAAGTGGGAAGGACCAATGAAATCAGATTGTGATAATAAGTCCGCTATCAACATTGCACATAATCCAAAGACAACATGATCGTCTGAAGCACATTGAGGTTGACAGACATTTCATCAAGGAGAAACTTGATGAAGGGCCTAATTTGCACTCCATATGTGCCCACCGATGGTCAATCGCGATATCCTAACCAAAGGACTCTCTGGGAAGACCTTTCAGAGACTAGTAAGCAAGTCGAGAATGGATGATATCCACTTCCCACTTTGAGGGGAGTGTCGTAATACAGCTTGTCCAATAAGGGATATTTAGTATATTAAATGTTATCATATGAATATTTTATTTATTGTTATCCCTAACTTTAAGGTCGGTTTTGAGGCACTACACCCTAAAAACCAAAGAGGCCGCTAAGTCTGTAGTCTTCTAAGTTAGGCTCTCTTGTATATAAATATTTAGTGTAGTCTCTTGTAAAAATTAACAGAGAAAAATCTATTCTGTCATTATTGATTATTTGTTGGCTGATGAGATTTGCAGGTTCTTCTAGAATTCCAAATTGCTGGTGGTGGATTAAGAAGTAGATTTGTCGACAGGATATCTTAAATCAGATTGGAGGAGCTGTTGAGATGCAATGTATCATGTAAGCAGTGGAGCCTAAATAAATTGTTTTTATACTCACAGCGGAAATCTTATGTATTTTAAAGAGGTAGTAGTTCATCTGAGTTATGTGCATCGATTGTTGCTCTGATTTTCATCTTTCTTAAGAGTATACTTTTTGGGACATGGTGGGGATATGACCATTGATCCTTCAAATACTTGGGAAAACTTCTTATCCGACATGCTGAAGTCCAAGTAACATAGTGTAGCATCTCATGACAAGGTACTAGGTTTCAAACCTTTCACAGCTTAAGTCTTTATGTATTTTAAGGAGTGGACTAGTTCTTTTGAGTTAGATTACCACGTGCAGCTCCCCATTCGATGTCTATAGTCCTGTAATGTGACTCATATGGTGTTGAGTACCCTTTGTAAATTCTCGAATCTTGTGATTTTGGATTGTAATATTCTTCTTAGTTTCACTTTACCTACTTGCAACTTTATTTTGTTTTCTGGTACGTGTGATCATAGGAATAGGAGGTAGTCTTTTTCTAATAGCATGAATGGCGTTTTTTCATCTCAACTATTGCTTACAGTTTGTTGTAAGCGACAGTTTACCTCAACAGTATACAAGAAATGTAATTTAAGCCTTACCGTGTACATAAAGGTCTCTCTCTCTGTCTTTTTTTTTTTTTCAGTTTAATTCGATATTTATTGATTGAATCGATTTATTTTCTGGTTTATTGGATTTTTGAGCAGACCGCAGATTCCTTATTGAGGTTCAAGTGGCCAATCAGTTCAGGTTTTCTCAACATTTTCACGAGTTAATAAAATCTTAAGTTTCTTTTTGGTCACTCTAAAATATTTGTTTTATTTAGGTTACTTCAATTTTTTTTCTCAATTTAGCCACTTCAAATAAATAAAAATTGCAAATTGGTTGCTATAGTTAATTTTTTATTCCGATGTGAAGACAATTGCAAGCGAGGATTACTCCAGATCTGGACTTCAATAAATTTATTCATAAGCATTCTCTTATCTCTTCTATTCTTTTATTTATCTTTCATTAATCTTACCAATTGATGTTTGTATTAATATTAGAATAGATTATTAGCTTTGTTTATATCTTACATGATTTGATAATTAAACTGATTTATTTGTTAAGTAATTATTTATCAAAAATTGGTTGTTTATTCAAGAGTATCAATACCAAATTGATATCCCGACTCCTTACACTTTCGAAAATACAGAGGTATCGATCTAAAAGCCTTAATATCGATACCTGTGCTTCAAGTTACAAAAATTCAACATATAAGAGCATTTAAATCATTCAAACTTAGTCCCTAAACATCATGTTTCATTCACTTAGCCACATACAATAAACCAAACACCATGTCCAAGTTCAAAAGCTTCCCAAACATACACAATATATAAATAATCTCCAGTACGTCTTAATAAATCGATATAAATGTCGACCACATTGTCTTTTTATTCCCTAGAACTAGAATAAGCAAAACACCTATTGCAATGAGTAAAGAATGGCTTGGATCAGTCCCTCGACGGCCACACCTCTCACACTGGGAACGCAATTACTTTGCAAATGAAAAAATGAAGCAGGTGAGCTTAACAAGCTTAGTGAATGCCTAGAACAACCACTATGCAAACAAGTCGTCACGCATCAACCAAACAACATACTTCATATTCCCAAACATCATTAACTAAGTGTCATGATTCACATATTTAGTCATATTCCATGCATTATTTTACACCTTATTTATATGAACGTTTAGGCATGCATATATCAATTTTTTGACACAAATTAATCACATATAATTACATTTAGTCACATTAGTCACAGTGTGTGATAATTTGGCTCTTGAGTTTATGAAACATAAAATGGACTCTACCACTGCATATCGGATACATAGATCTCCCAACACACCACACATAGACTCGTAGAGTTAAACATATCCCATAAGCGAAGCATATAGCTAACACCCTCCAACACACCACACACATATATCTTAATGAATGGAGCTTGGCTCACATTCCCTTATCTCTCCAAAACTGTCCTTGAGCCTTAGCGCCCCATATATCACAATCACAAATAAATGAGTACTCACAATCTTATGGCACGTAAACTATATGCAATGGTTCATTAAGTCACTAGGCCAAAATATCCATAATGTCATCAAATATTACTCACTGATTATCCGCACGTGTTCATCGCATAGTCATATCATTAGCACATTATACACACTGTCACATGTCATGAATAACATACCTTCATATTTACCGCCATAACAGTCATCCCAACATGTTCATATTTCATCACATCATAATCTTCTTTATCACAAATCAAAAACATATTTATCGCAAATTTAGCATAGGTAAAAGAACACTTACGCTCGGAATTTAGAGAAGGGGTTTAGGCTACCTCTAAATTCTCAAATACATAACAAATCGCTTACAAGCAACTATTCCAAAACACTCACTGAAATATTCTTTTTTGCCAAAAAAACTAAAAGCTTAGACAAGCTTCCCTTTGTCGTTATCTCTACTCGTTAAAGGTCCTAATAATTCTGACACTTCAACAAGGCAAACCACACATATTCAGTCTATAACTCACCTCAAACAACCACAAACACAAACCTAAGCTACATTCTTTTTTGACCAAAACCGTTAGCACAATAAACTTAAAATTATTGAATAACTCAATCTACACTTAATCTTTTCACATGAAACGAATTCCATTCATCTACATATTCACCTATGACTAATTCTCAACCTTTAAAATTTCACAAAACTATGCGTTTTAAGGTATCAAAAATTTTTGACAAATTTTGGCCATTACAACGAAAATTCATTAAAACTCGAGATATCCTTAACAAAACTTCAAAGTTACTTTAGAAATCTTGTAATTAGGTTAAAACCAATTGAAAAACACTTTAAAACCAAGTTTTTATCCACAAACTTGAAATTCACCATTAAAAACCAAATTTTCGGCTTTTACCTAAAAAATGCATTTTAATCGCTAAAAAATCAGTTTAAAGAACCAAATAACATTTAAATATAATAGGAAAACATTTGGTTACCTTGAGCGCAAGAAAATCGAGCTTTCACTCAAACCCAAAAAACTCACGTTTTGGAGAAGACGATGAAGATGGTGGAATTCTTGGGTGATTTTCTTGGTTTTAATGGAGATTTAAGGCTCAAAGGTGATAGGATTCAAAAAGAATTAGGAGTTGAAGATCAAAAGCAAGTGGGAGGGATTTGGGAGAACAAGAAACGACACAAGCAAATGAGAAGAAAAGCTTTTGTGAAATAAAGCAGGGGGCTTATTAGGTTGATTTTGAAAAATTGGTTTAATTGCTTCATAAAGACTCATAACTTGTAACATCCCTTGCCCGGGTTCTACGCCAGAACCGTGCCCGAGGCGTTACCATAATAAAACCACTTGATCGCCACTTAGGCTCATCGTTACTACTCTCTTAAGTCATCTCAACAACCTCATTCTCGACTTACGAGGCCTCACTCATACACACGAGGGCTCCCGAGACTAAATCAGAACTTTTCCAATCTAAAAAAAAATTTGGCTCTTTTGTACAGGGCTAACACGCCCGTGCAAGAAGAGACATGCCCGTGCATAGACCCACACGCCCATGCTCCTCAACCGTGGTGAATACTGACTACATACACACGACCTCAAAGCCTAGTCACACGCTCGTGTGGCTAGCCCGTGGCCAACACTGACTAAACTCACACGGCCTATGCACACGCCCGTGTGGCTAACCCGTGGTCTACTCTAACTTAAAATGTTAACATGCAGGGGACGCACGGCCAAGTCACATGCCCATGGGCTGACCGTGTGTCACACATGGTCTAGACACACGCCCGTGTGTCTATCCACATGGACAAAACCGAAGCTATGTGGCAAGTTACTTTTACCCTTCTAGCATACACAATATGCATTCATTCAACACATCCATAAAGAACTCAAATTGAAGTGCAATCTCACATAGATAACTACAACCTTTTCATAATCATAAAATAAGGTAGCCAACCACTATGGCATTATACAAAATAGACTATCCATCTAAAGGCCAACACATCTTAGCCATTTACAGCAAAGTTCATTAGCTTGTCTAGCCTCTATACATGCCATATACAAAACATTGAGGCTCATGTACCAGAGTGTGCTGATAATATGGACGATCTTCCAATTGATCCTCGTATCTCGATTCAACACTTTTACTCTATAAAACAAGGGAAAAGAAAGGGAGTAAGCTTTGAGCTTAGTAAGTTTACACATAAATAATTAAACATTATAGTATAAGCTAAACAACAATTAGCATTATACTAACATATAATGTACAACTATGCTTACTCTTTCCATCCCTTACCACATTCCCAACACATCATGAGTCACATACTCATAACCATTGAAATGCACCCCTACATTTCACTAACACATTTACACAATATACAACATAACATCATTTCTCGATAATTCATCCACACAGCTAATTAACTCAATAATACAACCACACAACTAATCCACACAGCTAACCCACACAACTAATTTCTCGGTGGTTTTGCACTTAGCCCACCACAATCAATTAATAAGGTAGTACCGCACTTAGCCTACCACAAAGGTATTCATAGTGGTTTCGCACATAGCCCACTAGACAATATACCTAACGATAGCATCGCACATAGCCAGCTTATCGTCAATATGCATTAAGATGGTATCGCACTTAGCCCACTACTTAGCATTCTCACCACACATTCACATATCTATTTACTTAACCATACATCCATTCACAAATTCTACCACATTCACCCCACATAGGTTCTCAATCATGCTACATACTAGCTAGTATTAACAAATTGTAAGTATGAATGCATTGTTTAAGCATAGACTTACCTCGATACTCAAAAGTATAGAAATATGCAATCTAGTCCACCACCTTGCTCTTGCCTCGGTTTAGATCCGGGCTTCGTCTTTCTTGATCTATAATGAATAAATCAGCTTATTTAATACACACATTAACTACATTGAAACTTATCTCATACTTTGGTAAAATTACTCTTTTGCCCCTAATCTTTCTCATAATTACACTTTTGCCCCAAGACTCGTAAAGTGATTTTTATTCAACTTTCTAGCCTTTCATGCTTAGCCGAATCACTTATTCAACTAAAGCATTCACCAATTCTCACTAAATCACACATGTATGACCAAGCTTAAAACTTTCACAAATTATTCCTTACATGCATTTTCATGGAAAATCACTTAACAAAAGATGTTTCTACTACATTAAGCTTTCATAGTCTTCCATAAAACATCAACATACATGCATGTCATACATGCCCACATTTTTGAACATTCAATATAGCTCATCAAATAGCTAAAAATAGCTTGTTCATGCTACTAGGACTTCAAAAATACGAAGAATATCAAAAACAGGGCTTGGATGCACTTACTATCAAGCTTGAAAAATTTGAAGAACCCTAACAATGGATCTTGAAAATTTCGGCAGCCTTGGAGAAGAAGATGATTGAAATTTGTCATCTTTTCCTCCTTTTTAATCATTTAATTGTTAAATGACCAAAATGCCCTTTTTGATAAACTTTCTATTTTAACTCATCCTTGCCCAATTTTGTCCAAAAATTAACATTTGGGTAAATTACTATTTAAGGACCTCTAAATAATATTCTAAAGCTATTTCACACAAATAGCTTCTAGAATCTCACATTTTGCAACTTTTGCAATTTAGTCCTTTTGGACAATTCAACCAAAATTTCACAAAATTGCTTCATGAAACTTTCACACTAACATGCAAACATAGCATAAACCTCAAAAACTCATACATAGACATTGAATTTGTGGTCTCACACCACTATTCTGACTAGGCCCTAAACCGGGATGTTACATAACTTTGACCCTTTTATAATTTAGTCTTTTTTCTAAAATTAAAGGCATGTAAAACTCGTTTCCAAAAATTGACTTAACTTTATGAAAACCATTGTCGCAAGCATTATCGAGTACCAACCTTAAGAAATTATGAGCTCATATATGCCAAAGTTCCTAAAATACCCCTAAAACTCCTAGGCCCTATTTTGAGATGTGACAATGTCTGTCTTCGGAGTTGTCTAAAAAGGTCCGCCGAGACTAAAAACATGAATCTCCGAAAGGACAAGTCCATGGCCATGGCACTGAAGGACCATATCATGTAAGACCATAACTATAACACCCCAAAACCCAGCCTATAACTTTCGACCGGATCTCCAGAGGTCACATTGATCACCGAAGTGATGTAAAAGTAATTTACAAACAAAGGCTTGTTTAAAACTCATTTACAAAATGGTTTGCTAAAAATGAACTAAGTCGTTTAACAATGTAAGATTCAAAACATAGATTAAATGGCGTTAAAACATTTAGGAAATAAATATATGGCGTATCAATTTACGAAAGCCTAAAATCAAACTTATACCACAATTATTATAATTAATTACAGTCCAAAACAGTTCACAAATTAAGATCTGAAAAATCACTTTATTTGATTAATTCAAAGCTGATCCATCCGAGACCTCCGACTGCCAAGTCCAACTTCAGAACATGAGAGTACCTGAAAGGGTGAAAACTAAAGGGGTGAGCTACGCAAGCTCAGTGTGAGTCTGAAACAAGCAAAAGGCAAAAGACGGAGTAATTCAATGTATATTCTAGTAAAGCATATGTTTGCAAACCACATACAAATATATCAAATGACAATCCGATATACGGAAAGTTACCATTAACAAACCGAACACATTTATAGTGTCATTCCAAACACTCATATAATCCAATCACAACAAACTATTCAAAACATTCATAAATATCTCAAAGATTGTACAAACAGACATAGATTCAAATGTGTAAAATATGCGACAATCAGAAATCCCACCCATCCAACCGAACACCTCTACGACCCTTCTGCACACCACGTATGAGCTATAGAAAGCCTAACCAACCCTACACACCACATAGGACCTTGAAAGGCCATCCACCCTACATACCACATTTGTGGAAACTAAGCCACTTGAGTAAAAGTATACAGCTGTGCTGGTATACGATTAGTATAGTACAGTAAATTGCTATACAAAAGATTGTAGTTAAATTGCCTAAATATCAGACTCCCTTCTCGTCACAACCAAAACCCCAATTTTATGCACATGTATGAATGCACATCAAACACTAGCAGTATCACAGATACAGAAGCTCGTATTCAGTCAATCAATTGTAAAATTTTCATGCGATTGCAAAATGCACACAACATATAAACATTTATATAGAAACTGAAACGCACAAGCTCAAACGATCAAATTCAGAATCAATTATGTTTGTAACTATTTACTAGTAACATCACATAACATTTAATCAAACTGATAAATTAACAAAATAGTTACGAACAGACACACAAATTCGAGCTGATCAAAATCTCAACCAACCTTACTAAGGCCTAATCGAGGGTCGGGACGCACAGAAACACAAAAGGAGTCAAAATCTGACATAGAACCAAAATCTATGAAACAGGGCCACACGGTCGTGTGCCCCCGGCCGTGTAGAAGCCTACACACCCATGTGAAAGCTACACACACCATTGTGACCGACCTACATGGTCGTGTGAGTAGCTCGTGTTACTCATTGTCCAAAAGTGCTAAAACTAAGTGTAGAGTAGACACTGCCGTGTAGAAATCTCACACGCCCGTATAGCTAAGGGACACAGCCGTGTGTCCAAGGCACATGCTTGTGTGAAAATAAAAAAATCCCCAAATATTAGCCACATGGCCGTGTGGCACCAAAAAAATACTAAAAAACCCTAATTCCAAATTTCAAACGGCTGTGTGGACCGCCCATGTGCGTCACATGTCCATATGGCCACCTATGTGGTCACAAAACCTCACCAAAACAGGCCAAAAACGCGAACTTCTTCAATGGAACCAATTGAAAACCAATATCAAAACCAATATCAAAACCAATATCAATTGAAAACCAATTGAATAACATCAGTAGTGCTAAAAACCAATATCAAAACCAATTGAAAATTAGGAAATCCTCCATCAAAATGACCCTACTCACCTTGATTTCAAAAACACTAAAGAGATCATCGAATTCTGTGGAATTCGATAGCTATTCGATAGCACAATTAAGTAGTTTTAGAACACATACCTTAAGTTGGAACCCCGACACCAAAATGGATCGATTTGCTCCCACCACACCGTTTGAAGACCTCAATTTTCACACACAACTACACTAGAATTTTAATTCAACAAAATAAAATAGACAAACGAAAGTGATTCAATCAATAACCCCCCCAAAAAATTGAACCTACCTTCTTCAATTCTGACAAAACAAACATACGAGGATAAAATTCCTTTGACAGACAACAAATAACGATAAAACAGAAGAAATAAAACAAATAAAAAAAACTAAATTTTTTGGGAAAGAACATGAAAGTAATGGGAAAACAAAGTGGGAAAAGCGGAAAGAACTTGAAAGATAAAATTGATGTAACTTTCTACTTCCAAAATAAAATAAAATAAAATAATCAAAATAAATAATTATTTTAAACTTAAAAACAAAAACTGGAGTAAAATTATTTCCCTATTTCATACTAATTGCATACTCCAAGATTCGAACATAAGACCAAACAGAATATAGACATATGCTTAACTAATGAACTAGCAGACTCATTCTTGACATCAAAATGAAACTACAAACCCAATTGCTCAAGCTACTCATTGACCCTAACCATGAACCTCAAAATTTCTAACCCTAAAATCTGAGGTGTTACAGTAATTGGTGGGTTATCGCATTATATAGAATAATTTAAGGAAATTTTTTACTTAATATGGTTTTCTTTGTGTCCTTGGATGATGAGGGGCAAACCTCACTAGGTGTGAGTCTAGGCAAATCCCTATCACCTAAATCACCAAGAGAAGAAAAACCTTTGTGGCGAACCTGTTAAAGGACAACCTTTGTGGAAAAATTCTAAAATGATAAGCCTTTGTGGCGAACCTATTAAAGGAGGTATTTGTGGCAATCTTCGTCAAAGGAAGCCTTTGTGGCTATCTAGGAAAAGTAACACCTTCGTAACGCAATCTAAAAAATGGGCCCTACGGAAAGTATTTGAAGGAAATGTCTTTGGGGTGAACTCTAAAGGAAAAGTATGTGTGATGAACTCTGGAAGAATGATATGTATGGTTAACTCTAAAGAAATGGTAAGTATAGCAAACTTTGAAAGTATGATATATAGATATGGCGATCCCTGAAGGAATAGTACGGTGCACTCTGAAGGAATGACTTTGTATAGTATGACAAGGGAATACTACATAGTTTTACATATGAGCAATAAAACTGAAACACGCCAGGTGTGTGTGGCGAATCAAGACTATTCTGTCTGTATGGTCCTTTATAACAGAAAAGGTTAAAGAATAATGAATGGACAAATGAAGAACGTGAATGATGTAACAATAAGGTGAAAGGCAAGTTATGATCACTATGTAAGGTATGACAACTATGGCATGATGAATAGAACTTGGAGGCATATTCGCTAGAGTCAAGCTAAAGAATAAGAACAAGGAGATAGATATTCTCGAATAGGATTCAGGTAAATTAGGATTTACTCACTAAGTTTTATCAAACTTATCTCTGTTCCTTTATGTCACTGGTAAGTAGATTAATGGCAATGCTAAGGGGGACAATGCCAAGGCTATGCCAAGGAAGTGGCGAGAATGGGTTATTATGCATACAGAGCAAGGGGAGCGTTGTATTCAAGTCTGATAGAAATATCATGAATAAGTCATGAAAAATTGTTTATAAGCCTTGTGGCAGGTACAAAATGTGTTAGTATTATATACGATGCTAGTAATATTGCTTAGAGGCAGATTAAGTAGGAAATAAGTACTTGTTAGTCATCGTTGAGTGAAAAGTTCTGTTCAATGGTTGTAAGTACACTTTGTATGCCCAGACATAATTTTGCTGGGTAGTGTTACTAAATAAGATGTATTATTGAAAGTATGCATGTTTTGGTTAAGTACAAGTTTGTGTTAGAGTGGTAACACTCGAGATCCGGATTCGACGAATCGGATCGGGCTGAGGGTGTTACATATTATTTTAATAAAACCCTAGTAAAGTGATTATATTTTTGAAAATTGTCGAATTATTTACTTCAGATAATTAATGTTTGTCTAATTATAGGTGTATGTATACAACGTTGTAATTAAATTAGGTCTATGCCAAATACGATCTCAAGTACTACTATGTTTTTCATCTCCCTTGGAAATACATAACCCTTTTTATCTTTAATTTCTCCAAGGGTTTATAAATCATATTTATTGGAATTATATTTTTATGAAGACCACGCCCATTATCAATTTAAAGGAAAAGATTTTAAGGCAATGATGCGCAAATCTTGGGTCCTCATTAAGGAGTTTGCATTGTCTCGATTAGTCTTGGATGCATTTCAGTTCTTCGGGATTCATCGAGAAATTTGGTTACATAACACTTATTTCCATTTCTAACTCACATGAATTATTCTAAAATAAATAAAACCTACATGGAGATGATAGTCCATAAACTAATTATATATACCAAAAACTTACTAAAAAATAATTACAACCACTTTAATTTCTAAGACTCACAACTTTGAAAAAATTACTTTATCATATAAATAATAAAATAAAAAGAAATATATTATTTCATATACATAACCCAAAACATGCTAATAATTATAAGAATGTCACATATAAAAAATCAACCAAATATGAAGAACAGAGAAAATTTTGGTATTGGTTTATACTATAAACATAGCACAACCTAACTCTGACACCAATTGTTGGAAAAAAATCCAATTTAAAAAAGGTTATCTATCACAGCAAAAAATTAAAAATTTGAAAATCGAGCATCTTTGTGATATTTATAGAAATAAACTTTCCCCGAAAAGTACTTGTGCTTTATGCGAGACGAATCCTTGATGTTCTACTCGTACCACAAACGCTTCGAGTGTGGGCTCGAACAATCACGAATCAAACACAGAATTAGAAATAATTTTCTTACATTCAATAGGAAAGTAAATTTCTCTCTATGGAAACCAATAGAATTGTTATTCCTCGAAAAAAAATTTATACTTAGAAAATAAATTCTCACTGTTTTTGAGCAGAATAACAATATCTCAAACTTGTCTATTTAGCTCTACCAATGTCATCTATTTATAGGGAGAGATTGAATAATTCTGGTTGAATTAATATAATACAAATAATACTTATCTAATAGAAAACAGTAGCACCCCTCACCCGTATTCAACGTTGGAATAGGGTTTCAATGCTTTACCGGACTTATAACACAATTACACATACATTTTCTCATACATTTCCAAATGTCATTCAAATATCAATCAACACATTCATATTATCCCAAATACGAGCCTACGAGGCCTTAAACATGCATTAGGAGTGGTTCGAGACTAAACCGATAACTTTGAAAACTTTTAGAACATTTATAAAATTTTCTCGAAAATAGGGGACACACGCCCGTGTGGCTCGACCGTGTGTCTCACATGACCAACAGACATGCCCGTGTCACAAGCTGTGTGGACATTCAAAATAGGAGCACATGGCCGTGTTCCAGTCTGTGTCCTACCCCGTGTAAGTCTCTGACTTGGGTCACATGGCCAACACATATGCCCATGTGCCCTACAAATGACCCTACAAGCCCGTGTGCCAAGTCGTGTGCTAGGCCGTGCCAAACCTGTAGGGTATACGGACTTATGCCACACGGCCAAGTCACACGCCCGTGTGTGAGGCCGTATGGAGCATACTGACTTGATTTTAATTTCAACACCAGGGGACACGTGGCCGGTAACATGACTGTGTGTCACACATGGCTGAGACACACGCCCGTGTCTTTGCCCATATAGACAAAAATAGGCTATTTACCAAGCCATTTTGCCACCCTATCTTATGCACACCTATACCAATTTCCATGGCACCAACACATAACACTTAAAATCATTTAAACAACCTCAATCAAACATCATTCATACCATCTCAATTCCAACAACCAACATGCTTATAATCTCATGTTTTCCTCATTCAAATCATACCAATTATATTTTTTCCAAACATGCATCATCATGCACCAATCCACAAGCACATAGCTTCTCAATTATCAACCATTTGACATCTATACTATCAACTATCAATAACATTGCAAAACCAACCTCAATCACATAACATAAGCCATATGCACACTTATATATATATACACACACGCACACATAACCAAACTAACCAAGTTAAGCCAAGTCTTATGGTTATATATACAAACCAAAACATGAAAATTCACAAGCCATCTCAAATGGAAAAACTCACTAGCAAAATACATATCAAAATGACCATAATCCTATACATGCCATATGACCAAACCATAAGCTCAAAAGTACCAAAGTGATGGTTGGATAGTGTTACGATGTCTCTGACGATCCCCGAACCCGAGGTAGCTTAGAAATCACTATAAAACATGGAAAATAAACAAAGTAAGCTTTATAGCTTAGTAAGCTCGATGAAATAAACTCAACTAATCATAAATACACAAATCGTCAATTTGAACATATTAACATGTAATTCATGATAACTAATAAACCTTTCACATGCTTTATCATATGCTTATATGCAAACTTTATAACTTCTTCAATTTAAAGCTCATACGATTCATGTACATACCTGTACCAATCCGTAACGAACTCATACCTATTTGGAATAATGTCGAATACTCGAAATCTTGCACACTAAGTGCCAATACATAGCCGAAGCTATTTTAATCTCGCACACTAAGTGCCATACATAGCCGAAGCTATCTCGATCTTACACACTAAGTGCCTTACATAGCTGAAGCAATCTCAATCTCACACACTAAATGCCTTACATTGCCAAAGCTATCTCAATCTCGCACACTAAGTGCATTACAATGCCGAAGCTATCTCAATCTCGCACACTAAGTGCCATACATAGCCGACTCATCGTTAAACATGACTGTAGTCTCGTGTACAAAATTTATGCAATATCAAAGCATTTAAAGCATAATTATAAAAATGCTTATTACATACGAACTTAACTCGGATGTAAAAATGACAACACGGGTCAACTAATCCAAGATCTTGTTCTTTCCTCGATCTAAGTTCGTATTCTACTTTTCTTGATCTATATAATATCAAATTCAGCTTTTTCAATCACTACTTTATGCAATTAAGTCCAAAATACACATTTAGGCACATTTACACTTTTGCCCCTAATGTTTCACATTTTTACACTTTAGTCCTTATTTCATAAAATCACAAATTCATACAATTCAATCACAACCCATGCTAGCCGAATTTCAATTAGGTCCTTAACAGCCCATATTTTCCATTTTATTACACATTTTAACCATAAAGTTTCCTCATTTCACAATTCAATCCCTAATTTGCATTTTCACCAAAAATCACTTAACAAAACCTGTATAACTATCTTCAAATAGTCAAAATCTATCATCAACCATCAAAATACATGCTTATTCATCAATGGAAACTTTCTAAATCTTTAACAATTTTTGAAATTAGACCTTGGGCAAGCTAGACTAAACCGCAACGATCTCAAAAACATAGAAATCATTAAAAATGAGAAAAATGGACTTACAATCGATTCTGTGGGAGGCGCATAGTAGCCCATACGCTATGCATCCTGGTGGAAACAAATTATACCGAGACCTACGTAAACTATACTGGTGGCCGAGACTTAAGCGTGAGGTTACTGATTTTGTAAATAAGTGTTTGACATGCTAGCAAGTGAAGGTTGAGCATCAACTGCCTTCGGGACTGCTGTAACCTGTTAAGATTCCACTCTGGAAGTGGAAGAGGGTAACCATGGATTTTTTTAGTGGGCTACCCCTGACGCCTACTAAGAAAGATTCGGTGTGGGTAATTATTGATCGGCTGACTAAATCTGCCCACTTCATACCGGTTCGCACTGATTACTTGTTGCAGAAGTTGGCTAAGTTATATGTGGTGGAAATTGTAAGGTTACATGGGGTGCCAGTGTCTATCATTTCAGACAGGAACCCTAGATTCACATCTTGATTTTGCAGAGTATTACACGAAGCTCTGGGTACAAGGTTATATTTCAGCACAGCATTTCATTCGCAGACTGATGGTCAGTCGGAGAGGGTAATACAGATTTTAGTGGACATGTTGAGAAGTTGTGTGATTGATTTCAAGGGCAGTCGGGAAGACTATCTGCCATTAGCGGAATTTGCTTATAACAACAGCTACCAATCCAGTATTCAGATGGCACCTTATGAGGCGTTATATGGTCGTAGGTGTCGTACCCCTACTTGTTGGACGGAATTGGGTGAGCGGCAACTGTGGGGTCCGTAGTTAATTTCTAAAACTAAGGAGAAGGTTAGATTGATCCGCAATCAGTTGAAAGAAGCATCTGACAGGCAGAAGTCGTACGTGGATTTAAAGCGTAAAGAGATAGAGTACTCTGTGGGGGGTTATGTCTTCTTGAAGGTCTCACCTTGGAAGAAGATTTTGAGATTTGGACGGAAGGGCAAGTTGAGCCCCAAATTCATCAGGCCTTACAGGATAGTAAAACGTGTGGGATCGGTCGACTAGCAGCTTGAGCTGCCTCCTGAGTTAAACTGGATACATGATGTATTCCATGTGTAGCAGGCCCAATTTGACCGGCCCATTAACCAAACAAATAACAAAGAATTAAAACCAGTTGAAAAAAAAAACCAATAATAATAGTCCAATAAAAAAGTCCATTTACAATAACCCAAACCACTCATCTTAACCCAAATCAGCCTAACAGGCCCAATATCCAGACCAACCTGATTGACCCATTTAGCCAAAAACCAAATGACAAAAAAGTTTGATCCAAAATAATCCATTAAATTACAGCCCAATAATCCATTTACAACCCATTTACAAGATTCCAACCTAAGATAATAAAGACTATCCTGATCCTATTACACGGCCCAATACCCGAGTGGCCCAAACATTTCAGGATTTGAGAAAACCCTAGAGACCTTCTGGAGGCTTCATGCGCCGCAGTCTGCTGACAATTGGGCTACCGCGAGCCTCCATGTGTGCGACCACACGAATTCCCACACGCCCCACGCGCCTCCGTACGCCACGTCCGCACCGTCCGTACCTACAAAACAGAGGCTCCAATAGCAGAGAAACAGCCAAAATGTATAGAAAAAAAAAAGAGAGAGAATAGATTTATATTCTTATTTTCTTTTGTTTCGGCTATAAAAGAGAAAGGCCATCATTGTATATTTTTTACGCACATAACAGAGCAATACGAAAATCAATAGTAGAGATTCAAACAAAAGGTTGTTTTTTTTCCATCTTTTCAATTGTTTTTTTTTAATCCATTTCTATATCTCTTTCTTTTCTTCATTGGTATGTGATAAATAAAAGAGAGGGAAGCAAGTTTACCTGGGCCGAACGCTCAATCTTCATCTGCTCCGTCGCAATCGGAGTTAGATATGGGTTAATGTGCAAGGATTTAAGATCGTTATCCTCGAAGTGAATTGAAGCACTCGTGCACTGCTTTTCACTGGTTATAATAGCGATTTGGCGGTGAATGGAGGAGGGTTTTTCATTCGTGTTTTGCTCTTCTTCAGTCAAGATGGCGATTGGGTGGTAAACAGAAAGGTTTCCTTTGCGGCGGGGAATGAGAACGAAGACAAAAGGGGCTTAGGGTTTCGGTTTTAAGAGGGGAAAATGAAACCTAATCCGTTTTAATTAACTCTTAAACCTGTTAGTAAAATGGTGTCGTACTGGTCCAAATCCAGCAACTCGACCCGAATATGGCCAAGATCCGCGCGTTTTAATACTCAGGGGATATTTATGCGTTTAATCCTTCCCTGTTTCGTTGTGTTTTAATTAAGCTACATAGGCGTTCTTACTTTCTTAATTTTGTACCTGAAACTTGTATGTCTTTTTAATTTAGTCCGTTTTAAAAGTTGAGTTTAAAGGATTTGAATATTCGAGCTTTTGGTCCTTATATTACAAGGCGTCTTTCATTCTGGTCCCAAATTTTGAGTTATTAATTTTATTAAGTTGCAAATTATTCATTGAATTTTAAATTTGTCTCAATTAAGTCTTGGTTTTAATGCGTGTAAAAATTTTTTATTCGTTGTTTGTTCCTTTGTGAAATTTTGTAATATTGTTGATGTATGTGTTTTATTATTATTATTATTTTGCTTATCATTGATCTAATATTTGATAATTATTGCTATTACACATGTTTTAATTCTCGTTTTATATTTATTCGTTGCTTGATATTCAATAGCATTATATTTAATTTGGGAATATGGCTCGATTAATGCTTGTACATTTGATATTATAGCATGCTTCGAATTCCAATATATATGTCTTTATCAAATATTTTGTATATATTAAGTCTATTTTAGAAATTTCATACATAAAAATCTTTTCAAAAAAATAATAAGGCAATGTTTGTATGTTTGGAAGTATTTGAAAATGATGCCCTAACGTACTGGGTGTTAATTTCCTATTCAACCAGATAGCCAAATAACCTTTTTTATTTAAATATCTTGAGGATCAAAGATGATCTCGGTGTCGAGATATAAAGGTATTATGTCCTAACATACTGGATGTGATATTTTTATTCTTCCGAAATGAGCTAATCTTGAAGTTCAGGATTCAATATAAACTAGCTTTGTTTAAGGAAACTCGCATTTATACCATGTTGTTAATACTACCTTTAATTTTTGTATATTCCATGATTAATGTTTATGCATTCCATTACTGTTACGCTTCAAATTCTAACATGTTCTAGTTTTTTATTAAATGTTTTTATTTTATTTAAATGCATTTTAAGCGTAATATAAAATTTTGCTTTTCTCCAAAATAAGGCAATGTTTGTGCATTTGGAAAGTCAGAAAATTATGCCCTAACATATTGGGTGTCAATTTTTTGTCCAACCAGATAAACAAATACCCTCATTTAATTTCATGTTTTGAAGATCAAAGATGATCTCGATGTTGAGGTATAAAGGTGTTATGTCGTAACGCACTGGATGTGATATTTTTATTTCCTTCGAAACGAGTTAATCTTGAAATTCAAATTCAGTATTGATTAATTTTCCTTAGAAAATTTATAACGTTTCCGAATTTTCAACGCAAGGACATTAATTAATCAATTTGGTACCAATTTTGGGCGTTGCGAGGGTGCTAATCCTTCCTCGTACGTAACCTACTCCCGAACCCATTTTCTTCTTGCAATTCGTGGACCAAATTTTATTTTATAGGTGACCCGATCACACCTAAACAAAAAGATTGGTGGTGACTCCATATTTTTAAAAGTCGATTCCCGTTTGTCAAAACTTTAAACTAAAAATGGTTTCGACAGCTTGGCGACTCCACTGGGGACTGGTTGAGAGTCAGGCCATAAATTGATTAGTTTTTTTGTCATTTTGATTGAAATTTGGAAAATTATTTTGAAGAATCATGTTTCTTTCGATGCATTTTGTTTGTGCTATAATTACAATGATGTCGAGTCTAACAAAATACTTTGGCATTGCATTGCATGACCATTGTGATCGCACCTTTAAGTGGGAGTGAGAAGTTATGCTTTCGTGAGGTTTTCACCTCCACATGGGCTAGTGGACTGCTTCTGGGACAAATCTATACCTATGTGCTTCGTGAGGTTTTCACCTCCGCATGGCCATAGGGAAATGTGTTCCCCTGAACTGAACTCGATCCATATGAGCCTGTAATGGGTGAGGATTGAGGAATCTGCTGGTTTGGGTACCTTCTCTTTAGAAACCAGACCACATATAGTAAACCCTAAGAGCCTACCCTAGGTAGAATGCTGAACCTTTAATGGTTACCCAGATAAGTATTTGATAATATTTTACTTGTTTTGAAATTTATTATGCGATACTGACTTGTTTTGATTTTTGCATGTCATTTCGCATTAAAGAGGTGTCGATTCCTGTTCGGTTGCTAAGATAGAAAGTTTACCATGGAAAATGAATTTCTTGCTAAGGTAGAAGACAATGCGGCTGTTCGAGCGTGGTCAGAAGGATTGCAATTGGAAAAGGGGGATAGTTTAGTTAAAGGATATGTTTCCGAGTCATGGGATTACACTCGCATTAGTGTAGCACAAAATGAGCTTCAAGAATTAAGAGATATTTGGACTCATTGGGAGGATGATACTAAACAGATGTTCTGTCGCAACTATGGTGATATCTCTCATTTGCTTGATGTCAAAGTGGATTGACACTTATTTCGGGCTATGGTTCAGTTTTGGAATTCAGCATATAGTTGTTTCACCTTTGGGAAAGTAGATCTGGTGCCTACTATAGACGAGTACACTACTTTACTTCGTTGTCCGGGGATCCAAGCTGATAAAGTTTATACTAGGATTGCTAATGTTCCTTCTTTTGTGAAAAGGTTGATGAGTATTACCGAAATGAGCGAGCAATGGGTTTCATCTCGGATGCAGCAAAAGGGTGAGGGAAGATGCATTCCTTGGGAAAATTTAAGGGGCTTAATTTTGGCGCACCCCGATGTAAAGAGGAAGGTGGATATTTTTGCTTTGAGTATTTACGGATTAGTAATTTTCCCTAGAGTTCTAAGGCACGTAGATGAAGCAGTGGCAGATTTGTTTGGTCGATTGAATAAGCAAGTTACACCAGTTCCTGTGATTCTTGCTGAGACCTTTAGATCTTTAACTGCATGTCAGAGAACCAGAGAAGGTAGGTTTATTGGATGTGCACAACTATTGATAGTATGGTTTCATGGTCACTTTTGGAAGATAGATAAGATTTCTTACCGACCTTTCTGTGAGAATTATTCACCTTTGATGGAAGAATTGGCTGCATCAAGGCGGGAGGATACATCAGAAGAAAGGTGGATGATAATTTTGCAGAATCTTCAAGAAGAGGACGTCGAATGGAGAGCTCCGTGGATGGTGCCTAACGAGATACTGTATAGATGTGGAGGTTTTAATTGGGTCCTTTTACCGGGAATTTGGAGAGCCATTGGGTATGCTTCGTTACTTGTGGCAAGACAGTATAAGTCTAGGCAGCTTATACCGTTGACGCATGGGTTAGCCCAAAGTGAATTTTCTTATAAAGTGGAAAATTACAAGAAAATGAATCTGGAAATTACTAATGCTTGGATACAACCTTGTCGGATGAATAGAGTAAGCGGGGCAAAATGGCGACTGCTAAGTATAAAGTGTCGTTGAGTAAAAGAATTAACGATAATATTCCGGGACCGGCTTTAAATGACGTTTGATCAAGGGAAGAATGCTTACGAGTAGTTCCGACGGAGCTAGAAATTATAAGGCAGGATTTTGCGAAGCAGAGTTTAGAATTTGGGAAGAAAATTGAGCAATTGGAGGAGGAAAAAATGCATTTGAAATTGGATGTGGAAATACAGAAGTCGGAAGTAGAGAAGCTAAGAAAAGGGAAGAGTAAAGCTGAAGAGGATCTGGATAGCCTAAAGAAGGACTACAAGAAGATGCAATCTGTCAATGAGAACTGCGGGGCTAGGAAAGACTTCAGATCAATGGCGACAAGAGTTACAAGAGGAAAAAGCTAAGGCCGAACAATGGGAAAAGAAATTTCAAGAAATGAAAGCCCAGAAGGAGATTCTAGAAAGGCAAGCGTTAGGAAGACAAAATGGAAAAAATGAATTGAAGTCTAGAGTGGCAGAGTTGGAAAAGTCTCTTAATTATCATAGAAACCGAAATTTTGTAATGGAACTAAAGGCAAGTTTGAGTAAAATTGAAGAGATGAAAAAAAAATTGAAGAGTTAGAAATGGCGCTGCAGAACTGTCAGAACTATATCGGGTCATTGGAGGAGAATAAAGAGCAATGAAAGGAGGAGTTTCGTAATGCCCAGAATCAGATTGAAAATAGGGATTATCTCATGGGAGAGGCTATAACTCAAATTCCAGAGGTGGTTGAACACTTGCAAAATTTGGCAGCACAAGCAGATATGTTAAGCGTGCAGTATGAGTCACAGTTAAGCCGATGACAGGAGTTAGCTTCATTACTCCAGAAAATTAGGGCTTTGGGTATTAAGGCCAAGCCATATTTGTAATCTATTTTATGTAAAGAACTTTGTTTTCTAATAAAGTTTTCTATATAGAATTGAACCAGAATTGATGCCTATTTACATTCATTCATTGCATGCATTACATTGCATTACATGGCATCATATGCATCAAAATTCATTAAAAAGGCCCTGATTGATTAAAATTATTTTAGCAACCTGGAAACCGACAAAACCTTACCGGAGACACATCCCTACGGCACAAGAAAGAAAACAAAAGATATGGACCAGAGAATGGAGAAGCTTGAACAACTCCAAAAGGAGATGCAGGAAAAACTTCAGCTGTAAATGCAGGAACAACTTGCTAAGATACAGCATGACATGATGGATCGGATGATGGAATCGCAAAAAACCATGATGTCCCAACTGACTCAATTACTGGCAGACAAAAAGAAAACCCCTATGGTTAGCAATGTGGAAGATAGTGAGGAGCGACTATATTCCCCGGGTTTTACCCCGACACATCCTGAAGTGCATCCACGAAAGACATCCGTCATAATTAAACCTCAACAATTCCAAGAAGGTGTTTCGATACCGCCAAACTTCCAAGCTGGATCAGGTTCTAACTTAGTAAACCACCTGATTAATGCTGTTGTTCCTGACCTTGATGAGGCAGCAGAAGAGGAAAAGGCAAAGTCTGAATTACCAAGACAGTTAGAAGAGCATTGCAATTGGTTAGAAGACAAATTCAGGGCTATGGAAAGCGCTGATAGGCAACAGGGAATTGATGCTAAAGATTTAAGTTTGGTGCTAGATCTAATACTTCCCTACAAATTCAAGATGCTAGAATTTGAAAAATACAAAAGGGTTACTTGCCCCGAGGCTCACATAACTATGTTTTGCCGAAGAATGACTGGGTATATTAACAATGACCAACTGCTAATCCATCGCTTCAGATACCGATCGAGCAAAGATCCAAATGGTACAATCAGTTGAGCCTTTCCAAAATTGGTTCTTGAAGGGATCTAGCACAGGCGTTTATGAGGTAGTACAGTCACGTAACAGATATGACCCCTGACAGAATTACCTTACAGAACATGGAGAAGAAACCAAGTGAGAGTTTTCGGTAATACGCACAAAGGTGGAGGGAGGTTGCCATCCAAGTCCAGCCGCCACTTCTAGAGAAAGAGATCGCGATGCTATTTATCAATACGCTGAAGGCCCCATTTATCATGCATATGCTAGGATGTGCAACCAAGAGTTTATCAGACATTGTAATGACTGCAGAGATGATCGAGAATGCTATAAAGAGCGGAAAGATTGAGGCAGGGGAAAGTAACAAAAGAATGACCACAAGGAGGAAAGGAAGTGAAGTGAATAACGCAAGCATAGGGTATTCGAAATCGTTCACCGTTAATCAGCCAAGGGTAGTGGCTACAGGGCATCAAGATTTGTCTAGGAAGGAATCTGGCACCGCAAGACAAAACGATTAGAAACTCCAATTTACGCCGATCTCGATAACATACAAGGTGATGTATCAAAACCTATTCGATGCGCATATTGTGTCTCCTCACTATCTAAAACCAATGCAGCCTTCGTACCCCAAGTGGTATGACCCGAATGCGGAATGTAAGTATCATGTGGGGATTACAGGGCATTCAATAGAGAATTGCCTTGCCTTTAAGAAATTGGTAGAAAGACTTATCAATATGGGTGTTGTAAAGGTAGCGGACTTGCCAAAGCAGAAAACCCATTACCCGGTCATGCTAATAATGGGGTTAATGCAATTAGCGAAAGTCCAGAGAGAAGAATCAAGGTGAGTGTCGCGGAGGTTAAGACTCCCTTGAGATTGGTCTGGAAAGAAATGGCCAAACAGGGACTAATTGTTGCGGAAGAGAGTCGGGGAAAGCTGATAAATTATTGCGAGTACCACCGGGAATTAGGGCATGAGATTCAAAACTATAGGGTATTTAGGACTTTGGTACAGAATTTAATGAACAATAAAGAGATTGAGTTTTGTGAAAAGAGTGCAGAAGAAAAGAGCATATGTGCATCTGAGTTAATAACAAAGAGCTCAAAAGTCAAATTTCCTCTGATCATTATTCCACGACCCGAGAACAATGGAGCTGGAATGTAGGCAACACCAAGAGTGATAATACAGAGGCCCGCGGTTTCGCGACCCGAGAACAATGGAGCTGGAATGCAGGCAACACCAAGAGTGATAATACAGAGGCCCGCGGTTTCGTGACCCGAGAACAATGGAGCTGGAATGCAGGCAACACCAAGAGTGATATCTGAGAGCCCGCGGTTTTCGCACTGAGAACAATGGAGCTGGAATGCAGGCAACACCAAGAGTGATAATACAGAGGCCTGCGGCTTTTGCTTATAAGGATAGTAAGAAGGTTCCCTGGAACTATGAGTGTAGAGTGACAATCCTAGGGAAGGGAAATACGGCTAGTGCTTCAAAAGAGGAACTGGATGTAGGTTCTCATACTCGTAGTGGGAGACGCTATGATCTGACAAAAGAGAAAGCTCCAATGGTAGAGCAGGAGAAAGAAAAATCAGTCGAGCCCGAGTCGCCTATCAAGGAACCAGTGAAAGAGGAAGAAGCTAAAGAGTTCCTAAAATTTCTAAAACACAGTGAATATTGTATGGTAGAACAGTTGCACAAGCAACCAGTGCGCATATCTGTGTTGGCTTTGCTTCAAAGTTCGGAGGTACA
Organism: Gossypium bickii; assembly: GCA_025503065.1. Taxonomy (NCBI): domain Eukaryota; kingdom Viridiplantae; phylum Streptophyta; class Magnoliopsida; order Malvales; family Malvaceae; genus Gossypium; species Gossypium bickii. Next base: position 51,086,934 of record CP106714.1, read on the forward strand.
CAGGAACGCGTTAACGAAAGTTTTAAATGAGACCTACGTTGCCAATGATATTTCGATTAATAAACTAGATTGATTGATCGGTAATATAAGCGCTGACAACTTCATCTATTTTAATGACGATGAGATACCACCAGGTAGTAGAGGATCCACCCAGGCTTTGCATATTACCACTAGATGCAAAGGGTACACGCTACCAGGAGTCTTGATAGACAATGGGACAGCGTTAAATGTATTACCCTTGTCCACTCTAAATAGATTACCGGTAGACAGTTCGCACATGAAAGAGTGCCAAAGCATAGTGAAGGCATTTGATGGCATGCAAAGAACAGTGTTGGGAAGAATTGAGATACCCCCTATTGATCGGTCCGACTACTTACGAGGTGGATTTTTTGGTAATGGACATCAAGCCTTCCTATAACTACCTACTAGGGAGACCGTGGATACATTCGTCAGGGGCAGTACCCTCATCATTACATCAGAAAGTGAAGTTGGTAGCGGATGGTCGGCTAATAACAATAAAGGCTAAGGAAGACATTATTGCAGTGTGACTAGTGATAGGCCGTACTTGGAGATAAACGACGAGACAACCGAATGTTCTTTCCGGTCTCTTGAGTTCGTGAATGCAACTTTCATCATGGAAGGAAACAGAATCCTGATACCAAGAATATCCAAAACCACAAGAATGGGGCTGAAAATGACTGTAGGAAAAGGAGCTTTATCAGGAAGAGTACTTGGAAAGTATCTTCAGGGGACAGTTGTGGCCCCGATGTTGAGAGAAAAACAAGATCGCTTTGGCTTAGGATTTAGGCCAGATGCAAAAAAAAAAAAAAAAAAAAAAAAAGAGTTAGAAAAGAGACAAGAAAGAAGACTTGCTCATTTGAGTGGCGAAGAAACCAAGTGGGAACCCATGATAATTCCACACATATCCAAAACCTTTGTGTCAGGAGGGGTAATTCATGCTGAGCTGAAGACACCGAATGGAGAGGACATCATAACAATGTTGGGTAATGTCTGCATTAATGCCATATCTGAGGAGGCAGTTGAAGAGGGAACCTTATCTAATATTCGACCTTATGAATCGAGAAGCGTTTTGGACAATTGGACTGCAGAGGAAATTCCTGTAGTATTTAAAGCTTATTCAGAGTAATGTTCAGAACGCACTTATTGCTTTAAGCCTAGAAGCGATAAGATTTCTTTTGTGAAATAGGCGCATGTTCAAACATTATTATATTAATGAAGTACATTCTTGCTATCATTTCAAGCAAACATTCTTCCATCCTTTTATTATTATTTTTATTATTCCTTCAAATCATTCTTTCATAATTATTATACATACAAATAACCATTCATAAATTCATTCATTCTTTCCATATTCTTTTGAACTACAATAGGTCCCCAGATATCAATGATGTGAGCAACACTGCCAGGGTTTAGAATATCCATTTGAGCAAGACATCTGTTTAGAAGGATCATAGGATTTTGAAGATGACATGGACAGTGACTTATCTCCTGACTTGTTAAGAATTGTAGAACAGGAGGAGAAACAAATTCTCAATCATAAGGAAACAGTAGAGACTGTGACATTAGAGGAAGGGAAAATAGTAAATATTGGAACTTGTATAGCCGAAGAAACAAGATGGGGTCTTATCGAGTTGCTACGGGAATTCAAGGATGTCTTCGCATGGTCATATAAAATATGCCCGGTTCAAGCACCGACATTGTAGTACACTGCCTGCCCATAAAAGAGGATTGCAAGCCAGTTCAGCAGAAGCTCCGAAGGATAAGACCGGATATTGTGCTAAAAAAAGGAGGAAGTTAAAAAACAGTTTGATGTCGGGTTCTTGCAAGAGATCAAATATTCAGAATGGGTAGCCAACATCGTGCCTGTCCTTAAAAAAGATGGGAAGGTACGAATGTGTGTAGATTACAGAAACTTAAATAAAGCTAGCCCAAAGGATAATTTTCTTTTACCTCATATTGATACTCTGGTGGATAACACAACAGGCTATTCTTTGTTTTCATTTATGGACGGATTCTTGGGGTACAATCAGATAAAAATGCATCCTGAAAATATGGGAAAGACTACCTTCAAAACATTGTGGGGTACATTCTGCTGCAAAGTAATGCCTTTTGGATTGAAAAATGTGGGGGCTACATACCAAAGAGCTATGGTGACCTTGTTCCATGACATGATGCACAAGGAGATTGAAGTCTACGTCGACGATATGATTGCAAAATCCCAAACAGAAGTTAAACATATCCAAGTTTTGAGAAAATTGTTCTTAAGACTAAGGAAATTCCAGTTAAAGCTCAACCCTACAAAATACACTTTTGGAGCTAGATCAGGCAAATTGCTGGGCTTCATAGTCAACGAGAAGGGAATCGAAATTGACTCAGATAAGGTCAGGGCTATACAAGAATTGACTCCACCATGCACTCAAAAAGAAGTTCGAGGTTTCCTTGGAAGGTTAAATTACATTGCTCGGTTTATTTCACAGTTAACCAAAAAATGCCATCCTATATTTCATCTTCTGAAGAAACATAATCCAGGTGTGTGGGATGATGAATGCCATAAAGCTTTCGATAGGGTCAAATGATACTTATCGAATCCTCCAGTCTTATCACCCCCTTGTCCAGATAAGCCGCTAATCCTGTACTTGGCAGTGTTTGATCACTCTATGGGGTGTGTGCTACAGCATGATGATTCGGGGAGGAAAGAGAAGGTGATATATTACCTCAGCAAAAAATTCACCTAGTGTGAGATGAGATATTCGCCAATTGAGAAATTGTGTTGTGCCTTAATTTGGATAACTCGGAGATTGGGGCAATATATGTTGTACCACACAACCTGGTTTATCTCGAAATTAGACCCCCTCAAGTACATGATGGAGTCAACCGCCTTGAATGGAAGAATGGCTCGATGGCAAATATTGCTCTCAGAATTCGACATAGTCTATGTGAGCCAGAAAGTTGTGAAGGGGAGCGCGATAGCAGACTTTCTAGCCAGCAGAGCGCTAGACGATTACGAACCCTTGAATTTCGACTTTCCTAATGAAGATCTGATGTTTGTAGCGGTTAACGAGGAAGATACTCTAGAAGATTGCCCTTGGAAATTGAACTTTGACGGAGCGTCAAATGCCGTTGGTAATGGAGTTGGGGCAGTCCTGATATCCCCAAATGGAGATCATTACCCATTCACTTGCAAGTTGGATTTCGATTGCACAAATAATATGGCAGAATACGAAGCTTGTATCATGGGAATTCGAGTAGCCATAGACCGCAAAGTCAAGGTGCTGGAAGTATATAGAGATTCCGCATTGGTGATCTATCAACTCAAAGGAGAATGGGAAACGAGGGATCCCAAATTGATCAGTTACCAAAAATTAATTTTGGAGTTAATTGAGGAGTTTGATGATATCACATTCTTTTACCTCCCGCATGATGAAAACCAGATGGCTGACGCTTTAGCCACATTAGGTTTTATGATCAGAATAAATGACCAGAAAAATATGAAGCCCATCCAGATGACTATTTGTCAGGCTCTGGCTCATTACTGTAATGTTGATGAAAAGGAGAGAAGAGATGATCATCTTTGGTATCATAACATTCTGTGATATATGAAGAACCGAGAATACCCTGCCCATGCAATAGAAAAAGACAAAAGGACATTGAGAAGGTTAACTTGTGATTATGTCTTAGATGGGGAGATCTTATACAAAAGAAGAAAGGATCAAGTACTTTTGAGATGTGTGGATGCTATTGAAGCTAAGAAAATTTTGGAAGAAGTCCATGAGGGTGTCTGTGGGACTCACGCTAACGGCTTTACAATGGCCAGACAAATTATGAGATTCAGATACTATTGGTCTACCATTGAAGGAGATTGCATCAATTATGCTAAAACATGTAACAAATGCCAGATATATGGAGATAAGATTCGTGAACCTCCTTCACCTTTGCATGTCATGACTTTCCCGTGGCCCTTCACTATGTGGGGCATGGATGTCATTGGGCCAATCTCTCCAAAAGCTTTGAATGGGCATCGGTTCATCTTTGTGTTCATTGATTACTTCACCAAATGGGTAGAGGCTGCTTCATACGCCAGCGTTACCAAGGCGGCAGTCAGCAGGTTCCTAAAAAAGGAAATCATATGTCAATATGGAGTGCCAGAAAGAATCATATAAGATAATGCGCTAAACTTGAATAGCAGCATGATTACGGAGGTCTGTAGTCAATTTAAGATCAGACACCACAATTCGTCATTGTATCGTCCAAAAATGAATGGTGCAGTAGAAGCAGCCAATAAGAACATTAAGAAGATTGTGGGGAAAATGGCTGAAACCTATAAAGATTGGCACGAGAAGTTACCATTCGCTCTCTATGCTTACCGAACATTAGTCAGGACCTCTACCGGGGTAACTCCTTTCTCACTAGCTTACGGAATGGAGACAGTGCTACCCATCGATATTGAAATTCTTTCCCTTCGAGTCCTGTCAGAGCTAAAGTTAGATGAAGCCGAGTGGATCCAGTCTCGATACGATGAACTGAAATTGATTGAGGAAAAAAGGCTAAGGGCCATCCGTCATGGTTAGATATACGAAAAAAGGGTGATGCGGGCTTATGACCAAAAGGTTCACCTAAGAGAATTTTATGAGGGAGACCTGGTTTTGAAAAAGATCCTCCCCATGCAAAAGGATTTCAGAGGGAAGTGGGTGCCAAATTGGGAAGGACCTTATGTGGTGAAAAAGGCTTTCTCCGGAGGAGCATTGATCCTGGCCGAGATGGATGGGAAAAACTTACCCAATCCTGTAAATTCGGATTCTGTTAAGAAGTACTATACTTGAAGAGGAAAAGGAGCCAAATTGAAAACCCACAAAGGGCGCTTTGAGACTTTCTCAAAAAAAAAATGAAAAATGGAGAGGCCAAGGTGAAAACCCGCAAAGGGCACCTTGAGACCAAAGGGGTTTTGAGTCGAAAATCAGAAAAGGCGGCTCAAATTGTGATCAGATTATAATGGGGCATGCGGTGATCCTGCTATACTTGAATTAACAAGGGAGGGGTATGTTGCGTCTTGGTTCATCGACAAAATACTCAAGATCTCCTAAACATATGTTGAACCCAAAATAGTCTTCCGGACATTAGGGCAAAAAAGCTCAGGCTGCGATATCTAGAGGTCGCATAGTATTCGTTTTTATTCACATTAAATGTGCTATCTTTGAGTACTTTGTTCTTTTCAAGATGTACATTTTTTATTAATTTCTTTTGTTAATCTTAAGCTTTACTTCACACCAATTTTATTCTCATCTATTGATATTACCTCTATGCAAGCATGTTGCATTGAAATAATGATGGATGAACTAGTAATGTTTTTATAAAAGAAGTTCTGCGTATTACTCTAGAGGTTTCTAAATAATACAAGAGCCCGAAGCAGGACTATCGTTCAGAACTCACTAGGTCTAAAGGCTTGATAATTTTTGAAGGAGGTGCCTAAAAAGTAGTGATCTCTTCATTTTCGAAGCACCACGATAGAAATGAAGCTTTAGCAAATTCTGAGTTCAGGCGTAACACTTAGAGAATAGTGTAACAGTACATTCTGGAGCCCACGCACTTGAGTCAACAATGCAAACCTTGTACCTTCGGGATATGATGGAATGGACCGTGAAGCTATAATAGGGGGTAAATCAGTTGAGCAAAGTAGTGGTTCCTTTGAGTTTTGGGGTCAAATTACCAGCCAAACAAGGACAAGATGATGCGAGCAAGGATAACCTTAAACATTTGAAAAGGATCATTCTCATGACATTCTGCATTCATACAAATGCCATCCATGAGACACGTCTATTTAGGGGCATTTGATTTATTCCAATCATGCTACCCTAATCTTTGTAAAATACCATTCTCATGACATTCTGCATTCACGCAAATGTCATCCCTAATACATTTAATTAGGAGCATTAGAATTATTCTGATCAGTGTATCCTAACCATTTTGTATAAGCATAAACACAAAATGGATTTTACAGTACAGGTCCCCTAGAGGACGTTGTCGCAACATCAGTAAATTCGAAGGTCTTGCCTTCCTGAGTGAAGCGGATCGAAGACATCAGATCTGGCAATCCGGAAGTTATAGGAGCAGGTCGAAGCCGTACAAGGCTTATTTCCTCGAAGTTTCAGCGGAGAAGGTCGAAGTTACAAATCCCTCCTCCCTGAGGGTATCGAGGACCCACCTTTATTTTCGAGAAGTTCCAGTGAAAAGATTGAAATTACAAATCTCTCCTCTCTGGATTCTTATCACCTTGAAGCACAGTGGAGTAGGTCGAAGCTATAAACCCCTCCTCCATGAGGGTATCGAGGACCCACCTTTATTTTCGAGAAGTTCCAGTGAAAAGATTGAAATTACAAATCTCTCCTCTCTAGATTCTTATCATCTTGAAGCCCAGTGGAGTAGGTCGAAGCTACTAATCCCTCTTCCCTGAGGGTATCGAGGACCCACCTTTATTTTTGAGAAGTTCTAGTGAGAAGATTGAAATTACAAATCTCTCCTCTCTGGATTCTTATCTCCTTGAAGCCCAGTAGAGTAGGTCGAAGCTACAAATCCCTCCTCACTGAGTGTATCGAGGACCCACCTTTATTTTTGAGAAGTTTCAGTGAGAAGATCGAAACTACAAATCTCTTCTCTCTGGATTCTTACCACCTCAAAGTCCCAGTGGAGCAGGTCAAAGCTACAAATCCCTCCTCCCTGAGTGTATTGAGGATCAACTTTCATTTTCAAAAAGTTTTAGTAAGAAGATCGAAGCTACGAATCTCTTCTCTCTGAATTCTCATCTCCTCGAAGTTCCAGTGGAGTAGATCAAAGCTACAAATCTTTTCTCCCTGGAATTACATTGGAGAAGATTGAAGTGCTAGTTCCTATGCCCTCGAAGATGCAGTGGGATACAATGAAGCTACTTGAAGAAAAGAAGTGCCAAGAAGTCAAGATTCGGCGAGACCAGGCAAGATTGACCCTTCTTATAAGTCTTTGCTCCATTCTTGTTACACGACAACAAGCAAAGAGGGGCAGCTGTAGCAGGCCCAATTTGCCCGACCCATTAACCAAACAAATAAAAAAGCATTAAAACCAGTTGAAAAAAAACAAATAATAATAGTCCAATAAAAAAGTCCATTTACAATAACTCAAACCACTCATCCTAGCCCAATCAGCCTAACAGACCCAATATCCAGACCAACTCGATTGACCCATTTAGCCAAAAACCAAAAGACAGTAAAATTTGATCCAAAACAGTCCATTAAATTATAGCCCAATAATCCATTTACAACCCGTTTACAAGATTCCAGCCCAGGATAATAAAGAATATCCTGATCCCATTACACGGCCCAATACCCGAGTGGCCCAAAGATTTCAGGATTTCAGAAAACCCTAGAGACCTTCTGGAGGCTTCATGCGCCGCAGCTCTGCTGACGATTGGGCTACCACGTACCTCTATGCGCGCGACCACATGAATTCCCATATGCCCACGCGCCTCCGTACGCCACGTCTGCACCGTCCGTACCTACAAAACAGAGGCTCCAATAGCAGAGAAATAGCAAAAATGTATAGAAAAAAAAAGAGAGACAATAGATTTATATTCTTATTTTCTTTTGTTTCAGCTATAAAAGAGAAAGGCCATCACTGTATTTTTTTAACGCACATAACATAGCAATACGGAAATCAATAGCAGAGATTCAAACAAAAGGTTGTTTTTTTTTTTCATCTTTTCGATTGTTTTTTTAATCCATTTCTATATCTCTTTCTTTTCTTCTTTGATATGCGATAAATAAAAGAGAGGGAAGCGAGTCTACCTGGGCCGAACGCTCAATCTTCATCTGCTCCGTCGCAATCAGAGTTAGATTTGGGTTAATGTGCGAGGATTTAAGATCGTTATCCTCGAAGTGAATCGAAGCACTCGTGCACTGCTTTTCGCTGGTTATAATAGCGATTTGGCGGTGAACGGAGGAGGGTTTTTCATTCGTGTTTTGCTCTTCGCCGGTCACGATGGCGATTGGGTGGTAAACGGAAAGGTTTCCTTTGCGGCGGGGAACGAGAACAAAGACAAAAAGGGCTTAGGGTTTCAGTTTTAAGAGGGGCAAATGAAACCTAATCTGTTTTAATTAACTTTTAAACCTGTTAGTAAAACGGTGCCGTGTTGGCTTATAACGGTAGCCTCTAAACGACACCATACTGGTCCAAACCCAGCGACTCGACCCGAATGCGGCCAAGATCCGTGCATTTTAATACTCAGGGGATATTTACGCGTTTAATCCTTCCCAGTTTCGTCGCGTTTTAATTAAGCCACATAGGCGTTCTTATTTTCTTAATTTTGTACCTGAAACTTGTATGTCTTTTCAATTTAGTCCGTTTTAAATGCTGAGTTCAAAGGATTTGAATATTCCCGCTTTTGGTCCTTATATTTCAAGGCGTCTTTCATTATGGTCCAAAATTTTGAGTTATTAATTTTATTAAGTTGCAAATTATTCATTGAATTTTAAATTTGTCTCAATTAAGTCTTGTTTTTAATGAGTGTAAAAAAATTTTATTCGTTGTTTGTTCCTTTGTGAAATTTCGTAATATTGTTGATGTATGTGTTTTATTATTATTATTATTATTTTGCTTATCATTGATCTAATGTTTGATAATTATTGCTATTACGTATGTTTTAATTCTCGTTTTATATTTATTTGTTGCTTGAGATTCAATAGCATTATATTTAATTTAGGAATATGGCTTGATTAATGCTTGTACATTTGATATTATAGCATGCTTCGAATTCCAATATATATGTCTTTATCAAATATTTTGTATATATTAAGTCTATTTTAGAAATTTCATACATAAAAATCTTTTCAAAAAAATAATAAGGCAATGTTTGTATGTTTGGAAGTATGGGAAAATGATGCCCTAACGTACTGGGTGTTAATTTCCTATTCAACCAGATAGCCAAATACCCTTTTTTATTTAAATATCTTGAGGATCAAAGATGATCTCGGTGTCGAGATATAAAGGTATTATGTCCTAACGTACTGGATGTGATCTTTTTATTCTTTCAAAATGAGCTAATCTTGAAGTTCCGGATTCAATATAAACTAGCTTTCATTAAGGAAACCCACATTTTATAGCATGCTGTTAATGCGACCTTTAATTTGTGTATATTTCATGATTAATGTTTATGCATTCCATTACTGTTACGCCTCAAATTCTAACATGTTCTAGTTTTTTATTAAATGTTTTTATTTTATTTAAATGCATTTTAAGCCTAATATAAAATTTTGCTTTTCTCCAAAATAAGGCAATGTTTGTGCGTTTGGAAAGTCAAAAAATTATGCCCTAACATACTGGGTGTCAATTTTCTGTCCAACCAGATAAACAAATACCCACCTTTAATTTCATGTTTTGAAGATCAAAGATGATCTCGATGTCGGGGTATAAAGGTGTTATGTCCAATCCACTAGATGTGATATTTTTATTTCCTTCGAAACGAGTTAATCTTGAAATTCAAATTCAATATTGATTAATTTTCCTTAGAAAATTTATAACGTTTCCAAATTTTCAACCCAAGGAAATTAATTAATGAATTTGGTACCAATTTTGGGCGTTGTGAGGGTGCTAATCCTTCCTCGTACGTAACCTACTCCCGAACCCATTTTCTTCTAGAAATTCGTGGACCAAAATTTATTTTATAGGTGACCCGATCACACCTAAATAAAAAGATTGGTGGCGACTCCATATTTTTAAAAGTCGAATCCCGTTTTTCAAAACTTTAAAATAAAAATGGTTTCGACACCATGTTTTTATGCTGAGGCACTACCGTTCTGATCATTCTCATGTAGTGCTAGTGGAGGAGATCGAAGTAAGACCTGACCTGACATTTGAAGAAGAGCCGGTGCAGATTTTGGATTGTGAGGTTAAGGTGTTGAGACGAAAATCTGTTTCATTAGTCAAGGTGCTATGGTGTAGTCACGGTTGAGAGGAAGCCACGTAGGAGCCTTAGGAGGCAATGCGACATCAATACCTTCATCTCTTTTGATCAAGTAAATTTCGAGGCTGAAATTTCTTTTAGGGGGTAGAGTTGTAACATCCCAAAAATTAGGGGTGTTAGTTTTTGCTTAAATTCATGGTTGTGCTTATTTGGCTAGTTATTTGAGGGTGTTTCGAGGTCCTAGAGAGGCTTGGGTCTGAGTCTGAGCCTTGGAAAAATTTTGATCTTTGACCCTAAAGTGAAGAGGGTTGGCAGTTGTAGGGCTTAAGTAAATTTGTGTGTGTTTTACTAACACAAGTTGAGCATAGGGTGTAGTGGTGTGGCGTCAAGTGGAGATCAAGGAGGGGAGGAGTTCGAATCCCATGAGTAGCAAAAAAGGTGACTTTTATTTTATGTCCTGAGGGAGCAAGCAGTGGAGTTTGAATCAAACTCTACTAAGGGAGTTGGAGACTTGGTCAAATGGTTCAAACGGATGAAGGGGAGCTATTCTAGGAGTCTTTGGTGGAGAAAACCGTGGAGATAGAGGAGAGGGGAAGAGTTGGCCGAATGTAGGGAAGTGGAATAGGGAATTTCGGCAAAATGGTTCCATTTGATGGAAGTGTATTTTGGTTTCTTTGGTGAGGGTGAGAGTAAAGCCGAATCTCTTTGGTTGTCTTTTGGAGAGTTTTTGCATCTCGGGTATTTTGTTCTCTAGCATTTCGGGTTCGTGTCATTTTTACTTTTTCTTTTTTTTTTCTTGACTCTGCCGAATCCAATTCTTCTTTCGATTCCTCAACTTTTCTTCACATTCTTCTGACCATTCATGAACTGATAGGCATTCCCTCTTCCACTCTCTTTTATTTATCGTTCTCCATTATTTTCACGGGTACTACTCCTTGTTGCCGAACCTCTCTTCTCCATTCGGTTCTTGTCTAGCCGAAGGTATCATTTTCCTTTCCCTTATATTTTTCTCTCTCTTTGCAAGGTTAAAGCTGAAACATTTAACCCGGGTTTCCCTTTTTGGTGCAAGCCGAATCTAGTGGGGCCTAAGTGTGTACTCCCCTTCGTTCTGTAAATCTCCGAACTTCAGCAATTGGTTGGTAAATGTGGCTATAACCAAATATAGACTTGCTGTGTTCCTCTCATTCTCAGTTTGGATTCTTTGGGGCGGCTGAAAGACTATTTTTCTATCTAGTTGCCTTGTTCTAAAGGGTTCTTTTTCGTTAGGGACTTGTTGCCTTAATCAGGAGAGGTAGGCCGAACTCCTTCCCACTACAAGGAGTTTTCATTCTCTGGTAAGTAATGATAGTAGGTAAGGTATTTCGATATTTTGGTTTATCAAGGGTGAAGACTAACTAGTAGTCAACTGTGATATCAGGTGCCTCGGATAGTGTCTTGAACCGCAAATCATCACAGGTGTGTAATCTCACACCTCTGCTTAAACTGCTATTGCCATGACCTGTGAATCGGCTAAATGCCGAAGTACTGAAAAGCTGGAATATCGGCAACTGAGATCACTCGAGCGTGCGAGTGCTCGTAGGGATAAACCAAGCCACTAGTGATGGCGATAGGCCGTTGGGAGTGTCACAAATGCTCTCGTGGAACTGAGGCCATAATGGGCCTTGTTGAGCCGAAGCGGGCTAAATGGGCCCAACGGGTTAATGGGCCATATAAGCGAAAACAATGAAAAGTGTAAGTTGATTGATGCGACAGCGAAGTCCAAAGAACCGAGACTGAAAACGAACAGAATGGGCCACACGAGCGTGTGGGCCCGTATGGGCCAAAATCGAGTTTTAGGCCCAATAGCACTGTATTGACCGAAAATGGAAACTGAGTCGCTCGATGTGACATTAGGCCTTCGGAAGGCTGTTGTAGGGATAAAATTACCGAAATACCTTTAATGGGTAAATTACCGAAATACCCTTAGTGGGTAAAATTATCGAAATACCCTTAGTTGGTAAATTATCAAAATACCTTTAGTGGGTAATTATCGAAATACCCTTAGTAGGTGAATTACTGAAATACCCTTAGTGAGAAAAATTACCGAAATACCCTTGGTGGGTAAAATTACTGAAATACCCCCGAGGGGCGAAATTACTGTTTTATCCCCAAATGACTGTTTTACCCTTAGTGGTAGGATCATCGATGTATGAGTAGTAACTGGTTGATTGATGTCTATGATGATGCACTGTTTACATGATTTAATTATGACATGGCATATTGCATGGGTTGGGTTATAGATTTGGAGGTAGCACTGTACTGGTGGCTCTACCACATTATACTGATTTAGTGGCTATTGCCATGTTATACTGATTTAGTGGCTCAGCCACGTATACTGTATTAGCAGCTAGTCTGCGTTATTGGTGTGCTGGTTGGGTGGGTTGACTTGGTCCCCACAGGTGTGTTGGTTGGTACAGGTGGTGTGTTGGTTGGACTGGGTTGGGTACATAATTGTTTTGCATGACATAGGGCTTCAGCCCAGACTGTTTCTGAATAGGGCTTCGGCTCAGGCTGTTACTAAATAGGGCTTCAGCCCAGATCGTTACTATATAGGGCTTAGGCCCAGATTGTTACTGTATGGGCATGGGCCCAAACCATGGGTGTAATAAGGGGATTACACACTGAGTTCTCGTAACTCACCTTTTGTCTTTACCTGTGCAGGTAATCCCCAGCATTAGAGGAATTGGAGCTGTGAGGGACTTGGAGGTGCCACACGTGTCCTATACGTTCTTGAGGTGCCACACCTCCTCCTGACCCTAGTACAAATGAAAAAATCACTTTAAGGGTACTCAATGTTTTCCCATACGGAACAGTCGAGGTAAGTAATCCTACATTTGGTTCTTTTAAAGTAAATGCTACTCGACTTGAATTACATACTGATAATAGGAATGGTAGCATGAGGAAGGACTTTCAACTCCTGAAACCACCCTCAATGTGCGAATGAGAGGTAAGTCTAGCTTAAGACTATAAACGAGCGCTTCTCGGGAAGCAACCTGAGCACTAACCCCATTAATTTTTACATTTTTATTTTATTCTTTTGTTTTCTTTTCATTTTTACTTCTAGCACCTAACTAAAAACTAACCAAGTGCAGATTTCCATACCACACAACCGTGGCCGTAACCGTGTGGATACTACGGATGTATGTACTGACATCGCAGAGATAGTATGACATAGGACGAAAAATATCTTCAAGCCACGGCGTGCGACGCGGCTGTGGCTGACACTATTTTAGCAACACGGGCGTGGCGACCTGCACATGGGTGTGGGAGAAATGAATGAAGTATAACACGGCCATGGCCGACACTGTTTTAGCAACACAGGCGTGGCGACCTACACATGGACGTGGGGATGTGCCAGACCTGAAATTTCTATTTAAACCACCCCTCTCTCCTTCTTACCTATTTCCCACCCTTCTTCTTCCTTTACAATCCCCTTCTTTTTCATTCCCATTCTTCTTCATTCCCCCTAACTCTAGATCTAATCACATCCATGTCGAAGAAATGAAAAGACCCTAGCACAGTCTCCCTCTGTGAGACTGATCTACATATGTTCATGCTGGCCGCTTCATTAACTCGACAGGAAAAGGACCTTTGAGTCCATTTAACTTTTCTTTTTAGTTTCCCTTCTCCTTTATTTTCCTTTTCTTTATATTCCTTTTACTTAGTTTACTCTATTTTATTTTGTTTTCTTTGATTTAGGTTCTAAAGGCTACTTGGCAATCACCACACCACGACCATAGCCACGACACCACAGCCTTAGAAATCACACTCACCCCGCTAACTATTTAACAATAAGGACTCTGTGGTCCATTAGTCTTTTCCTTTAATTTTATTTTACTTTCTATTTTCTTTCTATTTATCTTTCTTGTCTTTAAATATATATTTAGTATATTTTGAATTATTGTCATCATTTCTTGGCTAATTCTCCACGAGCTTCCCAATTTCTTTATCTAGCATAGAGATTGTCGGCAGGCACCACACCACGACACTCCCAACTCAAGGAAGCCATCCAAATTGAGGAAGTTTCACCTCTCCCTTTCTCTTAAATTTCATATATATCTTTGTACATTGATGGGGATGTACATCTTAAGTGTGGGGGGGAGGGGGAGAATATTTATTTCGAGAAAGTGCCTAACTTTCTGCATTATTTTCAAATCCCTGAATGATATCTTGTCTTTAAGTAATTTTCTCATATTACAAATTAGAATGAAATTTCCTGTGATTCATGATTTTTATTAATATGTTTTTGAATAAGTCATTGATAATTGTGCAGTGATGATTTAAACTTTAGGAGACTAGAGAATCAAGCATGATAAGTCCATTTTCAAAAATTAAAATTTTGTTAGGTTGTCTACCTAAATCTAATTATTTCCTTGAAGTTTGAAATTTACAAGGTTGATATCAAAAACCCATAATTTTTGTAAGATTTTGAGCCTTTTAGAGCATACATTCTTTCGTGCTCACCTTGTGATTATGAGTGTGTCAACATTGAGCTGTTCTTTTAGAACTTGCTTCGATTATACATGTCGAGACCACGTTAATTGATTTGATATACTGAGATGATAAAGGCACTTAGGATTTAACCCACTCACTCCACTAAAAAAAGCTTACCCTCACAATTAACCCCTAGTGAACCCCTTTGATCCTAACAACCCTTTTTATTGACTCACCCACTAATATTAACCCAAAAACCCAGTCTGTATTTGTTATCACCATTCCTCTTGATCACCCTTATATCGAGATTTGATTTGATCAGTTGCCTAACTATAATCTTTAATTCAGTAGTTAAATTCATCTTTTATTATGACTTGATTTGTTCTTTTAAAAAAAAAGAGTATATTCAATATTAGCTCTATTGAGCTTATACGTTTAAATTCCACAGCTTGAGAAGAAGCTCATGTTATTCGTATTTCATGTTTTCAATTGATGTAATTATTCAGGATTAGTTCATTTTTCTAGTTAGGTAAATTGTCAATTCAATATCGATTCTAACCCTCTAATTCAGCCTTTATCTACACCTTTAACCCAAGCCCCATTACAACCCTTTTTAAAGACCTTTTGATTTGTGTATCATCTCATTTTACAGTGGTGGAGATTTGATTTTCAGGCAAGCTTATGGGATTAACTTTTCATGTTCAACTTTTGAGTGCTTGATTTTGAACCTTAAACACTTTGAGTGATTTGAGCGAATCTTTAGTGAGGATGTCAACTCTCATTGGTTTTGAATCAAAGGCGATTATTTAGGTAAGGGGAAACACCTATATTTTCATGCTACAAAAACTATGACTTTGATTGTTTGAATCTTTAGGATCCTTCTATTTAAATTATCAATGTATGAATTATCTTTGAATTATTATGAAACATTATTGATGAATATTATGAATCAAGGAAGTTCATTTTAATTGTGAGTTGAGAATTTGCTTGAGGACAAGCAAATGCTTAAGTGTAGGGGTATTTGATAAACCGTAATATAAACATATTTTAATATCACATTTAGCATACTTTTGGATGATTTATTCCCTGAATTGTGTAATTTGGTGCTCTTAATCCTTTGTTTTCATGTTTTTACTTAGGAGAGCACCAGAGGAGGAAAAGAACGAGAAACGGGCCTAAAACAGAATAAATGGGCCATATCACAAAATCAACACGGCCTGGGCCCAAGACCACACGGCCGTGCCACCTTAATAGACCCGAACACGGCCTGGCCATGATTCACACGGGCGTGTGCCATGGGCGTGTCCCTGCCGTGACAAAGAAGAGTTTCATTTGGATTAGGTACTTAGAAGCAAAGAAAGCCATTCCAAAAGCCTATTTAAACACCCTAGAGGCCAACCTTCAAGGGGGAGTCCAGTAGGCGTCCACTTAGGCTGAAGAGCCAAGCTAGAGAGGCCAGAATTGTGGAATTTACTCAAAGAAAGCCAGTTGATTCATCTCAAGAAGCCAAAGTAAATGGGCCATATCACAAAATTAACACGGCCTGGGCCCAAGATCACACGGCTGTGCCACCTTAATAGACCCGAACACAGCCTGGCCACGATTCACACTGGCGTGTGGCATGGGCGTGTCCCTACCATGACAAAGTAGAGTTTCATTCGGATTAGGGTACTTAGAAGTAAAGAAAGCCATTGCAAAAGCCTATATAAACGCCCTAGAGGCCAACCTTCAAGGGGGAGTCCAGTAGATGTCCACTTAGGCCGAAGAGCCAAGCCAAAGAGGCCTGAATTATGGAATTTACTCGAAGAAAGCCAGTTGATTCATCTCAAGAAGCCGGAATTATACTCAAGACAGAAGATCTTCTCTTCAATTCCTTCAGGGGGTTTTAGGGTTTTTCTTATGTTTTGTTTTATTTTTACTTCTGAGATGTATTTTTTTATTATTATGAGCTAAACCTTCAAATACCTGAGGGGGATGAAACCTAAGACGGATCTTGTTATTATTTTCTGAACTATATGATAAATACTTGATTTGTTCTTAATTATGTGTTCTTAATTCTTGCTTTGATATTTCAGGATATTAATTCAAGTATTGATGTGCTTAGGCAGTGGAGCAAAAGTCCCTGTTGAAGAGTAGATCTAGCATAATTAAACGGAGTTGATCGCAACCCTAGACATAGGATGACGAAAATCTACCGGATTAGGGTCAAACCTAATATGAGAGTCCATAGATCGAGTTAATGCAATCCTAGGGTTTTTAATTAGAAGGAGATTTTAATTAATCAACCTAGGGTTAGACGTTAGTAGCCTCGAGAGAGGTATTAATATAAATTAAGGAATCCTACGGATCAAGTAAAATGAATAAATCGTCTTAATATAAATAACAAGTGAAGTCTAGATGGATTTTTCCTCGAGTATTGTCTTAATCAATAGGTTTTTCCTACAAGTATTTTCCCCAAATTCATTCTCTTTGTCTTTGCATCTTTAGCTTAATAGTTAGTTAATTTTAGATTAATTAATAATTCCTTAATTCTTAGGCTAAATAATAAAAAAAAAGTTAGTATTAGTACTTTTGGTTCCTTTGGGTTAAACAATCCGATCTTGCCACTAAACTATACTACTATTCGATAGGTGCGCATGCCTCAATTGTTGTTACAGTTAGTTTCTAGGCTCGATCATTCTTTTTATAAATTTTTAAGACTCTGACATAACGATCAAAGGTTCAAAAAGCCATAGTCATAGGACATAAGCAAAAGTAATAGTGTAAATTCGATAAAACAACAATAGACAATTTAAAACCTCAAAAACTAGGTCATATTTTCTTTCTAAAACTCATTTTCATTGTCAAAGCAGAAAATAACAATTTTTTCAAGTTTTAGTAGAAACCAAGTTTCATGCGTATTCTTATTAAATACAAATTTATGCAGTTTTTAAAACTTAATATCATGTAATCAACTCATACATATCAGAATGAAAAATCCCTAAAGTAAAGTCTCATGCCACAATCCATAATGAAACTTATTACAATCCCAAAATATCAAGATATTAAAATAAACTTTAATTATTTTAATTTAAAAAGAATTCCGTGGAATTTCTCTAAATGTCGTAATTGAATCCTAACCTCGGGGTTAATTGTAAAATCAGAAAACTAAAGGGGGTGAATTATAAAGCTTAGTGTGAGTCTTAACTCAAGTATTAAGTAGAAATTTAGTATACAAAACAAATAACAATAAACACATACTCATTATTCAAAATATCCAATATTCATGCACATGATCATGAAAATGTAGTTTTTGTAAAACAATTATGCAAATCTTTTTAAAACCCAGCCTAGAAGTTTGGCTCGAATCTGGTGTGTCACATTGAAGTGTTTTTCAAAAATCATGTTCTCGTTGGAAACTCTCTTCTTAATATTTAGAAACTTCTTGCCATTTAAAACTTGTGTAAAGCCTCAACTTGCGTTCGTTTATTTTCGAAACAAGGTTCATTGAAAAAAGTTTTTCACTTTTAAAATGTTATTGATTTCCTTCAATATCTCCTTCAAATGCGGAAGCTTTTTTTTAAAAACGTTGCAGAAATGTGATAACTGAAAACAGTTGTTGTAACGTAGTGTTTTGAAAATAGTAATCATTTTGGAAAATCCGCGATTTACTTCTAATAGATATAAATTAAAATAAAATCAAACCTAAAATTTAAAGTCTGAAAACTTTAAGAGGCCTTATTACAAACCAAACCAAAATAAAGTACTTATGAATAACTTAATAGAAAAACAGAAGCAGTTGTGTGGCCATCTCCGAGTCCCTTGCAGCTCTGATTCGTCTAAGGCTAGGGATTACCTGTACAGTTAAAAATGAGGTGAGTTTATGAAAACTCAGTGTGTAATCCCCTTACTAGAGTAATTGTCAGTATACAGAAACAGAAATCAAAACAGTCTGGGCCAAAGCCCTTTAACACTAACAGTACAGTCCAGTTCAGAGCATATGTGGGCCAACACCCACTATAATATCATTTGGGTCACAGCCCATAACAGAATCAATTGGGCCCAGCCCAAACCAATACAGAACAAGTGGCCCTAAGCCCAATACAATGACAAATCTCATAAACAGATATGCAACAGTATGAGGATGCATCCCACCCCGATCCAACCAACACACCACCCGTACCAACCCTACACTCTTGTAGGGATAAAACCGGAACCACCCAGTCAACACACCAAGCTTAGCACCGATTGCGACACTAAGTCAATAGAACGGCTCGGCGCCGTGTGCAGAACGGCTAAAAGCCATAAATATCGCAGTAATGCTACCAGTTAATAGAACGGCTAAAAGCCATAAACAGAATGGTTATAAACCATAATCAGGATGGCACAGAGCCAAAATTAGGATGACACAAAGCTATCAGTAACTGTAATAAGTTTGGCACACAGCCACTGGTAATTATGATCGACACAGAGTCATCAATATATATGTTAGGCACATAGCCACGGGTAAATATGGATGGCACATAGCCACGGGTAAATACGGATGGCACAAAGCCATAATCAAGATGGCACATAGCCATACTTAGATTGGCATAGAGCCATAATCAGATTACACAGCTTTAACCCATCTGTCGATCCACAGTCTTCCCATGCGACACGTACGACCTTAACAGATCAATACTAGATCTACAGTCGCCTCATATGACCCGTGCTACCCTACAGTCGCCTCATATGACCCGTGCTACCCGTCCTCCGTATCAATGTCCCAACCCCATGCAATATGTCATGTATGCCATGCGCAATCATTACACGTGTATGCAAAATGGCCATGCCCAGTAACAAACATTTAAACATATATTAGCAGCATATCAGTCACACGACCCCAGTCAAGTCAGTTAAAACAGTCATATGGTCACAGTCAAATCATAGCATAAAACAATTATTTACCCATGGGGGCAAAATAGTCATTTTACCCTATAAAGATATTTCAATAATCCTACCCTTCAGGGGTATTTTAGTAATTCTACCCTACAAGGGTATTTCGATAATTTCACAAATTGAGGGTATTCAGTAATTTCACAAATCAAGGGTATTTCGGTAATTTTTCAAATCGAGGGTACTTTAGTAATTTTGCAAATTGAGGGTATTTCGATAATTTTACAAATTGAGGGTATTTCAGTAATTTTGCAAATTGAGGGTATTTCGGTAATCTTGCAAATCGAGGGTATTTCGATAATTTTACAAAATAAGGGTATTTTGATAATTTTATAAGTTGGGGGTATTTTGGTAATTTTGCAAATTGAGCGTATTTCAATAATTTTACAAATCGAAGGTATTTCGGTAATTTCACAAATCGAGGGTATTTCGATAATCTTACAAATCGAGGGTATTTCAGTAATTTTACAAACCGAGGTATTTTGGTAATTTCACAAGTTGGGGTATTTCAGTAATTTTGCAAATTGAGGGTATTTCGATAATTTTACAAACTGAGAGTATTTCAGTAATTTTACAAGTTGGGGTATTTCGGCAATTTTGCAAATTGAGGGTATTTCGATAATTTTACAAATCGAGGGTATTTCGTTAATTTCACAAGTTGGGGGTATTTCAGTAATTTTCGTAAATCAGAGTCTCAGCGACCCAGCAGAAGGTCCACCGTCGCCTCGACCGCCTTAAGTAACCTAGACAGTCACAACGGTGTAAATGGGCCTAAGGCCCATTACTCGGCCCAAGTGGGCCCACAAACTCGGTGACCCAATTAGCCTAGAAATAGCCTCGGCTATACGAACAGCACAGTTCAAACCAATAGAAACCATATAACATACATTTTATTCGTGTGGGGCCCACCAGCCTAGTGGGCCCACACGGCCCATCGAGGCCCATAACAGCCTCTACAGTCCTACGCCTACGATTTGTAGGCTTGAATCACCACACGTGCGATCGCACGCTCGTGTGGTATCGACCGCCGTATTTTGACTTTTTGATTTTTCGACTTTTGCTGATCTATAGTCCAATTAGTGTGGAATACACACTTTCAGCTTTTCAGCCGATCATCAACAGAGCACAAAGTTACACACCTGCTTGTGAACACTCGCGCACTGCCTTCGAGCGCCAACCTAGAATCATTCACAACACATGATTACACGCATATCAACAAAACATAACTAGCCTTAATCAACCAAACCTCATCAGTCAAACCACAGTCACCTACCTTGCTTGAACCAATGGATACTTGCAACTAAACTGTTGATTAAAAGCAATTACCACTTATTCATTAGTATCTACATACGAAACGCGCCACCCATTAACAAAACTCGCATACCCAAAGGCTTGAAACAAAACCCATTGTCCAACCAAGTCTCAAAACAAGAGATAGCGAGAAATGGCATTCGGTTTTAAGCATAACCAAAGAGTGAGGTATCTTAAAACAAAAAAAAAAAGAAATTAAAGAAACAGAGAAAGAGTCGATCATACTTACAATTACCAGAGAACCGTTGTCAAGCCAAAACGAGATGAATAGGTGAGGAGAAAGAGAATCGGTCAAAAAACTATGGCCAGAACTAAAGTAAATAATATAGATGAAAAGAAGAGCAACAATCGGTCAACAGAAAACCCAAGCTACAAGATGTGATATTCGACCAAGAGATTCAAGGTACTTAGGTGTAAGAAAGAAAAGAGTATCCGGCTTAGGATAAGAAAAGGAGAATAATTGATTCAGCAAAGAAAAGAAAGGGAAAAGAAAGGTATAATCTGTTTAGAAATATGAGAGGAGAAAGATAGAGATTCGGCCAACCCAATGGAAAGAAAAGAAAGAAATCAGAAGCCGAAAGAAAGGAAAGATTCGGCAAAATTAAGAAAGGAGAAATTGACCACTCATAAAATACCCAAAATGCAATATTCAGCCACCAGAAAAGAAAACGAGAGAAAAACGGTGCTAAAGGCTACCCTAAAAACACAATTCGCCACATCAAAAGAACTTGAAGAGCACAAAACAAAATGCTAAAAGCCAAACAAAGCAAAACGTAAGCACCTAAAACCTTCTAGCCGAATTTGCACATACCAGCACTCACATTCGGCTACAACTTCTCCCCCTTTTCAAATTCCTTAAATATCTCCATAAATTCCTCCTTGATTTGCTGCATAATCTTCTCCTAACAACTCAAGACCAATTCAAACTTTCTCCCCAGCAGTCTTTAACTCGAATTCCACCACCTCACAGCAAATGAGTAAAATAAATACTCCTTTATGTACAGGGTGACTCGAACCCAAGATCCCTTACTATCATAATGACGCCACAGCCACTAGACAACAAGGCCATCTTGTGTCACATTTTATCCCAAATATTTATAAAGCCTTATTGCCGATATCCAGGTTTATTCAAGAACAACCAAAAATTCTGCACACGCTATGACTTGAACCTCAAACCACATGCATACTCCTAACGCCTCCTTGCCACTAGACCACAAGCTTCTGTCATATTTTAACGAATATTGATAAGGCTTCCAGCTAACGCCAACTTAACTTAAGGGGAAAACTCAATCTTTTGCTAAAGCCTAGATTGGAACTCAAGACCTCCCAAACGCCCCCAATCACCCTTAAAGCACATAGCCTGCATGCCCAACATGAAATTGTAAAATTTTTCTCGCACAACTAAAATCCAATTGCTCCTATGCCCAAGGCCTATTTCTTTAAGGCCAAAAATTTCGAGGCGTTACACTCCAAAATTGAATTCCCTAGAACTCATCCATCCAAACACTCCAAATTTGCAGACAAGTTGCCATGTAGGTTGTGGACGAAGCCACCAATTCTTCCTCCTTACAGTGTCCCACCCCATTCATGTGGTATGGCCAGAATAAACATATATATACATATTTTTCATTTCAAGATACCACTTGTCACATTTGGCATGTTGAAACATGCAAATAAAATTTTTCAAAATATAATATCATGTAGGGCATGTCTTACATGAATTTCACTTATTGTTTTAAGATATCGAAATATCACAATTTATTTTTCATGTAAAATTGATTATGCCATCATATCACATAACACGAGAATGAGAATAACATACTTTTCAAATAGTGAAAATCATAACCACACAACATACTTTTTATAAGCTAGTTGGTTTGGGCCACTTACTTGGTATAATACACATCGATGGGTTTAATCTCCCTTTTTGGAATACTTTATGCATTCATATAAAACACAATATAAATAATAATATTTATTTAAAAACTAGAATTAATGTATATCAATTTTTTTATTTTAGATTAGACCCACACATGATAGTAGATCCAAAGGAAATCACCCCCTAAAGAACACCCACACTTTAAATACTAGAATTAATGTATATCAATTTTTTTTTTATTTTAGATCAGACCCACACATGATAGTAGATCCAAAGCAAATCACCCCCTAAAGAACGCCCACACTTGGATCTAATCGATAGGTCACCTACTTATCAACAAACGTGATTCCTCATTAGGGAGGTTGTTTTTAACGCTTTATAAAATAAGTCAACTTAATAGAACTCTGTAACAGTCTGGTTTAGACCCTAGTCAGAATAGTGGTTTTGGGACCACAAATCCGAGTTAGAAAAATATTTTAATATTATTTTCTATGCCTACAATATGTGAATTTGTATGTGTGAAATTTCTGTGATTTAATTTATCTGTTTGGGTGCTTAATTTGATAAAAGGATTTAATTGTGAAGGATGCTAAATTAGCATGCCATAAGTCAAAAGCACCTAAGTGTCATGTCTTTATAAAGTTGGTGGCCTTATGAAGCAATTAAACCATTAATATGGTTAATGGACATAAATAGCCTTAATGTATATAAGTTTTATATGTTTATTAAAAGGCTAAATAAGTAAATGATTTAATAAGGTTATTATTATTATAACAAAAGATTAAAATGAAGCCATTATCATCATCCATCAACCGAAAATATCAAAGAAAAAGAAAAGAAAAAGAAAGCTAGGGTTCGGCTAAGTCTAAGCTTGATTCAAGGTATGTTTTGCTTCAGTTTTTGATAATTTCTACGTTTTTGTAACCGTTGCTTTGTGTTCTTCAAAAACCATGCTTTTTAGTTTTATGAT
Organism: Gossypium bickii; assembly: GCA_025503065.1. Taxonomy (NCBI): domain Eukaryota; kingdom Viridiplantae; phylum Streptophyta; class Magnoliopsida; order Malvales; family Malvaceae; genus Gossypium; species Gossypium bickii. Next base: position 51,110,427 of record CP106714.1, read on the forward strand.
TTGATGATGATTTTGAAATATGCCATTGATGAATCCATGAGTTTTGTGATGTTAGAAAATGAAATATGGAAGATATGTGATAGATTAACATATTTTATTTTTGGATTTTTGATAAATTTGAGTAATTTGGACTTAATTGAGGAAATAATATTTTCAAGGACTAAATTTTGAAATAAATGAAATGTATGGACTTGTATGATTATAGTGAATATTCGGCTAAGCATGGGTACAAGCAAATTATGTGTATTTTGTGATTTTGTGAAATAGAGGCTAAAATGTCAACATGTGAAAATATGAGGGCTAATTTGTAAATTGACCTAAATATGTGTTTTTGGATTGAATTGAATGATTTGGTGAATAATTGAGTTAAATTTGAATATGTATAGATAAAGAACTGAAGAAAACAGATTTAGATCGCGAAAAGTCGAAAGTGATTGAATAGTCGAATTCGTTCGTTAATCCGAATCCGAGGTAAGTCTATATACAAATAAATATATTTGTATTGATTTATGTATGTATATATGAAATTACATCGTGATGAATGTATATGAGATGACAAATATTTAAAATCCGAGAAAGTATCGACAAATGGTCAATATCCGAAAAGCTCCGTACGAACCTAGGAATAGATAAGATTACATATGTCATGACATAGGTTTCTGATAAGTGATATCATGTAAGACGACGTCTGGGACGTTGGCATTGATTCGAGATTTCGTGTAAGACCACATCTGGGATGTTGGCATCGATATGAGATTTACGTGTAAGACCATGTCTGGGACATTGGCATCGTATTGATTGGTGTAAGACCCTGTCTGGGACAGTGGCATCGATATTTGGTTACATGTAAGACCACGTCTGGGATGTTGGCATTGTACAACTATTTCAAGCACTCTAAGCATCCTATTTGATTCCGAACGGTTCAACGGGAAAATCTGAGAAATGAAAGACTACGTGAAATGTATAAACGAGTCAGGTACGTTTGAAAGGTACAATATGTATGTGTATGAAAGGTAAGTGTATATATGAACTTACCAAAGTGATTATGTGTATATAATTTGATGAGATAATATGTTATATATATTTGAATGTGCTATGAGCATAAGTGATATTTTGAGATGTGATATGTTGGCAATTATGGCTAAACAAATGAGCTAAGGATCATGTTATGAAATTGCAAATGAGAAATATTAATGACATTGCATAGTATGATTACATGCATTTTATGTTAATTTTATTTGTATATGGCTTACTAAGCTTTTGAAAGCTTACTCTCTGTGTGTGTTGCTTTGTTTTATAGATCGTTGAAGCTACGAAAGGCTCGGGAATCGTCAAGGATCATCACCACACTATCAAACTCTACTTTGGTACTTTTGAATGTGTATATAGTTAAATATGGCATGTATAGGCTAGTTATTTTGGAATATGTTTGAGATATGTACATAGCCATGTGATATGGCTAGATAAATGGTTGTGTTATGAATGAATAGTCAAGTTATATGATGCCTAGTTTGGTATGGTTGGTTAGTGAACGAAATGGTCAAGGAAATGGTAAGCTTATTGATGCAATGTTGGTATATCATTGATGAGAAGATATCTTGTTATTGTGGTAGGTTGTGGATGAATCATGTATGGAAATTCATGAGAATTAGTTGGGCTAATTGGCATATATGATGTGGGGTTGTAAAGTTCTTGAATGAGTAGAATAGATGATCAATTTGATATGTTTTTGGTTGCCAATGGTGTTTGGAATAATGCTTGTATATGCTTGTAGGAATGACCCAAAGTGTGGATGGCATTTTGGCCTTGCAAATGGCCTATAATTGTCCACACAGTTGAGCACACGGGCGTGTGGCTCAACCGTGTCTCTCGTGATTATATTATAAAACAAGTTAGACTCGACCACGGGTTGGACACACGGGCGTGTGACTGGCCGTGTGGTGCAAGTCAGTAGCGACCACGGGTGAGGCATACGGGCGTGTCCACGGCCGTGTGGACAAGTCAGTATGTATGCCCTATTTTGACATGGCTTAGACACACGAGCATGTCTGAGGCCGTGGGAGGCTCACGGCTTGGCCACACTAGCGTGTGACCTCTGTAACTTAGAAAAAAATTTTAAAATTTTGAGAATTTCTATATGTGTTTGGTTTAGTCCCGGTCCTATTCTAAAGCATGTTAAAGGTCTCAAAGACCTGATTAATGGACACTTTGATGTGGTTTGTCAGATTAAGTTATGAAATATTTGTGAAAGTTTTTGATTGTCTAGTAATGCCTTTTAACCCTAAACCAGTGATGGTTACGGGTTAGGGGTGTTACAAACTCCCATCAGCACTTGCTCTTATATAAATCTATAACACCTCTTACCCGTATTCAACGCTAGAACAGGGCTCGAGGCATTACCGGACTTACAACACAAGCATTCACACAATTCTGAGTCATAAATTTGCGTCCAAAATTAAAACCATTCATATTCAATCATAAAGTACCATATATGAGCCTATGAGGCCCAAAACATGCTTTGGAGGTGGTTTGGGACTAAACCGAGAACTCAGGAAACTTTTACAAAAGTTAAGCATTTTTTTGTTAGAAGCAAGGCTCATACGCCCGTATGACCCTGGGGACATGCCCGTGCTTCAGACCGTGTTCAAATTAGGGTGCTCTCTAACTTGTGCCACACGGCTGTGCCACATGCCTGTGTGCTAGGTCGTGTAGCACACACGGCTGAGACACACGCCCGTGTGCTCAATTCTGTACATTCTGTGTTCTCAAAATTAAGGTGCTGGGGACACATGGCCGGAACACATGCCCATGGGGTAGACCATGTGTCACACATGGCCTAGACACACGCCTGTATGTCTACCTGTGTGGACAAAATAAAGGCTATTTACCAAGCCATTTGCCACCCTTGTTCACACATACACTTACACCAATTCAAGACATAACATACTTAGACAACCAAAACATCCACAATTATGACCAACACAATATCAACATCTATCATACTCATAACAATTATTAAGCCACAATTGACTACTTTCAAGATACCTAATTGTGCACCACTTTGTCGTCTCATCAATAAACCACATTGCCCAACATTTCACATTCATGTCATAAATCACATTTCTATCATTCACCAAGTATACCATGACCATATCACCAAAGACATTTGCACATATATATCTATACTTAGGGTTACAGCCATGATAGCCAAAATAAGCCAATCTACAAGGCAAAATACCAAAACAAGCCTTTGGCAATTACAAGCCAACACATTGGCTACAATCATAATGACATCTATAACAAAATGACCAAGTCCCTATACATGCCATAAACTCAAAATACTTGAATTCATCAATACCCAAAGTGATAGCTTGATAGTGTGATAGGATCTTCACCGATCTCCAATCCAAGCTAGCTTAATGACACTATAAAACATAGGAAAGGAAGGGGGTAAGCTATATAGCTTAGTAAGCTCGTATGATAATAACTCATCTCATCAAATAAACACATTTTAAGCCATTGTAAATACTATAATATAACTTGTATAATTCCACCTTTATGCCATGTATTTATTCATTTCAATGCTTACATGGTTTGTATACTTCTTATCGATTCATTCACATTTACATAAGTATAAGCAAATAGAAATAATCTATATTCAATTCAATAGACATCACATTTATGAATACTCAATTGAACAATATGAATTCTCATAATTTTCCACTTACGCATCATATGAATTTCACTTTTTAACACTTACTTATCGATTTCTATCACGAGTACCTTGACCGAGTCATACCATCACTTGTAACCACATTTCGTCAACTTTTCCCGTTGAACCATTTGGAATACTAAAGGATATTCAGAAATCTCATACACACAATACCGTACCAATGCCATATCCCAGATATGGTCTTACATGTAATCTTGTAACTGTAACACCCTAAACTCGGCCTAGACGTTATGGCTGAATCTACGGTATCACATTGAAGTGTTTTTCGAAAACATAGTTTCTTTGGAAAATCCATTCTGTTATTAAATCTCGTTTATGATTTTAACGAAAAATTTTAGGGTATCTTTTTCTTTTAAAACTCAAGTTGGTTTTAGTAGAACGTTGATCATATTAGTTTGTTACTATACTTTAAAACAATGTTTGATGCAGAAGCTTTTATAGTATGTTACAAAAACGTGGTGTTTTGAAAAACAATTATCTTTTGAAAAATCACGTCCTACTAGTACTCAAATGTGAATTGAAATAAGTAAAATCCCCAAATTAAAAGTTAAAATCTAAAGAGGCCTTATTACAAAAAAATACCCAAATTAAATTTATTGGAAATAAAACTCAAATATAAAAATAGGTGCGGTTGTGTGGCCACTCCGAATCCATTTAGCACCGATCCGCCTGAGACTGGGGATTACCTGTACAGATAAACAGAGGTGTGAGTTTGAGAAAACTCAGTGTGTAACCCCATATAAGCAAAATGGCCAATTAGGCCGTAGGCAAGTACAGTATGGGCCTAAGCCCAAATCAATAACAGTTCAGATTAGTTAGGCCTTAGCCCATTTTAGTATCAGTATCAGTGTGGGCCTTAGCCCATAATAGTATCAATAGCAGTGTGGGCCTTAGCCCATTTCAGTGGCAGTAACAGTTCAAGCATGCAATCAGAAATCCTACCCAACCAGCCTCTACACTCCACTCCGTCCAGCCCTACACTCCATGTGGGGATAAAATCAACTCACCCATCCTTACACTCTAAAAATTAACACCGGTTGTGGCACTAAACAGTATTTGCAGCAAAGCTACCAGTATAGTACACTTCCTCCAATCATAATAATCCTATCGCATGCAACATATATGTCGTGGCATGCTTATATACAGTCATACATAACATAAGGTATACAGTCGTTTTATATCATAGGGGCATAACCGTCATTTCATATCATAGGGGCATAATAGTCATTTCACATCAGTCTGGGGTCTAGGTAAACTTACCGACCCATTAGTAGGTCCACAGTCCTCTCGGGCAACCCGTGTAACCTTAACAGTTAAATAGTGAAAATGGGTCCAAGGCCCATAATTGGTCCCGGTCATGAAAATCAAATAGTTTGGCTCAATTTCCTCCACATGCCCGTGCGGTTTACTCGTGTGAGGCCCACGGGCCTGTTGGGCCCACACGGCCCATTTCGGCCCAACATGGCCCAAAACTGCTCAAGACCATGAAATTGTTCATGGTGGCCTCAACAGTCGAACGCCCACATTTTACACGTTTCGATTACCACATGAGCGAGTGCACACTCGTGTAGTGCCAATGGTCATATTTTTCGTGTAACGCCCCGAATTTTTGTGACTAGATGAATTGGGCTTTGGACTTTGGGTCTAAGAAAATTTTTAAATAAGTGAGAAAATGACAATTGGCATGTAGGCTTTGAGAGTTAATGAATTTGGAGTGTCTAGAGGTGTTGGAGATGTCCTGGGATCAAGTAAGGGTATAAGAAAAAATTTTGTTTTAGCCCAAGGGAACTGTGACTTCAGTTAGTAGGCCTTTTCAATAAACGAAGAAGAAAAATGACACAAAAGAGTTTGTGGTGTAGTGGTAAAGTGACGCCACTTAGGGAGCAAGGAGGTGGCGTCATTAGCAAGCAAAGGAGTCCAAGGTTCGAGTAGTGTCATGGTATTTTATTGGGGTATTTATTTTACAGATTGGACAACCAGAGTTTATGTTGGATTTGAACTCTAGCTTTGGAGAGTTTGAATTGGTCTTGTGAGATGGTTGTGGAGGAAATCAGGGAGGGATAAGAGGAGCTTATCTTAGAGAAAATTTAGGATGAGATTGAGGAGTTATTAGGGATAAAAGTTAGGAGCTGAGAAGTGTGAAGAGTTGGTGCCGTTTTGGGAAATGGAAAGTGTATAAATTCAGCTTAGGAGGGTAAATGAGTGCCGTTTTTGGGTCTTTTAGGGGGTATTACGAATTTTCATGGTAGCTTTCGGCATTTAGAGAGTTTTGCAAATAGGTCGGTCTTTCTTTTCTTTACTGAATATCCTGTAGTCACCCTCACACAAGCACATATGATCTTTTTCTTTTCTTCTTGTTACCTTTTTGAAACCCTCTAAAGCCGAATAATTCCACCCTCCCTTTGCCGAAATTCTTTTTGTGCCATCACTATTTCTTTAACTTAGCCGATTCTTGTGTAAGTACTTTACACATTCAATTGATCTTGCTAGAACCGACTCTCCTCTCCCTCACTCTCTCTAAATTGATTTTGGTAGGGGATTGATATCGAATCTCTGTTTTTCAGATCTCTGCCGAATTACTCTTTATGCGTTTCGGGATTTGGGTAAGTATTCTTCACTTTTGGTTTTGAAGGTTGGTCAAATGGTCGTAAGCAATGTAAGGGTGACTTAAGACGGATATAAGTCACTTATGGTTCAGTTTTTAATAATTAAGATTAATGTAGATTTAGGAAGTACTCGATCGAGGAAAAGCTATTAAGGCTTGGTGTTTAAAGTAAGGTTAAAGTGAGACTTCGGCTTTTGGTAAAGTATTCGATAGGTATATGTGATTAATCATTGAGTGACATTGTTTGTAGGATTGTGGCTAAGGAGATTGTAGTGCATTTTGTTATCAGGTGTGTACATACACTATACACATACAATGGATTGGGAAATCTCGAAATCCCGAAAGTTTGGCTTCGGTAATCTTGCGAGTGTGCGAATACTCATATGAGGGAAGTGAAATCGATAACAGAGACCCTATGAGCAATCTCATGAACTTGGGTCGTGTTTTGGCCAATCGGGCTAGAATGGGCAAAATGGACTGATGGACAGAGACCCCATGAGCGATCTCATGAACTTGGGTCGTGTTTTGGCCAATCGGGCTAGAATGGGCAAAATGGACTGATGGGCCGTAGGCTCAAAATAGGCGAATTTGATGATTTGGTAATAAATGATGAGCTAGTCATGTTGGTTACATAGCTTGGAAGTGATTTGGGCCAGATGGGCCATATGAATGTGATTTGGGCTAGATGGGCCATACGAATGTGATTGGGCCAGACGGGCCATATGAATGTGATTTGGGCGTAATGGGCCACATGAATGTGATTTGGGCCTAACGGGCCATACGAATGAGATTGGTCCTGGTGGGCCATATGAATGTATGTGAACTTGTTTGGGCTCTGTAAGGGGTCTTGGGCTTAGTATTTGGTAAATTGCTTAACCTTACATAAAACTTTAATATTTTATTAAATGCGACTGTGAACAAGTCATAAGGTTTAAGTGGCATATGCATGTCTAGGATTGGATCTAGAGAGAGCTTGGTACTTAAGCGGTCTTAATGACTCACCTCCTCTTGTTTGGAATCCTACATGGTGCGTAGTGTCTGTTCACTTAGCCGCGAGGACTTGTTGACGGGCCAAGGTTCGTTGTTAAGACCAATATTATTATGAATTACTAAAATACCCCTGAATTACATAATTACCGAAAAACTCTTTATTTGTGAAATGACTAAAATACCCCTATGTGTTGATTGTAAGATTAATGGATGTTACATGTACATTTGCTGCATTTATATGATATTCTGTTTAGGATGCATATGGGTGGGAATTATGGAACAGAGGAAGTATATGAGGATCGCATGGTTGCTTGACAACTGTGGATCCACCGATGGCTTTTTAAGCCTATTATATGATTAGTAGCTTTGCTGCAATGTTCGGTAGTACCGCAACCGGGCTACCCTTGAAGTGTATCGGATGGGTGGGTGGATTTAGAAATCCCCACAGAAGTGTTTCGGTGGGACGGAGACAAAGTGTACCGGATGGGTTATTTGGGGAGGGTTTGCACAGCATTGCATGTATGATATTGTTATGTTAATAATATGATATGTATGCTATTTGTTTGACGAGGTTCGTAGACACTAAGTTTTCGAAAATTCACTCCCTCTTTTATTTTTCTCAGGTGATCCTCAATAGATGGTTCGACGGATGGAGGGACTCAGAGGTGGCCAACTAGCAAGACGATTAGACTTGTTTTTCTTAATATCTAAATTCTAGATTTTAAGTTATTTATTTTAAGTTATTTTATTTCGGATTATAATAAGGTTTTCCCTCTAGTTATTATTCCATTACTTCAACTATGCCTTGAAATTTTGAAACAGAACCTGGATTTATTTCTTTTAAGCATATTTCAAGTTTTTTGAAAATAATGGTGTTTTAAGAACGAGCTTCCGTTATCAAAGAAAATTTTTACATAGTAACAAGGAAATGATTTTTGGCTATACCTTGTTTTGAAAGCAAAATGGATTTTAAGGGTTTTCAATGAAAACAAGGTTTTCGCAAAAACACTTCAATGTGACACGCTAGATTCAGGCCTAACTTCTAGGCCGAGTTTGGGTGTTACATTTAGTGGTATCAGAGGCCGATTGAAAAGCTCGGGCTGTGAAATGGGCCTTATTTGTAACGCCCCAAATTTTGGGCTTAGAGGAATTGGGCTTTGGGCTTTGGGTGTCATAAAATTTTTAAGTGAGCAAGAAAATGACAAATGACATGATGGCTTTACGGGTTTAATGAATTTGGAGTGTCTAGGTGTGTTGGAGAAGCTCTGGTTCGAGTTTTGTGGTGGAGGATTCTTAATTTAATTAATTAAGAAATCAGGGTTGTGGGTATTGGGCTTTTAAACAAAAATAAGTGAAAAATAGCACAAAGAAGCCTACGGTGAAGTGGCTAAGTGACGCCACTAGGATGTAGGGAGGTGGCAACATATGCATGCAGGGAGGTTTGGGGTTCGAGTGCTAGCTTAGTTTTATTTTGGAGTTTAATTTTAGGCTTCTAGAAGGCTGGAAGTGGTGTGTTGAGGGACTCTAAGGAGAAGTCATCAGTAAAGAGAATTTAGGAGAAGGGTAAGGGAGATATCATGGAGAAAAATTAGGAGATGAGCAGTGGATGAAGTGGTGCCGAATTGGAATTTAGAGGTGGCTAAGTTTCGGCTATAGGTTATATAAATGTGTGTGTACCGAATATGGGGTCCTAGGTAATGCCGAATTTTCCATTCTTTTTCTTTTCTTTACCGAAACCTTATTTTTCCACAACCAAAAATACCTTGCCTTGTTGCCGATTCCACAACAGAGAAAAAGCACACAGAGTAAGCTTTCCAAAAGCTTAGTAAGCCATATACAAATAAACTTAACTTAAAATGCACATATCATATTTATACAATAACAATAATGGTTCTCATAGCATATACATTTCACATAGAGTTTGGCTCAATTGTTTAGCCATAATTTATCACATACTTCAACTCATTACCACATATGCACATAGTTCATCTAAGCATAACTTCACATATCATCTCATCATTCCATTGCACATATTCATTTTAGTAAGTTCATATAAATACTTACCTCTCATACACACCTTGATTACTTATTAAACGTACCTGGAATAGATTTATGATCCACATAACCTTTCGTATCACAGACTTACCCGTTGAACCGTTCGGAATCTAATAGGATGCTTAGAAAAGTTAGAATAGTCGTACAATGCCAACGTCCCAGAAGAGGTCTTACATGTACTTAGATATCATTTCCACTGTCCCAGACAGGATCTTACATGAATCAATACGATGCGAACGTCCCAGACGTGGTCTTACATGAAATTTTGAATCAATGCGAACGTCCCAGACGTGGTCTTACATGATATATCAGAATAGATACCTATTTCATGACATAGCTATTCCTATCTATTCCTAGGTTCGTACAAGACTTCTCGAACATTTCCACTATGTTGTTCTTATCTCAAAATTCACGTACACATCATTTCATAAACATTCATCTTTATCAATATTTATATGTACATACACAATTCAATACAAATACGTTTATTTGCATACTAACTTACCTCGGATTCGATTTAACGAAAATGGAAACGGCTACTCGATTACTCTCACGTTCCCACGGTCTAAGTCTGTTTTCCTCGATTCTTGATCTTGAATTGAGCTCAGAAATGGCCGAATGCCCTAACTCTTTCTTATTTTCTTTTTCTTTTCTTTGTTTCGGTCATAGTAGAAAGATGAACATAAGGATAATGGTTTTTTAATGCCTTTGTTTTATTATAATATCTTATAATATATAATATTAACTTAACTTATAAAATAAACGTATAAAAGCATAATATATGTATATGCATGTTGCCGTCCACTAACCATGGTAGTGGCTTAATTGCCACATAAGTCGTCACACTTATAAAGACATAACAAATAAGCATTTTTTCATAAAACATGCAAATTTGCATTTCAATGCAATTCAATCCTTTTTATCAAATTAAACACACAGACGAACATATTAATTTATGAAACCTTACCACATGCTTAATAACATATCAAAGGTACAGAAAATAATAATAAAATATTATTCAGACTCGAATTTGTGGTCCCGAAAATACTGTTCCGACTAGGGTATAAACCAGACTATTACAATTCTCCCTCCTTAGGGATTTTCGTCCCCAAAAATCTTACCATTAAACAGATTCGGATATTGCTGTCTCATTGAATCTTCAGGCTCCCACGTAGCCTCTTCTATTCCGTGTTGATGCCACAATACTTTAACTAACAGAATTCTTTTATTTCTCAATTCTTTCACTTCACGAGCTAAGATACGGATCGGTTCTTCTTCGTAAGTCATATCAGATCAGATTTAAATTTCTGACAGAGCAACTACATGTGACGGATTAGATCGATATCTACGGAGCATCGATACATGGAATACATTATGTATCTTTTCTAACTCAGAGGGCAACCGTAATTTATATGCAATAGGCCCAACACATTCAATAATTTCATACGGTTCGATGAACCTCGGACTTAACTTGCCTTTACGTCCGAATCGGAGCACTTTCTTCCACGGAGACACTTTTAGAAATACTTTGTCATCGATTTCAAATTCAATATCTTTTCTTTTCAAGTCCGCATAAGACTTCTGATGATTAGATGCTGATTTCAGGCTATCACAGATTACTTTCACTTTCTGTTCAGTGTCTTTTATCAAATCAACCCCGTGTAGCTTGTTTTCACTGAGCTTGGCCCAATACAGAGGTGTACGACACTTACGTTCGTACAAAGCTTCATAAGGTGCCATTTTGATGCTTGACTAAAAACTATTATTATAAGCAAATTCAATCAAGGGTAAGTACTGTTCCCACGTACCGTTAAACTCAAGAACACAACATCTCAGCATATCCTCAAGAGTCTGAATGATCTACTCGGATTGACCATCCGTTTGCGGATGAAAAGCGATACTGAAATGCAATTTCATGCCTAAAGCTTCGTGTAATTTCCTTCAGAATCGTGATGTAATCCTCGGATCTCTGTCTGACATAATGGATAGTGGCACCCCATGCAATCTCACAATCTCAGAAATGTAAAGCTTTGCTAATCTATAAAGTGAATAGTCAGATCGTACCGGAATAAAATGGGCAGATTTTGTTAATCTATCAACCACAACCCAAAGCGCATCTTTCTTTCTCGGAGTCAGAGGCAATCCAGAAACAAAGTCCATCGTTACTCTATCCCATTTCCACTCGGGAACCAGAATCGGTTGTAACAACCCAGACGGAACCTGATGTCAGCTTTGACTTGCTGACAAACTAAACATTTTGACACAAAATCAGATATGTCTCGTTTCATTCCAGACCACCAATAATGTTTTAAATCATGATACATCTTTGTACTTTTCGGATGAACATATAAACAACTGTTATGAGCTTCACTCAGAATCAACAATAATAACTCAGAATTTCTCAGAACACAGATATGATCTCTAAATCTCAAGCAATCATCAACGACTTTAAATTTAGAATCAGAATTCAAATCACACTGAGCTCGTTTCGCTATTATTTCATTATCAAATTTTTAAGCATCGCATATTTGCTGTAAAAAACAACGGTTTCGCTTTCAATTTAGCTATCACTAAACTATCATCAGACAGATCTAATTGAGCATTCATGGCACAAAGTGCAAACAATGGTTTCCTACTCAGTGCATTGGCAACAACATTTGCTTTACCCAGATGATAATCTATCACAAGCTCGTAGTCTTTCAACAGCTCTAGCCATCTTCTCTGTCGCAGATTCAAATCTTTTTGAGTCATCAGATACTTTAAACTTTTTTGATCCGTAAATACGTGACATTTCTCACCAAAAAGATAATGGCGCCAAATCTTTAATGCGAACACAATCGCAGCTAACTCAAGATCGTGTGTCGGGTAGTTCTTCTCATGAGGCTTCAATTGTCTCGAGGCATAAGCTATTACTTTGCCTTCTTGCATCAAAACACATCCCAGACCATTTAACAAAGCATCACTACATATTACAAATTCTATGCCCATTTCTGGCTATGTCAAGACTGGAGCTTCAGTTAACAGCATTTTCAACTGATTGAAACTTTTCTGACATTTATCAGACCATTCAAATCTCACATCTTTCTGAAGCAATCTGGTTAACGGAGTAGCTATCACTAAAAATCCTTTTACAAACCGACGATAATAGCCAGCTAGTCCCAAAAAACTACGGACTTTGGACACATTCTGCGGAGGTTTCCAATCCAGAATAGTAGAAATCTTGCTTGGATTAACTCGTATTCCAGAGGCTGATACAATGTTACCCAGAAAACTGACTTCACGTAACCAAAATTCACATTTACTAAATTTCGCATACAATTGATTTTCTCGCAAAGTTTGCAACACAATTCTTAGATGTTCAGCATGCTCGTTTTCATCACGTGAATGGATCAAAATATTGTCTATAAACACAACAACAAATCGATCGAGGTATGGTTTGAAAATTCTGTTCATGAGATCCATAAAAACAGCAGGAGCATTCGTTAGTCCAAAAGGCATAACTAAAAACTCATAATGCTCGTACCTCGTTCTGAAAGCCGTTTTTGGAATGTCTGAATCTTTCACTCTCATCTCATAATATCCTGATCTCAGATCTATCTTTGAAAACACAGTAGCTCCTTTTAACTGATCAAATAAATCATCAATCCTGGACAACGAATATTTGTTCTTTATGGTCACTTTGTTCAACTGACGGTAGTCAATGCACATTCTCATTGTGCCATCTTTCTTTTTCACAAACAGAACTGGAGGACCCCACGGTGAAAAACTCGACCTGGCGAAACCTCTGTTAGTTAACTCTTGCAACTGCAACTTTAACTCTTTCTATATCAAATTGATTTATATCAGATATCGTACACACAATGCCCACCATAAAATTGAAGCTTATATTATTTCGCACACACAGTGCTAATTATCTCGGTTACATATCTAAACACGCACACTTAGTGCCACGTAACGTTGAGCTCTCACATAGTATTCATGATTCATTTATACCGTTCCATTCATTTCAAACATTAAGCATAACTAAAATATAATACATGTATTATGTCCGAACTTACCTCGGACGTCGAACTATCGAAATGGTCAATTAATCAAGCACTTTATCTTTACCTCGATCTCGATTCGAACCTCTCCTCTCTTGGTCTAAACACATTCAAATTCAGTCTATTCAATTTCCAAATCATTCATTTTAGTCCAAACACATATTTTAGGGCATTTTACAAAATAGCCCTCACATTTTCACATTTCGACACTTTAGTCCCTATTTCACAAAATCATCAAATTCACATAATTTTCTTGTACCCATGCCTAACCGAATTCTTACTATGCTCATACAAGCCACACATTTCATTCATTTCACATTTTAGTCCCTCAAATTGTTATTTTCACAATTTAGCCCTAATTAGCCAAATTCATCAAACATTCAAGAAAAAAACATGTTCATTAAACACATATCTTTCATTTAGCACCAACACTAATCACAAAGTCCACCATTTCATCAATGACACATTTCATAAACATCATCAATTCACAAAATTTAAGCATGGGTTTTGTAGAGCACAAAGCAATGATTACAAAAACGTAGAAATTATCAAAAACCGATCAAAAATACATACCCAAATTAAGCATGAACCATGGCTGAATACCTAGCTTTCTTATTTCTTTCTCTTTTCTTTTTGTTTCGGTGCAAACAAAGATGATAAAAACATGGCTTTTGATATTTTTTTTGTTTCATTATAAAATACTATTATTTTAACATTTATAATTAATATGTATATAAACTATATATATTAATCATGATGCCTCCCACTATCATTATTTTTGGGCTATTTACACCATAAAACCTCCAAATTATAAAGACAATAACTTTTAAGTACTTATAAATCAGCACACAACATTTTACACTTTATTCCATTAAGTCCTTTTTCATAAATCAGCACACAGTCGATAAAATTATCACATAGAATTTTCACACAGGCTATATCACATACTATTCACACAGAAAATATCATTAAAATATTTTTACGACCTCGGATTTGTGGTCTCGAAACCACTTTTTTGACCAGGGTCTAAACCGGGCTGTTACAACTCTCCCCCCTTAGAGATTTTTGTCCCCGAAAATCTTACCAGTGAATAATTGTGGATGTTGCTCTCTCATAACATTCTCAAGCTCCCACATAGCCTCTTCAATTCCATGTTTGTGCCATAATACTTTCACTAAAGAAATTTTCTTATTTCTACTCTTTGGTCTCTCGTGCCAAGATTCAGATTGGTTCTTCCCTATACGACAAATCTGTCTGTATTTCAACCTTAGTAGGAACAATCACATGAGACGGGTCTGATCTATACCGTCTTAACATCGACACATGAAACACGTTATGAATCTTTTCTAACTCAGAGAGTAATCTCAATCGATAAGCAACCGGCCCAACTCGTTCAATAACCTCATACGGTCTGATGAACCTCGGGCTCAGCTTGCCCTTTCGGCCAAATCGAAGTATTTTCTTCCACGGAGACACTTTCAGAAACACTTTATCACCAATTCCGAATTCAATATCCTTTCGTTTCAAATTTGCATAAGACTTCTGACGATCTGAGGCTGCTTTCAAATTGTCATGAATTACCTTCACTTTCTATTCAGTCTCTTGTATCAGATCAACCCCGTGAATCTTATTCTTACTCAGCTCAGTCCAATACAATGGAGTTTGACACTTTCGGCCGTAAAGAGCCTCATATGGTGCCATTTTAATGCTAGATTGAAAACTATTGTTATACGCAAACTCAATCAATGATAAATGTTTTTCCCACGTACTTTCAAATTCAAGTATGCAACATCTTAGCATGTCTTCGAGGATCTGAATGATTCGCTCGGATTGACCATTCGTTTGCGGATGAAAAGTAGTACTGAAATACAACTTCGTGCCTAAAGCATCTTGAAATTTCTTCCAAAATCGCGAGGTAAATCTCGGATCTTTGTCAGACACTATAGATAAAGGTACTCTGTGCAATCTCACAATCTCATCAATATACAGTTTAGCTAACTTATCTAAAGAATAATCAGTTCTTATTGGAACGAAATGAGCTGATTTCGTCAATCTGTCCACTATCACCCAGATTGCATCTTTCTTATTCGGAGATAAGGGTAAACCCGACACAAAGTCCATCGTGATTCTCTCCCATTTCCACTCAGGAATCATAATCGGTTGTAACAAACCAGACAGAACTTGATGTTCAACTTTGACTTGCTGACGAACTAAACATTTCGACACAAAGTCGAAAATGTCTCTTTTCATACCGTGCCACCAATAGAACTATTTCAGATCATTATACATTTTAATACTCCCCGAATGAACAGTTAAATGACTATGGTGAGCTTCATTCAAAATCATCGAGATTAATTCTAAATTTCTCAGAACACAAATCCGATCTCTAAATCTCAAACAATCATCACTACCAACTCGAAATTCTGATTCAGCATTCAATTCACATTGAGTTCGTTTAGCCGTCATTTCAATATCATTTTTCTAAGCATCACAAATCTGCTGTACAAACATCAGCTTCACTTTCAATTCAGCTACCATCGCACTATCATCACACAGATCTATCTGATTACTCATAGCTTGCAAAGCATATAACGATTTTCAACTCAAAGCATCATCTACAACATTAGCCTTACCCGGGTGGTAATCTATCACCAGTTCGTAGTCTTTCAATAATTCTAACCATCTTCTCTGTCGTAAATTTATGTCTTTCTGAGTCATCAAATACTTTAAACTCTTATGATTAGTATAAATATGACATTTCTCACCAAATAAGTAGTGATGCCAAATCTTTAACGCAAACACAATCGCAGCTAACTCAAGGTCATGCGTCGGATAATTCTTTTCGTGCAGCTTTAACTGTCTCGAGGCATAAGCAATGACTTTCCCTTCTTGCATCAGCACACAACCCAAACCATTCAATGATGCATCACTGTAAACTATGAACTCTTTGCCTAATTCAGGTTGAATCAAAACTGGTGCTTCCGTTAACAACACTTTCAACTGCTCAAAACTCTGTTGGCACTTTTCTGACCACTCGAATCTAACATATTTCTGTAACAACTTTGTCAGCAGAGTCGCAATCATAGAGAAACCTTTTACAAACCGCCTATATATCCTGTTAATCCCAGAAAACTACAGACTTCAGACACAATTCTCAGAGGCTTCCACTCCAAAATAGCAGAGATTTTACTAGGATCAACTCTTATTCCCGCAGCTGATACAATATGTCCCAGAAACCCAACCTCACTGATCGTTGTGATCAGAGTCTTAAAAGATTTTACTCGGATCAACTCTTATTCCCACAGCTGATACAATATGTCCCAGAAACCCAACCTCACTGATCGCTGTGATCAGAGTCCTAAAATTTATAAAGAGAATGATTAAACCTGGAAACTAACTCTAACAATGATTTAAAGGCAACTGTACCTATCGAACAGTAGTATAGCTTAGGCAAGACAGGATTATCGAACCCAAAGGAACTAAAAGTACTAATACTAACTTTTTTTTATTATTTAACCTAAAATAAAGTGAAGTTGATTTAATCTAAAACTAACGAATAACTAAGCTAAAGACACAAAGACAAAAAGAATGAATTGGGAAAATAACTTTAGGAAAAACTCAGTTGATTAAGACGATACCCTCAGGAAGAATCCACCTAGACTTCACTTGTTATTAAACCCTAAACCATATGATTTATTTACTTAGTTTGATCCGTAAGACTCTCTAACGTATATTAAACCCTCTCTCGAGGCGAATAATGTCTAACGCTAGGTTAATTAGTGGAACTCTCGTTCTCTTATAATAACCCCTTAGAATAGCAGTAAATCAATCTATGGACTCCCGTATTAGGTTTCACCCTAATCCGGCAAAATTTCGTCACCCTATCTCTAGACGTACGACCAACTCCGCTTAACTATGCTAGATCTACTCTTAGGCAGGGTCTACTCCTCCTCCACCTAAGCACATCAAATCTAGATTAAGCATGCATAATTAAGAACAAACGAAGTATTTATCATATAATTTAGAAAATAATAACAAGATCCATCATAGGTTTCATCCCCTTCAGGTATTTGAAGGGTTTAGTTCATAACAAAATAAGAAAACATCTCAAGAGAAAAGATAAAACAAAACATAAGAAATCCCTAAAATTCCCTAAAGGAATTGAAGGAGAAATCCTTCGTCTTGAGTAGAACTTCGACTTCTTGAGATGGATCAACTGGCTTCCTTCGAGTGATTCCCACAACTCTGACCTTTTCGGCTTGATTCCTTGGCCTAGCTAACCGCCCCCTTTTCAGCTGGTACCTAGGGGGTTTATATAGGCTTTTGAAATATGTTTCTTTCTCCCTAAGTATCCAAATCCGAGTGAAATTGCTCTTTCTAGCGTCAGGGCTACGGCCATGACACACGCCCGTGTGGATCGAGTCAGGCCGTGCTCGGATTCTATAATGAGACACGGCCGTGTGAATCAGGAGAAGGCTGTGTTCTAGATGACTGGCGTGGCACAGCTGTGTGGTCTTGGGCTCAGGCCGTGTCGATTTCGAGATACGGCCCATTTACTCTATTTTAGGCCCGTTTTATGTTCTTTTCATCCTCGGGTGCTTTCCTGGGTATAATATATGAAAAGAAAGGATTAAGAACACCTTTTTATATAAATCAAGGGATAAATCATCCAAAAGTAAGCTAAATGTGGGATTAAAATATGTTACAATTACGGTTTATAAAATACCCCCACACTTAAGCTTTTGCTTGTCCTCAAGCAAAATTCTCATCTTACAATTAAAACTAACTTTCCATAATTCATAATTCCTATCAACAATGTCTTATCATAATTCATAGATAATTCATACATGGATAATTCAACTCAAAGAGTCCTAAAGATTCAAACAAGATAAGTCATACATTTGTAGCACGAAAACGTAGGTGTCTTCCCTTATCTAAATAATTACCTTTAATTCAAAATCGACAAGGATTGACACCTTCTCAAAAGATTCACTCAAGTCACTCAAAGTGTTTTAAGGTTCAAAATTATGCACTCAATAAGTCGAACCTAAAAAGTTAATCCTATAGGCCTGCCTGAAAATCAAATCTCCACCACTGTAAAATGAGATGATAAACAGATCAAAAGGTCTTTAACAATGTTGTAACGGGGCTAGGGTTAAAGGTGTGGATAAAGGCTAAATTAGAAGGTTAGTATCGAGATTGAATTGACAAGTTACCTATTCTAGATAAATAACTACATCAATTGAAAAGTAATAACCCTAATAATACGAGCTTTTTCTTTTGATAAATTGACTTTAACAAATATAAAAGGTTTTGGGTTAATATTAGTGGGTTAGTCAATAAAAAGGGTTGTTAGGCTCAACGGGGTTCACTAAGGGTTAATTATGGAGGTAGGCTTTTTAGTGGAGTGAGTGGATTAAATCCTAGGTGCCTTTATCATCTCGGTACATCAAATCATAACTGTGGTCTTGACATGTATAATCAAGGCAAGTTCTAGAATAACAATTCAATGTTAACACACTCATAATCAATAAAGTGAGCATGAAAAAGAATATATGCTCTATAAGGCTCAAAATCTCACAAAAATTATGGGTGTTTTTGACATCAACCTTATAAATTTCAAATTTCAAGTAATATTCAAATTCAGGTTAACAACCTAAAAATTTTAATTTTTTGAAAATTAGACTTATCATGCTTGATTCCCTAGTATTCTTCAAATTTAATCATCAATGCACAATTAACTATGACTTATTCAAAAACATATCAATAAAAATCATAAATTATTAGAAATTTCATCCTAATTCGTGATATGAGGAAATTACTTTCAAACAAGACTAAATTCAGGGTTTTGAGAATAATGAAAAAATTATGCTTTTTTATCAAAATAACTATTCACCCCCCACACTTAAGATGTACATTGCCCTCAATGTATAAAGATAGAAAATGGCAGTTTAATAAGCAAAATCAAAAGAGAGGGGAGAAAGTGACACTCCCTGAATTAATGGATGATGTCCTTGGAGGATGGGAGAGGTTGTGTTGTCTGATGACTTGTGTAGTAGTGAATTGCTCCTAGTGATGTTTTTGAAACTGCTAAGTCATTAGTTAGAAATTTTTTGGGGCGTAATTAAATAAATGTTAGGAATACTCAAAGGTTAGATGTTAATGATAATCATGATAAAAGTTGTCAATGTATGATGAAAGTATTCAAACTTAAGACAAATTGAAATTAAAATAACGAGAAAATAAATAAAAATAAAATAAAAACTTAAAAATAAGAAAAAGAAAATCTAGATAAAAGGACTCAAAAGTCCTCATCATCGACCGGGTCCTGCGGCAGTTCTGCTGATGAGATAGGGAGGTGCTAGCATATCTGTTGAAGGGTAGCCTCTATCCCATCATAACGTCGAGTGTTGTTAATGAAATATTGCTTGAACTGGTCCAGTCGTCAGAGATTTCCACCATTGAGGTTGCTGTATGGAAAGGTCGCTGGCTCAGAATTGGTGCCTCCCGTGATGATGGTGGGACATCATCAGTAATGTCATCGGGTTCCTCCTCATCTGTGACGATCACTATTCGGTATTGAGGGGGATCGGTCCCTCGTCGGTGTTTTATCATTCTTATGTATAGCATTGTCTGGATGCCTTGAGGTACCATGCTGCCGATCAGTGTGAGGGAGGTGATCTGAGCCTCAGTCTAGAGGAGGCCAAAGTATCAGGCCAACCTTGTTATGTACGGCCCCATCGATAAAATCCCCTTCCTATGTGGCTCTGTCTGGTGTTGAATTGCACAGGCGATGAAGTATGCCAGGTCGAAAACGTGTCCTTCAGACATGCACGACTGATAGTAAACATCGTGTTTGTTTACCACGCCGGTGCTCTCTCGGTGACTTGTGATGGTATGAGCGAGGATGGCATGGACATACCGTAGGGGTGGGAGAAGGGTTGTCGCCTTCGAGTGACTGGGCTCGTAGACATTCGGGATGGGTGTTAAGCTACGCCAATAGTTGAAGGGGTACAGTGGAGCTCATGGTTCAATTTGGAGAGTGGGTTAGCTTCTATGAATTTCGATGTATAAAGTCTGAGTGCCGAGCCGAATTGCGGTACGCTCAGTCGACGTACCGTGCCCCATAATTGGAATTGGATTGTATCCGGGTCATCGAACTGTGTCATCACTGTCTGCAAGGTGAAAGTTACGCAAAACTCTAGTGTGATATCCAAGTATGTGGGCTCAATGATTGAGAAGAACTGCTCCCATGGGTCGGTCAAAATGACGGCTCGAATATCGGGTGCAAGCCCTACTTGTTCAACTGCGTTCCAATTGATGAACCTACCGGTGCTGAGGTGTCTGTCTCAGATTGTTTTGTAAAGCTCTTCTTGAGCTTCTTGAGAGAATCGGAGGAATTGGTGTCGTAGCTCGAAAGAAGCACTTGCTGAGGATGATCCAGCCCCTTTTCTTTTCTTGCTTGGGGCAGCTGAGGATCGTTTTGGTCGTGATGATGACATGGTTCCTGAGAAAAATAATCAAATAGAACGCAAGTTCTTTTGATCAAACCTCAATAATAACCAGAATATTCCACACTAAATTAAGTAAAATTTGAAGAGTTAGAATTATCAGACAAACAAAGAAAATGCAAGAGTTTATTCCTAAAATGAAGTTAATCGGTAAACAGCAACCAATTCATCACAATTTTTACTAAATATTCATGGGAAATGGGTTTTTGAGACAAGTTCCTAAATATAAATCATGCTTAATACTAAACAAAAGTAAAAATAAAGAAAAATGACACAAAATTTATCAAGCTTTAAGTCAAAGAATTGAAGTAATGAAGGGAACCAGGGGTTGTGATGGTGTGAAACGATCAAGCACGGGTGGAGCACGGTGGTGTTGTGGCGATTTCTGCAGTTGAACGGCTGTGGAGAGGGTGTGGTCTGCTGCAGCACGGCGGTGGTAAGGGCGTGCGGGTGGTTTTTTGTAAGGGTTTTGGAGAGAATGGCAAGGGGAAGAGTTTTAGGAGGGGTTGAGGATATGGATGTGGCCGGATTGGGGAGGAAGGAGGCTGAGAAATCTGATTAGGGTTGATGTGGGCGGGTGAGCGGTTAAATTTGTTTAAATAGGAGTGGGGGCACGAGTAATTGCCACGCCCGTGTGGTTTTTTTAAATAGCCCGTGCTTTTCGCGATTTTTAAAAATTGGGCGCGTTCAGGGTTATTGGCACGACTGTGGGTCTAATGGGCATGCCCGTGTTGGACAAGTCAGAATGCCCACACGGTCATCAGGCACGGGCGTGTTTGTCCCGTGCTTAACAAGTCAGTAACCTTGCACGGGAGGTTGGCACGACCGTGGTATTTTATTGCAGGCCGTGTTGGGAAAACAAATTCTTCTCTGTTCGTGCACGGCTACTAGCACGCCTATGGATCGTCCCCTGGTTTTCACACGGCCACGGGCACGTCCGTGTGGCGTGCCGTGTGACCCTAACCTGCACTTCATTTTGTTTAATTAATATGAAGTCAGATTAAAATGTTAGTAGATTAGTGCTCGGGTTGCCTCCCGAGAAGCGTTCGTTTATAATCTTAAGCTAGACTTTCCCTGTTTTTAGTTCTAAAAGAAGGTTCATGGAGTAGAAGCTCCTCTCTCATATCTCCAAAATCTGCACCATTATAAATTTTGAGTCGGTGACCATTTACCTTGAATGTGCCCTTAGTGGGATGAGTTACCTCGATTGTGCCGTATGGAAAAATTGTTTTGATCATGAATGGGCCTGACCATCTTGATTTTAGCTTCCCAGGGAATAGTTTAAGCCTTGAGTTATATAGCAGAACCAAGTCCCCTACTTCGAATTGTTTCGACTTCTTTAGACGAGTATCGTGGCGTCGCTTTGTTGCTTCCTTGTATAGTTTCGAGTTTTCATAAGCCTCAGCTTTCCATTCGTCTAACTCATTCATCTACATCATTCTTTTCTTTCCTGCAATTTTAAGATCAAAATTCAAAAACTTTGTTACCCAAAAAGCTTTGTGTTCTAATTCGAATGGTAGATGACAGCTTTTCCCGTATACAATTTTGTATGGGGATGTCCTTAGAGGTGTTTTAAATGCTGTTCTATAGGCACATAAAGCATTATCTACTTTTAATGCCCAATCGTTTCTATTTGATTCAACCGTCTTTTCTAGGATGCGCTTAAGTTCTCGATTTAAGACTTCAACTTGCCCACTGGTTTGAGGGTGATATAGGGTAGCTGTCCTGTGGTAAACTCCATATTTCTTCAGAACTTTTTCAAATTGAGTATTACAAAAATGAGTACCCCTATCAGTAATGATGGCTCTAGGTGTCCCAAATCGAGAAAACAATTTCTTGAGAAATTTAACTACTACCCTAGCATTATTGGTAGGCAAAGCTTCCACTTCTACCCATTTTGACATGTAATCAACTGCCACCAAGATGTATTTATTTCCGAATGAACTCGGAAATGGTCCCATAAAATCAATACCCCGTACATCAAATATTTCACATGATAACATATATGTTTGAGGCATTTCATCACGTTTAGAAATATTACTTGTTCTTTGGCGTTTATCACACGAGGTAACATACCTGTTGGTGTCTTTAAATAGAGTGGGCCAATAGAAACCTAATTCAAGTATTTTGTGTGCTATCTTAATGCCACTGTAGTGTCCTCCTGAAGGTCCTGCATGGTAATGTTCTAGGATTTTGCTTGCTTCTGCCTTTGTAACACATCTTCGAATTACCTGATCTGTACATATTCAGAAAAGAAAGGGATCTTCCCAAAAATAATTTTTTGCATCAGCAAGGAATCGCTTCTTTTGGTGATGTGTTAGTCTTTTTGGCAAGATGTTATCGGCTAAATAATTTGCAATATTTGCAAACCATGGTACTTCAAAATGTGTTATAGAAAAGAGTTGTTCTTTGAAAACGAGTCATTTATCTCACTTTCATCGAGCTCCTTGGTATGTCGATTTCCAAGTCGAGAGAGATGATCCGCTGCAAGATTCTCAGCTTCCTTCTTATCTTGTATCTCTAAGTCAAATTCCTGTAAGAGTAGAATCCATCGTACGAGTCAAGGTTTTGCATCGGTTTTGTTTAAAAGATAACGGAGAGCTGAATGGTCAGTGTAAACGACAACATTGGACAATATTAAATACTGCCTAAATTTGTCAAAAGTAAAAACTATAGCTAGTAATTCTTTCTCTGTGGTAGTGTAGTTTTCTTGCGTGGGTGTTAATGTTCTGCTAGCGTAGTAAATTGGCTGAAAATGCTTGTCTCTTCGTTGTCCCAGAACTGCACCTACTGCAAAGTCACTTGCATCACACATTAGTTCAAAGGGTAAGTTCCAATCAGGTGCAATTATAATTGGAGCATTTATTAATTTATCCTTAAGGATATTAAACACATCTAAACATTCCAGATTGAAGTTGAAAGGAACATCTTTTTCTAGTAATTTTGTTAAAGGCTTAGCTATTTTAGAAAAGTATTTAATTAATCTTCTATAGAACCCTGCATGTCCTAAAAAGCTTCTAATAGCCTTAACTGAACTAGAGGGAGGTAATTTTTTTATGGTTTCAACCTTTGCTCTATCTACCTAAATCCCTTTACTAGAAATCTTATGTCCTAACACAATTCCTTCTCTAACCATAAAGTGACATTTTTCCCAATTCAAAAACAAGGTTTGTTTCCTCACATCTCATTAGAACTCGTTTTAGATTTTTAAGGCAAAGATGGAAAGAATTATCAAATACCGAGAAATCATCCATAAATACCTCCATGATATCTTCCACGAGTTCGTCAAAGATTGCCAACATGCAACACTGAGAAGTAGCAGGAGCATTACATAATCTAAAAGGCATTCTACGATAAGAAAACGTTTCGTATGGGCATGTAAATGTTGTCTTTTCTTGGTCTTCAAGAGCTATGGGGATTTGGAAGTAGCCGGAGAGTCCGTCCAAGAAGCAGTAGTACATTTGCCCAGATAGTCTTTCTAACATTTGATCTATGAAAGGTAGAGGGAAATGATCTTTTCTGGTGGCATCGTTTAGCTTTCTATAGTCTTTACAGACTCTCCAACCTGTAACTGTTCTCGTGGGGATTAACTCATTCCTTTCATTAGGCACCACTATCATACCTCCTTTCTTTGGAACTACCTGCACAGGACTTACCCAAGTGTTGCCAGAAATAGGATAAATTATTCCTGCATCTAGAAGTTTAATTACCTCAGTTTTGACCACTTCTTTCATGTTAGGGTTTAGCTATCTCTGGGGCTACACACACGGCTTGTATTCTTCTTCCATTAGGATTTTGTGGGTACAGAACGAGGGGCTTATACCCTTGATGTCAGAAATTTTCCAAGCTATGGCTCTTTTATGTTCTCTTAGTACCTGTATCAACTCCTCTTTTTCCTTGGGTTCTAGTTCTGAAGAGATAATTATCGGTAGCGTAGAATTGTCCCCGAGGAATGCATATTCTAGGTGTTTTGGCAACTGCTTTAATTCCAATTTAGGTGGCTCATTGATGGAGGATTTCTATTTTATTTTGTCATTGTTTTCAATGTTTTCTTCTTCCATTTGTCTGAATGATGATGTATTTAAATTCACCTCATCTCCTTCATCTTCTTCCCCCTCTTCTTGAGTCAGGCACAGTTCCATCGTGTCGTCATGTATGATTTCCTGTAATGAATTTTGAATGATATGATCAGTAGTATCAACAAAATAATAGGAATCATCTTTCTCTTTAAAATATCGCATGGCATCATAAATTTGAAAAATAATCTCTTCATCGCCTATCCTTAATGCGAGTTTGCCGTCACCTACATCAATAACAGCTCTAGCGGTGGCTAAAAAAGGATGCCCTAGAATTAAGGGAACATTAATGTCTTTATCCATGTCTAACACAACAAAATCAACAGGGAAAATGAATTTATCAATTTTCACCAAGACATCTTCAATAACTCCTCTAGGATATTTAATGGATCTATCGGCTAACTGAATACTCATCCTAGTGGGTTTTGGTTCCCCAAGATCTAGTTGTTTAAACATTTTATAAGGCATTAAATTAATACTGGCACCTAGATCAGCTAATGCTTTCTTAGTATTTAAGCTACCAATTAAACAAGGGATAGTAAAACTTCCTGGGTCTTTTAATTTGGTTGGTAACTTATTTTGGAGGATGGCTAAACATTCTTCATTAAGCTCCACCATCGACACTTCTTCAAGCCTCCTTTTATTCGTCGGGAGTTCCTTTAAGAATTTTGTGTACTTTGGCATCTGTGAAATGGCTTCAATAAAAGGTAAGTTAATATGTATTTGTTTAAAAAGTTTAAGAAACTTACCATATTGGGAATATAATCGTTCCTTCTTTAATTTTACTGGATATGGGATTGGTGGTTTACTTTCTTTGCGTACTGGATTTACATCCTCAACTCCCTCATTTCTTGCTTTGTTATCTTCTTGTGGGATTTGTTTCTTTGGTTCGACTAATTCCTTTCCACTTCTTAATGTAACTGCTTTTACCTGTTCTGTTCCTTTAGAAAAAAATTCTACCCGTATTTCACAAATCATCTCAGTAAGTAGTCCAACCGACTTAGTAAGCTCCTCGAATGTCACAGTAAGTTTTTCAACTGACGTTTGTTGATCTTTAAGGGTTCCCTCAGTATCTTGGAAACGGTTTTCTGTGTTTGCCATAAATTTTGACAGCATCTCTTCGAGGCTTGGCTTCTTCTCTTGCGGATATTGATGATTTTGGAAGTTTTGAGGAGGTTGTTGTCTTTGACTTCCTTGACCTCCCCATGAGAAACTTGAGTGGTTCCTCCAACCTAGATTGTAAGTATTACTATAAGGATTATTATTGGATCTGAAATTATTACCTATATAGTTCATTTGTTCGGTCTCTGCTCCCGGTTGGTAAGGTGGGTACTCAAGATTCGCCACAGTTCCACTTACGTCGCACTGCATTACTGGATGTACCTGCGAAGAACACAAATTATCAAGCTTTTTATTCATCATCTCCATCTGTGTTGATAGCATGGTCACTTTGTCTATGTTGAAAGCTCTGGCTGATTTTGTCGGTTTCGTCCTTGTAACTTACCACTGATAGTTATTCAGTGACATCTCTTCAATGAATTTGTACGCTACTTCAGGAGTTTTATTGTTTAAGGTTCCACCGGCGGCTGAATCAATTAGTTGTCTCGTTGAAGGATTCACACCGTTGTAAAACGTTTGGACTTGCAGCCACAAGGGTAAACCATGGTGTGGACACCTTCTCAAGAGATCCTTGTATCTCTCCCATGCGTCGTATAATGTCTCTAAATCCATCTGCACAAAACAAGAGATATCATTCCGTAATTTGGCCGTTTTGGCCGGTGGGAAATATTTTAATAAAATTTTTTTGTCATTTGTTCCCATGTAGTGATTGACCCTCGTGGTAACGAGTTTAACCACTGTTTGGCTTTATTCCTTAATGAAAATGGAAATAACCGAAGACGTATGGCATCATCAGAAACGCCATTTATTTTAAAGCTATCACAAAATTCTAAGAAATTAGCTATATCAGTATTGGGTCTTCGTCTTGCAAGCCATCAAATTGAACAAACTGTTGAATCATTTGTATTGTGTTAGGCTTTAATTCAAAATTATTAGCAGCTATAGCAGGCCTAACAATACTTGATTCTGCTCTAGTTAAACGTGGTTTAACGAAATCAAACATTGTACGTGGAGCATTGCGTTCCCCCACATCCTGGGGTTGTGGATTATTTTCGTCCATCCCTTCAGTAGGATTGGATCTGACTTCTTGATTTCCCTCTGTATAATCTAGGGCTCGCCTAATTTCTCTGCGAGCCTTACGAATGCTCGCTTCAATTTCACTGTCGTATACTAGTGGTTCTCTTGGGTTCCTTCTAGTCATAAACTAGAGGTACCTGCTAGCAAAAGAAAGAAAGAAAGAAAGTTTAGCAAAAATTAAAATTTAACCTAAAAAAGAAAAATAAAAGTAAATTGCTAAAAATAAAAATAATGGCTAAAGTAATAAAAATAGAGCTTTCCTAATATTTTAGTTCCCCAGAAACAGCGCCAAAAACTTGATCGCTGTGATCAGAGTTTTAAAATTTATAAAGAGAATGATCGAACCTGAAAACTAACTCTGACAACGATTTAAAGGCAAGTGTACCTATCGAACAGTAGTATAGCTTAGGCAAGACCAGATTATCGAACTCAAAGGAACTAAAAGTACTAATACTAACTTTCTTTTTATTATTTAGCCTAAAATAAAGTGAAGTTGATTTAATCTAAAACTAACGAATAACTAAGCTGAAGACACAAAGACAAAAAGAACGAATTGGGAAAATAACTTTAGGAAAAACTCAGTTGATTAAGACGATCCCCTCAGGAAGAATCCACCTAGATTTCACTTGTTATTAAACCCTGAACATTATGATTTATTTACTTATTTTGATCCGTAAGACTGTAACACCCCAAACCCAGTCAAAACGCTACGACCGAATCTGGCATGTTACAGGGAAGAAAATTTTAAAAACCGAGTTACAAATCATGAGTTGCGAAAGAGTTTGCATATTAACTCGCCTTCGGTGAAGATTTAAAACACTGGCCCAACTTAAGCCGTGATATAGATCAGGTTTCATAATCCCAAGTCAAATTTTAAGAAAGATTTTATTGAGTGATCAATTGAAACCAATGTTGCGTCTTAGGTTGAAGATTTGAGTTAATTTGTTACTAAAACCCAATCTCAATTAGCCAAATTACAACATCTTAAATTCAAAGGTTTTCAGTTTTGAAAACACCCACTTAGATAATTCATTAGGCATGCCATAACATTTGAAATTAATAACAAAAACCAAATTAACGTTTAGATGGCCTTATTACAATACCCAAAATCCAAATTAAAATAGTAATAATCCAAAATAAATATTAAAGATGAATTTACTTAAAACATTATGCTTGGCAACCTCGAGTCCACCTCAGCCCCATATCTGCGGTCTAAGGATTACCTGAAAAATTTAACGGAGGGGGTGAGTCACCGAGACTCAGTGTATAATTCCCCGTCCAAAAGAGTTTTGGGCTCTCACACAAATCATATATTAAGCATGTATGTAATGCAACCCAACCAACCTATAATCCATCCTCCATATCTCTGGAATCTACCCAATATCTGTGGCACCTAGCCACTGGGGGTAGCTAACCACTGGTGTTTCCAAACCACTAGTGACAAAAGTCACAAAATGTATATGTGTGGGGCCAACCCACTTGTGGTACCAAACCACTGGTGACAATCCCTAATATCAATACGTGGGGTCAACCCACTGTGGTACCATACCACTGGGACGAGTCACAGAAATTATATATGTGGTACCAAACCACTGGTGGTTCAAAACCACTTAGACTTAGTCACAAAATATAGTATGTGGGGCCAACCCACGTGCAGTACCAAACCACTGGTGACAGTCTGAAAATCATGTTTCTCCCTCTTCACATCGTTCCCCAAATCCATGCTAATGTTTAACAAATAATATGGTATGGTCATGCTTTCGAAATATAACAAGTAATCATCTAAGCCAAACATGCATTAGCTAATAACAGAACACAGCAAAACTTATCCGAAGTCCTCGATCTTACCCACAAGGGTATCTTAGTGATTTATGCCATCACTTTGGCATTTGCCGACAAGTTTAAAACGTACTTAAAATACAAAGTGTGTGAGAATTACACACCTGATAACACGTAATACCATACTCTCTATGTCAACACTATCGCTAATCGAAACTACAGCTATCTACCTACGAATCTGCTCTGAAGCCGGCCCACAACCCGGGGGCCAATCTCGGATTGCTGACATCGCTCGCTTCTTAAACTTAGGGGCTGGGTTTACGGGTCCAACCCCCTCATTAGAATTGCTGGCATTTGGGTCCATGGAATAGGTCTTGGTCAAAAGACCAAGTTAAAACATAGAATAAGATATGAGTAGAATTATGCGTTTAGCTGAATAGATCTCTTTACCTAGATCTAAAAAAGCCGAAAGTTTTAGGCTTGGTTCACAAGTTGAGTGAATCCCGAAAGTCTCCAAAAAAGAATGCAAACACCACCCCAACCTATATTCAGTCAAAGCATCCAAAACATTAAGCCAATCAGCCATTCGGCTTTGGCTACCAAAAACCGAAAGGGAGATAAAGAAATAGGAGAAATCGCCTCTTACCTTGACACAGAAGATTCAAATGGCACCTAAGAGAAATCGACACAAGCATAGCTACAGCGAAGGTTCGCCAATAACAGGGAAAAAGATGAAAGAGTCGAAAGAGATAACAATAAAAGAACTACAAATGGGACTTAGGAATTTCAGTTTTAGAAGAGGTCAAAAGAAAAGATGAAAATGAAAAGGCTTTGAATATTCGACTTGTAGAAGAAATCAGAAAATAGAACTATGGACAAGGGACATTCGGCTATAGCATAGAAAATAGAGATGAGAAGGGGTTAGGGGTTTTGGCTTTTGATAAAGGAACAATTAAGA